>JAVUPR010000099.1:5000-1308750 GCA_036785695.1 Gentiana straminea | reverse complement strand
AAGGAACGTTCGGCACGTATAAAATAAAAGTAAATTCACTTTATACGTAAGCATCTACTACGTCGTATCAAAATAAGCAAACGGAAGCAAAAGACTCGGGTATAAAAATTTCAATAAATCTAAGAATAGAAACAAGGAAACTAAAGGTGGAAATGTAACTTATTACATTCAAGAAAGTACGAAATTCAAATGCAACGTACGAGATTTCTCAAAGAAACGTAAAAGTGCTACAAGTCTTGAAAGACCAAAAGTTTAAAACAGTCTACTAAAGAATAATAAAAGAATAAAGTAAAATCTTCAATGAGGCATCTTCAAACGTCATCATCGAACTCCTCCTCGTAAACATTATCAACATGTTCGTCTTCTCACCCCCAAACACATAGAAAACATGCATTTGAGGTAAGTACAACGTACTTAATAAGAAAGAGAAGCTATGATCACAATTATAATTCATAAAGAAAAGATAATTAAAAGTTTAGTTGTTTAAGTGTGACCGACTCGATCTCAGGTTCATTCCATGTCCATCAACATGAATTGACTAAACGTTTCTACTTAACTTATCTATGCTACAACCGCACTCAAGGGCACTACGCGTATCCACTTTTGGGACACTCTTGGCAACATATTAGTGGATCACACCAATATCCACGGAGTCTAGAATAGGTAAACTCCGATAGTACGCACACCTCAGTGGAGTCCCCCGAACTTGTGGTTTTTTTTACCTACGGGTTCTTCCACCTTCAGAGGTAGCACATACATCGCGATATAGACTGGTGCCTATCCAAGAGAGACATGTTGTTTAATCTTTTACTAGTCAAGTACGTATTTATTAGAATGATTAACTAACCGCCTAAGTGTTTTCAATTAATCTCCCTCACATTTACTACTCTCTTCCTAGACCACTAGACATTGACAAGGCCTAGCAATTACACAGACATTGATGAATACTAATTCATCAAAGCACAAGCCTATCATGCTCTTCCGACGGATCCGAACTTCAACTCCCTTTAAGAGTACATTCGGTGTTTTAACTGAACAAATCAGAAGCTCAATTCAGGCTTGTTTATGTCTATACAATGTTATCATATCACAAATTAAGGGTTTAAAACAATAATAACATGATTATGAAGCCCGAAACCAAGTTGAAAAGATAAAACAGTAAAAACTAGGTAAAACAGGTCAAACGCCCGTTTGACATCCTATGGACGCCCGCCCGACATCGAACGCCCGTCCACTAATCCCCAAACGCCCGTCCGTCAAAAAAGGCTACATCTTGAATCAAAAGTCTAACCTCAAACGCCCGTCTGCCTTGTGCAAACGCCCGTTTGAGCTCCTATGATTGCAAACGCCCGTTTGCCTGGTGCAGACGCCCGTTTGCCTGGGTTTTTCCCAAAACGCTAAAATCTTTCAACACGCGATTTCTAAACCGTTTCTAACCTAATTAACCTCGATTTCAACACAGTAAAGCGTAGAAAAACATATCCAAACGTTCCAAAACACCTATAATCCTTTGATCAACAAAAAACTCATCCTTCTTGCATCTACGCCTCTTAAAACATGACCTAAACTTTACGAATCTTAATCGAGATCATAGGAAGAGTCTCTTACCTATTTGCAGCCAAAAACCAGATTCAAAAGCCTCTGAAAAACTGCTGCACTTCCCTCCAACTGATATCCAAACGATGTGCTTCTCACAACGGTTCCAATTCTTTCGTCCGATCTGAAAACGATCAAGAAACGCTTCAGATATCGTGAAAACTCTCTTGGCCCCTTTCTTCCTCCAAATTGCGCAGCGAAGAGGCGAAAAACTGATTTCTGATTTTGTGTTTAGGTTATGGGATTAATGTGTATTAATTTCCTTAAATACCAATTTCCAATTAAATCTCTTTTTCCATAAACACCCTTAATTACCAAAATCAAAATAATCCCTTTAAATCATATACATATTTCGAAAATATATATATATATATATAATCAATTAAATACTTAACTCCCATAAAAGAAAAGAAATAATAATATTTCGTTTTTAACTCCCATAAAAGCAAAAATACATATTTCGTCCGCCCTTTCGTCCGAAAATCGGAATATTACACTAAAGATTCTGAGTTTGTTGATAATTTCATAGACTTGTTGATAGGATCGTAAAGGGTTGGTATTTCATTGCATTTTCGAGATTATTTTCTATAGAGATGTGCGTTTTTATGGTGTGTTTTATGTTGTTTTGCAGATTTGATTAAACAAGCTTAAGAAGAGTGTTTATATTATGCATGGCATGGAATTGACGAAGCAATTATAAAAGATCTGACTGCATAACGAAAAGGGTTAAATGGTATGATCATACCATTATGTTTATATGCTGCTACCCAACGTTGGTCAAATTTGAAAGTTTGCAAAGCTCTCATCTTATTGGCTGATCATTAAAGTTTATCTTGATTCTTATTGATTGATTATTATTTGACTTTCAATTTCTTCATTATTTTAATTTTTCAATTGAGGAAAATAACAACAGAATAAAAAGTGGCGTAGCCACTATAGGAGGACAGTCAGCAAAGAAAAAACTTTCAGTTAGGTTTTATGAACAGATTGCTGCGGCATTTCTTCTTCTGCTCTTGTCGTCAGGTTTTCTTCTTCTTCTTTTAAAATATGCTACATGATATTTTGGATCAATCTATATATTTTATGGTGAGTTCTAGTTTAATTTCTTTCCGGTAAGTTTATTATTGAAGGTCCGATTGATGCAAATGTGAGATCGAAATAAGTTTATTCCTCGTTTATTTGTTGGTATTTATTCATCTTTTGATCGATTGTCTCTACGATTAATAGTTAGATTGATTATTTTCGCGAGATGATTAATTTAATCATTCAATCGTTTGCTAGTTCGAATAGCGAATACGTAATTGTTCGTGATTTTCATAATAGTAGCACATGATATGATTTTGCGTTAATATTCAGAATCTGAATTAAAATTAATCCGAGTGTGCGTTAATATTCAGAATTTGAGTCTCTCAGATTGTGCTGTGCCGGAACACCAAACTCCTATGACCGTGTCTAGGGGTGTCTTTCGGTTAGGTAGTAATTGGTGAACGTGTCATGATTATCAAAATTAGGAGAGATTGGTTACCTGACGCGTGTCGGCAACTATAATCAATTTATCAATGAATTAACGAGTCATCTATGCATCAATGATCAGTTGAGTAAATCGAGGTGGATATAATTAATTCAACCGGAATACTTCTTTTACTTTTAGATTCTTAGTTTTTTTAGTTATTATTTTATAATACCAAAATATTGCCTTTTGTCGATTTTAAGAGAAATAAATTCATCGTTACCTGTGGAGACGATTCTGCTCACTCTATACTCGTTATAGGAAGTAGGTAATTTTATTTTTGGCAGTTTGACACCCACCAAATTTTAAGAAAATCTCAAAGACATATTAGTTCACAACTCACCACCATTAACTCTTTCTTCGCTTTCTACTTCCTCAACACCAATTTGAAATATGTGAATGGTGATTTGCATGACTTACTTCTTTTAATGATGTTGATGAATTTCGTCATGGATATTTTCCGATTTGTTCATTTGTAAGGTTTGACATCTTATATCAATATATGCATTTATGAACACTAGTTTTTCATAAGTTTTGTCAGCAAAGTGACTTAAACTCTACATCTGGAAGTCAACTGAGTGATGGTCAGCTGAGAGGTGTATCCAAGTCTGTGGAAGTCAATTTGGAAGTCTGCTGAGTTCTTTTGGTGTCAGCAGCCTATTGAGGTTTTGGATGCAGCTGAGTTCTACATCTGGGCAAAGATCAGCTGAGTTTGGTCAGTAGGGGGACACACATCTGGGCATTTATAGCAATCCAACAAAGATTCTTGACGGCTAAGGTTTTAGGGATCTGTACCTATAAATACAAACTGTATTGATCATTGTAAAGTGTGCAATCCGTCTGAAATTAAATGCATAATAAAATATCTCTTTTCTGTCTATGATGTAGTCGGCACAACGCCGGAAACCACGTTAAATCTCGTGTTCTTCTTGTTTCTGTTATTTCTGTTGATTATTACTGTTAGATCGCTTCTATTAAATTATCTATCTTGCATCTGGATTCCCTATCATGTTATAACAAATTGGTATCGGAGCCAGGTTCTGGGAATAATCTGTACGAATGAATTTTATCTTCACCAAGACCTTCACCGGTGCTAGGCTTCTGTGATAAAAGTTTTGTTCTTTGGCCAAAAAGATGTCTGCAGTTAACGTAAAAATCGATAAATTTACAGGAAGACACAGTTTTAGTCTATGGAAAATCAAGATGAGGGCCTTATTAAAACAACAAGGGTTATGGGCTCCTTTATCTGGTAAAGGAGATGCCTGTTCAGCAGATTATGCTAGTTTGGAAGAGAAAACACATTCAACTATCATGTTGTGCTTATCTGATGATGTTATCACTGAAGTTGCTGAGGAAGACACAACTGGCAAGTTGTGGGCAAAGCTTGAAAGCTTGTATATGACTAAGTCATTAACCAACAAGTTGCTGTTGAAGCAGAGACTGTTTAGTCTGAGGATGCATGAAGGAGGCCAGCTGAAGGAACATCTTGATCAGCTGAACACAATATTACTTGACCTTAGAAATATTGATGTCGCGCGCTGGTAGGTATGGGCTTATCTATGTGATTTGCTACGCTTGCTTGCTCCTATCGGCTGATTCTATTGCCCGCCGATTAGCGGGTAGTACGAATCGCTACGCTTCGCCTCTTTCTATATGATAATATGCACCTTGGCCTTGGTTGCTGCGCTCCCTACGGGTCGAAAGTGTGGTAGAATACCATGGTTGTTCGCCGTTGGGGAGTTCGCATAGCTTCCCGTGGGTGTGAGAAGATACGAATTGGCGATTTTATTTAGTTAATTTAAAGCGGGCGGGACCCAAAATTGAATTTGAAGATGCAGCCCTAATCCTGTTGGTGTCATTACCGGCCTTATATGAAAACTTTGTGCAGTCATTTATATTTGGAAGGATACAATGGCTTTAGAGGATGTAAGAACACCCTTTCATGCCAGGGAGCTGAGACACAAGGCAGCACGCACAGACAGTCAGGTTGTTGGACTAGTAGTCAGCAGCAGTGGAAAAGGGAATGGACAGAAAAAGTAATCCAGAAGGGTAGTTCCAAAGGTCCTAAGTCCACAGATGTCTGTAATTACTATAAGGAGCAGGGACATTGGAAGTCCAATTGTCCAAAGAAGAAAAGGCAGCAGGAGAGCAATTCTGGCACAGTAGATGTGGCTGCTGAGCATTCTGATGAGGATCTGGTTCTAGTGGCTGGGGATTCAGCACATCATTCTGATGTTTTGATCTTAGATTCTGGAGCATCCTATCACATTAGTCCACACAGGGAGTGGTTTTCTACTTATGAGCAGATACATGATGGTAATAAATATATGGCAAATAGCAAGGTCTACAAGATAGTGGGAATTGGCTCAGTTCAGTTGATGACAGAGAATGATAGATTCTGCACACTGAAAGTTGTTAGAAATGTTCCACAGATGACCAAGAATTTGATATCTCTTAGTCTACTGGAGAGCAAGAGGTTCAATTTTAAAGGAGAAGGTGGAGCGCTGAATGTCTACAAAGATTCAGCTGTGGTCCTTAATGGCACGTTTGGATAGATGAAATGAAATGACTATATTGGAATAGAATGGAATGGACTTGATTCCATTACTATGGTTGGTGCACGCTGGAATGGAATGTCCGATAATAAGGAAGATGGCAGGTGACGGGTGATGGTTGGTGACGGCAGCAGGATATGAGAGGTGATTACGGTGTGTGGTGGCGGAAGCGGGTAGTGACATCGACAGTTGACGGCGGTGGGTGGTGATCGTGGTAGCGGTGGTGGCGGGTGATCGGTGGTGACGGTGGTAAGTAGTGATCGTGGTGGTGGTGATAGATCGGTGATGTCGGTGGTGGTGGCGGGTGATCGGTGGTGATCGTGGTGGCGGTGGTGGCGGGTGACGGTGGTGACTGTGGTAGGTGGTGATAATGGTGGCGGCGAGTGATCAGCGGTGACGGTGTTGGGTGGTCATCATGGTGGCTGTGACGGTGGGTGATCGGTGTTGGGTGGTGATCGTGATGGTAGGATGGCGGGTGATCGGTGGTGACAGTGGTGGGTGGTGTTCGTGGTGGCAGGGCGGCGGGTGATCGGACTGTGGTGAGTTGTGATCGTGGTAATGCATTCCATTCCATCCATTCCGTCCGATTTTTTATGGAATGAAAATGACCCAATTTATTTCTATTGGAATGAAAAATATTTCCATTCTTTTTTATCCAAACACGCCAAAATGATGGAATGGAATGAAAAAGGCATTCCATTCCATTCCATTCCATTCCTGTAATACAAACGCGCTATAAAGGTATCAAGAAGGGAACCTTGTATATATTACAAGGCTCTACGTATCTGGCTCTGCTGCTGTGGCATCCTCAGCAGTTTATCACTCACAACAGACTCAGTTGTGGCACATGAGACTTCGTCACATGGGTGCAAGAGGAATGTAAGTCCTTTCTTCAGCAGGTTTTTTTGGGGGATATAAGGTCAAGACACTGGACTTTTATGAGCACTATGTGTTTGGGAAGCTACATAAAAGCAAGGTCTCAGCAGGCAATCACAATACAAAAGCATCACTTGATATATCCATTCTGATTGTTGGGGTCCATCAAAGGTGGTATCGTTGGGTGGTCATAGATATTTTGTGTCATTTATAGATGACTATTCAAGAATGACTTGGGTGGTAATGATGAAACACAAGAGTGAGGCATTCAATAGTTTCAAGCAGTGGAAGGCTCTAGTGGAGAATTAGACATGCAAGTAAATCAAAAGGCTCAAAACAGATAATGGTCTGGAATTCTGCTGGTCAGAGTTTGATACATTATGTAAGGATGTGGGTATTTCCAGACATCATACAGTCAGGAATACACCTCAGCAGAATGTTGTAGCTGAGAGGATGAATCAAACTCTTCTGGAGAGGGTAAGATTTATGCTCTCTAATGCTGGTTTATCAAACGGATTTTGGGCAGAGGCTGTAAGTACATCATGCTACTTAATCAACCGGAGTCCTCACACAGAGATCAATCTCAAGACACCATTTGAGATGTGGTCAGGCAATCCTGCTAACTACTTAGGTTTAAGGGTTATTGGAAGCACCGTTTACTATCAAGTGTGTGAAGGGAAACTGGAACCAAGGGCTAAGAAGGGAGTGTTTGTAGGGTATGTAGATGGGGTGAAAGGTTATAAAATTCGCTCATCAGTAGAGAACAGATTTATACTCAGTAGAGATGTAATCTTTGATGAAAATTCTATGATCACCTCATCAGTGGGGAGGTCTGCTAAATCTGAAACCAGTGCTGAATCTGAGAGGGCTAAGAAATAGGTGGAGCTTCAAGTGGAGTCGGTTGAGATGCAACACTCAGTTGATCTAAGTCAGCACTCATCTGTTCTGGTTGCTGAACCAGAGTCTGATCCAAGCTAGTCAACTGAACAATGGTCAGCTAAGCATCAAACAGGGAACATTGGTCAGCAGAGTATAGCTGTCAGCAGAGCTAGAAGATCAAATGTTGGGGTACCTCCCAAAATGTATGGTTTTGATGATATGGTTGGATATACACTTCAAGTTGCAGAAGAAGTGGATGGTTTTGAACCTTCTACTTACAGGGAAGCAGCGACATGTTCTGGAGCTTCTTAATGTCTTGTTCCCATATGAGATGAAATGTTGTCATTATTGAAGAATCAAACTTGGGATCAAGTTAAACATCCAGCTGATAGGAGAGTTGTTACTTGCAAGTGGATCTTCAAGAAGAAGGAAGGAATGACTGAGGCAGAAGGGGTCAAGTATAAGGCACGTTTGGTTGAAAGAGGGTTCAGTCAGAAAGAATGGATAGAATTTGATGAGATATTCTCACCTGTGGTCAGACATACTTCAATCAGAGTGTTACTAGCAATGGTGGCATAACAGGATATTGAACATGAGCAGTTATATGTGAAGACAACTTTTCTACATGGTGAGGTAGATAAGGAGATATACATGACTCGGCCAGAGGGATTTCAAGTTCCTGGCGAGGAAGATTTTGTGTGCAAGTTAAAGAGTTCCTTGTATAGACAGAAGCAGGCTTCTAGGCAGTGGTATAAAGGTTTGACAGTTACATGATTCAGCTGGGTTATAACAGAAGTCCATATGATTGTTGTGTGAATCACAATCAGCTGAAAGATGGATCACATACCTATCTTGTCTTGTATGTGGATAATATGTTGATAGCTGCTAAAAAGAAGTCTGATGATCAAAATCTGAAAAAGCTTCTCGGTGCTAAGTTTGAAATGAATGATTTGGGTGCTTCCAAGAAGATTTTTGGGATGGAGATCTGGAGAGATAGAAGTCAGAAGAAGTTATTTTTGTCTCAGCATGGCCAGATTTGGCATGTCTGCTGCAAAGCCAATAGATACTCACATGGCATCTAATATTCATTTGTCTATTTATGCTTCACAATCAGCAGAGGAGAAGGAGTATATGTCAAAAGTTCCCTATGCTAGTGCAGTTGGTAGTCTGTATGTATGCCATAGTGTGCACTAGGCCTAATCTGGCTCTGGCAGTCAGTGTTGTCAGCAGGTTCATGGCTCAACCTAGAAAGGAACACTGGAAATATGTGAATAGAATGTTCAAGTGCCTTAGGGGTACAACTGATGTTGGTCTCATTTACAGAGGTGATACTCAAGGTCTGATCACAGGGTACGTGATGCTGATTATGCAGGTGATGTGAACAGTAGGAAATCAATGACTGGTTATGTTTTCATATTGGGGAATTCAATTATCATCTGGAAAGAAACTCTTTAGGCCACAGTGGCTTTATCAACTACTGAGGCAGAATATATGGCTCTTACTGAAGCAGCCAATGAGGGTATCTGGTTGAAAGGACTAGTCAGTGATTTGGAGCTACATCAGGATCAAGCAGAGATTTATTGTAATAGTTTGAATGCAATTTGTCTAGCTAAGTATCAGGTCCATCATGAGAGAACCAAGCATATTTGTTCACTAGACCAATTTAGCAGAGCAAGTTTCAGTTGTGTCTGGACTTGTAAATATTCAAAGCATATAATCTGGAAATCTTGAAACTCAACTGAGAGCAGTCAGCTGAGTGGATTCTGTGAAGTAATCTGGTACAGTACATCTGGCATTGATGAATGCATCTGGTACAAGTACATCTATTTATGCAATCTGGTTGACTGTGAATGAGAGTTCAAGTCAAGGTGGAGATTTGTCAGCAAAGTGACTTAAACTCTACATCTGATAGAACTAATCTGGATGTCGGCTGAGTGATAGTCAGCTGAGAGGTGTATCCTAGTCTGTGGAAGTCAGCTGGGAAGTCTACTAAGTTCTTCTGGTGTCGCCAGTCTGCTGAGGTTTTGGATGCAGTTGAGTTCTACATCTAGGCAATGATCAGATGAGTTAGGTCAGCAGGGGGACCCATATCTGGGGCATTTATGGCAACCCGACAAAGATTCTTGATGGCTTGGGTTTTAGGGATCTGTGCCTATAAATACCAAATGTATTGATCATTGTAAAGTGTGTAATCAGTCTGAAATTCAGTGCATAATAAAATATCTCTTTTCTGTCCGTGAAGTAGTCGGAACAACGCCAGAAACCACGTTAAATCTGGTGTTCTTCTTGTTTCTGTTATTTTTGTTGATTATTTCTGTTAGATTGCTTCTTCTTTTTTGAGATAATATATTGCTTCTGTTAAATTATCTATCTTGCATCTGGATTCCCTATCCTGTTATAACAAGTTTGTCTTTTATTTGCTTATAATTAGATTATGTTGGAAAATGACATTGTTGAGATAATGAAAATCAGAGTTGGTGTTTTGGAGAAAATAATATCACGAATATGAGCAAACTAAATGAAACCCCAAACTATGTCACATGTTTTTTTCATTTGAAATGTGTGAAAGTTAGCTACCTTCAATTTATCTCTCGCTTACTTATGAAACATATGCATTCCTCGTTTTCCCTTAACCTTACTCAAAATATTGTTTTGTCTAATGGATTTTGAGATTTATATATGTTATTCAATAATATAACGGTTAGTTCGTTATTAGTTTTTTTTAAGTTGATGATTCATTGATGAATTTATATAAGAGATGACTCTTTTATTATCTTGTTTGTCCCAAACTTAGGAATTCAATGGTAGGTGTCGAGTTTGTTGTGTTGGATGGTGTTGAAGGAAGGTTTGTTTTTGAAACTTTAAGATTCGCATAATAGATGTTAGTTAAATATACAACAATTGTTAAATCGTCTAATTGGATTTTCTAACATATAGTATTAATATATTACATATGTTATCATATGTTGTTACCAGACAATTTTTATGATTTCCTATCAATAATTTTGATTGTTAAAGAAAACCGTAAAAACCAGAACCAAGTCGAACTAAACCTGACCGAACAAATGGTTTACGTCTTAAAACCGTTCTAGGTTGGTTTCAAAATTTAGAAACTGTATAAAATGGTTTGGTTTTAAAAATGAGAAAAACCGGCCGAACCGGACCATGTCCACCCGGCTAAGACCATATGGTCATTAACAATAGTTCAAACCAATTGAGCTATATAAACAGTCACTTTCATTATTGTATGCAATAATATACATACACAGTTTTTAATAATATTAGAGCGATATATTAGTAAATTCGTACGAGAATTTGAGTGGGGTCCATAGACCCCCATTGGCCCATTTGGATCCGTCCCTGATTTGAAACACACATATAATTGTATCTTTGAACCTTGTCAAATATTACGATTTTTTTAGGAAATAAGAGTTTTATTAAACAAGATCCGCCAAACAATCGGTCAAAACATCACCCGAGGGCGTGGAACCCCAAAGTGTCCGAGTAGAAACATATAAATCATGTCTAGCTAGAAGATGCACTAGGACATTCCCAATTCGCCTAATGAACGAAAAAGAAACAGAAACAAAACTAGACAAAAGAGCCAAGAAATCCTGGACTAAGCAGCCCCGTGCTGTGAGATCCTCTCCTGGTTGCCGAATGCTCGAAATACATGTCAAACAATCGCTTTCCACCTCTAGCCTCTGAATCTCGAAGTGCTCCGCCTCTGCTAAGGCCAGGAAAATAGCCTTAAGCTCCATGTATTCTATTTGGTCACCTGGATCAAAGTGATACACAAAGTAGTGGAGTACTAGTCCGTTTGAGTCTTGGAAAATCACCCCAACGCCTGCCCCTGTCTCTGTAACTGATGCAACCACATTACTCTTAACTACGCCTATCAGGGGCTTTTCCCATTTATCCGGTAAATGGGGCGCCGGAGCTTGAGTCTGATAGCTTTCCATGGCCTAAACATACTCAGCCGAAGTTGCCAAAGATCGTGCGCATATCGCAGAGACATAAACTACCAAGTTATCAAACACTGCTAAGCAGCGCACCTTCCAGATTCCTAACACAAGCAACACAAACATGTCCGCGCCCTGAACACCCTGCTCTTCAAGCAACCTGATGAAAAACTCGTCAAAGGAGGCAGAGAGAAGGTGTTGTAAAGTCCCACCAAATAGCGACACTCTCCAAACTCTAGCTGCCATCACACACTCAAAAATCATATGCCGCATTGTCTCCCGAGTCTCCCCACATGCCAGACAAACACCATCCTCCATATTTCTCCTCTGCAAGCCCTGGCCAATAGCAAGGCAGTCATGCAAGCATCGCCATACGAAATGCTGAATACGTGACTGAACCGGAAGCCACCAACAACTCCTTCAAATCTTGCTCTGCCCCGTAAAATTAGACGGCCCAGCTCCGGACGACGGCCGATAAAGCGATAAGGCCAGGAAATATCCTGACCTGACAGTGTAGATTCCCCGACGATCGTAGTGCCAAATCCGTCGACCCGGATGCCCTAGAGGCCACAGTGGTCTCCAGTATAGTATCCGCTTCCCAAGGGCTAAAGAACTGTTGCACCCGCTGCATATCCCATACTCTGGAATCGGGTACAAAAAGATCAGAAACAGTGGAATCTGTCGGAAGCTCATGCCCTGCGAAAGGTATGCGAAACGAAGGTTGCCTAATGACTAGGCATCATGGAAGACATATACCGACTCCCCGTCCCCCACTTTCCATCTTATCTCGTTGTACATGATGCCCCGTCCTTCCAGAATATTGCGCCACAAGTAAGACGGTCTCGCCCTCAACCCAGCTGTAAGAATCGTACTATCCTCAAAATACTTCGCATGTAATGCGTGCACCGCCAGCGAACCCGGATTGGTTAGGATTCTCCAGGACTGCTTTGCCAATAATGCCAGATTAAAACATTCCAAGTCTCGAAATCCCAGGCCCCCCAATTCTTCGGCAGACTGCAAGCTTCCTAGTTCTTCCAATGTATCTTGCGTTTATCATCCGTATCTCCCCAAAAGAAACCCCGAATCATTTGCTCAAGTTCCCTGATTAGAGTGGTAGGTATCTTAAAGCACTGCATAATGTACGTGGGTATGGCTTGGAGAGCCGACTTAATAAATACCTCATTCTCTGCCGGTGAGAGTAATTTGTCCTTCCATCCAGATGCCTTTTTACGAATTTTATCTCTCAAAAAACTAAACATTTGATGCTTATTCCTCCCTATCATATATGGCAACCCCAGATACTTACCCGAGCCAACCTTTAAGGGGATTTGCAGCAGATCCGACATCATCTCATGCTCCTCCTCCGGAACTCCTTTTGATAAGTAAAGACTAGATTTATGAAAATTAATCGCTTGGCCTGAAAGTGCCCGTACCTGTCAAACAGCTCAACCAATGCCTCCACCGCCCCATCTAGCAGCTCAAAGAAGACCATGCAATCATCGGCAAAAAACGAATTGGAAATGGAAACCCCTACCTCCCTGCCAAAGCGGATACCCCGCAACGCCCCTCGATGTACGTAGTCGTTAAGAAAAGCTGCACAGATAATGAAAAGGAAGGGCGATAGTGGATCCCCGGCCGAATCCCCCTAGTCAGCACTATTCTGCTCCTGGGTTTCCCGTTAATCAGAATGCGGTTAGAGACTGACATCACGCATATATACTGAATTTATCTTTGTTAACATAAAAAATTAAAGTTGTTCTTTTATTCAATTATTTTTTTATTTTCTTTATCCTTTTGCCCCTTACCTCTAATTTTCTTGAGCTAAAGTGTCTCTAATGTGGAGACATACGTAGTATTTTGGTCAATCATTTACCACGGTGGTTTTGCCCATAAAATTAATCTTTTTTTTTTTTGGTTAAATAAAATTAATCTTTATCTCATCAATTTCTTTTGTGTTTACAAACTCATCGAAAAATGTGCCCTGAACAACAACTTTAGTCAACAGCCGTATCAAATCAAACTGGTTTTATTTTACTTCTTGTTGCTAATGTCCATAGTCATTAAAATTCGGAACGCGAATTATATGTTTTGCAAGACAATATCTTGACACATCAAAAACCGTAAATTTTCTTTAACAATTGAAATTAATACGTAAAACGTGAGTATTTTTTTATCAATTCTTTCTGATGCGAGTAATTCGCTTGTATTCGTGAATTTACTAACTCTCCTAATGTCACATTAAATAATCTTAAACCGGTAGGTGTGAAAATTATAATGCTGGTATTAATTCATTAGAATAAAATAAATTAATAAAAGTATACAGATATACCTTTGATTTATCATGTTTTAGTACAGAAAACCCGAACGATGTCAGTGACAAAGAAAATTATAATGTTTTTTTTTTTTTTTTTTTTTTTTTTTGGGGACATTAATACATGAACTCTTTGTTATGTGTATGTATTTGGTTTGTTGACACTACAAGGAGAGTGGGTATTATATGAAGAATAGTTGATTGCCATAAATAGAGAGATCGATTAATTAATAGGGATATTATATGAAGAATAGTTGATGATTGCCCTTACAAACTAAGTTTTTCTTTCTTTGTCATTTTAGCCTGATTAAGTTTTAAATTTATCATTCTCTACAAAAATCAATTTTCTTAATATATGAAAACGATTGATAACTACAATTTCGGATGTGTATTATTTTACACAACGTTCATTATATGCGGTGTTTATTGTGGTCAAAATCAATAGTTAGGCCGTTATACTACAATGCCGAAATCGATGGGTCCCATGCTATTTACAAACATATACTCAAGACGGTATAAATAACCACATGCATCAGATGTATATTTGTTCACTCAAATATTTGTTTTTGGTGTTGTTCACTCAAATAACAATATTAGACTCATAGTTGTTGTCTTAAATAAAAATGTCGCTAAGCATTCAACCCCTTACGTTCATTCTCTTGACAATCCTAACGGCCTTCTTTTGCTTTGAGCTATCCGTAGCATATCCAGAGGGCCCACATGATCCCGCAGTGATAGATTTGGCAAAGTACGCCTGTGAAGAAGGCCCAAAATTACAGTTCCAGAGAGTTAATCACGTAACTTATAAGCGACAACATGATGGTAAAAGTAAATATATCATTGATTTGAAGGCAAAGGATCATTGGAGAGCGGAGCATTCTTACGAGACTACCGTTTTGGTGAAAAATCATGATTATGAGATTCTTTCGTTTCAAAAGAAAACATAATAGAAGTTGTACTTTTATATTCTGAATGAATGAATATTACAACGAAAAAATAGTTTGAATTGTCTTTCTTTCTTTTTTGAGAGGAGAATTGTCTTTCTTAAATCGATGTTATATTAATTTAGATAGATAGAAACGAAATATGTACTTAACCTAACGAAAGTTACCTTATATTTATAACCTTAATGCATAAGCATTGTTGAGGAAACACACATACAATTTTGACATATCTCTTAATTAACCTTATCAAATATATTGCGAAAGCATTGATGCATAAGAAATGTTGAGGAATAGTATTCCAAACACACATACAATTTTGACATATATATCTCTTAACCTTATCAAACACACATACAATTTTGACAACTTAATTTTTTTTATAGATTAATACATGACCCGCTAAAATTTTAAAATATTAACTTTTGACCTGTAATGATATTTGGATTTTTAAAATCAACACTTATTAACTTGTAATACGATGTGCCACTTTTTAACGTGTCTCTACTAAAAGAATATTTTTTGTTTTGGAAAACTGTGTCTCTCCTATTCTTTATCAACAGCAACTTAATTGTATTTCTGTTTTAATTGTGTCACAATGAAAACAATTTAGTAATGAAATCCGGTATCACAATGAAAACAATTTAGTAATGAAATCCGGTATCACAAAAATGAAAGAAGCATAGATAATTATCCGACACTACGCATTTTTACTGTGCATAGAAATTTAGACATTTCCGGTAAAATGCATCGTCATTGATGACTTATTTTTTCAGTGACAATGGTTAAAACAAGTCTATCTGAAAAGAGGAAGATTATAGTTTGATGGTATTATGATATGCATCGTCATCGATGACTTATTTTTTCAGTGACAATGGTTAAAACACGTCTAAATTTATCTGAAAAGAGGAAGATTATAAGTTTGATAGTATTATTATCAAACGATTACCGTTGTACTAAAACCAATATGCTACTATATTTCCTTATATCACGTCCCCTCTAACAGAGTTGGAAAATTATTGTGTGTATTATTCACAATTGAGTTTGACAGTATATATACTGTGAGTACAATGAAACGAGTCGAGCCTACCTATATTAATATAAAATACAGTACAATAAATAATACACTATTCTAAAAATATATATACACTCTAATACCACCCCTCAAGTTGGGTGAGGGAGGAGACCCAACTTGTCACGTTGATGAAGAAAATCCGCTTTAGAGAGAGACTTCGTAAGACAGTCGGCCAATTGATCACGGGCATTGACATGAGCAATACGTAACGTGCCACGCTGGACTTGATCGCGAATAAAATGATAATCAATAGCGACGTGTTTCATGCGGGAATGAAAAACGGGATTCAAGCAGAACTGGGTGGTGCCAAGGTTGTCACAATAAATTACCGGCGGCCCGACGGAGGAAACATGAAGGTCACGGAGAAGAAAGGAAATCCAATTAAGCTCTGCTGTAGCAGCAGCTACAGCCCGGTACTCAGCTTCAGTGGTGGAGCGCGCAATAGTGGATTGCTTCTTTGAGCTCCACGTAATAGCATTTTTACCAAAGTAAATTATATGTGCACTTGTGGAGGCATAGTTGTCCTTGTCCCCACCCCAATCAGCATCAGAAAAGGCATGTAATAACGGGGGGGAATCACGATAAAATTGAAGGCCATACTTAGTCGTACCCGCAAGATAGCGAAGCAAGCGTTTGACATGAGTCCAGTGAACATCAGTGGGCGAGTGCATAAACTGAGACAACTTGTTGACCGCAAAAGCAATATCAGGACGAGTGTAAGTGAGATATTGGAGACTGCCAACAACCATACGATACGTTGAAGGATCATCCACGGGGGTGCCAGCGTTGGCTTTTAAACCGGAGATGTCAGCAGGAAGGGGGGTAGCCGTGGAATTGGCATCGAGTAAATTTAATTTTTGAAGGAGTTCAGTGATATACCTCGTCTGAGACAATAATAAGCCAGCCGGATTATGAGTAACCTCAATCCCAAGAAAATACGACAACTGGCCAAGATCCTTCAGTGCAAACCGTAAGCCGAGACGGGTAATGAAAGTTTCTAAAGTAGGCGAGTCATTACCAGTAATAATAAGGTCGTCAACATACACCAAGACATAGACGATCAGACCAGCATGATGATAGACAAATAAGGACGTGTCGGCCTGAGAATTTTTGAAGTTGCACTCTGTCAAAAAACTCTTAAGCTCATCAAACCAGGCCCGAGGGGCTTGTTTAAGGCCATAAATCGCCTTATGTAACCTGCAAACGTGAGTAGGACAAGAAGAATCAACGAAACCAGCAGGTTGAGCCAAATAGATCGCTTCCTTTAAATGCCCCCGCAAAAACGCATTATTAATATCCAATTGGCGGAGAGACCACCCCCGCGTTAAAGCAAGTGTAAGAACAAGGCGAATAGTGGCCGGTTTGACAACCGGACCGAAAGTTTCATAATAATCAACGCCGGGGCGCTGTGCAAAGCCCTTGGCCACTAAACGAGCTTTATAGCGATCGATGGATCCATTAGGTTTGCGCTTTAATCGAAAAATCCATTTTGTGCCAATAATGTTGAGACTAGAATCATAAGGAACAAGATCCCAGGTTTTATTGCGCATCAAAGCGTCATATTCCTCTTGCATTGCATTTCTCCATTGAGGCACTTTTAGAGCTTGAGCAACGGATGTGGGTTCAGAGTCAGCGGAAGGGGTGAGTTGAGTATGAAGATTCAGCTTTTGGATAGGTTTATGGATGTTATTCTGTGACCGGGTACACATAGGATGGGGAAGTGGAGGCGCAGGTGGATTGGGAGGTGAGGAGGCCGAAGGTGGGGAAGGGGGGGAGCCGGGGGAGAGGCAGGAGGTGGGTCGGGAGTAGTGGTGAGGAAAGGCGGAGTAGGGAGCCAGTCAGAGACGACTGGAGGGGTGTAGGAGGAGGTGGACGTGGTAGTGGAGGAGAGGGAGGGAAAGATAGATTCGACAAACTTGATGTTAAGGGTGAAATTTATGATTTATATGACGTTATTCCCGTAACAATATCCTTGGTATTTTAGTACTATTTATAGAAAAGTGTTGGTTTTATCAAATTATTGAGTAAACGAGTTTTAAATGTGTTTAAATGCAAAATCGAGATATTTACGTGATTTTATCGGTGTTTTATGTTTATCCGTATGATGTTACATTTTGCATGTTTCTATCATGTTGTTAGGTACGTTTTCATGATGAGTAAGGAGCTTAAACGATGATCACATGAAGATGGAAGAGTTGAAAGATGTTTAAGTGAAGAATCATTGAAGAAACCGGAACCAGGCACTTCATGGGGATTTTGTCCACACTTGTAGGCACTTTCAGGGAAAGTTGTCTTGATGAAAGTTGTAGAGGATTGAAATAGCTTTCCAACGCATGTTGAATCACCTCATTTGGAGCCCTAGAAGTGAAGTTATGAGCAAAATACTAGAGCAAGGTAGTGGACGGGCGTCCATAAAAGTGAACGGCGTCCGTAATCGTATTTTACATTCGAGAGAGTTCGGACGCGTTCGAACGAGCGTTCATTCTCCGTTCATAGAGGCTGGACGAGCGTCCAAGATAGTGGACGGGCGTCCACGGCACCGACTCGGCGAAACCGACCTAAAAATCTATAAATAGGCGCGATTTCCCAAACCCTAATCACACAATTTTCGAACCCTAAACCCTAGGGGCAGCTTGGCTGCGTTTTTCCTTCAGCTTTTTCTCTAGTTTTATGCACTTAAACTTCTAGATTAGATTAGATAATTTCATGTACTTTTTATTCAACAATTCGATGTGCAAAGGATGCTAGGAGGCTAAATCCTCCTTGAACGAGCGTTGTGAAGCCGTCCGTTTCAACGCTTTGATCTCGAGTTCGTGATTATTTTGTGAGTGTCTATTAAAGTTGTTACCTTTATCATGTTTTTATATGTTGATTGCATGCTATATCGAAAGATCCGTGCCTTTGTTTATTGTTTGCTTGATGAAAGTCATGTTAACCTTAGAACACCATGATAAAAGTTTAGACCTTTAATCTAATCACAACGAAAGTTATTAGATTGAATCTCTAGATTAGAAATTGAAAGATTTCACGCCTAGGTTAGAAAGACTTAATCTTTAATCGAAAGATCGAAGATTAGAAAACGAACTTGTCTACGAAAGTAGGTGTTCATGCCTTAGATAGGTGAATCACAACTTGAGTAGAGATCACGAAATAATCGAATTAGTATCAAACGTTGATAGGATAGGTGGAACAATTGCTCGTTCGTTCGTTAAAATTTGATTTAAATCACTTGACTCGAATTGCTTAGCTTAGTTTAGTTTATTTTATTTTTCTCGCGACTTAGTTAGTTTTTATTGCTTCCAATCTTTCCTAGCATTGGATTAATCTCCTCTGTCTAGTTACTTTTATGCAATATTTGTTTAGGTTAGTTTTCGTGACAATAATTAGTTAAAAACAAAAGCTAGGGTTCACAACAGTATAGTTCCCCGTAAGATCGACCCGGCATTAGCCTCCATACTACGATCCTTGCACTTGAGGTTAACCGGTTTATTACTTGTTGTTTTGTATTGATAAAAGCTTATTCTGATGTGTGTTAGAAAAGTGTGAAAAAGTGAAAATATTGGAATATATTATTATGAATAAGTAAGGGCTTAGTTATCGTCGACCTTATCCCCGGTATAAACTGAGAGATATGTTGTAGGGATTATCCTCTGAGTCTGTCAGAAATGTTTTAGATATTCTCTACTATTTCTTTCCGGGATGTGTATGTTTTGTAAAGTGCCTGTTATAGTTTTTTGAATATTTCTAACTTAGATGGGAAACCGGGCTAGTTTTGGTTTGAATAACTTTCAAATTGTGGAACTTAGTGGAAGTTTATTATGACTATGCACACACTCACTTGGGTGAACTTCTAAGTTATTGAATATACTTCATATTTGCATAGATGTTTATTTATCTCGAGTTGGTTTTGTTTTGTTTTGCTCGGGGACGAGCAAAAGATAAGTGTGGGGGTGTTGTTTAGGGCTAAATTATAGTGATTTTCACATATATATTATACATCAATTTCCCCTATATATGTATTCCTTTCATAGAAATTGAGCTATATATTCAGATATTGAGTAAATGAGGTTTTTAATAGTTAAATATGAAAACGTATCGATTTTTATGTTTATTTGATGTTTTTATATTATTTTGGAAATTATTACGTTTTGGTATGTTTTTGATATTTGTAGATACCCAATTGATGATGGAAAAGATGATCCTAAAAGGCTAAATTCGAGATGGAAGAGGATCAATTAAAGATATGGAAGAATAAAAGAGATAAGGAAAGAAATAAATCAAGATAAAGATGGAAAAATCAAGAAATTCGATTTCAAGTCAATATGGACGAGCGTCCATCCGGCGTACGAGCGTTCAATAGTGGACGGGCGTTTGGTGAAGTGAACGAGCGTCCTAGAAGAGATTTTACATTCAGAGTCTCCAGAAGCAAGCTGAACGAGCGTTGACTCTCCGTCCAAGGCAAATGGACGGGCGTCCATGTATTCAAACGGGCGTCCCACGCCGACCTAAGGCCAGCCGACTTAATCTTCTATTTAAACAGCCGTCGTCCCAACCCTAAGGGCATCCATATTTTTCTTCACATCAAAAAGAGAGCACAGCCGCATCTTGGAGAGTTGAAGGCCGGTCACCCGAGCCTTGTGCTCGGGTGAACCGAGGTTAGATTAGGAGTAGATTATGTAGCTTTTCTTTTCGTTTCCATGGAGTTCAACCATTGTATCAAGACTATGTGAGTTTGATTTCTTTCAATTTATTTAATTCCAGCTTTTCTTCATGATGGTTAATTTATTTTGTATCTTTCTTTGAGTTTATGATGCCATGAGAATAAATCGAAAGATTAGTTCACGATTGATGTTTATAATACGGAAGTTGCATAAACGCTAGATCACCATAGAAAGATAGGGTTTTTAGCCATTAATGATGACAAGTTAATGAGTTAGATTCCTAGGTTGTTAGGTTCTTTAAAAACGAGAGTTAATTGAATCTACACCCGAGTTTTGTTTGGTAAATCAGTCTCAACACTCGAAAGATGGGAGATAGATAATTGAATTCACTACGGAAGTAGGCATTCATAGCTTGAGAGATAAATTCACTAAGAGATTAGGGATTTGTGTCTCGTGAGAGGGTGAAACCACAAACTGAATTAGAATCATGAGATTAACTAGAATTGAAATCACTTAGGTTTGTACTTTGGTTGTTCCCATGTTTCTTAGGTTAGATTTATTTTGATTGTTCTTTTATGTTTTTCTGTTTTTATGCTTTTGCTTTTCGTTTATTTTGTTTTTCTTGAGTAGCAATTGGTAGGATTAATAAGATTAGATTCTACATACCTTTTCCCTGAGGATCGACCCCTTACTTATCTCGCTCTACTATCAACAACCCGGTATTCGGCCGGTTAGGAGTTAGTTTTGCAATTAGGTTAGGGTTTATAAATTTTCTTTTTGTTTAGTGATGCAAAATCCCTCCAACAAAAGTGGCGCCGTTGCCGGGGAACCGGACGGTTTGCCTAGTTTTTGTTTTTATTTGTTTTTCGTTTTTCTGTGTTAGTTCAGTTTTTTTTTCTTTCTGTTTTCTGCGTTTTAATCCCTGTTTTTAGGTCGATTCCTAGGAAGATTAACCTTTAAGTAGTTAGGATATTGGTGTTTTAGATTAGGGTTAAAGTTTCTGTTAGTGATTAGTTTTTTCTCCCTGTTTTTCCTGCTCTGTTTTCTTTACTTTTCTCTCTGTTCTGAAATCGTTTCTGTTCTTTTTCTGGAAAATTTTGCATATGAACGAGCGTCCATACCTATGAACGCCCGTCCACTGTAAAAATTTCAACTCGTTACGTTTCGACCCCTCGGACGAGCGTTCGGTTTTCTCGAACGCCCGTCCACTTCAACCTCCGGGCGGACGCCCGTCCAGGGACCTTGGACGCCCGTCCGTCCTCCCCGTTTCGTTGTCTTTTCGTAGGTAGGGTTTTTGTTTCTATCCTTTCTAGTTCCCACATTGATTCGGTGACATCTAAGGTTGAATCATCTGACTCCACACCTTTCGCGATCAAATTTTAGGATAAAAGGGTCCGTTTTAGCACTTGATAGTATTTTGGCCATAACTTTCGGCTCGAGTGTCGGATTGGCGCGCGGGACCCCAATTCGGAAAGCTCGTTCCGACGCCGACGACGTGGCAGACGGCCGGAGGCCGTCCGACACCGTTTTCGAGGTCAAAATCCACTGTTTTCCCTTCCATTTTGGGCTCGAAGATTTCAACACGTTTTTGGTGTTTCTGTTTTTCTCGTTTTTAAATTTTTCGTAGTTAAGTTTCGTAGTTTTTGATTCCTCTAGGTTTAGTTATCCTTTCCCTCTCGTCCGATCCGTCCTTTCGTCACTTTCTATCCTTTCTTGCTCAACACCTTGAGTTGGTGTTCGGTTTATGCAAACTCGTAGTCATAAGGGACCACTAATCTATTCCCCTGGCCCCGAGCGGACCATAGTCCGACCCAATAGGCGGAGACTTCGTTTCGACGAAGGAAACGCTCTAGATCAAGAATTTGAGCAATATCTTTCAGGAGAAATCGAAAGAATAGTAATAATGGCAGCGGAAGATAGACGGACGTTAGCCGAATATGCCATGCCCGGTACAGTCCCCATCAACCCGGCTATCGTCATGCCTACCATTACTGCTCCAAACTTCGAGCTTAAACCCGGACTTATACAGATGATGCAGCATGCATCAATTTTCCATGGTTTCCCATCTGAAAACCCCCACACTCACTTACACACATTCTTGCAAATATGCGGTACTACCCGTATCCAAGGTGTAAGTGAGGACGCCATCAAGCTTAAACTATTTCCATTTTCCTTACGGGGGAGGCACTCGAGTGGTATCACTCTCTCCCCTCTGAATCCATCACTACGTGGGCGGAGCTCGAGAAGGAATTTCTAAGTCAATACTTTCCTCCTTCAAAAACGTACCCATTGTCCGAACGAAATCTTCACATTCCGTCGACCGGAAAATGAGTCATTCTTTGAGGCGTGGAAAAGGTTTAAGTCTCTCCCGCGCAAGTGTCCCCATCATGGCTTGCCAAAGCAAAGGCAAGTCCATACTTTCTTCGACGGATTGACCGAGCTCACCAAGGGCATGGTCAATAGTTCCTCCGGTGGGGCATTTCTCAAGAAAACACCCGATGAGGGGTGGGCATTGTTCGAGGACATTGCCAAATATAACTACGCCCCTCTTATCAAGCCATCCAAGCACCTCCTCCCCTCCCAAGGTCGAAGAGGTGACTATGCAAAGTCTTGTTGCCATACCGCAAAAGCGAGATGGCACCTTCTCAACCGACGACCTCTCACACCGGCCCCTACCCGAGTTATCGGCTCCTTCACTTTCACGAACTCTCAAGTTCGTATTGTGAAGCATGTTTGTCGACCGGCCATATGACCGGCCAATGTCAATTTTCTTCCCCTCTCGCTCGGCAAGTCAATGCGTGTTCATGACTATGGACGGCATAATCCAATCACATGCCAAGTATGTGACGGCACGGGGCATATCGCTCGCTTCGTCCCATGATTGGGCGAATGCGGAAGTCAATGCTTTCTCGGCCGGACAAATCGAGAGATTCAATAACCAATTCTCTCGGCCGAGAACGGTTTCCAAAACCAAGGGTTTAATCAATCTTCGGGATTTAATCCTAATTCGAACTTCAATAGAACCCCGGTTATAATCGAACCCAAGCTATAATTCTTCCAATCCACAAAGAAAGGTTCAATCGAAATTGGCCCGCCTATTCTAATTCTACATTTCCAAATCGGTCCAATCGGCCACTCCTCAAAATCATCGAACTCTCAAGGATCCTCCCAATCCAACAATTTCGAAACCAAGTTGGAGGAGCAAAGCGAGACAATAAAAAGTCTTGAGAGACAAATAGGGCAATTGGTCGAGCGGCCTAGCGTCAAGACCCCCGGGCATGCCCCGCTTTACGAGAAAAACCCAAAAGGCGGTCAAGTCGCTCAAGCCGATTTAAGCAACGACCAATGCACCGACCTCGTGCCAATAATGCAATACGGTAAAGAGGAGGCCGGTGCGATGAACTTAAGAAGTGGTTCTCAAGTTGGTGGTCCCCCCGGCTTCCGGGGAAACCACTAGCCCCTCCCCGCCGCCGATAAGGCGGGGAGGGGGAAATTGAGCAACCATCATCCCCTCGGCTGCAGAAGGCAAATCAGGTGGCTGATCCCCTGATAGAAGAAAGAGTTGAGATTCCTCAAGTGGCTGATCCCTTGAGGAATAAAGAATCAATTGGAAGTCCTTAGGTGGCTGATCCCCTGAGGAATGATGAGTTAAATGATAGTCAGGTGGCTGATCCCCTGACTAACAAAAAGAATGAAAAGACGGTTCGGTGGAAAGATTTGGAAGACAAGGCCGTTAGTTCGTCCTCGAAGAAAGTATTTTCCGAGGATGATTTGAAAAAGCTTCCCTTTCCACCTAGAAAGAGCAACATCCCGTTGAGCGAAGATAAGAAGTACGAAAAGGTGCTTAAATTGTTGAAAAATACTCGGGTAAATGCGCCATTATCCGAGGTCTTGGTCGAGATGCCTAAGTATACAAAGTTCATCAAGGATGTTGTATCTTCCAAGAAGAAGTTAGCGAGGAATGGATCAAGCGGTTGGTAAGGAGTGTTCTCTCGGTTAATTATGAAAGCTTACCAATCAAGAGAAGCGACCCGGAAAATTTGTGCTCACATTGCGGATGGGGGGATTAGTCTTCCCAAATTCCTTATGTGACCTGGGTGCATCTATCGGCTTGATGCCATTATCGTGTGCAAGCAAATGGGTTTACAAAGTCTTCTAGAACCCACTACCATGAACTTGCGGTTCGATAGATCTTCAAAGAAAGCCTCGGGGATCCTAAAGGACGTATTGGTTCAAGTTGGTAGGTTTACCTTTCCCGTTGACGGTATGTCTTAGATATGGAGAAAAATGAAAATGTCTCTCTCGATTCTTGGAAGACCTTTCCTATCTACGCTAGAGCCCTCATCGATTGTGATGGTGGGAAAGTAACTATCCGAGTTGGTGACCAAGAGGTGAGCTATAGCGTTTCTAAATCTATTCAAGTACCCTCCGGTTCTCCAACCGGCTTTTCCATTGAGGAGACGTCGATGACTTCAATGACTTCATGGATAAGCAAGTCTTGGCCGTAGAAGCGAGAATATGAGCGATTGATCGATAATCCGAATAATCATGGTGTGGTCAATCTAGACCGGTTAGCGGTGATTTTGAGGATGGGCTACGAGAAGAAGCTTTGGCGTAGGGCCACTAAGTAAACTCGACGATGTTGAGTTGAGGAGTGGAGATCTTAAATCAAGTCTAGAGGAACCCCCTGTAGACTTGGTTACGAAGCCGTTGCCTAAACATCTTAAGTATGTATTTCTGAGAGAAGGTGACAAGCTTCCTTTGATCATCTCTACCAAGCTATCTCGAATAGAAGAGCTTAAACTGTTAAACGTCTTGCGTAAAAATGAGAAAGCCTTTGGATGGCAGGTGGGAGATATCCGAGGGATATCTCCCGACATCTCGTATGCACAAGATCAAGACCGAGGAGGGAGCAAAACGTGTAAGACAGCCCCCCAAAGGAGGCTTAACCCTCACATGCAAGAAGTAGTCAAGAAGGAAATCATTAAGCTTCTGATATGGGTATCATATACGCCATTGCTGATAGTGAGTGGGTGTCCCCGACTCAGGTAGTCCCCAAAAAAGGGGGAATTACTATTGAGAAGAATGAGAAGGGAGAGGAGATAGCATTGAGGCTAGTTACGGGCTATAGAGTCTGTATTGACTATAGAAAACTCAATGAGGTCACAATGAAAGATCATTTCCCCCTTCCATTCATTGATCAAATGCTTGAGCGTCTAGCAGGGCACGCATTCTACTGCTTCCTGGATGGATATTCAGGATATTTCCAGATACCCATCGATCCTGTTGACCAAGAGAAGACTACTTTCACTTGCCCTTATGGGACATTCGCCTACAGACGGATGCCATTTGGTCTCTCGTAATGCCCCGGCCACCTTCCAAAGGTGTATGATGGCAATCTTTGACGGGCTAGTTGAAAAGTGCATGGAGATTTTTATGGATGATTTCTCGGTCTTTGGTCAATCCTTCGATGATTGCCTCGATAATCTTGATCGGTGTTGTCTAGATGTGTGGAAAAGGACTTAGTGCTCAATTGGGAAAAATGCCATTTCATGGTAGATGAAGGCATAGTTCTTGGCCACAAAGTGTCAGCCAAAGGTATAGAAGTAGATAGGGCCAAGGTTGAAGCTATTGAGAAGATGAGTTATCCTAAGAATGTTCGGGAGGTCCGAGGTTTTCTCGGACATGTCGGCTTCTATAGGAGGTTCATCCAGGACTTTTCAAAGATTGCCAAGCCCCCGTCTACTTTACTCAAAGAAGACGTTACTTTTGATTTTGATGAGAATTGCAAGCGCGCGTTTGAGGAGCTTAAGAGTAGGCGATCTCTCGCTCCAATTCTTATATCGCCGTGACCGGAACCTACCCTTTGAGCTTATGTGTGATGCATCCAACTATGCTTTGTTGGTGCGATCTTAGGGCAAAAGCTTAATGGAAAGTTCCGACCTATCTATTATGCCGATCACACACCGAATCCTTCTCAAGTTAACTACACGACAACCGAAAAGGAACTATTAGCCGTAGTCTTTGCTATGGATAAGTTTCGTAGTTACTTGCCGGGTGCTCAAGTGATTGTGTGGACCGACCACGCGCTTTGCGGTATCTCATGACCAAAAAGGAAGCTAAACCGCGCTTCTTGCGTTGGATACCGACCCTCCAAGAGTTTGACGTTCAAATCAAAGATAAGAAGGGCAGTGAGAACGTAGTGGCGGATCATGTTTCTAGGATGTTAAGTGAGGAAAAGAGTGATCCCGATGACATAGATCTTTACTTTCCTCTGAGAACATCATGTTGATCGATGGCCGCTCTCCGGATGTTCCTTGGTACTCCGCCATTGTCAACTACCTTCATGCCAAATACCTTGATCCCGAAATGTCTTATCAAGAGAAGAAGAAGTTCTTCTCTGATATGAAATATTTCGTTTGGGATGAACCTTACCTCTTCAAGATCTGCAAAGATGGTTTGCTGAGGAGGTGTGTTCCTGAGTCTGAGCAACGCGATACAATCGAGCAATGCCATAGTGGACCCACAGGTGGTCACTTTGGTCCTTGGAAAACGGTTGCTAAGATCTTCCAGTCCGGATTCTATTGGCCGACGATCTTTAAAGATACAGAAGCCTTCTGTAAAGCTTGCGATAGATGTCAAAGAACCGGAGCTTTGACAAGGCGGTTTGACATGCCTTTAAAACCCATCTTAGAGTGCGAAGTCTTTGATGTATGGGGCATCGATTTTATGGGACCATTCCCATCATCTTGTGGCAACAAATACATCTTAGTCTGCGTTGACTATGTTTCGAAATGGGTGGAGGCAGTTGCCACTCCTCACAATGATCATAAAACGGTCATGAAATTTCTGAAGAAGAACATCTTTGTGAGGTTTGGATGTCCGCGTGCCTTGATCAGTGATGAAGGGACACACTTCTGCAACCGACCTTTGGAAAAAGTCCTCGAGAAGTACGGTGTGCGCCATAAAACTGGCACACCATATCATCCAATGACTAGTGGTCAGGTTGAGCGAAGCAACCAGAGTCTTAAGAAAATCCTGGAGAAGACGGTGAATAGTCATAGAAAAGACTGGAGTTTGAAGTTGGACGATGTACTTTGGGCATATAGGACTGCCTATAAGACCCCTATGGGTACATCGCCATATCAAATGGTCTACGGGAAACCATGTCATCTGCCTGTCGAGCTAGAGCATAGAGCTTATTGGGCCACAAAGTTTTTAAACTTTGATGCCCAAACTTGTGGACAGCATCGACTTCAGCAGTTACATGAGTTGGACGAGTTCAGACTTCAGGCTTATGAAAGCGCCAGGATCAGTAAAGAGAAGATGAAACTACTCCATGACGCCAAGATAAAGAAGAGAGAATTCCAGGTCGGCGAGCAAGTTCTCTTATACAATTCTAGGTTACATTTGTTTCCTGGGAAGTTGAGAACACGTTGGTCTGGTCCATTTGAGATTCTCCAAATCATTCCTGGGGGCGTTCTAGAACTGCGCGGTTATGGTGATCAACCGTTCCGAGTGAATGGTCAAAGGTGTAAACATTACCTTGGTCAAGCCAAGGAAAGTCCTTTGATTGTTAAGTTCCTCGAAATCCTCGGGTGTAGCACCCCTAAAGTCGATGAGTTTACCGAGTTTTCGCCTGGCTTGTTTTCGGAGGATGACGGTGTTGGTCCATCAGAAGAAGTTCTAGCAGGTAGTTGGGATATGGAAGAGTTTTTCAAAGAGCAACAACTTAAGAGGAAGTCCGGCAAAGAAGAGATCGACCATGGGGAAGTTTAAGCGGGCTTGGAAAGCTATCAAAGATTTGACCCCATGTATGAGATGTTTCGCAGCCACGCCATCGATGAGAGCTTACACGAGGTAGTGGGGCGAAAAAAGTCAAATGGCCCGACCCAGCCGAGCTTAAATGGTGTCGAGCTAACGACATAAACCAAAAGCGCTACTAGGGGCACCCTAGATATCTCGTTTTTATTTTGTTTATTTTCTTTTGTTTTTCTTTTGTGTGTCTTCGTTTAGTTTTAGTCTAGTTAGGGTTTTGTGTGAATCTGCTCTGTATTTGTAATTGACGGTTGGATGTTCTGCACTTTTCCTTGGACGATGATTTTTCCATCTAATACGATTATCTCTTGTGTTTCATATGATATAATTTCCCCCTATCCCCCGAGGTACGTTTTGTGTTGTTTTTCATGTATGCAGGCTATTTTCTATAGCACTTGTGAGCGTTCAGATGATGTCAGTTTTCCGGTGGATGGTCCACAGTTTACTGCTTTCATCAAGCCTTTCTGGAGTTGATACGTAGCACTTCCGGAATTGCCACTTTAGAACTACAATCAGCTAAGTTCTTTCTTTCTTTTTATTTCTGCACAACATGAGGACATGTTGTTATTTAAGTGTGGGGGAGGGGAATGATCGCTATGTATCTACCATTTGCTTATATGATGTTATTTCTATGCTAAAATGAGCTAAATTTTCAAAATTTTTGTTTTGTCTCGAGTGAGCAATGCATGTTTTTGTTCGGTTTTGTTATATTCATCGATGCTTTATGTCATATGTTTGATAAGTTAGTTGTTTCACCTGATTTATTTTTCACGTGCCATAGTGAATGAAGAGCTATTTTTATAAGGTTATACCCCGTGTTGGATTAGTAGTTTTTGATTTTCTTATAAGTCATGCACTTAGTGCTACGTATATATCGTGAGATTTATGATAGTTTGTATTTAGTTCCGTAGTATGTTATACTGTGAATATCTAGACGTTTGAATGTGATAAGTAACACGGAGCTAATGTCAATTAAAAAGATAAGTTAGAAGTTGAATTAATATGAAATTATTGGGTGTGTCGGAAGCTAGTCGATGATTTGAGTGCGATAGGGTATACCACGTATGTCCTATACCACTATGATGACTAAAAGCTCACGACAGTTAGAAAAAGCTGCCTTATGATTGGAGTAAGGTAGGGTATTATCTTGAAATGTCCTATTCTACTATGAGGGCAATAGCTCATTCTGATGTGTGTTTAAATGTGAAGTAATTAAATCAACTTGAAATTGGTTATGAAATGAATATAAGACTTAGTCTTTCGTTAATCTTATCCCCGCATATAACCGATAGATATGTTGTAGGGATTATCCTCGAGTATTTCGAAAGGCCCTAGATATATTCGATCATTCTTTTCGGGATATGTCACGTTTGTAGGGTGCATCTTATGAGTGTCATTTATTGCTAGTCTACGAGGGGTATTAGCTAGTTTTACTTTGAGTTCCTCAAGTTTGGATTTAGTGGAAGTTTTCTATGGCTATGCACACACACGATGGTGAACTTCTAAGTTATTGAATATATGTTATATTTGTTGAGATGTCTATACTATCTCGAGCTTGATTTTGTTTTGTTTTGCTCGGGACGAGCAAGGTTTAAGTGTGGGGGAGTTGTTAAGGGTGAAATTTATGATTTATATGACGTTATTCCTGTAACAATATCCTTGGTATTTTAGTACTATTTATAGAAAAGTGTTGGTTTTATCAAATTATTGAGTAAACGAGTTTTAAATGTGTTTAAATGCAAAATCGAGATATTTACGTGATTTTATCGGTGTTTTATGTTTATCCGTATGATGTTACATTTTGCATGTTTCTATCATGTTGTTAGGTACGTTTTCATGATGAGTAAGGAGCTTAAACGATGATCACATGAAGATGGAAGAGTTGAAAGATGTTTAAGTGAAGAATCATTGAAGAAACCGGAACCAGGCACTTCATGGGGATTTTGTCCACACTTGTAGGCACTTTCAGGGAAAGTTGTCTTGATGAAAGTTGTAGAGGATTGAAATATCTTTCCAACGCATGTTGAATCACCTCATTTGGAGCCCTAGAAGTGAAGTTATGAGCAAAATACTAGAGCCAGGTAGTGGACGGGCGTCCAGAATCGTATTTTACATTCAGAGAGTTCAGACGCGTTCTGAACGAGCGTTCATTCTCCGTTCATAGAGGCTGGACGAGCGTCCAAGATAGTGGACGGGCGTCCACGGCACCGACTCAGCGAAACCGACCTAAAAATCTATAAATAGGCGCGATTTCCCAAACCCTAATCACACAATTTTCGAACCCTAAACCCTGGGGCGGCTTGGCTGCGTTTTTCCTTCGAGTTTTTCTCTAGTTTTATGCACTTAAACTTATAGATTAGATTAGATAATTTCATGTACTTTTTATTCAACAATTCGATGTGCAAAGGATGCTAGGAGGCTAAATCCTCCTTGAACGAGCGTTGTGAAGCCGTCCGTTTCAACGGTTTGATCTCGAGTTCGTGATTATTTTGTGAGTGTCTATTAAAGTTGTTACCTTTATCATGTTTTTATATGTTGATTGCATGCTATATCGAAAGATCCGTGCCTTTGTTTATTGTTTGCTTGATGAAAGTCATGTTAACCTTAGAACACCATGATAAAAGTTTAGACCTTTAATCTAATCACAACGAAAGTTATTAGATTGAATCTCTAGATTAGAAATTGAAAGATTTCACGCCTAGGTTAGAAAGACTTAATCTTTAATCGAAAGATCGAAGATTAGAAAACGAACTTGTCTACGAAAGTAGGTGTTCATGCCTTAGATAGGTGAATCACAACTTGAGTAGAGATCACGAAATAATCCGAATTAGTATCAAACGTTGATAGGATAGGTGGAACAATTGCTCGTTCGTTCGTTAAAATTTGATTTAAATCACTTGACTCGAATTGCTTAGCTTAGTTTAGTTTATTTTATTTTTCTCGCGACTTAGTTAGTTTTTATTGCTTCCAATCTTTCCTAGCATTGGATTAATCTCCTCTGTCTAGTTACTTTTATGCAATATTTGTTTAGGTTAGTTTTCGTGACAATAATTAGTTAAAAACAAAAGCTAGGGTTCACAACATCTAGTTCCCCGTAAGATCGACCCGGCATTAGCCTCCATACTACGATCCTTGCACTTGAGGTTAACCGGTTTATTACTTGTTGTTTTGTATTGATAAAATCCGGGACACTTGACATGCCGAGAGACATAGAGACGGGAGGCAACGGGATCGAAGCAGTAATATGCATGCTGGTTGAGAGCATACCCGAGAAAGATGCAAGGTTTGGATTGGGATTGTAGTTTGTGACTCGTGTATGGGCGAAGCCACGGATAGCAAAGACATCCAAAGACACGGAGTTTCTGATAGTTTGGGGCGGCGTGAAAGATGGATTCGTAAGGGAACGCATGTTGAGGACGGGAGTGGGCATACGGTTTATTAGGTAGACGACGGTGGCGAACGCATAGGGCCAAAAATCATCTCGGCGGGGAGGCATTTGTCAAAAGAGCAAGACCGGTTTCAACTATATGCATATGGCGTCGTTCGATATCCCATTGTGTTCAGGGGTGTGAGGGGGTGTGGTGTAAAAGGCGATTCCATTTACGGCTAAGTAGTCACGCATACCAGTAAATTCACCACCATTGTCTGAATAAAGTATTTTAAGGGGGTGGCCAAAGAATTTTTCAACAAGGGCACGAAAGCGAGTAAAAGTGCCAAACACATCAGACTTACGGGTAAGCGGGTAAAACCATATATAACGAGTAAAATGATCTACTAAAATAAGATAGTACTTGTATCCATCAGTAGATAAAACTGGGGAGGTCCAAAGATCAGTAAACACTACCTCAAGTGGACGGGAAGAGGATAAAGTAGAAACCGTAAAAGGTAGCTTATGGCTTTTATTTTCTAAGCAAGCGAGACAATGAGAAAAGGTGAAGGAGACGTCTCCAAAGCATACGACTAACAATTTTATTAAAAATAACGTGGTTTGGATGGCCCAGCGATGATGCCGGACCGATGTGTTGGCTTTATTTGAAGCAAAAGCTAGAAGAGGCCGAGACGGCCACTCATACAGCCCATTCTTGATCGGACCACGGAGAAGAGTGGTCTTCGTCGGGATATCCTTCACAAGAAATTCATCAGGTAAGAATTCAACAGATAAATTATGCGATTTACAAAGCTGGGAAATAGACAGTAAATTGCGGGACATATTAGGCACACATAGCACATCATTTAAATTAAGGGATTTTGACAAAGATAAGGGAATAGAGGTGGAACCCGTATGCGTGATGTTTAGACCATTCCCGTCGCCGACCATAACATCATCTGTGCCCAAGTAAGGAGTGTGAAGAGTGAGAGTTTGCAAATCATTTGTGATGTAAGTATTGGCACCGCTATCCAGAAGCCACGGGTGCGTAGGAGAAGTTGCATCATAGGGGGTTGTATCATAGGGGGCCACATCGGGTGAGGTTGCCACATGTGCTTGAGGTCGAGGTGGGTAGGCATTGCGGACTTGAGGGGGAAGTTGACCAAGTAGGTGTTGTAAAGTTGGACAAAATTTGGCTGAGTGCCCCATAGCTTGGCAATACTGGCATCTTCCACCATAGGGGTGGTGTGGTTGCTGAGGGTTGTTGGGATTGAAAACGGGCGGTTGGTAGGGGGTTTGAAGGGGAGGCCGTGGATGAGAATTTTGATAATGGGGCTGAGGGTAGGTGTTTCGGTAGGAGGGGCGCTGTGGGGAGGGAATCGGGTAGGGGTAGTTGGCCGATGACTGGGGCTGTTGGGATGGGTGAGGTCTGCCGGAATTGGGAGGACGCCATGGAGAGGAGGAGCCACGGTGGTAGTTTGCCGCATGGGCAGAATGAGGACCAAAGGGCGAGGGCTGTGAGGACGGGGAGACCTTAAAATTCAAAAGCTTTTCATGGAGTTTCTCAAACGTAATGGGATTTTCCCGAGCTTGGATCGCTATTGCAAGGTCCTTATATTCATCTCCAATATTTTCAAAAATCAGTTCAACAAGTTCATCATTATCAATCGGTTTGTCAAGGAGTGCTAATTCATCGGCTTTGTTTTTGATGGCATACATGTAATCAGAAACCGATTGCGTCCCTCTTTTGATCGATTTGAGGGATTCGCGAACACTACTGATGCGACCACGGGATACTTTGGCATAGGTGCTCTTGAGAATATCCCAAGCATCGTACGAGGTATTGGCACGACGAAGAAAAACAGCAACTTGGGAGGTACAAGAGGCTATAAGCATGTGAAGAATTAACCTGTCTTGCCGCATCCACTTTTCATATTCGGGGTTGGGTGTGGTGGTAGTGGCTGCGGCTCCTTCACCACGAATCATCTTGGATGGGGCGGCCTTGGTACCATCAACATAACCGATTAAACCATAACCAATGAGGAGGGATTCAATTTGGAGTTGCCATATGCTATAATTGGTGCCATCAAGCTTGATAGGGGTTTGAGTAGCAGAATTAAAAACAGTGGGTGTAAATTCAGCCAATAGAGGGAGTGGATGAAAAATAAAAATAAAAAAAATAAAAGAAATCTACGATTGGTGGGGGGGGGGGGGGAGAAGAGGGATAGAAACGCTGCCGCAAGAAACAGAAAGAAGGGAAATAAAACAGAAAGAAAAAAAAAACTTTACTAAGACAAAAGAAAAGTAACAGGGACGGAAATACCGGGGAGATGGGGAGAGAGGACGGGCGGCGGTAATGGGGAAGGAAGGCGGCGGCGTGACGGGGAGGGGGGGGAGGAGGAGGGTGGCGCCGATGGAGAGGGAGCAATGCGGGGAGAAACCACTAGGGCTCGATACCATAACGAGTTGGAAAATTATTGTGTGTATTATTCACAATTGAGTTTGACGATATATATCGTGAGTACAATGAAACGAGTCGAGCCTACCTATATTAATATAAAATACAGTACAATAAATAATACACTATTCTAAAAATATATATACACTCTAATACCCTCAAGTGTGTGCCTATAAGAAGGGAGTGAGCCCCCAACACTTGACTTGTTTTTTTTTCCTTGGGAAGTGTGGGCCCATAAAAAGAGAGTGGAGCCCAACACTTAGGTTTTTTTTTTTTATGCTTTTAATTGTGATGGAAACGGAGCTTGAACTCGGATCTCCTGTGCTCCGATATCATATTATGATCAAGCGCACCGTTGTATTAAAACCAATTGATGTTAGTAAAGGTGCTATATAAATCCTTATATCAGATAGTGATTTTCAAACTAATAAATTTCTTTTGTACTTAAAAAACATAATAGGCCGCGGAATAGACTATGTACATGTATCGTAGCTCTTTGAATAACAAGTAAAGGTTACACTTAATAAGAGAAGCATTAAACGAAGAATCATCCAAGGATTTCCCACGGGAATATCCGACTCCAGATAATTAATTTCTTAGCTCAAAGGCGATGACTAGTTCTATTTTTCGATGCGGACGGGGAAGGGAAATAATTCAGCGGTAGAGTGTCATGTACTGGATTCCTTTGAAGGTATATAATTGGTTTAAGCACGAACGAAGTTTTTTATACCGGAGCATTTGTTTTCTATTATTTCATTGTGCAATATATTTCTGGGTGTAAGTTTTAACTTATTTATTAATAATAATCTTTCCCTCTTAAACATTGATCGATTGACATCTAAAACGACTCGCTATCCCTGACGGTACAGCCCCCTGTTGTACCGTGCTGTACATCCGAAACGGCGTCGTTTCGGGTCGAAGCGACGCCGTTTTGATTGTGTGTTTTTTTTTTTTTAGGTCGAACCAAACGACGTCGTTTCGGGTCGATGCGACGTCGTTTTGATACACAGCCGGACGAGCTGTGCATTGTGTACCGTCGGGGATCGGGGTCCCAGCTAAAAGTACATTTATGACCGTAATTATCTTATACATAAAGATTTCACTATATCACTATATGTAGTATTTGTTGTGGTCAAAATCAATAGGTGCACTTCTTACTACAATGCCAAAATCGATGGGTCCCACACCGTTTGCTAACCTAGATAATATAAATAACCACATATATATGTCATATTTGGTCTTCACTCCAATATCTGCTTTTGGTAGTTGTATCTTATAAATCAATTCTTGTTGTCTTAAAAAAATAGGAAATTAAATGTTGCTCAACATTCAGCCCTTTACTTTCATGCTCTTGACAATCCTATTGGTTTCCTTTCGCTTCGAACTTTCGGTAGCAGTAAACCCAGATGATCCCGCTCCTAAAGATATATCAAAGTTCCCAGGTGATCCCGACGTGCAAGATATAGCGAAGTTCGCCTGTAATAATGGCCCAAAGTTAGAGTTTCAGGCTCTTATTCATACATCTTATAAGCGAGAGCCTGCTGGCGGTAAATATGTCCTTACTGTGAAGGCAAAGGATTTTAAGGGGGAGGAGCATTTGTACGAGGCTACCCTTTTAGTGATAAACAAAAACTTTTATCAACTTAAATCGTTTGGAAAGCAAGGATAATGAAAGTTGTACTTTTATATTAATATGAATGAATGAAGATTACATTGAAAAAATAGTTTGAATTGTCTTTTCTAATTAAATTCAGTGTTTGTTTTCAAAAATAAATTAAAAAAAAAAACAAATTCAGTGTTATGTTTCGGTTATCTTTTACATGTGTAATCTAGCTAGGTACGAATGAAATGGACACTATCCCAGAACCTAAGAAAAGTTACCTTATATTTATAACCTTAAGGCATAAGCATATATTGTAGAGGAACTAATCGTACAGTAGTATTTGAAACGCACATACAACTATATCCCACTACAAGAAAAAACATGGTGTAGATCGAGGAATCGGAAAACGCCTCCAAAAAATAGATATTGAGGCGTTTTAGTTTTAGTTATGTTGTGACATTTTTTTGGCACCACTTATTCTTAAGAGATATCTCTTAACCTCATATATTACATTTTTTTTTGAGAGATATCACTTCACCTTATTAAATATTTTCGTTGCCCCCTTTATCCGAGATCTTGCGTCCGCACTGTATACATGAGTTGAACGCAATAGAGTTGTATCGAAGCCAAACAATCTACATTACACGAAGGTCAGGAAGACCAATGACTTTCCATATACAACTAAATAAACATTTCCTTGAAAAGCAGAGCCACCACCCCACCCACCCCTATCCCTGCTCATCCCCTAAAATTGGTATCATCTCAATAGAGTTACGAGGCCATTATAGAGCAGTTGAAGCTCATTGCGTAAAGTCTGATATGTATGTTGATTGTGGGTTAACTGTTGCTCGAGACTGAAGTATCCTCCACTAGATCGGCATATATGAGACTGTAGACGTCCCGCATCATGCTGGCTATAATGGACAAAGGACGACCTGCGTCATATCGGTGACTGAGGACAAATGACGACCTGCATCATGTCTGTAAGTTGGTATGAGAGCATCCTTCGCTATTTTGAAGAAGTCTTGTTGACTGTAAAGGCCCGATATTGAGTTGAGACTTATGTTGGTCCATATGCTAATTTGAGGCCTATGTCGATATGTAGGGGTGGATCAAGGAAATTATTTTAGTGGGTCAACGGAGCCTAAAACTATATTTTAGATCCAATAATTTGTTTCAGTGAGGTCACCCGGAACCTAAAACTATATTTTTAACTAAAAAGGACAAATTTTAACATGAAAAATACATTGTTTTAATACTATAAAAACATCCCGGATCTCAGTGAGATCATGTGACCCACCCCTCAACACATAAATCCGCCAGTGTCGATATGTATGCAGAGGTGACCTTCTTTACATTGTGTAAGCCCAGATGAGTGTCACGTGCTGGTAGTGGTTTTGTTATCAATTATCTTGTGTTTAACAAACTCATCGAAAAATGTGCTCTAAATTTCAGCAACTTCTGTTTACAACTGTAAGAAATGCTACTAGCTTTATTCAGGGCCGTTCCTAAGACTTTATGAGGGCCCATGGCAAAATTTTCAAAAGGACCCACTTTTTATTTAAAAATTTAATTTCTATACAGAAATAAGTCAAGTCGATTCACGCTCAAGAGAATATTATGGCTACTATCTAACAAACTATTACAGTAAAAAACAATAAATCATTAGAGGGAAAATAACAATAACTGAAACAAAAATATCACAAACAACTACAGAACAACGGAATCGTAACCAACAATATCAAAAAATTGCGAAACACCGATCGACAATATAACTACAGTAGCAAGAAAACAAATTGATCTATGTGCATGTCTAGATGCAAAATCAATAATTATAGTATAAAGTTTAATATTGTCCAACATATATTTCAGTTCATGGGCCCTGAGCGGTCAGCTGTGACAAATTTTTCATCAGTGTCATTTCTTTACAAGAGTTTTTAACGGTAAATTAATATACCATTACATTATATAAATAAAACCAAAATATGTCAAGATTAATTAAGAATCGAACTAGAATCAATAGGAGTATATAACCTCCGCTTATCTACTTGATTAACTTACACTATTGTTAAAGATGTAATTTTAAGATCACTTATATAATAGGCTCTGAGCGATCGCCATCTCGCCCGCCCCAGGGCCCGCCCTATTTTACTTCAAATTGTTGTTTCTAATGTCAATAGTCAGTAAAATCTGATACGTGAATTATTTTTCTTAAATACGTACGCATACAATACGTATTTATCTTCAAATACACGATATAAAATTGGGCATAAAAAAGGAAAGGGTGTCTTTAAAGACATCACATTTTTTTTACTCGTGACACCACATCTATTTCAAAACTAAGTGAATACTTTTGACACCACATACATTATTTTTAAATGATAATCATACTAAAAACACCACACTTATTAAAAACCAAATATGTTATTTCCAGGGCATTGTAACTACTGTCAATTTTTTTAATTTAAGAATTAGGCCCTAAAAATATCTAAATTAATATATCTTTATTATCCTTCTTCTACAAAAATAAAAAATTACATTTACCCTATTCACGCGACCTTCACCTCCACTGTGCCGTTGCCGCTGCCGACCGCTTTTACCTCGGCGCCGGCTCCCACAGTCCGCCACCAACAAACTTGAAATCAACGGCCACTTAGCTCTTCTCCGGTTTTCTTGCCAAAGGCATGTTCTTTTTCAATGGGTTTATTTTTGTTTCTTCCATTTTTTTTAGAATGCTTCAATTTATGTCAAAAGGCGTGTTTACCTGCTCTATTTATCTCAAGTTTTGTTAAGCAGACTTCCTTATCAAACCATTGTTTTCTGCTTTGGATATGATATGTTCTTTTTTTGGTCTAAGAAGCAACTGTTTGTTGAGGTTCCTTCATTGTTTCAGATTATGTATTCATAAATTGAATAAAACAAATGGGATGAAGGAAGAAGGAGGAGCAGATATGTGTTGAAAAAGATGAAGAGATGAAGAATCTTGATGAAGAAGAACAAGTTTGGGCGTTGGAGAAGAAGGAGTTCGATCTTGGTGTAATTGTTTTGGAGGGAAAAAAATGTGGTGCCTAAGTAGATGGTGAATTCATAAAAATCAAAAGTTAATGGTTTGTATTGAATTATTTTGGTAAGAGTGAAATTTTATTTTCAAGTGTGGTGTCTTGAGTATAAATGACAATTTTATAATTATATTGTGGTGTAATGAGTAAATGTAAAAATCACTGTGGTGCCTAAAGAAGATTACAATGTAAAAGTGTAGTGTCTCTTAATTTAGGTGTCCAAGTAGATTACATGTGGTGCCTTTAAAGACATCCAAACGGAAATGGTAAAATTATATGTATATAAAAAAGGCAATTTTTTTAACAACATTTGGATATAATTAATACTCAAGGTGCAGCCGTCTGGCGGGGCGTCCACTTGTGTTTTTTAGGCAATTTTTTTAAAACAAATTTGGATATAATGCATGTTTAGTATAATAGACATTGTTGAACAAAAAAAAAATTGTAGGCCCTAAATTTTATAATTTGGCGGAGGGCGAGCTGCAGCCGTACTGGTCCCACTATTCCCCAACCCTATATTCAAGACAATATAAATATGAGCACATATATGTGGTGTTGATCACTCAAGCATTTCTACTATCTTACTATCGATTGTTCTTGTTTCTCCCAAAAGACAAAAAAAAAAAAAAAAAAAAAATGTCGCTCAAAACTCAACCTCTTACCTTCATGCTTTTAACAATCCTACTGGCTTCCTGTTGCTTTGAGCCTTCTGAAGCATGGCTATGGAAGTTACCTAATCACATGGCAACAAAGGCAGCAGAATTCGCCTGTAAGGAAGGCCCAAATATACAGTTCGGGAGTGTTACTCATGTATCTTATACGCCACAACATAATGGCGGTAAATACGAGCTTACTATTAAGGTGCAGGAGAAGGATTTTCCCGAGACATACCGTGCTATCGTTACGGTGCAGGGGAATACAAAACATCTTGAGTACTTTGAAAACATCCATCCATCATTTGAGGCTTAATTTTGGCATTAAACTCTTGTGTAATTTGGTCTAACTAGCATGTTGTTAGACTTTTTTCCATAGGAAGTTGTTTGGTGTTAAAAAAAGAAAAAGAAAAAGAAATGTTATAATATATGAAAAAATAGTTTGAAATGTCTTTCCTAAATCATTGTTATGTTTCTTTATCTTTTATATATGTAATCTAGCCGGAAAGTCGGGAATTCGAACTTGTTTTAGTGGTGAATAACTGAATATCATTCCATCTGCCGATTATTGAATAGAGTTCGAATCATCGTCCCATTTCGCAATATAAAATGAATCCCCGTTCCACATCACTTTTCGCAATATGAAATAAATCCCTTCCCCTTCATCCTTTAGGTGTCCTAAAGTGTAATAAAGAGTATTACTAGGGCACCAAAAATGTTAATATTAAAAAATGGGATTAGACAAAAAAATGTTTAACATTTTCTATGTAACTCGTACTTGAGTGATCACTTAAGACTAATATTTAAAAGAATCCTGGCTCCGCTTAAAACCCCATGCTTCATAAGAATGCAAAATGTACGCTAACAATATACACAACTCCGACAGACTTAAACTCTAAATTTTCATATACGGTTCAGAGGCCGATCAGTATGCATATACTCTAAATTTTCATATACGGATCAGAAATCTCCGCATACCTATCTGGTTGCCTAACACTTGAAACCAACGACTTATCGACATAAAAACAATGTCCACTTACCTATCCGGTACAGGGTCAACCAGTGCAAATCCGGTCGGTCGGTCCGGCAGATGCGATTATTATGTATAATTAAATATATAATAAAAACAATGTTAAATCAAATATTTTTTGTCATTTGTTTTCCTCGGGTGAAGTTCAATTGTTTACTAAATATTAACTGATTACAAAGTCAACTGATATATAAAATGTTATGCAACTAAAACTCAAATATTCATCATGATATTTCAGGACGGAGGGTAGTAATTTGGGAATCGCTGATTCAGTAGAACATGAATCGACCGGACTAGCTCCGATCACCTTTTGATCCTTCTTCTCCGGTATGCTGTTTTTCCTTCTCTTTTTGTTTTCCCCTGTACTATATTTCCTTTCCGCCTGTTTCTGTTCCGATGGCTCCAGCGGGAAAAACTTATGCGCAAGCGCTACAGACAGTTCAAACCTCTCCATCGGTGGATCTCATGCCAGAAATTGCCTCCCATAAAGGAGAGATTGCAATTCGATTCTCCAAGGAACAGATTGATTGCTTGGCCTCTCCATTTCAATATGCCCTAATTGGAAAATTTTCCCAAGGTAAACCTAAATTGGAAGCTATTAAACGTTTTCTCGAAGTACAGAACTACATAGAGAAATACACGATGGGTGTTCAAGATTCTAAGCACGTTCTCATCAATTTCTCTAGTGAGCGGGATTTTATCAGGCTTTATTCCCGTAGTCAATGGTTTGTCACTAGTAAGCCTATGAGAATCCTCAAATGGACGCCGGATTTTCATGTTGATGTTGAATCCTCAATCGTGCCAGCCTGGATTCTTTTACCAAAATTGCCTACGCATCTAATGAAAGTCGAAGCTCTGAAAGGCATAATTTCGAGTTTTGGTAAGCTTTTGCGTGTTGATGCATCCACGGCATCTCTTAAACGGCCCTCAACGGCACAGGTTCAAATTGAAGCTGACCTACTCAAGCCTTTTCCTCGAAGATTTTGGATCCAGCAAGGAGACACTTCTGGTTTCTGGCAATTTGTGGAACTAGAGACTGCATTGCCCCAATATTGCACTTATTGTTGTCACATAGGGCACACAGAAGATGATTGTAGGCTCAAACATCCACAGCAATTCCAGCAACATGATCCTCCATCACAACAACAACAATCGCCCTCAGATCAAGAGCCGGGTAGTAGAAAGAATAGACCTGATGGCCCCCCAACACAGATTCGGAGACAGAAGCAGACCTCAACCTTTGTTCCAGATTTAAATCAACAACCTACGACAGCTATACCAGACTTGAATCAGCAGCCCCAACTACAGCAAAGTGCCACCATAGTCTATCAGGCTCTGCAAGAACCTTCATGTCATCTATCTGGAACATCATCAATAGCTCACCCCCAAGACAGCTCACAATTGGAGCGGGACAGAACTTTAGGGGAGCAGCAGAATCAATTGAGTCGTTATACACAACATTTTAATCCTTTAAGTAATTCCCCTCAACATGTAGAACTTGAAGGCTTAGCTACAACTTCAGTCTCTTCTTCTCTCGAGGTAAATCAAATGGTGGCCAAGAGAAATGAGGAAGTTGATTTGGCTACATCTACAAAAGCTACTGAACTTGATAATGTTGCAATTACTGCTGCAGTTGAGGGAGTCGATTTGGCTTCTTCTTTAGTCACAAAGGCTGCAGGTCACGCCCCAGTAAAGATACAAGCAGCTCCTGGTCCAATGGTTGCTATAGAAGGGACTCAGCTTAAGGGAATGGAGCATGCCCATGAAGTAAAAGGCTCTCAAAAACTTGATGTTGCAGCAAGAGCAGAAGATACTGAGGGCAAACCAGAGATTGTAAATGCTGCAAATGTTGCAAATGTCCCAAGGGTTGATAAGGCATTAACACAAATAGGCTCAACATTGTGTGATGAAAATGAATTAGGAAAGTTGGGGAACAAACAATTGGACACCAGGCATTCTGCAACTGATAAGGAGGAGTTCTTGCTGCCCCCATTAGTTCGGTAAATCAAGCGATAGAGTACTCGGAAGGTTGTCCAACAAGCAATCCGTTCGAGATCTTATCTATGCCCTCGACAGAGAAAGCTCTAAAGTCATCAGGTATACATAGTCAAGCCTCTATTCATGCGGAGCTCAGATTTATGAGTTTAGACCCAAAAGTTCTGTGGAGGGGGGCATTTCGGATGAGGTTTTTGAAGAAAAATTTACTCCGGCTAAGAAGATTACTCGAACTCGAAAGAAAAAGCAAATATTTGATCTTTAGTTTCGTTGGCTCTTTTTGTTTTTTCATGTTTCTTTTTTTCTCCTAAAAAGCTCGAAACTCAGCTTTGTGAGTTTCAAAATGCTTTTATGAAATAAAATTTGTATTAAAAATATAAAAAAAAATATAAAAAAAGTCAACTGATATGATTATTAGTATTTTTAAGCTTAAAGATGTCATTAAAGGGGAAAAATATACAAATGTGAGGAAAAATTACATTTTATAAAGATACATATACTTTATGCTGCGGTCAAAGTCAGGATTCCACTTTTCACTATCATGTTAAAATTGATAGGTCTAACATTATGTATGGTCAAAGTTAGAGGGTCCACTTTTTTTGTAGGGAAATTGGAAAATCAGGTTTGTTCATTCTCTCTATTTGGAATAAAGTTATACTTTTGATAAAATGTGTTTTATATTTTTGTAAAAAAAAATTTTTACTCTACTATTATCGTCGTAAAAGTTTAACTCCACTATTATTATCGTAAAATCTGTTTAACTCCATTATATTGTCGTAAAATCTATTTAACTTCAATATTTTTTATTATACTATTATCGTCGTGTTACCTAAAAACGCATTTTATCAAAAGTGTAATTTTATTTCCAAGTTCTTTTTATAGTCTTCGTAGGGTAGGTGTATCATTGAAGAATGAGTAGCTCTGATCGGGGAGGAGGAACAAGTCTGATTTTCCAATTTTTTTTTTTGCAGTTACGCCAAATTGTTTGGTCTCACTATACTAAACCATCCTCAAAACATTATAAATAACCTTTTATACCTATGTTCTTTGACCAAAACATTTATCTACGAACGTTACCTAAACTGAATTGTTCTTGTCTTTATCAAACTCTTCAAAAATGACTTCTAAGTTTCAGCCATTTCTTTTTACGATCTTAGCAATCCTTCTCGTTTTCTTTTACTTTGAGTCCGTTGTTGCCAACAACAACAACATGGTAGACCCAAATGATCCTGAAGTGGTATCTGCAGGAAAGTTCGCCATTGATCAGCACAACTCTGATGCTCGCACGGAGTTACACTTTATGAGAGTTACTTATGCAGTTGAGGAGTCGAAAACCGATAGAAGATTATTTGATCTTACTATTGAGGCATATGTGAAGGAGGGTGTGAATGGTGGTGATGTTATTCATTTCTATGACGCTGTAGTTCGAGAATTTAAAGTCGGTCGTTATGAACTTCTTTCATTTAGGCAAATAAATTAGAAATATGGATTATCTTGAATTACAATTTACTATCAAAACAAGAGAGTACTTGTACTAATTTCATCTCTAATAATCGAATGTTTCAAAAAACAATTAGTTTGGAATGCTTTCCGTTATGAATGTTATGCTGCATGAGTTTTCGTATTCCATCAGAGTCACGTATATGAAGTCGGGTCATACCCATATCATTAGACATTCGAAATTTGAGTACGTGTGGATGTCATTGCACCATAACTCTTGCACCATAACTCTTGTTGTTGAGAGTGCTAATCAACAACCCAGAAGCAAATTAGAGATGATGAGAGAAGATTTGACAAGACTTTAAACAACGTAAAGCCAAGGGCCAAGTGATATATTAGTGAGCACGGGCCTTGTCATCATTTTGTTAACAAAACAAACGTTGTCTCCGTGACGTACTCCGACCCCCATAACGTTTGAGTCGAGTGTTACAACACACGAGATAAAGTTGACATTCAAACAACAGATAGAACACACAAAAGATAAATATATAATTCAAGCGAGAAGAAAAAAAGGATAGATCATAGTAGAATGAATAGATCAATTTAAGTTCTAACGTTTATCTTTATTTATTATTCAAGGAGAAAATGCGATTGACCCTCTTAAACTATACCATATGTAAAATTTACACCCTCAAATTATTATTCACATTAATACAAACTTAAATTATTTATTGCCCAATTACCCTACCTAAATTATTAATGTGTTCCTTTTACACCCTTAAATTCATTTTCAACATTTTTAAAATCTTCGGCCAAGAGTAAATCGAGCATTTCCCTTCATCTCCATATCTTCCCTTCATTTCCCTCCTGCTCCCCCAGCCCCTCCTGCTCCACCCATGTCTATCATCTCTACCAACAACCTTTTGAAGGATAGTATTCTGATCTATAGTTAAGAGTTGTAAATAGAGCAAATAAATGTTTGACGATGTAAATTTTGCTTAAAATGTATAGTCTAAGGGAGTAAATTAAAATTTTCCCTCTATTCATATAATTAATGATAATTTTGTCTTTTTTGTTATTCATTTAAATGATTAGTGGGCATTTGCACTTGATTATACTCCTATAAAAGCTTCAATATCTCTTGTAATACACATTGAGTAAAAAATAAGCGTGCCACACTTTCTCTGTGTGTTTTGATTTTCTTTAAAGTATTCTTTTCAATGATGCACAAGATAAATGTCTAAAATATCCAGTTATTTACCTCAAAACAAAACTTTAAAACTCAAACACTTGAAGTTTTACTATATTTAATGATTTGTTTGTCAAACAAATCTTTTATAGAAAACATTCAACAACAAAGATACATTTCTGTTTTTATTTCTACTATTTTCAATAGGTTGAAAAACTTAAAGTAGTTTGGGGAATATAAGTTGTAGCCTCTGTTGGCATTGACGTAACTTTTTTCTTCTGTTTGCAATAAAAATTGATCGTTCTCCCCAAAAAAAAAAAAAAAACATTTCCCTTCAAAGAAATGTTTAGAAATAAGGAACAAGTATCCAAATGCAAGGATAAATTAAAATTAAATTTTATAAAAATACATAAACTATATGTTATGGTCAAAGTTAGTAGATCCATTTTATACTATCATACCAGAAATAACAAATAACAGGTTCCACTCTATGTTATAGTCAAAGTTAGTGGGTCCACTTTTTACTATCATACCAGAATTGATAAGTCCCAATAAATGATATGTTTAAGGTTAATGAGTCTCACTATTTGTTAAACCATATTCAAGATATTATAATAACTGTATATATTTATTGGAAAATTAGGGATAAGGACACAATCTGAAATATTTTTAAGTAACAGGACACATTACAATATTTTTTATAGGGAGAAGGACAATTGCGTAATTTTTATAGCGAGAAGGACAAACGGTGAATCCCGAAAATCGGTGAATCTCCCCGGTGAATCCCGAAATCGGTGAATTTCGACGGTGAATCCCGAAAATTAGTGAATTTCGACGATGAATTTTGAAAATTAGTGAATTTCGACGATTGAATTTCGTCGGTGAATTTAAACGGTGAATTTCGAACACAAGTGAATTTCGACAGTGAATAAATAGTTTTGTCCTTTATGCAAAAGTTTCAAAAAACTGTCCTTCTACTTAATTGATGAATATTTCTGTCCTTCTCCCTCATTCCCCCTATATTTATATATATGGTTTTCGCAAAAAACTTACTTCAAGTGACCTTTTCCTTGTCTATATCAAAAGACCAAAAATGTCTTCCAAATTTCAGCCATATCTTTTTACAATCCTATTGGCTTTCTTTTGCTTTGAGCTTGCAATTGGGATCGACCCGGATGACCCCGAAATGGTAGATCTGGGAGAATACGCTATTGAACGTCACAACGAAGATGTTCAAAGAAAGTTAGTATTCCAGAAAGTTATCAATGCGCAAACCTATCTTAAAATTGACGTGATACCCTATAACCTCACTATTGAGGCAAAGGCAAAGACTAATGGAGACGTTCATCTTTACGAGGCTCACGTTTGGACGCGAAGGACGTCTAAACTACTTGTTTATTTCAAGCAAATAGATTAGATCAAATGGTTTATCTTACATTACAATCAATTAACCATCAAAATGAAAGTTGTAATTTGATTTCTATTTGAATATTTTAGTGATGAAGTAGCTAGTTTGAAATGGCTTTTATTAGTCAACATTGCATCTCGCTCAATGGCGATTATTGGTTTTTCAGTGACATCTGAATTTCGGTACTTTGTAGTTTTGTGTTTTTTTTTTGGGTTATAGATCGTATTAAGGTAACTATTGATTTGTGATTTAGTTTGAAAACGTATGTGATGCTCACATGCATGTCTTTGGTGTTTAGAATTTGAGACACTTGCCGAGCAATCGCACATCAACATTTCACATTTTGTTTAGATCAGGAATCAGCCTTTCAAGTCCATATTGTAAATTTGGTTTTAAGACTCTTGTATTACATGCTCTCGGGGTTCGGTTAAACTTTTACCGTTTATAGCACAATGAGCTTTTGATCATTAGGTTTGTGAAAAATCACGGAATCCCAACCCTATCGGACTCCCAACCCACTCCGGTACTGTCCCGAACTTTTTAGGAATAAAAAAGTGAACGAAATCCCGACCCATGCGTACCCAAATCTCAGATACGAGGGTTACAAGATAAGTCCGGACCCGTAAATTAAACTAGTCTTGCCTAGTTGTCCTCAATTTTACTTTACAACTTACTAATTTTTTTTTACTATCTTATTGTCTTTAAAAGCTATAACTCAATTGTACTTATCCTAGTGTTTCTGAAATTCCGTGACGATTAATTTTTTTTTTTTTTTTTTTTTTTTTTTTTTTTTGCTACATATAATCTAAATTCTAGCAATCAAATGTGACGCCATGAGCCTCCAAAAAGCTGCATATGCAGACAAATATTTGACAACAGCCTCTCCTCAATTTTATTCTTTTTATTTTGTTTTTGTTTTTATTCGGACAAACACACTATTCCCCTTCCTTATTTCACGCCAATAAATATAAGTGTTAAATAAATTTGTGAAACAAGTATTTTTGATTTCCCCTCTTTTTCCCACTTCTTGTTGCAAGTTAATAAAAGAAAATAAAATGGATGTTTCTTTCTCAAATTCGAAACCGGAGAAAAGGGCGGTGTCTTCTTCGGCGAGGCCTTATGTTAGGTCCGCCGTACCCAGACTGAGGTGGACGGCGGATCTTCACAAACGGTTTATCGACGTTGTTAAGAAGCTCGGAGGTGAAAAGAGTAAGTCGTAATTAGAATTAAATTATTGAATTAATTGCTAGTAATTAATAGTTAAAGGGTTTTCGGCATCTTGTTAACTTATAAGTGAAAAAAATCAAATTTTGAATAGAAACATCAAATTGTCTATTTTATCATTTATTTTAAAGTATAGAAACACCGATTGTGTGGAAAAATCATTTACACAAATTCTTCCGGCCGCCGCTCCTGTTTATTTTACAAAAAGTATAGAAACACTGATTGTGTGGATAAAATCATTTTACACAAATTGTTTCTGCCGCCGTTGCCGGTTTATTTTACAAAAAGTATAGAAACACCGATTGTGTGGATAAAATCATTCACACAAATTCTTCGTGCCGCCGCGGCCGGTTTATTTTACAAAAAGTATAGAAACTCCGATTGTGCAGATACCTGCATTATTTTATATTCTGTTTCATTTTGTTGTATGATTTTTATATGTGTAGTTCTATAAATTCCATTAATTTGATGGTATAGAACCCAAAAAAAAAAAAAAAATGTAACATTTGTTGGTTGTTTTGGGCAGGAGCAACCCCAAAGGCTGTGCATCATTTGATGAATGAATCTGACCTCAAATTATCACATGTAAAGAGTCACCTTCAGGTTATACCCTGGACCAAATACAGAAAAAAATTGGAAAATAAATTGTGTTCTTTAATAATTATTAGATCATTTAATTATATGATGAATTTGAATAACTTCAAAATGTAGATGATTTATACTATTCTATTGTAGTAATTTTGATCAAGTAATTTTTTGTTGTTGTTGTTGTTATTGACAGATTTATAGAGCCAGGAGGAATGAAGGGAGGATAATAGGTAAGTCTTCTTGTGTAATTATTCCACAATCCACAAGTGCATATATCTATGGACATGAAAAGGCATGAAAAAAAATTACTCTGAGGGAATTTTAACCCCAAAACCTAGAACCTATCTCTAAAGTCCCATCACTCAACGACGGAGCTAGGAATTGAAAATCGGGTGGCTAGTAGACTATATTCACACAATTGATTGAGCTTAAGTAAGATGTTTTTATGAGTTAAGTTAGATTATATAACTTTTTTGATGTATAATTTGTAATATAGCCTAAAATGCTACGTACGGTAAACCAAATGTCGATGTGGAACTTCATGTCCCATTGACCTAAGACATCTCCACTGTTGTAACGGATCGTAGGGAATTGATGGTGATTTGAGAAAGAACAAACAAGTAAACAATCAAACAAGTACAGAAATAAAAGAGAGAACACAGATTTAACGTGGTTTCCGACAATGTGTCGACTTCTCCACGGGAAAAATGAGGAATATATTATTCACGGAAAGTTACACAGATGTTACAATAACATAGGTATTTATAGGCCTTGGGAATCAAACTCTAACCGCCATAACAGTCAAACCAAACAATGACTGAAATACCCCAGACGTAACTGGTATAATAGATTGAACCCAGAACAAGCAAAGACAATGCGGAATAACAGAAGCAATCTAACGTAAAAGTAAACAATCAACAAGATAAACATAAAGAAGAAAAACACAGTGGTTTAACGTGATTTCTGGCATTGTGCCGCTATTCCAAGGACAGAAAAAAAGATATTTTACAATGCACTGAAGTCTAGAACGATTTACACACACTTGCATTGATTACAATCATTGGGTGCTTATAGCCTTGGGATCCTAAACCCTAACCGCCAAAGTGTCATGTCGAAAATCCCATAAATGCCCCAGATGTGGGCCAACACTATTGACCCCACTCAGCTCACTCACCAATACTCATATGCTCAGCTCAGCAGTATTCAACAGCTCAACAGTCTTCACTCTGCTGACAGAAGGATCTCAGCTGCACTTCATTCAGCTGACTTACACAGACTTGAATACTCTAGTCAGCAACTCATCACTCCGCTGACTACCAGATAGTTTTGCCAGATTCGGACGTAGAGACCATGTCACACTTGACAACAGTAACCCTTAAAATAGATGAGAATCCATGCAGACATGATCACCAAGGAAAGTTAAGAACCAACTCTGCTGACTTCACTAGACTCAGATTAGTTGACCACCATTCAACTGACTGTAGATTTCTACTCAAAATAAGATCTATAGTTCATGTCACCATTACATCCACATTATACATCCATAAATACTAATATTTTTCACCTTCTTCACAAGCTTGTTGAACTTTGCTTTTGAATAAGTTTGACTCTGGTTTTGATCACTTGAAAGGAAGTCTTCCTCTTGGAAATCATCTTTATAAATTCTCCTCCTTCCCAAACAGAACAACATCAAAGCCTCTATTGTAAGTTGTTACATCACATCGAATTTCTCAAAATAATACTTAGTTATTTTCACTACACATATGACAAAAATAATAGATTTCCAAGGAACAGAATACATTGTCATTTAAGAGATGTTTCGTCCCATGCGGATGCTAGGAACATTCTAAAATCTCTCATAGGATATAATGGATGCGTTTGATTCAAACGGTGATTCATTTGATCACACCGAAGACACTAAAAAATATGAACCGATGATGCTTTCTGAATGATTTTCATGTTTGCAGTCTAGGACTTTTATAGGCGAAATGTTTAACACCGCTAAGACCCAAGTTTGGGGTCATCACATTTGGTATCAGGGTCGATTATTAGACAAAAAGTAATATTACGCCGTGAAAGGTGAGAAATATAGGAGACACGTCTTGATTCCTCTTGTAAGGTTATAGCGGAAACGTTAGTTTCTTAAGAGAAAGAAAATGGAGTTTCCCACAGTTGAAATATGTCGAAAGATTACCTATATAGATCGATATAAGGTTGAATATAATGGAACTATAATACATTGGGTTAAACATTTAGGATCAAACCAGAGCGATATAATTAAGTAGAAATAAGTAGATTATGACTCAACAATAACCCCATAAGACCAAGTTTTATGCTACACGATCTTTGAATATTTGATATATGAAACATGATCTTTGAATTAATGTTGATCAGAAGCTCCTTCCAAGAGCATTTATGCTACATTTTCTCACCTCCAGCAGCTACCACCAAAGAAGAAATACACCGGATCTTCTCGTAAATGGTCAGTAAATTTTATGCACAAAATCTTTTTTTTGTTACACCAAAGTAATTAATGAAATTTTAGGCATATATGATGGTTTATAAAGGCCTAATATGTCTTGTTATTTATGACTTTTGGTAAAATGGAATGTTTAAATGCCTCAGACTGTCGATTTAGCGGAATTTTTGGTTGGTATATCCATGCGGATACGTTTATTGGAACTGAAAACCTGCCAGTTCCAGTAAGTGCATCCGTATGACACGGTACTACCCGAAAATTTCCCACCCTTCAAATGTAAAATGGATGCTGAGTATGAGTTTGTAAATTTTTTGAGATTATGATGATTTGTTAGGAGTGTTTATGTATATGGAGATTAAATATTCGGATTTACCGCCAGGAATAAGGCCAGTGTTAATTGGGATGTTTGGAGGTGTAACCCTCTATCTATATGTCCTCCTTATTTAGCCTCTCGAGTTAGTTATTTGATTTGGTGTTACCATGCGCTTGATTTTTTTTTTTTGTATTTGTATAACATTTAATTATCTAACACATTGCTACATCTTAATAATATTTTCTTTACTGTTTAAAAAAAAAGGAATAATAAGGTGAGAGATGATGGGGATGAAAGGAAAGATGAAATGGTATTCTCCAACCCTGAGGATTCAAGTATGTCAATAAGCTCTAATTGCATGACCTTGGAGGAATTCCTCAATGCATATAACCAAGTACTTACTCTTTGTCTCTAAAGTCATTTTATTTCATACATTTTTTTTTTTTACCTTTCCGGTCTATTTTTGTCACGTGTCTAGTTTTCAATGGATGGAGTCTGTGTTATCCTCTACACAGGTTGTTTGACATGTGGCATTTTGAACTGAAAATGTTGTAAACAAATATTAAAAAAAAAATCATGAATGACAAAGATGAATAAGTCACCATATTTGTCTATATATAAATGTAGTATTTTTAATGAGATAAAGTGATGAACTTTCAGGGAAGATATGTAATGGGCATGCCTCCATTTTCATATGAAGAGGGCACAGAAGCTTCAACAGTTTCTTGTTCATCAGCCATTACTGATGGAAATGATATTTCACTTGAACTTACTCTTGGTTTAAACTAATTTGTTGGAGGAAATATATGAATTAATTACAAAGTATGGAACTAGTGAACTATTATTACTATATGTATGAATTCTTGAATTTTGTATGAAATGTAATGCTGAATGTTTTAGTATTAATTGTTGGATTTTCACTTGCTTTGTTTACATATGTGGCTTGAGGTAGATGTCTTATTTATTGGTAAAACTTGACACATATGTGGTCTTAGCTAGTTACTTAGGGAAATTCCAACATAGAGAAACCTCAACAAACAGAATCGTTGGATTAGTGATACGTGCGTAAAATATGTGTTTTTTTTTCCACGGTGTCCCTTTTTGAGGTGTGACCGTATACAAATATTTCCCTATTACTCTAGCATTTTTAAAATGCCACTGGTATCGTCAGGTTAAAAATGATACCAATAATTTTACTTTGACAATACCAAAAATTGTCTTCCATACCAACAATGATAGCCTTTTTTAATACAACATTTTACATGTTCTAGGTGTTTACACAAATTTCTATGATATAAATAACTACTATTGCATTGAAGCCTTTTGAACCTTCTGGATAATTAATTAAATGCAATTAACATCTCCCATCACCCCCTCCATTTTCAAATAGCAACATTTCACATGGCAACCTTGTGAATTGATCGAGGGGTTGACCAGATATTTGCATCCAATTAAAGCACGAATCAAATGATAACATAAAAATGCTTCTAACTTTTACCTACTTGATTCTTAAACATCTTTATATACACTCTACATTTTCGTTCTTATTCAACAAGATATTTTCACAAAAATACATTAATGGCAATCAAAAAGATCCTTTTTGCACTGATTATGGCTATCCTTTGCATTAGCATAAGCTCAAGACCATTGTCAAAGGAAGAAAAATCAGGCCCAGATGAGCAAAAAGCTTTCTTTCATCCGTTTTTACCGCCTTTTGGGCTGGGCCGTGGAGTACACTTTGGTGGCGGCGGCCTTGGTAGTGCAGGGATTGGAAGTAGAAGTGGAATACGGTCCGGGAGTGGAAGCAGTGAAGACGGATCAGGTGATGATTGTAGCGGTATTGGTGGTAGTGGTGGTAATGTTATTGGCGGTGGTGGTAGTGATGCTGCAAAGGCGGCGGCTGGTGGTGCAGTTGTAGGTGGGCAGCAATGAGCCAAAAACTACCAATACCTAAAGATCTTCATAATGTTGATTTCATGATTACATACTTAGTTATGTATTAATTATTTTCCTAATTACTTATCACTTAGTGCATGATAAAAATAAGCCTTTTGTTATAGTATAATTGTAGTACAAAGGAGAGAATAAAGTTTTAACTTCAGATACATAGAAGGTGCTTGTTCTAATCTGTAAATCGCTTTATGAAGATGACAAACATGTGTAGGATAATTGAATCTGAAAAACCCATTTACTCCCTATAGTATGGAGCCAATGATCATAAATTCATAAGGAACCAACTTCCAGGTGTCATTGGGAACGAATGTTTTAAATTCCTTAGACTTGGTTGCACGCTTATGAGAACTCTGTAAATTAAAGCCTATTTAACACTGTTCGATATCAGAGAACTTAGTATCTAATTAATTGAGCATGAAGGTTAAGAATTTTGTGGGGTTTTGTGAAATTATTATGAGAACGAATAACCAAGGGATGAGTGGCTAGACATGTAGAGATGGGCCGGGTTTGATGATATGAGACAACAGAGTGGAATACGAAGGAGGTAGAAGAGGCGGGGTGGTGGTGAAGACGATGGAGTAGTATTCTACAAAGATGATGAATTTGATGGGGGAGGAGGAGTAAAAACAATGGGTGTAGGAATGGGTAAAGCGGGAGCCGCAAGCCATTCAATTCGTCCATGGTAGATGCAATTAAAAAAAAAAAAAGGGGAATACGTTATCAACGAACCAAAGAATCAATGGGACGAATCAATGGTAGATGCAATTAAAGAATCAATGGGACGAGGAGAAAAGGGGAATACGTTATCAACGAACCAAACATCCCTGGACACATGTAGCCGGTTTTTAGAAAGATCGTAACATAAATAGGCACTCTGAGTTAAAACAACAACAAAAAAAACCGCATAGACAGTACTGTCAAGCTTATGTTGGTTGTAAGGTTTTTGCCATGGATAACAAAAACAACTAGTAACTCAAAGCTTGTTCTAATTAGGAGGCCCGGCTAGTGGAGGAACTACATACAATCAAGGAGGGGCAACACCCCCTCTTGATCCGAAAAAAATACACTAAAATTTGTACATTGTATATAGTTTGCCTCCTGCCCCCGTAAATTTTTTATTTGCCTTTAGAAATTTATTACCCCATCACCTGAGATCATGCATCCGCCCCTGGGCCCGGCAACCAGTCACAATCAAATATGGCAATCGAGGTAGAAAGTCCCAGAGAATTATGCAATTGTTTGGTATATAGTTGATGTCAATTTTTACGCAACGGATAGGAGATATTCGATTTACATTGTTTCTTACTAAGAAGTTGTTCAGTTGTGTACTTTGTTTTGTAGAATCTTGCTATTTTGATCAATAAAATTTCTTAACTTGTTGTTCAAAAAGAAAATTAAAAAAAAAAAAAAAAAAAGAGCACAACGATGATACCAAGCCAACAAAGATGTCTTGTTGGCAGAAAAAGCTACGGACTTGAGGTCCAAGTGTAAATGACATCTTTAGCTACAATGGAGGGGTCCGGATTCTCGGCTTTGAGAATCCCAGCTTTACCCGGCTTTGGGGACGTGGCCGGATCACGTCCGTCCATTCGAATTGGGGAGATAGAGCACACAAAAATTAGGTGGTCGTGCTCCGGCCACGTCCCCAAAAGCTGGGGTGAAGCAGGACAGCAAAAGCAGAGGATCTAGACACACGATGGAGACATTAGATTGTTTTCGCGTTTTTAACCGAAAAGAATCAGATAAGAACTTATGTGCAAAATTCAAAATCATAGAGCATATTTTGGTAAGGACGAGGCAAGCATAAGACATTTTCTAACTGAAAACTATTCTGGAATGAGTGAGAAGTGTGTGTCTCACAGATATGGAATTCATTTCTTCCTGCGGGAAGTAGAAAAACAATCATCTTATTTGTTAATCTTAGAAACTGATCGATCACGAGAGTTCGTATTGATTATGAACTAAATGATCACTAGTAGGTTAATGATAAATAAGGGCAAGATGTATTGAAAAAGGTTTACGGAAATAATACAAAAAGTAGTACTGGCCATTGGGTGTGAGGAAGTGGAATCAATGTGAGTGATCGGCAAAGTATCGCTTCAACCAATGAGAATGTAGCTCCGCTGTCATATGATGCGAAGTGTCACAATCTAAAATCCATGAATCCGAAGTACCAGTGACTTGGTGAGCTCGAGGAGGTGCCATGCTTTGTTGAAAATAGGAATATGTGGGGCAATGTTTGACACTGTGTCATTAAACACCACAAAGCTGATATTTTCCCAAGTATGAATAGGGTTGAGTTGAGGGCATGGGGTACCAACCTATTGGAAATTTAGAACATCAAGGTTGGGAGTAGACGAACCCACACAAGGTGAAGAATCGAGGAAAAATATAGATCTCGAACTAGAGAAATTAAAAGAAGAAAAGAAGTGAAGGAAAAAGATTGATATCGATAGGAGTAGGGAACCTTGAAATTCTAAGTCTCTAATACCATATTCTAGTAACCGAATGAAATATGATTTTTCATCGATCAAATGAAATGATTACATCGTCAATACAACAAGTACAATAAAATGTTTATAGAAGCAAAACCAATCACAAATCAATTAAATACGCTAAGTAATCATAATTAATTAATTGAAAATATATACAAAATACCAGGTCGACCTTCATAATCGAGTAAGTCGGTTTAACCAAGAGTCGAACTCTACAAACACTCTCGTAGACCTATACCAACCATTTTTTTAAAACAAAACTAAAAAAGAATATATAGAAATAATAATCTGTATTATTATTATTATTATTATTATTATTATTATTATTATTATTATTATTATCTAATAGTGCATACATCTAACCTCCATTTCTAAAAATATAAACAAGCGAGAAGTAGGTCGGTCATGAAAGTATTACAATGGCCTTGTTGAATTAAGGGGTTGACCAGCTATTTGCAGCTGATTAAACACAAATCAAATTGTAAACAAAAACACTTCTAACTTTTACCTGCTGATTCATAAACATCTATATATACACACTCTCTCTATATTTTCATCTCATTCAACAATCTATTCATAGTTAATATACAATGGCAATCACCAAGGTTCTTTTTGCACTGATTATGGCTATCCTTTTTAGCAGCTGCATAAGCTCAAGACCATTGTTAAATGAAGAAAAGGCAGGCCCTGATGAGCAAAAAGCGTTCTATCATCCGTTTTTGCCGCCTTATGGGCTCGGTCGTGGTGTACACTTTGGAGGCGAAAAGAAGCCCGGTTGGGGTGCTATTGGTGGTAGCGGGATTGGTGGCGGTCTTGGCGGCGGGCTTGGTGGTGGGATCGGGAGTGGAAGTGGTATCGGGTCGGGGAGTGGGAGTAGTGAAGATGGAGGAGATGATTGTAACAGTGGCATTGGTGGTGGTGTTGGTGGTGTTGGTGGAGGTAGTGGAGGTGGTGGTGGTGGTAATATTAACGGAGCACTTGGCGGCGGTGGTGAAGCTGCGGCAGAAGCTGGTGGAGCAATTGAAGGTGGGCAGCGATAAGCTTTCTTATCTTCAAATGTTGTTGATTTCAAGATTATGTACTTTTAGAGTTATACATGTATTAATAATTGTTGTCCCCCCCCTCAAAAAAAAAATTTATTGTCCTAATTATTAGTTAATATTACTTAGCTTAAGGGAGAATTTGAAGCAAAATAAACCTTTTCATTTTATAATTGTGATGCTTATTATTGTAAGCTTGAAATTATTATCCTTGGTTAATTGTTTCTATTTACAATTAAGTTCAAGAAAGATGAACATTTCATGGCATTAAGGAGTACTATAACGCAAATATGAAGAAATAAGAGGGCACTTCAAATTACTTTTAATTAGAGATTAAAGTACAAGTTTCATGCATTATGATAGGTAATTAATTGCAATTTGAGATAATTAAGCCATCTGGTTTTAACTTAATTGCTTAAACGAAAGAAGTTTTACACCGCCGATCCCTGTATACATCCGGACATGAGCCTCGTAAAGATGAGCTTTACTATTCAAGTCTGGATTTGTCTTGGCCTCAATGGTAAGGCTCCATGTTGAGTAGTAATCTCCATCAGGGCTTTCAAGATCTGCATTGGTAAGTCTCAAGAATTGTAACTTTGTGTGAGCAGCTTCGTTGTGTTGAGCAATGGCGTACTTTCCCGCTCTTACAAATGTTGGATTCAATGAACCATAACCTGATGGATAAGTACCGGTGTTGGCAACACCAGGCTCGATGTAAACGAAAGCCAGTAGGATAGCCAACATTCTCAGGTGAGATGGTTGAAATTTGAGAGACATTTTTTTTTTTTTTGGGACTGATTTTGCTGTTAAAAAAGAAATACAACTTATGAAAAACAGAAATGTTAATTTGAGTGATGTTTACATATGGTTATAGGGTTATTTATATAGGGTTATGGAAATAGTGGGACCTATAGGCTTTGACCGGGAGAAAAAATGGACCTTTTTTTTGATAATGAAATCCTTATGAAAAAGATAATTCATCTTCTATGTTTTACAATCAAACTTTTTCAGTTCAAGTTTGCCTCATATAAACTCAAACTCGTTGGTTTGTTTATCAAGTTTGAGGTCAGTTCCACTGTAGCAAACTGTGGATTTGGGGTTATGAATAGTGGATTTATCCTTATTATCAATTTATATTTTCATTGTCCTGATTTCTATTTTTTCCATTTTTTTTTATCCTTTTATGAATAGTTCCTTTTTTTTTTATAGGTTTTCATAATATGTGTATAATTTGTTAAAATTGCACTTATCTTAAGACGAGTGACATAAAACTATTGGTTATAAAGACATAACACTAGCACATGACCAAACTACCCTCAAATCAATTAATAATAATAATAATAATAATAAAACAGCTCTGATTAAATAAAAAATAAAAAAGCAGGCGCTGTTGTTGTTTTGTTTTGTTTTGTTTTTCTTCTTCAAGATGCTAAAAAGTTTTTTTTTTTTTTTTTTACCACGCGATGCAGTGACAATCCTGATGCAATGACCTCCGTGATGCATTGACCATCCACCGCGATGCAGTGATCATCCTGATGCAGTGACCGGCGCGATACAGTGACCTCCGTGATGTATTGACCACCGCGATTTTATGACCTCTCCGATGCAATGACCATCGCGATGAATTGACCACCGCGATGCAGTGACCATCGGGATGCATTGACCACAGCGATGACCCCGATGCAGTGACCATGATAAAGTTGAGATTCTTCTACACTTATCACAAAGCTTATGTCTATTATAACTTATTTTATAAAATCTCAACTACTTTCTCCCAACTTTATCATAGGTCTGGTTCATCATAAGTTACGACTATGTTTTCTTGTCAGCACTCTGCTTCAAATTAGAATATGCTTAGTCGTATATTTTTGTCAGCATACTGCTTAATTAGTTGCTTCTTAGTAAACTATAACGATGAGTTTTTATATAATGATTTGTAGTAAACCATAACGAAAGTAACAAGTGCTACTACACCCGTGTCACGATTCGTTGTGACCACGGCTTTGTATGTACCAAAAGTACTACTACCCTTGTCCGCTGCTACAATAATACCGAGCTCGTATTTTTTGACACCATGTAAGGAATCTTCTTTTCCTTCGACAACATATTTGAACTTTAAGTTCGTTTTAGCATCCTCATTGTGTTGATCGACTGCAAACTTACCCACATTAATTATGATGGGATTATTTGGGTCTACTGGTATTGAAGTTGTTACAACAAACTCCATGCACAAGAGAGTCATAAGAAGCATTAAGATCATGAAATGAATTGGCTCGGACTTGAAATCCATTTTGTTTTTTTTATTTCTTTTTGTCGGTGTTTATGAAAATCGAAAATTGTAGTTTGATTAAAAAAAAAAGAGTTGTAGGAGTAATGAGGAGAGGATTAAGGGGATGTATATATACTGTTTTAATAGAGGGTTGAGATCTAGAGGATGAAGAATAGAGGTCCACTAGGGGTCCAAACGATAGTAGGATCTTACAGGTAGTGCAACTTTGACCAACAGTATGAGGAATTGTCATTGATGAAATTTGTATATGTGGATAATTATAATAAAAGATAGGAATAACGATATTTATGGTCACTTTTGTTTCATAAAATTTGCACTTTTTATCTTTGCATTTCAAACCATAATGTAACAATTTTTAATACATTTTCCATTCAAACAGCTTATAAGGTACGACTACAACTACTAGACTTGACATGTGACGAAAATAAAATTGAAGGTAAAAAAAATGAAAGATAAAACATTATGAATAGAAGTGAAAAAATCGAGGAAAAAAATAAGGACAAACAAATGTGTCTTCAATGATACTGGTTATGTTCTTGTAGTCATATTCATGTTCTTTGTGGTGCGGGTCTGAATACCGGATATATCTGGATATGATAATTTGTATAAACATTAATACATATAGAGGATTGAAATGTGTTAGAAAAATTATGTTAATTAAGTTTTTTTATTACCTATGGCTATGTGAGTCATGCTACTTTTCCATTTTCGCATGTTTCTCGTTACTATAGTAGTTATTTCTAGTTTAAAGCCATGATCATATGTTTCCTACTTTATAGGAAGCGACTTTGTGGTTAGTTATTTCCTACTTGTATTTATATGTTTATTCCATCAATGAAAGCTTTAAGTTTTCCGAAATCATCTTCCCTTCCTTCATTCATCAATTCATCACATATTTATATATCACAAGAGGTTGCCCATACTTCTCGTATAATTCCCTAATTGCCCTTAAATACAATATAGCTGAATTAAAATAATTAATAAGAAGAATATTCCGCAATACCCCCCTCAAATGTGAGCATGGAGATCTCGAACGTCCAACTTGCGCAACAAAAATTCAAATTGTTGTTTCCCCAAAGCTTTGGTAAAAATATTCGCCAGTTGAGAACGCGTAGGTACGTAGGAAGGAGCAATAAGGTCATCCGTCATCGCATCGTGAACAAAATAATAGCCAGCTTCAATGTGTTTCGTCCGCTCATGGAACACGGGATTTTGAGCGATGTACAAGGCCGACTGGCTATCGTAGTGAAGAGGGATCCCGGTAGGAATAAGAACACCCAAATCAGAGAGAAGCTGACGAAGCCACTTCAACTCACAAGTGATCGATGCCATAGATCGGTATTCTGCTTCAGCCAATGAACAGAAGACCGTGACTTGTTTCTATGTCTTCCACGACACCGGGGAGGTGCCAAGTAACACGAGCCAACCGCTTAAGGACCGGCGAGTAATAGGGCAACTCACCTAATCCGAGTCACACCAACCTTCCAACCGTAAGGGACAGTATGCTCGTAAAAGAACTCCTTGTCCTAGCTTTTCTTCAGGTTCCGCATGACTCTCAATGCGGCATTCCAATGATCGATCCTCGGTGCCTGCATAAACTGAGATAAGATATGTACCGAATAAGCTAAATCGGGGCATGTAACGCCAAGATAAATAAGTCGTCCAACCAAACAACGATATTTTTCCCGGATCATCTAGTAAGGCACTTCGAGTAACCGCAAGTTGATGATTTTGTTCCATAGGAAACTCCACAGGTCGGGCCTCCAATAAGCCCGTCTCTTCCATAATATCCATCGCATACTTCCGTTCGGATAAAAATATTCCGGTGTGACTGCGATCAACATCCAAGACAAGAAAGTACTTCAAGCGTCCCAAATCTTCATTTTAAAATAACCCCCCAAATAATTCTTGAAGACTTGTAAGCCAGTAGTGTCGTTTCCTGCGATAATCATATCGTCGACATAAACCATAACATTGATGCGGATCTCACCTCGAACAAGCTTAAATAATACATAGTCCGAGTGGGATTGCAGGAAACCATAAGTCTTAAGTGTGGAAGCCAATTTTGCAAACCAGCAGCGCGGTGCCTGTTTCAAACCATGCAACGATTTTCACATACGACACATAATATTTGGCTGTTTTTGAGTTTTCCCAGGAGGTACCTTCATATAGATTTCTTCATCCAAATCACCGTGCAGAAATGCATTATGCACATCGATCTTATGAATTTCCCACTGTTTGACTACTGGCACGGCTAAAAATGGCCGGACTGTCACCATCTTGGCAACAGGAGCGAAAGTTTCGTTATAGTCAATTCCCTCAACTTGGTGATTTCCAAATGCAACCAACCGTGCCTTCAACCGTTGAAGGTTTCCATGTTCATCTTTTCAGTATACACCCATTTGCTTCCAAGTGCCTTCTTGCCAGGGGGTAATTCCTGTAATGTCCATGTATCCCGGTCTTCTAATGCATGAATTTCTTCCGCCATGGCCTTGCATCATCCTTCATATTTCACCGCTTCTTTAAAAGTCTTGGGTGTATTACCTGCAGTCACAACGGCTAGATACCTTCGATGTGTGTCAGAAAAACGAGAATAATTAACAAAGTGTGTAAGAGGATAGAGTATACCTGAGGAGGTTGATAGATCGGATGATTGCGTTGACGGACTTTTCTTTTCCACCACAGTATGTGTCACAAAGTCTCTATACTTCGATTTAGGCATTTTTGTTCATTTTCCTCGGCCTAGATCTTCAATCAATTTCACAGGTGGTTAGTTCACCCCTCCACCATCCACAGGTAACTCACCCACCTCGTCTCCGACCTCACCCGACCCAGTGCCACAAGTACCAATTTCACCGTCTAAGTCAGTCAGTTGTTTCATATGTGGCTCAGCATCACTAAATTCAAAATCATCCTCTAACATGTCGAAAGCGGGAGAATCAGGAGAGGAAATAGGGGTAGGATCCGCCATGGGAAAAATATGCTCCAAAAAATTCACATCTCTCGAAACAAATATTTCCTCGGTTTCCAAATCAAAAAGGGTCCAACCTTTTTTTCCAAACGGATATCCTATAAATATACAATTTCTACTTCGGCTTGCAAATTTATCGTGTTTATGTTTTTGATTATGTGCGTAACATAGACACCTGATGTCGCGCGTGTAAGTCGTTTATACTAGCAAGAGTAGTAGGTCAATTGTAGTATAGGAAAGGCGAATCAAGGTCGATCCCACAGAGACAATGCAACTCAAGTATAAACAATTCTAACCTAATCAAGAAGACATGTATGGTCTTTGACCAACAATAAACATAAAAGAAACATGGTATTCCTCCCCCATCCTACCTATCTACTAACTTGGTATAGTTAATCCTTATGTTTACTTCCCCACATAATTTCCTTAAGATTAATCGAACGATCTAATTCAGTTTTAGCTACGGGTGCATCTTCTAACCCTATCTACTTCCATTGTAAGGACAACAGACAATCTATATGCAATTAACCTCCTTCGTTGGTTGTATTAGTTCATACGCAATAAGATCTAGAGATGCCGGCACGAGACCGAAAACCTCCCTAAGAAGCTATCGACTATGACTAGCACGTTCCTAGGGATACATAAAGACTATGTCCTAACTAACACTTCACCTTGCAAGTCCTTCGTGTTAATTTACGAATTACGAATATTATATTGGCCAAAACTAATTACTCGTTTTAATTATTCCTGCCAATCAACATAGCTGACGCTGAATCTCCAGATTAAGGTGACCTAAAAGTTTCCTCAGTAAATCGGTATAGACCGCCGATTTACCGGGGGCGGTGGTTCTTAATCGGGAATCTACATTGTTCAATTCTGATTAATTCAAGTAAATTATGGGGTTGTTAAACATGCAGATTAACTAAAACACGTGAATACAAGTAGATCTACCATAATAAAGACATAAAGAAATGTTCAAAGCTTCATACCTTCGATTATGGGGATCTAGCTCAAGCTAGAGATGGTGAGGAAGGGAGGAAACCAGAAAATAAATCACCAAACACTTATAGAAACTTTATTTCATCAAATTATATGAAATCTATCAAAGTATTATGATGTATGTATTTGTATGTGCTTTACATCGAATTCTGACACTTTAAATAGGCTCAATGACCGACTTAAGACTCAATAAAACCCTAACCGACCTAGTAAATGCGGCAGACTTCAGTTTCTTGTCCTCCAAGGCCTCGGTAAACCGGACCAAGCCCACGGTTAACCGGGCTTACTTTTCCTCTGGCAGGTCTCTTCCTGGACTTCATTCACTTGGCCCAATGCTCTTCTCTCTGTCCAGATCCAATCTTCCGATACACTGCTCAATAGCAATGATCCATGGTACATTGTTTATTCCCAGGATTTGAATATATATTTAGCAGATTTTGGACTATCCATGCTCATTTAATGATATTTCTTATTTATTTTTATTTTTTGGGAAATTGATAGGCTGAATGAGAAGAACACCAATTTGCATGATTTTTGTGATTTTTGAAAGAATAAGCAACTTATGGAAAATGATTTAGACTTGTGTATTGTGCTTTAGTTGGAGAGAATTTGATGATACATTATGCAGATGACATGCTTTTCATTCTGTGCAGTTTCCATCCCTTTTTTATTACTTTGATTTTGACGTAAGAAATGCAGAAGTGAATTTTTTGCATTCCAACTTAGATCATGTTCTCTTGGATTTTGCATGTTTTTGCTCTTCGCTACATAGGAAGCAAATTTTGTATGTTTTTGCTCTTTGCTACATAGGAAGCCAAGGAAAGGAGTTTGAAGGAGGAGATGACTAGCAACCCTGCCTATTTCTCCATAAAACTGTTCCAGCAGATTCTTTAATAACAGATGGTGTGAACAAATGTGCTTTTTTTCTCTTGTCTTGGTATACTTTTTGTGATTTCTTAAAAACTTTGGACATAGATATAGAAAATTAAGTGGTTTTATAAAACGGTGGATGAATTTACGAATCAAAAGTTTTTTTTGTTTCTTTTTACAGCTAAGGGTTAATCAATGATTGTTGCTCCTCTACAGGAATCAAGATTGTTTCTCTAAATGTACCTGGGCAGATGTTTGTCCACGTAAAGAAAATTTCGAAGGTCTGAAAGGAAGGCACTCTTCGTTTCATTCATCCACCTTTTCTCCAGACGATTCTTCGGCTAAATTACTATTTTGGTCCTCTAACTAGACACGTTTTTCGATTTTGGTCCTGGTTTTTCTCCGGCGACAATTTTAGTCCTGTAAGTGGTATTTTTTTTTGCAAAAATAGTCCTGAACGCCGGAAAGACCACTTACAGGACTAAAATTGGTCTTTTCCGACGATAATTTTAGTCCTGTAAGTGGTCGTTCCGGCGTTCAGGACTATTTTTGCAAAAAAAAAAGACCACTTACAGGACTAAAATTGTCGCTAGAGAAAAACGAGGACCAAAATCGAAAAACGTGTCTAGTTAGAGGACCAAAATTGTAATTTAGCCACGATTCTTCTGCCATATTCACCAAATTGCTATTTCTCAAACCAATCGGAAATGATAATGTTAAAGTGTCCCACATTAAGATCTTGCTATTGTATCACCCACCATATTAAGAGATGGATTTCCCTCACCTCATAACCTAGGTTTTGGGGATGAGGCTCCTCCTCTTATATGGGTTTGGGCCAATGTTTTCCACATGGTATCAGAGCTCAGTTCTGCAATTTGATCCTGGTTCAACATTTTTCTTCAGTTGTCTTGCATCCATGGCGCATCTAAATCAGCAACAAATCACTCCTTTGAGCCCTTACTACCTGTATCCAAATGAAAATCTGTCCTTAGTACTAGTTCAGCCACCATGGATGCAAAACAGCTAAATCAGCAACAAATCACTCCTTTGAGCCCATACTACCTGCATCCAAATGAAAATCCGTCCTTAGTACTAGTTCATCCACCACTTGATGGTAACAATTATCATGCCTGGGCAAGATCAATGCGTATGGCATTGATGACCAAAAACAAACTAGCCTTCTGATGACGTAGATCAATTGATAATAAAATACTTGACCACCATAAACCAATACTAGCAAGAGGACTAGGTCCATCGTAGTATAGCTATAGCGAATCAAGATCGATCCCACAAGGAACCAATTGTGGGTCATTTATATACAATCAACTAATCATTTATATCAAGGACACAAAGCGGTCTATGACCAACAAAAGACAAGAAAGGTAAAGGACACGACACAAACAACGTAATTAACCTCCCCAATTATTATGTTATCGTTTGGAATTAGAGATTCTATATAATTAAGCGATACTCGACAACTATTAATCCGATTCGTATTTCTTTTATATTGGCTACGGGAGTCATCCCCTAAACTAGATCTAGCTCCGGGTAGGCCATCTAGATCACTATGCTACATTACGTGACTTCGCTTTTTAGGCCTCCGTCTCATATAACTTGCACGCTTACAAAACTAGGGATGCCGATATTAACCGTATTCCTCACCTAGGCAACATTAATTCATGTGGTTAGGCGTACTTCCTAGGCGATTGCATCAGTCTCCGTCCCATTAACACTAACTTTTTAGGTATCATGTTAATCTACGATGTACGTATAACTAGGTGCAGGCAATTCCCAAATACAGAACAGATCTAGATCTCGCTGAAAGTCCCGGAAGATCAATTCATGAGCCGACCTAGGAGTACTATATTGGTATTTCCTAATAATACGCTAATTAAAACAGACGAGCAACGTAGCCGTAGCCATACCTACTAAGATAAAAATTCTAGGTGGACAACCTCACCATAAAGACGTGGCTAGATTGACGCGACGAACAACTAAATCTTAGCGTTTCTACATACGTAACGGATAAAATAGAGATTCATAAAGCCATTATATAGATCTACTAGAAATACGATTATTAATCAAAATAAAATCATACATAGATCACAAGACATAGGCGTGGGCGTGTGGATCCTTATAGACAAGGAATCCGCACTGCCTCACGTCGTAATCCTAAATCTACATCATTAACTAAGAAATAACAATCTCAAACGATAAGTAATAATTGGGGAATTAATTATAAAAACTAAGAGAAAATAAATACAAGAAACTTACATAATTGCAGAACTTGTAAAAACCACTCTGAGGAAAGCTGGGGATTTTATTATAGACTGAGAGAAGTGTCTAAGGTGTCTAAGGTGTGTTTTTGCTAATGAGCTAGTACAAGTATTTATAAGAGTAAAAATTCGCATAGGATAGGCCTGAACCGATCTAAAATAGGTTTCCTAAATCCAAATGAAGTCCGAAAACGCGTTAGGATAATTCCAAGCTAATCCGGATAGACAGGGGGACTCGCCCCCAGCGAACAGGACTCTGGCTGCCAGCGAGTCCATAAAAACTGGATTGGCTCACTGGCTCTTGTATCCCGTACTCCTCTTCTCGTGCTGCTTCGATATTTATCCTTAATTCAATCCGATTCCACTTCGAATTGCCTTGAGATTTATCTTCTCTTTTGGTAGAAAATCTCTAATTTATCTTTATCTACAAAATAAACATTTATTGCACAGTAAATTGTATTTAAATGATAAAAAATGGATAAATACCAAATTATATTTTATAAATCACAAAACATTAAATAATCATTATACACATGTGATTTAACATAAAATACATATCATTATGCTCGATTTAAGGATAATGTTGATGACTTTTATGGGTATAATTTGACCGTCATCAACTACCCCACACTTAGACTTTGATCGTCCCGAACAAAGCATCGATAGGTCATTCCCTAAGACAACATTTTTCATGGTCAACTCATACTTACGCAAGAGACTCGAGTCAACTCATACCAGTCATGCTCATAAGATATCCATTATTCACTACTCGCTATGAATCGAAGTGATGTGTGCATATGCATTCAGTTTTATATAATCGTGGCAAGATTAGAGTTTATGCTAACTTTGCAATCTCAACCTACCAACATCAGTATTCCCACTTCTTAAGCCTCGCAAGGGTAAAGAAATGGTGCAAAAGCAAGAGCGTTATCTAAGAGGTTTTTGGACTTGGAGACCGAGAAATACTCAAAGCCTCTTAAAAAATTGCATTTTCTCGCATTAACACATCTCAAGAAAGAAACTTGCTTTAAAAGTAAATTATGCATTGCAAGAATCCCTTTTCACGGATTGGTCAATAGCATTGAATATTACCACAAGCGCGAAGCTACTTAGGTAATGTTACTACAAGCCTAGTGTTTAACATTTTGTTAAAACACAGATAAATCTCAAGCTTATTACTCCGCTTTAATGGCCAGAAGATAAAAATACATCAGTAGATAAATATCGATACTAAGTTCACATAACCAATCATATACTCAATGTACACATAATTTCTTCAGTTATTATAATTCGTACGGTAATAGTCGATTCAAAATTGAGTAATCGAACAATAAATAACTACTTGCAACAATCGGCATGAATATCCTTAAATTCACATTCACATAAGTATAAAATGATCACGTACTCATGCAACTTGGTTCCTTTCCTATCAATTCTTAGCTAGGAACTCACAATTCTAAGGATACGAGATAAATAATATGGTCTTTATTCAATTTTCTTCAACTTTTCTTAAATTTTCTACCATACCGTTTCTTTTAATTTTTAATTATAGCACATCATAGCTAAGTCTTCTACCCCCCAATTAAACATGTCATTGTCCCCAATGACAAAGAAAAAATGAGAACGTAAGAAAAAGACTTAGCTCGGGAAACGGCTCTCAAGTAAGAAGCAGAATATCGGAGTAGTCCAAGCACGTCGAGGAACTTCTAGGAATATAAGCAAACCGGAGATCGAACACGAAGTTCTATTGCTGCAAAATAATTCTTCAACAAAGCTCGAAACTCATTACAGCGTTAGCTCACAAAAAATAATAATCGAATAAAAGGGACAGTAAAAGGAATACATTAAACCTTAAACATTTTTAAGTCCATAAAAAGATTACATGTTTGAAACATTGAAATTATTAAACCCGACTTGTTTTTAGTACATTATTATGATTTAGAAAACTGACAACAGACTTTATACAAAGGAAAATATACTAAATAGAAAGAAAAATAAGCAAGCAACTAAAGATGGTAGTCTTCATCTATAACCTCCACCGCTTAAATATTCTTAAATCGGGTGGAGAAGACAAAGATCAAAAAGCATTACCCCACGTGGGAAAACACGAGGTTGACTGGATCAACCATGTATTCAATCCAGTGTAAGAGAGACACTTGGTAAGGTATAACAGATTCAATGTGACCTATTGTTAAAAGATAGGATCAGAAACTCGACGCAGACGCTTCACGTTTTGAATGGATATCAACAACTTTGGGAGATGTAGCTTCTCCTCGAAATTACTAATCACCCAATTTATCACGTAGAAGGTCTCAACGTCATCAACAAGGTCGGATAGGTGTGATAGTATAGAACAAAACTCATCATCTATAAATGCCGGAACAGACGGAAAAGTGTAAAATTCAAAACTTCCGGTAGAAAAATAAGTTGTATTTTGATCGAACCAAAAACTTTTAAAATTGAGCTAGGGTCAGAGCTACACTTACCCCGGCTAGGATCATGAAAACCAAAATGATAAAAGATAATCATTAAAACTTAGCAATATTTCTAACTCCGCAACACAAGGGTATTTGGTAAACAAAATGGAGGTTGAGAGTATCATGGGTTTAGAAAAAGATATATAAGGATGGTAAGAAAAGATAAAGGGTGGGTAAGAAATTGTGTTTTGGGTGGGCTGAAATTGGTTAAGGGATTGGGTGAGAGTGGTAATGGTTTAAGGGATTGGGATTGGGTGGGGAGTGAAATAGATGGAAAGAAAGAGAGGGGATGAAACAATGGTTAGAAATGTGAATTGTGAGGCAGATTGGTGAGAGAATAGAAAAGGTTGAAGGGTGAAAAGGTATGAAGGAAAGGATAAGGGTAGTTGCAGAACGAATTGCACACAACTTTAGATTTTCACTCGGATCGCCATTCTAAAAAGTTTTGGGAGTTGACCAAAAAGCGTTCTTGTTCGCACCAATCATTCTCTGTTACATTTTCAGTAATTCTCAAGTTCTCTTAATGCTTCCATCTTAAGGTTGATTGCTAAATTTCCTTTTCTTTAGCAATATTTCGACTCTCCTACGGAACTCTATTTCACGTGGCCTATATTGAGTAAAAAAAATTTGCACATCCTTAGCCCAATGGCCATCGGAACACGGCAAAATAAAAAACCTCAACATATGTCACGTTACTCTTATTGGACTCAAAGAAAACAAAACCTAAAAAAAACTAAAAGGAAATCCTAAGGGTTTTAAAGAAGTAGTTCTGAGTTTAAAGTCCTCAGCTCGACTCTCCAAAAAAGTATCCTTGTCAGTCATCCTTCACGGCTCGCCAGACTTTGACCCTCTGAGCACTATAAGAGGTGGGCTCGTCGTTTTTGCGGATTAATACCTTTCCCTTGGTTGTGAGACCTAGGAAACGACATTTATCCATACCATTTATACAAAGCTCTTACCTCGGCTCTCGATTTAGGAACTAGTGAATTCTAAGAATCATATCCTCTATAATTATGCCTCATTATGCTCTCTCAAAACTCAATGTCTTCTTTAGATTGCGAATTATTAAAACTACACAAATTTTTGCTCCCATGGCCAGTAGAAGCAATCTCATGCATAGGACAATGAGATTTTAACAGAACTACGAGGAACTCTTTATTCACTGCTTCCTTCAACTACTACATGTTTCCTTACACCCACTAGATGAGACAGATTTGGGGCAGAACCTTCGGCACTGATAAAATTAATCTTACAAACCAACTCCGGGCTAAGATTCATACTCAGGTTCATGTATAGGCTAACTTATGTTCAAAAAACCAAAAGATAGTAAAACATAAGCAAAAAAGGTAGTACCTTGCCTTCAACATTGTACCCCGAATAATTTGAACCTTTTAATATTTATTTTCTCGGAGCCATCTTGGTGCTTTAAAGGTGTTGCTTCCATTGCTTTTCCCATTGTAGATTCGTAGCTCCACATGTTGCTGGGTTATTTTCTCAGCGCCCACGAAAAATTGCTGACTCAGATTATTGCTTCCCTGGTTTCTACAAACGGAAGAAAAACAAAAACAAAACGACCGTAGACTGATTTTAACATGGTTTCCCATGCTGCTATCAGACTACGGATTAAACATATGGGGATAAACAGACACGTGAAATTCCAGAAAACTGACCAGGCTCGCTGGCAGCGAGTAAGTCTCGCTGGGAGCGAAACCAGTTGTTCCAGATTCTGGAATTGTTTACACAGAGCAGACAACCAGAGGGACTCAAAAACGTAAAAACGGACTCAAAAAACTCGACATGAATAAAAAAAATTATTTATATACAAAATTGACCGTTGGTTCCCCGGCAACGGCGCCAAAAAAAACTTGATGACGTAGATCAAGTGATAATAAAATACTTGACCACCATAAACCAATACTAGCAAGAGGACTAGGTCCATCGTAGTATAGCTATAGCGAATCAAGGTCGGTCCCACAGGGAACCAATTGTGGTTCATTTATATACAAACAACTAATCATTCATGTCAAGGACACAAAGCGGTCTATGACCAACAAAAGACAAGAAAGGTAAAGGACACGACACAAACAACGTACTTAACCTCCCCAATTATTATGTTATCGTTTGGAATTAGAGATTCTATGTAATTAAGCGATACTCGACAACTATTAATCCGATTCGTATTTCTTTTATATTGGCTACGGGAGTCATCCCCTAAACTAGATCTAGCTCTGGGTAGGCCATCTAGATCACTATGCTACATTACGTGACTTCGCTTTTTAGGCCTCCATCTCATATAACTTGCACGCTTACAAAACTAGGGATGCCGATATTAACCGTATTCCTCACCTAGGCAACATTCCAGTGGTTAGGCGTACTTCCTAGGCGATCACATCAGTCTCCGTCCCATTAACACTAACTTTTTAAGTATCATGTTAATCTACGATGTACGTATAACTAGGTGCATGCAATTCCCGAATACAGAACAGATCTATATCTCGCTGAAAGTCCCGGAAGATCAATTCATGAGCCGACCTAGGAGTACTATATTGGTATTTCCTAATAATACGCTAATTAAAACAGACGAGCAACGTAGCCATAGCCATACCTACTAAGATAAGAAATTCTAGGTGGACAACCTCACCATAAAGACGTGGCTAGATTGACGCGACGAACAACTAAATCTTAGCGTTTCTACATACGTAACGGATAAAATAGAGATTCATGAAGCCATTATATAGATCTACTAAAAATACGATTATTAATCAAAATAAAATCATACATAGGTCACGAGACATAGGCGTGGGCGTGTGGATCCTTATAGACAAGGAATCCGCACTGCCTCACGTCGTAATCCTAAATCTACATCATTTAACTAATAAATAACAATCTCAAACGATAAATAATAATTGGGGAATTAATTATAAAAACTAAGAGAAAATAAATACAAGAACTTACATAATTGCAGAACTTGTAAAAACCACTCTGAGGAAAGCTGAGGATTTTATTATAGACTGAGAGAAGTGTCTAAGGTGTGTTTTTGCTAATGAGCTTGTACAAGTATTTATAAGAGTAAAAATTCTCATAGGATCGGCCTGAACCAATCTAAAATAGGTTTCCTAAATCCAAATGAAGTCCGAAAACGCGTTAGGATAATTCCAAGCTAATCCGGATAGACATGGGGACTCGCCCCCAGTGAACAGGACTCTGGCTGCCAGCGAGTCCATTAAAACTGGATTGGCTCGCTGGCTCTTGTATCCCGTACTCCTCTTCTCATGCTGCGTCGATATTTATCCTTAATTCAATCCGATTCCACTTCGAATTGCCTTGAGATTTATCTTCTCTTTTGGTAGAAAATCTCAAATTTATCTTTATCTACAAAATAAACATTTATTGCACAGTAAATTGTATTTAAATGATAAAAATGGATAAATACCAAATTATATTTTATAAATCACAAAACATTAAATAATCATTATACACATGTGATTTAACATAAAATACATATCATTATGCTCGATTTAAGGATAATGTTGATGACTTTTATGGGTATAATTTGACCATCATCACCTTCATCACAGAAAATTTAGAGATACCACATGAAGATCACGTTGATCACCATGCCTAGGCACAATGCAACAGCATGGTAGTTTCCTGGTTACTTAATTCTGTATCAGCTTCAATATCTCAAAGTGTCATGTGGTTCAATTCAGCCAAGGAGATATGGGCAGACCTGCAAAAAAGATTTTCACATGGAGATCACTTTAGACTATCATATTTACTTGAGGAGGTAAATTCTGTTAAACAAAATGACATGTCAGTCACTGATTATTACACTAAACTTAAGATTCTATGGGAAGAATTACTGATCATAAGGCCTTATCCTACTTGCACTTGCAATCCTACTTGTAATTGTGGTGCTGTGAGGGTTTACAGAGACTATTTTGAGTCAGAATGTACAATCAGATTTCTTAAAGGTTTGACTGACAACTTTGCTCCTGTCAAAGCTCAAGTGATGCTCATGCATCCTTTACCACCAATAAATCAGGTTTTTGGTATGGTTGTGAAGCATGAAAGACAACTCAGTTATTGCCTGGGGCACCCTGACAAGATAGATAATCAAGTTATGGCAGCATAAAAGTCCTATACTTATGGACAGTCTGATAACAATGCACCTAGTGGTAGTGTGCAATATCCAAAAAAGCCACTATCTGGTAACATAAATTTTCAATGCACCTATTGCAATTTGCAAGGGCATACAGAGGACAGGTGTTACAGGAAGCATGGTTTTCCCCCATGGGGCAGGGGAAGGGGTAGAAATGGTCAAGGAAGAGGTGGTGGTAGGACCATTGCAAATCAAGTTGGAGCTAATGAATCTGCAGTCACAGAGCCCCTACATCAGTCTGTTACTACCTTCTTCACTCAGGAACAACTTGATGAGCTGAGGAATTTGTTGACAACAGCACCTAACACACCTGTCCAGGATGAGGCAGAACACCTAATCAACCAAGCTACTGTACTCAGTGCCAATTTTGGAGGTCCCCCAGCCACTGGTAAGTTTGATGGTAAGCTTGTGCATCTTAAGTCAAAGTTGTGGATTATGGATTCTGGTGCATCAGATCATATTCATGTACTATGGATCATTTCCACTCCTATAAAGCTATTCCAAATACACATGTAACCTTACCACATGGTATCAAAGCCACCCTTTGTTGTGCAAGTGTTGGGCCTCTTTGTTGGCCTTAAGAGTGCCTAGGCCCACACTTGAGGGGGCATGTTAAAGTGTCCCACATTGGGAACTTGCTATTGTATCACCCACCATTTTAAGAGATGGATTTCCCTCACCTCATAACCTATGTTTTGGGGATGAGGCTCATCCTCTTATATGGGTTTGGGCCAATGTTTTCCACAGATAAAGGTATAGATTATATCCACCTACGATTTTATTTCTTCATACGACTATCAAATTCCCAACTCTTTTTATTCAAATGCCTGGATCTCTGGTTAATTAGTTATTAACCGGCTTTGTTCCTTATATGCACCGACGCTTGTGATTCTATTTGTATTAGTTGTCTCTTACTCATTTGAAATATGATGAAATATGTTGGTTAATACATGTCCTGGATATTACTATTGTTTGGTTCATTTATTTTTAGCCTCATATACTCTCACCTGTGGATGCAAAAGGATTATATTAGAAAGGGATAAATGTCAGACAAATGTATCATATGCATTTAACTTTTAGATGTTTTATGTGAACTTTCCCAGGATGCCTAATTATTAAGCTCTTCAATTTTGTATTGTAGCTTACATTCATTTGATATAGACACTTGCGCAACCAACAAGGTCATCTATTATGTGCTTGGAAGTCAGATAGGTAAGCTTTACACCTGGTAAGATTAATCCTTTTTGAGTTGACTTCTTTTTAGACACATGCATGAACTATAAAATATAATTTGCGATTTTAGCAATACTAACACTCAACTTGAGTACTAAAGATGAAGGTGTGTGGATGTGATTAAATTTATTATATTATTTCCTTCTTTGTTCCATCATGTTTTAAGCATTCACTTAATTAAGAGGTTTGCATTTTTCCGATTTCCGAAAGAAAGTACCAGAAAAATACAGGATTTGGCGAAAACGTTGAATAAGGAGATTAATGGAATGTCACTCAAACTTTAGTTTTGGTTTGGGCTTTTTTACTAATTTCTTTTCTATGCATTGCCTAAGGGATATTCGACTTGTGAACACACTTTTGCATTGTTTTTTAGGTAATAATGGGATGTTTTATTGTGTTGAATTATGCCATTGAAACAGATCACGTGGTATGAGCTTTGTTCATGTTTATATATAGAAGTGAAGTTCTCTAGGAATTTCATTATTGTCTAGAACAAAATAATTAAATCTGTTTTAGGGGGTGGGTGTGTATTTTGTGTAGTCATTTGTCAACATTTTATTGTATATCTGGAAAAATGGTAAAATATGCATTTGAGCACTATTTATTTTGTTGAACACTGCATGCTTCATCTTTTTCAGTCATAAAGAATATTTTATTATGTTTATTTATTTTAAAGATGTGATCATATATGAATCGAAGTGTGTTTTTAATCCTGTTTTTTTCTATAGGTAAATGTTTGCTTCAGTCTCAGTTAAAAAGTTATTTATTACAGCTTAAGGTATGTAAAACTTGTACATTTTACTTATCAACCATAAACTAAGTATGCTTCACGGATGAACCTGAGCTTAATCTTTTGTGGTTTTCAAGTTGTGTTTACTTTGTGGTAACTACTAATGTTTTTTATTTGTGTATAGCTTACAAATTAGACATTCTATGACGTAGTGAATGGTTATTTCAAGAGGTGGGGATGTCATAACTTATGCAGATATGTAAGTGCTCACTATTCTTGCTTCTCAACATGTATGTCAAGATGTAGACATGCAAGGGCTTCTTACATGACAAACATATGGATTCACTCAACAGTCTTGGATGGTTACAAAAATATGAATGTGATTCCTTCATTGTTTGGCTTTATGGAGAATTTGCTCTCAAATTTCGTTACTTTTCTTTCAATTCATTCTCTGAATGTCAGTAAGAAGGTTGAATTTCTATTATGTTTTCTTGTGCTTTCTATATTGGAGTCTAGACCATGCATAATAGTTGTTGGTATAATATTTGTTGTAGCATAAGATCAGCAGGAGGTTCAAAGTTGAACATGATTGCAAGCTCAAAAGTGCTCCCATAGAGAACCTTTCATCAGCCGGTTGGATTGTCACAGATTGTATCAATCTGCATTCTTGGTTCTCATCTCATGTTTACTCATTTGTTAAACGTATTGTGAATTTTCCGGCTCATTTACTTGTGTTCTTGTGTTGATTGGGATGTTAGTCCGTTTCTCATATAATTTCCGCAGCATCTCCGAGAGATAGTCCTTGATCTGAAGTAGGAAAATGAAAGTCTTGGTGAGATGGTTCGTGCACTGATGCACCATATTCAACAGCAACCTACTCTTACAGCGGCAGCTCACAACATGCCTCCCCCCACACAGGCAACATACTTCACGGCATTCCTTCAGGGAGGAAGCAGCCGCACCTTCTAGGGGAGAAACAACCACATGTACTTTCCTTTGGGGTTCTGGTCTTTATGGTGGCCAATTTTGAGTTTTGTTATGTTATGTATTGTGTTATGTAATTCCAACTTTTTTGTAAACGGTTTTTCTCTAACTTTCGAGTTTCTCTATCTTTTTCTTATGCAATATGAATGAATGCTTCGGTACCTTATTACCGTTTCTACGTTATCTTCTGCTCCAATGTTCCACTCAACACAACAGCTGTTAGATGCAAATCCAAACGAGTGAGCCCCGTGCATCGCATGGGTGCATCCACTAGTATAGTATGAATTCGTAAAAAAAAAAAATTCTTATATGAAATACAACGAAAATATGAAGATCGAAACATGATATTAAGTCACGAAAGCCATTTCAAACTAAAAATTAAAATTCATTGCAAATTTCATTTTAAAAGTAAATTAAAGTACACCTTTCATTCTGATAGTTAACTGCGATTCAAAAAGATGAACCATTTATTTTTATTTCATTTAATTGTCTAAAGTAAACAAGTCGTTGCCTTTTACGCCCGGTTTTATTCACCGATACTTTAGCCTCGTAAAGATGAACATTATCACTATTCACGCCGCCGCCGCCAGCTTCCTCTGTGTTATTTGCCTCAATGGTAAGATCATACAGAATTCTAAATCGCCCCCGGCGCCCGGTAGATGCATTGGTAACCTTCAAGAATTGTAACTTTGTGTGATCCTTCTCATTGTGCGCATTAACAGCAAATTTTCCTAAATTTATCACATTGGGATCGTTTGGGTCTAGTTCTTCTCCAGCAACTGATCCATTGATGCTGGCAACAGCGAAAGCTAGTAGGATAGCCAAAGCTGCGAATTCGAATGGTTGAATTTTGAGAAACATTTTTATTTTTATTTTTTTTGTATCCGTCAACACTCATATATATTCTCAGTACATTTACATGTATAAGTCTAATTTTCACACGTACTTTAGCATATTAATCAGAACAACTACCTTAATATCTTAGAGAACATAATATGTGCCAGCCTTTGATAATTATCTGAAATATGGATTTTGGTAACAACAAATTCAAAGTAAAACAAACCTAGTAGGATTTCTAACAAAAGCTTGACCGACGAAAATAGATTTTGTTGAGGAAACAATCACCAACAAATGTTTTTGAATTTCTATAAGATGGCGGTGGTGGGCGGATCCACATGCCCCAGGAGGGTCACGTGACCCCACTGGATTTTTAAAAAAAAAAAAAAAAATTAGTATTAAAACCATATAGTTTTGTTGTTAAAAAGTATTGTTTTGTCGATAAAATTTGATGTTTTAGACTTCGATGACCCCACTTGAATTTTTTTTGGATAAAAGATTTAGTTTTAGGATCCGCCACCGGTACCTACCGACTTCAATATCATAGTAAAAAGTGGAACCAAATGCATAATTTCTTGTAATTTTTTTTAGGGGGATTGAGGGAAAATGACAAAAATATTTACAAAATGAATAAATAGGACACACTATTTTTTTTAGTTGCAAAAAGGACAAAAAAAATTTCATACGGACAAAAATACCCCTTTTAATAAAGCAGCGCGCATATCTTCACTTGCTTCCGCTTCCCAGGCTCCCAGCCCCCAAGTTTGATTTTTTTTTTTTTTTTTTTTTTTTTTTTGTTTTCAAACACCCGTAACTTTTGATTTATAACTCCGATCATCGAAATTTTTTCACCAAAATTCATTTTTTTTTGCTCTTTAATTTGAGCCCAAATACGATACCTTTCGACGTAAATTTTGAAAGCCGAAAAAATATTTGCATTAACCGGAGCGTTTTTCTTATAAACGACCGTAACTTTTGATTTAGAACACCGATCATCAAAATTGTTTCACCAAAGTTCATATTTTTTTATCTTCATTTTGAGACCTCATTTGATACCTTTTCGACGTAGTATTTAAAAGCCAAATTTTATCGCAACGTTTACACTAACACAGTAACACCGTAACACCGTAACACAGTAACACAGTAACACAGGGGTAACACAGTAACACAGTAACACACATAATGTGTGGTGATATTCCATAATTTTTGTGTCCGAGTGCATTTTGCGGTTTTAGTATGTGCAGCTGTATACATGTATGTGAAGAAACTCTGATAGTAGGATGTAACAAGTATATAAATTGGTACATCATATAAAACAGTTTTACTTTCATTAAAAAGGTTACAAACAGAAATAGCACTCGGACACAGAAATGGTGTATTAGCTCAAATATTCTAAAAGATATGTACAATGTATTGGTTCATTGCATCTTTCTGTTTGAAAAGCTACTACAGTCAAAGGTAAAGAACCGTGAGCGTCGTAACGGAGAAAACTTGAATCAGTGAGATTTGAATCTTCAAAACATGTGGGACAAGAAATGAGAGCTGATAACACATTCTTTCCACCCCAAATTTATTCTCCACACACATAATGCCTTTCTGAATTCATTTGAAAATTGGACTTCTTTCACGGATTAGGTAAACAATAGGGTCTGAAAGCATCATCTAACCTTGACCTACATAAACAAATCCATTCAACTAAGATCAATCAGTAAAAGAACACAAACAAATCTGAAACATGAATAAAACTGTAGAAGAACAAGTGACCTAAAATTAATTGTTAATTATTACTTAAAAGAAATATATATCACTTTAGAGTAGTCAAGTCATAATTCTCAAAGTTTGCTCTGAAGTACACTCAATCATAATTAGAAACGTTAACTGATGATGCCTGATAAAATAACGCTAGTTCAACCTAATTTATTTTAAAAAAATAAAAATTGGGAACTAGTTCATCAAAGTTCCACAACACAGAATGTGAAAAGCTTTAGAAACACAAAAATCACAATTTTTTAGCTACTAAACATAAATCAGAAAACCATGGTGATCTACTCAGATAAGATTCTGGATATTCGGACTGAAAATGACACAGTAACACAGTAACAAAGTAACAAAGTAACAAAGTAACACAGTAACACAGTAACACAGTAACACACCAACAAAGTAACACTAGTCTATTAGAAAACTATTGTTTATAAAACAAGGTTGTTGTTTACAAAACAGATTCAAACAGAAGAAATGCTAAACAATATCACTTAGAATACTTGATAACAAGTTGGTTTATGATCGGGTGAATAAACCACCAAGGTGAAAACAATTGAACTTGCAAAACAGACATACAAGAGCGAGATTACACAAATTGTATCTCAACCAAAATTAATACGAGTTCGAACAAGATACAACAAGTGTAAATAAATTACGGATACATAACAAACTAAATATACAAAAAGATTAACGGGATCGGTCCAAGCTTACCGGTACGGATTTATGGCAGATTACAAAAAGGCTTTATGGAACGACGACGGTACACAAATCAATGATGATTCGACAACGAATGACTTAGCAACGGGATATGTAGCGATTCGGGCCCAAGACTCGGCAAGGTAGCAAGTCGAAAGACCACGAATATCAACACGGTTGCACAAAAGGCAGTAGATGATCCAGCAATATATTCAAGGTGCAATGGTGCAAGGGTAAATCAGATTCAGCAAAAGTGCAGAACACTAAGTGTAGAAGTGCAAGTGTGGAGGCAAATAGATATGATCAAGAACAATTTAAATGAACATGAAAATCTTTTCATGAATCATCATAGCTGCATAATACCAAAAACACAAACTCCAAACTCCAAAATCAATATCACTTAGAATACTTGAAAAAAGAATACCATGTTCAAGAAGACCTTACCAAGGTAGATAAATTCTCTGTTTATTGCAATCTCCAATCTTAATGGATGAGCCTACTCTGGAGATGCGAAAAAAAAGTTTAAAAATTGAATCTTCCACTCAAAAAAAATTGAATCTTTCAGGCAGATGCACTCGATATCTTCGACTTCAAGACGGGATCTTTGAAACGACCACAAAAAGCAAGGGGCCAGCTTCGGAAACTCTGCTAGCTAATTTGAAATCAATTGCAGATTTCATTTCATCCCTGTGAGTTTGGAAGTCGTCGTAGCAACGGTAGAAGGCGAAAAGGGCGTCGGAAAAGGGACGGAGCTGGATTATAACATTAGGGATTAATTAAACGGTAAAATAGTCCGAAGGAAAATGTTTTTTTGTCCTTAAATCAACAAAAAAATATAAACTGGATTAAAATTTATATACAATACTGAAAGTGGACTAAAACCTAATATTCCCTTTTTTTTATTAAGGTTTACATAAAAATATAAGGCGGTAAAATATTTCAAAAACTAAGCTCAAAGGGTAAATGTTTCATATGAGAAACCATAAGGAGGCAAATGTCATTTAGCCGCCGACCCCTAAATAAATTATAAATAGGTATAAGTAGTTGGATTTTTTTTTTTTTTTATATACATATAAAAATGTGAAATTGACATATATACTACTATCATACAATAGGATTGACGGATTCCCTCGATCTTTGCATATCCTCGATTGCTATATTCAATATATCATATAAGCTTCATGATATTGAAAGCAACAAATTAAAATGAATCAAATTTGTGCAACAACAATTTCTAGGCGTGTGAGATTTCTATGTGAAACAAAGATTAATTATTCGGTGAGGATTCACTACGAATCGGGACATGTGCACAATAGCTTTTCAAAAATTTCCACTCATTAATTATTAATGTTTGAATACTCTTTCACATCTCACAAGTAGTTGAAATCTGTATATAAAATATGCAAATGATAAGGTTGAATTAATGATACATACAGTTGTATGTGTAATGTGTGTGTTGAATACTACTTTAAAATAAACCTCTTGTAAGAAATACAATGAAAATATGAAGATCCAAACATGACATTAATTAAGTCAGGAATGCCATTTCATGCAAACTAAAAATAAAAATAAAAATTAATTGCAAATTTCATTGTAATTAAAAGTAAAAGTACATCTTTCATTCTGAAATATAGTTAATTTCAATTCAAGATCATGAGACAGACATTTATCCTATTTCAATAGCCTCGTAAAGATGAACATTATCACTATTCACAGCTTCCTCTGTGTTATTTGCCTCAATGGTAAGGTCGAATGAATAGTATATAGGGAATCTATGCGGGCAGGAAGGTCATATATATCTTGTGTATTCGTCCCCCCCGCGGCTAATTAATAGTTGCAGTGATAACCTTCAAGAATTGTAACTATGTGTGATCCTTCTCCTCCTCCAGGTTGTGCACATCAATTAATGGCGAATTTTCCTATTTCTATCACTTCCGGATCGTTTGGGTCTAATTTTCTAAGGACTAAGCTTCTACTAGCCACAGCAATATCAAGGTAAAACAAAGAAGCTAGTAGGAGAGCCAAAACTGTTTAAGTTCAAGTATGATTATATATCAAGCTGATGCTACATGTTCAAGTCATGAAACTACAAGTTCTCTTAGGCATTTCGTCGAGCACGTTTGAATAATAAGAAGGGATGAACAAGCCCTCCAAATTGCGTGCCGATCGGAGTCCGTTTCAATAACCGATCTTCGCCGGAAAGTTTCTGTTGCGGCTAATTCACCAAAAACACAACAGTCAGATCGACGGCTTATTTCCGGAGATTCAACAGATGAAAAACGAATTCCACCGTTCAGATTGAAGAAGATGGAGGGACGAACAAGCCTTCAAAATTTTGTGCCGATCGGAGTCCGTTTCAATGCCCGATCATCGCCGGAAAGATGTTGTTGTATCACCAAAAAAAGCTGTGAATTTTCTTCATCCGAGATCTCCAAGATCTTCATCCAAATCTCCAGAGCTCAGCCATAATGAGCTCCACCGAATGAGCTCATGCAACATGAGCTCGCCCCGTATGAGCTTCCAAGCTCTGCAAGTACGAGCTCTCCAGGTATAAGTTCTTATTGGCATTTATTTCCGTTTCTACAGCTTAAATGAGCGAATCTTTAATAAGACTGAGCTCGGCTCGGCATCACATTCTATAAGACCGAGCTTAGCTCGGCATCATATTTGGAGCTCTATTGAGCGAATCTTTAATAAGACCGAGCTCTGCTCGGCATCATCTTCTGACTCAATATAACTTATGAGCTCTACAGGTCAGACTCTAAGTTCATAAAGGATGAACTAATTAAGTCCGCAGGACGGACCAACTGAGCTCTGCATGTCAAACTTTAAGTTCATAAATGATGAACTAATTAAGTCCGCAGGAGGGACCAACGGAGCTCTGCAGGTCAGACTCAAAGTTCACAAATGATGAACTAATTAAGTCCGCAGGACGGACAAACCCAGCTATGCAGGTCAGGCTCTAAGTTCACAAAGGATGAACTAATTAAGTCCGTAGGACGGACCAACCGAGCTCTGCAGGTCAGGCTCTAAGTTCACAAAGGATGAACAAATTAAGTCCGCATGACGGACCAACCGAGCTCTGCAGGTCAGGTTCTATAAAGTTTACAAAGGATAAACTGTTTAAACCCGCAGGATGGACATCGGAACATAAAATAAAAATTAAAAAAAAAAAAGCTAAGGCAAATGCTTTAAATTGAGTATGCCATCCAAAAACTATTAAGTTATTGCATGGCATATTGGAGAACTGGAAGAGCAGATCAGATGAGCAGACAACCGAAAAATTTGCAAGGAAAATAACCGGAAAAAGCAAGGTAAGTTGCAAAAAAATTCATATACCATAACTTTTGTACTTATACAATTTTTGATATAACCAAAAAACTAAGTCTGTAGGTCAGACTTCAAAAATAAAGTCTGCCTGAGCAGACCCCAAATAATCAAGTCTGCAGATCAGACTTCAAAAATAAAGTGTGCCTGGGCCTACCCCAAATAATCAAGTCTGCAGATCAGACTTAAAAAATAACTAAGCGGACCCCAAATAATCAAGTCTATAGATCAGACTTCAAAAATAAATTCTGCCTGAGCAGACCCCAAATAATCAAGTCAGCAAATCAGACTTCAAAAATAAAGTCTTCCTAAGCAGACCCCAAATAATCAAGTCTGCAGGTCGTCTGCCTGAGCGACTTCAAAAAATTAACTTTGCAAGACAGACAAGCCGAGCTCCGCAAAATGGATTCCGTTCAAATCATTAAAACTGACATATGAGCTCCGCCCGTCGGACTCAGCGAACACATGTCAGTAAATTTTATTAAGTCTGTAGGACGGGCTAACTGAGATCTGCAGGACAGACTCAGCACATGAGCTCTGCAGGTCAGACTCGGTAAGTTTGTAAGGACAAACCCATTAAGTCCGCAAGTCGGACTCCAAAGATTGAGCTCCGCAGGTCGGACTCCACAATGTTTGCTGGTTAGACTCATCAAACTGAGCTCCGTAGGTCGGACTCAAAAGTTGGTAAAGGACCAACTTATTAAGTCCGCAGGACGGACATAAACTTGAGATCTGCAGGTCTGTCTCAGTCAAAATTATTAGGTCTGCAGGACAGACCAACTGAGCTCCACAGATCGGACTCGGTCAAATTTATTAAGTCTATAAGTCAGACTCAAAATTAAGTGTACTTAAGCAAACTCCAGAAAATTAAGTCTGCCCGAGCCGACTTTCAAAAATTACGTCTACCCGAGCAGACTCCAAAAAATTAAGTCTGTCTGAGCAGACTCCAAAAAATTTAGTTTGCAGATCAGACCCAATTAATTATGTCTGCAGGACAGACATTGAATTGAGCCTTGTAAGTCAGACTCAACAAGTTTGCATCAACCAAGAGAACATAATAAAATATTGCACAAACATTATACATGGTACAATTCCTGAAACTTTTCTCCAAAGTCTGCAGGACAGACTGAAAATAAAAAAAAATAAAAAATAATTAAGTCTGCAGGACAGACGACCTGAGCTTCATAAAACGAACTCAAAAAACTCGCTAAGTCAGCAGGACTAACAACTCAGTCTGCAGGTTGGACCTAGCCGTATTTGCTAAGTCGGTAAGACAGACCCGAGCCGATCTCCGCAGATCAGACTTAGCAAGTTGGCAATAGCCAAACTCACTAAGTTTGTAGGACAGACCCGAACAAAAACTTAACAAAAGTCTAAGTATGCCATCCAACACTATAAGTTAATGCATGGCATACTGGGGGGGAATACACTCGATGGCGGATCAGAGTACTTCAGGTAAGTGCTGAAAATAAAATTACGGCAAGAGAACTTGCAAAAGTTTGCATATATTAAAACTTGCAAAAATTTGCATGTATTAAAACATTGTACAGGAAAAAATTGGAAGCCTTTCTCCAAAGTCTACAGGATAAACTCCAAAGTTTGAGCTCTACAGGTCGGACTCGAAAGCTTCAGCTCCGCAGGCCGGACCCGAAAAGTTTGCTTAAGTCTGCAGGACAAACATCAACTTTCAAAACTTTGCAGGTCGGACTCAACAAAGTTTGCATGTCAAACTCATCGAATTAAGCTCCACAGATCGGACTCACCGAGTTTGCAGGACAAACTCTCCCAGTCAGCAGGACGGACAAAAGTATAAGCTCTCTAGCTCAGCCTCCGTAAAGTTTGTAGACCAAACTTCCTTAGTTTGTAGACAATCTCAAACCGAGCTCCGCAGGTCGGACTCGTCGAAAACCAGTCTGCAGGGACGGTCTCGAGCAATAATCCGCAGGACGGATCCAAATTTCAGAGCTTTGTAGGGCAGGCTCATTAAGTTTGCGGGACAAAGTTAGTTCGCAGATGAACTCAAACCGAGCTCCGCAGGTCGGACTCCTTAGAAAGCAAGTCCGCAAGACGGACAAAAATTTAGAGCACTGGATGTCAGGCCCAATGCGTCTGCAAAGCTGAGCTCCACAGGTCGGACTAACTCTAAACAACCGGTGTACAGGTCAGACTCGCGCAAGTCAGCATGTCGGATAAATTTTTCAGGCTCCACATGTTAGGCTCGCTAACTTTGCGAAGTAAACTTCCTAAGTCCCCAAAGGGACCTGAGCTGAGCTACGCAGGTCGGGCTCGTAAAAATACAACGAAACATAAACAATATGCAAGTTCAAAAGCCTAAGAAGCATTAAGGGCTGAGTTCTGCCGAGACTATATAGCTGGAGTAAGATTCTCCAAAGAAGAATTGACCTGGGCAGCTCGGCAGGAGCCGTTAAAACAGAAGCAGCAGCCCCAGAAGGCACTAAATAAGGAGCTGCTACAACGTTCTCAAAAACCGTTCCACTTCAGAAGACATGGGCACGAATGACAGTGGTCATTGAAAAATTCTACAAGCCTAGATAACAGTGGCTGAGCAGCACCTCTAACAGATCCGACCTCACAACAAGTAGTTCAGCCAGATCTGGGGGGAGGGTCGAACCCAGCCTCGCCACGTGTCATCTCTTGATTGATCAAACATTAGATGAAGACATAAAAACTATAACATTAAGGGCCAGGAGCCCCACTCACGCCTAAGGGCAGATTCGAACCCCAGGTGGGAGATCGGTCCCACTCCCCCGACCACCGCAGGTCGGCTAGGTCGCAACAGAGCTGGGCTAGTGCAGTTCGGCCAGAGCCTCCTTTATATGATAATTAGCCCACGTACTTATGAGATAATAATGGGAAGATCCTAAGGATCCTTTACCCATTAAGACTCTGATTTTGATATTTAAACTATCCATAATTATCCCTGAATTATAGGGATATACACGTAATAATCCTTAGGGATTAAGAAATAGAATCCTTGCAGGACAAGGCTTTGGACGAGACGTCCTCTATATAAACAACCCCTAAGAAACTACGGAGACTGGATTCCTGAAACATAACAGGATACGTTGGCAACTTAAGAGAAATAACTCTCAAGCTCAGTCTAAATACACCCAGAAAAACCATTCATCGTTCATATTACCCTAGATTAAACGGTCCAGATTAATACCCGACGATTTTCAGCATCGTCAACATACCTTTTGTTTCTATTTAATTTAAGTGGGTTGACCAATCCAAATATTCTCATTACGTGTCCACGTATATGTTTACGATTCATACATACTTTAGTGTATTAGAACAACAACTACCTTGATACGGTAGAAAATATAATATGTGCTAGCCTATTTTATCAATAAATGGCTATAATCGGATAACTATCCGAAACATTGATGTTGGTAACTACAAACTCAAAGTAAAAGAAAGCTAGTAGGATCGGTGGCGGGATCAGAAAATTTTCTTAGTACGAGCACTTGAGTGAAAATGATAAACCACCAAGTGCATCAATGCAATTTTAACATTTTTAACGGTAAAATAATAATAATATTAACAACAACAACAACAACAACAACAACAACATTAATAATAATAATAATTCCTCTCAAAACAACAACAACAACAACAACAATAATAATAATAATAATAATAATAATGGATTTCGGTGGCGGCATTGGCCTCATCCCTTAAACCTTTGGGTTCGCCCCTCAGTAGGATTGCTAACAAAAGTTTGATCGGAAAAAAACAAATTTTGTTGATGGAACAACCACCTATAAAGTGGATCTTAAAACATAATATTATTAACGTTTTCGAAAAATCACAATTTTTTTTCCTCTCTCCCTTTTGGAGTTCTATTAACACCCAAAATTGCTTAAGTATCATTTTTAAAGACTTTTGTACATGACACAACAAAATTACTTCAGCAACATATATATTAGAAAAAATCATTCTCACTATTGTCCATGTTATTACAAGAAATCGCCAAATTCAGTGACATTTCTGTAAGAAAATGACCGCCGGTAGCATAGGCGTTCTTTTACATGAAAAATAATTAGGGTTTTTGTAGTAATTTTTTAATTGTATTTTACACCCTTGGTACTCGAAACGATTTGAGCTTACAAATAGAATCCCTTTTTTCAAAATAGTTCCTCAAAGATCCGGTAACCCAAAAAGAACACAATTGGGCTAATTTGAAAAGCCCATTTTGAGTCATTAACCCATTAAAATTTTCTTTGTCATCGTCCCTTCAAAAATAACATGATACAGCAAAGGTGCCTGGTATTTCCAGGGCAATAAAATTAGGCGCAGGGCAAATTTTGTCCAATTTCCCCAACATTCCCTTTTTACCCCCAGAGCAAAATCCCTAAAACCCAGCAACACAGCCGAAATACAGTGAAAGCTTTTACGGTGAAAGAGCAAGAGCAAAAACACATCAACAATGGCGGACGTGGTGCAATACAAGCTGGAACGAATGCTCAATGAGCTGGACGACTTAGAGAAACGAGGTTTTTTCAGCCGGGGTGAGATAGCTGAGATAGTCAAGCAACGGCGCAAGTTTGAGTACCGGTTGAAGAGGCATAGTCCATTGAAAGAAGATTTCTTAGCCTATATTGATTACGAGAAGAAGCTGGATGAATTACGGATACTCCGGAAGAAATCTATGTTCAAAAGCAGCGGGAACAATAAGAAATGGAAGAAATCTGTGTCTGATTTTGCTGGGGTCTCTAGAATTATTGACATTTATCGACTTGCGACTACTAAGTTTAAGGGAGATATTGAATTGTGGTTTCAGTATTTGGAGTTTTGTAAGCAGAAAAGAAATGGTAGAATGAAGAAGGTAATACACTACATGCTCATTCTACTAGTTTTCGTTCAATCGTTCTGCTTCAATTTAGGATTTTTTTTTTATAAAGCAATCTTATTTCATCTTGCTCGTTGGTGAATAATCTCTTCATTGATTCAATGTCCAAGCTTTTGGTGTGCATTTTTATTATGTTAAAGAATTACTTGAGTTTTTTTGTTATAGTAATATTATGTACCTGGCTGTGGCCAAGAACTCCTTTTTTTTCCACTTTAATGTAGTTTTGTTGAAGATTTTGATTGGTCTGAGTCCCTTGCTGTTGTGGGTTGCTGTCCTCTGTGTAAATGGTTCTTGGATTTTTGTGCAGTTAATCTTGATTTTATGTATTAGATTTATTGGTTGAAAAAGTATGTTGATTTCGTCAGTTTCCTGCTCTATAATGCTAGTAAATACTCTTACAATGCATGTCTAAGCACTTGATTCTGATGATGTACTCGTTTCTTGTTATATTTGTTTAGGCTCTTGCTCAGGCGCTTAGGTTTCACCCTAAAATACCTGGGTTATGGATTTATGCTGCTGCTTGGGAGTTTGATCAAAACTTAAACGTTGCAGCCGCTCGAGCACTAATGCAAAGTGGTTTGAGAGCTTGTCCAACTTCGGAAGATCTGTGGGTTGAATATCTTCGAATGGAATTAACGTATCTCAACAAGTTAAAAGCTCGGAAAGTTGCTCTAGGAGAGGATGAGGGATTGTTGGCTCGCAGTGCCAAAGACATTGATGAGGAAAAGTGGAAAGAAGAAAACGCTGACTTATTTATGGCACTTGATGAAAAACCGGAGGAGAATTTAGCACCTATAGTACTTGATGGAAAGTTGAAGGAGAAGGAGGAGAAACCGGACTTTATTCGAGAGCAAGGTTTGAATATTCTCCAAACAGTGTACTCTGGGGCAATTGAAGCCCTTCCCTCTAGTTTCAGCCTCAGAACTAGATTTCTTGAGATCTTAGAAGCAACAGACTTGGCCAATTCGGATTCCATTAGAAATGAGATACTTGATGGCTTAAAACGCGACTTCTCGAAAGATCCTGAATATTGGGATTGGCTTGCCAGATATGAATTTGCTGACCAAAAAAGTGGGAAAAAGACAGACGAAGGACCTTCTCCTAATGGCATAAGCAGAGCTGTTGAGGTAAAAAGCTAAAGTAATATATTGGGATATCCTGAATTTGTCATTTGTATATTTGATTAATATAGTTTTACCGAACTGCAAATGCTCGTTTATCATCTTTAGGTCTATGAGGAGGGTATCGAATGTGTGCCTTCAGTAACACTGTTCAATCTTTACGTAAAGTTCCTGATGGACGCCATTCACAAAGATGGGGATGTTGAAAATCTCACCTCACGTCTTTTAGAGACATACGAAAAAGCTAAGACCACTGGATGCATTACAGAGAATCTTGCGCACCAACATGTTTCTTTTCTTTTGGAATTGGGTAAGCTGGATGAAGCAAAGAAGCTTCTAGACAATTTTTGTGGAAAAACATTTCCAGATTCTGCAAAACTTTGGGCTTTACGGATTTCACTTGAAACGAGATGTACTGAAGATCAATCTCATTCCCTAAGCAAAGAGGACTTGTCATCAATCTTTGGTCTTATGACAAATGCCCTTAATAAAGTTGCTGTTTCAAACGCAGAACAACTTTGGGTTATGGTATAATCCTTTATTCCGTTATTCTATACTTTATCCTTTATTCGAAAGCAATTTATATTGCTTCATTTGAACTTTTTTTTATCACAACTATGATTTGTTTTGGCAGGCATTCAAATATTTTGCGCCTCATAAACGTTACTTTGACAAGTTAGTAGAAACATCCTTTATGGTGTTGACAAAATCTGGTGGAAGTGACGACGGATTCTGCCTTTCGTCCCTTATTGTAAATCATGTCCTTCATAGAGATGGAATTCAGAAAACAAGAGATATATATAGAAGGTCTGTGCATCTTCATTTCCCATTTATGTTATACGCGCAAGAGTAATGCTATTCACAACATGATGTGGCAGTGTGAGATGCGGCCACATAAGCTGTCACGTCATGTGGTGAGTTTTAGTGACAATCATAACAGGGTGTTCAATAAAAACTTACTTCAATGCAGATTCCTTGGTTTGCCCCATCCTGGACTCTCGTTGTATCGAACTTGCATTGAGCTCGAATCGAATGCTGCATCAAATGGTAGCAAGGATGGTCTTTCAAATGCTCGAAAACTGTTTGAAGCTGCCCTTACAACATATGACAAAGATGTGAGCTTGTGGCGCGAGTATTATTTAATGGAAACTAAGGTAAAAACTTCTTAGTTCTGATCTTGCAATACCGCCGTCATGAGGTACATAACAATTGTATGCATCATGTCTATATGGATGCATATGATGTATGTATTTGGTACGACCTTCTTATAACGATTACAGTTGTGAAATTTCTTTAATTAAAGTGAATTTATATATACCTTTGATTTTTTTAATTTTTTTTTTTGTTCAGATGGGAACATCAGAAACAGCAGCAGCTGTTCATTGGCGAGCAAGAAAGACAATCAACTGCAATGTTTCTCTTTCTGCAGCGGATTTATGATTTTTGTTCTCTTTTTCCTTCTTTTTTTTTCTGGCAAATTTTTCCCAACTATAAGGTTGATCAAATGTAGCTTTGCATTGAATTTTGTAGGGCAAATTTTTTTGTTGTATGTTGAAGAACAAAAGAAAAATTGAAAGTTGACAGTTAATGTGTCGAAGCTATAAGTATAAAATCATATCACAAATCATTATTGACATTCCATAACGAATGTATTTTTGAATGATTTGCATCTAAATATGTTACACATTTACTTTGTATTACACTTGTTTACTTTATAAGTATGTTTATTACGGTGTTTACTATAAGTGTTTTTCTTTGTAGTAAATCTAATATTCTAGTATTTCACAATGATAAATACTGCATTTAATAAATGCCAATATTTTGCTGCATTATCAAATCAATTACTAAAAGTTTGCTAACTTGACTAACCTAAATTAGCCACTTATATGAAAGCAAACACATTACTTTAAAGACACTTGTTACCGATAGTAGTACGAACCTATTCGCAGGGCATCACATTCGATATTTATAAAGTTAAATGTTAGCTTATCATTTGATTTTGCAAAGGACGAATTTATTGCAGGGCATCACACTCACATTTGATATTTGGAAAGTTGAATATTATCTTATCATTTGATTTTGCAAAAGTTAAACGTTAATTTTCAACCTCGGTACTCAGCTACTTGTGTGATTTCGTTCTAGTTCTGTAAGCGACCCATAATGTCTCATGTAAAATCAACATAACCGGAAATATGACATTACCTCCACGGGGCATCACACTCGCATTCGATATTTTGAAAGTTGAATGTTAACTTATCATTTGATTTTACAAAGGTTAAACGTCAATTTTCAACCTTTGAGCTCGGCTACATATGTGATTCCGTTCTAGTTCCTAAAGCGGCCACAATGTCTCATGTAAAATCGAACATAACCGGAAATCAGGTAGTCCCCTATCAAGAAAAAGCATTTACTTATAAACAAAACAAAACCAAAGTAGGCTTCTGCTCAGTTTGTGGTAAGTGACTCGAAATGCGCCTGGAAGTCACCGGTTCAATTCTCCAGTAAAGGCGTCATACTGAAAGAGCTCTTGGTCAGGCCTTATCTCCGAGTAAGAGTCAAACTCTGCAGGCACGACCCGGACCGAACTCCGAATTAGTCGGACCAGTTGGTTCCGGATGCCGGGTGCTTTAAGGGAAAAAAAAAAAAAAAAAAAAAAAAAAACCAAGGTTATATCCATGTAATACCCAATCTGCTGCAGAGACACATATAGAGGTAGAGAAATCAACAAAGGTACAGTATTGCTATCCAAATTCACACCACCACTCACTAGCGATGGGTTTCTATTTGAAGACAAAGCCTCCTCCACCCACTTCTTCCCACCAAACATCTCAATTTCCTTTTTTATTAATTTATTTTATTTTTATTTTGTTGTATTTTATTCCCCCATACCCTCTCTATTGCAGCATTATTTTATTTCTTGATTCCTCGTAATCCCTTTAGATAGCAATGCGATAAAAACCAGCCCTTTTTCTATGTACCTGTATGATCCTGTATAATAGCTCATTGGGGCTCTGAGATTTACGTTTTCCAATATAAAAGGATTGAAGCTTTTAGCTGCTTCAAGTCGTGAGCTTTCTGAATCTCTACCTTATGTGTTTGGCATTTTTATGATTGTGTTTTTTAGGAAAAAGATTATCAAGATTGCATCTTTACTGCAATTTGAATCATCCCTTTTGTTTCTTGCATTCATATTCATTGCGTTTGTGAGATCTGTTTGCACATAGAATTCATGTAGAACTGCTTAGCTTTGGATCTGCTTGCTTCATTGTTTTGATTCGGAGAACTGCTTAGCTTTGGATCTGCTTGCTTCATTGTTTTGATTAGGAAATGTTAAATCGAATCTAATGGTTAATGTCTATATTGATCTAGCTTATTAAATCAAACAAATTTGGTACATCACAACTTGAAACCTGTATGTTCTTAGTGTATTATGCAGCCTTTTTTTTTTTCTCATAAGTCCACTGTGAAGATTGTCATAGTTCATACTGTTCATTCGTCGACATTTTCATTCCTTTTCAAACAATCTGTGATTAGAAAATTTTAGCCCGTTATTGGTTTTTGAATGCATTGTGCTTGTAGATGATTTGTGAACAATGCCAATGTTTAAATAAATAGTGGTGATGTAACTTGTTTGAACATGATTATGAGCACAATGAACAAACGAATCCATGTAGCCGAACCCACGTAGTAGAATACGGCTTGAATCTTGCAACTATTGATCTTGTTATGTCGTTGATTAGGAGATTTAATTTTGTTGTTAAGCACAAAAGAACTATGTTTTTCTTTATCATTGTTGCTAAAAAGTTTTCCTTTTGGTTACAATCTAAACTTGATTGTATTGTTTTTTGCTGAAATGTTATGTTAATTTGGTATCTACAAAGATGAGGGGAGGATTGTGGCAACTCGGTCAATCAATTACTCGTCGGCTATCTCAGACCGATAAAAAGAACATAGCTAGAAGATGCTTCGCGTCAGAGGCTGATCTCAAGAAAACCGTTCTGTACGATTTCCACGTTGCAAATGGAGGGAAGATGGTGCCCTTTGCTGGTTGGAGTATGCCAATTCAGTATAAGGATTCGATTATGGAGTCTACAGTGAATTGTCGAGAAAATGGTGGCCTTTTTGATGTTTCACACATGTGTGGTCTGAGTCTTAAAGGGAAAGACACTATTCCCTTTCTGGAAAAGCTTGTTATTGGTGACATTGCGGGACTTGCCCCTGGGACTGGAACTTTATCCGTATTTACAAATGAGAAGGGTGGTTCAATTGATGATACCGTGATTACCAAGGTGACGGATGATCATATATATCTAGTGGTTAATGCAGGATGCAGAGATAAGGATTTGGCTCACATTGAGGAGCATATGAAGGCATTTAAGGCCAAAGGTGGGGATGTTTCTTGGCATATCCATGACGAGCGGTCTCTTCTTGCTCTTCAGGTTTGTTTTCCTCGTTGTTCCAATGCTTTACGCATTTGATGAACTTATGCTGAAAAAACGTTTAGGATTTACTTCTTGTATGAAAAAGTTACAGACTTTTTGTTTGCGTCAGAATCCCGATATGAAAACAGGGCGAAAGTCGCATATAATGATGAGAGGATGCTTAAGGCCTTGAAAACATTAGCTTTATTTTACAGGTTTCTTTAGTTCATACATAAATATTTAGAGTAGTTGTTTCCAATGCTAGAGTATAAGTCTAAGTTTGTGTGTCCCGTGTGTGTGTGTGTGTGTGTGTGTGTGTGTGTGTGTGCTTTATTTGGTGTTAGGAAGGATTTTCTTTGTCCTGATAATGTTTCTTGCTCTTCTTTTGAACCCCTTTTTTTTTTGGTTATTTCCCCTATGTTTCACTTTTCAGGGCAAGAAAGTTATATTGTGATTGATTTGGTATTATTTACACAATTTTAACCTTTATCCCCACTTTGCGTGATACAACATTGTTAGTGTTATTGCATTCATGGTGATCTTTCATCGTAATGTTGTGTTTAGGGTCCGCTTGCTGGCCCGGTTCTTCAGCACCTGACAAAAGATGATCTTTCTAAGATGTACTTTGGTGAATTCTCTATTTTGGACATCAATGGGGCAAAGTGTTTCCTCACAAGAACTGGGTACTTTTGTCTTTCTGTGAATTACATTATTAACCCAGAATCCCGAGTTCTAATAACGTTTTCGAGACCTAACTTTTAGCAGACATTCTTGGATTTAGAGTCTATATTACACTATCCTCAAAAAAGAAAAAAGAAAAAAAAACTCTCTATTACACTAGACCGTCAGATGAACTATCAGTTGTACAAAACGGAAAAACATATTTGGTCACAATGCATTCCATGATTTGCAGATATACAGGTGAAGATGGATTCGAAATCTCTGTTCCATCAGAACATGGACTAGAACTAGCAAAAGCAATTCTTGAGAAATCTGAAGGCAAGGTTCGATTAACCGGTTTAGGTGCTCGTGACAGCCTTCGTCTCGAAGCCGGATTATGCTTGTATGGAAACGACTTAGAACAACACATAACGCCTATAGAAGCAGGGCTTACTTGGGCAATAAGTAAGAGAAGAAGGGCAGAAGGTGGATTTCTTGGTGCTGATGTTATCCTTAAACAAATCCAAGATGGCCCACCGATCCGACGAGTTGGGCTTTTCTCCTCCGGCCCACCTTGCCGCAGCCACAGCGAGATTCAAAACGAGAAAGCCGAGAACATTGGTGAGGTTACAAGTGGTGGATTTAGCCCTTGTCTTAAGAAGAATATCGCTATGGGGTACGTGAAATCGGGTCATCATAAAGCGGGTACCAAATTGAAGATTGTTGTTAGAGGAAAAGTGTATGATGGGGTTGTTACAAAAATGCCCTTTGTGCCTTCCAAGTATTACAAGCCTTCATAAGTGTGTTGTTATGTTTTTGTGACAAAATAACTGCAATTTTTTCTAATTTGTTGTTGTCATTTATAACTACTTGTAATGACATTGAACATTATATGTTTTTCTTTTACATCATTGCATTATCTGAGGGTAATGTATGTTGCTTCTTTTGATATATTTTTTTTTCTTTCCATGTTGAGAATATATATATGTTCATGTAGCATGATTTTCTGCTCAGATACAACAAGCCTTTTGTAAGATGTGAAATCATAATAATGCAGTGGCCTCGGATATCGCTGATAAATTAGGTATGGTACGTACTTTTGAATTGGGCAAATATTTGGGGTCCCTCTCTCTATGCCAAGACAAGAAATGCGTACTATGGCACATAGTATTTTATAGTTTCTTATAGTTTTTTTAGTCGGTTTTAAGTATAAGTTGATTAAAAATATTGTTTTATTAAATATTACGTGAGATATATTGTTATTTTCTCAACGTTGACTGGAAATTCGGTTGTTTACGTATCTTTTATATGTAATCGTATCGGAGTCACGACACATATAAAAACATCAAAGCGAACGTAGTTCTTATAGTTTTTTTTTGCCTTTTATAGTTTTTTTTTTTTTTTTATAGGGTTTTATAGTTTTTTTTTTATAGGTTTTATAGTATTTTATATAGTTTCTTATAGTTTTTTTTTTATTATAGTTTTTTCATAGAATTTTATAGATTCTTATAGTTTTATATAGCTTTTTTAGGTTTATATAGTGTTTTTATGGTTTTTTTTTTTTATAGGTTTTACAGTTTTTTTTTTTTTGGTAGTCTTTTATAGTTTTTTTTATATGTTTTTCATATAGTATTTAAATTTGTATTTAGTGCCACAGAATTTGTACACCCCGTAGAAAAGTTTCCCGGGGTTAGCTAATGCTAATTCATCAGTCCGAGGAACCTTTGTGAAAAATTCCGTAAATATTTTTGATTTTAACCTTTTTTCTTGTGCTCCTTTTGGGGCACTTTCATCACCCTCTAAATCAACCGACTCGAGAGTAGACCTGCACTAGCACGACGCGGTGTTCTTACAGTCCCACGACTCCCACCACGTCCTTGTCTAGGACGGGAAGCAGTCGGAAATACATCATCATCATCATCAACGTCGGCTTCATTATCTTTAACTTTGTTAAGGTTGATGTTAAAATTTTCAGTTTGAGACATTATATCGTCGTAATGACTATCAAAATCATGAGGATTGAAATCTAAAGGTGTCTCGAATTGAGGAATTGAAATGTGACTATCGGTGATAGGGTTTGTAAAATGTTGTACCACGGGTCTATAGCCACCAACATCACCTGATTCCGGCACAACCGTGTCATCATGGAAAGTAATATTTCGATTGTCTTGTGATGATTCACCTCTTCTTGACATTGTACAAAATCTAAATTAAATTTAACGGTTATTGATAGGGCCGACCCGTCTTCCGGCCCCGACCCGTCATCGGGCCCCCCATCCCGCCGGACGGACTCCCCGGGAATCGATCGTCCGTCCTTGTAGAGTGGGGATCGGATCTCTTTGAGGGCATCCCGGAGAACAGGAGGCAAGCCTAGGTCGGATGCGGATAAGGTCACCTTGCGGACCGAGCCCTCGCCATATACCTGCTTATATCATGTCCTTAATTGTAATTATACCCAATGTGATCTATTCATGTCCTATAAATAGGGCTTATTGTAACCTCAGTACGGGGACGAATTCAGACAATATAAAAGATAAGGCTAAGCCTAATTCACCAACTCACTCCATCTATTGTACGGCACCACCATCTTCATACGCAGCTCCATCACGAGCCACCATCGTTAGCACCATCATAATAGCCAGATATCCACCACAAAACCACCGCTGACACCCCAGATAATTTATACGTTATCAGTTGGCTCCGTTATCGGGAAAGGAGAGATTTTTCACCCGTTTCCGGTGTACGGTTCATCTAGTCATTTGTAGAAATCACGGCGGCTGAAGGAGGAGCTTCATCTTCCCCAGGTCACTCATCGCCTTCTCCAGCAAAAGCTCTCAGCTCTCAGCTCTCACATGCCCACGTTCAGAATCTCGACTCAGCGCAGAAATCACCTCAAAATAAGGTAACCTCCTCGATCTCTTGTCCAAAAGCACGAGTTTGCGTTTGAATCATCGCCTCTCTCGTGGCCTTTGTACAAAGAGACTCGTCGGAGTTGGCATTGTGCGTTTCGTGGCCGGAAATCTAATTTCACAGCTTTCGTTCTGTTGCTTATAATTGTCCGACCAGTAAAGAGACCAAGGACGCGTGAATCTGTCGGGTTTACTCTTGAGAAATCGACATTCTCGACAACTTCACATTGAAGAAATATGAGATAAGTTCACGCAAGTTGTCTTAATTGTTATTATACGATACCTCTTGGTCATTAGTTTGCTGCATGCACCAAGTAAGACTCGTGCTATCATATCGTACTGCATTCTGCGAATTTGATAAAAAGGAGAAGAGGGATCGGCCGGATTTTGGGATTTTTGGGACTTCACGCTTGAGAAATCGCAGTTGTCCCCCAAATTCCGACATCCGTACATCAGCTCCGTCGCCAAGATCACCGATTAATCCCTTTTAGCAGTATCCCCGACATCCGCATATGCTCCCAAGAAGTACAAATTTGGTAAGTGTCAGAGGCAGTTGAAGGTCAGAGTACTATCTGACTTTTAGCGTAACCACCCAATCAGAGTTTGATAGATGGCAGGGACCAAAGAAAAAGTCCACGTCCCACCTAACCCAGGTAAGGGATCCGCAAGCGACCCCCACCGCCATGACGGCCCGGACCCCACATTGGAAAACCCTACTGATGAATGGGGCAATGTACAAACAGAGGCCGGATCGAAGTTGGGTACCGATGTCAGAAATATAATAAATCGGAGGAGGTCTAGTTCTGGGAACGACACGGGAAACTTAGTTTCAGTTCACTCTGCACCAACATGGGGAAGGAACACAGTAGGAACCTCGAAACAGCGCAAGGGTAAAGAGACAGGCCCGGAGAGAATTCTAGGGGCAGAAACCACGGAGGCTAGATCTCCAGAAGCAAAGGCGGCGTTGGCTTACGCGGAATATGTGAAACAAATGCATACGGCCAACTTACGTCTAGCCGCGTGTAACCTACTTCTCTTATGACCATTGACGAACAGATCCCCGCCCCGCCTGAGCCTAAGGGAACAATCACACTCAAAGAACCGCCGGCTCCCACTCACGACCCAGCCAGGGTCGAGAGAGAAGCAAGTGAATATTCTTCAGCGGGACAGAAAAGAAAACATATGCCTGAGAAAATCGGCGAAAGAGCATCGGCCCTGGAACGGTTAGGCCGCTTTGAGAAAAAGGCTTTGCATCAGTGGCTAGACCCTTCACCGTCTGAGAAAATCGCAACACCGCACCACAAGGGCAGGGACCCCCATGATACACGGCTCATCATAAATAAAAAACGAGCGGAGCAAGACAGGGAATCATAGTACTATACGGACTCGGAAGATGTTATTAAAAGAAGGATGGTACCCGTCAGAAGTATCGTGCCCGCCAGTAACAATAGGATGGAAAAAATGGAAAGAGAGATCTCAGAATTGAAAAAAGCGAAACAGGGTGGGAAACCTGAGCCAACTCAGGGCATCGATGTCCTCTCGGACGAGATACTAGAGTCGCTACCTCCAAAGGGCTTGCAATATTTGCATTATGTTTACTACAAGGTAACCACCTGCCCCCTGGAGTGGATAGCTGCGTTCCAAAGCCGGACACTCTTAGCCACATCGAACAAATCGGCATGGTGTGTGGCGTTCGTGGGAAATATGCAGGATCGGGCCGCGACATGGCTCCGGAGCTTACTTCGTGGCTCAGTCAAAAATTGGGAGGAGCTAAGAACGAAATTCCTGAAGGAATTTGAGACAGCTGTTAAGGGTGATTTTATATGATTTATAACGTTATATTCTATGATTTCCTCTATATTCATATAATTTGCATAGAAATTAAGGGTTTAATCGAATTATTGAGCAAATGAGTTTTAAAAGTCTTTGAGTGTAAACTTGAGCTAATTTCGTGATTTTATTGGTAATTATCTATGGTTTTACACTTTGCGTGTTCTTATGGTTTTGAAGGTACATTTACATGTCATGGAGAGGGATTGAAGGAGCTGAAAAGATACTTGATTGAAGGTTAAATGGAAGGAAATGCAAGTCGAAGGTAGAATGAAGATTTAGAAGACTGAACGCACGTTTGCCATCCGTCCAACCTGGACTGGCGTCCAGAAGCATGGACTGGCGTTCACTGGAGCTACTCAATTCAGGAAAGCATGATTTTTACCCAAACGGGCGTCCAGGAGGAGAAGTTGGATCAGGATGTTCAGATTTTTAGTGAACGAGCGTTTGAAAATGTATAGGACGGGCGTTTGAGAAGACTCGGCCCGACTCGAAGAATTTACACCAACTGGACGGGCGTCCAGAGGTATCAGACGGGCGTCCACGGCCGACATCAGCATAACCGACCTAGTTTTCTATAAAAGCAGCCGCATTCTCAACCCTAATTATCATCTTATCAACATATACATTACAGCAGCCGCAGAAAACCCTAAATTCTGAAGCCGAGTTGTGCTCGGTCGGCCAAGCCTTGGTGCTTGGTCGACCGAGGGTTAGATTAGTTGTTTTATTTATTTTGTTTCGTTTTCCTTCCGGATCATGAGGATGGCTGGAAGCTGATCAAACTTGGAGCGAGCATGTAAAACTTTTCTGCATCGTTTTTATTTCTTCCTTTGGATGATTTCGTGAGTTTTAATTAAAGTGTTTCTTTTCTATGATTTTCATGCTATGCAATTTAAATTGAGAGATGTTTTGCTATTGATGTTTGCCATATGATGAGAATCGGTGTAAACACTAGATCGCCATAGGAAAGAATAGATCTTTTTTAACCTAAAAATACGAGAGTTGCTAGGTTAGAATATCTAGATTGTTAGATTGAGAAATCTTGCACCTTGGTTTGAAAGCGTTAATCTTTAAGATCGAGAGATAAAAGATTGATAGGCGAACTTTTCTAAGAGATTAGGAGTTCATACCTTTGATAGGTGAATCACAATTTTAGTTAAATCATCATAAGATAATCTAGAGAGGAAATTAAGGGTTGCGGGATGGTGGATCATTGCTTGTTCTATGTTTAATCGCTATAGTCATTATCATGCTTTTATGAGTTTTATTGTTTTTCTCGTTTATAGTTTAGTTATGTTCGCAACGATCTTCCCTGGCTTTGGACTGACAATCCTCTGTCCAGTTTATCTTTTTGTTTTGTTATTTTAGGCTTTAATAATAATGGTAACAATCTTAGGAAAATTAATGAACTAGATACCCCGATTCCCTGAGATCGACTCCGGTATTAATCGCTATGCTACGATCCCTACACTTGGGGTATACCGGATTTATAAATTTATTACTTGTTTATTTTCATTAGATAAAATCCGTGACAACAACAGAGCGGCCAAAAAAATCCATTGAAGATCTGTACGAGATACGTCAGGGAGATGGAGAGTCCTGCAAAAATTATTATGATCGGTTCATAAAGGTATACGAGCAGACGAAGAATCTGCCTGAGAACGAGGTTCAAAGGGGTTTTCTGAATGGTACCGCCAAGGGAGCGATGAAAACACACTTCGCCATGAATCCCCCCGTGAATCTGCGATATCTCCTCAACCAAGCCCGAATCTTCGGACTGACCGAAGCAACCCCCTCATCCTCAGGAAAAGGAAAAAATCAAAACGAATCCAAACACTCGAGGGAGGAAAAGAGGGAGGAAAACATGAAAGAGTGGAAAGACGATCGAAGAAGGGGAAAGGATCGAGACAGGGAGGTTCGAAAGCCATTTAAGTTTGACGAATCTGAGTTCATTCCTAACAACGCAAGCCTGTCTGAAATACTGTACGAAATCCGGGACAAGGTGGAGCGGCCTAGGCCTCTGAGATCCGACCCCGGAACGAGGGATGAATCAAGGTATTGCGATTTTCACGAGGATCATGGCCACATCACTAACGAATGTTACACTCTAAGGAAAGTCATCGATACGATGATCAGGAATGGAGAATTAGACAAGTATAAGAAACACGGCGGTGGAAACAGAGATGACAGGGGGCCTCGAAGATACCGGAATGAAATCAAGGTGATCATAAAGGAATTCCTTAGCAACCATCTAATCAAAAGTCAAATCAACGCGATCAACGTCAGAGGAAGGGAAAAACCAATCGTTCTGGCCCCCGACGAGCGAGCGATCACGTTCACTCGCAGTGAGCCGGCGGGCCGGCCCGGGGCAATGGAACTACCGATAGTGGTACAGGTCGGAATAAACGATTTTGGTGTCAATCGGGTACTCCTTGACACCGGGGCCGCTCGAGACATCATCTACATGGAAACCCTGAAACAGCTAAAGATTGGAGTGTCCAGGTTGAAGCCTTATTTAGAAATGTTGGAGGGATTCTCTAACGACAGAGTGACAGTGTTGGGCATCATCGACTTGGAGGTAGAAATCGGCGACCACCCGCCATACCGCAAAGAGAAAATCGATTTCTTGTTGGTCGATCTACACTCCCACTACACAGCGATCCTGGGTATCCCGTCACAGAGAAAGTTCTAAATGGTCGTCTCGATTCCCCACCAGAGGACAAAATTTTATATGGACGAAGGAATCGGATTAGCCGTTAGCCGACCTCAAACTCTACCAAACCATATGACGGCAAATCGCAGCGACTATCCAGCAAGAGGATCAGGCAAGAGGCCTCAGGACGAAGCGTCTGAGTCAGCTTCCAGAAGGGATCGCGTGGACACAATCGGGGTAACGAAAGCTCAAAACGAGCCGTGCCCACCGGAAGAGATCGCACCTAGTGGACCTAGAACAGTCATTTGCGACACCATTCAAGTCAGGGATGAATCACACTTCACCGCCGAGGACGAGCTAATCGAAATCGTTATCAACGAAAAATATCCTGACAAAAAGGTGAAAATTGGTGGGCAGATGGAAGAAGACGAAATGGAGAATATGATCTTACTGTTGAAGGAAAACCTGGACGCTTTCGCATGGGTAGTCACGGATATGAGAGGCGTGGAGCCCGAAATCACGCTACACCATCTGAATGTGGACCCCCATACTGGAAATCATCCAAGAAAAAGGCATGACTAGGCCGACACCCTTCGAAGTGGTGAACTTGATCGCCTCAAAATGAATTAGACGGCCCCAGTTAATGGTCACCTCTGGCACGGAAAGAGCATAGAGGAAAAGGGCCTCAGCATCAGTGACTTCCTTGGGATCGGGCATACAAAAAACCCGAGTATTCAAGAAGCGCTTCCATTCCCTCTCTGCCCGACAGAGCATGTGGAGCTTAACTTCCATATCAACATCCCACTCGTTACGCAGCAGGAATTGGAAAGCATTAGAAAGAGCGCCATAGTAGTTGATCCCATCCTCAAGGTCCCAGGTAACATCATAATCCTCAGCATGATTGGGAAGGCCGTTGAAATTATTAATAGCGGCAGGAGTAAAATCAACCGTCACTCCACGTACGGTGACAGTAGTGGTGCGATCAACATGGCCATTCTCTGATAGAACATAGTAGAACTCACGTACCAAGGTTGAGTTATACTCCCCAGCCGGACGAGTAACGAAGTTTCCCCAGCCATTGGCAAGGATAGCAGCCCGGTGATCTGGTCTGACACGACCCAAGTTCAACCCCCTCTCCTGCATATGGGCACAATCACGAAAATATGTCGTGAAGTGGTTTTTGGCCACTTATGAGGCAGTGAGACGGAAACAGATGGAGAGCCCAACTTGTGGAATGGGATTAAAGGCGTTGGAGCCTTGGCTGGATTCCTCAGAAGAAGACATAATGGAGGATAATGCAGAAAGCCTAATTTTTTTAAGGAAACTAAACTCTAAACGTGAGAAGTCTGTAAAGCAAGAAGAAGGAGAAAGCCTCCATTTATAGAGTCAGAAAATTAAAAGGCAGGAAACGGAGGAGTCGCGCACGTTTAAATCCGGACGCCAACCCTTGCATTAACGAGGCTGACGCTTCGAAGGAAACAATCATCAATGTATTGGTTAGGCCAAGCGTCATAACACTTCACGATCTCTGAGAAACCGAATAAACTCCAGCGGGTCCGACTAAACTTGCCGACTCCAGCGTAGGAATTCTCCTCATTCAAATAAAAGCGGGCCGCAATCAACAATTCGAGCCCAAAGCATAAAGTAAAGCAATCGCACCACAAAAAGAAAAATTGTATTGCAAAATACAAGACCTACAAGGCCGATTATTTACAAGACAAGATGAAAATGAAATCTAAGCCCAATCAGCGTCGTATTCTGTTGATGAGTCCGAATCGATGCGTTCGAGCTCGACGTTCGAGCGGGGCGGCACCAAAACATCGTCATGAGACACAGGCATCCCGAGGGCACTGGTGCACAAGTGGGAAATCAACCTTGGGAAGGGGATAGGCCCATGTAGGTCTGTCTGGGCAGCAAATTTAATTATCTCACGATATATCAACCGCCCCCAGTCGATGCTAACTCGTTCTCTAGCCATCAGGATCGCATAAAGCAGGTGCGACTCGGCTTCCGAAATTTCCACAGAATCAAAAGAAGGAAAAACGCGGGAGTTGATAAATCTTTTCCACTCCCGGTTAGTTTGAGACATCTCATAAGTATGGCCCTCTGGAAACGGATCCCAGTCACCAGAAATCAAGCGCTTAAGAGCGGCGGCCCAGTAGACCCCTCCTTAACCCATCGCCAAGACCCCAAACCGTCTCGTAATGCTCATAAGGAGGAGGGGTGGGCAGGTTGAAGAACTCGTTGATGACCGCGGAAAAAGGGCAACATAAGCCCCCCTGAGGGGAACCACGGTAGGGGCAGTTTCAGTCAAAACCACTACGGATAGTGCGGAATAGAACTCCCGCACCATAGTGGCATTATATACCCCCCGAGGTGCCCTCAGAAACCCAGACCAACCCAACTCGGCAACACGGTTACGGTGAGCAAAGCTAATCTTGCGAAGGTTCAAACCTCTCTCAAAATGGAGAAAAAATTAGCAATGGCTAACAAAGAGGCTGTTTGAAAGAAAGGAGAATCACCGAAATTAGCCATTGAGGTAATAAAGCAAATATCTAGAAAGGAACTTTAGGAAAAGAGCCAGAGCAGGGATGCTCAAGAGAAGAGCAAAATCCCACCTTTTATAGCACAAAATAAATGATCCGACGGAGGAGATAAACCTGATCGGACGGCCAGGGCGAAATGCCTGTTCAGATTTTGAAATTCGAAAAAGCACTGACGCGGGAACAGGAACCAGAACCATCGCCATTATGAGCACGTCTTCCGAAGCGTCAGCAACAACATAATAACAGCTGGCCAACACAGCTTTATGACAAGACGTGCCAGAAGAAACTGAACCGCCAAGCTCCAAAACGGGCTAACCCCGAAACTGTGCTGTGTGTGTACCCGCTTCTTATAATAACCGGACACGGGCACAGCAGGGGGCCATATCGAAATTTTAAAGTAAAAAGAGCTCGCAAAGCCTACCGTTTCGAGCCGGATCTAAGCACTAAGCCTTCGATCTCCCTCAAAGCAAGAGAGCACATCGGATTTTCGAACCCAACTAGACGAATAGACGGCCCAGCCCGCAAATTACTTGTTCTATTTGGACTTCGTATACAACTTCACTCCACACAAGGGGGCCACAGATGAGAATTTTTAAAAAAAATAAAATGAGGGGGCCGCACATACACACACCATGTCGAAGCAAACAGACTTTGTTTGTCTGGAGGAGAAATAAAATTCAAACAGTGGCCACCGACAATGTCAAATTACTGCAAAAAGGAGAAATAAAAGGTGCAAAATTACAACAAAAGCCAAAATATAACGAGTCAAGTTTGTTTGTCTGAAGGAGGAGTTTCGGTATGAGGCCTAGTCATATTCAAAAATTGATCGCACTCTTCCTCGGGACTCTTATCCTCGCCGACACCAGTAGCAGCAGCTCCCGCAGTAGCAGTAGCGGCCTCTGCTTCCTTCGCAGCAAAACTCAAGTGCCTCTTTCTCCATCTCTGACATCATGGCACGAAGATTTTTCTCGTTGACTGCAGGAGGATCCCAAAGCGGCTTGCCGTTCTTCAAGCTTTCGACCATGAAATCTTGAAGTTGAACAGCGGTGTAAGGAAGATCGGGGTGGAAGACTTTCAGCTCAGGGTCATCCTGATCCATGATTAGCCAGTCCTGCAAGGTCTCGAGATTCGGGGCATCCTCACAAAATGCCTTAAGGCACCTCGACGCATGATAGAAACCCTGGTCAAACCCGTGCAACAAAGCATCTTTGACTTTTTGGGCGACGTCAGCAGCAGTGACCTCAGATTCACTCAGCTCGCTCTTCAGTCTGTCAACGAGCTCATGGGCCTCCACCACCTTAGCTAGAGCTTTATCTCTCTCCGACTCATCGGACTTCTGAAAATCACCAGATGATTGGGCCTTCTTGGAGAGGGTCTGATTCTCAGTATGAAGCCGACCTACATCGGCCACAAGCTCTTTTTCCCGTTGATCGTCCTCGACTCGGAGCTCTTTTTCTCTCCGCTCTGCTGCATTGGCCCGGTTAGTTTCGACAGCCAATTTCGCTCGCATCTCAGCGAGTTGGCTCACCATCTGTTTTGCCTCTTCATTGCAAGCCCACTCGACTTGCTTAAGCTTTGTGGCGACTTGAAAAGAAAAGGGTATAGAACCAGGAAACTTTAACAAAATAAAAAGCTCAAAAAAGGAAGAAGTACATTACCGCACTGGCCGTAGTTCCATAAAGGCCGAGCGCCTCGAGTAAGAGCTGCTGGCTAGAGAAAGGTCCCATAGAGGCTGTCGACGCCACCACGTCGGCTTGAGCTATCCGATTAACGATGCCATTACCTACCATTAATTGGGGGGCATCGGGCAATCTAAACTTCGATTTTTCTTAGGAACTACTTCAGAAACGGAGGCAGACAACTCCCCAGCTGATTTTAAAGAAAGGGGATGTCTTAGGAAATCACGGTCCAACCACAAGGCCGGTTTCCCCTTAAACCCCGATGGGACTTTCTTCTTGCCGGAGTCCTTCTGCCCCGGCTCGACGGTAACAGGCTCGCTATCAGCAGCGACCCTTCTTGACGGACTTTCGGTCAGATCACTGGCGGCGTTAATCGGCTCGACATCCTGGGGAACCCGAGCATCCTCTACAGCCGAAGAAGACTAGACAACAACAACATCGCCGGAGCTCTGGCCACCCTCAATTCTAGATTTCTTGAGGGATGGATCGGCACGCACATCAACCAGGTCTGGACCTTCGTCTATCAGGACGGAATCCTTTTTTCCTGCAGGTCTTTTCCTCTTTGCCTTGCTGGCCGTGACAGGTTTGTCTACCTTCGAAGCTATGACAGGCCTAGCCGTATCGGTAGCGACTGCACCACCCCCGGCAGCCGTAATATTGAGCGAGGCCGCAGTAGAAGAAGCACCGGCGGCAGGAACATCCTCCATGCTCACTGGGGGGAGGCTCCATGGGTTTGCTGGCCTCCAACAAGGCCTTCCGAGCTTTCCTCTCATCCCTCAGATGGGCCATCACAGCATTCCGGTCCACGTTGGCCAACACCATTGTACCTGTAAGACAAATGGCTAGAATTCCAGAGGAAACAAAAAATACAATCGAAGACAGTTGAAGAAAGGGAAAGAACAAAGTTAAAAGAACAAATTACTGTCAGGTTGCGATCCCTCAACCCCCTTGCATATCGGGCACTGAGTAGGGAAACATTTCCCCGGATGACACTCAGCATACCAATCTTCATACACACCCAATGCCTTTACCACAGGTTGAACGGTGATCGGCCCAGGAATACCGGCCACGCAACAGAAGGGGGCCTTGAGATCAATCAAACTCCCCTAGCTAAAATTCCTCTTCTTCATCTCACTCACCTCATCCCAACCGAGAAGCTCATAAATTTTATCGAGAAGCTTCTGCTCGGTGTGATCCAGGGTTTTGGGCGCGATAACCGTATTCTACCTCTTCTTCGGACGCACGTCGAATTTTGGAAACGGCCATCCGGACTTCGACTCGACCATCATGGCCCTTGTGTTCCAGCTACGGACCTTATTCGAAGTCCAGTAAAATAAGCGACATTTCTTCACTCTGGTCGCCAGAAAGTTGCTCGAGTCAACTTTGTTCGTGGCCGCTTTGCTGAAAGTATAAAACCTCAAGAACACTTCGAGGGAAGGCTCATAACCCAAAATCCGACAAAGTACGATGAATGCCATCACCACCCGAACTGCGCCAGGAGTAAAATCACAAGGAAGGGCTGCTAGACTCCACATGAACTCAACGAAGAAAGGCTTAAAGGGCGGCCTCGAGGGCTGGCAACAAAATGGTCATAGAATAGCACAAGACCGTCTTCTTTCAGCCTCAAACCGGCTCGGTTTTCTATCTTCTTGAAGCCGGAGAAGCGATAATCAGGAGAAATGTTAAACTCAGAGAGGAATTTAGGATCCCCTAGATGAGATCGGACGACTGCCCAATCCGACTCGATCCGTTTGTCAAGGGCATCGATCTCCTCATCCTTCTTCAGGGACTCCGAGTTCAGCGGCTTAGGAGTTTTGCTGCTCTCTTTCGGCTCGTCATCCTCATCAACATATTTCTTTCTCCGCTTGGGTTTCTCAACCTCGGATACCACAACAGAGGAGGAACCTTTAGCCCTGGCGGCTTCCTTCCCAAACTTTTTTGATTCTTTGGGAGCCGCTACCAAAGGGACAGACTTCCCTTTTGGCACCTTATAAACAATAGTTTTGGCACGGCTTGACTGTGGCGGAACCAACTGGCCAATACCATATCCTCCTCTGTGCTTTCGCCGTCGTCACCCTCACCGGAGTTGGTGCTCACCTCTTCGACATCCTCGGAAGCATAGGCATGAACACCATCGTCATCGCTACTTCCTGACCTGTCGCTCTCAGGCATCCTACAAAAGAAAAGAGAAAGGTGGATAAGCCATCACCCAAGACAATGGAAGTCGGGCCGAGATAATCCCCCTCACTTCATCTCGACACCCCGTCTTTTCGTTTCACGGCCAACTCCCAGAAATAAATGGCAAAATCTTAAGGCTTTTATTTAAAGCAACATCCAACACAACCAACATCAAGGATAAACTCAGGTACAAAAGTAGGGATGGAAGACTTAAACTCAATCGCACCAATCCAATGAGGGACAAAACCAGAGCTAAATGAAATGCAAAAAAATACTAGAGATCAGCAAGGAAAGACAACTTACTTGGTAATCGATAGGAAATACGAGAGGGGTGTTGGAGCAAGAAATTAGCCTCCGGAATCCTGCCGGAAATCGCCTCAGCCGGTGAACCTTTGCTTACACACTGTGAACAGAAAATCACCAGAGAGATTATGAAATCTGAAAGTATTTACGTCTGGGTCCTCTCATCCTTATATAGGCCTGAAAACACAGATCCGACGGTCGTCACCATCGAGATCCAACGAACGAGATTAAAGGCGGGATTTCCAAATTTTGAAATTTGCAATCGCCATCATTACAGCGTGAATAACCAAGAGTCACAGCCAATCGGAATAAGCGACGAGTCACGTCAGTAACCCTTTCAGTCTAGAGTGATGAGGGGACGCTGGAGGAAGGTTCGTGGTTGATATTCCGGCCCGGAAATTGACTTCAAATGAGCTTCTAATCGGCTCGAGGCCTAAGGCCCAAGAAGTCAAATCTTATGGAGCTAAGGCTATCCGCCCATTTACAGCTTCTAATCGGCTCGAGGCCTAATGCCCAAGAAGTCAAATCTTATGGAGCTAAGGCTATCCGCCCATTTACAGCTTCTAATCGGCTCGAGGCCTAAGGCCCAAGAAGCCAGAACTGATGAGGCCAAGACTATTTGCCCCTCGCCATCCCTAGAGGATTCAAGAGGTCAAGTCAACAAAATAATTGAGCTACTCCCCACCCAGCCTCTCGAGAGATCAGGGGTGCGGAGTAGGGGGCCATTGATAGGGCGGACCCATTTTCCGGCCCCGACCTGTCATCGGGCCCACCATCCCGCCGGCCGGACTCCCCGGGAATCGATCGTCCGTCCTTGTAGAGTGGGGATCGGATCTCTTTAAGGGCTTCCCGGAGAACAGAAGGCGAGCCCTGGTCGGATGCGGATAAGGTCACCTTGCGGACCGAGCCCTCGCCATATATCTGCTTATATTGTGTCCTTAATTGTAATTATACCCAATGTGATCTATTCATGTCCTATAAATAGGGCTTATTGTAACCTCATTAAGGGGACGAATTCAGACGATATAAAAGATAAGGCTAAGCCTAATTCACCAACTCACTCCATCCATTGTACGGCACCACCATCTTCATATACAGCTCCACCACGAGCCACCATCGTTAACACCATCATAATAGCCAGATATCCACCACAAAACCACCGCTGACACCCCAGATAATTTATATGTTATCAGTTATAAATAAAATTTGAAAAAAACTAACCAATTTTACTTATAACTAAAACCGAATTGAAGTAAACGATTAAATCAGAACAATTTCAAATATCGGTCTAGTAAAGTAAATTTGATTATAAAATGGATTTTATTTAGGGACAATTATCCAAAGGACACATATTAGACTTAATTAGGCAAAAAGGACACCCAAAACAAACACTTAGTTATAAGGACAAAAAATAGGCATATAGACCCAAATACCTTTAATGAAGAAAATAAATAAATAAATAAAAGGGGAACATGGACGCGAATGCGTTTTGATTTTTTTTTATTTCTTATTTTTGGAAACGGAAGCAGTAATTGTTGTGTTTTGTTTTTTTTTCCCTGGACGTTCAATGCGAGTTTTTTTTTCGGGACGGAGAAAGTTGATTTTTTTTCATTGATCATCGTGATGCATTGACCACTCCGATGCAGTGACCACCGCGATGCATTGACCATCACGATGTACTGACCACCGTGATTTAGTGACCACCGCGATGCACTGACAACCGCGATGCATTGACCACCGTGATGCATTGACCACCGCGATGGTGTGACCACCGTGATGCCGTGACCACCGTGACGTATTGAGCATCCCGGATGTAGTGATCACCGTGATGCAATGACAAGAACATTTGCAACGATTTATGCAGTGACATTTGATTTTTTCTAATCAGACTGGACCTATCGGGATGCAGTGATCACCGGGATGCAGTGACATTTGATGAAGCAACACCGTGATGACATTTGATATTTTTCCGACTTAATTTCATAAAATCGATTTCTTTTCTTCATAAAATCGACTTCAAATGACTATATCTTTTGATATAAAACTACGATCAACACAAATCTTTCACCTTAATTCATTTTCTGCAGTGACATCGGCAATCATATATGCAGTGATATCAATATTTTATGCAGTGACATCGACAATCATATATGCAGTGATATCAACATTTTATACAGTGACATCGGCAATCATATATGCGTGACATCAACAATTTATGCAGTGACTTATGCAGTGACATCAGCGATCATATATGAATGACATCAACAATTTATATAGTGACATTGGCAATCACATATGCAGAGACATCGTGATGAAGTGACACTGCGATGCACTGGCCACCCCCGATGCAGAGACACCACGATGAAGTGGCCACCCCTGATGCAGAGACCATCGGGATGCAGTGACATTTGATGAACCAACACCGTGATGACATTTGATATTTTTCCGACTTAATTTCATAAAAACGATTTCTTTTCTTCATAAAATCGACTTCAAATGGCTATATCTTTTGATATAAAACTACGATCAACATAAATCTTTCACCTTAATTCATATTTTTATGCAGTGACATCGGTAATCATATATGCAATGATATCAACATTTTATGCAGTGACAGCGGCAATCATATATGCGTGACATCAAAATTTATGCAGGGACATCGGCAATCAGATATGCAGTGACATCAACCATTTTATACAGTGACATCGGCAATCATATATGAATGACATCAACAATTTAGTAGTGACATCGGCAATCAAATATGCAGTGACATCAATATTTTTGTTGAACTTTTTGTCCCAAAATTAGGAAGATTTTTCTGGGGAAATCGAGCTTATGAGCCGCGTCGAGCTATATCGAGTACTTAGCCAGTCGAGTTCGATGTTGCCTTTTTATGGCTCAATCGAGCCCGAACTTTTTTATTCGATTCGAGCTCGAGCCTAGGGAGCATCGACTCGACTCGGATCGACTACACCATAATGTGAATGACACTACACTTATTTTACAAAGTTACCAATTTTTGTATGAAATTGTATATGCAATGACATCAACATCCAAATTGCAAAAACAAAAACTTTGTAAATTGTATATACAGTGACACATGCAGTGAAACATGCAGTGGCATCAATATCACCGCATCATTCTTATTCTAAATCATACACAACCCATCGTCAACGTATAGCTTTGTTTTGTAGTGTTTCAGATCGGTTAATTGTTCGGTTTTTAATTCGGTTCGGTTATTAGTTCATTTCAGTTACGGATAATTTTTAGCATTAACCATAACCAAACCGAAATTTTCGGTTTTTTTATATTATTAACTATAACCGAAACCGAACCGAAAACGAGTATTAACCGAACCGAATGACATCGGATTGGTTTTCGAATAAACCGTTTCCGTGAACACTTTATCTCTCACACTTTATGAATGACACATTAGTTGTTAGTACACATTTAAACAAAAAAAAAACATACAGTAAAGGATCAATGCCCTGGTGTTGTCATCAAAGATAAAAGTTAACATGTGTATAGTACATAACAAATAAGCAGAGAGAGTCTTTTCATTCTGCTTTAATTCTTTCTAACTCATGGAAGGCTTCAATGGTGAACCCATCCAAATCAAAATTGCTGATACTTTCTCTAGACTTTACGATCCTGACCCTTCCATCAAGACGAACACAAATTTCTAGTATGCTTTTGATTTCTCCATTGATACTCTCATTGTAGACTCTGGTTCGTGTAATCTTTGGATGATGATGTGATGCTGACAAGTCTGATTGTTGTTACAACCACACTTAAAGAAAAAGCTGATCGAGCAGCAAAATAAGCCTACTATAACCATCATATTGCTAGAAAAAAACCGGGTCTGCTGCATCAAAACCAACAACAGCAGAGCAACAACAGATCATCACCAACCATCAGCAATATTGCTGTGTGTTCTTGACATTTAGTTGCAGCTCAATTCATCCAACATGTAGCTCAAAGACCTTCTAAAGTTCCATCTCATTGCGTGACATTAACAATTTATGTAGTGATATCGGCAATCAGAAATGCAGTGATATCAACAATTTATGCAATGACATCTGTTTATGCTGTGACATCACAATCATATATGAATGCTTATTTTTCTGTCAACACACAAAAGCATATACATCATTTCCTAGGTTTTGATAAATAAATGACACCCATATTCTTACGTTTTGCTGTATAAATCTCATAGCAAAAACAAAGAAGAAGAAAAACACAACTACTCAATCACCAATTACACTAATTAATTAAGGGAGAGATTGAGTGTAGACGTAGTCTTCATTTCCATAAACTGCTGCTGCTGCTTGTTTATTCTTCTGAAATTGCTCTCTTCCCTTTTATTTTGAAGCTTTTTTTTCTTCTCATTCTCTTATTTCCCATGTATACGTGAAAACAATCAAAACTCAACAGTTCGCATAAAGATTGTGTCTTGTGTAGTAATGTAATTAATTTCAAGAACCATAAAATCAACCATATATATATATCAATAAGGGGATCAAGTGAAGATAGATATATAAAGGATTTTACAGTATTTGTTGCGTTAGCAGCAGAAATTCAGTGCCCTCTCCATTCCACCTACGCACTCATCTACTTTGTCTTTTAGGTTGTGGTCGCCGGAGCACGACTGACATCCGGCGAAGTGGGTAATAAACGGCCGCTTCCACCCAAGCCAAACTTCACTTGTATCGTTCTCTACATTCCTCAAATAAGGCTCCAAAAGTTCACCGCATCTCTCGCTAACAACCTCCGTGTGCCGCCGCCTCAAAATGCTCACAGTTTTCTCTATCTCCTCGTATTTTCTTGTGATATTTTCAAACCTCCTAATGAAATTGATCGGTGTTGGATAGAAGCAGGGGAGAGGTTCATTTGGATGGGTAATTTTGTCCAAGCATTATTATTTTGTCCTTATAAACGAGGATATTTTTAGGTGTCCTAAGTGTCGAATTAAGTCCCAAACATGTCCTTATAAACAAATAATACTTTTTTTTACACTTGTAAAAAATGAGTTGAATAAAATACAAACCAAATTTACTTATAACTAAAACCGTATTGAAATAACAATTAAATCAGAATAACTTTGAAAATCGGTATCGTAAAGTAAATTTCATTGTTGTTTTTAACAACTAACAAACTTGATTACAAACAAAGAAAAGAATTTGCGATTAGAGAAGTAGAAGTGTAGAATTGATAGAAGAGTAGGTGTAAAGAATTTGGAAAATGAATAGGGTATTTATAGGATTTTTTTGAAATAGTTGGAAAATAAAAAAAATAAAAAACGGAGCCGTTTGAAATCTAGCCGTTGGAGTTGGTCCGGTTCCGGCCGGGCCGGTTGAACCGTCGGTTCCGGTCCGGTTCCGGTTCCAGGAATACCCAAACCGTCCCTAAACCGGTGAACCGCTGGTCCGGTTCACGGTTTTTTTTGCCACCTCTACACATGCATGGATGTTTTGAATTGAACTGGGAGGACTTCTAGAATATGGATAGGTTTTCCATAGCAAGCATTTGTGATAGAGACACACGTTATAATCAATAATGTAAAACCGTAACGCGTATGGTGGAATCAGAATTTCATTTTCGGAGCGGTCTTAGTATATAAACTGCAATACTAAAAAAAAATTGGGATGGTCATGGTATATAAACTGTAAAACTAAAAAAAATCCGGAATGGTATTAGTATATAAACTGCAAAACTAAAAAATAAATGTTGTAGCAAGATTTGAGCCTACTACCTACAATTATTGAGACTAAAGAAGGTTTTTTGGTAACGTGTTAAGCATTGTGACGCAATTGCTATGGTTACGTCCATGGGCGGCTGTAGGAATTTTGACATAAGGGTCATAAATTTGTCAATTTTTTTTCATATCACATATATATTTGGATATTCAATTATATACCTGTAATTTTGGGACAATAGATAGAAAACAAGAGGTCAATACATAAAAATAAGGGGGTCAATTTCATATATATGTGTGCGCGTAAAAAAATCTATACTATTTATACATAATCCGCACCCCATCTCATAATGTAAAGCCGCCCCCGGTTCCGTCGAAAGGAAAATTTTAAGGTTCAATGATTTAACCGTTTATTATGTGTTCAATTACACAACCATCTTGACCCCAGAACATGGCCTATGGTGGTAAAGGGCTTAGCTCTCTTAAAATGACAGCTAGACTTGAAGCTAGAGTGTGGAGGTTCGAACCCGTAAAGATACGGCTTCTTTCAGTTGTTTGGTATAATAGCAAGCCCATGATTTGAGCAACTATGTTATCTGATTAACATTTTCACTGATCTTGTAGGACAGAAGGAGTAGGGACCCATGTGGTTAGGGTTTAACTTAGGGCTGAGCAAAATAACCTAAACCAATTCAAAAACCGATCCAAACCAATCCAAATTAACCAAACCAATAACAAACCAAATGAATTGGTTTGGTTTGGAACCAAACCGAATGCATTGGGTTGGTTTCGGATATTTTTAATTACACTCAATCCAATCCAATCCAAACCAAACAAAATTTTTATACATTAATTATGTATATTATACCCATCAACCAACCAACCCAATTTTTATTTTCAATATAACCTATTATATAACAATATTAAATCAGTAAATGCATGTATGTAAATATGCAATTATGTGGATTGATTGTAACTGAGTTATATTGTAATATTGTTACTTGTTAGTTATTTTAAGTTTTTTTTTTTTTTTTTTTTTTTTATCATTGTGGTTTGTAATTTATTTTAGTTTGGATGTAGCTATTTAAAGTTTATATAAAAAAAGTTGGCTTTGTCATATTTCTTTTTAAAAAGATTAGGCTAGTTAAACCGAAACCAACCAAATCCAAACCGAAACCAATTCGAATCAAACCATTGGCGTTGACTACGCTTTGGTTTGGTTTGAAGAACGAATTATGGCGTCCCAAACCGACCCAAGTCTTTCAAAACCAACCCAAACTCACTCAAACCAATCCAAGCCCAGCCTAGTTTAACTGATTAACATCTTCACTCATCTTAAGGACAGGGAAAGTGGGGACCCATGTAGTTTGGGTTTAACGAATTACACAACCATCTTACAACGATTATGTCAATATGTATTGTCTCGTCTTGTTTTCATTAATTATTGGAAAATGATAAAACCACAGAAAAATTGCACACTTAATCTCCCGAAAGAAGCCTTTGTGGTCCAGGTTTTTTTTATTTTGCTTTTTGTTTTTCTTTTGTGGTCCCAAGTGATTTTCGGTGACATTTTCAGGGGATGAGGTAGTGCCTCTATCACTCTCCATAATTATTTTATTGTATCACTAGGAATTCTCTCTTGAATAATGTATCCCTTTGAAAACATGGGAAAAAAAAAGAAAAAAAAAAGTGTAATGTTAGAGCCAAATTGCAAAAGCTTAACATCACAAAGGGAAAATTTAGGTTGCCGTGTTTGTTTGGTTTCCATAAGGTAAAAAGCCAAAAGGTCAAGCTAGATGATAAGACAATTAAGACTAAAATCCAAAATATTTTCAAGTGGATGATGTTTTCCTAGTCATAAATACATGTATGTGTAATGTCATTGTTGTGAAGTCTTCGTTATGCGGAGCGTCACTTACACTTAAAAACACGGATCTTTTTGTTATCGAAAAACTAATATGCCATTTTACAATAAAAATAAGGAGTTTTCATGGCTGTATGTACCCGGAACCCATTAATGTGTATTTTATATGATGCAAAATGTTAGGCTAGATGATATATGAATATGTTATAGCCTATATAGCTACACATGCAAAACATCTGTATTACTATTGTATGTTCGATGGTGTGACATCTATTTAAAGGGGGTGTACTGTGTGATCATGTTACAACCATTCAAACATAACAAATGACTAAACATATTTTTACATCATTAATTATGATGGATCTGCAACATGAATAATGGGTCCTTACATCAAGATCAATGGTGTAAATAGATTGTGTCACTCTTTATGACAGAGTAGTTGTGACGGTACCATTACCTTTAAAGAGGAGTTACATAGTCACATTGTTATATCATGAATTGTCTCAATGATTCGTTATATTATATCATGATATATCAGGTTGAAGTATTCACTGTGTTATAATCAGGGGCGGCGCCACCTAGTGTAAAATGGGTCAACTAACCCCTAAAATTTAAAAAGAATATTTTATTTATTTTTTTACACTATTTAAAAATTTTATATATTAATATCTATTTACTGATCCGTTAAAATTTTCAAATATCAAACCTTGAGCCATTTTTATACATATTTTTCATATAACGCATTGAAAACTTGTAATACGATATATCGTTTTCGATTCGTGACCCGTATCAAATAATTTCTTCAGCTGCCCCGGTTATAATGGTTACGACAATATGATAATATTTCTCAACTTGTTTTCTTGGGTGATATATACTATTATAAAATTAAAGATCATGCATTATTTCCCCTCAATTAATGAAAGTCGTGCAAAGAAGAAACAAGAAGTTGCCTTGAAGCCTCATGAGAATATATATATATATATATATATATATATATATATATATATATATATATATATATATATATATATATAACTTATGACATTACATGCCCAACAACAACAGGTTGCTATTATTGACCTAGTCTTTCTTTGTATCACTACCTTTCAACCTTTTCTTGTCCTTTGTGTCTTCAATATTTTTCATGCATTCCTTGCTTTGACTACGCCCTTAATTATTTTTTTTTCCGAGACGAAAGAGTGCCCTTAATTAATTCACATTGGAATAAAAATTAAATTATATGAAATATTAATTATCTCATATATATATGATATGAACAAACCGGGCTGATTCATGAGTCATGAATGAGCGCCTTTAGAGGCCAGGTACAATATCATACCTACTTTTGAAAACTGACATTCAATTTTAGAATATCAATTCTAATCAATGCAATGACGGATCTACATAAAACTAAGGAAACAAAAAAGATACACTAATATATGTAGTATGCATTTAGTTTGGCCTCCTTATTTTTATATTTGCTTTTAAAAAATTTATTCTTCATCCGCCACTGAATCAAGTTGTGAGATTTGGTCTTATAGAGGTTGTGTGTCGACATTCAGATGTTGAATGTTCACATACGACCTTTGAAAAATCGAACGAAGTGTGAGGCCACTGAAAACGTTCATCATACATACATGACTCCATTATTATAATCAAAGGGGAGGTATTAAGGTATATGTTCATATATATATACTTCCATGCATGGAAGAATATGGTTGATGTATAATCTTTACTTCTATGATCCAAGTAAAAAGAAAAGAAAAAAAGTAAAAGAAAGAAAGACAAATTCAAACACTTTTTCAGGTAAAATATAAAAATAATGTTCTATTTATTGTACTTTGTTATAATATCCGATCCCTTTCTCTTTTCAGTAAAATACAAGACAACAAAAGAATGAAAATTATATCCTAAACTCTTTTCACATCACGTGTGATATAAAACTAAGAAGTGATCGACTAAGTATATGAACACGTCACATTCACTTCAAGATCACAAAAATTACATGAATAAAAGAAAAAATCTACAAATTAATTAACACATTTTAATATCTGCTTAATTATCATTCTGGGCCACGGCTGTGTTTTCTGTACCAGAAGCCATTTGATTATTGCTTGTGTTGCTATGATGAGAGCCACCAATAATCGAAGATATCGCCGCCGCGAGAGCCGCCGTGAAATTCGGATCAGCAGTTATCGCCGCAGTGGCGGCACTCACCGTATCGGATAAAGAAGGGTGGTGATTTTGCGACTGCATTTGTGGATTTTGCATATAATTATGTCCTTTTAAATAGGTCCCACCTTCGATGTCTGACGAAAGATGCAAACCCGAAAAGTTTGATTGATTATAATTAGGGAAAGCTTGATGAGGCATTGGTGAATTTTCCGTAGTAGGGACAAAGTTTAATGGAAGTGGGAAGTGGTGGGCAGGGGTTGTTTGGTAATTTTGTAACGGATCGATAGGGTTACGTGTAAGATCTAAAGTAACGGTGGGGATCGGAGCGGATGCTGAGATGGTGGCCATGTTGTTAGAGGAAGGTGGAAGTAGGGTTCTTGCTAAAATGTTGGTATTCATTAGCCCATCTGCACTTGACATTGAACCCGACATTAACATGCTCGCCGCTGCGGCGGTGGTCGACGCCATCGCCATGGCGGCAGGTGGAAGTGGATGGTTATGATTGCCTTCATATGTTGTTATCAACACGCCTCTATCTTCGGCGCATCTTTGGACCTGTTAATATAGATCAAAGATTTAGATAACTGATGTTTGCAGTCAACAATAATATAGAGCATTCAGTAGGACCAAACCGAAAACCCTAAACCGGTTGAAAATTCTATCCGGAGCTAAGAATCAACTTTTAGTAGGCCGGTTGTACGAATCGGCCATCAGAAAGTCGATTCTTGATTCTAGAATCGACTGTGCGAAAGTTGCATTTAAAGCACCAAACTGAAAACCCTAAACCGGCCGGAAATTCTATCCAGAGCTAAGAATCGACTTTTAGTAGGTTGGTCGTAAGAATCAACCATCAAAAAGTCGATTATCAGTTCTATAATCGACTGTGCGAAAGTTGCATTTAGTAGCACCAACCGAAAACACTAAACTGGCAGAAAATTCTATCTAGAGCTAAGAATCAACTTTTAGTAGGTCGGTTGTTAGAATCGACCATCAGAAAGTCGATTATCAATTCTAGATTCGACTGTCCGAAAGTCGACTGAAATGTGAAGCCCAAAAACAATATATTTGATATGGTGTCATTGAAGACGTCTTACTTGTTTGCGAACCGGACATCCAACGGACATGGTGCATCGATAGTAAGCCCTAGGGCAAGGATTGCCTTTTGCCATCTTTTGTCCATATTTTCTCCATTGACAACCATCACCAATCTGTTGTATGATTAAAGTACAATGTCAATATACTAACTAATATAAAATCATATGTAGATTCATCCAAATTAAGCTATACAATACGAAAACGAAACATTCACAACTTATACAACGTACTGACCGATCATCAACGATAAATGATAATTGTGTAAAAGTTGTATATGCAATGATCGATAAAGCACGTACCATAGGTGCTTCTGACCGAGCTCGAACCGAGACTCGAGCTTTTCGGATAGTAGTTACGGCGGTTGCGGTTGGGGCATGATCAACAACAGCATTGGGATTACTATTATTGGAAAGTTTTGGAACCTTATTAGATGGACATCCTTCAGACATAGGACTTTCTTCTCTCTTTAAACCTTTGTTTCTTGATGAAGAATCATTCTTTTGAAGTGTTGATGCAGATAATGTTCTTTCTTCAGATGAAGAATCATTAAATATGGGCTCATCCTTTTCTGTGTTGCCACTTGAAACTAGATCCATGAATTGTCTTGGTGCTACATGTTCATCTTCTTTAGTATTTGTATCAACATGAACCTATATATATACATAAATTAAAGAAATGATAAATATGACAAGTTTGTAATTAAACAAATGTAGCCTAGAACCTCCATATATAAGGTTTTAGATTCAAATTTTGTGAAGAAATGACTTTTAAGTTGTGGTTAGTTAGCTAGGTTGCATGGTTACAGATACGTGGATACAGATACGCTGATACAGTTGTGGAATTTCTATATAACATTGAATAAGGATACGAGGACCTCTACTAAAATAGTACAAATATAAGGACCACAAGGCATTTAATAAAACTATAAAGATCATACATACTTAACCACATAAAATAAACCGATTTGTAGCGTGCGGTTCTCCTCCTTCTTGGTAATTTTTCATCATTTTGGATAACTTTCCGTTCGTTATCTTACAATTCTTACACAATTTTCAACATGGTTTTTCATTTCACGTATACAAGTTATGATTATGAATCCCGTATCTAAGTATCTAACTTTTAAATGATACAAATTCGCCCCTAAGCGTGTATCATATATAAGTATTCCGTGCTATGATGCACGGATACTCCATCCTGCAAGCGTATCCCGTATCCGATACGTATCGGATATCGATACTCCACGGAAACTCAAGATACTTCATTGGATACGTATCTGGGTCAAATTGTAATTTTCAAAAATTGGATACTTTATCGGATACACGTATCTTGACTACAAATACGGGTATCCGAAAGACATGATACTTAAAAGAATGAGTTTGAACCTTAAAATGTGTACCTGCGCGCGCACACACACACTTCTATATATATATATATATATATATATATATATAGAGAGAGAGAGAGAGAGAGAGAGAGAGAGTCATTTATTTTAATTATTTACAGTTTAGTCCTTATATTTTATTATTTACAAATACACCCCGTATCCGTATCCTATATTTTTGTAAAATCATATATCTGCGTATCCAGTATCCACGTATCCGTATCCGTGCATCCTAGATCCCGTGTAGCTCTGTGTCGGATAAATATCATATACGAGACACTTTAACTATATATGGGACAGATGTATTTGTGCGTCATAGGTAAATAGTCTACTAAAATGATGCATGAGCATGAGTACCATCATTAATCATGATAAAACATAATTAATATTAAATTACATGACGAGTAACAATCAACTTTATGTAAATGAAAAACATGTAAATAATAATAATAGTACCTCATGATTAAGTGAGTTTTGTGCTCTTAAATTTTGTTGTTGTTGTTGTTGCATTATTGTCATGAAGTGTGTCTGCAGTGTGCTGTATTTGTTGGTTACTTGAGTTAATGTTTCTTTGAGCTTCCAATTTTCACCTTTCATCCTTTCAAGTTCAACTTGCAAATGAGCCAACTGCATCAAAAATAAAAATTAAAAAACCAAGAAATTATATATAATTTAAATAATTCAAAATATAAATAATCAAATTATGATTTTGTTACCTCAACTTTAGTTCTTTTATCTTCAATATCAGATGAATTGCTATCATCAATAGTTGATTGATCTGTACTTCCTGTATTAGCAGTAACAAGTTGCAATCCAGTCTGCAATAATTCATCCAAAATAATAATAATTAATTCACATATATTAAGTACATGAAAAAACTTGATAAAACATGCATGGTTGATCATATTGTACATATACATCATTATTTCGCAAGATAAAATACGGTTGAAAAGGATTTAATCAAGATGAAATACGAGATGAAAATAAGGGTTGATTCAAGATAAAAATACGTGTTGAAAATGATAGATCGAGTCAAGATAAAATACATCAGTATTTTCCGCAAGATAAAATACACATCGAAATTGGTTGAATCAAGATAAAATATGTGCTGAAAACGGTTCAATCAAGCTAAATTCACAATGAAAATAGTTATATCAAGCTAAAATACGCATCGAAAATAGTTAAATCAAGATAAAATACGTGCTGAAAAAGGTTGAATCAGTATAAATTAAATCTTCTCATATAAGAAAAACAAGTATATATAGGGAACCGAACCCGAACCCGAACCGCTTACATTTACATCCATGCCTTGGGATTCATCTAGAGAATCTCCCCTCTTCATAACACTATCATGAGCTCGGATTTTCATGACAGAGAAGAAGTCAACTTCTCCCAGAGCAACCCTATGATCACTTCTACCGATGTTACTCGTAAAAACTTCATCTTTTTTGTCAGAAAACATGTTACCCTTGTTGTTGTTGTTGTTGTTGTGGTTGCTGTTATTTGTGCTCGGATTCAATGTGGGACTCAACTGGAATCCAAAGATTGGTTTATTTCGAAACAAACCACTGTTCTTCGAATTTTCAGCGGTTAAACCCCATCTAGTATCCATTTTTATATAACTAAAATGCCAAGAAACTAAATGTTCAAACTAGAACATATATGTGATTATATATGTATACTTGAAGAAAGAAGAAAGAAGAAAGAAGAAAGAAGAAAGATTTGGTAAAGGAGTGTGAGAAATGCAAGAGTATTGAGAAGTCTTTTACAGGAGCTAAGAGAATGGATATATAATGGGGTTTGAGGAGGAGGTGGGAGGGAGATGGGGGTGGGGGTGGGGGTGGGGGGGGTTAGGTGGGAGACATGGTCAAAGGTTACGTAAATGAAAATTTCATTGTCAAGATTCGTGGGAGAAGTTTCCGTGTTAGAAAAGAAATGATTCCCATACTACATTGTCTGAATTAAGACCGATTAATTGATATGAATTATATATATTTTGATCAGTGATAAGTAAATGTATACTAAAACATCAATATTAGACAATAATTTAACACAATATAAATGTTTTTTTTTAGAAAGAAGAAATCGTCGCGTTAGTGTCATAACAAAATAATTAATACATTATATATTATTACAGTATTGATCATTGTGGGTAACATATTGAGTGTTATCGGTTTTTCTTGTGTTAGTAGCATTTCCGAGATTATAAGTGCTATTATTTTATAACAGTTATGTCATTTAATTGAATAATTAATAATATAAAATTGTGTTATATTTGTGATTTCGTAGGAGTGGCATCTTCTTGAATATAAAACAGGTTCAGACTTTGAGAAATAACGTCACCTGATGCGTCAGTATAAATGGTGAGAGGTGGTACCACAGAAGAGAAGAGAAGGAAGACGAAAGTTGACTATTAGGACAATTTTGAACTGGGATTTTCCAACCAGATCAAGAAAGAAAAGTGTTGGTCTTTGTTTGGTAAGATGTTATTAAAAAAATGTTAGAACATTTTGTGTTTTTTATTTTATTGAGCGATGGGGCCATAAGGACAAAAAAATTAATAAATTGATCTGGAAGGACAAAAGTAACATTTTCATGATTATAAAAGACAAAAATCATAATTGTTACTTTAAAATTGTTACTTCACTGTTAATGTTACTTTGTGTTTCACAATTATTCTTCATATTTACTCTATTCCACATTTATTCTTCATATTTGTCTTCATAATTGTTACTTTTGTCCTGATTAAATTACAGTTTCCTTCTATCCCGATTTTTTGGTAATTTTGTTCTTCTGGACAAAAATCTATATTTTATTTTGTAATGTAGTAGTAGTATATTTGTTTTATGAGAAATTAGTTTTACTTGTACCAATTATGACTAGTTAAAGCACCCGAGTAGTGATACATCCACTATTTTTTCTACCACAACATCTTACACAACACAATCAACACCACATATTTTGTTGGGACTTATTACAATAAATAATTTATCACTTTAATCAATGATACAAAGCATGTTGTGGTTTGTGCACTACACAAATGTGTAGTGCACATATCATTTTCCTAAAACACCCCCCCACTAGTTTTTGTTTTGTTATGTGAAAACGATATAAGAGAATCTTTTTCACAACAAATTTAAATAGTTAACCAAACTTTCAATCAGCTTTGCAAAGCCACGATTGATATAATTACATAAAAACACGCTTTTGCTCCTAATTACGGACAAAATGAAGGCATTTTACTTTTTGATGTCTCTCAACGGAACGTATCCAAATCGGGTCTGGAATCGCTAAATGCACCACAAATGATTCGATTGACTATTTAAAACGTCGTCAATGTTTGTTCTAAAATTGCTAACATGATGTCTTTTAATGTAACGTCCTCAAACCCTGGGTCTGGAATTGCTATATAAGTGAAACAAAAAGAATCCGATTAACTACTTAAAACGTCATAATCGCTTGTTCGACAAGGACTAACATGTGTTGATAACACATTTATATCTCACACTTGGATGTAATGTGTTTATCCCACATTCAATCCAATGTGGGATATCACAATATCTCCGTTTTTATGTCTTATACTTATAAGGAGGTAATACGATTCTCCAACATCCAATGTGAGATATCACATTCCCCCCATAAGCAACAGGCGTCTGCGCTAGGATTTCTCTCAGAATCGACGTCCTTACCTGAGGAATCTAGAAATGGCCTCCACCTTCTCTCACGGTATGACACTTGATCATGTCGGGTAGTTAGATCTGATACCATCCCTCTTTATAAGAAACCATGTCCTCGTCAAGATTCGTCCCAGAATCGTCTCTACATGAGGAATCTATCTTGTATGTATCACACTTTTAAGGAGGTGGTGCTTTTCTCTCACGTTTAATGTAGGATATCACATTCCACCCTCTATAAGAAACCAGGGGCGAATGTGTACACAGTGTTGGGTGGGTCACGTGACCCCACTAAGATCTGGGAAATTTTTTTTGTATTTGAAACGATGTAGTTTTGTTGTTAAAAAGTGTCGTTTTGTCGATAAAAATGATGTTTTAGGCTCCGGTGACCCTACTGATTTTTTTTTTGGATAAAAGATGTAGTTATTTACTTCGATGATATCACTGGAACAAATTCCTGGATACGCGCATGTAAGCAACTAGCGTTCGCGCCATGATTCGTCCCAGACTCGTCCTTACCTGAGAAATCTAGAAAAGGCCTCCACCGTCTCTGTGACACTTAGTCATGTCGGGTAGTCAGCTCTAATACAACCCCCCGCCTCTTATAAGAAACCGGCATCCCCCCTAATTATAAGAAACCGGCGTCCTCATCAGGATTCGTCCCAGACTCGTCCCGACTAGAGGAATCTAGCTATAGGCGACCTCCACCGTCTCTCACGATGTGGCATTTAGTCACGTCGGGTAGTCGACTTTGATATCAATCGTAATGCTCCCGAACCCTGGGTTTGGAAGCGCTAAATGAACCATAAATGATCTGGTTAACTTTTAGACTGTTTTCATCGCTTCGTTTAAAATGGCTAACCCGAATTAACAAGATTTTTATGTCTCACGTCCGACTTTTCATAGGTTGAATGTGTGCATTCAATCTATGGAAAGTCTAATGTTGACCATACACAATCATATGTTCAGTTGTCGAATGTTGTTGTGATGTTCCGGTAATAGATTGATCGTAGTATATTTAACAACGGCCTACTTTTTTGTTTCCTATAATGAATGTGTCAAAACTTTAACTTGTATAGTTACTTTTAAGCGTATCAATTAAGGCCGTAAGCGAATAAGACTATTCCTGGACAGTTAAAGATCGACTTGAGTCATAACTTAACTCATCTCGACTTAAATCACATCGACTTGATTTGATTCGAGTATTAAACAAGTCTAACACGAGCAGCACAATACTAACAAAAACCTCTTAGTCTTGAAAGTGTGTGTGTATATATATATAGATATATATATATATATATACTCCCTCCGTTCTAAAATAACTGATTCAGTTGCTAAAATTATTTGTTTCATTTTATATGAGTTAATTAAATTTTCAATGCAGTATTTATTATATTTTTTATATTTTACCTTATTTAATACAACATGAGAGATAAAAAGCAAAGCTATATTAATTACATTCAAAGACTTTTTAGCTATTTTATTATTAAAGTCAATGCATTAATTTAACGGAGAGTAATATAAAAAGCACCGGCCCGACGTGTGCGCCGCAGTCCACGTGATAGAAAAAGAAAAGGGGTAAAGAAGAAAGAGTCTAAATGTTATTGGCGTATAAAGTCAACTAATGACGGCCTCCTATTGGCCTTGACCATGACTTTTTACTTATACTTACTACTATTAATAATAAAAAATGTGGTCCAGTTTTATCTTTCTATTCGTTTCGGGATCTCACATTCTCAATTTAGAAAGTTTTCGGTCAGGAGAAACATACCCATTACCATTTTAATAGTGATAAAACTCAAGTCTTGGCAACTTACACTTTCGCTTTTACGGATAAGTAACATAATATCATTTTTCATCATTATTGCAATAATTTTATATCATAATCAATGAGTTTTACATGAAATAGAGGCCGAGTAATTAAGCGGCAGCCTCATAAGTAGAAATTAACACATGCAGCTACAGAGTTTGATGTGGTTCCGTCCATTGACTATCTGGTGACCTGTGTCGTGACGATAATGATGCAATTGCTAATGTTCTATCTAATAGAAGTACAAACATGTTCTTCGACGCTGTCAGTTAATTTGTGAGATCGTTGATAGAAAAAAAATGTAAAGATAGAGACATTCCCACAGATGAAAACATAGCAGATTCGATAACTAATGCTTTATGTATCACAAATTAAGCATGATAGACATGTGTATAAATATGAATTATGGCATATGATGATGACTTTAATTAGGTCGAGTGGGAGATTGTTATTTTAGTGTCTTGAAGTCAATCGAGTTGGGTCGGTTATTAAACATTTGTTCATTTAACTTTAGTACTACATCCGTCCTAAATTATAAGCAATTGTTACGATCAAACGCTTACCGTTGTACTAAACCAATTGGTGGTAGTAAACGTGCTACTATATTTTCCTATACATTTCAACACGCCCCCTCAAGTGTGAGCTCATATCAAGGCTATGCCAACTAGGCACACAACAAGCCTGAGCCAACTAAGCTTACAAATGCCAACTAGGCCAGCCCAACACTTGCACATTATAAATGTGGGAAATTAATGTTTGCAGCGGGGTTTGAACCCAAAACCTTCAGCTCTGATATCATGTTAGGATCAAGCGCTTAGCGTTCTACTAAAACAATTGGTTTTAGTAGAACGCTAAGCGTTTGATTTTAGTAGAATGATAAGCGTTTGATCTTAACATGGTATCAGAGCCAGGTTTCGATCTCATGACCTCTGGCTCTGCTGCCATGTTAGGATCAAGCGCTTACCATTGTACCAAAACCAATTGGTGGTAGTAAATGTGCTACTATATTTTCGTATACATTTCAACACGCCCCCTCAAGTGTGGGCCCATATCAAGGCTATGCCAACTAGGCACACAACAAGCTTGAGCCTATTGAAATAGTGTCCTAAACCCAATCGGGTTGTGATATACCGTGGCCGAACACGGTCTACCGGACCACCATCAGACTCACCGTAGCGGTCTCCTCTCAACTTCTGACCTCCATCGCCACTAGCCGCTTGGAAGTAAGCCGATCGGGTCATCGAGTTCGCACGATCGTATCCGACCTTAAGAGGGGCCCGAATGCACTACCCCCGGTCCGATATATCGGTCAGCCGGGCTACACCCTCTATCTTTAGGCGAGCATGCTCGATACTTAGCATTAGCAAGGATAAGAATGTCTCAGCTGGAAGGCGTCAGAGGCGACCAGCGATCCCTTCGGCCTGACCCTCTACAGCTGCATGTTTTCTTAATTATGCTAATTATGTCTTGTCACTGTTAGTCTAATCGCAATTAGAGCTTTGCCTATAAATAGAGGCTTCATGTAACCAGAAAAGATATACACAACTCAATATAAGCATATATACTTTGCCAATTCGTCGACCACGTTTTCCCTTTATCACTTATTGCCTTCGCCGGCTGTGCACCGCCCTGTAATCTTTACAGCCACCGTCACCCCACCATAAAAGTCATCTTCTGCACTCAGATATCCACCGTCTAAACACTTACACCCCAATCGTGATATTCCAAGCAATATCAGTTGGCTCCGTTATCGGAAACGAAAGTTATCAAATCATACTTACAGCATTTCCGGCGACTTACGCCGTCACCTTCAAGCCTCGAAGTCAGTAAAAGCTTCAATCTTTGGGTTGTAAGCCTAAAGATCATAGCTTTCATCGCTATCTCAGCATTGCAAGTGAAAAGGTTCCTGGTTTTACGAGTCACAACCTTTTCTTTAGACAATCTTATCAAAGAATGAGAAGAATCACCGTTGGTATCTTTTCAAAGCTTGGAGTGGGGTCATCACCACCCTTGGATCAGCGCATGCATGTTCCTAGGTTTAGTTTTATAAGGCAATAGTATTGTGCCTGTTGGTTAATTTGGAAATAGATCAATTGAGCCTTCCGCCGGATTCTGGGTAAGCCTGCGTTTGTTGCATATAGTTTGCCTATATAGCGTATTTTGCAAATTTCCTTTCAAATCAAATGGCTGGTGGGAAAGTAATAGTGCCTGAGACACCGAACAAAGGGCCGAATCAGGACCCTCCACGTGGCACAACGTCACATCAGAGTACATGTAGCAATGGGTCACGCACCGCAGGGGGAAGCGGCGGGAAAGATAACGACCACGACATGCAGAGCGTGTTAAATGAAAAAGTGAAGACTCGTGAGCTAGAGGACGTTGCCATAAGGAAGGGCCGTAGCAAGCCCACTGGAGATCCTCCTCAGCAAAACTTGGAACAAGGAGCGAATCCAACTCCAGGGCCAAGCTCTTACACGCTGGCCCACATGAAATATGTAGAGGATATGCGGGTCTACAACTTAAACCTCATAGCTGGGGGTCTCCCGCCCCAGACAGTTAGTAAATTCGCCCCGCTTATGCCAGCTCCGATTGAGGTACATCCAACTCAATATCTGATCAAGGCTAATCAACCCCGTCACATAGAGGCCAGGCAGAGCAGTCATGCAACCCCAGTCCCTGAAAAGAGTAGAATATTGGCACTCCAAGGCCTCGGGCCCGTGGATAACGTCCACGGTGCAGCCCCTACGAGTAGTCATCCGAAGCGGGCGGAGAATTCTCGACAGGTGCGACCTCGGATAGAGGTGATCGATGACTCGGAGTATGTAGAGAGTATAGTCAAGTCAACTCTTCCCCCGGAAGTGGCGGATGAACTTAAGTTGATGAAAAAGAAAATTGTGCACCTAGAAAAAGGAAAAGTAGTATTCCAGAAACACCTACTTGGGGAACATGTGTTCTTCATGAGAGCATACTAAAAGCGGCCCCAAGGGTAGGAATACACTATCCAACAACAACAAATTACAATGGGACCACAGATCCCCTTGACTGGTTGTCAGCCTTCCAGAGAAAGTTTAGTTTTGCCACATCCAGTGAGGAGGCATGGTGCATAGCGTTCGTTGGAGCCATGCAGGATAGAGCGGCCGCCTGGGTTCGCAGTTTACCTCCCAGGTCAATTACGTCATGGGACGACCTTGTGAGAAAATTCACGACCGAGTTCAGATCTTTGGGCCAGCCTAAGAAGACGCACACCGACTTGCACGAAATCCGCCAGGGTGAGAATGAAACCACCCGCAGTTACTTCTATCGATTCGCCAGAATCTATGAGCAGACCAGAGGGTTACCTGAGAACGTGGTAATGACTAGCTTCGAAGCGGGGCTAGGAAAAAGGGTTATCTCAAGTCCCACTTCGCTCTTAATACACCGAAAAAGCTCCAAGATATGCTAGCTCAAGCAAGGAAGTATGTCGCGACTGAGGTGCCATCAGCGGCGTCCATGTCTCGACGTGACAGACATAGGGTTGATCGGAGTCCACCGAGAGAAAGCCGCAGGAATAGAGTCCATGATCTCAGGAAACCCGAGAAGTTTACAGATGACAACTTCACGCCCCTCACTATCTCCTACACCCGATTGTTAGCTGAGGTAAGGGATGAGCTTCCCGATCCTATTCCGATGAGGCCCGACAAGCGCCGTGACACGTCCAAGTAATGTCGGTATCATAGGGATAATGGACACACCACGAAAAAATGCAGATAGTTAACGATTGAGATTGAGAAGTTGATACAACGAGGAAGGCTTGACCAATACCGAAAGGATGGAGGTGGGGCTAACAAAGATAATCGTCAAGCTCGCCAATATGATAGAGAGATCCACATGATCACCGAGGTTGCACTAGCAATAACCAGATCAAACAAAGAATCAACTCTATCCATAAGCGCGTCGAGCGGCCAGCTGTGCTGCTCAGTCAGGAGCAGCCACTTATATTTACCCATAACGAGCTGGTCACATCCGTCCACACAGAGGATTCGTGCTTGAGCATCTCGGTAATCGTCATCCGGGTGCTGTTAAACAGAGTCATAATCGACACTAGAGCCTGCAGAGACATTATGTATTACCATTGTTTCAAGAAACTCGGTTTCAGTGACTCAAACTTGAGGCCACACAACGGCACCCTTGAGGGTTTTACCAATCACCGAATCCAGGTCAAGAGAGCCATTGATCAAGATGTGATGGGAGATTACGCACCTTTCTGGACTGAAAAGGTAAAATTTCTTGTGGTAGATCTTCAGTCGAATTACAATACAATCATAGGGGCTCAGGCGCTAAGGCAATTCCAAATAGTCGTTTCGATCCCACACCAACGGGAAAAATTTTATGCTGAAGATGGGATTGGAGAATGTGTTAGCGACCCCGAGTCAGTCCTAACCTATATCTAGACATCAAGAGTTGAAGACAAAAGACCACGCCTCGAGCAACCAGAGGCGTATGCACAAATGGCTGTAATTCGAACGGTTAAACAACTCCCTCTTACGGAGGTTGAGTGTGAAACCTTGCAGGTCAGAGATGAACCAGATTTCACAGCAGATGGAGAGTTGGTAGAAGTAGTCATCAACAATGCCTACCTAGACCAAAGGGTAAAAATTGGCGCTCAATTACCCACGTCTGACAAAGAGGCCCTGATTGCCCAGCTCCGAGCAAATTCGGACTTCCCATATGAAGGGTGTGGAGCCAGAGATTTCACTTCACGATCTGAATATTGACCCCATATTTAAGCCAATCCAACAGCGGCGGGCACGACAGTTCACTCCAGAAAAAGAGGCCGCCATCAAAGTGGAGGTTGATAAGCTTATGCAAGCTAGAATCATCAAGGAGTTGGCCTACCCGACCTGGCTGGCCAACGTGGTAATGGTGAAAAAACGTAACGGAATTGAAGAATGTGTGTCCATTTCACTGACATAGACAAAGCTTGTCCAAAGGATCCTTATCAGCTTCCCAGGATCGACAGGTTGGTCGACTACATCGCAGGCTTTGATACCTTAAGCTTTATGGACGCATATTCTGGGTATCATCAAGTCATGATGGCAGAATGCAATAAAGAAAAAATGGCCTTCGGAGCCGCTGGGGGCCTGTATTATTATGCGATGATGCCTTTCGGGCTGAAGATGCAAGATCGACTTATCAAAGGATGGTGAACAAAGTTTTCAACTCACAGGTCGGTAAGAACATGGAGGCCTATATAGATGATATGGTCGTCAAGTCAACCACCGGCGGTCACGCCGCTGACCTCGCTGAGACATTTGATAATGTCAGAAAACACTCCATGAAGCTTAACCCGGCCAAATGCAAGTTTGGCGTCCAGGCAGGTATGTTTCTGGGGTTTATGGTTAGTCATCGAGGCATTGAGGCCAACCTAGAGAAGATCCAAGATTTGCTCGACTTGAAGGAGCCAACCTGCAGTCCAAAGATTGAACGGAAGAATCATAGCTTTGGGCAGGTTTATATCCAAATCTGCAGAGAAATGTCTTCCATTCTTCAAGATCCTAAAAGGTGACAAAACGTTCGCATTAGATGAAGAATGCTCAAAAGCATTCCGAGCACTCAAAGAATTCCTAGGGAGACCTTCATTGCTAGTCAGCCCGACAGATGAGGATGTTCTGTTTTTATAATTGGCAGCATCAGATAGGGCTGTGGCCGCTGTGCTTGTAAAGGAGGCCGGAACCCTCCAGAATCCCATTTTCTATGTAAGCAAGGCTCTCAGTCCAGTGGAGAGTCACCGTTTTAATGTTGAAAAGCTTGCCTACTCGCTTGTTATTGCTGCCCGAAAACTCAGGGGCTACTTTGCTTCGCATGCTATTATCGTCCTCATGAATAGTCCATTACGTCAAGTACTCCACAGGCCGGACCTCGCGGGTCGCTTACTTCGATGGGCGATCGAACTCACAGAATTCGATATACAATACCAGACCCGGAAAGCAATCAAAGCACAGTCGCTAGCAGATTTTATCGTAGAAACGAGCTTCAGCATAGAACGGTCGGGCTCGCCTGAGCTCTGTGACCAAGCGTGAGCCGAAATCACAGAAACAAAGCGACCGGAAAATTGTTGGCAGTTATACGTTGATGGAGCATCCAGCAGGAGCGGATGCGGGGCCGGTGTTATCTTATCTAAGCCGGGGACAACTGAAGAAATTGTGAAAGCCCTTCAATTTGAGTTTGACGCCTCAAATAATCATGCGGGATACGAGGCAGTCATAGCAGGCCTCGAACTCACGAAATAAATGAAAGTAAACAACGTTGAGGTCTACTACGATTCGCAACTTGTCGCCAATCAAATATCAGGGGATTACGACACACACTGTGGTATTTTGAGTAAGTATTATGCGGTCGTCAGGCGGTTGAAAAATGAATTCAATTATTGTGAGTTCAAAAGGATTGACAGAAAGGATAATCTGAGGGCAGACTTCATGTCAAGGCTGTCGGTGAATGAAGAATCATAGACAAAGCGTCGATCCAATTGGATCAACCAAGGTATTTCTTAGTCTACTTTTTTTTATGCTTGTTGTTTAAACGAAGTCGATCTTGGGTTAATAGGAAATAATTTTTAAATTCCGCTACGTTCCTACGTAGATTTCTTAACAGAGCCAACTAGGCTCACAAAGGCCAACTAGGCCGGCCCAACACTTGCACATTATAATGGGGGAAATTAATGTTTGCAGCGGGGTTTGGACCCGAGACCTTACGCTCTGATTCCATTTTAGGATCAAGCGCTTACCGTTCTACTAACACCAATTGGTTTTAGTAGAATAATAAGCGCTTGATTTTAACAGTTATCATAGGATTTTTCACACAGATTAAAGAAGTCGTTGATTGTCATAAATTTAAAGGTAAATGTCTAAAATACCCATTGACTATCATTAATGCAATAGTTTTTAAGTAATGTAAAGTTGTTGGATTCATAATAAATTAGGGGTAGATAGAGAAAGATGTAATAAATGTTGCATTGATAATGTAGAATGATTTATATTATGAGACAAATATAAAAGTGTAGGATGACTTATATTTTAAGATGGAAGTAGTATTATGAATAATTAATGCAAGTTCTGAAGCTGCAAAGCAATGGGTGCACTATTCATCATCCCTATAAAAAAAATTAGCAATATGAATTCAGATGAAGCTAATTGTTAAAATGTGTAAAAATGTTAATTATTTCTATCATCATCAGCTTAAACTTTTGAAAGAGATGATACTTCAACACTAATTTTAAGACTATACTTTTATTTAGAGATAGAAAACTATTTACGGATTCTCCTACGAACACGTACTCTATATGAAGTATGTAATTCCTTTATATAAAATAGGGGTTGGTTTAAAAGGACAAATAAGGGGGAAAAATAGGAATTAGGAAAAGTGAAAATATAAATTGGGTGATAATGACGATTCCACTATTCGTTACTCCAAATCCACTATTTGATACAGTAGAATTGACTTTATATCCACTATTCCATTGTTCCACTATTTCGTTGTTTTTGAGGAAAATTGCCTCGAAATGACATCAAAAAAATATCAAATTAGATGTATAAATAAAGAGAACGAAAAAAAGAAAAATATGGTGAAATAATTACGATCTTTTGACGTTCAGATCAAAGATATGTTTATTTTTGTTTTTAAATAGATGGGAATTTAAATTAAATTGGAATCAACACTTTTTTTACCCGATAAAAAATTACACCGTCCTGTTTACATATTTCTACTTTCAAATTGTACTTTTTAACAATAAACCCTATAAAATAAAAGGATTGCAATCATGTTTTAAACACTGGTCTATGTATGCTTATCATCATCTTAATTACGTCTGAGGTTTATCTATATCCATGCATATTAGACTTTCTTTAATATTAAAATTGATGTTCTAAAGTTGAAAAATCCAATATATATCTCTCCAAATGATGTATGAATTCTAATTTATTTGTATAAATTAAATAATGGTTTATACAAAAAAAAAACTCATTTTCTTTGAGCTCATCCATACACGTAAATTTGTACATAAAAGTCATCATCTTTATAATGGCGGCAGTTGAAAATTTCACCTTATGTTTGTTTTCTTTGTAATTAGTTGTTTTGGAGAAGAAGTTAAAGAATAATAATATTCAACAACCCCACATATGATATTGTATTTTATTCCGGTTTTATCTCGTACCACGTCCCACTATTTCTTGTTCACAAAATGAACGTGAAGTCCAATTTTATTACAATCGAAGTCTTCTATGTTATTAGCAAAAAAAAAAAAAAAAAAAAAAGTCTTCCATGTTGAAAAGATGAATACAATTGTCAATATAAAGCCTTTTTGATAGTTGTGATTTCCTGATTTAACTTGAATAAAATAACATAAGTTTATTTATTCTTATATCTCGACCTTATATTTTTTATTTATTTTGAGTTGATTGTCTTATTTTTTTCTTTTCAATATGGATATTACATGTAAATTAGAGTTGATCAATAGATTCGATTATAACTTTTAATTTGTTTTGATCCAAATAAAAAAGACCTTTAATTTGTTTTCAATGTGGGATATTAATTACAACTTACAAGCAAAGTTGAATAGATTGTATGTATTAATATTATAACTTTTAACTTGATATAATTTGCATACTTTATGTATATTTATTTTTTTTGAATGAAAAAAATAATAATATTAGTATACTTTATGTATATTTAATTGAACTATTAAATTTCACCACATGTGGATCTGGAAAGGATAAACATATTTGGTTTTTTTTTTTTTTTTTTTTTTTCATTGTGACTTTAGAAAGTTACGGGGATGGTTCCGTTTCATTAAAAGGCCGCCCAACTTGTGAGAGTTTATTGACAAATTAAAGGACTTTGTTTGCATTTTATAAGGGAATGGTTTCCCTCGTTTTAAAGGCTGCATGCCCCCATGTCACACACATTTTTCTCATAAAATAACACCGTCCAAACCCTAGTCAACAGGGTTTGGGCATGAATGATGACAGTCAACTCCTGTGCATGTCCTTGCGAAATTATACACGGACTTTAAGGAAGGATGACAATGCAGAGGTGAACACTAGTTTGATTATATTCGTATTCCATATAGGTACTGTTACTACAGTTGTATCATAATGGTAACGCAATATATACATTATTACACATTTGATTACGGTGGACTTGCACCGTAATGAACATGTCCTACATATTGATCAATAGTTAAAAGAAATTTGTGTTATTCGTTATATATGCTACAAACGTTAGTAACATTTCTCTTCTATTTCACACAGATTAAAAAAGTGGTTGAATATCATAAATTGGTTGATAATAAATTATACATTATTAGTACTAGTGAAAATTGGTTGGATTAATAATAAATTAGTGATAAGATAGAGAAAAATATAATAAATATTGTATTGATAATGTAGAATTTACTTATAAATATTGTGGGACAAAACAAAAAATATATGATAACTTATATTTTGGAACGAAGGTAGTATATATATTAGAAAATTCTTCCATTACCTGCATGTTAGAAATTCTTTTATCCACAACCTCAATATATAGATATTTATAATGACACGTTTGTTACGCAGATTAAATGAAATAAACTCATTACATTATTTCGGTTGGATTGTAAAAGAATGGAATGAAACAAATTACATAATATGTGACGATCGAATGATGAGTAAGATAGGGTAGTCGGGTAAAGACAGTGGAGGATCCAGAATTTTATCCAGCGGGGTCCGTAGATTTTTAACACAGTAAATATTTTTTTTCACGAGATCTGAAATATTTTTCTATAGGTAAAATGTAGAGTATTTCTATTTTTAACGGGTCCACGGACCCCTTTTACTCAAGTGTAGATCCGCCTATGGGTAAGGATGGGTGGGGGTACTGGAGTAGGGTAGAGTGCGTAAAGTATGATACATGGAAGGGGTAGGGTTTAGTGAGGTGAGATAGCTCTACCACAACCTTACCTTACCACATTACCCACCACTACCCCATCTTACCCTACCGTACTCAATCCACTTTTTTTTACATACCACCCAGCCTACATATCACCCCACTGCACCCTACCTTTTTATCCGCATTAACTTACCCTACCCACCATATATATATCTCACCATCCAACTACCCTACCACTCACCTACCTAACCTCACCTCACCCTACCTTACCTTATCCTATACAGTTGAATTTGGTTTGTATTATTGTACTCCATCCGTCCCAATTTGTTTGTACATTTTGAAACTCACAAGATTTAAAGAGACATCAATTAATGAGTTGTCTACTCATTTAAAACTTAACTAATTTACCTTTTTAATATTTTTACATGTAGTTCTATTTTCACAATATTTAAGAGACATCAATAAATGAGTTGGGTAATTTAGGTATTAAAGCAAAAACTTTAAGTCTATTTTGAGTTATGGGACTTACTTTGGGACAACTAAAAAAAGAATAAATCTCAAACAAATTGGGACGGTGAGAGTAATATTTTTCTAACACCTTGTTAGATCTAATAATATTTTCTTTACTGTTAAAAAAAATTATAAAGAAAAGGAGATGCAACATAAACATATTAATCAAACAACGTAGCCAAATTATACTGATATACTCAAACTAAATTCAAAATGAACACTCAACATCAAAGTTTCAATCAACCAATTAATATATAGTCCCGTTAATAATTTGGGATGGGACCAATAGTCCCTAATACGCCAAAACTCAACACACGAGGGACTTGAACAATTTTCAAAGGGTTTGTTACTAATTTCAAGCTTCATATGGCCATTTTGGGAGGGGACCAAAAGTCCGTAATACGCCAAAACTCAACACACGAGGGACTTGAACAATTTTCAAAGGGTTTGTTACTAATTTCAAGCTTCATATGGCCATGCATTCTTGTTATTATTTCTCAGTGAGCTTCTGCAACTCCCTGTAGTGGATCCGGCCCTGCATTCGAGACGGCCTGGGACCTTGACAGCGAGGAGCCCTATTTTGCCCATAGGTTCGATGCCTATGCGGGGTTATTTCCCGAAAGAGAAGAGGAGCCCGTTCACAACAGTGTCGTCTCTGGGCTGTGTCAATGGTATCGGGAATGGAAACGGTTCATCGACACTCGGGCTATTCCTTCTGATAATTTTGAAGTGTTGACTGATGAAGAGGCCATTCTTCATGCTATCTTTACCCCGGACGTGAATGTTGACTGGGGGCTCATCATTCATCGCGAGGCCGTCAATTTTGCAAGGGATATGAGGCTGAACCGTCAAATACCCTTTGCTTGGTTGATCTCAAGTCTCTGCACTAGCAGTTTCGGGATGACCCTTGCGCCCAGGGATCAATACCTCCGCATAAATTTTAACCGCTAGTGTTGTTGTTTTGTTTTTGTTTTTTTTTGAACGGGCGTGGGCCCCCTTGTTTTGGACAAGACTCCACCTGTAGCGGATGCGTGATCTTGTCGAAAACATTCCTTGCTCAATTTTAATTTTTGTAGAGGCTTGAACCCGTTTTGATTAAGCCGTTATAATATAAAACCTTTATAAAGTCGAGTTTTACAAGATAATAAAAGAAAGCCTAAACACTCAAGTCGTAAACGAGAGGATGACCATAACCCAAAAAAGAAATAAAAGTCCATTGATTGTTACATATGATATGTCTTCAGATTATCCTCGTGCCAAGGACGACTGAGCTCGAATCCATCCTTGTCTTTGACAATATAAGTCCATTTCTTGATCTCTCTTGCGATCTGGTAGGGGCCTTCCCAATTTGCTGTTAATTTTCCTTGTCAAGCCGTAGCCTCGAAGCCTTTCTATTTCGCAAGACGAAATCCCCGACTCTGAAAGAATGGCCCCGAATTCGGCGGTCATGATGTCGCTTCACAATCTGTTTGTAGTTGACCATTCTCAGGTAAGTCGCCACTCTTTTCTCTTCGGCCAAACCTAGCTCGAGCTTCTTGTTGGTTAGATTATTGCCCGAGTCATACTTAGCCACTCTGATGCTTGGGAGAGCCATTTCGATGTGTGTCATCGCCTCTGATCCATATGTCAGGGCAAATGGAGTCTCCCATGTGGGCGTTTTGATCGTTGTTCGCAACGCCCATAAAATGGCGGATAGCTCGTCGACCCATTCCCCAGCCTTCTCACTTACACTCTCGCTTATATTCTTCTTCAACATTTTGATGATTTGCTTATTTCCGGCCTCAGCTTGACCATTTCCCTGCGGATATGCTACCGATGACTGCCAGTGTTTAACGTTATGTTCTTAGAATGCTGAAAACTTATCTCTGAATTGGGGCCCGTGGTCCGACACCACTGCCTCGGAACCCTGAATCTTGACCAAATCTGATCGTGTAAGAAATACACCGCATTTTTTGCTTCGATACTTACCATCGGCTCAGCCTCAATCCATTTAGTAAAGTAATCCATGGCTACAATGACAAGCTTACAATTTCCCCTTCCCGGTGGAAATGGTCCAATCAAGTCGAGGCTCACATATCAAATGGCCAAGCTGAAACGACAATACTTTGTTCAATGGATGGTAATCTCTGTATGTCCGCATGTATCTGACACTCAGGGCACTCCCTAACGAACTTTTCAGAATCTTGTGTGATTGACGGCCAATAGTATCCTGCGGCTATAACCTTTTGGGCTAGGGAGCGACTCGCACGATGGCCTCCACATACTCCTTGATGTAATTCTGCCATAATTTTTTCACTTTCCTCTTTACGGACACATCCGAGGAGCGGTTTAGTAAAGGATCTTTTATATAGTATCCCATCATCAAAATGTATCTGGCCACTTGCCTCTTTAGAGCACGAGCCTTGTCTGGATTCGCGGGCAGGGCACGTATCTCGATATATGCTTGTATATCGTCTATCCAACACGAGACCGGTACCGGTATGTCAATATCCATCACCTCTGACTTTTCAATTGTCGGGGTCGATAAATACTCTACCATGATACAGGGATCGGCGATTTTCTCCTCCAAAGATAACCGGGACAAGTAGTCGGCCCATTCGTTATCGTCTCTACTAATTCTGGTGAACTCGTAATAGTCGACATTTTGTTTCATTTGTCAGACAATCTCACGATATTTCTCTAAGATGTTGCATCGTGTTTCGTGTCCCCCTGAGATTTGTTCGACAATAAGCTGGGAATCACAATAGACCTAAACGTTGTGTACCTTTATTTCTCGGGCCAAGTCGAGCCCGGAAATTACGGCCTCGCATTTCGGTCTCCGTTTCATTTGTCGGACAATCTCATGATATTTCTCTAAGATGCCGCATCGTGTCCCGTATCCCCCTAAGATTTGTTCGACAATAAGCTGAGAATCACAATAGACCTGAACGTTGAATACCTTAATTTCCCGGGCCAAGTCGAGCCCGGAAATTACGGCCTCGTATTCTGCCTTATTGTTTGTTGCCTTGAAATCAAATCTTAGAGCTTTTTCAATCTCTTCCGTTGTGCCCAGTTCTGATAGGATAATCCCGCTCCGATTCCATTTTGATTGGAAGCACCATCTACATACAATCGCCAACAATTGTCAGGCTTTAAAGTTTCATTTGCGGGCTCCGGCACAGACAACGCTTCTGAGTGCCCTGAGGTGAAGCTTGTCTCCGTTATGAAATCGGCTAAGGCTTGAGCCTTAATCGCTTTTCTGGGTTGGTAGTGGATGTCGAACTCTATAATCCCTATAGCCCATTGGAGTATGCGACGTAAAAGGTCTGGTCTGTGAAGTATTTGGCGTAGAGGGCTATCTGTCATGACAACGATTGTGTGCGAGGTGACCTCGATCTTTTTGGCGGCCTCTTTTTCTGGGGTGACCTGTATGGCGCGTTGCTGAATCGGTTTGTATGTGGGGTCAACGTTCAAATGATGCAACGTGACCTCCGGCTCAACACCCCTCATATCAGTCACCACCCATGCGAATGCATCAATGTTCGCCTTCAATTGGGCAACTAAAGCCTCTTTTTCTACCATAGGTAGGTGAGCCCATATCTTGACCTTTTGGTCGGGATAAGCATCGTTAATGATCACTTCGACCAGCTCGCAATCGTCAGCGGTAAAGTCGGGCTCATCTCTGACCTGTAAGGTCTCACATTCGACTCCCGAAGGGATCAGTTCCTCACCATATTCATTAAGCTCGTACTCGCTGCGTCCGGTTGTTCTACTCAGGCCCGTTTGCCCTCTGTTTTCAAGGTATGAATGTACGTGAAGACCGTGGCGGTTTCACTGACGGACACCCCAATCATGTCCTCTTCGTAGACTTTTGACCGATGTGGGATAGAGACAACCATTTGAAACTTTTCGGTCCTGAAAGGTGCGTAGTCCCCCATTTGTACGTCTAGATCGATGGCCCCCTTGACCTGAATCCAATGATTCGTAAAACCCTCAAGGGTGCCGTTGTGTGGCTTTAAGCTGGAATCGCAGAACCCCAACTCTTTAAAATAGTTGTAATATAAGATATCTTTGCATGCCCTGGTCTCTATCATCACTCTGTTGACTTGGAACCTGTTTGTGACCACTAAGATGCTTATGCATGAGTACTCGACGTTGGTTGCCGTTACGAGTTCGCTTTTTGTGAAAGCGAGTGGTCGCTCATTTCCTCGCAAAACGGTTGGTTTCTCTACATGTTTATTGATAGACCCTATCCTTCGTTTGATCGGATTATTATTGAGAGGACTTTCGGTAATGATTTGGATCTCCCGGTCATACCGGCGGGCTTGTCGCTCGTTTCTGTTTGCTCCCCCGCCATCTCTCCGGTAATGGTCATGGCGACCTCGGGCTAGCAATTTTTCAAATTCTCTCTTTAGCTGGTAGTAGTCCTCGGTATCATAACCTCTGTCCTCATGGAAAGCACAATATTTGGACTGATCGCGTCTTCTATCTGACTTCATAGGGAAAGGCTTAGGTAACTCATCTTTTATTTCATGCACCACTTGTGTGTAGGAGACCTTGATGGGAGTCCAGTTCTCCTCCTTGAATTTTTCGGGCCTCTTGAGGTCCCGATCCCTGTTTCCTCTGGTTTCTCTTGGCGGGCTTCGCTCAACCCTTTATTTTAATCTATGTGATGATGAGGTCCCTTCATTTCCCGCCGTCGCGATGTATTTCCTAGCTGAACTTAGCATTTCCTGGAGATTGGGCGGCGGTTTGAGCGCAAAATAGGATTTGAGGTACCCCGGACATAGCCCCGTTTCGAAACTATTCATCACCATATTGTCCGCTAACCCTTTGTCAGCTCGTACTCTTTGTAGAATCGCTCATAGTAGCTGCGGGTAGATTCTCCTTCCCTTTTCGAACCTCGTGAAGGTCGATATGGGTTTTCTTTGGTCCTCCAATTGACTTGAACTCGGCTGTAAATTTGTTGAGCAAATCATCCCAAGACATAATTGATGCTGGAGGCAAGCTGCGAATCCATGAGGCCACTCTGTCATGCATGGCCCCCACGAAGGCAATACACCACGCCTCTTCACTTGGGGTGCATAAGCTTATCCTACTCTGAAAAGCTGACAGCTAGTCCAAAGGATCTGTAGTGCCATGATAATTAGTAAAATTCGGGTATTCGTACCTTCCAAGGGTGCCGTTGCGAGAATGTCTGGATGTAAGACACTGGTACCCCAGGTGGGTTTAGCTTCCTTGGTCGTTCTTCCTTTTTGAAGCTCCTCAATTTGCTTTTTCATTATCGGCAACTCACTTGCATATTCTTTTATAGCGGGAGTCTGACAATACTTCGATCTACCTGTGACTCTCCATGTCCCTCCTTTCGAGTTCGGACATGCCTTTCTCATTCTACGTTACCCCACTCTGGGGCTGCACCGCGGAAGTTATCTACGGGCCCAAGGCAAGATTTTTTTACCCTTACTTGGGTGTGAAGTCGCATGGCTGCTTTCTCCTTGATCCTCATGGTGCGACCCTGTAACCCTTGGGGGATTCATAGTAGGTTGTATCTCTGTTTGGGCTGGCACTGGTGAAACAAACTTGCTAACCGGTAGAGGAGGAAACCCTGCGGCTATAAGTTGCAAATTGTGTTGCCGCATTTCCTCTGTATATTCTATGTAGGCCCTTAGTGCCACTGCATATGTATTCGGGTTCACGATTGGTGCCGCCTCAAAATTCGTCCGATGTTCAAACTTTGGTCATATTCGCGATTTATTTACATACTCGAACAAATCGAAACTTGCAAGGAGAAAATTCGGCAATTGTAGCGTCTATAGGCTTTCTTATAATTTGGATATGCTATTTTGGGGACGCCTCGGGACGTGTTTCCCGCGGCCCTTTCTTTTGGCCGCCTCTTCCAGCTCTCGGGCCTTTGCTTTTTCGTTTAAAACACTTCGCATGTCGGGGTCGATTGATTGTTCGTCGTGGCCATGGGCGGAGCGCGACACTCGACTGCGTCCACTGTGATATGATGTTGAACTGCCACGTGGGGGTTGTTGCCACGTGTTGTGTCCTGATTGCCCCCCTTGGCCGGTGTTGCAGGATCTACTACCTTCCATCCAGCCATGATGTGAAAGAAAACTTGTCGAGAAAGCAAGCTCTTGTGCGGTGCCGGCCGGAACTTTACTAAAATCCAAAATCCGGAAAGGATTCAAACTTGCTAGTGCTCCAAAATCCAGAAAACCCAAAAATTTATATGCCAAAACACGCAGAAGTTGTTGAGGAAACGTAATCAACCTAGGAAAGTTGGGGTTTTTTCTTCAAACCTAGAAAATATCAACACTGAAGGTGGTGGATGCCACCATTCATCGAAATCATCGATCTTTTTGTCATCATGGTTTGAGGAATGATTCAAAAACATTGATTATTAGGCCGTACAACCTGAAAATCGACGCTTTCAATTGAATCTTGAAGCTTGAAGAGGACACGCTATGCTTGCCGGAGACGCCGTGAAAACAAGTTTTCACGGTGGAGATGATAGCCTGAGAAGGCTATTTTTCTATAAGATTCTCGGTAACGGAGCCAACTGATATTGCGTGAATTACCAGGGTGGCGGTAACGGCTGGGCCGTGTGGATATCTGGCTATTTGTGTATGATTTCTCCGGTAATATGGGTGGTGATATCGGTGGCTTGCATGAAAGAGATGATGTCTCCGGATAACTATAGGAATGCGGACTCAGATTCGACAAATTGCCAGGACTTGACATGCTTTCATTAATATTCAGCTAGATTGTGATTTACACATTGCTTCTATTTATAGGCGTCGTACTAATTACGATTATGCTAATGACGACAATACTTAATAAAGTACAATTATGCATAAACATGATCCCGGACCGGGGGTTAAGACTTGTCCCGAGATCGTCAATCTTTATGCGAGTTCATCGATGATCTTGTCGTTCCGAGTAGGTTGATTCTCGATTTCGGAGTTGAGTCCGGCCTGTTTCTGATTTGTTAGGAGGCTGTGTGTGGGAGGCCCCCGGGCAGTCAAGGTCCGGCCTTGGCCCGAAGTGACACCGTGCCGAACGATGAGATCGTCAGCTTGCGACTTGAACCCAGCCCGGCAGCAAGCGGGTTGTGGATGGAGCCGGCTTAAATGCTTATGATGTGACTTCCGATCGGATCAGACCCGGGTCCATGAGACCGTATGCGGGTTTCCCATATCACCAGCCTACATATATCACCCCACTGCACCCTACCTTTTTATTCGCATTAACCTACCCAACCCAACATATATCTCACCATCCAAACTACCCTACGACTCACCTACCTAACCTCACATCACCTTACCTTACCTTACTTTATCCCATACAGTTGAATTTGATTTGTATTATTGTAATATTTTTCTAGCAACTTATTAGATCTTAATAATATTTTTTTACTGTTAAAAAAAATTATAAAAAAAGGAGATGCAACATAAACATATTAATCAAACAAAGTAGCCAAATTATACTGATACACTCAAACTAAATTCAAATGAACACTAAACATCAAAGTTCAATCAACCAATTAATATATAGTCCCATTAATAATTTGGAAGGGACCAATAGTCCATAATACGCCAAAACTCAACACACGAGGGACTTGAACAATTTTCAAAGGGTTTGTTACTAATTTCAAGCTTCATATGGCCATGCATTATTGTTATTTATTTCTCATGACAAATTAAAAAGCTGTATACAACACTTTCAATTTTGGTGGCTGTACCGTACAGTTCGGTGATCCAGATATGTAGGAAAATAAGTTGTTGATCAATTAAATACTTTACGACACTTAACTTCAACAAAAACAGCCTACCCTGCTTGTTTCGCACGTCTTTTGCATGTTGTAAACTATGTGTGGATGTGTACATATATATTTATCTCAAGCGATTCTGCAAAAATTCATACATAAATTTATTGAATGATATTTTTAATTCCTAATCCATAAATAGATACATTCCTAATCCAACATTCATTTGTTCTATTTCATATTTGTACATCACACTCACACGGCTCATTACTATTTAACCTCTATTCACACTTAAATTCAACATAAATGATCACGGCCATTAAGCCACAATTAATGATACAACGTGTATATATATTTATATTGATTATGAAAGATGTACATCGTTTTCAACGAGTCTTATATCATTACTTGTGGTTGGAATTTTATGCATGTATCATTGCTCTATATCTATATAATTATATACTTTACACAACAAAAAATGTTATATATATTGTCACGAGTCACAACGAAATGTCACAACGGATATGATAAATCATCTCAAAGAAAAAGGTTGGGGTGATTCTTTGTTATATTTTTTCTATTCCTTGTGTTGCTCGCTAGCATTGTTATGCTTCAATTGATACAACCCCGGAATGTTGGAGAAAAAGCTCATTGAAGGATTGAACAGTCAATTTTAGCGCTAATTACGGATAGGCTCCGATGTATGTCATCGAGAGTTAATGATATCATTAAATACTCCATACGGAGTAGTTAAGATGGGTTTTGAATCACTCGATTCGGATATCGGGTGAATGATAAATTAATGGCTAAATTTGTAGAAAATATATAGGAGATGGGAGTTGAAGGGAGGACCTCACCCCATTCTCCCACATTGGAAACTTGAGTGTTGGGAACTCAAGTAATAAGAGCTAGTGTGACTTTTATGGATGTTCCCCCAGGGACAAAGCATTTTTGTACAGAAGGGATGACTTAGATAATTCCACACGCGCGTGCCGCCGTCCGTTCGGCTCGTGCTCGAGCTCGAGCTCAGTTCGGTTTTCAATATTAACTTTGGACAAAATTTGTTTATGGAATTTTCCATAAAATTAATTTTTGACACGTGGCATATGATTGAGTCATCGGACCAATCAGAATTCAGACGACGCATCATCCGACCAATCAAAAAGTGAGGGATGAGGTCGGCCATTAATATGAACATGCCACAATGGATTTTCTTGAGGGAAAAGTCGTCCGACTGTGTCATCCAGCCAATGAGAAATGCGTATTGGCTCCTCATCTCCACTATATAAAAATCCCCATGGATGAAGGTTTAATGATTCAATTTTCTCTTGTGTCTTTCCACCATAAAGAGTCAGTCATATTGATCTAGATATTGAGTCGAAGAGAAGTCGGAACACTCGTGTAAGTTCGCCGGAGCTCGGATTTTTGAAGTGCCTCTAAATCCGAGACGTAAGCCGTTGTATCTTGGGAGACAGTTGCTATTACCGTGGGCACCATACCGGAGCAATTTGTCTTAAGGAAAGAGTACCATACTCGCCTCGGTTTGTCATTTATTTATGCATCGTACTATACTTTCCTTTACTTTTAAGTCTGATCTGTACTGTGATAGCCTAATTTTAGATCTAAATTGTAATAGCCTTATTTCATTACATCTATCATGTAGTTGTGTTATTTTGTTAGATCTACACCATAGTTGCTTTAATTTATTAGATCTACATAATAAAATAATATTTTATTTTCGAGTTTTATTTTCTTGCGTTTAATTATCCGTAATTACATCCGTGAATTACGGATCTGTTCCGTAAATCACTCCACACACGACACCATCACCAACAAGGAATACTATACTACGCTTTGATATGCTTGTTGAGACCATTGCTATGATATTTCGTTGTGACTTGTGAGAATAGTTTGTTAAGATAGAATTTGTTTATACTCATTCAATCATGCTATAATGGGTCGAAAGTCACAAAAAGCCATTTGAATATACTCATTCTGTCATGCCATAATGGGTCGGAAATCAATTATAGATATAGCACTGAAAATTTCATGCGTAGACACGATTTTCATATCATGGGATATATATATAACATGCATGGCTACTGCCAATGTTAGAACAATTATGTTAATGTCATAGCAAATTGCTCCGGTAACAGCATAACACATCGTTTTGTGTATTGCCAGAGCAGTTCTACTAATACCAGAGCAAATTGCAATTATGCTAATGTCAGAACGAATTGGCTCTGCTATTAGCAAAACTGGTCTCTTAATAGTGCTAGAGATTTTAAACGAAGAGAGTTGCTCGTGAATATGTTTGTGTTTGACACATTAGTGTTTGTAATTGTTCGCTTGTTTAACTTAACGAACCAAGTTTAAACAAGATTGTATTTCCTAAACGAAAAAAAGAAGCTTACTCACAAACATTTCATTATGTCTAAAAACCTGCTTATATTGATAAATCAATGTATATATTAACCCGAACACATAAAATGATAAGTGATATATTCTTTTGATGGATACTATAGAGTAATTTTATATAATACTAGCAAAATTCACGTGCGTTGCACATGGTGTATTATTGATGTTGTTTGATTTGTCGCTTTTATTATTATTTTCATGGGGTAATCAGTTCGGCATTGATGGATGTATATTTGCACTCCATGCATTTAAACAACATAAGTTAATAATCACAATTAATCCCACGAATGAGCTCTGATAAATATTCATAACACATTGATGTGAGATGAAGCTAAAATTTGTTTAAAGTGATGAAAATTCACAAAAAATAAAAAGAACTAAAACTTGTTTTATTGTGAATTAATATTTGTTATTTGCTCATTATAATTACTACGTACATTTTGGACATTATGAAACCATACCTGATTGAACCCATAGTGACTATACCTAACAACAACTTGTAGTATTTAAAGATCTATTTTATTGGCACACGAAGCTAAACATAAAAGTTGTAGCTTAGGAACACGAAAACGAAGAAAACAACAATTTACATAAATTACTAATATCAATTCGTGACTCGTTGGTGTATAATGTAATTGTGAATACATTGTTCTTCTATTCTTCATTCTTCATTCTTCGTCATTTAAATAGTCTGTATCGATGTCATCCTTTTCTATGGCATTAATTGTTTCTTTATCAATTGGGTAGTCGGTATTGCTCTCATCCTTTTCCATGACATTAACTAGTTAATTAAGAAGGTTAAAACTTGATAAGTGTATATAACAAATAAATTTTAATGGTAAGAAAATGTAAATATCATTTACATACCAAAGTGTAGTACTTGTTTGCATACTAAATTTTTTTCCAATTGAGAGTGTTGCTTCCTTCATCTTTAACATAAAAATTCCGTGAGCATTGTTTGAGGCAATTTCATTTCGAATAAGATCTTCAAGATCATTCACCCAATATGAAACACAATTTTTTCTAGGAAGATAGAGTTGGAGACACATAAATGCGTGTTGTATGTCATTTAAAGGAAACTCAAATATTCTCCACAATGCCTATAGGGCAAAAACCCATCTTGCATTTTGAAATTGATTGATTTCATCAATTAACTGATCGTCTTCTTCCTGAGAAATGCATATTGCAATGCGATCACGACCTTTATGAATGTACTTGTACAAGTACTTTACGGATTGAATTTCAGAACAAATTTCGAAGTTTATATGACAAATGTATCTATAAGAAAATAAGCAATCCGACACATAATTAAATTAATACTTTGACCTTAAAAATATGATGAAGAATTTTGAATAAGCAACTATATTTAATATATTCGGCATTATTCTGCAATTCCATAATATATTTTGTTTAATCACAACTATACATGATTACTTTGATTTGAATCAAGTCATCAAAATAATTTTTTTCGTGACTCTGTATATTCTTGTGTGCATATGTTCATTTTTCATAAATTAAACAAATATAAAATCTAATTTACATGTATGATAGTGCTCTTTTTGTACCGTTCTTGTTAGTTTTTTCAAAGTTATAACTACAAAAATTAATTTACCTAAAGGATTTGATTTTATATTGGTTGAGTAAAAATTTGTTATAATCATCTTTAATCCTTTAAAAAAGATTATGCTATATGACAAAAATAATTACTCGTAAAATATCGAAAAATTAGTGTTATTATGAAAAGGAAAAAAACATGTAATTTTACCTGGATAGAAGGTGTGTATTGTAAGGAACCACCACCGGTTGTCTATCTGTCCTTTGCGTACAGAGACTTGTAATCCCGTTTTTCTTCTCACGTAAATCGGGTATCCATCTTTTTCTTGTATTGTGCAGTTGGAAAATTCACGAGGATAATGGAATTTGCACTCATCATTCACCATGTATGAAATATTTTTGTTTTGTATTCCACGTGGGTCATGCATCATATGTTTCAACACTAACTCATACAATTCAGGATACTTTTCTTTACTTGAAATTTCAGCACTTACAAACTTGTCAAATTGATCAGGTGTTATAATTTTAGAGTTGGACTATAATATAATCAACATGTGTGCATGAGGTAAATCCTCTTTTTTGAAACTCAATGAATTCTACATGAGCTGCTACTTCTCCAAAGATTTTCTTCTTATATGTTGAATTATCATCTCTCCCAAAAGCTTAAATTGTTGGAGAGGTAGATAATTAATATTTTTATATATTTAACACGTCTCCTCAAGTGTGGGCCTATTATATTTTTGAGAGAGGCCAAACACTTGTTTTTAATTTGTTTATTTGTTTGAGTGACCGTGCTCCGTGCGGGGTTTGAACCCTGGACCTCTCGCTCTGATACCATGTTGAACTATCATCTCTCCCAAAAGATTAAGTTGTTGGGGAGGTTGATGATTAATATTTTATAAATTAAACATTATACAATTGATCTTAAATTTGTAAACATTGCATGAAATACTCTATAAGTTAAATCCGGCCTATCTTGAGGTGTTTGTCCTTCAAAAGATTTTCCTCAATATCTGTCCATACATGATTGCATGTCGTGGTAATAAAAAGGTCTGATTTCCCGAACTTTTGAACTAAAGCCATGGCATCCAAATATCTACGTTGCATATCTCTTGGGCCTTCAATAAATGATGCAGGCAATACTATTCTTTTCCCTACTGCGCATCTCTTCTTTTTCTCCAACTTTAACACTATTAACTATCCCTTGATAAAGCTCAGCCCTTATTTTTTCTTAGTGTGTGTTGGACATATTTTATGTTTTAATGATGAGTGCCAGACTAGCTGTTATAGAGCAAAGGCAAAAAGATGTCTAGATCAAATGTATAGGTTTATTAGAGTTTGACCTTTGTATAGGTTTGATCAAACAAGCATTGTAATTAGGTCAGCTAACTGTATCAGCAGACCTGTCTAGGTCAGTAAGGTAACTAGGTCAGTAGACTAGTTAGGAACCTACTTAAGACTGAAGGCTAAGGGTTCAAACTCAGTTATTGAAGGCTAAGGGATCAAACTTAGTACTTAAAGTCAAGGATATGGAATCAGAATTTAGGGAAGTCTGTGATGACCTAAACTGATTACATATACTGTTGGAAATAAAATTTATGTTTTGATGATGATTCATCACTTAGTTTATTAATTGTTCTTAACCCCATTGATGAAGTGTCATAACTAGCTGTTATAGTGCAAAGCAAAAAGATGTCTAGATACCAATGTATAGGATTTATTAAAGTCTGATATTTGTATAAGTTAAATCAGACAAGCACCGTAATAGTTCTTGACCGGAACTGAGAAATGAAGAAACTGACATTATGACTAGCTGAGACTCTACGAGAAACTGACAATAGAGCACACCAACAGAAGATTGAAGAAGATAAGTTCGCTGAGAGTTACAGAATCGGTTGGCTTATCTAGAAGATTGAAGAACTGAGGGACACAGACTCAGTTATTGAAGAATGAAGAACTGAGGGCTCAAACTCAGTTATGAAGATTACAAGTCGAGAATGTAAAGTTGGACTTCGTGCAAGATTGTGATGACTCGAACCGACTTTATGGATCTTGTATGAAGCCTAAGAATCATAAGGACAATGAATTCTTAGATGATAAATGTATCATGGTGTACTCGATTAAGTCAATTATAATCGATGAAAACCGGAGTACCGATATTTGAAGAAGAATAAAATCTCGCTTAATGTTCCAAGTCGGTAAGAAAACCGACAAGTAATAAACTCGCATATAAACCGATAAGGAAACTCGCTTTACAAGTTAGTCATCCAACAAACCGGAAGTACAATCGAACGTTGTAAAGAAAGAAATCTCATTGGATGAGTCACTGACACAACAGGAACAGTCAGAAAATATAGCCGTTACAAAGCAGGATGAATGTTGAATGAACCCCTATAAATAGATTACCTCTACAACATCAAAGGCAATGCAGGGGATATGATAACAAGCAAGAAAATTAAAAGGAATCCATCTAGTCAAGAAAGATCAAATTGAGGGGGAAAGCCAAATTCAAAAGAATACCTGCTAAATACTTAATTGCAAGATCAAGAAAATTTTTTCAAAGTGTTCAAGCATATTCAGGCAGATTCAAGATCTAACATTTGAAGAAATACAGAGCCGTGCTTAAATTAATTATCCAGAAGAAAAGCTCAAATCATAGTTGAATCATAGTCATTGATTCAAAGTCTCAACTTTGATTTTATCAAAGGTTTAGACTGTGAAGCACCAAGAAGGTGTGAAGGACAGTTGAGTGCAGTCAGGAAGACTGTGTTTGTGATGAGCTGGTGAAGAGACAATTCTACCCTCCAAGGACCAAGTGGTTCAAACAATTGAAGAGCAAAGAATCCTACCCGTTCTACAAGTGTTTAGATAGTGAAGCTGTGGATTAGCCAAGGACTATCGCTTAGGACTTTTTGTAACTCGGGCCATCTCAAAGAAGTTCTAGTGGAATTTTCCTCCGCATCACAGGGGAAGAGAGGACGTACATGATTACACCACCTGGAACCTCTATAATTCTTGTCTATTTACTTTATGCATTCATTTATTTCCTTATAGTGGTTTTCATATCGAAATTATAGTTACTAGTTGTTAAAGGCTAATTTTATTCGATGCCAGTTAACGAGACTAAATATAAGTCAGTAATAACTTATATTCAGTTGAGCTAACTGAACTCCGCACAAGTTAAAGGGACAAGAACAAAACTGAAGATCAGTTTAAGTTTCAGAGAAACTCGCTTCGGGACTTTTCCAAATCGGGATTAGTTTTTGGTGACAAGTTTATTCACCCCCCCCCCCCCCCTCTAAACTTGTGTTAGCTTTTCCAAGGGACCAACATATACCTTGTGTACAAGGTCTAAGTTTCATATGTTAAGTGGTGATTGAAACTTAGTTATGTTCAAATTGGTGTACTCTAACTTCACAATAAAAAGTTAGATGAAAAGACAGTCAGCTGAAGTGTTTCATAAACACGGCAGACTTAAGACAGCTGACTGACATGAACATCAGCAAACTAATATACACAGGTATCTGCTGAGTATAAATATTCATTTAATCAAAGGTTACATTGGAACATTACAAGGATAAGGATGGATTAAAAGCCTTGATATTGTCAACAAATCAATGGCCAAGATGAAAAGAACGTTGGAAAGATTTAGAGGATTAACCGATGGACATAAGTCAAAGGGTGGACAGACTGAAAACTGACAAAAAGCAAACTGACAGTGTCAGTACTATGTACAGAGACAGAAAGCATGTCAAGATGGAGACAAATCTAAAACGGCTGTGTTTGGATTTAAAACATAAGTCACAGGATTCTCACCAATAAATAGAAGACTCCTGATTCAGATACAGATGATGAAAAGTGATAATCTACTCAAAGCTATCAAGTTTCTTATCAAGAAAATCACCCTACTGACATCACTGAGCTAAAAGCTACTGATCCAGAAAACTCTTCAAGTGTAACCTGCTATCAAGTTATATCAAGTACACACAATTGAAGACATCAAGTCCGCCGATCATTTCATCCCGATCAAGGCTGCCGATAACTCGAATCATTTACTTGATTCAACATTTCTTTACAAGAAACCCGTCGAAGACAGAGAAGCATAGATGTCAAGAACTGTTGTTTGTGGTGGAGCTAGTTAAGAGGCAATCCACCCTTCAAGGACCAGTGGAATAATTTGGAGCAGCAATCCTACCTGTTTCAAATATTCAATTTGTGAAGCCATAGTTATTGGTGAAGGACAGACAACTTAGGGATTTTTGTAACTGCAACCTCAAAGATCTCTAGTGAATTTCCTCCAACATCACAGGAGAAGAGTGGAATGACAGGATTACACCACCTAGAACCACTATAAAAATTGCCTACTTACTTTCTGCATTTACTTTCATTTAGTATACTGATCACATCAACTTACTGAAACTAGCAACTGAATCACACACTTACACTACTGAGTATCTAATACATAGTATCATCTTTTTAACAACAAGTTACAAGTCTTAATTTGAATATATTCTGTTGAAACAAATCCCGTAATATCTATTGCCAGCCGACTACTGAATGGTCAGTAGACTACTGACATTGCTGAGTTTGTTAACTCCAAAAGTTTTAAGTGTTTATTCATCCCCCCCCTCTAAACTTAACCAAAGACTTTTCAAGGGACCAACAATTGGTATCAGAGCAGTACTTCTTTTCTGAAGTAATCCTACTTGTTGTGCATGTGAAAATACTTTGAAAACTTTTTCAAGTTTCTGATTTTCAAAGCTTTGTGCCATGGATAACAACCAGTATGCTAGAACTATATTGATATGTTCTTTAGATCGTTTTGATGAGTATAAACGTCGTATGCAGGCTTATCTAGCTACAACACATGATGAGATAATGGATGTGCTGACTGAAGGACCACTGGAGATCACTAAGGCCATAACTGTAGGCAGTGAAACTCAGTATGTTTCAAAGCCAAAAAGAGAGTGGGGTGCTGAAGATACAAAAGAGCAAATCTCAACAATATTACTATTGATATCATATACAGAACCTTGGATAGCAATATGTATATGAAAGTGAAGATTGCAAAACTGCAAAGAAACTTTGGGAAAAATTGCAACTTATCTATGAAGGCACTGATGCTATAAAGAAAAAAAAGTCATTGTAGCCAAAAAGTTCCAAGATTTCAAGATGAAATCAAATGAAACCATGAGCAAATGGAGTCAAGATTCAATGCTATCATGCCCTGTTGAATGTGATCTATACAAAAGAATATATCAATACAAGAATCTTAGAAGCCTACCTGCAAAAGAGGTTTGGGAGATGAAGGTTACTGCCATAGAAGAATCCAGGAGTCTACATGAAGAAGACACCTTCAAGCTGTTTTCAGATCTCAAAGCATATGAATTCTGTAAGAAACTTATTCCTGAGACTGAAAAAGAAGAACCAAAGACTACTATATTGGTTGCTGCACATAAAGAAGAATCATCAGGTGGTCAAGATGATCTACTGGATGAGATGCAAGAGCAAATTGCCCTACTGAGCAAGAAAATCAGAATGATGAAAACAGGAAGGGGTTCTCCAAGGAATTTCACAAGAAATCAAGTGAAAACAAGAAGGAAGAATCCAAGAAAGATAATGATTATTTGTGTTTTCATTGCAAGAAACCAGGACACTTCAAACCTGACTGTCCTAATCTAAAATAGAAAAAAGAACCTGGTTATCTGTGCTTCAACTGCAAGAAATGTGGACATTTCAGACCTGATTGTCCAGACCTACTGAAGAACAAGAATCAGCAAAGAAGACCAGGCAAGAAAGCAATGGTTGTTGATGATGAATCAGGCTATGAAGTTGAATCAGAAAAAGGAAATGAATCCGATGATACTGCACTTGTTGCTGATATGGATGATTATGCTTTAATGGCAAATATGGAAGAAACTGAGGAGGTATACAACTCTGTATCTATAAATACTCCTGCTGAAAGTGATTGTGAATCAACTTGTGGTTCAAATCCTAAAAACTCTGACAATGAAGAAACTTTGGATGCCATCCTTAATCAATTGAGGAAAATATAATCTGGTTATGAGATTTGAAGGCTGAAAAAGAAGTTCTTCAAGCAGAAGTTGAAAGGTTAAAAGCTGAATTAAGAACTCTCAAAGGAAAGGAAAAAGATATTGAACAGAATCAACATAAGTCTGCTGTACATTCAGTAGCTACTGAATCTATTGAACAATCTAGTTCCACCACTGCATTCAAATCTAGAAAGCCTTATCGTGATAGAACAGGCCTTGGATTTGGAACTCAATAATCTACTAAGAGTGGATCCGGTAAGGTTACTGAACCTAGTACCAGAATTGGTCCTAAGTTTGTGCCTACACAAGATCCAACTCCCAAAAGGGTTGTTGAGGCAGTAAAGCCTACTGAGAAGACTTCAAAGAAGCAAAATCAGAAGTCAAAAAGGTCAACAGTACCTAACAAAAAGGGTAAATCCAAAAATAGGACTACTGGACCTTCTAGACTTGCGATAGCGACCCTGTCGCTAAGTCTCATTTGGACCACAAAAGGGCAAAAATCAGAAATATTCCAAGGATAAGAATCCTAAACCTAAAAATGTTAATCATTCTAAGGATACTTATCTCAGGGGGAAAGGTAGATTATTTCCTACTGATGATGATTGGAATATTTCTACCCCTAATGCTAGAAACAACAGTCATAACCATAATGCTAGGGTAAAACCTCAGCAATAGAATCAACAGAGGACTCAGCAGAGGACTTATTCAAGACCTCAGCAGGGACCTCAGCAGACTCCATATTACAGGGCTACTTCTAATAGACAGCAAACCTATGGTTATGCTAGTGGTTTTAATAATAGAAATCATTTCAAACAGCATTATGTACCAAAAGGCCAGAAAGCATATGTGAATCCTACACAACCAAATGTTAGATCTTATGGAAATGTAGGATACATATATGAAAAAAAGTGCAATGCTTTTCAAAGAAGACCTTATGGAAATTTGCCAAGGGCCATGCTTACCACTCACCATGGACCCAAACAGTTTTGGGTACCTAAAATACATTAACTTTGTTTTATAGGGTGTCTGGTACTTTGACAATGGATGTTCCAAACATATGACAAAGAATAAGCACTGTTTGACAAATTATGTGGCAAAGGATGGTCCAAGAGTGAATTTTGGCAACAAGAACACACCAAGTTACACAAGTGGATATGGTACACTGGTGAGGAATGTATTAACTATCAGGAATGTTGCATTTGTGGAAGGACTGGACTACAACTACTGAGCACTGGACAATTTTGTGGCATGGGTTACAAGGTCACTTTTGGCAAAGGCAACTGTATTGTCATTAGTGAAAGAGGTGAACAAGTTGTGTTGGCTGGTAGAAGACAACAAAACATGTATGTTGTGGATTGGTCTACTGCTGTTCCAGAAACATGCCTAATTGTGCATACTAAGTCAGAACTGAATTGATTGTGGCATAAGAAGTTGAATCATCTTAACTTTGATGATATTAATCAATTTGTGAAAAAGAAGTTGGTGATTGGTTTGCCTGAGATCACATTCAAAAAGGATGCTATATGTGATGCATGTCAGCAAGGTATACAAACCAAGTCAAGCTTCAAGTCAAATACTAAGCAATCAACAAAAAGATTTTTGGAGCTAATGCACATGGATCTATTTGGACCAGTGACACCAACAAGTGTAACAGGGAAGAAGTATACTCTGGTAGTTGTGGATGATTATTCAAGATACACTTGGGTAGTATTCATGAACAAGAAAAGTGAAACACTTCAAAAGATGCCTGAACTTTTGAAGAGATTACAAAATGAGAAAGTTTGACAGTAGTGAAGATTAGATCAGACAAGGGTACTAAGTTTCTAAATAAAGTCATAAGAGAATATTATGAGCAAAATGGTGTGCTACATCAATTAGCAGCTGCTGGTACACCTCAGCAAAATGGGGTTGCTGAGAGAAGAAACAAGACCTTGAAAGAAGCAGGGAGGACTATGATTTGTGAAGCATTACTACCTGAAAGGTGGGCTGAAACAATAAATACATCATGCTATACACAAAATAGGACCTCAGTGAACAAGAAGTTGCTGAAGACACCTTATGAGATATGGAACGGAAGAAAACCAAATATATCTTATTTCCATCCATTTGGAAGCAAGTGTTTTATTTTAAATCACAAGGAGCAATTGAAGACATTCCAACCAAAATCACATAAGGAATCTTTTTGGGATATTCTTCTCGAAGCAAGGCATCCAGGGTACTGAATAAAAGGACATTGAAACATGATGAATCAATAAATGTTGTATTTGATGAACCAAAGTTCACTAGAATGGAAGATGAAGTTTCAAAACCTGCTGAAAATCTTTAAGTAACTGATCCAGAATTTGTTGATGTTTTGGAAAAGATAAATGACATAAAAGTTTTTGACTCTGCCCCTGCTGAAGAACTTGCTGGTAACACTACTGATCCAACAACAGATGCAGTTCAAGGATCTGCTGAACCCCCTACTGAAGCAACAGCAGAGCCTGCTGAAGATGATGCTCCTATAAATAAAACAAATCATGATTTACAATGGTTGAAGGATCACCCTGCTGAACAAGTAATTGGTAACATACAACAAGGTGTAAGGACTAGAAGACAATTGGAAGCAATGTTTACTTGTTTTCTATCTCAAATGGAACCTAAAGTTGTTGAAGAAGCAATATATGATCCAGATTGGATAATTGCTATGCAAGAAGAATTGAATGAGTTTGAAAGAAACCAAGTTTGGACACTAGTGGAAAGGCCTAGTCATGCAAACTTAATTGGAACTAAATGGGTATAAAGAAACAAATTGGATGAATCTAGTACCATTGTTAGGAATAAGGTCAGACTAGTGGCAAAAGGCTATTCTCAAGATGAAGGAATAGATTTTGATGAGACATATGCCCCAGTTGCAAGATTGGAAGCAATAAGATTATTCTTGGCATATGTTGCTTATAAAAACTTCAAAGTATACCAGATGGATGTTAAAAGTGCATTCTTAAATGGCATTCTGGAAGAAGAGGTTTATGTTCAGCAACCTCCTGGTTTTGAAGTTAAAGATCAAGAAGATAAAATGTACAGACTTAACAAGGCACTTTATGGTTTGAACAAGCACTAAGAGCATGGTATGAAACTCTATCTCAATTCTTGGTGGATAATGGCTTTACCATTGACAAGACTCTTTTCGGAATCAATGAAGGGGACAGCACCCTGCTGGTACAGATTTATGTTGATAATATAATCTTTGGTTCTGAAAATGAATTGCTATGTGAAAAGTTTGCTAATCTCATGAAAAGCAAGTTCCAAATGATTATGATGGGAGAGATGAACTACTTCTTGGAATTACAAGTCAAACAAATGAAGATGGAATCTTCATTCATCAAACTAAATATACCAATGAGCTACTGAAGAAATTTGGAATGGAAAATAGCACAAAGGTATCAACTTCCTATGAGTACTAATATCAAATTGGATGAAGATAAAGAAGGCAAGGATGTTGATCAGACTTTATACAGAAGGATGATAGGCGATCGATGTACCTCATCGCCACGGACTGATATATCCTTTCTTTGTTGGTGTTTGTGCAAGATTTCAATCAAAGCCTAAGGAAAGTCATTTAGTTGCAGTCAAAAGGATTCTTAAGTATCTAAAAGAGACTTTGGGAGTAGGGATATGTTATTCAAAAGATGAAAGTTTCAAAGTTATATCCTACTCAGATTCTGATTATGCTGGATGCAAGATTGATAGAAAAAGCACCACAGAACCTGCCAGTTGATGGGAAGTAGACTGGTTTCCTGGTTCAATAAGAAACAAAATTCAATATCAACTTCCACGCTTAAGCTGAATATATTGCTGTTGGAAGCTGCTATGCACAAACACTATGGTTAAGACAACAATTAAGGGATTATGGAATTGAAGAAAGATAAATTCCTATAATGTGTGACAACACAAGTGCAATTGCAATCACAGAAAATCTTGTTTTGCACTTCAAAAACTAAGCACGTTGATGTGAGACATCACTTTATAAGAGATCATGTTGAGAGGAAAGATGTGGTGGTTCTTTACATCCCCACTGAAGATCAACTTGCTGATATTTTACAAAACAATTGGATAGTGAAAGATTTGCTAAGTTAAGAACTGAACTTGGCATCATAAAAGTTGACTGATATATTATTGATCAGCAGTGTACTGGAATTCACCAAGGGGATTAGTATTTGCTATGTTGGGTGAGCTAACTTAGCAGACTAGTCATTGGTATCAACAATTCCATGTACTTAAATAGGTTGGACAATTGAGCAAATGAAGTTGCCAAGGGGATTGGTCTTTGTCCTGTTGGGTGAGCTCACTTGACAGATCAGTCATTGGTATTAAACTTCATCTTGTATTATCAGTTGGACAAAACAAGTGTGTATGAAGATCAGCAAAGTAACTCATCAGCAGGCTGCTGAGCCATCTTTGTCAGTAGGTTGCTTTGAGTCAACTCCACTAAAGACCAAGTTTGCTGGAGTATACATTACAAGACAGTCAAACATAAATGAAAGTCAACAGTAATTGGATATTATTCTTATCCTTTATAACTGCGGTTACAATATCCAACGGTTACAACTCCTTATGGAATAAGTTAGTTGGACACGTGGCAACATCACATTTATTCCAACTTTAATCGTGGTTAAATGCTACAGGACGGGTACAATACTTTCCTGACAGTTACTACCCACTACCTTTCCTTATATATACAGATATATACACAGAGATGATACTTACAACTTCAGATCGATTTTCACTGAGATTATACCGTGTGAACACAGACTTGCAAGTTTTCTTCTTCATCCTTTTCATATTTCTTCAATGGCAGATAAAAGTGATGTGCACATTGGAACAAGACAAAGTGTTAGAGGGTTCATTATTGATGCTAACACGACTGAGTTGGCTATCAATATTGGTAGAATAATCAGAAGATATGAAGGACTGGAGGATGTCCTAAATCTGAGATTGGAAAGCATCTCATACACTAATGTTGTTAATTTCTGGAGAAATATAGTGATTAGAGATGATACAGAGGCATTTACTACCACAGTAAATGGTTAGCAAATTCAAATCACTTCAAATATCCTGAGGGAGGCATTCGGATTTGGACCTGGAAATGGTGCTCCTACAAATCCTGAATCTATGCAGCTTGCAAGACTGGATTTTGTTGATTCAATAAAGACAAACAAGTTCATACCATCAATACTGAATATCAATGTAAAGCATATCAGATTGGAGTACAATCTCCTGAGCAATATAATTGCCAAGAACATTTTTGGATTTAGTGGCGCCTTGATACTCTCTCTGGACCAAAGATTGACATGCGATAATCATATGCAAGAGTATGAGATTTGATTGGGTGGATTCTTTGTTCAATACATGAAGAAGGTGATAACAGAAGACAGAGATGGAACAAGGAAGTCTAAGGCAAATCCTTTGGGTTTGATGATTCAGGCCCTACTGAACCACTTGAACATTGCTGATATTGCACCTACAAAGATAAACAAGTCTAGATATAAGCCAGAAGTCAGTTATCTTATCCCTAGTTTGGATGATGATGATGAAGACGATGAGGCAACTGAAAGTGATAATGACGGAGATGATAATGATGATGGTGGGCAGGCTAAACAAGTTGCACAACTGATAGCAAAATACTTAACCGCTAACTTTAACCGACAGAGTATCGGGTCAACGGTAGTATAGTGGTCACAAGGTCGAATCCACAAGGAGCAACAGTGAAGTACCAAAGTCGACGTAGAACTTGGTTCAGGTCAATAGATAGTGGAAAGATTAACAACTAATGCAGAAATAACGATTACACTACTGGTTTTGCTTATATGATTAAAAAGCATAGCCGAACTACGATCCAGCGGGTTACTTTTACCCCACAGGAAAGACTTGACAAAGAGCGTGTCTTAACCGACCTACCTATCCGATTCAGTTTATATGACATCCACGGGTGCCAACTCCTAATTCTGGTGTTAAGGTCTGAACAACTCTCGCTTAACACCCTATGCCAGGCTAATTAACCCTCCCTTTAGAAAGCCAACGAACCTAACATGGTTTACCAAAATCTAGAGCCGCTCGGAAAACCGATGAAAACCTCACATAGGGCACGGTCCTAACAACTAGCTAGGTTGTCAATCTAACAACTAGGCTGTGTCTACGCAATGATCCTAAAACCCATTATCCCACATCTCACCGCAAAATGCATCTATAAGTTCGATGTGTGTGACAGTGAACTAGGTGATCAATCTAATTCAAAGACGTTAAAATAAGTTTTAGGACGTGGATTAATCATTAAAACATAATATTACGCACTACACAAATCCCAATCTCATCCTCCTTAGGGTTTTCGCTCGCTTTCACATAATTCGACTACACAACGGATTAGCTACTCATGGTAATAATAAAAATGCAGAAATTTATGAAGAAATTAATAATAAACATGATAAAAAGATTGAATAAAATTTACCAAAAGAAACTGTAGCAATCCACCACTCGAATCGTCACTTCGTTGTGTTCCAATTGCAAAATAAAATAAATAAAGGGCTGATGTTCTTGCAGAAATTGAAAGAGAAAAACAATAGATCTAAACCTAAGAAAAGAGATAAAAACTGATGTGTAGAAAGAAATAAAATCTGATGTAAAAACTGTGTTAAAATTTGACCTAAGTAGCTTTTTATATCAATAAATCAATAGCCGAACAAAATTTCCGTAAATTTCCGTCCCCTTTTCTGCATTTGACAGCTTCCTTCTCTCATTGGATGGGCGTGGGCCCCCTTTGACTAATAGTTGCAGCTTTTCCTTTTTCTCTTCTTTTATTTTTTTTTATAATTGTTCCCAAGAATAAAAAGGGAAGATATACTGAGAGTTCACTCCCCATTGAACACAAATATTGGGATCCCAAAAACTGTATTAATAATAAAAAATTATTATTATTATTTTTTTTACGTCTGAATTTGAATCACACGATATTTCTTCATACGAATTTTGTTTTGGTCGATTTTCGTACTGTTGTGATTCTCGCCACGTCCTCTATCACGCCATACCTGTAATAAAAATAAACCACATACCCAAGCGTGACAAACACCAATAAAACACACACAAATCACCTAAAAATATCAAGATTTTCGACGTAAACATCTTATCGTCTCGTGATTCGACCCGTGGTGAAATGTGCCTATAAAAACACTTAACTACCCCAAAATTACATCGAATAGGCTACAAATAGGGGTAAAATGATACGAAATTATAGCAAAGTTGACTCTCATCAACTACCCCCCACTTAGCGTTTGCTCGCCCTCGAGCAAATCAAGCGATTCAGAAATAAATCATGAGGTCAACGTTGCTATCATACGGGAAACCAATATATTCAATGAGTAAAAACTAGTCAACAAGCGAATAAACATGAACCAAAACATATCTTATAATGAAAACAAAATGTGTGTGTGTGCATAGCTTCTCAATCATTTATCATGGTCAACCGGCTCAGATTATAAGTGCATGACTAATGACGTTACACCATAGGCTTATACTTCATAATCATCTCCACTAATCGAGGTCAAATCAAGGCTAACTAAGGTCAGGCAGGACTTGCACGGTTGTAACGTTAGGCTAGGGACGGGGCTAAACGAATGGATAAAAGTAGGGCTGAGCTTGGGTCGGATTGGGTTCGTTTGGGTTGGGTTTTTCGTAGAATTAGTCGGGTTGGTTTAAAAAAATACTAACCCAAACCAAACCAAACCAAATTATTTGAAAACCCAATGGTTTGGTTCGGGTTTGTTTCGGTTTGGGAATATTTTAAGCCTAAATATATTTATAATTAAACTTCAATGTTATAAAATTCATACATATAATCCATTGAGATTCAAATATTAAACCACATGTCCATAGAGAAAATATTTAAAGACACTATTTTTGACATCAAATTACTTCCAATAATCATTAGTTAAACATTAATTAAGGAAATCATACGTGAAAATTAAAATGTTAAAGAATCCATAATTCAATTGAAAAATTATCAATATTTTATCAATTAGTCATTTTAGTCGGATTCGAATCAAAGGGTTGATTGATTTTGATTTGATTTTGATCGTCCTCCAATTATCACTAAATATTGATCGAAAATGAATAACAACTTTTCATTGGCTAAATCTTACCTATTGTAATATTTTTCGGGTTTGGTTGGGCCGAATAAAAACTCGTCCACCAACGCCATTCATTGGAAAAATTAACACATAAATTTTTGGTTTCAATCTTTTTGGGTTGCTTGGTTCGGCCCTAGAGGAATATCAAAAGAGCATTCTTTTGCATTTAACTCATACTCACCTTACTACAACTCGTCCACCAACGCCACATTGGAAAAATTAACACATAAATCTTCAAGAGCATTCTTTGACTCACCTTATACAACACTTTATTCATTTTTTTTTTTCTTTTTTTTTTTGCTCTTTTTTTTTTTTTTAATTTTATCAACCAACACCAACACTTTTTGCTACCCCTTCTCCTTCGTAGTACAAAAGATCCAACAACACCTTAATTTGATACACATCTTCGTCACCCCGCACTTATGCTAGAAAGTGTGCCCAAAATAAAATTAAAACTCACTCGTAGGGTGCCAAAAAACGTAGACCACAAATAAAGGCTAAGGGTTGGTAATGATAGGCTAATCAATGAATGACTAAGTTCGGGTGGGGGTTTAACCACCCTACAAAGGCTTAGAGGGGTTTATGTGGAAATTTTATGTACATGGTTGGCTATTTGGCTCTGGTCGGGTCAAAGAAATGCCCGGACCGTCATCCCTTAATCTACCAAGATTGACCTTTCTATTTCGTCTCGAAGTTAATGATATAAGTTCTAGGTAATAGATTAATGTCTATGGCATCTATAAGTATTCACTAATCAACCACAATTAATGAAAGAAAAGCTATTACGTGCATAAAAATTCCATTCACAACAAGATAAATGTTTGACTCACATGCATTCAACTCTTGACTAATAATTGACCAAAGAATACGATGAATCACATAGGATTCACAACCTCAAACCATGAAAATTTTAAAAATGGCTCAATTTTACTCAAATGGACCAAACACCAAGCATGTTACTTATTCGATGCATAAAATTTAACATAAGCAGCCAAGTGAACCTAAGTCTACCACCCCTCACTTAAAATGGAACACCGTCCTCGGTGTGAGTGATAAAGTAAAGAAAGAGAGACATAGTTGAACTGGCAATAGGGCGGAACTCCGCAAAGTGACAACCTCCAATGTATCTCCCAGGGTACCTGCACAATCACAACATAGAAACCAAGAATCAACTACGACAAAAGGTCGAAACCTTAAGTGTAGGTAAGCACAAGTATGGAGATGTATATAACAAATAAAATATGGGTTATCACAAAGCATGCAACGGAATGCGAGATGCGTGGTCAAATTTTCATCACTTCTCAAAAAAAAAAAAAAAAAAAAAAAAAAAAAAAAAAACCTAAGAAAAAGTGGGTTGCCTCCCACCGAGCGCCTTTGTTTTACGTCGTTAGCTCGACCAAGTGACTCTAAACGGACTCAAACCACAAATGACTCAACGCAACAATTCCAGCATTCCAATTCAGACAAGTCGTATCAAAAATCATCAACCAAAATCCAAACTCAAGAAGACCAATAGCTTACTAAAAGAGAACAATGCAAGAACCATAAAAATTGAATTGACTAGAAACTTACCTCTTTCGGCTCTCGATGCTACCTCCTCCCAACCGAAGAATCTTCTTTGTTTGCCTTTCGTCCCATCTTCTTTTTAAAATCCGCATCAGGCGGATGTAGTCTCTTCCTCACACCTCTTTGAGCCATATGCACCGGTGGTGGTAAAAACTTGATCTCATAGAACTCATCAGCACGGGGTGGAGGAGTGAAGTAATCCGGGACGGACGTATCAAGCATCACTAGGCCATCCGGTGGCTTAAATATAGGTGGCTGATCAACTTGCTTTTGATCCATAGGTGAGCTTGACGGTAGAATGAGTGATCCCAACTTCTCCTTAGTCTCGAATCCACCACTCGTAGAACGGTAGAACGGTAGAAACTGTAGCAATCCAACACTCGAATCGTCACTTCGTTGTGTTCCAATTGCAAAATAAAATAAATAAAGGGCTGATGTTCCTGCAGAAATTGAAAGAGAAAAACAATAGATCTAAACCTAAGAAAAGAAATAAAAGCTGCTGTGTACTGAGAAATAAAATCTGATGTAAAAACTGTGTTGAAATTTGACCTAAGTGGCTTTTTATATCAATAAATCAATAGCCGAACAAAATTTTCGTAAATTTCCGTCCCCTTTTCTGCATTTGACAGCTTCCTTCTCTCATTGGATGGAAAAGAACTTAAATAAAAAGACTTAATAGCATGGCGATACATTTATACAAAACTTCTACCCCGAGCACACACAATGGATGGGCGTGGGCCCCCTTTGACTAATAGTTGCAGCTTTTCCTTTTCCTCTTCTTTTATTTTTTTATAATTGTTCCCAAGAATAAAAAGGGAAGATATACTGAGAGTTCACTCCCCATTGAACACAAATATTGGGATCCCAAAAACTGTATTAATAATAATAAATTATTATTATTATTTTTTTGAATGTCCGAACTTGAATCTCACGATATTTCTTCATACGAACTCCGTTTTGGTCGATTTTCGTACTGTTGTGATTCTCGTCACGTCCTCTATCACGCAATACCTGTAATAAAAATAAACCACATACCCAAGCGTGACAAACACCAATAAAACACACACAAATCACCTAAAAATATCGAGATTTTCGACGTAAACGTCTTATCGTCTCGTGATTCGACCCGTGGTGAAATGTGCCTATAAAAACACTTAACTACCCCAAAATTACATCGAATAGGTTACAAATAGGGGTAAAATGCACACGAAAATATAGCAAAGTTGACTCTCATCAACAACATGCTGCATCTAAGAAGGCTGCTGAGAAAATGAAGGCTAGTGATACAAGAAAGATCACTGAGCTTTTAAAGCCTAAGAAGACAATGCAGCAATTAGTAGACACTGCTAAGTATACTGAGGTTCCAGTTGATGTTGAGGCTTCTGAGCCTACTGAAGTTACAAGGAAGAAAACTGCTGCTGAGATTTTGAAAGAACAGATAATGAAGATAAAAGAAAGAGGAAAGTCACGAAATTGAAGAACAACCTGCAAAAAGAAGGAAACACGTTGCAAAGAAGAAAGTTCATGGAAAAGGCAAAGAACTAAGGGTCCTGGAGGACCACAGAGAAGTAGAAGAAGAGGCTGTTGAGCCTACTGAGGATGCTAATGTTGTTGTTGAGCAACAGATTGAAGAACCACATCACACTGCGTTGTACTTGACCCTGTTGTGGATACTACCACTCAGGGGGAAGAACAAACTGTTGCAGACCCTACTGATGTGCATATAAGTCAGGGGGAACCTAGTGTGGAACAGTGAGGTAGTAGGTGTTAGGAAATCTACGCGGGAACGCAGCGGAATTCAAAAATTTATTTCCTATCGACCCAAGATCGACTTCGTTTAAGCAATAAACAAACAAGTAATAGACGGTGGTTACCTTGGTTGATCTATAAGATCGACGCTTTGACCGTCTAAGGAGAGTATTTCTGCATAGAGCCGCCCAAGTGTTCGGCCTCTACCGCTAGTCCACACGAACAGCCCGCCGGAATCCCATCATGGATTGCTTTTGGAAAACTCCGGTTGCTAGACCGGCCCTTTTCCCCTCTCTCCAACTCTCTATAATAAGATGCTCTCTATTTTACACAAGAACTATGAGCTTTTGCAATTGTGATGTACAAAAGAGCTTGACACTCACTTCCTATTTGTAGGGAAAGTGGCGCCTCTTAGAAGAGTAGAAATGAAGAAAACATTTTTCCAATAAAATAAGGAAAATATAATTGATTGATTTATCTCATTTATTATAATATCTCATATTAAATAAATCTAGGATATTGTCAATATCTTATATTGAATATTTCCAAGATATTGTCAATATCTAATATTGCTTATCTTTATTTTATTACCATAAATCAATTTACACATGTGTATATATCACATATATATTACACAAATAAATCTATTAATATATTTTATACATACATGCGCATGCATAGTACCAACTTGCACTTTTGCACACACGCACTCATAAGTATTATATATATATATATATATATATATATATATATATATATATATATATATATATATATATATATATATAATATCTAATATTAATATTTGGTAATACCATTAATTAAATTGCACAATCCAAGTGTATCTTATATACACACAAATTGCGCCACCTTAGCCAATAAATTGGCATCCGGGATATTCTTTAATTAACATAATAATATTAATATCTTGTATTTAATTTATTCATAATAAATAAATACCACCATATTAACTTACCACTATAACCCTTATAGTCTCGAGATAAACTTTCCTTATTTGGTTATCATCTATAACCACATTTTAATCCGGCTAGATGTTCATATGTGTGTGACCCGATAGGCTTCCGAATATGTTGACCGTAGACACAAAGTGCAAATTACGAAAATGCCCTTCATGCCTAACGATCACGGGATAGCGTCTAGCAACACACCGTGACCCCCAATCATCGGAAGAGTCAAATGCAATGACTACTACCTTTCACTTGAAACAGTTACCGTGTAACTTACAATCCTATCGCTGTAATAATATCCATACGGTCGTTAGTCGAGTGCCAAAACATCAACGACCGTATCTTATAATCTGGATATCATGCTCTCTCGAAGTAACTCGTTTACTCCCACTTTGCAAAGATTCACGAGAGTAAGACATTCCTTATAAGAAGGCCATTTCGGATATTCGATCCCAATCATAGGATACGCGATTCCCGGACGACCAATCATGTATACTCGCATGCTTCGCATCATACCCAATCACTACCGCATGATCGCCCCGTGGTTGGGAAACCTCAATAGTGTCAAAGCATGACAATCCACACCGTGATGCCATGAAGACTCCGGTCTAAAGGATAATTACACAACCGCCACATAGTGCGACACTTAATGTAAGTGGGTCGGTCCTAACGTACGCATTCTCTAATACACGTCCACGTACATACCCAAGTGTCTCTACACTTCGATAGACGAGATCTATCCCCGCCCTTAAAGACAAAGACATCTAATACGTGCTAGTCTATTTATACTATCAATGCCCCGTTTAATAGTACATCGGCTTTCAGAGACATTTAAGTATCAAACTCATTAAAGTGATTAGAGATCTCATCAACCATAATCGCCTATCATGGTTTCTCTATCACAAGTTTTAATACTAAGGATGTTATCATATAACAATTCATAATTGGTTCTTTAAAAGAACATATATATGACAACAGAAAAGCCATTTAATATATATGTATAAACATAAAGAAATAGTAGAAATGATCCGACCCGGTCTGATCCGGTCCAACCCGATTGGGTTTAGGACACTATTCCAACAATCTCCCACTTGGCCTAAAACCAATCACTCGCACACACAAGACCAAGTTGAAACACAAGAATCTCATGCAATACTCGCAACTAGCCCTAGCCATAAACGGATCGCTATCCGTGGGGACTCAGACTATCTTCATACCATGCTCCAAATGACCAAGTCAAAGGAACCGCCCCAACACACACACGGATCTCTGATGAGACCCTGGTCCTTGCTTTAAGCAATGAATCCACTTACTATATCAGCTATATAGAAAAGGTGGAAGAACTTTATAAGGTTCAGGAATGAACCTTCTAGATCCATGTACTGCTCCCGCTGCGCCTCTAAGGCACTACTGTGTTTTGGCCTAGTTGTAGAATTTACAGTGACCCATATGCTAGTACATTTCCAGCTCACTGTATCACTTAATCAAAGTGATTGCAAACCCTGACTGTAGCTCCCACTCGCCTTCATAAGACTCAGGATACACGTCTATATATCTATATTTATCCGATTCCAAGTTTCGATAAACTAGGAAACCATCCTTAACTTGTTTAAGGATGTTCTCGACATTCATCAGATTTACTTTCATACTTGCTCATGACTCTTCATGAAGTATGAACATCTGACATAACTCTTATGATGGTTCCTATCGTACTAGCAAAGGAAACCTTCATAATTATCATCATCTTTCACCTTATCTTTAGGACTAACGTCCTAACATAGATAGATCTTGAGAACACCGGCTAGCAGTATCTCCTTATGCGATCTATGCTAAACTCTTTTAGCATCACATCTATAGGTAAACCATAATCTAACAGCAGTTAAATCTATCGCTATAGATTCTTATTTCTAAAATAAGAACTGCCAATCCAAGTGCTTTCGTAAAGACCTTGAACTACCAAACATTAATTGACTGTGACATGGGGTGATAACTCTCAAGAGAGATATCCAATACCTTACTCAAAAATCGTAACACACTCCCACTATCCAACTTGCACATGGTCATATCCTTCTTTTGACTCAATCAAACTCCTTTGATTATCAAACAAAGAAATTGTCTAGAGAAACTTGTTTGAGTCCATAAATGGATCTCGTGGGCTTACATATCATGTTATCGTCTATGAACATCGAGCTGTCTGCCCAACGTCTTCAACGCTATCATATAGTCATGATACAAAGTTATAACAAGTATTATCTAAATAGAATTGGGCTCAGCCTTACAGGGACATTCTCTCTAGGTAAGACAGACTAGGTTCATAACCTGGTTGTCACTGATGGAATCTAATTCAGATATTATGGCGCCTGGCCATATCTCTCAATCTTGACTTCAAACATTCTTTCACAAGTCGTGAGATGTTCATTCTTTAAGATGAACTTACCAGCAGCCTTTTCAGGCTTGAGGTTATCCACAGACTTACAGAAATTTTGTGTGCACTGAGCAGTGTTTACACCTCATCGCTATGCGGCGTCTGCTCATGTTCCTATGGTTGAATATATCTTTGTGGTTCTCAAACTCTTTTGAGATCTGATTCACTCCCACTGTTTCTTTTGGAAGAAACACTTCCTCTAGAGACAAAGATGTTTGGAGACAAACACCTTTTGCTCCGCGGACGAGTAAATAATATCTAGCGTACTTGCTAAGATATTCCACACAGTTGCATATGTCGTACTAGGCTCCAAGCCATTCTAACTTTGCCTATGACAACTTCTAATCATCGGTTAAGATAGATTCGACATTATCATCTTCCATATCTAATATGGAATTTATTCAACCTTTATTCTTTGGAACTAGGTTAAGTATAAGGGCACTATCCCGAAACGGGTAAGGGATACATCGCATGGCTTGCGTCACACCTTTATCATATAAAGTGTTATTTCCATATCGGAAACACAATCTAATTGCGTATCCAAAAAATGGTATCCTTCAAGGGAGAATCTTATTCCTTTTCAGACGACTTCTGAAACACCCTTCAGGTATTAATTATTTCAATCCAATTGAAGATTAATTCCTAAGTAGCTCATCAATCTCATATTCGTACTAGCTCGAACTTTTCGGGCTTTCCAAATTATGCACTTCACTGAGTACACTTGACTATTTCTAAAAATAGTCGTAGAGACTAATAAACAATTATTTGTGGCATTAATTGTCACAAGCCAACAAACATCGGTATGTTTAGGCTTCAGACAATTTTTCTAGATTTTACAACCTTTTCGAAAAAAGGGTATTTAGTCATCTTTAGATAAGATACGTATCACCCACACGATTCATAATCACATGGTTCAACATCATCAGAATGACGTTTAGTTGCACGCTTCCCTTCCAGAGAGACTATGTCTAAACAACCACAAATATTAAGGATAACAAGCCATACAAATATTTAGTTGAGATCTCATCACATATATCAACTATATAGTGACATCAATCTAGTATGTTAGATTCAGTGACCTTCCAACTTTATCGGAATAACATTTATTCTTTTCAATTGAATATGTCTACTAAATCCTAACAAATAACTGAGAGTATGTTCTTCATAAGAACCGGAACATAATAACATTTATTTAGTTCCCTTATCAGTTTACTAGATCCAGAATATGGTAAGTGTTACAACGTTTGCTTCACCTTCCATATCTGTATTTAATCTTTCTAATTTAATTTCACTCGTAAGGTATCATATATCTTAGAGTCGACTTTGAACTTAGATAGATTTATCTCAACTTACTTGCCTAAAAACGAAAATGAAGAAACAATAAACTGGACAGAGGGTTGTCAATCCAAAGCCAGGAAATATAGTTGCGGACCTAAACTAACTAAATAAATCTATTCTATAACTAAAAAGAAAAAAAATAAAATTCTAAAATAGCAACAAAGGCAAGGCACAAAGATAACTTCAATTAATTTTAACGAAGAACAAGCATTGATCCACCTATCCCGCAACCCTCAATTTCTACTCTAGATCGTTTAGTGAAGATTTAATAAAGATGTGGTTCACCTATCAAAGGTATGAATTCCTACTCTCGTAGATAATTCGCCTATTAATCTTCTCATCTCTCGATCTTAAAGATTAACGCTTCCATAACAAAGGTGTAAGATTTGTTCAATCTAGCAACCTAGAAATTTAACCTAGCAACTCTCGTTATTTTTAGGTTAAAGATCTAACCTTTATCATGGTGATCTAAGGTTTAACATGATTCTCATCAAAATCAAACAATCAAACATGCAACGATCTCTCGATGTAATTGCATAAACAATACAAAACATAATAAAGAAACAACTTTAAATAAAAACTCACAAAACCATCCAAAGAGTTGAAATCAAAACGTTGCATGATTGGCTTCACACGCTTGTTCAAATCGCCTAGCCTCTATCCATCGTTCTACTAGTTGCAGAAATTATAAATAAAAGAAGTAGATGAAATTATGTTTATGGGGGCGTAAAAACGCAAAGAAAAGCTCGCCCTGAAAGGGCCCGGGGCGGCCAGGGATCGAATTGTGTGTATTAGGGTTCAGAAAAACGCGACTATTTATAAGTTTTGAAGTCGGTTTAGGCTGAGGCGGTGGCTGGACGCCCGTCCAAGGATGCTAGACGCCAGTCCAGATGCTTTGAAATCTTCGAGTCGGGCCGAGCTGGATCAGACGCCCGTCCTTTGTAAAAATAGACGCTCGTTCATCAATTTTGTCAAAACTCTGAATCAAGTCACTTCTCCTGGACGCCCGTCCGAATGCTCAGACGCCCGTCCACTGGACGGTACTTCGAAACGCACGTTCAGGATGTATCAAATTCGATTTTTTCATCTTTATCTCTTCTAATCCTTTATCCGATTTCTTCCTTATCACTTTTGCTCCATAGAAATCTGATCTTGAACCTCTTTTAATCCTCTTTCAGATCGAAATTGTGTATCTACAAGACATTAAAAACATTGCAAAGTGTAATAACATTCAAATAAATAGAAAATCATCAATAAAACACATAATTCAACCAACTTTGCGAATAAATCATTTAAAACCTCACTTGCTCAATAAACCAAATAAACACTTAATTTCTATGCGAATTATACGAATATGGAGAGAATTGTTACAAAATATAACGATATAAATCACATAAAATCACCCTAAACAACTCCCCCACACTTAGCTTTTGCTCGCCCCGAGCAAAACAAGACAAGATAAAGGCTCGGAAAAGATAGATACTTCAGCAAATATAACGCATAGTCAATAAATTAGAGGTTCACCCCGGTGTGTGTGCAAAGCCATAGCAAACTTCCACTAAGTCCAAACTTGAAACTTTCCAAGCAACTAGCAAATACCCCATTCAAACTAGAAATAATTGACACTTATAACATGCACCCTACAAAACGTAACATATCCTGAAAAGGATGATAGAATACATTTAGGACCTTTCTGACATACTCAGAGGATAATCCCTACAACATATCTGTTAGTTTATACTGAGGATAAGGTAGACGATAACTAAGTCTTTTACTCATTCATACCATATTCCTTATATAAGTTGATTCAATAATTTCCATATACAAACACACATCAGAATGAGCTACTGCCCTGTCATAGCAATAGGATATTCGAGATATACCCTACCTTACTCAAATCATAAAGCAGCTTCTTCTGACTGTCGTGAGCTTTTGGTCATCATAGTGGTATAGGACATTCGAGATATGACCTACCGCACTCAAATCATCGACCAGCTTTCGACACACCCGATTATTTCATTTTAAAACAAATTCTAAAGCACAGTAGTTACGTTTCACTTATCACATTCAAACCTAAGATATTCACAGTATGTCCTATTCCACCATGATGACCAAAAGCTCACGACAGTCAGAAAAAGCTGCTTTATGATTTGAGTAAGGTATGGTATATCTCGAATATCCTATTCTGCTATGACAGGGCAATAGCTCATTCTGATGTGTGTTTGTATATGGAAATTATTGAATCAACTTATATAAGGAATATGGTATGAATGAGTAAAAGACTTAGTTATCGTCTACCTTATCCCCAGTATAAACTGACAGATATGTTGTAGGGATTGTCCTCTGAGTATGTCAGAAAGGTCCTAAATACCTTCTATCATCCTTTTTGGGATATGTTACGTTTTGTAGGGTGCATGTTATAAGTATCAATTATTTCTAGTTTGAATGGGGTATTTGCTAGTTGCTTGGAAAGTTTCAAGTTTGGACTTAGTGGAAGTTTGCTATGGCTTTGCACACACACCGGGGTGAACCTCTAATTTATTGACTATGCGTTATATTTGCTGAAGTATCTATCTTTTCCGAGCCTTTATCTTGTTTTGTTTCGCTCGGGGCGAGCAAAAGCTAAGTGTGGGGGAGTTGTTTAGGGTGATTTTATGTGATTTATATCGTTATATTTTGTAACAATTCTCTCCATATTCGTATAATTCCCATAGAAATTAAGTGTTTATTTGGTTTATTGAGCAAGTGTGGTTTTAAATGATTTATTCGCAAAGTTGGTTGAATTATGTGTTTTATTGATGATTTTCTATTTATTTGAATGTTATTACACTTTGCAATGTTTTTAATGTCTTGTAGATACACAATTTCAATCTGAAAGAGGATTAAAAGAGGTTCAAGATCGGATTTCTATGGAGCAAAAGTGATAAGGAAGAAATCGGATAAAGGATTAGAAGAGATAAAGATGAAAAAATCGAATTTGATACATCTTGAACGTGCGTTTCGAAGTACCGTCCAGTGGACGGGCATCTGAGCATTCGGACGGGCGTCCAGGAGAAGTGACTTGATTCAAAGTTTTGACAAAATTGATGAACGAGCGTCTATTTTTACAAAGGACGGGCGTCTGATCCAGCTCGGCCCGACTCGAAGTTTTATGCATGACTGGACGGGCGTTCACTCTTTTGGACGGGCGTCCAAGCGCCGCCTTTGCTGAAATCGACTTATTTTCTTATAAATAGTCGCGTTTTTCACATCATTATAGACCCTAATTTTGTCGAGGCGGCCATAATAACCCTAAGGGGCGGCTTAGCTTAGTTTTTCATCTTTCTTAGATCAAATTTTATGTTTTTTAACTCTTAGTTAGATCCTTCGAATTTATGTACTCTATTCAAGCAATTTCGAGCTTTCAAGTGATGTTTAGAGGCTAAAGGCTTTTGGAACAAGCATTGTGAAGCCGTTCTATCAACAATTCAATTTCTTCTTTGATTATCTTGTGAGTTTTTAATTTAAGTCGTATCTTTATTATGTTTATGTTTATCTTATGCAATTATATCGAGAGACGCTTGCATGTTTGATGTTTGATATTGATGAGAATCGTTATTAAACCCTAGATCACCATAATAAAGATTGGATCTTTAATCTAAAATTAACGAGAGTTGTTAGGTTAAATTTCTAGGTTAGAAATTGATAAATTTCGCTCCTTTGATTTGAAAGCGTTAGTCTTTAGATCGAGAGATAAAAGATTGATAGGCGAACTTGTCCAAGAGATTAGGAGTTCATACCCTTGTTAGGTGAACCACAACTTTTGTTAAGAACCACTAGATAATCTAGAGAGGAATTGGATGTTATAGAATTGGTGGATCAACTGCTTGTTCGTTCGTTAATTTATTGATTTAATCGGTTGAGCTTGAGTTGCTTAGTAAAGTTACAATTTTTACTGCACAATTAAGTTTAGAATAGAAGTAGTTTAGTTATCTTGTTCGTAATCATATCTTCCTGGCTTTAGGTTTCGATCTTCTGTCCAGTTTACTTTCGTTATTTTCATTGTTAGTTTCGTTTTATGTTATAGTTCTTAACTGTTTTATTATCTTTTTAGTAGTAGTAGTCGTGACATATTTAGGTTAATTAAATAAAAACTAGAATAAACAACCCCAATTCCCGGTGAGATCGACCCGGTATTAATCGCTATACTACGATCCCTGCACTTGGGGTAAACCGGATTATTTTATTACTTGTTTGTTTTTCATTAGATAAAATCCGAGACACCTAGAATAGAAACTTCATAAGTTCTCTATTTAAGCACATGCCCTAACTTTCCTATTTAATCCTTTAAGCACTTGTAAATATTTCTTAATGTAGTCTTCATAAGACCTAAGAAAGATCACAAGAGCTATATCTTTGATTTCCTTTCATAAAGAAAATCCAAAGTTTATTAAATAGTTTATTTAACTTTTGAATCATATTCAAAACATTAACTATTTAATTAACCTTTAAGCAATGGTAGAATTAAGTCGATACTTAAATCTTACAATCTTTAAAAACAACATTTCCAAAATTAGATGTGGTCATTCTTATCCAACGTTTGAATTAATTGTCATCGTATGACTGAATGATCATCTTGGATCGTATCCAATGTATGATTAATTCGTTGAAACTTATTTCAAATGATTCAATCATATCATGAGCTTCCGCTTTCATTAATAATTAAAGTCTTGGAGCACTGCATCAATTATGTAATCTCCTTGTCTCTAACTACTATAACGGAATTGCTCATGTCATTGCTTATTTTAAAATGATTAAAATTACTTAACCATATTTGAGAACGTTTCTCAAAATTAACAGTCATAATTTGGTTTTACTAATCGAGAATAAAACATAAATATAAATTTTGCTAAAACTACAACATAAAAATGAAAATAAAAGAGTGTTGTTGTTTATACACGCAAAATCAAAAATGGTCTTTTGGTTTATGATTTTGCTCCCACTAGTCAACTACTCCCAATTGACTTTCAAGAATTTTTCAAAATTCTTTAGTGGCCAAGATCCCATCTGGTTACCCCGATTCCCGACGAGGGCCGATCAACCGGAATAATTCGAAAGGTATGTAACTCTTACCAATCACATCTCTATATGACTCTTGGTGGTTGACTAGTCAACTCTTTGACAATTCACATCTTTATGTGGTAGTCAACCCCTTGCCTCTAGAATAAACGGTCCTGACGAGGTCCAATCACCGCAATACTCTAGTCAAGTCATAACCCAATATTCGCGAGATCTCATACGATCATATCTCAATAACGACGATATACCCGTGGTAGGTCAACTCCCGACGAGGGCCGATCAGTTGGATCCGAACAAAGGCTCTTCACCGTCGCTATTATATTGGGAGACAAATTTTCAACTTGATTTTTGTTGTGGAAGTATTTACGTAAATTAATTCACTTAATTAATTTTAATTACGGTCTCATCAAATATATCTATCTCTATAGACATACATCCTACACATTTATCTAGATCGTGCCTAGTCATGCATCTATCGTATCATATAAAATAAATACAAGCACAAAATAAATAAATGCGTAAAGTAACCGGTATGATCATGGACTTTTCCTAGTTGCAGTTTCGAATACAAACTGACGAAACCGCGGGACAATCTAAGGGTAGCCGCAACCGCCAATAGGATCTTTAATTCTCCATTCTCCAATGGGATCTTTATTTTCGTCTTTCTTTGGTCTTCATCTTCTGCTGCATTCTTGTTACATTTAATTCTATCTAATAAAATAAATACAACCGCCGTACACGGGGGGGGGAGCTAACGGGAATGGGATGAATGCAGAAAATAAACTAGGTCACGTTCTTCATAACGGCCTAGGACAATTTTTAAACCAACAGAAAATTAAATCATTCACATCTATCATATCGGTCGAGTCCATGATCAATCGGGGTCCATATAATCATATTATATCTACTATATCTAATCCATACAATAAAATCTTATGAAAAAGATAAAACTAAAATTTAACTACTTGCATCTTAATTAATCAATTAACATTTAATCTATTAAATAATTTTATCCAATCAATTAACTAATTAACATTTAATTAATTAAATGATTTTAATCGAAATAAAATTAACGATTAATTTTAAACGATTTTAATTTTAATTTTATTTAATTGGAACTATTCCAAAAATAAATCAAAATTAAAATTAACTCTTTTGTTTCTTTCCTCTTGATTCTTAATCAAAAGGGATGCCTTTGGTTTCCTAAACCAAAAGGCATCTTCCTAAACCAAATTTGGCTTAGGTCTGGCCACTTTCCAAAATCAAAATTTTGGAATTGGCCTAGGCTTAGGCCTTTTACAAATCAAATATTTGAAAAGGCCTAGCCTATTCCAAATCAAATATTTAGAAATGCCAAATAATTTTGGTTTAGGTCCTACCACTTTCCGAAATCAAAATTTTGGAAGTGGACTAGCTTGGCCTTTCCCAAATCAAATATTTGGAAAGGGCCTAGCTATTCCAAACAAAGTTTGGAAATGCCATTATTATTTTAATGCCATGTAGCATCCCAGGGCCCAAACTATTTGAACCATTTTGGTTAGCCACATGACACAACTAAACAAAGGAGATATTAATCACAACTATGAACCATATTGAATCACAAAATACACAAAACAAAAATTTGGAGATCCGCCAGCATTGACCGGTCAACCGACTGCCAGCAGCAGGCTGCCCTGCCGCCGCCGCCGTTGGGGTGGTGCCGCCGCCAGTCGGCCGAGCACCACCATATCTCGTTTTTTTCTTTTCGTGTGTCAATTTTGTAAATCAAAAATCTTTCATCTTTTAATTACGTGATTTAAACGATAAAATTAACTACACAATTTAACATGCTTATTGCTTAAGCTCGAAGCTCTCTCCGATACCACTGTTAGGAAATCTACGCGGAACGCAGCGGAATTCAAAATTTTATTTCCTATCGACCCAAGATCGACTTCGATTAAGCAATAAACAAACAAGTAGTAGACGGTGGTTACCTTGGTTGATCTATAAGATCGACGTTTTGACCGTCTAAAGAGAGTAGTTTTGCATAGAGCCGCCCAAGTGTTCGGCCTCTACCGCTAGTCCACACGAACAGCCCGCCGGAATCCTATCATGGATTGCTATTGGAAAACTCCGGTTGCTAGACCGGCCCTTTTCCCTCTCTCCAACTCTCTATGGGATGCTCTCTATTTTACACAAGAACTATGAGCTCTTGCAATTGTGATGTACAAAAGAGCTTGACACCCACTTCCTATTTATAGGGAAAGTGGCGCCTCTTAGAAGAGTAGAAAGGAAGAAAACATTTTCCCAATAAAATAAGGAAAATATAATTGATTGATTTATCTCATTTATTATAATATCTCATATTAAATAAATCTAGGATATTGTCAATATCTTATATTGAATATTTCCAAGATATTGTCAATATCTAATATTGACTATCTTTATTTTATTACCATAAATCAATTTACACATATGTATATATCACATATATATTACACAAATAAATCTATTAATATATTTTATACATACATGCGCGTGCATAGTACCAACTTGCACTTTTGCACACACGCACTCATAAGTATTATTTATATATATATATATATATTAATATCTAATATTAATATTTGGTAATACCATTAATTAAATTGCACAATCCAAGTGTATCTTATATACACACAAATTGTGCCACCTTAGCCAATAAATTGGCATCCGGGATATTCTTTAATTAACATAATAATATTAATATCTTGTATTTAATTTATTCATAATAAATAAATACCACCATATTAACTTACCACTATAACCCTTATAGTCTCGAGATAAACTTTCCTTATTTGGTTATCATCTATAACCACATTTTAATCCGGCTAGATGTTCATATGTGTGTGACCCGATAGGCTTCCGAATATGTTGGCCGTAGACACAAAGTGCAAATTACGAAAATGCCCTTCATGCCTAACGATCACGGGATAGCGTCTAGCAACACACCGTGATCCCCAATCATCGGAAGAGTCAAATGCAATGACTACTACCTTTCATGTGAAACAGTTACCGTGTAACTTACAATCCTATCGCTGTAATAATATCCATACGGTCTTTAGTCGAGTGTCAAAACATCAACGACCGTATCTTTATAATCTGGATATCAAGCTCTCTCGAAGTAACTCGTTTACTCCCACTTTGCAAAGATTCACGAGAGTAAGACATTCCTTATAAGAAGGCCATTTTGGATATTCGATCCCAATCATAGGATACGCGATTCCCGCACGACCAATCATGTATACTCCGCATGCTTCAAGATCATACCCAATCACTACCGCATGATCGCCCCGTGGTTGGGAAACCTCAATAGTGTCAAAGCATGACAATCCACACCGTGATGCCATGAAGACTCCGGTCTAAAGGATAATTACACAACCGCCACATAGTGCGACACTTAATGTAAGTGGGTCGGTCTAACGTACGCATTCTCTAATACACGTCCACGTACATGTCCAAGTGTCTCACACTTCGATAGACGAGATCTATCCCTACCCTTAAAGACCGAAGACATCTCAATGCCCCGTTTAATAGTACATCGGCTAGAGACATTTAAGTATCAAACTCATTAAAGTGATTAGAGATCTCATCAACCATAATCGCCTTTCATGGTTTCTCTATCACAGCTTTAATACTAAGGACGTTATCATATAAAAATTCATAATTGGTTCTTTAAAAGAACATATATATGACAACGTAAAAGCCATTTAATATATATGTATAAACATAAAGAAATAGTAGAAATGATCCGACCCGGTCGGATCCGGTCCAACCCGATTGGGTTTAGGACACTATTCCAACAAGATAGGAACAAATGTACAACCCGATGAACCTACTGACTTGTTTGTATCTGCTATAGATACATTGACTCACCTTGTTGAAGCCTTTGGGGGACAACAAGCTAAGCAATCTGCCTCAAGAAAGCCCACAATGCCTTTTGAGAGAAAAGAAAAGAAATCAAAGAAGGAAAAAGTAGATCCCAACATCAAGAAAATTGAAGATTGTCTAGCTTGGAAGTTTGGTTTCTACAAGAGAAAAAACAAATGCAGAGTCAATGACTGGTTTTGAGGAATGGTCATTCAATCAGTTGGGAGTAGAGAGCTTGATTGCATTGATTGATACATCTGAGCTTCAAGTGAGGCTGTTGGATATTATTGAAAGAGAGAAGCAAAAAGGAAGCATCATGTTCATAGAACCACAAGATGCACCTAATAATGATGATTCATCATCCTCTAGATTTTGATGATGATCACCCTTCCTTTCCAGGCCAACCCAGTGGCCCTGCATTGGAAAGACCTACTGAGGATGTAGGATAGGGATCTGAAGACAATACAGCAGATCAATTCGTTGATGATGGCAAGTCTGCTGAGGGCCGGCACACTGATCATATGGATGAAGACATGAATGATATGACTATGGATGATCTGGAAGCTCTAATTAATGATGGGATAACTCTTGGAGATAACAGACTGATCAGTATGTCTGACACCTTATTAGTTGTGGAGTCTGATGCACATTCTGAGAATCAGCAGACTGACTTGCTAAATGAAGAACTTGGAAATATTTTCAATGAAGATTTCGAGAGACAGCTTGCTGTAGCAACATCCCTGGAAGAGGCCAGAATATCTACTATTTATGATGTTGTTATGTTTGAAGAAGCTGATGCAAGTTCAGAGGACTCAGCTCGGTATCGTCGAGTGGTTTGACACTCATGCAACCTTATCTCAAATTGCAGATCAATTACAGAAGGTTACTGATGAAAGATGAGTCTTAGAGGAAAATATGGCTATATTTCCTCATATTTCTGTTGAAGAGGTGGTTCAGGTTGCTGAGTTACAAACGGACTCGAATACGAGTCGGAACAGGAAGTTCGGGCTGCTGAGGATCACATAGCACCTGGACAAATGTTGGAACCATTGATGGGATTGGAGGAATCCCCTGTACATATTGTGTCCAAGACTACTGAAACACAGGCTGTTGTAGAACCTAGTGTTGTAGTACAGGCTACTGAAGTTAAAGCTACTGAAGGTAAAGATAGTCAGCAGACTATTGTTGATGAGGATGAACAGCTGTTGGACTATGACTTTAGTGATGAGGAGTTCCAAATGCCTGAGGAAGAACAAGTTGATGATGAACCTCAACATGCACATATACCAATTTTTGAGGAGGCACATGTTTTGAAACCTCAACCTGCACAAAATCCTATTTTCGAAGAAATTTTTGGAGATGCGATTGAGGAATGTCCTGAACCTCCTGGATGGGATAGGATAAGAGCCATGGTTGTCAGCATACCAAGGGCAAACTATAATGTTAAAGAGCTTGCTGATGATTTTGCTGGACATATGGCTGGAGGTATGGCTGGTGCAGTACCAGCACATGTTTTGGAAGAGTTGAGGGCAGTAAGAGATGATATTACATAGTTAAGGACTCAACTGAATAGACAAGAACAAATATTTGAAGACTTGATGAATCTGGTGGAAAACAGAGAAAGAACTACTGAAACAGTTGCTTCCAACATCACTTCCACTCAATATGCTATTGCTGACCTAACCCAAGATGTGAGAAATATAAAGCTGAGCACAGCAAACAGAGATAAACATTTGAATGAACAATTGGCCTCAATTCACAAAAATCTTGACAAGCTTGCTGAGGCACCCAAGGCTGTTGTGGCTCACCCTACTGAAGCACCTCAACTTGCTGCATTGGATCCTAAGGTTACTGAGATGATCAATCTACTGGAACAAACTATGAAAGGAATGATCACTGCAGTTGACACAAGGACAGAGATTATGGAAGGCCAACTTGCTAACTTAACGATCACACAGGAGAGTGTTCATGGTCTATTGTCCCGGTTTATTGATGATGTCAATAAGGGGGAAGAGGGCCTTACAGCAGAAGCAAATGAGGCTGCAAGGATTTTTGCAAAGAAGAGATGAGAGAATGATATAAATGAGTTCAGGAAACCTGCACCTGGCAGGATTCAGTTGACTGATGACCTCCTGCAAGAATATAATAAGCTATACTATGGAAGGAAGAAACCTATCATCACATGGGATTTCAGGAGGGACTGAATTCCTTTCTGGGACTGAAACATTGGGAAACAAGGGTCAAGGCAATGAGAGCTTCCTTTAGAAGTGGAAGAGGAGGAAGAGGTGGAAGAGGTCAAAGACTGGGAGTTCAGTCAGCAAGGGATTCACTTGATGAATTCAAACATTTCTATATAGGATAGGGCTTCAGTGTTCATAACATTGGATTAACTCTACCAGAAGCCTGGAAGTGGTGGAAAGAGCTGAATCATTGGGTTGACTTTTCCCCAATTGAAAACCAATGGATGATGGATGTAGTCAGAGAAATCAAGGAGTTCTATGAGAAGAGAGAACAAGACAAAGATAGAAACTAGATCAGCACACTTACATTATTTATTATATTCTGCTGATCCTAGTTTGTAAAAAGTTTGAACAAATTTGATTATAATGAGAAATGGCTAAATTTGTTCTGTTTTTGTTTTTATCTTTTTGCTTTGCTGTAAGGAGGGTATTGGCATCATCACTAAAAAGGGGGAAAATTGTTGGACATATTTTAAGTTTTAATGATGAGTGAATGCCAGACTAGCTGTTATAGAGCAAAGGCAAAAAGATGTGTTGGTCCCTTGGAAAGGCTAACACAAGTTTAGAGGGGGGGTTAATAAACTTGTCACCAAAAACTTTTCCAAAACTGAAAGTACCCCAGGAACTGAGTTTCTCAGTAACTCAAACTGAACTATCAAACTGTACAATGTGGCTCGGTTCGATCGTTCCAACCCTTTAATCAAAGTTAGTTAATTCAAATTAGCTAATGATGGTACTTGTATTAACTTGCGGCGGATAAGATCAAGCCTTTTTGCAATAGATGTGATAATAAAGATCTAAGTCTCATATGTATCAGTTCTATGCTGACTCAATGTCTGAAGTTTGCTGAGTGAAGTGATGAAATGATTATGCAATAAATAAAGTAATCACAACAAAAATGTAAATGCGTAAAGTAAATCAACACAGAGTTTGTTTATGGAAGTTCCGGGTGGTGTAATCCCGTATGTCTCCCCTTTTCCTTTGGTGTAGGAGGTATCACTAGGATCTTGAGATAACTGTTACAAAATCCTAGTCTAATGACAGTCCTTCACGACACCCTAGTTTCACTGTCTACACATAATGAAGAAAGGTGTGATTGCTCCCTTCACTCTGCACACTAATCCTTCGGAGGTGGAATGACTCCTTCACCAACTCACCACTAACACAAACACAGTCCACAGACTGCACCAACAGCTGTGGCAACCAAGTTGCAACCGTATGAGGAAAGGTGGAGTTCCTCTCCTCAAACTATGCACAGCCAACCCTTTTTCACAAAGGTTAGGTTTAGAATTAATCAAAATATTTAATTCGGTGTCGTATCGATTCTTCCGGATATGACGTTGCGGCTCCAAGATGCCTTCTTCCCCCTTAATGGGTTACTGGATCTTTCTTTGTAATCTTCAAGGCAATTCCGTTGGCTTCCTCTTTTCTAGATATGAAATCTGATTTTCTGGATCTGGATCTTTAGATATATGCTTTTTAAAGCTTTTTCCAGATCTCTCTTTCAAGTTCTTCCCTCTATGTATTTATAGGGGCAATGTAACGGTCAGATAAACTTTATAGCCGTTGCATTTGTTGTTTAGCCAACGTTCATATGTACGACCTTTTGTCGTTTTGTTATTTCAAGTTCAACAAGGCCTTAACTCAGTTATCTACTCTTTTTCAAAACTGAGTACCTCGTATACATGACATCGAATTTAATTGACTAAGTCAGGGTACACCATTCAAGTTTCTTCTTTTCTTGGTAACTGATAATCTTTTTCCTTAAGATTATTCAGCTTTTACATGATCTATAGTTCACTTTCAGGTCACCACAGATTTTCCTGAATCCTGACTTATAGTCATGACTTAATCGACTTCTAACCGAGTTTGCCACCTCGGTTCTTCGCTTCAATAACCGAGTCCGTGTCCCTCGCTTCTTTAGTCTTCAATAACTTAGTATGTGTCCCTCAGTTCTTCAGTCTTCTAGATAAGCCAACCGAGTTTGTGTCCCTCAGCGAACTTATCTTCTTCAATTTTTTCATAACTGAGTCTGATCCCTCGGTTCTTCATATGTATACTCAGTTTGCTTGTTGTGACTCAGCTGTTCACCTAGTTCCTATCTATTACAATGCTTGTCTGAAACAACCTATACAAAGTTCAGACTCTAGATAGAGCTTATACATTTTTCTCTAGACTATTTCTTGTTTCTTCTTTCATTATGCACTATAACAGTTAGCTATGACTTCATCATCATGGGTTGTAAGTTATCTTACTAAATACGTGACAAATCATCATCAAAACACAGATATTATTTCCAACAATTTCCCCATTTTTTATGATGTATCATAACCCTCCCTAAAAGCAATAATAAGAGAATAATGCAAGAAAGCATAACAAATTAAAATAACAAACTAAAAACAGCTGAGTTAATTACAAAAACAAACTGATTTACTGGATTGATTACAACTTTTCTTTTTCCAAAAACAACATCTTTTCACCAAGGAAAATACTTCTTTTTGTTTCTAGAAGCCTTCTTGTCTTCCCTTCTTCTCATGATTCATTATCTCTGGGCTTGATATCCAGGTATTCATTGATCAACCGATTTGCTTCTTCTTTATCTTGGTTTTTGAGTTTTATCAAAATCTCTTTAATCTCCACATCCATTATCTTCTCTTCTTCTTTTGATAAGACCAAGTTTCTTTTCTTTAGGCTTCAGGATATTTTCCCCCTTAGTTTTTGTCTCTTTATCTTCATCTGCCTTTAAATATTCTTTCAATCTGGCACAAATTGCAATCTTCTTTCTGATGTTCAACACAGCTTTAACTGAGGCTTCTTCATCTTCCTCAGTTCTTGTTTTTTTAAAGATCTCTTCTGCAATCAACTCCTCGATCAATTTATCAGCTGCCTCTCCATTTTGTTGAATAATAAGTAGATCAGCATCTACTTGTCTGTCTTGTTCTTTAATTAACAGTTTAGCATAGATTTCTTCAGCTTTGTCAGCTCTTTCAGTTTTATCGGCATCACCTTCGCTTTATCTTCCCCTTGTTTGAAGATATGCAAAAGCTTTCTTCAAATAATTTTTGCAAGGTGATGATGTTGGAGTATTTGTTCAGACCTGAGTAATGTGCTGTTGAAATGAATTCATGTGAGTTGTAGAGCTTCTGTTGTAGAGTCTGCATCAGGCTTTCGATGATCACTTTTAATCCTTCCAATTTCTCCTCAGTTTTAGTTAATTGGCGCTGAGACCTTTCAGTTTCATTACGGGGAATGTCCATCAATATAGATTTGCTTGTAGATGTATTTTGAACTTGAGATGAGGAACTAGCTTCACGATAATAAGAGTCATGACTTAATAGTTCTTTCTCATACTCAGTCGCGCAAAATTCAGCATCTTCAAAAACTTCTCTTTGCTCCTCAGTATATCGTTCATCCATCTCAGTTGGAAGTTCACTTTCTTCAGTTTCATCTTCAATTAGAATAGTGTCTTCTGTTTCAGTTTTCTTTGCAAGATATTTGTTCCACATCCTTCTTTGTCTTCTTAATGTTCTTTCATCCAGATTTACAGTTTCACTTGAGCTAGAGTTTGAAGTTTCTCTCTTATCTTCCTCATCGACTTTCCTTTTCTTCGCTCCACTGGACACTGATTTCTGTATTACTTGTGTTTCTGTGGGTTTTGAGATGGAGAAATAGTCTAGTATACTTTGAACAAGATATGTAAATCCCTTTTTCAACAAGAACTTTTCTCAAACAGCCTTTCTTCCTTGGGCTTTCGCTTTTTCATCTGAAATTTGTTTGATCAATTGCTTGAGAACAAACTTGTTCCAATCCAGCTTTTGCCTTTTTCAGCATTGTGTAGAAAGTTAGTTTTCTCCAGTTTCAGCAACATAAGAACTGACTTATCCTGCAAAACAGTTTTAAGTTTTCTTCGGTACCTATATCTTTTTGGGTCCGGCTGGATTAGTTACTGAAGTACAGACTTCGGTTTCTTTTATGAGAGAACTAACCTTTCTCATCTCTTTTCTAGATAGGCCATTATGCTCAACCTTAGTTGATTTCACAAGGATTCTTTTAGATTTATCATCTTTATTTTCTCTGTGTAATCCACTAGGTCTTCCAGTATTTTGATGTCTAGAGTTTATACTCCTTGAAATCTTAAGACTGGGTAACGATGGGTAATTATCATTGCTTTTGTCAAATTTACTAGATAATAGCCTTTCAGCTAGATTTGACATCTCAGTTTCAAGAAACTCATTCCAATCTTTTGCTTTGCCAAGTTCTATATCTTTTAGTTTCAACTCCAGTGTGAGTTTTTCCATCAACTTGGCAAGCTCAGTGTGTCTCTGACTGAGTTCAGTGAATGATAACTGAGTTGTAGAATGTACCTTTTCTTGATTACTTGTTACAGCTTCACGATATGAATGTACATTCTTTGGTTGCTCTAATGAATCTTTTATATCGTCAGTTCCTTGCACAACTCCTTTTCTTCTTCATCTGAGAAGTTACTTAGTGATAGAACTCCTCTGGATTTGTCATCATATACATTGATATTGATATCCACATCATCACTGAGTTGAGGTTCTGGGTTTGTAAGTGAATTTGTAGCACTGAACCTCTCAAATACTTGATCCTGAAAATCAGATACATTTTGCAAATAGTTAGTCAGGGGGTTAATCAGCCAACTTCTAATTCTAGATGTATCCATTAAATTTCAATAAAATACTTTTACAAATGATACAGAAAGGGGTTTTCAACAACTGGTTTGTAAGATATCTTTGGATCACTTCCAAACGGAAGAACTGCCCCGATACCAATTGTTGGTCCCTTGGAAAGGCTAACACAAGTTTAAAGGGGGGGTGAATAAACTTGTCACCAAAAACTTTCCCAAAACTGAAAGTACCCCAGGAACTGAGTTTCTCGGTAACTCAAACTGAACTATCAAACTGATGTACAATGTGGCTCAGTTCAGTTTCGTTCCAACCCTTTAATCCTGTGTAGGAGTTGGTTAATTCAGCTTAGCTAATGCTGATACTGTATTAACTTGCAGCGGATAAGATCAAGCCTTTTTGCAATAGATGTGTTAATAAAGATCTAAGTCTCATATGTATCAGTTCTATGCTGACTCAATGTCTGAAGTTTGCTGAGTGAAGTCATGAAATGATTATGCAATAAATAAAGTAATCACATCACAAATGTAAATGCGTAAAGTAAATCAACACAGAGTTTGTTTATGGAAGTTCCGGGTGGTGTAATCCCGTACGTCTCCCCTTCTCCTGTGGTGTAGGAGGTATCACTAGAATCTTGAGATAACTGTTACAAAATCCTAGTCTAATGACAGTCCTTCACGACACCCTAGTTTCACTGTCTACACATAATGAAGAAAAGTGTGATTGCTCCTTTCACTCTGCACACTGATCCTTCGGAGGTGGAATGACTCCTTCACAAGCTCACCACTAACACAAACACAGTCCACAGACAACACCAACAGCCGTGGCAACCAAGTTGCAACCGTATGAGGAAAGGTGGAGTTGCTCTCATCAAACTATGCACAGCCAACCCTTTTTCACAAAGGTTAGGTTTATAATTAATCAAAAGATTAATTCAGTGAGCTGTCGATTCTTCCGGATATGACGTTGCAGCTCCAAAATGCCTTCTTCCCCCTTAATGGGTTACTGGATCTTTCTTTGTAATCTTCAAGGCAATTCCGTTGGCTTCCCCTTTTCTAGATATGAAATCTGATTTTCTGGATCTGGATCTTTAGATATATGCTTTTTAAAGCTTTTTCCTGATCTCACTTTCAAGTGCTTCCCTCTGTGTATTTATAGGGGCAATGTAACTGTCAGATAAACTTTATAGCCATTGCATTTGTTGTTTAGCCAACGTTCATATGTACGACCTTTTGTCGTTTTGTTATTTCAAGTTCAACAAGGCCTTAACTCAGTTATCTACTCTTCTTCAAAACTGAGTACCTCGTATACATGACATCTGACTTTAATTGACTAAGTCGGGGTACACCATTCGCCTTCTTCTTTTCTTGGTAACGATAATCTTTGTCCTTAAGATTATTCGACTTTACATGATCTATAGTTCGGTTCGGTCACCACGACTTTCCTAAATCCGGACTTATAGTCACGACTTAATCGACTTATAACCGAGTTTGCCACCTCAGTTCTTTAGTCTTCAATAACTGAGTGTGTGTCCCTCAGTTCTTCAGTCTTCAATAACTGAGTCTGTGTCCCTCAGTTCTTCAGTCTTCTAGATAAGCCAACCGAGTTTATGTCCCTCAGCGAACTTATCTTCTTCAGTTCTTTCATAACCGAGTCGATCCCTCGCTTCTTCATATGTATACTCGGTTGCTTGCTTGTGACTCCTATCGCCTAGTTCCTATTGCTTGTCCGAAACAACCTATACAAAGTTCAGACTCTATATAGAACTTATACATTTTTCTCTAGACTATTTCTTGCTTCTTCTTTCATTATGCATTATAACAGTTAGCTATTAGTTCATCATCATGGGTTGTAAGTTATCTTACTAAATACGTGACAAATCATCATCAAAACACAAATATTATTTCCAACAAGATGTCTAGATCAAATGTATAGGTTTATTAGAGTTTGATCTTTGTATAGGTTTGATCAAACAAGCATTGTAATTAGGTCAGCGAACGTATCGGCAGACCTGTCTATGTCAGTAAGGTAACTAGGTCGGTAGACTAGTTAGGAACTCGAAGGCGAAGACCGAAGTCTGAGGGTTCAAACTCAGTTATTGAAGGCTAAGGGATCAAACTTAGTACTTAAAGTCAAGGATATGGAATCAGAATTTAGGGAAGTCTGTGATGACCTAAACTGATTACATATACCTTGTGTACAAGGTCAAAGTTCCATATAATGGTGATTGGAACTAAGTTATGTTCAAATTGGTGTACTCTAAGTTCACAATAAAAAGTTAGATGAAAAGACAGTCAGCTGAAGTGTTTTATAAACACAGCAGACTTAAGACACTATTAATCGACATGAACATCACCGACTAATATACACAGGTATCTGCTGAGTATAAATCTTGATTTAATCAAAGGTTACATTGGAAGATTACAAGGATAAGGATGGATTACAAGCCTTGATATTGTCAACAAATCAATGGCCAAGATGAAAAGAACGTTGGAAAGATTCAGAGGATTAACCAATGGACATAAGTCAAAGTGTGGACAGACTGAAAACTGACAAAAAGCAAGCGACAAAGTGTCGACTATGTACGAGACGAGAAAGCAAGTCAAGATGGAGACAAATCTGAAACGGCTATGTTTGAATTTAAAACATAAGTCACGGGATTCTCACCTATAAATAGAAGACTCCTGATTCAGATACAGATGATGAAAAGTGATAATCTACTCAAAGCTATCAAGTTTCTTATCAAGAAAATCACCCTACTGACATCACTGAGCTAAAAGCTACTGATCCAAAAAAACTCTTCAAGTGTAACCTGCTATCAAGTTACATCAAGTACACACACTTGAAGACATCAAGCTGCTGATCATTTCATCATGATCAAGCTGCTGATAACTGAATCATTTACTTGATTCAACCTTTCTTTTACAAGAAACCTGCTGAAGACAGAGAAGCACTTAGGTGTCAAGAAGCGTTGTTTGTGGTGGAGCCGGGTGAAGAGGCAAACCTACCCTTCAAGGACCAGTGGAATACTTTGGAGCAAAGAATCCTACATGTTTCAAATATTCGGTTTGTGAAGCCATAGTTATTGGTGAAGGACAGACAGCTTAGGGATTTTTGTAACTGCAACCTCAAAGATCTCTAGTGAATTTCCTCCAACATCATAGGAGAAGAGTGAACTGACAGGATTACACCACCTTTAACCAATATAAAAATTGCCTACTTACTTTCTGCATTTACTTTCTGCATTTAGTATGCTGATCACATCAACTTACCAAAACTAGCAACTGAATCACACACTTACACTACTGAGTATCTAATACTTAGTATCATCTTTTTAACAACAAGTTACAAGGCTTAATTTGAATATATTCCGCTGCAACAAATCCAGTAATATCTGTTGTCGCGGACTACGAGTGGTCGGCGGACTGCGAGCGATCGCACGCCGACATTGCTGAGTTTGTTAACTCCAAAAGTTTTAAGTGTTAAGTTTATTCACCCCCCCCCCCCCCCCCTAAACTTAACCAAAGCATTTTCAAGGGACCAACAGTGTGTACGGAATAAATCGAGCCGTGTTGTTTCCAATTTATATACATGTCCACTGCAATTTGATGAAATAACCGTCCAGCAAATAACATTGATGATTGTTTTGGATGTCTTATTTGCATTTTGTAGCAGTAATATTCTTTACAAAAATATTTTTGTTTTTGTTTTTGTTCCTTTACACCTGTAAAAGTGCAACAATCAATGTATAACCAAATAAGATCAAGAAATATATATGAACATAATATTAGATAAGTACATTCTTCTTGATTTATTACATCTTTGGCACATGAACAATTTTCAATATTAACTGCATTTGGTGCTTGCGTGAAATTATTGCCTTGTTCAACCAATTTTGGAATATTTCGATGCCATCCAATTTTTCTCCATTTGGGAATAAGAGTGGGTATTGTAATGGATCATAACAACCAGAATAATGTTTTACTTGATATGTCTTTCCAGAATGTGAATGTATAACGATATCTCTTTCAAATTGAACATTTGGATCGTTTCCCTCTATCCGGACTGCAACAACTTGTTATGCTTTTGGTGAATTATACACTCTTTGATCTTAACTTCACATCTTTTGCAATTCGAATCTGTAAGTCATCGAGGGAACTATATTTTTTCAACTTCCTTAAAAGTTTAGCATAAAGATTTCTATCTAAAAGTCTCATTAACTGATCTAAAATAAGTTCTTTTAAATTTGAACCTAGAAATTTACTCATGCGATTTTAAACATCAATTTGAGTGTCGTAAAAATATAGTTGAAAGTACACCGGCGTGTTATCTTCTGGGACAATATCTGGTAGATTGTGATAAATTTTCCTTTGAACTTGAAATGTGTATGCTCCACGTGTTCCATATGCCAAATCTTTGTCTAGTGTGACTCCAAAAGATGTAAATGAAAACATATTATTGTATGCTCGGATATTTTTTCGCAATTCTTTACACGATTCTAGTTGTGAGGTTAATAGATCATATTATGCATCAGGGACATCTTCTGAGGATAGTTTAATCTTCCCATTATCGCAACAAAATGTAAGAGATTCATGCTCAGATCTTTTTGCGTTGTAATATATACAATTGTTTATTTTCCTCTATTGATGTTGTTCAGATAATTTTGGCTCATATGCAATTTCACCTCTTGAAAAAGAACATAAAAACATGGAAATTTAACTTGGTAAAAGCATTATTTTTAACACAAAATCAACATGCAAGTTACCTTCACAATTGATTATAGTAATTTCAGCATTGGGGAAGTACTTTTGATCACTTTCTTTTGTTGTGCCTGAAATCTCAATGAAGTGAAATGACATACAAATTGACTTACTTTGCTATAAATCGAATTCTCGTGTGTAATATTTATATAATAATTATAAAGATCTGAATAATAGAAGAAAAGTTCATGTTAATTACCTTCGTTTGATCTTCGTATCTTTCTTGATTCTATGACTTTTCGAATCTTATGTTGTCGTTTTTCGGTTGTCATTTTGCCATATTTTGCTTTATCCTCTTCTCCTACACAATTCACTAAGAAGGAAAAAAGTGAAAAGTCGATGAAAAGAATTGGACATTTTGTTTTTTCATGTGTATTATTATAGTAGAGATAATACGTACCCTTTCCATTCCAAATACAACACCCGTTTACTTTTAAGAAGTTTTATTTTATTTAATTTACATGTGTATGTTATAGCTTTGTATACACAAAAATCTTCACATATTGTTGCTCTCCAATGCATTTTTTTGTCACGCGCTTTTCTTTTTCTTTTGGCTTCAACAACAATTTTGATCTTCATGCTTCATTCCTCCATTGTCATTGAGGAATATTTGGTTCTTTTAACTTCTAATTTATGTGCATCATCAATATTACCTTAAAAAATCATTATGATACATCCATTAAATTGATATTGATGCCGCAAATACAAATTAAATAGATTGCATAAATAATAACATAATATTGCTATTGATACAATTGATTAGCCTTACTTTCAACGGATGACGTGTTATATATTGTTGTTGGCTTTTTCATCGACTGTGATTTGTAACTATTATCGATCTAAGTTGATTTGTTTGCAATTATTTATGAAATTATGTGTAGAAATTGCGTTTGTATAGTGTCTCTTAAAGGAGAAGTTTTGTTATCAAAATTTAAATATGTTTTGGATTTCAAAATTGAATACCTTTATTATTAGTTTTAAATTGTCGTATGATACTTTTAAAAAAAAATCTCGATAATGAGGAATAAAAATTTGTCGTAGAAAGTTGTAGTATGATGAGGGAAAAAATTTGTCGTAGGGATAAGGAAATTGGGAACGTCGTTAAATACACTTTATCTTTAACTTCAAACTCTAACAGTGTTCTTCTTCCATCTTCCCAACTTTTCTACCTGCCTTGAGTCATCTCAAAGTTGCGACAGTCCACTTCAGTCTCCTCGTTGGCTTGTTGTATCAAATCTGGTCTTGTAATATGTCTTTGTTCCACTTCATCCAAGATAACTGGCGTTCTACGTTTTCTTTCATGCAGAGCTTCAAAAGGTGGCATCTGGATGATGGTGTGGTTTTTGGTGTTGTGGGCAACTCTGATATCTTTAACTTCATGAAGGGCCATGAGTAGTACTGTTTCAACTCTCTACACATCTTGGTTGCTCCTAGACGAACTACACCGCTATCTTGAGGGCTTCATTCCCCGTTGTCTTCATCAAATCTTCCATATTCGGAATACAAGGTTGATTCTGATGCTGGGGGTTTCCATCTTCATCAATCTCGCAACCACTAATTGGTTTGGCCCTGACCCCTCGCTTGTAACCGACAATAATTGAACCTTTGTCTAGCTTCTTCACGATCTCATCCGCTGCCTCGAGTCCTGAAATCAACGTTACAACGCACTTTACTTCTGTTTGCTGAAGGAATCATCAAATGCTTAAACTTGCCAACTGGTCCGCAACTCTTGACACGATTGACTCCGTTTGATCTCAACTTCCATCACTGCGGCACAAGCTTGATGTAGGACTGCAAGGATCCCAGATGAAAGAATCAAAAGTATTGAAAAAAGGGTATGCGATAACAAGTTTTTGTGTGAAGGATGAAAGACACAAAAGAAATGTCGGATAAAGTTTGATTTCGTAGAATTAATTCAAACTTCCAAAAAAAAGGTGTACAAAAAAAAATCATTGATGGTCCAATTCAAGGGTTCAAGGTTGCACTACTCGAGATGTGTAGTACAATGCCAAAGAATAAATGCTTAAGGTTATTCCTTATGGGGGAATGAAAAGCTTAAAACAGAACAGACATTTCAACAGGTTTAACAAAATTGTTATCGAACCACAAAGACATAAGAGGGAACGCCAAAAGGTGTGTCCGGTGGTTCATGGCTCTAAATGGCCTGCAAGAGATTTAAAGTTTAAAAGGCGCAAGGTGCATTAATCTGAATAGAAATTAATAAGACTGTGGAGTCCAACTGTTGGTTGGCAAGATAGGTTCGGAAGGCATCTTGGCAGAGACTACCTTCTGCTTGAACTGGTTTAGCGTAGATTTCCAATAGGTTGAGGGTAAGTAATTGAAATGTATGTCATGGTGGTCATAAAGATCTGACTAGCAAAAGATAAGGTGCATACCTTGAAAGAACATGCATCACTATGAGAAAAGATTACAACATCGACACTACCCTTATGAGGGAAGCTGAGAACGAACACAAGTAAGGGGAATGTTTTGACATTAGAATGTTTAATCAAATTGAATTTGAAAGAAAGAATGAGAGTGCAACAATACGACAATAGAGAGAACTTGTTCACAAAGGAAGGCTTAAGGAGATATGTTTCTGAGATAATTCGTGACAGAAGATGGCGAGAAGTTATTGAACTCAAATACCTCAAGTGAGGAATCGAATGGAAGTAATTTACTAGAAAAGGCATAAAAGGTTTTGAACTTCAAACATGGCATACTGGAAGGTAATGTCTTTGTGCTTGTTTATAACTGCAAAAGAAACCATAACGTTAGCCTTACAAACATCCTACTAAGAGACTTACTCTAGAAGAAGATAAAACTTTGAGGAAACTTCTAAAACATCACAATCATAACTTATTACTCTCTTAGCCCAAACCCTAAGTCAAAGAGGTGAGGATTCCTTTTAGGCTGTGGTCAATGATATTTTATTCCGGATCTGATATTATCGACTTGTGTAGCCCAAACCAAAAGGATTTTGAGCACGATCAAAGGAGAAAAGATGAGGATACTGGAGTTTTCTAGGTGACAGCAAAACATTAGAATTTTTGGATGAGAAGAAGTCGGTCAGAAACAATTATTTTTGTCGAATGTACGAGCTGTCAGAATTTCCAGATTAGTAAACACTGATTTGAATTGCAGATTGCGATCAAACGAAAAGGAATTTGAACTTAATCCCAAAAGTAAAGTCATAGATAAAAGTGTTGTCTGAAACATACCAAAAATTCAGGTCATTTGAATTTGGTTAACCTGTTCAAAACAGAAGAAGAAGTGAAAGTGATGCTGCAAATTTTCTGGACAGAGTGTCCGGCATTAACATAAAACAATAAATAATAAATTATCCTATTGCAATTGCTAATATAATAATAATAAATAATAAATTATTAATTAATTAGAAACAAACACTTTTTGGGAGAAACAAACTCACACTTTTAATGGTAGAGATAGAGATGTATAGAGTTCTTTACTATTATGTTTGGATATAGTTTTGTATTTAATTTGTTACTTATATAATTGACTTGATTTTTAAAACCTTAGCGAGTCAAACTCGAGTTTGAGTTGGAAGACAAAAATTCGTTTAGCGAGTCAAACTTGATCACGAGCTCGAACACTTTCTTTATAAATGAGTCAAGTTTAAACATATTTTTATGCATGTTTATTAAACGACGGGGCCTTTATTCGCAACACAACTGATATGCCCGTTCTCTCACATCTATCGGTGTACCACACCATTTTTATAGAATCGACCATGTGAAAGTAGTCTAATATACAAGACAACATTCGACTTCTCGCATTTTCGATTTAGAACATAAACGAATCAAACAAGAACATATATGTATCTTTTCCCTTTATTAAACGAACGATCACGAATAAACCGAAACCTAAACGAACATAAATTTGAACCACAACTACTCAGGGCACTTGCAGCAGAAGCCCTATATGGTGCCCTATCCCTACAATGAAGATAAAAAATAGAGTTTGCCCCTAAAAACCCCTTCAGCAGAATCACCATCCCTATAATATTTAGGGATGGTGAACAGTACAACCCCATTTCTGGAGACACACTGTAGCATCCCTATTTAATTTTTTATTATTATTTCTCTTTCTTCTACAGACAAAACGCGGGAAGTATTTCCTATCAATAAATAAAAATACGCAGCAGTTGTTCCTCTCTCTCATACACCCACGCTTTAACATTAAGAAAAACCTAGCCTATCCTTCAATCTCAAAAGGATTCATCATCGGATGTGCAAGAATTCACTGCATAGTATGTAGAAATAAAGAAAGAGAAAATCAGCCATTTGTTTTCTCCATGATTTTCAAATTTTGTGCTCTTCTGTGTAAATCAATTTGGGGTCTGATTTCTACTAAAAAGGTATGTAATTTATGTAAGAGTTGATGGTAAATTGGTTTAATGAACAAAGGAATCAGTTATTTTTTCAATTTTGCTTCTAGGGTTTCATTCTTGTGGAATTTAGAAAACTAGAGCCCTCTTATTTTGTTTCCCCTGTCTCCAAAAATTGTTCAAGATAAATACTGTGAAAAATGGGATAAAATGAACATGGCAGAGTGAAAAATTTGTTTCACATGTCTTAATTTATTTCACATGCTATCTAATATGTTGGTTTATAGATTGGATTTATAAAAAATTATTTGCAGAACATTATATTCATGTAGTCACATGGGTTTTTTGTAACAATATCTGGAGTTCAGACCTTTTTGCTTAACCGCTTATCTTCAATTCTGGGATTGAAAGATGAGGAAAGTACTTTGTATTCACATGATGTTCATCTTTGAAAGTTGGTAAATGTACTTGTGACCATCTTTTTTTTTGCTATGGTCGTTGCTTTGGGAATATGAACTAGTACAGATAATTCCCTATCCATTCACACAATAGGAGCTCTGTAAATTCCACATTAGTTGTGATCATGTATTTTCTCTAAGGGGGGAGTATGAATGATACGAGGTCTTTAGGTTCAGCCTTTAGAGTTGATCAAGGAAATAATCTGAATTTATATGAAATGTTATTTCAGGTATGAATAACGACATTTCTGGAATTATGCGTATGGCTGAAGTAACAGATGATGGGTTGGACGGTGAACTTTACCAATCTGAAGCAAGTGGTGATCATTACTCTCAATTTACACCGAATGATTTGGACACCTCTATTGAGTTGGAGGCATATACGACCGGAAATAAGCCACGCACAAAGAACTTCACCCCAGATGAGGACCTTGTGTTGGTATCTACTTGGCTTAACATAAGTCTTGACCATGTTCGTAGCACAAATCAAAAGGCAGACCAGTACTGGAAAAGAATTGGCAAATATTTTAATGAGTCCATTGAGGGTAAGTATGGACAGCGCACAGACAAGTCTCTTCGAAATCGATGGGGAAAAATCCAACAAGGTGTTAACAAGTTTTGTGGCTATCACACAACTTGAGTTAGCTCGTAAATCTGGAGCAACCGGCCATGATTTGGTATGTAAACTAGTACTCTGTGTGAATGAAATGAATGCTGAATAGTAGTAATATAAATTGATATTTTGTGTTATAGTTTGAAGAGGCCAAACTGGTATACCATTCAAAAGAGAACCATGATTTTCAATTTGACCATTGATGGAATAAACTTAGACATCAATGTAAGTGGATCAATCTCGGAAGTCAAGGACCAGTTTCATCTGACACAATTAATTTGGATGAAGAAGAGAATCCTACTGCTGATTTTGTTGATTTGGATAGACCACCGGGAGTAAAAATAGCAAGGGATGATGATAGTGATGAGCAAGGGAAACAGAAAGGGAAAGGGAAAGAGAAAAGGAAATAGAAAGCCGGTGACACATCTCAAATTGATGTCACTTTTAGCAACTATATTGAGGGAAAACGCAAAGATGATGAATTGAAAATGGAGATGTTAAAACAACAGATGGAGATGGATAAGATGAAACTTAACATTGAGATGATGAGGGTCGAAGCTGACAAGGAAAGACGAGATGCAAAACGTGAAAAGGAAGATCAAGAAATTATGATGATGAATGTAAGCAAGTTGGAGACTAAAATGCAACGAGATTATTTTGCAAAACTACAGGCCGATGCTTTTGCGAGAAGAATGTCTAAATAGCACTTTATGTTATGCTTTTGCATTTTATGTTTTATGCTATATTCTACCTAGCACTCTATGTTTGGTTGTTGTTCAAATCTTCAACCACTCTTGGTGGATATTTTGAGGGGTTTTGGGCTAGAATTGAAGAATCTGACCTATGTTTGAAATGAAAGATTGAAGGTAAATATTTTTTTGATTTTTGGATTTGTGAATGATGTTTAACAAAATGTTGGTTTTTATTCTTGGGTTCACTTTTGGAGAAAAGGAGAAGAATAGTTGGAGATGACTAAATGTGAGTGCTGTGTTTTATTGCTACTAAAAAAATAATTAATCTTTGTTCTACGGGTGTGATTAAATGTCAATTAAAAATACACTTCAAAAAAAACATTGAATAAGCGTTGATGCCCTTGCAAAGTGTCACGATCATTTGATGTCCGTGATTGCCGGGAGCTTTCACCTCGTGCCTCAAGTTTTTCTCTTTGACGTTTCCAAGCTAGATTTTGAATCATATCATCATCATCGTCGCTTCCGTACAAGAATTTTTTTCAAAAACTTATTGCTTCCACTCATTGTGTAGGATAAAGTTTGAAAAAAATAAAAATTGAAATGTGATGAAGTTTATTTTTGAGCTCTCAAATGTGGTGAAAAATGAATGGGCTAGTGACATATTTATAGTTGGATTTTGAAATTTGACCGTTGGAATATAGCCGTTGTACTATAGTCGTTTGAATTTCAAATTTTAAAAAGTAGTTACAAAGTGCTTTTGAGTTTTGTTAAAGAATTAATACTTTAATGATGTAGGGATAGGGATAGAGAAGCTGCTGTGGAGTGTTTTGAATTGAGATGCTGTAAAATAGAGATGTGTATTATTTTATAGGAAAAATTAGGTTATAGTCCACTTTACAGGCTGTTATTAAGTTTTAATCCACACTCAAAATAAAAGTTGCAATAAGGACAAAAATTATTTCATTGGACTGAAATGCCTTTAAGTTCTTTTGCCGTAACATTTCCCTTATTTCCCCAAATCCAAGTTCGCTCGCTTCTTGCTTGCAATAACACATTCCCTTAATTGAGCTCGTGCTAATTAATGAATGAATTTACCCGTAGAAGATGAAGCATAGAGGAAGGAGAACAAGAGAAGAAAGAGCACTCCACCGCGGACATGGCGGCAAACGGCATTGCTTTTGTTGAGCAGCTTCTTCTTCTTTCTCTGATTCCCATGGCCGCCGCCGGCGTTCTGTCTCGTTTAATTTCCGATCACTTACATTTTGTTATGATTTACTATCTCTGCCTACAGCACTCATATATATTTTTGTCATTGAACTCTGTTTTTTTCCTCTTAATTGCTTGATTGATCGTAGACGGCGGATATAAATAAAGCTGCAATAAGGTGGGTTATTTTGATCCAAAGTATTTACAGTTGTGTTCATGGGTGTTTGTTAAGCTTAAACACATCTGTAAATGAATGAGTTTCAAGATGCTATTCTTGAATGTTTTTTGAACAGAAAATAAGAAGGGCTTAGAGCATCAAATCAAGGAGAAACTATGGCTGGTTCTTGGGCTGGATGATGAGTTAATTCGGATTGAAATTGAATGTTAACCTTGGTGATTTGAGTTGCACTTTCAAGTCTATTTTGAACAGAAAATCTGGGTTGTTTTGGAATAGCTTTAAGGTTGTTTTCTAGTGTATTTGAATGAATCTTTGGAGGTGCTATTGAGGCTGAATGATGACCTTAAATCGAGCTGCATTAAGGCTGAAAATGGGCTGGAAATAATATAATGATGAGCCATTTTTATGAGACAAATGAAACATACAATACCATCGATCGATTAGTTTCCCTTTTAGTTGTATATACTAGACACTCTAAGTATCATTTCTGTTGAATGTCATAATTTTTGGAGGTGTCTAAGTATCCCAAACATGTGATACAAAGCAGGTGAAAATCTGACTCCAGAACGGGAACAAGCATTCCGTGAGTTGCCTACTACCATTGAGGAGCTTGAAGCTGCCATAAGTGATGTTACTTCTCAAGCCAATTCCATTCTCTTCCTCAATCAGAATATTCTGATGGAATATGAAAGAAGACAAAAGAAAATCGAAGAGGTGACACGTAACCAAGATGCAAGTAGGAGAGACTTAACAATGACTGTGAGTTTAAAATAGTTCACATTTACATTTTATGCATTCATAGGGGAATGCAAGTCACTGAAGCATTAAAGTGCGATGGAAGAAAATGTTGAACAGAATGCAATGTTACAATATGAGTAGCTGACATGGATGGATTTATGTACATATATGGTTCAAAAGAATATGCTCTATTTTCATTTCTATTTCAGACATGGATTTATGGGAACAGCTTTGAGTCTTTTCTTGTTGATGTTGTCAACCCGAACAAGCAAGCGATGGAGAAGTGGGTCAAGAAAATGACGTAACCGGAGACTTTAACTCTCTCTCGTGCGAATCCCAAAGTGAAGGAATACATACTAGGAGAACTCAGTAAAATTGGAAAACAAAAGAAGGTTTTCCTCTAATTTTGTCCGTGCTTGTTTGTTTTCCTCTAATTTTGTCCGTGCTTGAATTCCATCATACCATGTGTTTGATATGTATAATTGCTTTGTGGTTGCTTTATGGATAATACATATATGATCGGAAGTATTACTTGATCTAAATTATGGTCATATCCTTTGACAATTAAAAGGTTTTGAGTTCATAAGAGTTGTGCACCTTGATCCCGTTCCTTTTGACATGGAACGTGATCTCATAACACCGACATTTAAGAAAAAGAGGCCTCAGCTTCTCATATTACTGCACATCTGCATACTTGACTAGTTTACATTACATGGAAACTGTTTAGCTTATTTTCTCGATATCGATATCGATATCGATATCGATATCGCATCGGCATCGATATCGATCGATACATATCGATCGCATCGCATCGATACTTGATATGATGCGCATCGATATCGGTATCAATAATTTGCCTTATATGAGCTAGATATGTGTGTCTTGAAGTAGTCACTTGAATTAAGCCTTAAATGATACTGATTACCTACCTTGAAGTAGTCTCCTTATTGTACTAGCTGCATATTTTGTTCCATTTCTTTTTTGGGGCTTTCGTTTCTGCCATTTTTGCTGTTTTATGCTATTATGGGTGCTGATTTGAGGGGAAAATGTACAAAGTTTGGGGTATTACTTTTCAGCTATTTTTGATGTTGAATTATGTTGTTGTTGGTGTTAATTTGAGTGGAATATGTAAAGATTTGAGCTTTATTCTTATGACATTGTTGCTGTTTTTTGGACTGTTCTTTCTTCCATTATGGTTTGCCATTTTTTATGTTTATTTGGGCCTTATTTCTTCCAATTATTGCTGATAATTTAAGAGAGATATGCAAAGATTGGAGCTTTACTTCTCTACAAATATGAGGAAAATATGCAATAAGCATTTTGTTGAAGATTTTTTTTTGCCTTATATGAGCCTTATATGATATTGTGTCACTTGAATTAAGCCTTAAATGAGCCTTGTATAGCGTGTGCCCTTGAAGTAGTCACTTGAATTAAGCCTTAAATGATACGATACGATACGATACTACGATACGATATCGATATTCTACCTGCATCAAGTATCGATACGTCGTGTTAGTGTAAATGCTGCGATTAAATTCGGTTTTCAAATACTACGTCGAAAAGGTATCAAACGCGGTCTCAAAATGAAGATAAAAAAATATGAACTTTGGTGAAACAATTTTGATGATCGGTGTTCCAGATCAAAAGTTACGGTCGTTTATAAGAAAAAAAACGCTCCGGTTAATACAAATATTTTTTCGTCTTTCAAAATATACGTCGGAAGGGTATCGTATTTGGGCTCAAATTGAAGAACAAAAAAAAACATGAATTTTGGTGAAAAAAATTTCGATGATCGAAGTTGTAAATCAAAAGTTACGAGTGTTTGAAAAAAGAAAAAAAAAAAATATATATATATATAAATAGCTACAGTAAATATATATGCAAACAATACCACTGAAGCTACGCGCGTCTCATAAAGGGGTAATTTTATCCGTCTAAAATTGTTTGTCCTTTTTGCAACTAAAAAAATATGTGTGTCCTATTTATTCATTTTGTACCAAAAAATGACTTTTGACTTTTTATCTCTATTTTATATTATTTTAGGAATAAAGAATAGGGATGCTGCCGGGAGTGCCCTCAGTTCCGGCTTGCTAACAGCTCTACTGCTGCAACTGTTCAGAGTATCACCTACACTTAGCTTCTCCTCGCTACTTATCTTCTGTTCGCTTATGTTGTTAGCTTGAACATCAAGATCACCAGGCAGTAATGCTCTAGCACATAGGAAGCTGCCAATCAGTTTTGGATAAAAAGATGAAAAGAGACCATCTTTACTCTCATTATGATGATAAACAAGCTAAAACCTCAACTCTTCCACCCTCCAAAGCCTCCGCCGCCGCCTGCCTTCAGCGGCGCTTCAGCAGCAACGAAGTCATTCAACTCAAAAATCAACCGTTTATCGCTCGAAGGGGCTCACCGCCAAGTTCTCCAGACCTACATTTCCATGCTCAAGTCCAATATCCCGACTGACCCATTCACATACCCAAGTCTGCTCAAAGCCTGCTCTTCGATAAACCTCTTTTCTGTCGGGGTTTCATTCCATCAAGGCATTATAGTTAATGGGTGCTCCTCAGATCCCTATATCGCCTCCTCGTTGATTTCATTTTACTCAAAACGTGGTCATGTGAAATGCGCACACAAAGTGTTTGATATGATGCCTGTTAGAAATATTGTTCCTTGGACTGCCATTATAGGTTGTTATTCACGCGAGGGTGATGTTAATTATGCCTTTCATATGCATAACAGAATGGTAAACGAAGGTATACGACCTGCTTCTGTTACGATATTGGCTATCCTTTCGGGTGTTATGGAGGGTGCACATGTGGAGTGCTTGCATTCTTTTGTGGTAAAGCTTGGGTTTTTATGTAATGTGGTTTTGGTCAATTGTATGTTAAGTGTCTATGCAAAATGTGGGAGGTTGGAAGCTGCTAGATGTTTGTTTGAATCCATATATGAGAGAGATCTTGTTTCTTGGAATTCTATGATTTCTGCTTACTCGTCCGTTGGTAACGTGAAAGAAATATGCAGGCTCTTATGTAGGATGCAGGTTGCGGGGGTTCGGCCTGATCAGCAGACGTTTACTTCGGTGCTTCCTGCGAGTGCTAAAGAGGGAGATGTCAGATTAGGAAAGGTTTTACATGGGCAGATAGTATTAAGTGGTTGTGAAGCAAGTGCACATGTAAAAACTTCCCTTGTAAGTATGTACTTAAAATTCGGAAACGTGAATCAAGCCCTTAGGATTTTCGAGAGAACGAAAGATAAGGATGCGGTTGAATGGACGGCCATGATTTCAGGGCTTTTGCAGAATGAGCAAGCTGACAAGGCATTGGAAGTGTTTCAGCATATGCTATTGTCTCGAGTACTGCCATCTAGTATCACTATCGCTAGTGCCCTTGCAGCTTGTGCTCAATTAGGTGCAAAAAAATTAGGGCTTTCGATTCATGGCTACATTCTGAGGAAAAGAATGGCCATAGACGTAGTCTCTCAAAATGCTCTTATAACAATGTACGCGAAATGTGGCTGTTTAGACCAAAGCCGTGCTGTTTTCTTGATGATGGATGAAAGAGATATCGTATCTTGGAACGCCATTGTCAGTGCAGAGGCACAAAATGGACACGTAAACGAAGCTTTGTACTTCTTTAACGAAATGAAACTGGCTCGAAAACAACCCGATTCAGTGACCGTTGTCACTATTCTCCAAGCTTGTGCCTCCATTGGTGCCTACCAGCAGGGCAAGTGTATACACAACTTCATACTTAGAAGCTCTATCAGACCGTGCATTATGATCGACACGGCTTTAGTCGACATGTACTGTAAATGTGGGAACCTACATTTGGCCAGAAAGTGTTTTGACAGAATGCTGTATCACGATTTAATTTCATGGAGCACGATAATCGCTGGGTACGGTAGTCACGGTAAAGGAGAAACTGCATTAGACATGTACTCGCGGTTTTACACGACGGTTTTAAGCCAAACCCTACTATATGTTTAGCCATTCTTTATGCATGTAGCCATAGTGGACTTGTAGACCAAGGACTAAACTTGTTTGAGTCCATGGTAAATGATTTTCGAATCGAACCAGAACTCGAACACTGTGGATGTATCATTGATCTACTCTGTAGAGCTGGTAGGATTGAAGATGCTTATGAATTCTACAAAAAGACATTCACCGAACCGATCGCCGATGTTTTAGGCATTCTTCTTGATGCTTGCAGATCAAAAGGAAAGGCAGAGCTTGCAGAGATTATTGTCAAAGAGATGGCATTGCTAAACCCGGTGGATCCAGGGAAATACGTGCAGATGGCGCGTAGCAGCGCGTCAAGTGCTGACTGGGATGGGGTGAGTGAGGCTTTGGGGAAAATGAGGAATCTTGGTCTGAAAAAGATACCTGGTTGGAGTTTCATTGAATTGAATGGAATGATAATAATGTGTTTTAAGGGGCAAGTTTGTCATTTTAAGCATGAGGAGACAATGTTGGCATTGAATAATTTGTATAATGAGATTAGAGAATTAGTTGATGAAGTACCATTCTATTGAAATGCAAATAGGGGTACATTTTTGTAGCAAGATTTCTGCATTTCTTTTGGGAACGTCTTTTCGGATAGCGTATTTACTGATCGAATGACAGTCAGAAAATTATTACTATTCTGATCTAATTTGAGTTGGATAAGTGTTTTATTGACCCAATATTCATCAATTAGATCAAGATGTACATTTGATACTTTGTAGCTACATTTGTTAGACAAATTTTTTTGGCCTAAAACTGAGTCAAATCAAAGTGTATTAGGAAACATAGAAAAGAAGCCACAATTTAAAAATATATTTTGTTTTTTTCTCAATAAAAAGAATATTGTGAGAAGATTTAATTATTTTATTTTAGCAATATTTTGTGTCTATGTGTAGATAAATTAGATATGAAATGAGTGATGCATGTGCATTCTCTAATAATTTGAAGCTTGTAATTTATTGTTTTGTTTAAATTGGTAGCTATTTTTCATGATCATAATAAGCTTTCTGGAATTGACAATACACACCTTGTGGAGAACTGAAGTTTCTGTCCACTTATTCATAGAAGATATTTCTGACACAGAAATGAAGATATTCTGAATGTTAAACCAAAAAGCTCAACAGTCTTGTTTTACACAAGAAGAAGAAGCTAGATATATAGATATTCCAATGGAGACCATCAGCATCTTCCGGGTCAACCCGCCGCTGAGCTTTTACCCGGAAAACCGCCACCATAGAAGAAACAGAGTTAATAATCCCTTTCAACATCATCAATGGAAGAAGAGAGTTTCACAGGTGACGACTCACTTGCAATGCCAGAAGATGTATGTTCCTGGTGAGTTTTTCAATTTTGTCATCATTATTATTCTTTGCCAGAGAGACCATGAAAATCTCACAGCAAGTGTAACAAAACATCGCGGTGCAGCACGAGAAATGTCACAAACACACTTTACTTCATCGATCATGGTGTCAATCAGTCAATATGTCCTACACTACTCAGTCAATAGGGGTCGTCCCTAGGTCCGGACGAGATGGGCAACTGCCCAGGGTCCCATAATATAACAGGCCCCCAAAAAATTACATGTTGTAAGAATAGTCTAATGTGTTTTGTAGGGTTTGGAGAAGCATCACCAGAAAGGAAGGCAGCAAATCATCTCCATGATTTTTTCACTTATGTTGCTGTTCGAATCGTTACAGCTCAGCTGGAGGTTCTTTCGTTCCATAACAAAATTCATGCTTTTTTTTATTAGCTTAAACTTAATAAAGTGTTTGAGTAATGCATTAATTATGCCATGTTTAACCAGTTTATGAAATAAGCTCATGATGTTATTTTTGACAGAACAGAGCTATAATACAGAGGCATATAAAGAGTTGATGGAATTCTTGAGCAAGCATCCATTGAATGATGGGGATAAGTTTTGTGCTGATTTGATGCGTGAATCTTCAAGACACAAGACTTTAGGTAATACTGTCCCCTAAATTAAATGCCAACCTCGTCGAGCGGCTCGGCTCAGCTCATTTTACACCCCTCATATTTATGACAGTATCATTATTCTGTTCAAAATGCTAGAACAACTAATTAACAAGTAATAAACAGATGGATCTAACCACAATACATTAATGTGTTTTCCCCTTTCTTTGCAGCCTTGCGCATATTAGAGGTCAGTAAATTTTCTTCACTTTCCTTTTTACAGTAAATTTTCTCTTCCATTACTCTAGTTGGCCTTGGCCATGTGTTATTATGTAGCAGATCAAGCTTGATGTATATAGTAACATAGTTTTCTTGCATATATATATATATATAGGTTCGATCTGCATACTGCAAGAATGATTTCGAGTGGGACAACTTGAAAAGATTATCTCACATGGTAAACAATTATACTTTACAATACAATGATCCCTAGCTAGTTGCAACTTTGCAACAAGAGAATCAAGTCCGTGTCCGCACTGCAGTGCGCACGTAAAAACATGAGCTTTTTCACGTGTGTCGTATCATACAGTGTACATACATGTAAAAGCACGCTTGTTTTAACGTTGTTCTCTGCATTAGAATTGTGTGTGTGAGGGGGGGCACTTCACATGTAAATTGTAAACTAGTGTTCGCACTTGTAGCAGATGTTATTAGGTGTTCATATCTAAAATAGAAATGGAAAGGTGAAAAGCTATCGAAAATACGGCCTGCAATGAGATGAAATTTATACCTAAAATAGAAATAGAAAGGTGAATAGTGTTGTTACATATATAACAACACTATTCACCTTTCTATTTCTATTTTAGGTATAAATTTCATCTCATTGTAGGCCATATTTTGACCAGGTTTTTTGTTTTCTATTTATTTTATATAAACACCTAAAGACACTTTTGTAGTAGATATTCAATTAGGTGTTCTATATCTAAAATAAATATTTTAATGTTATAGATATATGGATAGAAATGCTGGTGTGGAGTGTTTTGAATTGAGATGTTGTATAATAGAAATATGTATTATTTTATATTATTTTGGTGATGTAAAATAGGATAGCTGGTGCAAGTGCCCTCTGATATTCTTGAAAAATGTGCAGTTAGTAGATGAATCAAACACAAGACTGATGAGGGAATATGTCTCAGAGATTAGTCATGAGAGGTGACCAAGTTTTTCCCAAGGCAAAATGGCTTCTTGTTCTTCAATATTACTACAACTATAGCTAGAATACAAAATGCATTTGGAATAGATAGTTTGGTCTACATTTATAGTTCAAAATTTAGTTACAATAATGTTACTGTCACGACTATTATGACACGACAAATGTCACTGAACTGCTCGGGTTTGTTTTTTTTTTCTCCTATCAAAACTTATAATAAAACGACAAATTTCAGTGTCAAATATTACACTTTGAAATTCTAAAAGGAAAGCCAGTCTCAATCCCTGTATGAGTTACATGTTACATGTCCCTATAAATGGACAAAAATATGGAACAGTGTATACCAGTCACTTGCCTTATAAAACAGTGTTTTGGGTCATGGGTGTATTCAAATCACTAGTCAGGAGAACCAATAAGAAATGTGCCTTTAAAGGCACCACATTTTTTTACCGTGAGCACCACAGAAATGTGAAAAACAAGTGATTACTCGTGGCAACACACATTAAATTTTTTAATGATAAACCTACCAATTACACCACACCTATTAAAAAAAATTCCTATCTCCAGATTATTTTTACTGTTTCCAATTTTTTTTTTTACAATAACATCCTTTCACCCATAAACATTTGCATTTTTCTCCTCAACCTTCAACCACCATCTTCTCCACCCTCCAACCACCCACATCACCATTTCCACCACTTCTTAGTTCTTACCATAAAAAAATTCACCATTCTCTTCCAACTCATCAATTAAATCCACATCCACCCTAAAATCGACAAGCAAACAATGATAGTTCCAAAAATGTTTTGAGAAAAGAAATAGAAAAAGAAAAATACAACCACCTTCCCCTGCTCCGGCGAAAGTTTCTCAGGCTTCCAACTCCCCTATTTTTTTTCTTCACCCACTAGGCTTTTTTTTTCCTGACACAATAAAAACATATAATTGAATTTTGATCCCTTTTTTTTCCCTGTTAAAAATCTTTTGATTTTATTTCGATTTGGATTCTTCTTTATGCCGAATTCATTATCCGACTGTCGGGACGGTGAGGGTGGCGGGGCTAGTGAGGGATGGCAGCTGGTGTGAGGTGGTGGGGCAGGCGGGGGTGGCAGGATGAAATTTACCCTTTTGTTGAAAGTTTTGATGAAAAAAGGAACGAGGAAGGAGAAGGAGGTGGTTGGAAAGGGGCAGTGGAGTTAGGTTAATGGCAGCTGAGGTGAGATATAGAAGACGGGTTGAAGAGGGGTGGCAAGAAAAGGGCGGCAAGGCTGGTGGGGGTGATGGGGTTGGTTGAGAGTGGTGGCAAAAAAGAAATTAGAAAAAAATAGGGTTATATGTGTAGTTATTTTGTTATAGTGGAAGATTTCACAGGTGTGGTGCCATAAGTAAAAATGACATCATAATAATTACATTATGGTGCATTGGGTATATATAAAATTCGATGTGGTGCCATGAGTGGATTAACATATTAAGGTGTGGTGCCTATTAATTTTGGTGCCCAAGTAAAAATAGTGTGGTGCCTTTAAAGGCACCCATAATAAAAGCGTTTTTCTATCCGCGCCCCATTTTACTTCCTAACACCGTATTTTGAGGGGTTTTTTTTTTTAATTTTTTTATAATGAAACTGTACATTTACTTCTGATACAACAAAAATGTAGGAACGTTGCGGTTCACTGATGTTTCATACAGAAAGTAACGCTAGAAGCAATGACGTTCCATTTCGTTAAAAATACTCACGGTTTTCGAACTAATTTCTTGAATTAATGCACTGCAAACCCGTTATGCCGAAAGTAAAAGTTGGGTGTCACTTAGGGGTGTACACGGTTCGGTTCGGTTCGGTTCGGTTCGGTTAATGGCCGTAACCGAAACCGAATCGAAATTTTCGGTTAATTGAAAACCCGAACCGAAACCGAAACGTTTGTAACAGAAAACCGAACCGAACCGAAATAACCGGTTCGGTTCGGTTCGGTTAACCGAAAACCCAAAAAAAATCAAAAGTAAATAATTAGCGATAACCGAACCGAACCGAACCAAAATAACCGGTTGATTAACCGAAAAACCAAACCGAAATAACCAACTTTCGTCCAAATTATACAATTACAATAGTTTGATTCACTATATGGTTATAAACGGTTTTATTTTTATATTCGGTTTCGGTTCGGTTCGGATATAAACGGTTTGGTTTTTGGTTCGGTTTCGGTTCGGTTTGGTTTTCGGTTCGGTTCGGGTAATTTACAGCACTAACCGTAACCGAACCGAAAATTCCGGTTTTTCCATTTTGAAAACCGAAAACCGAACCGTAGGTCTTATTAATCGAACCGAACCAAACCGAATTACTCCGATTCGGTTCGGTTTTCGGATTATCCGAATCCGTGTACACCCCTAGTGTCACTGTCACACGAAACAAGATGGCACAGACACCGCTGAAATCCGACAATCTTCCTCAAAAAGATTAGAGAATATAACGTTTAACTAATGCAAACCTGAGTTATTTACGTCCAGCATACTAATGCAACATGAGAATATATAATTAAGTAAAAGTAAACGTTGAGTCCACTCAGCATACTAATTTAATATACTAATTAAGCACTTTTTATAATTCAACACAAAATCTCCAATCAATTTACTCAAATTTTTATCAGTTAAAGGGGAGTTGATATTAGTGTATTCAATTAAGACAGGAAATTATTGAGCTATGCCTTAAATTAAAGTAGTACTAGATGATACTAATAAGGCAATATGATGAGGGAGTGAATATCTAAACTTTTAATGTCTCTGAATAATTTCTGTAGCAGTAAACTTTTCATGTTTCCGTCCCAAAATATAAGTTCTTTTAGCTTTTTAGTTTTGTCCTAAAATATAAATCCATTTACAAAACCTATAAAGCATTTATTACATCTTTCTCTTTCTACCACTCATTTATTATATACTCAACCATTTTTTACTATTTTGCATTAATACCAATGAAATGTCATTTTAGTCTTTTTAATCAAAATTAATGACAAATAACAAATTTAACTAACTTTCTTAATATGTGTGAAAAAACCTAAAATGACTTACATTTTGGACGGAGGTAGTAGTATTTTATCTTCACTTTGTGAACTATTATTGCTTGTACTTTTTTTACATTTCAGTAATTATATGGGTTGAAACATGTTGTAACTTCAATATTGATGGTTTAACACATAATGTATAACTGAAAATGTAAAATTTATAGGTAAAAATGATGTTGTAAACTTGTAATCAAATGGCACTAGCAGATGTATTATGATATCGAACAGGTTTTGGACCACATTTTTCCAAAATTTAAGTTATCGTATGTGTTTTCACACTGATTAATAAAGTGGTTGAATGTCATAAATTTGATGGTTAATATCTAAAATGTCCCCTGGGTATCATGAGTGCAATAGTTGTTAAGTAATGAAAAGTGGTTTTATTAATAATAAATTATGGGTAAGATAGGAGAAAAAAATAATAAATGTTGCATTAGTGATGTAGAATAACTTATATTGTGTGACAAAACAAAAGGTATAGAATGACTTATATTTTGGAACGGAAGTAGTAGATCATAATTTTATTTACAAAAACGTCATTACTGTTGTGAAACCATGTCTTGCAGATTATTTTTAGTCCATATTAAGATCAACTTTGAAAATATCGATTCTCTTAAGCATGATCGATTTTTGACAAATCGGTTTGTTTTTTTTTTTTTTCAGATACGAAAGGATAACACACACGCATTAATTCGCCCCAAACGGGGTTCGAAACCTGATCTCCTCACTAAGTAGTCGGTTAGACCCTAGTGGTTTCCACTAGAGCAATGTACCAAGTATGACAAATCGATATTTTTTTCTTCAGGAAACGTAAGATTTTGTTGAGCCGGACTAACTCCGAAAAAATACAAACAAAGGCCAACTAACATGCCCGGCAAAGCTGGAGACACACCCGGACTAACAAATAAAACGAAACAAACAAACTACTTTTTGAAAGGCAAACAAACTACTCACAAATAGACAAAAGACCAACAACCCAAGGAAAACACAAACGGTACAAGTAACATGCTCAAGAACTAGATCTCAAAGAGAATGTCTTGACATAGAATGGTGAAATGACCAATAAAGCCGATCACTCCACCCAAACCAAAATCCAAGCACATAAAATAAACAAAGACTAGCAACAATACAATCATTAAGAAGAAACCAAAAAAAATGGAAGACTAAACCGAAAGTCTGTCGCCGCCAAGCGAAGAAGAGAGAAGCCCGGAAGGGTGACTAACACCTCCGTCCAAGAGAACGACTACCATAAACGCCGGCTAAAAGCTCAGAGCCTAAGCGGGAATATGTAAGCCCAATGCAGTCAGACTACCTCTGCTAGCCCACCAAACACCACTGCTCCTCCACTAGATGAAAGTACCACCGTCGGCCAATAGGACTAAAGAGAGGCGGATCTAGGCAGGGAACGGACCCAGATCCGGGAATAATCGTCCGGCCTCCTCCCTAAGAAACGCGAGATCCGATCCACCACCACCGACCACAGGCAAACTCAAAGGGCTTAAGAGAAACAGGGTTTCGTGATACGAACCAGAGCCGGCTGCCGGAGCGAGAGAGCAGCGAGTGGCGGTAAAAGAAATGGTAATTTGTATTAAACAATTTATCATCTTCCAGATATAATGTCAAGTTAGATGGTGGTTAAGTTAACAAACATATACTCCCTCGAATAAATACAGATCTTAAAGAAATCAGTTATTAAAGACACCACAATTAATTTATTTTCAAAAAATCATATTGAAATGAAACATTTAAAAAGTCAAATGTTTGACTAATAGTCGGTTTACAAAGATCGAATATCATAATTGGACGTCTATGTATTCGAACATATCTGACGTGTGATACTACGATAAATACAATTGTTGAAAAACAAATCTAAATTCAATTTTTCGATTTTGCAAAATTCGATATCTATTTTTAATCGCTATATATCAAATCAAATCTAAACGTGATACGGCAATAAATAAATAAAAAAATCTAAACGTGATACGGCAATAAATACGGTGAATATATCACACAGTCACACAGTGGAGACAGGTAGTAGAGCTGGCTGACGAGACTCATACTTCTTTTCTGATTTTTAAGTCAATTAAATTAATTTCTCTCTCTCTTTAATTCATTCTAAAGCTTCGAATCTCACAACTATGGAGTTACCTACTGCAAACCTTCCCCACTCTTCATTAGCTGCCTGTCTTTCTTCTTCTCTCTCATTTCCTTCCATTCTTTCTTTCATTTTTAGCTACCCATTTTTCAATTTTTTGAGTTATTAATGATCATTTTCAGCTCATTCATAAAATGAAGAAAAACAGAGCATTCATAAAATGGGGTGTTCTGCAATTTTGGTCGGTGATCCCTTTGGTGATCTGTTCACTTATGTGTGAAGTTGCTAATGGAGCTACCAACTCAAGTGATTGTGAGTTTTTTGCATGCTTTTGTTCCTCTTATATAGCTGAATTTAATTGTTTGTTTTTTCGCTGCTTAATTGCCCCTCTTAATTAAGTTTGATGACTTGTATTTGATTTGGTTAGCATTTTGTGTTATGGTTTTTTTTTTTTGGGGCAATGCATATCAAAAGTTAGGAACTTTTCACCTGTAAAAGGTTGTTCTTGATGCTTTTCTTACTAATAAGCCAATGTCTCTTTCAGCCTTTTGCTTTTTTCTATTTTTCAATTTTTTTGTTGGTGTTTTTTAGATTTCATACTTGCATAGTATTGTTACGTTTATGCCGAAAACCTCGAATTTACTGAAATATGCTGATCTTTAAATGGCATTCACAGAATGATATGATTGTTGGTTCTCTTCTTTTCAAGTTCCTTTTATGTGTTCTTAAAGGCCTTAAGTCTTTGTGTTCTTAAAGGCCTTAAGGCCTTGGTGTCTCTTTGCGATTATTCGCCTTGGAAACAATGCCTTTACAATTTATAGGCCTTTTTTTGTCTATATTATAGCAATCACTATAACAAAATATGAGGACTCGGTATATGTTTATAAAGTTTCTGGCAAGTCTTGGTAAGCTCAAATTTTGGGTACTTAGTAGCTAATTAAACATCAATCAAGCACTGACCTTTATTATAGCAATGGGATTAGTTTTGCACGGCGTTTTTCAACATAATCATCAATAGGCAAATCTTAAGGGAAGAATTGTTGTAACGCATGCTTTAAGGTCTCGTGCAAAACGTTCTTCGTGGTTTCATTTCATCTTAGTGTATGCTTTGGATGGAATTTTGCAGTACAAGCTCTGCAGGTATTTTATGCTTCTTTGAATAGCCCTTCACAGCTAACTGGATGGAAATCGAGTGGCGGCGATCCATGTGGGGAGTCATGGAAAGGAATTGCGTGTCAAGACTCGGTAGTTGTTTCCATGTATGTGTATAGAATCATGGGCCATTGTCTTTTTTTTTGTGTTCGAAAATTTGAATCATTTTGATCATCTATTTCTTCTGTATTGACAGTCAAATTTCTGGATTGGGACTCAGTGGTACTATGGGATACATGCTCGATAGTCTAACGTCTCTCAAGACGTTGTAAGCTTTGTTTTGAGGCATTATATAGCATTGTTTCTACATTGATTGTTTGAAAGAGCGATCCGAGTCATCCGACTTACACTATTCTTTCGTTTTGTTTTAGGGATTTGAGTGACAACAACATTCATGATACGATTCCATACCAGTTACCACCAAACGTTTCGATCCTGTAACTTCCAAGCACCGAAAGAGTTATTTATTGGTTTGTGTAGAAGCATATTTTCTTAACTATGTATGGTTTTCTATGCAGAAACCTTGCTAATAATAATTTAAGCGGGAATCTTCCGTTCTCCATTACACAGATGGTTTATCTTAGCTATTTGTAAGTTGAAACCTTGAAAGTCTGTGTCTTTGTTTTCCTCAATTGTGATAACTTTGAATATTTCTTCATCATCTAATAGTTTGATTTACGGGTTTAGGAACGTGAGCAGAAATTCACTATCTGAATCCATCATAGATGTATACTATAACCATTCTCTTCTCGGGACTTTGTAAGACATCTGAATTCTGATCTTTTCATTTTAGTGTACTTTGTTTCACTATTTGTGGTAATTTAAAACCGTAAAAAGATATTGTTTTTGTGATATTTGTTGACGTTCTTGTTCTTGTAGGGACTTTTCGTTTAACAATATTTCTGGGGTACTTCCTCCCTCCTTCAGTTCATTATCAAACCTTTCCGTTCTGTGAGTCTTAACATTGTCTTTCATTGTAATTTCATTTTTTTTATTTGCGTCGGTTTCTTATCATATGCATGTTCTTGCAGTCATCTGCAAAACAATCAACTTAACGGTTCACTGAATGTTTTGGTCGGCTTACCTTTAACCGATTTGTGAGTGATTTTCCAAACTTTAACCCAAACGATTGTTAAATATGGATTGATAATGAAGATTTAGATGTTTATAAGTAACTTTTCGTTTTGATAGAAATGTTGCAAACAATCATTTCGATGGATGGATACCGAATGAGCTTATTTCTATCCCCAATTTTGTGTAAGTCGGGCGTATTTTTGTGCTCGTGTGTTTTGATTATTATTCTATAATATAAAATGTGATTATTAGCATGAAACAGATATGATGGAAATTCATTTACCAATGGTCCTGCTCCTCCACCTCCACCATACACCACCCCTCCAGCAGGTAGACACGGTAATCCGCCAGCTGCGCATTCACCTCCAGGTTCCGGCAACCAACCATCACATCCAAATGGCGGAAATGGGAAGGGGCTAAAAGTTGGACCAATCATTGGCATAGTTGTGGGCTCTTCGGTGGTGGCTTTTCTAGCTCTTCTTGCACTCGTTTTTTGCCTTCGACAGTGCAAACGGAAGGAAATCGTTGCTAGACCCTCCACTGGAAACCTATCTGTTAGTTCAGGTAAAGAAAAGGGTCCACTGCCACGCCATATTGTCTATCTGGTTGTGACAGTTTCATCACTATTGTGTGTTTTTCATGTTAAGTTTCAGGGAATAAGAGAAGGCAAGAACAAAGGGTGAAAACTACACCTACCACTGTTGACGTGAAGCCTTCTCTTGCGGAAACCGTTAAAGTTGAAAATATACAGGCAAGAAGCGGATCAATGAAGCGATCAACTGCCCCTATAACCGCTACAGCATATTCAGTTGCAGCCCTTCAAACCGCGACAAATAGCTTTAGTCAAGAAAATCTTGTCGGTGAAGGTTCTCTTGGTCGTGTTTATCGGGCAGAGTTCCCCAACGGGAAGGTACTATGTTGTCCTTTTGTTTTTTAACTTAGCCTGTGTATTGTGTCGATTTGACAAAAACTACATTTTCTCATGCTACGAGATGAAATTCTGATACAGGGCATCTGCATTGCGGATAACAATGTAAATTATGCATGAGAGCTTTTACGTGTTCTTACAAAATTCATTTAGAAGCTCGTGTCTTTATGTGCTTTTACGTGCTATCTGCATTGTGGTCACTAAAATACACGTAAAAGCTCGTGTCTTTATGTGCTTTTACGTGTTTTCAGCATTGTGGATGCTAAAATACACGTAAAAGCTCGTGTCTTTATGTGCTTTTACATGTTATTTGCATTGTGGACGCTCCGCATCATAATTTCCGTACAAAAATTAATACATTTTCTTGGTGGGATCATTATTGGTTGACTATGAAAGCAATCTGTTTTCTATTCAGACAATGGCGATAAAAAAGGTCGATAATGCCGCTCTGTCATTGCAAGAGGAAGATAATTTTCTTGAAGCAATTTCGAATATGTCACGCTTACGGCATCCAAATATAGTCCAACTCACAGGATACTGTGTAGAACATGGCCAACGCCTTTTGGTTTACGATTATGTCGGAAACGGTAGTTTACATGACATGCTACACTTTGAGGATGAAAGAAGCAAAACATTGACATGGAACGCACGTGTCCGGATCGCTCTTGGCACTGCTAGAGCTCTCGAGTATGTTACACCACGGTAATTATTATTTTTGAAATTTGAATGCATATACCGTAAAATCCGTCTGCAACTGATTATTCTTCAATTCAGGTACTTGCATGAAGTGTGCTTGCCATCTGTTGTACATAGAAACTTGAAATCTGCGAATATATTGATCGATGAGGAGCTGAATCCGCACTTGTCAGATTGCGGGTTAGCTGCTTTGACACCGAACACTGAACGACCGGTAAGTTACGTAGAAATCGTTTGTATATATTCAATATTCACTTACAGGACTTTGTACATTTTGTATATACTATGTTAACAAACACGAAAACATTTGTTTTGCGGGCAGGTAACAGCGACGCAGATGGTTGGCCAGTTTGGGTACAGCGCCCCGGAGTTTGCTTTATCTGGAATTTACACTGTGAAAAGTGATGTGTATAGTTTTGGTGTTGCAATGTTGGAGCTTTTGACTGGTCGTAAGCCACTCGATAGGTAAGCTCAGTCATACTTTCGGCATAGACGAGTTCTTAGTCAAAAACACAGCCTTTATCACGGTCATTAGGGAGTTTCTATTGCACTGGACCGTTAGATGAATGCATATATGTCACTCATCCAACGGTGTTGATACAATAGAGACCTCTTCATTCAAGAATTTCGTGTTTCTGACTACTTTTTTGTATTGTGTTTTAGTTCAAGGGTTAGGTCGGAGCAATCGCTTGTGAGGTGGGCAACTCCTCAACTTCATGATATAGATGCATTGGCTAAAATGGTTGATCCTGCTCTAAATGGAATGTATCCTGCCAAATCTTTGTCCCGTTTTGCTGATGTCATCGCGATTTGTGTTCAGGTAAACTTTCGATTTGTACTGTGTCTTAACTGATAAAATGCATCAGAATCATTAGAAGGTATAATTTGAACACACTTAGTACTATATAACCGATGCTCGTCTGTTAATTACACGATTATGTACAGCCGGAACCAGAGTTCAGGCCACCAATGTCAGAAGTTGTGCAGGCGTTAGTTCGGTTGATGCAACGAGCAAGCGTCGTGAAAAGGTCCAGCGAGGAATCAAGTTTTACGTACAAGACACCCGAACACGAGGGGACTGACTTGTCATAGTTTCTTGATCCGATTCTTGGATATGCATAATATGCCTTTATTACAACAAAAAAATCAAATTTTCTGCACAATTATATGTAAGGTGGAGAACCATGTGGAAGAGAAATCAAGATATATGGCAATGGGGTTAATAGAATCAGAGGCTCAAAATGTAATGAGTGAGCAAGTTATTGTAGTTAACTTGATGAAGATTATTGATTATCAAAGTCATGTCATAATTATGTAGTGAAAATGTGTACCATGTTTGGAGATTAAAAATAAAAAAAATAAAATAAAAGAAATTTCTTTTCAAACCTAATAAACGAACAAAGCCGTTCGATAACAAGTTTATGTTCAGCTCGTTAGTGTATGTGATCGTTTGATTTTTGGGGGAATGAGGGAGAAGGACATAAATATTTCATCAATTGAGTAGAAGGACAGTTTTTTGAAACTTTTGCATAAAGGACAAAACTATTTATTCACTGTCGAAATTCACTTGTGTTCGAAATTCACCGTTTAAATTCACCGACGAAATTCACCGTCGAAATTACTAATTTTCAAAATTCATCGTCGAAATTCACTAATTTTCGGGATTCACCGTCGAAATTCACCGTCGAAATTCACCGATTTCGGGATTCACCGTGGGAGATTCACCGATTTTCGGGATTCATGTTTGTCCTTCTCGCTATAAAAATTATGCAGTTGTCCTTCTCCCTATAAAAAATATGTAGTTGTCCTGTTACTTAAAAATATTTCAGATTGTGTCCTTATCCCTAATTTTCCATTGATTTTTTAGCTAAACGAGCGAAGCTTGTACAAAATTATAATTCGTTCAGGTACACATGAGTTTGGCTTGTGAAGTGTCAACGATTCGATTATGTTGCGAATTACTTGCTTATATAGATAAATCGCCGTACAATATAACCCTTTATAACATGTCATATAATAGATGCTATACATTATTTTATATGATATTTATAGAGTTCTAATACATTTTGACGGTTTTGTAGTATGATATTTGAAAATTGTTTTTTTTTTTTTTTTTTTAGTGGGAATATTGTTTAATTTTTTAGTTACACATCAGGACTTGTTTTATTGTACTTAATGAGCTGAACTCGAGTCGAGCTCAAGCTAGAAGTTAAAATAACAAGTCAAACTCGAACACGAGCTCAAACAATTTATCTTTTAAACGAGTCAATCTTGAACATAATCTTTTTGTTCGTTTATTAAATGAACAATCACAAATAAACTCGTGACCTGAACGAATCAAGCTTGAACAACATATATTCGACCCGGCTCGTCTCTACAGCTCTACTTGCAATAAAGCATGACGGAGGTCGGACCATCACATCGCCACGTGTCATCCCCCGGTTAGCCTAATAATAACAACAAGATAAAACTAGACCCGAACCCGAAATGGTGAGGTCGGCTCGGATGGCCTCCCAAGCTCGCCACGGGTCGGCTAGAACGCGTTGGAGCTCGGCCAATGCAGGTTGGTCAAGTTATATCCGTAGCGCACACATTTATTATCAGATAATTATGGTAAGATCTTGAAGATCCCTTTACCCATTTGGACTCTGATCCTCTAGTGATTATTAACTAAAATCTCACAATTATCTCCTAAAATTAAAGGGATAAATCCGTAGTTATCTATTCCTTATGAAACATGAAATTAGCGTCCAACAAGGACCCGACCCATGATGGTCCTAAGTCACAAGTCCTTTCTATATAAACAATCCCTAAGGAACTACGAAGACTTGATTCATTATAAATATACATAATACGTAGGTAGTTTGAGTTGCAACATCTCAGGTTCAATCTAAACCTCAGAAAAATCACCCCATGTTACATCGTTTTTAGAGTTCTTGAAGCTTGGATAGATTGTAACTAAAAAAACAAGCCCCATATTTAATACCCGACGATTTCCAGCATCGTCAAAACACAGGCAATTAAAACACATCCTCAACAATAAAAATAACATATAAAAATGAAAAACAATCCCAAGCATCAAGTATTTAGTACTCCAGATCCTAGACAAGAAACCCTTTTCACACACAGACTATATACACACATATTTATATATCAGGTGAAAATATGTTAATTTCTACGCATTTTTTTCCGAATAAGAACTCAAATCCAGTATCAGGGTTTTACGAATAAGAACTCAATATACTGTATCAGGGCGTCGCAATCTGCAAGTACATATTATGAAAGCTAACAAAACGCATACAAATTCAAATATGCTTCGGCCAAAAAAAAATTCATCCAGTTTGATACATTACCAGATCAAATCAACTACTTTAAGAGACCACAGTTTAAACCACTATTAAGTGGTGCAAAATGGCTTTGGAAAATTTATATATATCCAAAAGCCAGAATATTCATTAATTAGCATGCAAAAGAAAGTGGTCCCATACCATACTTTACATCTTAGTTAAATTACTTCAAGTCGATCATAGGTTTAATTATACTAGTACATAATTAATTAATTACTTCCTCCAACAACAGTCAACAGACATGCATCAAGAAGTAGAGCACAAAAACACAAAACATATGATTTCATCATTGCAAAATGCTGATAGATCGACCTAGAGAATCGAGGGCGAGACGTCCATGGAAAACGGGTTGCCCATAACATTGTCCATATAATAGTGAGGGTGTGCAGCATCCATAACAACAAACTGCATGTCTTCAGATGGCTTCCAATGCCTTTTCCTTTGGTTGATAAACCAGTTGTTGATTTGCTTTTGATCTAGACCTGTTGATTCTGCTAGTGCCAGCTTCTGTGATTCCTGTTTATGCAATATTCATTTTCTTTGCATTATCAAAAACATTCATAAAACAACCAACCCCTATAGATTTTGGTAGGTAACGTCACCAGAAACTTTTAATATTTAGGTGTATCCCATCGATCTGTACCGTGCCCTATATATATATATATTCGAAAATCTCGCAACCGCTATATATGTGTGCAGAAGGTTACTATATATGAAGATGGATCATGGATATACCACAAAATAAGAATAACAAGCAAAGGCATTATGTTAAGAAGGACCCTTTACATGCACCACAACTAACTTATTGCGAGTTGTGACGCCACACAATTCGACACCACGATGAAAATCCACTTTATAAAAATCAGGTACACACTAAGAAGTTGATTTTCACAATCGATTTTAAGCGTGGTGCCGTACTTGGTATGGTGACATTGTAAGTTATATAGTAATAGGGTATTAAGACGTCTATTAATGTTAGAGTAGTACGTAATGCTACAACGAGTGACGCAATTAACCTACTTTTAATTGCACCCTTGATTCTGATGGGTCAAATCATGATCAATGGTGTAAAAACGTGTTGTGTCACATATATGACTCGATGTGCATGCCCAAATATATGGTTGTGAAATTAAGTAAGCATGCATTACGTACCCCCATTAAATAATTAAGTTATTTGTGAGATCGATCGAAGTTAAGGATGAAATATATACATACAGATGGGTAAGGCCATTTGTAATGTCTGCTCCACCATTCCAGCAATTGTTGCCTTGCTTCTTTAGGCAACTTTCCTTTCTTTCTCTTCTTCATGAACTCTTGTTTGAGGCTACCCAAGTATCCACTATACTTGCGTAAAAGCTGCCCTTTAAGCTCGTGATCTTCAGCTTGTGGATCGATGAAAGCATTGTTCACATCAACATCTTCTTCAGAGGATACATTCTTGTCCATACCATCCCCCCTCATACCTGAAAATTAATGATGCAACTCAATCAGGTTAATAATAAACAACGTACGTAATCACAAGAATTAATTAAATGAACCACAAGATATACAATATATACATGTACGATGTTTAATTATTAAACATACATGTCCAGCTAGCATTCGGCACTCGATCAGTACTGCAAGTACCTACTTAATTGTGCCCACAATGGCTTGAGGACTTGAGCAAATAGCCTCCGACCAGTTAATTAAACACAGATATATACATGCTTGAAAGATAATAAATATATCACAAATGATAAAAACATACAAAAACTATTTCAAAAGTAATGTTAACCACAGTTTATGCAAGTCGGTACCAGAATCGATCTTCAAGGCGGGATAAACGAATACATAGAGATGAACACATCAAAGTGACTTTAAATCTGTCCAGAAGTACTGTTAGTCATTTAGCCTGTTTCGATCTTCCCTTGTATCCCGGAAAATTCTACAGAAGGGAAGGGAGTACTTATTGCAAAAGCTCACAAAACAAAACAAAAAACGCGATTTTTTCCTGTGTCTTTAGCAATAAAACTGGTAAATAATCATGTATTTACGTAGAGCATAAACAATCATGTTTTCATTTTACTGTTGTTTTGAGAATCTGAAGAAAAAAACCACAACAAATAATAACAATGCCTTGTAAAGAGTAGCAATTGAAGCTGATCCATATTTACCCTAGAAAAAATGTGACCTAAATAAACAACAACAAAGATTTACCCCAAAGACCAAGAAAAAATTTAGATCAACAGTAAAAAGACTTCACCTTCAACAACAAAAAAAAATTTAAAAAAATTAAAAAAAGTAAGTAATAAAAAAAATTAGTTAGAGAGAGAAAAGAAAAACATAAATTAATAGTGTAGAAACTGCATCTTGGGACAAGTTCCTTCCCCTCCTCCCTATAGTTAATAAAATCTCCTTGTTATTCGAAACATGTACAGCTGAGAGATATTACTTAATAAATGCAGCAACAAACAGCATATACAGCAGTAAATATAGCTCAGATCTGAAAGTAATACTAGTAATAAAAAATAAAAAATAAAAAAAGACAAAGAGTAAACAAATGAAAAGGAGAGAAGTAGTAGTAGTAGTCTTTTTCAACATCACCAGAGTCAGAAGAAGCTAAGGTAATAGCTTTAAACTGGGACTCAATTCTTGAAAGGAAAAGCATGGCTTCTTTAAAGGGTTTTGACAGTTCTTGCTCATATTTTATCAGCATTTCACAGTAAGCTTCCATGAACTGATCAAGTGATGGATCTTCACCAAGACAGCTTTTGTTGCTACAACCTATTGATGCAGCTGCTTCAAATGCTTCCTGTAACCTTGCTACCACTTCTGGTGGTGCTCCAATCTACACACACACCAGAAAAAAAAAAAGTTTCATTTCTATTTTAAAATAATAAAAAAAAAACCCTTGTCACAAGGTTTCATTTACACATCATTTTCAAGAAAAGTTGAAAGAAATTAACAAAACTTTTTTCTTGAACACAAGTTTTACTAACCCTTTTCAGCACACACAAGTTCTAAATCTTAAATGAGGAATTTGATCAGAAAATTTTAGAGGGTTTCGTCAAAGTTTCAATCTTTATCATCAAAACAACAATTGTTCTTCAATTTCCTGTTTTATCTTGTAATGGGTAACGTAAATGATGCAGATGATCAGAAAAATTTTGAGGGTTTTTACCAAAGTTTCAATCTTTATCTTCAAAACAACAATTTTTCTTCATTTTCACACAACACAAAGCCACAACCCTAAAAGGGCTCTTCCCCCTTACACTTAAGTAGTAAAAGAAAAAAAGCTTTTTTTTTTTTTTTCTTCTGAAGAATGTGATCATCACCTTTTGACAATTGACATAAGCAGACAAAAGACGATGATAGTGAGGATGAGCCATGATCTTTGCCTTAACAGAAGAGCTTATTGCATTATTGTTCTCCATGAAATAATACCCTTGTTGATTGTTGTTGTTGTTTTGATCTATCATCATTGGAGAAGCAGAGCTTGATGGGTGTCTTTGAAGATCTTCATGATGGTTGTTGTTGTTAGAGCAGGGAGGTAAAGAAGGTAAAGGAAAAAACAAATTGTTAGTGTTAGTGTTTTCTCCACCAGGCATCATCATCATCATCATCATAGGATTAGGACATAAAGTGTTGTTGCTATTGTTGCTGTTTTCTCCAAGACCACCCATAAAACAAATTGAACTTGTTCCACCACCACAACTCTCCATTTTACTCTCTCTCCCTCTCTCAAATTCTTGGCTGCACTAGCTATTTAATAAAAAACCTTAACATGAAAGTGTGTTTTTTTTTTTTTTTTTTTTTTTTGCTCTTTCTGTGAATGAGATTTATACTACTGTGGAAGCAGTAGTCACCCGAGTTTTATGCTTCAAAGTTTCAGCCTTTAATGCACAAAATCTTGAAATAGTGGTAGATGTAGTCAGATGGGTGAGGGGGGAAGGGGTTGCTTTTGCTCTTCAATAAAAGCAGAGGGTGTGTTCTGAAAAAGCCTGCAGAGTTTTCATCTTTTTCTTCTTGGAAATATGATTCTTGGAAATATGAGAGTTGTGGGATTTATGTTTGTTTCTTTCTCGTATATTAGCACATTTAAGTCTCTGTTGCAAGTTTGAAACTCACTCCAAATTCTTTCTCTTTCCTACTCTTTTAACAAAGAGATAAAGGAGTGAATGTGAATGGGGTTGAGCCTGGAGATAAACGGGAAGGCATTGCAGCAGTATATATGCAGAGCGCATGCGGGTGTATTTGCAGCACCCAACTTATAGTAAAGAACTTTCGGATAAGAGAAAAAACAAGAAAAGAAAAATAATATATCAATTGAAGTATGACTATGTCTAACATCAACTAGACTTATATCATGTCACCACGAAATGTAATAACGAGCACAACAAGTGTACTATTGTAAGATATGGCAAATGTGTGACAAAATGTAACATATATAGGATAGTAAGACATAACAAATTGTAATGACTCAGTTTCATAGTTTCATAGACAAGGGTAAAATGATAATAAGTCGTACGACACGTATTCTACATATTATCAATTGAACACGTAAGTCTTATTTGACAGTGATATCATACGATAAAAAGCGGAAGAAAACAAAATATGATTGATAATACCAATGCCTAACCAAAAACCATTTAACATTCATAATGCAGATATTGTACAATACTTCTTATCTCCTTCTTACACTCGATAGAGACTCACCTGCAAAGCTCGGGCTTGACCCCTTTTACATATTTCAAATGGACTCCTTAGTCTTACAAATAAAACATGAGGGTTGAAAACAAGGCCTTAACCTCGTATTGGCCCGGTCAACATTCGAGATATCTTATACAAGTTTCAGAGAGTATCGACTCTCTTAATATCTAAACAAAGGCTTTTGAGCACTGGCTCAACCCTCAGTATTCATTAGGTCTTTGAGCCTTTACACGACCTTCATATCGAGTTGAGTTGTTTGACTTCCACCGAAAGGCACCTTTGGCATTTCAAAGTCTTGTTGCATATGGATAGGGCACACTCATCATCTTCTCATAACTACAACCGTCATGCGCAACATTTATGCTTACAAGCGATAATCATAGAGCAATTTCACCTCCACTGCTTGGCGTACGGAATGGAATCCCTTACAATCCATGTTTCATGATCTCGCATCATGCCCGGGCATAGTACCGCTTCCTACTACAAGTAAGGTTTATTTATACCTCATCCCTTCCGTGGTAAAAGGTACGCACACAATTTATACATCTTACAACATGCTACAATATGCATACACTTCTTCTTTAAACACACCGGCAACTTTCTTTGTCAAGACTCCGATAGAACTACATGTGACTTGATCCACTTGAGAGAGGGTACGTGGGATATAACATCCCGTTTTTTCAGAAAGGGCAAAGTAGTAATTGGGTATTTTTGGTATGACCTAATTATTAATTGTCCTATTTATTTAATTAAAAAGGATTTAATTAAAGGATTTAGTTATTAGTTAAAAATGATTTAATTAATAACTATTCAAAGGAAATAACCCCAAAATTCCTCTTTTATTTCATACGCATAATCTGAAGGGAAAAAAAAAAGAGGACGACGCAAGCTAGGGAGAAACATCAAAAAAAAAGGGAGAACGTAAACTCCAATCGCAGGGTCAATCCGTTTATCGTTTCAAGATGCCGCAGGAGAGAAAAGTGATCGCCGCGACAAGACGTAACTTTGGAAAATAAAATATCCTTATTCCGTAAGTTTTCAGTTTAGTCCTAGTTTTTTTGTTTTCGTCGTGTTTGATTCTTCAAAAAATCATATCTTTTAATCCGTAGCTCTGTTTTTCAGCCATGAGTAGTCAAAAGGATCGTCTTGGAGCGTAGATCATTCTGATAATAGGTTTCGATATCACATCGTTACTTCAAAGATAATTACAAACATTTTTTCATACTTTTTTTGTACCCACCGATTACTTAACGGTGTGATTTTTGATTCCTTGTACAATGTCATTCTGCCCTCCGTTTTGCTTGCCATTTGCGCCGACGTGCCTTATTTATCGTTCTGGTCGATATCACATCAGTACTTCAAAGAAAAAAAAAACCCTCTTTTTCGTACTTTTTTGTACCCACCGATTACTTAACGGTGTGATATTTGATTCCTTGTAAAAGGCCATTCTGGTCACAGCATTTAGTTCATGTAATATTCCGTTTTACACACTTTTTCAATTCGGGATTTTCAAGAAATATAGGATTTTTAGGTTTATTTGTTGTTTAATTAGGTTACAAGTTGAAGGCTTAGAAGTTCAGCTTTTTCTTGAAGGTTTTGGATCGGTTTTGCTGGCAATTAAGGTAAGAGTCTCTTCCTAATAAGTAATTATAGTTTTATGATGATAGGTTGAGTTCCGGTGAGTTTTGGTGTAATTTGGTGAGAGAATTCATGCTAAGTTGTAATTAATGAGATGTGATATTTTGGGTATATTTGAGTTGAGTTCTACTCTTGTTTTTCTGAGTAATTTGTTGATAAACGTGTTTGGTTTGGGTTAGGAATCGATTAAGTGTAGAAAATCGTGTTTTAGGGTTTTGTAATACGTTCTAATTGTTATCCTTTGGTCTTATAACATTAATTAAACCTTAAGAAGCTTCGATTGAGCTTCCGATTCGTTTAGTTTCGGCTCCGAATGTACTCTTAAAGGGAGTTGAAGTTCGGATCCGTCGGAAGAGCATGAAAGGGCTTGTGCTTTGATGAACTAGAGTTCATCAATGTCTGTGTAATTGTTAGGCATTGTCCGTGTCTAGTGGTCTAGGAAAGAGAGTAGTGTATGTGAGGGAGCTTACTTGAAAACACTTAGGTGGCTAGTTAATACACAATAATAAACTTACATATGTGATAGTAAAAGATAATATGTCACATATTATCGGTTAGGCAATATTTCATATCGGCGATGTGATACGTTCATAAAAGGTGAACAACACTACTGGCTCAAAAGGCTGAAGGGTGGTGGAGGAAATTCATCGAACGTATACGCATGCCGGGGAGACCCCGAGCTAATCGGTGCTAATCACCGTTAGTTAGCAAGTATATCTTCAAGCTGATGAACGCCATGCAAAGTGCACTTGAGTAATGATGTAACCAAGATAAGCTAAGTTAGAAACGTATAGTCACGACATGTTGATGGACATGAAGTGAACCCTAGATTGAATCGGTCTCGTAAAGATAACCTGGAAATAATAATGAACCTTTTGTTGTAGAACTTAGTTATTCGTTAGCTTCTCATTTTACTAAGTATTTTGTACTTACCTCATTTGCATTTTCTTTTGTATGCATTGTGGGGTGAGAAGACGAACATGTTGACCAAGCGTAGATGACGACTTTTGAGGACATTGATGCCTTGACGAAGCTTTTAGTTTATTTCCTTATAAAGGTTGTACTAAACTAGTTGTGTTATTTTTCTTAGATTTGTTGTAATTCTACTTCTAAGATCTTTGTAAGTTTGGTTGGTACTTTTAAGACCTCGTATTGTATAGGTCTTTGGGTTTTTCGTTGTTGCAATTTAACTATCCATCTTTAGTATGGTTAATTTTTATTCATAGTAGCATTTATGTTTTTACCCGAGTCTTTTTAGCTTCCGTTTGCTTTATTTTGATACGACGGCATAGAGGCTGGCGTATAATATTAGATTTATTTAATGCTATACGCGCCGAAGGTTTCTTTTCCGGATAAGAGCTCGGTATCCTGGAGCGGGGCGTTACATATCAAAATGCGTCGCCCACCGCGTTTTGATATACTACTCGTAACTCGTTCCGCTCCACTACGTTAATCCAACAAATACCCCACGTAATCCCTACTGAGACACTAGGACTATACTTGTCGGACTTTCACATTGTGTCTATTTCTTGTTTCTGCCTCCATAATATCAACTACATAGTTGATGTGTAAAATAATAAACTACACAAAGAGAGTATATACCTCAATGTGCATCAACATAATATTAAAAGCCTCAAGACCAAACCTAAACTAAATTGACAACGTGAGATTGTGTATTAATACCTTCGTTAACAAAAATCATTTATGATGTTGTGTGGTCATGATTCGTCCTTACGGTTCAACCCCACAAATGGAATAACCTAATAAGAATCACCCATTTTTAGAATATAGTGCAAAAGTAGTGATGGACGAGATATAAAGTGTGTGGTTTTGATTATCTCTCACATCACCTCGGTGTATGTGGACATACCACACAAAAACCTCCCCGTGAGTGTGGTTTTCTTTGGTTTTTGGGCACATAATTCCTATTCCTCCTGTTAGGTTTTCTTTTCCTAATATCATATTTGTGACTTCTACTTCGTGCACCATTGAAGCCTGTATTAAAGGTACACAACCTAACTCTTTATGGTGGTTTATTGGTATTTATGCTAGTCATATCCCTTCAATGAGAAAGAATCAATGGAGTTTTTTGCCAACCGAATGTCTCTTTGGGGGGATTGCTTTCTTATTGCTGGGGACTTTAATGATATATGTAAGAATGAGGAGAAATTATGGGGTTGAAGTAGATTGGATTCTTCTTTTTCTGATTTTAGAAGTTTCCTGTCCTCAAGTGGTCTTATAGATCTTGGTTTCATTTGTCACTTTTGGACATGGAGTCGTTGTTGGGAGGGGGAAGAGCCAATTTTTGAGAGGTTGGACCGAGCCCTTGCTTCAGCATGTTGGTCTAACCTTTTCAAAAATGCGTCGGTTTCTCGTGTTGATATGGCTTCCTCTGATCATTGCCTCCTAGATATTTGTTGTGTTGGTAGGGGTGCTTCAACTAAGAATTTTTTTTATTTTGATGAAAGATGGGTTGGTAAGCCGGATTTTCTTGATGCGGTCAAGCAAGGGTGGGATGTTCAAGTTAGAGGAACTCCTTTTTACAAAATCCTCTTTAAAATTAAAGAAGTTCGAATGCGACTTAATTGTTGGAAAAGAGTTAATATTTCAAGTTCAGCTCTTAAAATAAAGACCCTTAAAGTTCAAATAAAAGATGGTATCCAGTCCTCAAATTCAGTTGCAAGACTTAAAGATTTGAAACAGGAACTTTCACTAGCTTATGATGAAGAAGATTGGAAAACTCTTTCTCGTGTGCGATGGCTTAAAGAAGGTGATAAAAATACCAAATTCTTCCACTCGGTTGTGAATGGTAAAAGGAGGAAGAAGTTTATTCCTGGCATTTTCCGGGCGGCTGACCATTCATGGAGTTGTTCCCCTACTGAAATTGTCTCGGAATTTCAATAATTTTATGACAAACTTTTTTCTTCTTCGGGAATCAATGACTCTTTATTGCAGGATTTTGAGGATATGGAGGCTTGTATCACCCTGGAAATGAATGCTAATATTTTGAAAGAAGTTGGCGAAAAGGTTCGTCCTCGGCTCCCGGTCCAGATGGTATGTCCCTAGCTTTTTTAAAATTGTTTCCACATTATTAAAAAAGAAAGGTTGGGGGCAATCAATCATTTTCTAAGAAAGGACAAACTCCCTAGAGAATTAAATCATACTTGTATTGCTTTGATTCCAAAAACCGTGCACCCTTCTGAACCGGCTCATTTTAGGCCCATAAGCCTTTGTAATATAGTCTATAAAATCCTTTCGAAGATCTTGGCTAACCGCATCAAAGTTTGCCTACCTTTCTGTATTGATGAGAGTCAAAATGCCTTTGTTCCGGGTCGTCAGATGTTAGATAGTTACATTGTAGCCCATGAATCAATTCATTATATGATGCACAAAAGGAAAGGAAAAGACTCTTATATGGATTTAAAATTAGATGTCTCCAAAGCGTTGATAGAGTTGAATGGTCCTTTCTTTTCCACATGTTAATGAAGTTCGGTTTTAGTGAAGAGGTGATTACCCTTATCAAACAGTGCATCACAACAGTCTCCTTTTCATTCATTATTAATGGAGAGCGTGTTGGTTTTGTTAAACCAAGTAGGGGTATTAGACAAGGGGACCCTCTTTCCCCGTATCTATTCATCATATGTGCGCAAGGCCTTAGCCACTTATTAAAAAAAGCGAATTCTGATGGTAGTGTCCCGGGGTCGAGAATAGCTAGAAAAAGTCCACGTATCAACCACTTATTCTTTGCGGACGACTCTTTGATTTTTTCTCTTGCGGATGTTCATTGTGCTGCTAGTTTAGCCAATATTCTAAATAAATATGAGCAAGTTTCGGGGCAAGCCACTAATATTGATAAGTCGGCGGTCTTCTTTAGTAAAAATACTTCACAATGCAATAAGCAAGGTATTTTGGCTTTATTTAACGGGCTATCTGAGGTAAGTCATTCCAAATACTTGGGCCTTCCGTTGGTAGTTAGTAAAGCTAAAAATCAGATTTTTAACTTTCTTGTTGAACGATGCAAAAATAAGTAGAAAGTTGGAAGTTCAAGTCTCTAAGTCAAGGTGGTAAAGCGGTTTTGTTATCCTCATCGTTATTTGCCATTCCCAATTTAACCATGTCCGTTGTCAAACTTCCCAAAGGAGTCATTAATAAAATCCACTCTCTTATGGCTAATTTTTGGTGGGGTAACTCTAATAAAGATTTATTGGGTCATCATTGGATTAAATGGGAGTCACTATGTCTTCCAAAAGGAAGAAGTGGTCTTGGATTTAAAAATTTGGAAATAGCTAATGATGTTGCATTAGCTAAGACCCTTTAGAGAATCCATTGCACCCCAACCTTTTGGTAGCAAAAGTCTTAAAAGGAAAATATTTTTTCAAATCCTCCATTTTCAATTGTAAAATCCCTTCTTCTTCATCGTTCTTTTGGAAGAGCTTGATGTCGGCTCAAAGTTTCCTAAAAAATAATACTTGTTTTATAGTCGGTAATGGAAAGTCTATAAAAGCTTGGAAGGACTCTTGGATTATTCAAAATCCCTCTTTTTTTTGCCTATTTCTCATGTTTCTTCTCACAATAGGGATGCTTTGGTTAGTGATTACTTATCTAACAACACTTGGAACAAGGCTAAGTTATCGGAGTCATTTTGGCAAGTAGATGTAAATCAAATAATTAAAATACCAATAAGTCTAAAAGACACTCCGGATAATAGGGTTTGTGTTTTTTCAAAATGTGGAGACTTTGTTACTAAAGCAGCTTACGATGCTTTTCTCCAACAAAGAATGATTACCCATTACAATCATTCTATGTGTGGTAATGCAGTTAATGAAAAATTCTGGAAGAGAATTTGGGCTTTATCACTACCTCAAAAAATAAAGTATTTCCTTTGGAAGCTATTTAGACACATTCTACCTACTTCGGAGGCGCTTCAGAAACGATTTGGTTTTGATAATTTAATGTGTTCGGCATGTGGAGAAAATTTGGAGTCTATTGATCACCTTTTCATTACTTGTCAATTTGCGCAAATGGTTTGGAAATTTGCAGGTATTTCTTGGGATGATTTTTTGGCACCGAATGCCTCGGTTAGTCATTGGTGGGATGTGATATCGGTTAAACACTCCCATGGGGAGTTGAATGACCGAATAATTTTTTTTTGTTTCATCTTATGGTTCATTTGGAAGGCTCGTTGTAACAGATATTTCAAATCTTTGTTTTGGTCCCCGGATGATACTGCAAAATATGCTAATGAGACATGGTTAGACTTTGAGCAGGCACATCAAGAGGAGAGGATAAATTCTAATATTATTTCTTCCTCTCCTGTCTTGCAGCGTACAGACCCAACTCCAGATGTGGTTAGAGCCTATGTCGATGCAGCCTGGAAGTCGGATTCTTGCCTTGCTGGCTATGGAGCAGCTCTTTTCCGGGAGGATGGTACGATTTTGGAGGCTTGGTCGTCCCCGAGATCGGTTTCTAGTTCCGTCTTCACAGCGGAGGCTCAAGGTTTACGTTGGTGCCTTAGTAGAAGTCATGCCATGGGAATTAAGAACCTAGTTTGTTTTATCGATAATCTGTCATTAGCTAACTGTAGTGAACTTGGCCAGCCTCCCCCTTTTGATTCTGCGACTGTTCTTGAGGATATTAGGCTGATGATTTCCGGTTTTGACTCATGCCATGTTTTGTATTCTGAAAGAGAAATCAACGAGTTAGCCCATAAGCTCGCTGCTTTCTCTTTCAAATCTGATGTAGGTGTATTTTGGCATGGGTGTACCCGGTATGGACCTTTACAAACTAATATTTTTTATTAATGAATGCTTTCGTTGTTCGGGGGAAAAAAAAAAGAATATATATGAATACCAATGGCGAGTGAGATTTGTTCCTACTACTTTGTCTTTTATTTTTTTGATGATTCCTAATGGGAGCATCTTTTTATACAACGAATTATTCTGATTCAATTTGAATTAGAAAACGATGATTATTCTGGTTTAATTCAAGATAGAATTTTAAATGTTTTCTATCCAATGGCAGTCAGAAAAACTTTTTGATTAAAATTTAGTTAGCAAAACATCCAGCATTCTTTCGAAATTCGGTCTGAATCAACGAGTCCAGAAAAACATAAATTTAAAGGGTAAAAGTAAAATAAAAATATCGTGTTAAGATATTTAGTAGTGTGAAAAGATATTCACTTCCTATGAGCAGTGGCGGACATCTTCATTTTGGATGTTTAAAAAGGACATATTAAGAATAATAGATGGACCGAAATACCATCTTTTTTTTTTTGTAAAACATGGAAGGTGAAGCAACGTATTGGGTTAAAACGTGGAGTATGGAGATTCTGCAAATCCAATTTATCGAACCGTTTGAAAAAAAAAAACAGAAAAAAACAGAAAATTCACACACATTAATAGCATTTGAGTAATTAAGTCCTCATTGACAACATAAAAAGGGAGAGAAGAAAAACAATTTATCTAATAACAACAAACAAGCAAGAGAGTCCGCCATTAGAGCATTGGCAATGGCCACTACTATATATGTGAAAGGCTGACACATTTTTGACAAAATTTTATTAATTTTTTAAGCTGAAACAAGTTGTTGGTACTATGGCTCAATTTATGGACGTGAAAAAAAAGGGGCACAAGGAGTATATTGAATAAAGAATATTATTTTAAATAAAGGAATTGATGAGTAGGGGTGGCATTTGGACCGGGCTAGCCCGACCCGGCCCGGTTTTTGCAGGCCCTAACCCGGCCCTGAACCCGCCCCGCCCAGCCCGGAATTTTTTTAGGGCCGTGCCCGGGCCTAGCTTCCCCAACCCGTGACCCGCCCGGCCCGGCCCGCAACCCGGCCCGCAACCCGGCCCGCCCGGCCCGGCCCCGAACCCGCCCGGCCCGCCCGGCCCGGCCCTCCCCCCCCCCTCTTTTTTGAATTTTTTGAATTTTGAATTTCCCCCCCCCCCACACTTTCCCCCCCCTTTTTTGAATTTTGAATTCCCCCCCCCCCCCCCCCCCACACTTTCATTCTACACCTATAAATACCCCTCTATATCATTCATTCTCCTCACACCTCTCTCTCTCAAATCTCTATCATTCTCAATATTCTCAATATTCTCAATATTCTCAAATTCTCAATATTATTTATCTTCATATTATCTTATATAATATTAATTACTACTTACTAGTTTACTAGTAATTGTAATTTACTACTACAATATTAAATTACTCTATCATATATTCATACTATACTCTTTACTCATTTATAAATTTATACTCTTTTATACTCTCTAGTCTTTACTATCTACAAATATGGATAATATTTTTGGACAAGCTTTCGGTGACGAAATTTTTGGTGATATTCCCGTATTCGACTCACAAGATGTACAAGTTTTTTCGAATTCGAGTTACGGTTCGACGCCACAATTTCAACAATTTGGTATGTATCTATCAATTATTTTTGTTTTAATTTGTTTTAATTTATTTTTGTTTATTTTAAATTCGTTTTAATCACCATATTTAATTTGTTAGGTGGCGGTGCCGGTAGTGGTAGTGGTAGTGGTGGTCCTAGTGGTAGTGCCGAAGTACCCTTGGAGGAAACACCAAGTTCTTCCACAGCTTCCCGGCGATAAAAAAGAATCGAAATCATTAATTTGGAAATATTTTGAAATTCATGATCTACCACAAAGGGAAGGTGATGACCCTAATATTAAAAGAACTAAAACTATTTGTTTAGTGTGCAGGAAGAGAGGAGTCACGAAAGAATTGTCGTGGATTCGGGGTCAAGGCAACGGAACGCAAACTCGGCATCTCAAAAAAGAGCATGGTATACAATACATTGCTAATGAGAAGCGGATAATACAAGATGGCGGTCATGGCTCTCAAACCCAACTCGGGGGGTACATGTCTCAAAATCCCGGGGGAGGTATGCCTTTTACTTATGATAGACAAAATATGATTGACCGCATGACTCGTTATATATCAATTGAAGAAAAACCATTTAATCACGCTGAAAGTCGCGCTTTAGAAGAATTTAATAAAATGTCTTTAAATCCACAATATTCACCGTTTCACGAAAAGTAATTAAAACAACAATGAAAAAACAATATGAAAAAATGAGGAACGAATTAATAGAAATGTTTTCCAACTATAAGGGCCGTGTTTCCTTAACAAGTGATTGTTGGAAATCTCCCCATATGAGGATTATATTTGTATTACGCACATTGGTGCGATCCCTCATATAACTTACAAAAAAGAATTATTGCTTTTGATCTATTTGACGAGTCTCACAAAGCTATTAATATATTTAATAGAATTAAACAAACGTTAATAGATTTTAAATTATATAATAAAATTTTGTCAATTTCATTTGATAATGCATCCGCAAACACAAATAATACCATACATGAAAGAACATTTACCATTGTTACTTGAAGGTTCACTTTTACATGTTCGTTGTTGTGCACACATTTTAAATTTGTGCGTCCAAGATGGTTTGTCAAACATATACGAAGTTTTAGAACCAATAAGAACTATTTTAAAATCGTTTAGATACAGTGGCAATGTTAGCCGAAGATTTAAAAATTATTGTTCTCAAAACGGTTTAAGGCCCCGTAAATTTTCATTAGATTGTAAAACTCGGTGGAATTCCACCTACAACATGCTTATAGAGGTTTTAAAATATAAAGATGCAATTAGTACATGTTTTAATGAAGAAATGATAAACAAGGGTAATCCTACTCGTATTACTCCGGAACTTTGGCAACTTGCCGAAAAATGTTGCACTCGTTTTTGAAAAATTTCATAAAGCAACAAAAGTTTTTTCATTGATTTATGAACCAAATGTACATTCAAATTATAGTAGAATGTTGTCAAATAATATCTCATTGTAAGTGGTTGTACTTGGTTAACAAATGAATTAAATGCAGTCATTCAATCTATAAAGACTAAATGGCTAGCATATTTAAAAACTTTTCCTCACATATATGGTATTGCCGCTATGCTTGATCCCGGACTTAGAAGAGAAAATTTAACAGATTTATTAATTGCATATTATTCATTTTTAGAAATAACAGATTTTGACGTTGACAAATATGTAACGGAGTGTTATAATATTTTAGTTCAATTATATGATATATATTATGCTGAGAGAAACCCTGACGCTAGTACTAGTGGTCGTCCACCTAAAAGCAGTAGATTTGGTGCCTTAGGAAGTATATTAGGTAAAAGTAAAAGTAAATCAACTTCCATAACATCGAACGCAAGATCCGTAATTGATAATTATTTAAACACCGATGATATAATTGACGAAGATAACTTTAATATTTTACACTATTGGCGTAGTAAAGAGACCCACCGGCCTATTTTAACCGCAATAGCTGGGATATACTTGTTATTCCCGCTTCTACCGTTGCGTCCGAGTCCGCATTTAGTTCGGGTGAAGAATCGTCACCGACTACCGGACGAGTTTGACCGCCGAGTCGGTCAAGATATGTGTCCGCAATGTGGATTGGGAAAGAGCCAATAGACGGACACAAGACATGGAGTTCGAAGAAGATAAAAACGACGAAGAAGATCCGTGGTTAGAATACACAACATCCGGATCGGGATCTCCATCAACGAATGATTATTATGAAGACTAAGCCCAACCATCTACCAATCCATCCAATGACCAAGGTAAGTGACACGGAACTACGTGGGCTTTGATTCTTTTGAGATACGTAGGCGGCCTAATTATTATAATTTACAAAATCATACTTCCTCCATTCCATTGAATTAAATTACCCCAAGGCCCAAAGTTCTAACTCCCAAACATACTTATTAGTTATTACATTCATACCTCCACCTCCACTCCAACATAGTTACATACTTACTAGTTAGTAGTTACTACCCAAAAGAGCCAAAACTCAAATATACTACCCCCGCAAGTCTCCAACATACTTACATACTAGTTAGTTACTACCAAAAAACTCAATCATCATACCTATTACCTCCACATATTTACTACCCAAATGCCAAAACCCAATTCTACCCCCGATATACTTAGCACTTACTACTTACTAGTTACTACCAAAAATCCAATGGAATTGAGGAAGTAATTTTTGATTATTATAATAATCGGGTCCAAGCCCATTTATTTATATTTTTTTTGTTGTAATAATGTAATTTTTTTATGTAAACAATAGTTGTAAAGTTGTAATAATATAATTTATTGTAATAATGTAATTTTTTTATGTAAACAATAGTTGTAAACTTGTAATAATGTATTATGTAAATGTAATTTTTATTTACGATTAATAAAAATATGATCTTTTGATAATATTATATGTTTATGTTTATTATCATTTATTATATTATCTTATAATAAAAAAACGTAAATGTTTGATTATATGTATTAAATACATGTATTATATGTTTATATGTATTATTAAAACATGTATTATGTTTATTATCTTTTTATGTAAATGGTTATTATCATTTTTTTTTAAAGTTATTAACATATTTTAAATTTGCATTAAAAAAAAAAATAAAAAAACCCGGACCCGGCCCGACCCGCCCCAAACCCGCCCAAACCCGCCCAGGGCCGTGGCCGGGGCCCACATACCACCCCCCGCCCCGGCCCGAAACCCGCCCGCCCGGCCCGCCCGGCCCCGTGTATAGGGCCCGGGCTCGATCCCCCGGCCCCCCGCCCCGGCCCGGCCCGCGGGTCGGCCCGACCCGGCCCGGAGCCACCCCTATACATGAGCATGTTTAAAGGTTTTGAATTTTATATTTTACTTCTCAAACGTAACGTCAATTTGAAAGGAAAAAAAAAAAAAAAAGAGTGAAGACAAAATATGTTACGATCCTTCATGTCTTATTGTGACCAGAAAAAAATATAGTATTGTTATTTAATGTGATATTAGTTTGTAATGTGAGGCCGTTACTTCTTGTTAAATTTATGTGCAATAGTTACGTAATGTCGAATTCATGTTACTTTAATATGGTGTTACTTAATGTCGAATTGTTACTTTAATGTAGTGTCAAATTATCGAAATTTTTGGTGTTATTGTGACCATAAAAAAATGTAGTATTGTTAATTAATATGTCATTGGTTTTTCATATGAGACACTAAATTCAAGTGGAATTATTACTTTAATATGTTACTTCGTGTGCAAGTGACAGTAAATAGGAAAGTTTTTGTGTGGTATATCCACATTCATTTAATTGATCGATAAATAAATCTGGACCACACAGTTTTTATTCTGTTTAAAAATAGAAAGTGTAGAGTTTGTCTTTATGCTCTCTTCAACTTTTGTAATTTGATACTTCAACAGCTTACTAATTTTTAATATATAACTTTATTGTTGTTAAAAAAAATAAATTACTTCGCATATAACGTGTGTACCCAATAACTTTCCTAATGAACATGCAAAAAAGGCTCTCTCTCTCAAGTCCTTTTCTCTAACCACTCTCTAGAATTCTTCTTCCCCTCCACGCTTTTCCACCCTCTTCTCCGGTGCCGGCTGCCGAAAGGCGCCGGTGCCGGAGGTTTTTACTTATTTTCTTATGGTTTTCATATTATCCTTTTATGTCCCTTCCTTCTCCCTCTTCGGATCTACCTATTTCCGCCTCTTTCGGTTCGGATCCGAAGTTGCTCCCTTATTCTCTCGTGAAGAATGGCTCTGTTAAGTGGAGGATAGACGAGATGGGTTTTTTCGGGATTGATCTGACGGTTTTGGCTTCTGGCTTCTGGCTCTGCAATTTTGGTCTTCATCGGATTCCGGCTTGTCAACCTGGAGGTGGCCGGAGATGGTGGTTCGATGGCGTCTGAGCTTCAGACGATCTTTGTGGCGGCCTCTTGGATCTCGATGATTGTTTCTTGTGAGAGGCTTTTGACGGGTTTTGAATTCTCCATCTTCTCGTTGCAGATTCCGGTTGGTGATGGCAGGAGTTGGATGGGTTTTTATTTGACAGGCGGCGACTGTAGCAGCGCCAGTAGCGGCGGCGGTGTAGTTGGTTTGCATGTAGTTTTTTGTTTCTGTTGTATATATGTTGGCACTGGATGGTGGCGGTGCTCGCCCGGATTGTTGGTCTCTACCTTTTCTATTGACTGGTGTATGGTTTGTCTTTCGTTTATGGGCATCCGCAATAGGACGGATTGTATCCATTTTTTTATCTTACCAAGTCAAATTCTCCATAGTGAGACAGAAACTTGGTTTACTTGTTTTCTCCAAGTTGTTGTTCCTTTGTTTCGTTAGTGTGGTAGTAGTAGTGGTGGTGTCCAGTGGCAAACTGGTGGAGGTCCGGTGTCTATCCTGTGTGGTTCCGGCGATTGTCCGGTTGTAATTTGTTTCTGTTTTAATATATTTTTCGTTTCGGAAAAAAAAAAATATAAAAAAAATATAAAAAAAAAATAAAAAAAAATAACTTTCCTAATAATTTGCGGTGTCATCTAATGATGATAGTAAAGTTGTTTTTGCAAAAATCTCCCTATACACCATGTAAAAACCTAGGAGTAATGTCACTTGACTACTCGACACTAGGGCCATTATTAGTGCTCTTTCATTTTTATAATCGTTTAAAGTACTTGTAACCATAAGCTTAATCTTTACACACATATCGGGATACGAAAGGAAGGGGAAGGGGAAGGGGAAGGGGAAGGGGGATTCGAACCCCTGGTCCTCCCAATGAGACCAGGGTAAAACCCAGGTGGCTAACCACCTGGGATGAGCCTTATGCTCACACACATATATACATGTAATTGTCACACACGCCTTTGAATATCTTATTTATTAAATCAATGATGGAATATGAAACATATATCCAGGTCAAATAGTTATATGACTGACATGATGTGCAATTCTAAAAAAAAGGTTTGAAAATATCATGAATTTCTTACTTTTAACCGTATACTACATCCTATTTAAAATATAAATCATTTTACGCGTTTGTAATTTATACGGATTAAAAAAATTATTGAATGTCATAAATTTAAGGATTAAATATCTTAAATGCTTATTGAATATCATTAATATAATAGTTGGTAGATTGATAATAAATTATGAGTAAGATGGAAAAAGAGTAATAAATATTACATTGATAATGTAAAATGACTTATATTGTGAGACAAATTTAAAGAAATAGAATGACTTATATTTTGCGACTAAGTTAGTATCGCTTTAACATTTGAATAAAATACCTTTTTGGTTTTACACAAGGTGTATCGGTCTAGTGGTGAGTTAGACTATAACGTCTCATGAAAACTAATGTTCGAACCATGTTAGGAAAAAAAAAAAAACCTTTTTGGTTTTATTCTTTCATAATACATGACATTCGTTTTATTCAATATATCTATCTATGTAATTCAGACACCATTGTTACTAAAAATAATTTATTGCATATAAAGTAATTTCTAAATATCTATTTCATCGGATTTTCTAAATTTCTAGATATCTAAGTGGAAAATGCTTCTCCGGTGATTTTAATCACTTAACCCTACATAGAGATATTAACTAAAATTTAATTTTCAATGATTTTTGGTTAGTAACTTCGCTTAGGATGAAATGACTATTGGAATTATCATAATCATACCGTTTATATATTAATACCTTCCGTGTGATTATGATGGGAAATTCTTATCTGAAGTCTTTATTTGTATGGCTCCGTTGAATATACGACATGTGCGTAAGCCGTGAAAAAAAAAAAAAAATAAAAAAAAGAAGAGTGCCGGTAAGAATTTTCGAATTATGATAACTTCACAAGTCACGTCATGCGGATTATTATCTAAAAAATTCCCAATAAGATTTTAGTTTGCAGTAAACAAATCTTTATAGTTGTCCTTTTCAGTGAATGAACTTATGGACACAACTCACAAGTGATTGGACTCAAAATATGGAAATGACGTAAAGCAAACACAAAAGCTTTTTGCTTAAACGAGCCAATAGGGTTCCTATTCTTCAAGGAACAGATATGCCCTAGCCAGCTAGCCCTATTTATTTTCCATAGCCTTTGGCTCTTTCGTCTTCACCTTCACTCCCATGACGTTTCTCTGCTACTGCTTTTCATAAATAAAAATTAAATTAAATGAAAAACCTTCTTTTATTCTTACTCTCTCTTTTGATCGATTCTTGTACTGTACCCAACCCCCTACACAGCTACACTATACACCAAACCCTAATCCGGGAAATTGAAAAATCAGGATCGGTAATCCTCTTCACTTGTATAAAAAAAATTCGTTTTTTGAGAAACTCGTTTTTAGATAATACGAATATTGGCGTTAAAACACTTGTTAAGACAATAATAATAAGGGGGAATTAGGGAGAAAAACAGAAATATTTCATCAATTGAGTAGAAGGACAGTCTTTAGAAACTTTTGCATAAAGGACAAAACTATTTATTCACTGTCGAAATTCACTTGTGTTCGAAATTCACTTGTGTTCGAAATTCACTGTCGAAATTCACTAATTTTCAAAATTCATTGTCGGAATTCACTAATTTTCGGGATTCACTGTCGAAATTCACTGATTTCGGGATTCATAGGGAGATTCACTGATTTTCGGGATTCACTGTTTGTCCTTCTCGCTATAAAAATTATGCAGTAATCCTTCTCCCTATAAAAAAATATTTAATTGTTCTACTTAAAAATATTTCAGATTGCGTCATTATCCCTAATTTTCTATAATAATAATGGAGTTAAACAGATTTTACGACAATATTATAGTCGTTAAAACTTTTTACGACAATAATATTGTCTTAAAAATCTTCTTACAACAATAATAATGCGTAAAATCAGTGATTTTACGACAACATTATTGTCGTAAAAAGAAGTTTTATACAATATTATTGTTGTATTTCCTAAAAACACATTTTTTAAAAAGTAATTTTGCCAATTTCCCCCCAATCCTACCCTTACTCTAACTCTATTTAAAAAAAATGTTGAAACTTAATATTTTTTTTATTTGTAGTTGAAGAAATGATTGGTGAGAGAATTATAAAAAATGATTGGTGAAATTAAATAAACCCTAACCCCTACCCAAACCCAAAACAAACACGAGCTTATTGTCCCATTACCCGAGATCTTGAATCCGTCCCTGACAAGACCCCGATCGAGCCCAATATTTATATCATAGTATTCTCTCACATTATCCCATTAATAAACCTTTTGTATCCTGATGATAGCCGACCCGAACTACGTTACGTGTCATCCTTCCAAGACATGTAATAAATGATTATCCCCTAAATGAAGGGTATTAAGGGCCAAGAGCCCCAAAAGATATACCAGGGCAAGTCCCTGACCCCATGTGGGAGATCGGCATACGATCCTCCTCCAGCCACCGCAGGTCGGCTAAGGCTTTGTGAAGATGAGCTGCCTAGTTCGACCATAATGGCCTTGGGGGCTCCGCGCAAGACGCTCAGAGCAACCCCAGCTATTATTCCACACGATGGGAACCTAGAGATAAATGAGGAAGAATCATTAGTCATAAAGACTGTGATATCGACATTAAATATGTCCATAATTATCGCTAAATCATAGGGATTTAGACGTGTATATCCTTAGGGAAATAATAATGATAATTATGATGCAATTCCTTGCAGGACAAGGCTCCGTTTGGTTTCGGACTGAATGGATCCATTTGGATCCAAGAAAGAGAAAGAATTATAAAATATAGTGAAGTAATGATGATAAAGTTGAAAAGTTGTATTGAAATTTGTGTAGTTAAAGTAATGATTGTTGATTTGAAATATTATATTGAAAAAGTAATGGTTAAATAGTGTAATGAGTGTATAAAGTGATGGATTAATATTATTTTATTTGTTGATGTTGATTAATTGATGAAAGAATTTATAATAAAATAATAGAATTAATAAAATAATAATAAATAAGTTAGTGGGGTGAATAAAATATTGGTTTGGGATCCAAATGGATCAACCTAGTCCCAAACCAAACAAGGGGGAACTACGAAAAAATTGATTCTAATTCAATTATTAGATACGCAGGCAACTCAAGAGAAATAACTCGAGAGCTCAGTCTAAAATACACAAAACACCTACCCCTCTTTTACACGATTTAGGGTTCTTGGGGTTTAAGATCTTTATCTCAAAGGTAATTGCTCTGGATTAATTCACAGACGAGATCCAACATCGTCATGTCCTATAATCCTATTGTGAAACATCCATTAATCTTTTTGCTCTTTAACCGAAAGACACAGACCCAAATTTAACCATTCCAAATGATTGATGATGACACAAAGAAAAAGGGTTTAATATTTACAGTTGTTTCGTGCAGAGTGTAGTGTAATAATCTATGCAAAGCAGCAAATAGATTCCTCTTATATATCTTCTCTCGTGTCCCTAGCAAGAAGCAGAAAAACCTTTTATTTCTCCTTTTGAAATTTGATTACATATATATATATATAAATGTTGTATTGTATACGTAATAGATCGCTTGAGAGTCTGAGTTCTTGAAGTGTTACTATTGATAAAGTATGTTCTATGAGTAACGCTACTGTTTGTCAGCCATTTTGGTTTCATGATATATAGAGTCATGTGTATAGGTTAATCGATATAAAGTGAGAGAAAAATGGAAAAATATTAATATGGTAATTTTATTTCGTGTTGAGGCGTTATTTGCATTTAAAAACAATCTCGTATTTATAATCCGTAGTTATAAGTGTTATTACTGACACTTTTATTTATCAAGAATTGAATGAAATTAAATTAATGAAATGTAATGAACTTGTTTCATTACATTAATGTTCTGAACGTGAATAATTGAATGAAATAAATTATATAATAAGTAACACACCAAGTAATTATGGATGAAGAGGCTAAATGTGATGGTAAATAGGTTGGGGTGGTGCGCTAATATAGGTGAAGGTCTAAGGGGTAGGGTGGGGTAGTCTTACCCACCACTCATCTTTCTCTATTACACTTGAATAACAAACTTTAGATAATTCTCATTAATAGATCATGAAAATGCTTACGGCAAATATATATAGCCAATGAGGCATCGACCTGGTGGTCATTGTTGAGGCTTTAAGACCGGAAGGTCATGAGTTCAAGTCTGATTGAGACAATAAATGTGTATATGTATATAATTATGCTACTGTTTTCATAAAAAAGTCTAAATAGCCAAAATGTTAATTAACCAACCCAATAGACTAGTGGAAAATGCTATGTCCACTACACAAAAGTGTAGTGGATGATGTTGTGGATGATCCTGTCCACAGATTGGAGAGAGAAATATTTTTTTTTTGTGGGTCCTGACTAAATGTGTGGTGTGGATGATGTTGTGGATGATGTTGTGGAGGTAGTTGTAGTGGATGTAGCACTACCGTAGACTAGTAAATAGGTGACAATCATACACGCAAAGCACAAGAATCCAATACCATACCTTCTCCGGTACAATAAGATATTCTGGAACACATTTAATGAACCGAGCTGAGCCTAATTACCCTTAACAACCACTTTACTCGTTCTACCACACCTCACCCCACTCTACCCCACTATCTTACCTTATCTCACCCCTCCCTTCCTTGCCACACACATTTTATTAATCATCCCACCGCATCTTGTCTCTCCACCTAACCTACCTTACAGTAACTCACCACCGACCCACCTATCCAGCTCTACCCACCACCTCACCCTACCCTACCTTACTCTACTACTATATTTTACACCTACCCTATTCACCCTTTCATGCTCAACCACACCCTCACCACCCATCTTACCCTACCTAACATGACCCTAGCCATCCTATCCCACCTCACCCCTACCCAACCACTTTCCTTACCTCACAACCCACCCTACTCTACCCCACATTAATTACCCCACGACACTAACCAATCACACCTCACCATACCCACACCACCCTTCCCATATACACCGAATCATCTTACTATACCCTACCTCACATTTTCCAACCGGCCACCCATCTAACCTATCACCCACCCTACCACACTCATTTATTTCTACTTACCCTAGCCTACCCAACCACCCTAACATATTACACTACTCACCTACCCTTCCCTGCATCACCGTACCCACCACTCATCCCCAGTCTACCTTAATTACCCAAGCACCCTAACCTACCCAACCCTACATCACCTTACTGATTGCGTGTAAGTCACTTTTACTCACGAAATACTAGCAAGAATACTAGGTCAATCACAGTATAGCAAGGGCGAGTCAAGGTCGATCACGGAGACAATGCAACATGGATAACAAACACACCGATCTAATTAAGAACACATAGAACGGTCCCTAGACCAACATAGAGACAAAACATAAAGTTGGTGTTCCTCCTCCTCACCGATCTTCTAACTTGGCGTAATTAATCGTTATGTTTACTTCTCCCCGTAATTCCCCGACTTAATCTGAACTCATGTTTTTAATTCAGTTTTAGCTATAGGTGCAGTCTCCTAGTATTATGCTACTCCCATGGGACGGACAGTAGGTGCCTATGCGCAGTTAATCTCCTTCGTTGGTTGTATTAACTCACACACAATAAATTTTAGAAAGCGCCGGCTCAAGATCGATAACCTCCTAAGCAACTACCATTGATTGACTAGCATGTTCCTACGGATTGATCCAGACTATGTCCTAATTTACACTTCACCTTGTAAGTCCTTCATGCTAATTTATGAATACAATAAGCAGATTGGCCAGATTTAAGCTACTGTTAATTAAATATGTCGATCAACTTACCTGACGCTGAAGCTCTAGATTTAGGGTGGCCTAAAGTGCCTCACAGTTGCAATAAAGACCGTCGCAACTGTGGGGGCGGTGGTTCTTAATTCTGGAATAACATCGTTCTGTTTTGATTAATTCTAGTAAATTACGGTTCGTTTAAACATGCAGATTAATTACATCGCGTTAAATAAAGCTAATCTACCATAACGGAAATATAAAGGAACTTTCAAAGCTTCATACCTTCAACTATGAATATCTAGCTTGATCAACTCAAGTTAGTTGCTGGCTTGGGGAAGGAAACCTAAGGAAAAACAAAAACCAATAACTCTTTATTTCATAAACTTGTGAATAGTTTCTATGTTAAATCCATATAATCGGCTGATAAATGCCATCAAAGAAGCAATAGCAGAGTGTCAATAGCCAACTAATCAAGAATATGAAAACTGCCATTCAACAGTCAAGCAGAATATGAACAACACAGTGAAGACAGTGAAGTGATAAGTAAGCTGACTGAACATCAATAGTGAAGTAAAGCAGCAGACAGCTGCCTAATGGACAACGGCTAAGTCTGTTAGCTGGGAAAGTGAAATATTCAAATCGAGCGTGAAGAATATGAAGAATAAAGCATGAATTGCAGAATCAATCAAGGACAGATTTTATGATAAACGTTGAGGAGAAATTCAAGATCACTGAAATCAAGGAGAATTAAATCAAGATCACTGAAATCAGGGAGAATTAAATCAAGACAAATCAAGGATCATTCTCCACTTTATTTAGCCAACAGACGAAATTTCAAAATCAAGGATTTACGGCTATAAATATAAGGCATTGACAGAGAAGGACAACAACAAGTAAATCCGAGAAATTCTAAGTGCAAAAACTCTGTCAAATTCCACAGCCTTCATCTTAATCTTCAAAGTTACATCCAGAAAAGATCAAATTCAGAAAACAGAGCTTAAAAGTCACATCAAGCCTGAGTTTGATCAACCTTGTGAATTCTTGAATTCACATCCTCATCAAGGAACCTGTATCAAGCAATTGAATCAGAATCTCTGAGAAGGAATTGCAAGACGTGTGATAGTTGCTGAATGATTTGTTCCCAATGAGCAGTGTGTGAGAAAGACTCAATCACTGAAGCATCAGTTGTCAGGGAGTGATAGCCTGCAGATTGTGAAGCTTGTGTAGCTAATGACAATCAACTATTGTATTGGTAAAAAGACAATAGTGAATTCCTCCAATCATCACAGGAGAAGAGTTGATTAAGGGATTACACCACCCTAAACCACTATAAACTTGTGCTCATTTATTTATTCATTTACTTTCTTGCACTTTAGTTTCTATTATATGCTTGATTGTGCGTGTGCTATTTACTTTGAAACTACACTTTAAGAAGAGTTTATTCCGCTGCACAAAGCTTTTATTCAAGAAAAGTTTTTTAAACTCCTATTAGAGTCATTCACCCTCCCCTCCGACTCTAACTTCACCCTTTTCTGGGACCAACAACCACACAGTTTATATCTTGTATATATTATGTGTGGTTCATAATACCCCTTCTATTACTTCACCACATTCAGGTAGACTAGGCAAAAAATTCCCTAATTTGAGGGGTGGGGGGGTTCGCATGGTGTATCCATGTGAGGTGAAATGATGGGAGAGATTATCTAAACAACGCAGTTTATTTCCTGTATATATAAACCGTGTGGTTCAGAAAACTCCTTCTATCACTCCCCCACATTTGGATAGACTAGGCAAGAAATTCCCTAAATTATAGGGTTTTTTTGCATTGTGTAACCATATTGTGGTGAAATGATGAGAGAGATGATAAAAACCACAAAGTGTATATACTGTATATAAACAGTGTGGTTCAGAACACCCTCCTAGCACTTCCACGCATCCGGATAGACTAGGCAAGAAATTCCCTAAATTAGGGGTTTTTTCATGGTGTATCCATATGAGATGAAATGATGGGAGGGGTGATATAAACCCCTCAATTTAAATATTGTATATATAAACTGTGTGCTTCAAAACACCCTTTCTATCACTTCCAAACATGCGGATAGACTAGGCAAGAAATTCCCTAAATTTGAGGAATTTTGCAAGCTACTAAGTATGATTAGGCTAATGACGAGAAGACCTAATAAAGTGTGACGTGACACTAATTAAACCAGACAGCTGTTGTAGCGGGTTGATGATGGGCGGACCCAATCACTTAGCATTTTACTGAGTCTTTGTCTTAGAGTCGTCATGTGGTAGCTTGCTCGCCTAGTTGAGCGGGCTTCGTAACATGAGGAACGGACTGGTCGGCTCCCACTACTTTAGGCGCGCTTATGAGATGGCGGAATAAAGGCTTGTCAACAGGCTTTTGGCCTCGATACGGCTTGGGCTAGCGCGGACTCGGCGGACCAAGAACACTGCTTGTTGTTTAGGCCGTCGGACAGACCCGATTATGGATCCGCAGACCCTTTTACGGGTCAGGCGTATCAACTAGCATTTTTCTTTTTAATCTTTCATTCACCCGATATCGAAATCAAATAATTCAAAAGTCTTTCATCAACTATCCGTTAGATAGTTTCATTGATGAACAATAAGTTCTTGATGATTTACATGGGAAATTCCGAGATTGATACCGAAAAAAATGCCCACCAACACAACACTTAACCCAAAAATGGACTTTTAATCACAATTCTCCCCATTTAACATCATGATTGGATGTGAATATGTATATGTCTGTTAGTCAAATTGCACTTCAGTTCATGATCATACTTTAACAAATTCGACTAAGAGTGACCCCAATGATACCCTTCAAACACATTCTTCAAACACATCGTTTTTCGTTACAGTTACATTTTTTCAACACCTAAAAAATAATTCACTCCAATAAGCAATCTCTATACATCCTTTTAAAAATATTTTATGCTTACAAAGTGATATTTGAATACGTCGCACAACGGTAAAAAAAATAAAAAGATGTCGTATCCGTACACAAAAAGAGTTCAAAATAAAAAAAAAATTATTTGGACATATTAATATTTTTTATGGAAAAAATAGTATATATAAATTTTTTTTTCAATGATGTATATCACCGTTGTGATACTACCGTTGTGCCCGTATCATTACTTGATACATAACGCATTATTATATAAATGATATTGATGTGTGAAATTAATTTATTGGGTAAAAAGAGAGATAAATGGTGTTATCGTTCATATTAGCGACCCTTCATATTTAGGTGGAGCCTTAATTTTATTTAGGGATAGGGTGTTGGGTTGGGAGCCACTTTGGGATTAAAGGTGAGTTACTCCCTCTATATTAGTTTTAGAGGGGAGATAAATCCCCCCATTGGGGTCACTCTAAGAAATCAAGAAGGTTTATATCACACCTCATGTCAACTTCATTTCATATGGAGATACCGGGTCAAAATTTCCCAAGAAATCATTAGGGACTCAAAACACCGCACAAAATACTCTCCTACTCTCCTTCTATGCGATACATGAAATGTACGATGATGATATTGATAGATAGATGGATGATCAAAATATCAGACAAAGGTGCTAAACTTGCGGATGTTGTCTGAAATAAAGGGTCGTTTTTTATTAGTCACTTGATATTCACAAGTTTGCATATATGAAGTGGGAAGTAATATTTGCTGTTGTCCATTTCATTTATCATAGCATATGGTTTTGGTATTATCCTATGACACTAGGGCTATCAATAGACTATGTTGTTGTAGATGCAAGTACTTTCCTTTATTATTATTATTATTATTATATACTATGATACAGCACATGCTACAACATGATATGATAATGAGATTTCTAATGACGTAACATCTATTTGAAGATATGTATCAGAAGTTGTTGTACCGACATATCATCAGATTATGACATCTAAAGTATCATAATAGTTGTGGTGATACCTTCCATTATATATTATTATGGCATGACTCCTTAAAAGCTACCCCACTATGTACATCACAAACGTACATGCAATTTGCTATATATTCTTTGGCTAGGAAGATAGATAGATAGATAGATAGATGGTGCCCTTGTGGTTTGTGGACCGAATCCTAGATAAGAAAGAAAGAAAGAAAGAAAAATCTAGAAAAAATACATTTCATATCATAAATCTTAGCTTTTGGCCGACAACATATTGCTTTTTTCTTGTCAATATTCATATGCCACTATCTTCAAAACTGTTTCTCCAAGTGAGATGCCCCCCTCATGCCCCTTTTATTCGATTCTTTGATTTTGATTTGATTAAAAAGGAGGAGGAGGAGTCTCTTTTTTTTTCCTTCTTTTTTCTGTACGTTGATCTATCGATTTCATTTTGGTACTACCATTTTGAAGTTGATCATTTGATTTTTGTGTCAATCAAGTATAGGTATGTTGTAGCATCTTGTCTGGATATTTGGATTATGATGTATATTGAAGTTATATATAAGTTACATCTTAATTATCTTAGAGTACTTGATACTCTATTTTTTTTTAGAGGAAACTACAGATTCTGTAAAATTTCCTTTACATTTACCGTATTCATGTAGATTCTGTGAATCTTCTTTTATACCTTCCGTATTATGTAAAATAAAGAACTTGATACATTTAATCTTAAATAAAGATTATGTAAACTTAAAAAACGTATTTCTAAAACTGTATAATAGAGTATTCGTTAAGAGTATCTGATGCGAGTGCTCTTACAACGTTATAGTAGTTGATATATCTATATTGAATGTCATGAAAACTTAAGAGTTCAGCGGAATCAAAATATCGCGATTCACCAAATGATAAGATTTCAATTATTGTTATTTTGTGTACCATAAAAACTTGGCTCATCTCATCCCCAAATCCATGTCATTCGAAACAATATATATAATATATATATATATATATGTAAGACAAGGGTAAAAGAAAAGATAACAATATCCTTTTTGTAGAGGATATATATTAAGGAGAATATTATCCTTTGAATGTCAGTAACATAATAATAATAATAATAATATTTCAAAATTCATTCATTCTCCTCCATCAAGCATCAGCGGCACCGAGCTCCAACAATAACGTGTGATTAACGTTTCCAGAAGCCGGGCCCACAAACTGGATCGGACCTGTTATATATTATGTAAAGAGAAACAACTTTAGAAACCGGGGACAGATATTTGGGTGGAGTGTACTCGATGTGGAATGACAGAATCACACTTAAAAGGCACGCGAACTTTTACACGTAAAGACTCGCGTGCCATTAGGTGTTAATTCCGCATTGCAATCCCAGAAAAAAAAACGAGGGGGGCACAAGAGGAAATACAAAACATACCTGGAGAGAGATAGCGGTTGTTAAGAGCCCAGTCTTCCCTCAATGAAGCAAATTTCTTGAATGGCGCTCCTGTAGTGAAGAGAAGATGGGAATAAAGATGATGGAATAGCTGCTAATTTAGTGTATGCAGTTGATCGGTTGGATCCCTATAACACTATTGTTAATCGCCTTTTTCTTCGCTATATGCATGTGTAGTAACAAACAAACAAAAAGACGATATTTCGTATATAAGTCGTTATGATTACATATGATCGTACCGTAATCAATGTTGCAAGAAAAATTCATACCTTCTAACTCCACCATTGCTTTTTTAATCACAGGCTTGAACTTGCCTAAACAGGGGGACGAAAAGATTAAAAAACAACAGCTAGAGGATTTGATGAAATAATGAACAAGTTAGGAAAAACCTTCTTGCATAAAACTGTGAAGGGTATAAACATAATAATTTACAGGAAAGTAGACGACGAGAGAGCTCATTGTCTTACCGTGTCTCCTCTCGACGTCCATTAATGAAGTCAATGGAGTCCCTCCAACTGTCCATTCTTCAACAGGTGCAGCCAAGTTCCCCACCTGGAAGATGGCAAACTAAGTTATTCCACACAGAAAACTCAACTTTTGAATCCTTTTAACTGTGGACAATGGATCCTTTCAACAAGCAGATCCCACGAAGTAGTGATGGTAGTCTCAAAGTTGTGTATGTATCATTTTTTGAGTAACAGCCAAGTAAAAAAGGGAACATTCTATAGGGTACACACCGATGAAATCAATCCAGTTTTTCTGCTATGAAGCAGGACACCAGCAGCAAAACCCAGAGCATAGCAGTAGGTGGCATCAAAATTAGAAGGCAAGCCGCATCTTCCTTCATATCTGTTACGTTTACGAAACACAAAATGGAACCCAAATGATATGAGCATTTTCAAGCTACAAAAGTTGTCCTGTAATGCAACATTAGACATGCTCTCCATATTCCGAAATCGGTTTAAAAAATCAGGATGAAAATTACCCGAAAAAGTGTGGTTGCCCTTTAAACTGGCCTTTGTATGAGCCAGCCTCTTTCCTTTTTTCCAACTCAGTTTCTACCATCTGAATAAGCATTTTCTCTGTTTCAATTTTAGCAACCTGCATTTCACAAAATAAAATAAAAAAGGAGCCCTGTATAAGGAAAAAAGATATTTTTACGTCGCAACACGGGTACAAATATAACCTGGACATTTCCATGTGGATCTCTTTCAAGCATCAACTGTTCTTGAATTGCAGAAGGTAAGAACTCGAAAAGCTGTAGACACTCGGGTTTCAGGTTCTTTTTCCATTGACCAGCTTCATCAACAACTTCATTGGCCAAAATCTCATTCAGTTCCGCAATGAGCTGCTGGATCTGAAATTTCAACAAAAAAATCAATTACCTGCATACAAGAATGCCTAATGGAAAAGAAGTGACAGGCAAACATACGATTGACCAAGCTCAACGCTTTTTACCTCGGGAATGAAGTCTATGAGTCCTTCAGGAATGAGTATCACACCATAGTTGTACCCAAGCTCTGCACGCTTACAAACTGTATCAGCAATGTAGTCAGTGACACTTTTAAGTGTCAGTTTCTTTGCAGCAACCTGTGACAGAACGCATCTTTTATCAATACTCGCAGACTTATACTTTCGTATATCAAAATCCATGAAATAAACTTCTTCCAAAACTGATGCAAATCAAGACAAATGTTAGGTATGTTAAATATGAAAGCACCTCTTCTCCAACAAGAGTAACGTTTGGATGAGTCTGCAAAGCACATTCCAGTGTAATGTGTGAAGCAGCACGCCCCATAAGTCGTACGACTGCAAGAACATCCATACACATGTATAAATAAAGTGAAACTGAAGGTAATCACTAACCATTGCTGAGATAATTATTATAACTGGCAAATATTCTAGCTTACTGTACTTACAATGGTAATACTTCCCGGTTGAACGAGCATCTACCATGACATTCCCAATCATTTCAGCATATATCTATAACGCAGAAACATTAGGGACAAAGTAAGCAGGCTGCCAACTATCAATTGTGAAAAATTCAAAATTATGATGTATAGAAAAAGTTACCTTGCATGCAGTATCAAATCCAAAACTTGTTGGAACCTCTTTGGATTTCAAGTCACCGTCTATTGTTTTAGGACATCCAATTACCCGTGTTTTTATATTTTTGCTCCTGTGTAATTCCAAAATCCAAAGTGTTAAGCAATATGAATATCAGTCCAAAAAAATCTACTAAATCAATAAACAATGTGTTCTAAACAGTACGGTGTTTTATTTTTCTAATGTAAGTAATACATACAGTAAGAGATTTACCTGAAGTATTCAGCCAGGAGACAAGCATTTGTATTAGAGTCGTCACCACCAATCACAACAAGCCCATCTAGATCAAGCTTCAAAGCTGTTTCTTCAGCTTGCTTAAACTGAAGATAAATTCACACCATCTCATCACTCCAAACCCTAAAAGGCTTGTTCTATTTCAGCTTACAAGAACGCATGAATTGGTATTTTTAAATACCTGTTCTGGGGTTTCAATCTTGTCCCTTCCACTGCAAATCATATCAAATCCACCCTGGTAAAAAAAAGTAGTTATCAGCACAATTGAATCTTCAAACTATATGCTAATAAATATATACTTCAAGATTTTTGTTGTCAACCATCATTGACTATTGTAGAGCAAGACCTAGTACGTAACACCGATGAGACTATATTTAGGCCAAATGAGGTGCAAAGTTTGCATCAAAAAGAATTTCCTTTTGGAATCTCATAGTGACTGATTTTAACCAATGAGCTCATAAAGCCTTGCAGCACTTTATACAAGTCACAGCTCTAACCCACATAATAGAGCAAAAAGCTACAACGTAAAATAAAATTAATGCCTACTTAGGTATGTATTCCTATATATCAAAACCGGCGATTGTTCATCATTCAGGATTATATGAAACCAAGGACCTATAATTCTCTGTGAAGTTAAGAATCCCATATTTTCAGTCACGGATGATACTTGCTATAAACAGTTGTAAAGGAATAGTATCGCCTAGAGGATACAGTATTACCAAGAAATTAAGCATCCAGCATAAACCGCAATCCGAAAATTCTGCAAAGAAACATTTAATTACCTGATTCCTGTATGGGTAGATAAACTCTGGATCCAGTATGACGTACTTATTCTTCATAATCCCAGCTGGTCCACCCCTAAAGCCATACAATGTGCTTCCTTTGCACCGCTCCTGCAAGTAATCTACAAACAATACGCAGAAGAAAATGATCTTAATCTGTTCCACAATAAACTTCAACCATGTCAACACTGTTGCAGCATAGTCACAACAATTGATCTGATTGAAATAAAATTAGACCGAGGAAAAGTTACCAAAGATGCCAGAGATGACATTGTGTCCTCCTGGAGCTTGGCCTCCTGACAAGACAACCCCAATCTTCAGGGGTTGATCTGATGAAAGATTTCCAGAGTTTGCTGAAACCAACGTTGCTGAAGGTTGTCCAAACAAGTAAGGAAACAGCTTTTTTATCTCATCTGCAAGTATCAAACCAAAAGCAATTCAATCTCCTCAGCCTGGTATTTACATAGATTCAATTTCAACCAAGGAAAATTTCTCATCGACCATAATATTGCAGATAGACAAATAAATAGATATGGATTGATGAATAGGAAATCTTTACTACTTTATAAATTCTAACAAAACAAAGCTTCAAGCCCAACGGGGCCTATTCATTGAACTAATGATCTGCACAGATAAATGCAGGGAAATTCTTACAATCTTACCCACCCAGGGCATGTGAACAGACCGTTAGATGCACAAATGTTGTCTTCTTGTACACATGTTATATACATCTAATCGTTCGGTGCACATGTAGACTCTCCGGGTGAGAATCTCCCGATAATTGCATAACCAAATCTTAAACAAAGTAAAAATCTCCTCTTTGGCAGGAAGAACAAATCCTATAAAACATAAGCACCTTCTTTTGCAAAACTTAATCAAGATTAAACAATTCAGCACATGGACAACAAACTCCTTTAACTAATTTCATTAAAAAGTAGTAAATCAGACATGTATCTATAGAGTCAAAGCTCATAACTTTGACATATTTCAGCTATAATTGCGTTGATAGCACAGTTTCGATACAACTGACAGACAGATCAAGCAATGCCACGTAAAAAGAGCACAAAAAAAGCTACATTAATCTATACAATTGAAAATGAACGGATTTCGATACAGAAGGGTGATTAGCTGACCTGGATTGCCAGAGGCGGAGCTAGCAGGTCCATCAATGAGTTGAAAAGGTTTGTTCAACACAGACGGAAGAGGGAGAGCATAATCGAGACGACTGGACTGAACTTCGCTATAAACGGAGGCACAACGCACGGAATTAAGAGGTTTTACATCACCATTTAGCTGAGGAGCAACAGCAGCCGCCATTGGAGTCGGAAACCGGCGGAGATTTGATTTGGTTTGGGTTTGACTTGAAAAACGGAGGAGGAAAAGAAAAGAGAAAGACACAGACGAGAAAGCGGAGAGACTCTCAGATCTCTTTTTGTTTCTTTCGTGTGTTGTTGTTAAAGTACTGAGAAAGGACAATGTCGTCCTCGTAGTTTCCGCCTCGTGGAGATTAACACCACGATATGTGGAGGGGTAATTTGTAATTACGAAAATTTTGTGCTGGTCCTGGACCAAGTATGACTTGGTGATCCAGGACCAATAGAAATTCAGAAAATACACACAGGGCTCACCATGTAAAATATAAATACTATGTTTTTACAAGTTTGTCCCTCTTTTAAAAAATTCTATTGGAGGACAAGTATGACACGGTGGTCCTGGACCACCATAAAACTACTGTTGTAATTATATTGCAACGTAACTACTGTTGTAATTATATTGCAACGTTGGGGTAGTTCTGTTTTAGAAAATTCCTATTACATTCGATCGTTGAATTTATGACACCTATACAGACTGATATACCTTATCCGGATCGGAACCCGAGTATCTAGGTTGGGCCTGAATCTAAGCCCAACTACAGGTGTTGGGCCTCTATCTCGCTATTCCGCATTCATTAAACCAGACTTAGGCTAAGGTCGACATCCGACGCCGACATTCATCCCCACACCGACACATCGGACACAGTGGGTGCTACCCGTATTATCAGGCTGACTAAGCTTTGGGTTGATAACAACGAGACAAAGGAATGTATGAGTCCAACCTCCTCTCGAGTCTGCATCCCTCCACCTCATCTGGAAAGCTGTCTAGTCGAGTTAGGCCTGATTACTCTTAATTGTATGCTTTTAATGTCTTGTTATGTTTAGTTTATCCTACTTAGTCTTTGCCTATATATATGAGATCACAATGTAATAGAAAAGGATCCAAGAACTAATATACACAGAGCTACTCTGTCAATTTGTCGACTCACTTGTGTTTCCGTTCATAAGCATATGTCTAACCAACAACGTTCTTGATATCCATCACCTCTCATTTGAGAAATCACATAGAAACAGCCATATATCCTCATTATATTACTGTTACCGCAAACCTGATATATCCGACGATATCACAAACAAACAAAATAGTTTTGTCTTTTTCTACACATGACAATCATCCGACGGTCTGTTCTAATAGGGACTCACTGTATAAGAATTCCCCCAATGTTAGCTCTTTAGTTATATAAGCTGGTTGACCAAAATTCTTGTACATGTAAGTTTCTTGAACAAATTTTGTCTTAAATAAGCTTTGAATCATAAAAAGTTTTAAAAACACCCAAAATACCCTCACCTTCTTCCTTCACACCTGAAACCTAAAAATATACCCGCCGGAAAACCCACCTAAACCCCCGAACCCCCATGAACCCCCCATGAACCCCTAAAACCCTGAACCCTTAAATTAATGATTTTCCGGCGTTTCCCGGCGAAGACGCGATTTTTTTTCCCCAAATCATGAACGGATAAAGCAAGAAGAAGAAGAAGAAAGAAAGAAGCATTTCCGGCGGATAAAGAAAGGAGGAAAAAGGGGATAGGGATAACTAAGTCTTTCCCGTTTTTTTTTATTTTGTTTAAAATTTGAATTTGGGTCAAAGCTTATTTATACAAAGACGACAATTCGTAAGCTCATATGTATCATTCCCCCTTTCTAAGATTCCAAATAATGTTGAGCCAAAGGTCTTGAACTCACACAAGAAGCTTATAAGAGATTAATTACATTACCTATTGTCTATTTGTCTATAGAGTCACCATAGACTCATATATATTATTGCATATATCTCCCTTTATCCATAAGAAAGATGGCATGCAACATAAGCACATGCAAAAAGGAAATGCTTTAGAGAGAAATATGATTAATTAGCACTAGTAATGACTAGTTATCACATGGTATGGTATTGGTAACCTCTTCTTCTTATTATCCATTTGCATATTATAAATTACTTCTCACTATCTTTAAAGAGGGGATTCTCACCCCAACTCATTTCATATCTGTCTTGATTATTGTCCATGATTTGATTCTGCTAAAAAAAAATGAAGCATTTTGGAACTTCTTTCTTTTATGCATAAACAATTTGTATCAGTTCTGAACCAAAAGATAAAGTTGCCCTTATCAACCAATTTAATTTTTTTTGTGGGGAATTAAAAAGACTAAAGAAGTGAAGTAAAAGACTACCACATATAGCTTCACACCCAAAAGGCCGACAGAAGAATGTAGTAGGTCTTATATACTTTGATCTTTTAATAAATTGAATAAATGTGCTCTTTTTTTGCTTTCATGTTTGTAGCAACTTGTTTCTCAGCCTTCCTGTCCAATGTTTCTTTTCCACATGTTCACTCATCTCCATTTCTACCTACAAGAATAATGTCTCCACAACAACGACGACCATTCTGATACAACAAATATCACAACATAATATGATAGCATGACGTACCCCTCATGACGTGGCAACAAGACCCCTGCCCTCCAATTCAAGACCACGTCATCAAAAGGTCCTACTGTCAATATATCATATATGATGTGACATTTGTCGTGTCAAAGTGTTTGAGGTGGTAGTAGCTAACACTACTCTTTCAGAAGGGAATTTCTTAGATGAGAACTCTCTACGGTGAAGACCCCACTAGATTTGCGCGCACGTTGTACGCATTTAAAAAATCTTAAATACACATGGCACAAATCTAGCGGGATCTTCACCGTAGGGAGTCCTCACCTAAAAATTTCCCCTTTCAGAGAGGAAAATCAAAGAGGGTCTATAATTCATCATTCATACAAGCTCAACTCACCAACAAAGCCAACTGTTCACCACATTTTCCATCAAATATACTATCATATTCAATCAAGACAACCAACTTTTTCCCCTTATAAATTACACTTATTTAGTAACACATGTTCACAAAACACCCGACCCACTTTCCATTTAATCCCATAAATGATTTCTTTTGTCCATCAAGCAACAGGACAAATGCCTAAGAATGCAAAAGTCCATAGAAACCAAGAAGAAGCAAAAGCTTCAATGCAGAGCCCTTTGTTGCAGTTGCAGGCTTAGTGTTTCTTCCCCCTCCGAACCCGAAAGCTCCACGAATTCGGCCCGATACCCATCAATCTCAAGCATTGCACACGCCATGGTTCAAGAAAGATTGGATCAAATGATTAAAGAAAGACAAAAGGCAAGAAATGATGATCAAGAACAACAAAGAAGAAGAAGAAGAAGAAGAAGAAGAAGAAGTAGAAGCGAAAGAACAAAGTTTGTTGTGATGGTAGCAATGGAGAAGTCTACGTACGATCCCAGAAAAGATTTTAGTGATTCGATAGAGCAGATTATACGAGCTAATCGTATTTCTGAGCCAAGGGACTTACGTCGCTTGTTGGATTATTACGTGAAAGTGAATTTAAAAGAATATGAAGCTATGATTCTTGAAGTGTTCTATGATGTATGTAGCAGTTTATTTACACCTTGTAAGCCACATTTACGCAGATAAGATTAATGCACAGTTCATACAATTACTAGGCATAAGTCCTATAACTTCTTTTGGTTATATTTAGTTGAAGGCTTTGAGTTAATGTACTATCAGAATTAGAGCTTTTAAATAAGGCAGTGGTATACTGTATGACAGAGAAGTGCAATGAAGGGAGTGGATTTTTGTTTCTAAGTCTGTTATTTTTGTTTCAAGTCCCTGGTATTCGGGGCCAACTGACCTGTCTAATCCGGAATACAGCCCAAATGATGACGGCAGAGTCTGACACTTGCTCAGGGTAAAAATCTGACTCAGAGTTCTTTAACAAAGCGTCTCAGAAAGAATCGAACTTGTGACATTTCTCAAAACAGCATGGGATGAAACCGCCTTACATTCTTCCTTTCTTGAGGTAAATAGCAGTAATTTTACATACAAACTGCTTCTTATTGTTTTATATTCATATATATATATAACAGTATTACATCCAACACAGAAATAAAGCAAAACATATGGGTACAGAAATCATTTAGGAGGCTCTTCATACAGTTAAAAGGGAACTGCCTTCCTTGATAAGCACAAAGATACTGCCTCCATCTCCCCGTGATATACGGATATCTTCATCGATGTAGGTTGTGAGAAGCCATGATTCTGCTTTTGAACCAGAGATTGGGAATTTCAATGGAGGTTGGCTAGATATGGACCTTGCAACTGAGGATGCTGTGCCTTGGACAGAATTGAGCAAGCCTTTGAATGGAGAAAGATCGATTTTTTGGCCCAGAAAGTTCACACTTTCAGGCAATTCAATGGAATCTGTCAACTGGGGTGTACCTATAATACCTTCCTCAAATTTTATCTGTGGTGATGAGAATGGAAGACAAGTAACATGTCAATAATTTAACTAATTTGTGACACAAAGCCATCCAAGAAAAGTACTTATCGATTTCAAAGCGATTGTAAGTGAATTTGTAAAAGGGCGTCCTTAATGGCACAACAACTTTTCAGAGGTCGAATGTGATAATCGACCTTTGGAAGTCGAGCCTTGCATCCCTTTTTTGTTGCTTATCAATCTAGTTTATGGTTTTCTGGTTCATTGAGTATGCAGAACCAACATGCAAGATCTTATGGGAAGTAATATAAGGTCAAAAGATAAAATGAAGTGGAGAATAACCTGCACTCTTTTTGGACTTCTAACTTCAAATTTAGCATTGGTGCTGATGGAAGTGGTGGCTAATGGACCCGAAAACACGACGACGTTTTCAACAGTGAAATTCTTGGAATCAATAGTCTGTGAGATCTCCTCCACCTTCACAAGGGGCAATATACCTCTTGACAATAAGGGAAATAACCCAATAAAAGATGTATACCTGCAATTTTCTCAGAAAGTGTACATCTTTCAGGTTCATTATATTAACACCAAGAGAATCAGACCATTTTCATTACACAAAACCTTAAATCTAAAATTTAAGAAATATACATGTGCTCTAAGAGCATGATTCATAACACTGGAAAATGCGAGCAATTTCCCTATGTATTAGTTCCATTGAAAAACGCAGACGTACCATCCAAAAATTTCCCTTTCGAGTGCTGAATTACTATCACTCCTAAAGTTTTAAGCTTTGTAATCTATATATTTAAGCTCAATTCATCACTAATGAAATAAAAACTCAAAATATATATAAAAGATGAATAAAGTATAAAAGCAGGACATACGCAAGAATCCATTTGCCATCGAATAAGGTCAAAGCCTCCACAGGAGCTGGAATGGAATTCTTAGCTTCAAGCTGAGAAATCAGCTCAACAATCTCAGCTCGAGTCTCACTGCTTGCAGTCAATCCTCTATTCGTCCCATAGAAAGAATCCACCAACTGCTTCTTCAGCTGCTCAATTTCAGTCGGAGGCTCCTCCACCGCAACCGCCGTCTCTTTCTCCGAGCCCCACTCATCATTCACATCCGCCCGTGCTATAACCCTACACCTTGCTTTTGCAATCTGTAACAGTAGCCTCTTCTCTTGCTTTTTGTCAGCAAAATCAGTGAATTTCACTTGAGATTTCGGTAAACTCGAACAGCATGAGAATTTGTGATGAGTTTCGTTGAGATTCTTGAGTTGAAAACGATTGAAAGATGTGATTGAAGCCATTGTTGATGAATACAGAAACTACAGAGTAAGAACTAAGAAGTGGCTGCTTACGTGAGAGAAATGTGAATTCAACACCTTTCGTCAGGTTGGTGTAAAGAGTAAATTACGTAAATGCCAGTTTTATTGAAGCAGGTGTAACATAAATCCAAAGGGTAGTTTTGGGTTTTACGTACTAAAATGTAATGGAAAAACCATTTACACGTAAATTGTATTGTTTAAACTTTGCAACCATACACTTCACCATGTTTTAGAGAAAGGGCTAATTAGGGTAACCAAAAAAAAAAAAAAAAAAAAAAAAAAAAAAAAAAAGGTTTAAGGTGTATCAGATCGTGAGTAATTCTATTGCAGAGACTCTTAATGGAACGGTTCGTCGATAACTGCCACGAGTATAAACAGATAAAACAATGCATTGTATACAAAGATGGAGGCAGAACTTTACAATCAGATAGGCAAATGGACTATTTTTTATGATCGGGTGAGCTCCATTAAAAGAACTTAAATGATTAAACCAAATTATATAGATTTTTTTAGTGGTCCCAAAGGACGGAGGAGGCCAGGTTAGCCAGAAAATATAAGTTGTATGGGTGGCTTAGCCCCTTTCACGGTCAGCTTTATCTCTGTCCTTAACCTTATATCAAAGGATATCGAAGTGACTCGATGTTCAGGAAGTCGAAAATTGTCTTTTAGAAGGTTGATCCTCACAATCTCACAATCGATTTGCAAAAAAGAAAGGAAAAAAAGATTGCTTCGATGTGATATATAAACAATGTGATTCATTCATAAAAATGCGGTGGTGCAATTTGTTTTGTTTGTATTGATGATATAAAATGTAATTAGTTTCTTTTTGCAATAGATTGTAATTAGGTTATTTTGGAGGGGCCTTTTATGTAAATAGTTACTTAGTATATAAACGTTTTTCCTTCTGTGTGATAGTTGACTGAATAATAAGAAATAAAAATGATGGGAGAATTATCTGTTCTTCCCCGATTTCTAGGGTTTGAAACCCTTTGATTCTTCTACGTTGTTGCTTTATTTTACTTCTATAGATTTTCACATGGTATCAAAGCGACGATAGAGTCTCCGACTGCGTTCGTCCCCGTTCGATTTTCTTTTGTTCTTCTGTTTTTGAGCTTTGCGATCTTCTGATTACTCTTCAATGGCGGTAAATCTGGATGATGATACCACGCCCTCTCATCCTCTATACATGCATCCCAACGAGAATCCAGCAATATTTTTGGTGCAACCGGTGCTGACTGAGAAGAACTTCTATGGCTGGAGCAGGGCGGTGCGTCGAGCATTGATTTCGAAGAACAAATTAGGGTTTGTGGATGGTACGGTCGTGTGTCCGGAGGCAATAGATAAACACTTTGCTGCATGGAATCAATGCAACATTATGGTACTCTCCTGGCTTTTGAATTCGGTTTCCTCAACAATAGCTCAGAGTCTCTTAGGATCCAACACTGCACGTGATGTATGGGTTGATTTGCATGAACGATTGTCTATTGGAGATTATTTTCGTGTGTCCGATATACAAGAAGAAATATGTGCAATTCGTCAAAGAACTTCAACGGTGACAGAATATTTTACTCGTCTCAAGATTTTGTGGGAAGAATTGATTATGTTGAGGCCAATTCCTCAGTGTGGATGTCGCACCACACAGGAATTCAAGGACTACATTGAAGCTGATTATATAATCTATTTTCTGAGAGGACTCAATGACACTTTTGAGGCTCTAAAGTCCAAAATTCTTCTGGCAAGCCCTTTGCCCAAGATCAATGAAGTCTACAATCTTGCCATTAAATTGGAAAGGCAGCAATTTCATGGACCAGTAGGAGGTCTACCCATCAGCACTCCAACTGCCTTGCAAAGCTCTTCATCAGAACATCAAGGAAACTTTGTGAAACAACTTCCACCTAAAAGGTCCATGATCACTAGTAACAATCAGAGCTTCAATGGCCTTAACAACTGAAAAAACTTGCAATGCACCTACTGTAATAAGAACGGACACACTGAGGACCGGTGCTACAAGAAGCACGGATATCCTCCCGGATTTCAGAACAAAAGGCAGGCCAACCTGGTGCATCATGAATCACAACAATCTGCCTCTATCACTGATGTGGAAGATGCTGACAGGAACACATCCACCACCTCCTTCACTGCAGAACAATATGCTGAGATGATGAAGTTTTTTCAAAGGATGCAAGCTACTCAAACTTCAGGTCAGGGACAACACTCAGCTTCATCTGCTAAATGCCAATTTCAATCCTGTTGGTAGTGGTAAGGGTAATACTAGCCAACTTAAGCAATGGATTCTAGATTCAGGAGCAACATATCATGTAGCTTGCTCACTATCTTTGTTTCACACATATAAACCAGTCACACACAATTTTATATCCCTCCCTAATGGGACCTCTGTCCCTGTCACTCACATAGGAGAAGTACAAATTAATGATTGCCTTACTTTGAAGTCTGTTCTGTGTGTGCCATCTTTTGCGTTCAACCTTTTGTCTCTTAGTACTCTCACTAGAACAGGGTCTTATATGGTTTTCTTTCATTATGGTGCTTGCATTATTCAGGAAGTAAACCATATGAAGACGATTGGTACTGCTAGAGAGACTTCTGGGCTGTACTATCTTGAGGCTTCATATCCCACAATAATTCCATCTGTTGCTCAAGTCTCATCACAAACTCCATCTACTGTTGCTGATGATCAATTGTGGCATTACAGGCTGGGACATATGTCTACACCTAGGCTACAAGTTGTTCATCAGACTGCTCCTTTTGTTACTATACCTAGCAAAAAGAACTGTGATATTTGTTACTTAGCCAAATTGAAAAGACAACCCTTTCCCATTAGCAATTCCCTCACTACATCTTGTTTTGACATTGTTCATGCTGACATTTGGGGGCCAAATAGGCATCCCACTTTGAATAATCAGCGTTACTTTCTCATTTTGGTTGATGATTTCAGTATGTATTGTTGGGTGTTTCTGTTGCATAACAAATCTGATGTCAGACATGTTTTAACCAATTTTTATGAAATGGTTCTTACACAATTTCATACTCGCATAAAAAATTTCAGAACTGATAACGGGCAGGAGTTTAACATGCCAGAATTTTATGCTTCTAGAGGGGTCATACATCAAACTAGTTGCACTCACACACCTCACCAAAATGGTGTTGTGGAACATAAGCATCAGCACATTTTAGGCATGGCTAGGAGCCTTAGATTTCAGGCCAATCTGCCTCTTCCTTACTGGGGATTCTGTGTTGAACATGCTGTTTATTTGATTAATCTCACTCTTACACCTTTTTTACATAACTTTACCCCACATGAGAAACTATACAATGTACCTCCTACATATGATCACCTGAAAGTCTTTGGATGCCTTGCATATGCTTCTAATGCTGATGCCCATAAATCCAAGTTCTGCCCTAGGGGCATCAAAAGCTGTTTCTTGGGGTTTTCTCCCACCACAAAAGGGAGCATCATGTTGAATTTAATTACTCAAGGCATTTTTATCTCTAGAGATGTGACCTATGTTGAGAATTCATTCCCATTCCAGTCTTTCTCCATTGATGTTCCTTCACATACAGATTATACAACCACATTTTCTGTGTCTTTTACCCTTTCTACCAGAAGAAACTTTTTTTCATTCTGCTCATGTTACACAAGAAGTAGAACAACCACATATTGTGCCTAAAAATCACACCTCTGTTCCAGATGTGCCCTTACTTAGACCATCTAGACCTCACAAAACACCTACCTGGCTGAAAGATTATCATTGCAATCTTTTGACTTCCAATCCAAAACAGTCCTCTACTTCATCTTCTACATCTTATCCCATTCAACAATCCTTGTCCTATGATCACATTTCTTCCAACTACAAGTCATATGTCTTGAATATTATAGCCAACCTCACTCCCAGAAGCTATAATGAAGCCTCAAAATATCCTGAATGGCAGCAAGCCATAAATTAAGAAACCCAAGCCTTGGAACAGAATGCCACCTGGTCTTTGGTCCTTTTACCTGCCAATAAAAAACCTATAGGCTGTAAATGGGTTTTTAAAGTTAAGCACAACCCAGATGGATCCATAGAAAGGTATAAAGCATGCTTGGTAGCAAAGGGTTACACCCAACAGCTCGGTATAGATTTTCTTGAGACTTTTAGCCTTGTAGCCAAGATGACCACCGTTAGAACACTCTTGGCCTTAGCTGTTTCTCACGGCTGGATGTTAGAGCAACTAGACATCAATAATGCTTTTCTTCACGGGGACTTGCATGAAGAAGTGTACATGTTGCCTCCACCTAATTCTTCACCTATTAATTCTTCACTGGTTTGTAAACTCCATAAGTCCCTCTACGGTTTAAAACAGGCTAGTCGTCAATGGAATGCTAAACTCACATCCACCCTTCTCAATTTAGGCTATGTTCAGCTTGTTCATGATTATAGCCTATTTGTTAAAAATAATTATGGACTGTTTACGGCTCTTCTCATTTATGTTGATGATATAGTAGTGGCTAGTAATAACCCCCAGGAGGTCACATCATTGAAACAACATCTTGATGCTACTTTTCATATCAAGGATCTTGGTCCTCTACGTTTTTTCTTAGGCATTGAGATAGCAAGATCCAAAGAAAGGCTGGTGCTTAACCAGCGAAAATATACCCTTGAACATCTTGAGCAAATAGGTATGCTAGGCTGTAAGCCAGCAGCCACTCCAATGGACACTAAGATGAAGTTGGCACATGAAGATTTAGATTTGCTGGAAAATGTTAGCAATTACAGAAGCTTGGTAGGGAAACTCCTCTATCTCACCATCACAAGGCCTGACATTTCCTTTGCTGTGCAATAGCTCAGCCAATTCTTGGATGCACCGGCTCAACTTCATCATCAGTCTGCTCAACATTTGCTTCGGTGCTTGAAGGCCACACCTAGGCAAGGTATATTTCTTCCAACTACTAATTCTCTTCAACTTACAGCTTATGCGGATTCCGACTGGGCTGGGTGTACTGAAACCCGTAAGTCGGTCACCAGGTACTGCGTTTTCTTGGGCCCAGCCCTTATATCTTGGCGTTCGAAAAAGCAATCCATTGTGTCTAAGAGCTCTTCTGAGGCTGAGTATCGCTCTATGGCCATGGAAACCTGTGAAGTCCAGTGGTTGCTCTATTTGTTGGCGGATTTAGGCTTCAAACAGTCCAAACCCATCCCTCTGTTTTGCGATAACGATAGTGCAATTTACATCAGCGAAAATCCGGTATTTCATGAGCGCACTAAGCACATAGAAATCGATTGCCACATTGTTCGTGAGAAATACCTAGCATGCACCATCAAGCCTATGCCCATTCGGTCTCAATTTCAGCTAGCCGGCCTGCTCACCAAGGCCCTTGATCGTTTCAGCATGCAGCGTCTTCTTCCTGGACTGGGCATCAAGAATCTTTACAGAGGCACAGGTTTGCGGTGGATATTGATGATATAAAATGTAATTAGTTTCTTTTTGCAATAGATTGTAATTAGGTTATTTTTTATGGGCTTTTTATGTAAATAGTTACTTAGTATATAAACGTTTTCCCTTTTGTGTAATAGTTGACTGAATAATAAGAAATAAAAATGATGGGAGAATTCTCTGTTCTTCCCCAATTTCTAGGGTTGAAACCCTTTGATTCTTCTACGTTGTTGCTTTATTTTACTTCTATAGATTTTCACAGTTTCCAAGGAAACTTCAACCTAGATAGAGAATTCTTGTTGATTACTAATTCTATCTCCGTTTTAAAATATAAGTACGTTTTGATCTTTTAATTCGGATTAAATAATAGTTAAGTGTCATTAATTTTGATAGTAAAAATCTAAAGTACCCTTTGACCTTAAACCCTATAATAAATGTAATAGTTGTAAACTATGTGAATATATAATAAATTAAGAGTGAAAATATAATAAATATTCTATTATTATTTTACATTAATTTTAGGATAGTCCAGGTGCAAGTTTTGGACCACCAAGTCAGCACTTTTAAAGGGATACATTGGTGAAAAGTTTTTACAGGTAGGGGCTCATTGATGGAAGTTGAATTCCTATTGATTTTGGTGCACCAACTAGGATTTAGACCAGGTCCAACATAAAATTTATGATTATTTTAAATAGATTCAAATTATGAAACAAATTTAAAAAACTAATTAAAGGAATTTACAATTTTGGAAAGGGAGTAGTATATTATTATCATGGTTATATTAACAAAGTTCCAAGATAAAAGGACAACACATTGATGTTGACAAATAGTAATAAAATAGAAGAAGAAAACCCCAAATTGGTAACGGCCTTAAAGTCTAGGTCATTGTCTTGTATGCCAATGTCCATTGTCCAGTGTAGAAGATCAATAGCTACACAACGGAGTATGGAAGAATACGTCCTACGGTTTTATTGAAAAGTTAGTTGGCATATCTAAACTTTGAGGGGGTGAAAGTGGTTACTGAGGCTGTTAGATATTGTTCGACTCTGAACCGCACACACTGAATGTATAACCCTCACCCAAATCCATGCACCCCACCACTACTATAACTACACGACTCCCCACCCACCATTGCATACCCCTACAACAACCTATATATCATCATTCGCCCAACAACTAATCTGCATTCATCACCGCACATGTCACCATATCCTCTACCATCATTATGTACCAATTAATTCATGCATTTGTGTGTCTTGTTTAATTTCTCAACATTTATAACTAATAGAGTTGTATAATTGAATACATGAGCAACAACATAAACATTTCTCCAAAAAAAAAAAAAAAAAAGCAACTGATACACACCTTTCTCCCATCAAAATAGACAAGTTTTAATTAAAATACTTGATGAAGTTTAAAAAGTCCACTTAGAGCTCCATAACCCACAACCATTTTATTAGTATTTATTTATAAACCATATATATATTACACCAAACAAACATAATAATACAACATTTAAATAGATTCAACAAAGGTGACTTATCGTAGGGAAATTTCCATAGACAACACCATCAAATAAATGCTACTTTCAAATCAAACAATGGCAATGGGACCCAAATTAATGGAGCTTTCATTAGCCTTCATTGCTTCAAATCTAGGCTCTTTGGCTTGGAACTTGAGAGCTGCATAAAGCTTCATGTAATCTTCAAACACAAACTTTGGATATATCTCCTCTTTCTTTGTTTCCTTCTCGATCAGTGCCGCCGCTGGGTAGATCACTGCATCACTTCCTGGATTGTAAAACGAGGCTATGGACATCCTATTTCCATCTGTCTGTGCGATCACGCGGTGCAGCACACTCTTGTATTTTCCATTAGTTATCACCTTCAATGTTTTCATCAAGATTACACATTCATAAAGTAGAAAAACGTTAAAATTATAGGTGGTATCACGTTTTAGCACCAGACATATATTTTACCATGAGAGACGGTGGGACCCATCTTTAGAATATGACATTATATATATCTATATATATATATATATATACCTCAAGTTGGTCACCAATGTTGATGACAATGGAGTGACGCATAGGTGGTACATCAATCCATTGATCACCTTTAAGTAGCTGAAGACCACTGACTTTATCATCTTGGAACAGAAGGATAATGCCGCCGGCGTCGGTGTGTGCCCGGAGACCCTTTATCAATTCCGGCCGGTGGCACGGTGGGTAATTAGCAACCTTGGTACCAAAGGTAGGTCCCTTAGAGCCATAAAAAGCATTCTTGAGGTAACCTTTCTCAAGCCCAAGATTCTCACAGAACAAATCCAACAGTTCCTCAGCCAGTTTCTCTATTTTCTTTGCAAATTCCCTCATCACATTCCTGTATATATGTACATATTAATAATTACATTTTAAGAATTAAAAACAAATATATTTGGACGTATATAGATGTTGTGTAATGCCAGTAAAGACAGACAGACGACGACCCCCCCCCCCCCCCCCCCCGGATTCTTATTCATGGAAGGGGGTAAAAAAGGAAACCTGTATCCATCATCAAGATCAGGGATTTCAGAGATGTTGGAAGTAGGAAGATGGCGTAAATGGAAAGTGCTCTCCCAGTCCAAGTCATTGACTTCAGCCTCAACAGCTTCAAGACCTTTGCTTTCAACCATTTCCTTAAACCTTTGCTCCATGCATTTCTTGTAATGGTCTTTTGTTAGCTTCTCCACTTTGTCCATAAACTCTGCTGCTATCCCATGATTCAATATCTATTTCCCCCCCAAACAAAAGATAGTTTTTTTAGTAATAATATCTAAAATGATGAGAATGTAAGAAGAAAGTGGAAGAAAAAGTACCTCAAAGAAGCCCCAATTCTCACAAGCATCTTTAATCAAATCCATGGTAGTTGATCTCTCTTCACCATTAAGCTTCTCCATGTTTACTATTGGGAATGCCATCTTAATAATTGGTTTTTGTGTGAGGTGTAGGTGTGGAAGTGGAAGTGGAAGTGTAATTAATTAAGTGGAAGTGAAGTATATGTGTTTTGAGTAGAAAGAGATGAGATAATATGATGGTATATATAGGCCCCCGGCCAGCGAATGTGTAGGGGACGACCGAACCTTCTTGATAAGAATGACCCCTCAAGTCCAAGTCTCCAAGTCTCCAAGAATAAACAAATATGACACAACAAATAGCACAACACGATATAACAGTTAGAGCTCTCATAATGCAACTTCCATTCAAATAGAAGTCTAATTGTGTATAATGAAAGACAACAATAATAAAATATGATACATGTTACTTAATACAACACAATCGTATCATGAAGAAGATTATCATTTTACTGTGTCGGTCTAATTGTGCAATAAAAAAAAAAGAGAAGACAGCCCTCATGACAGTATAGAGTGCGCATTGAAGGTATATAGTAACCAATAAAAAAAAAATAATTTAAAAATAAAAAGAGTAAATGTAAGAACAAATCTTGTGGAGCTAGCAAGTATGTGGTCACATTCCATGAACCCTACTAATTATGGATCATTTGGTTCAATGAATGGCGAATTCAACCTAATTTATTTCCTCTTTAGCCTAATCAAATCACACGTTAATTAGTTCATAATGTATATTGAGCCTGCTAATTAAGTGATAATGATGAGCAGGTTTTGATGTTTCTTCGTCTGTGTAATTTTAACCGCGCGTTTATATCGATCAATAAAACTTAGCATGCATGTGTTGTTTCGAATTAATTAGGACAAATGTTCAACGATTTGCAACTTTAGAAAAAAAAAACCTCAGATTCTTATACACATATTAAAGATTCTTAAAACCTTTGTGCTTATTGGTGATTAATTTTGTAAGTGATGATGATAATTTCGCAATATTTCGTGAAGGTACGTCTCACCTATAATGTTATAATGGAGTAAAATTAAAATCACATTATTAACTTAAATGGAGAAGAAAAAGTCCATGGGAAGAAAATTTCATAATTTTCACTAAAAATTAGGTTAAAAGTTAACTCCACGAGACATGTTCTAACACTTTTGGTTAAGCTAACATCGAAAATACTATCTCTGTCCTATAAAAAATATCCACTTTTTATAGTATACACAGATTAAGAAAATAATTAATATATTGAATTTTATGCCTAGATGGACATATATGTCTCTATCAAATAATAAATGTTTTTTTGGAATATGAAATGAATAACGTCAATAAGGTAGTACTCAATAAGGTCAAGTGTGATGTCTAATATTAATATTATTATCACTATTAATTAGATTCGTTTATATATATATATATGCATGGACTATTATGTAAATGAGAATTTTCGTTTTTTTTCTTTCAAAAAACAATATTTTTATGAATGAAGGTTGAAAAGAAAGTACAACAAGACGAACCAACCTGTTTTCGAAAAACATCTCCTCCTTTGAAAAATGGACGATTTATTGGTCAACATGAACTACATGACTTATTATATAAATATATATTTATTTTTTTCGTCCATCAAGAATATCTTATCCTTCTGCTGGATAAAATGCAGTATTGATGCTTCCTCAACCAGCAATTGCACGGCCAGTCATCCATTGAAGCTATTTTGTGGCCGGTGATATATAGCTCCAGTTCAATCCATGTTGCTTATTCTGTATGGTGTATACTTTGTTGTTTTTCGATTAAAAAAAAAAAGAGATCAAATTCCATAATAAAAATTCATGAAATTAAAATAAAATCAAATCACATATATAGAATGGGGATTAGATACATACATTGCCGTCGAACTTTAATTCTCGGGTTATTATCATATATATATGGTTCAAACTCGAAATTTTAGTCGGGTTTTCGAACAGAGTCGTTACAATCTTAGTCACAAGGAGGATTGATCTTGTAATAATGTATATATGCAATCATACAAAATGAGAAGTTATTGCAAACAATTATAGAGAACATATGATGTGGTCAGAACTTATTCATGAAAGCCAACAAAAAAGGGTTCAAACTACACATGTCCATCACTTCTCTGTAGTAAAAGCATTTTTTTATTTATCAAAAAAAAAAAAAAAATAAAAGTATTTCTTTATTTCAAAAGTATTTCTTAATTATTTTGTTAGGGCGAAAAGTAAAAGTAGAGACTATAGCACTATTAGATTTCGGCTCTATTTTCTTATTGGTCGACATCAGTATGGGTCCCATGGTCGACATCTATCTTGAAACATTATTCTAGTTCATTATATTTTAGTTCATTATATTTATGGAAAATTAGGGATAAGGAAATATTATTTTTAAGTAATATGATAGCTATATATTTTTTATAAGGAGAAGTACAACTGCATAATTTTTATAGCGAGAAGGACAAACAGTGAATCCCGAAAATCAGTGAATCCCGAAAATCTGTGAATTTCGACAATGAATTTTGAAAATTAGTGCGTTTCGACAAATGAATTTAAACAGTGAATTTCGAACACAAGTGAATTTCGACAGTGAATAAATAGTTTTGTCTTTTATGCAAAAGTTTAAAAAGACTGTCCTTCTACTCAATTGATAAAATATTTCTGTCATTCTCCATCATTCCCCTTGTATTTATTTACAAATAGAGTAGGTTGGTGCGTTTTAACTGAATAAGGAGTAGGTTGGTGCGTTTTTTCTGCGAAACTTACAACCTCTATCTATGGCTAGCTTGACTTGGATGCTGTTTTATTTTTGGGTTTTTTCATAAATATTTGACATGACGTGATCTTCATATTCGTCTTTATTAATTTGATTATCATTTTATTTTTCTTCTGTTTATTATGCTGTTGATCGAATTGCCATTTTTTTCAAAAGATTCAACCGCTCAAAGAAACGTCAATTAATATTTTGTATATTACAACCAAAAAAAAAATCATTCATCTAATAATCAACCGATTGATTTTTTTCAATTTTTTTTTTTGGGAAATTAGGATAATGAGACAATCTGAAATATTTTTAAGTAAGAGGACATCTACATATTTGTTATAGGAAGAATGACAACTGCATAATTTTTATAACGAGAAGGACAAACAGTGAATCCTGAAAATCAGTATATCTCCCCAGGTGAATCTCGAAATCAGTGAATTTCGACAATGAATTTTGAAAATTAGTAAATTTCGAAAGTCAATTTAAACAGTGAATTTCGAACACAAGTGAATTTCGACAGTAAATAAATAATTTTTGTCCTTTATGCAAAAGTTTCAAAAGACTGTCTTTCTACTCAATTGATGAAATCTTTCTGTCATTTTCCCTCGTTCTTTCTTTTCTTTTCTTTTCTTTTCTTTTTTTTTTTTTTTTTGGTATGGTAAATCAGTCAAATGATCTAACTTCAATTTCCCTACATCAGAATTTTCCGTAGAGAGATTGCGTGTTTGGAGGGGTCAATGAATGAAGTAGAAGACAAGACAAGACAAAATCATACTGTTCCAACAAAAAAAAGAAAAAAAAAAAAAAAAAAAGAAGAAAGAAGAAGAAGAAACATGCGGTGTCCCAAATTGAATCACTTCTCCATAGTGGCATGTTCACCTTTTTTTGGTTGAAATTATGGAGTTTTGGATTTCTTGAAATCATATGAATGCTACACTGATAATGTGTTTTTTCACACAACATCGTTAAAATGACGTCAATTTAAATCCTAATTAGAAAAAGATTCAACGGTTGGATCTCATTTATGTGTGGCACGATATACTCGATGTACAATTCATGCGACCCCTCTCATAAGAAGGGATTCGAACTTGTGAATTATGCAAACAAAATCTATTATCTTTGCAAAGCTATTAAAATTCAATAATAGTATACATCAGTATAATTTGATTTACGCAGAAGATATATACATTTCGAATAAAAAATAAGACAAATGTCAAAGTTAAAAAGGTATTTGATGATTTTGAAGTAAAGGCTTTAAGGTATTCCATGCACCCACGACATTTGTTACTTCTTACCTTTTCTTTTTTAATCACCAATTATCATCCGCCATATAGTAAAAGCTAGGAGCTAGTATCATTTTGAAGGGTTTTTATTTTTTTTCAGTTATTGTGAATTTACCTAACTAAAGAACTAAGACAAAGCACCAATAAAGTACTCAATTTAAGATCTTGTGGCGCATGCAAAGGTTAATAATGCAAAGTCTTTCTTTCATTCTTTTATCCAAATATATGCACTATCCTTTCTTGGATTCAATGTTTAAGTTTCCACTTAAGGTAATATCGTTGCATAGTGTGCTTTAATTAGTGCCACATGCATGCAGGGTTTATGAATGGTTCAAAACAGTGACGGATCTAGAAAAAAATTTCAAAAGGAAGTATCGGAATAAATTCGAAAAACGAGTGATGACATCAATAGAAATCTAAGTGGAGGCCGGCACTAGTCCCTACTCCTTTCCACTTGGGTTCGCCTTGGTTCAAAGTGATATAAAGATACGGATTCTTAAAAAGTGTTTTTTTTTTCCGTCTACACGATACATTTTTACCTGTACGTGGATTAGAATTTAAGGTTTAAGGGTTCATGTCATGCATATTATTAAAGGTGGATTGTAACTATTCTTTTTTAATTGTACGTATTTTAAATATGACTTTTAACTAGGGGATGAGGCTACCTAGGGTACGTAGAGGGTCGGGAGAAAAGGATTGGGATTGAGATGCAGGGGTAAGTACTATGAGTAAAGAAGAAGATAAACTTTGTATTACTTAGTTAATCATCCATTACAGTCATACACTCTTATATCACCAAGTTAGTTATAACAATATCACATATCCCAACATAATCTAGTACTAGATATAGTGATGTGTCATAAGATCTAGTCCAGCCAATAGGTGAATAACAAGTGGCAAATCTATCATCTATTCTTTTCAGCCCCTCTCAAACGAATATGTGGATGTGTAACATTGAGTTTGTGTCTAAATACTTCAAATGACACTGTTGGCAGAGCTTTGGTGAAACTATCAGCAATCTGATCTGTAGATGGCACATATCTGATCTGCAACTCTTTATTCAGCACCATGTTTCTGATGAAATGCACATCTACTTCTATGTGCTTGGTCCTAGCATGATAAATTGGATTTTGAGCTAGAGAACTTGCACCTGTGTTATCACACCATAAAGTTGGGATGCCAGGTAGCCTGAACTGCATTTCATTAAGCAGCTGTTTGATCCACTTTACCTCTGCTGCTAGATTGGCCAAGGATCTGTATTCTGATTCACAACTGGATCTTGATACCACTGTTTGCTTCTTTGAACTCCAGGAGATCGATGAGAGAATCACCTAGGTAAACACAATATCCACCTGTAGACTTCCTGTCAATGGGACATAAAGCCCAGTTTGCATCTGAGAAGCCATTAACATCAAGTGTTTCTGATGGCTTAAACAACAATCCCATGTCTAGAGTTCCTTGAACATATCTCAGTAGCCTCTTCAGTCCCTGCCAGTGTGAGGTGATGTACTATTTTTATATGATTAAATATACGTTATATTATTATGTTTTATCAACGAATTCTATATAAAATATATGAAATTATGATATATAATGTTAATCTTTATAATTTAGAGTATTTAGTAATAATAATAGTAAAAAGTTATAATTTTGTACCGATTTTAGTAAATCGGAGTGTCGTGTCAGATTTACGTGGGTATTTGTGGTATTTTATTGCAGATTTATAAACCGAGACCCCGAGAATCGACATATTGAAGTTCAATCATATCTCTGGATTGATTTAGAGAGTGCCACGGGCTTAAATGGTCAATTGAAAAGCTTAAGTGGATAAGTGGCCAACCAATCCTGATAAGTAATAATAGAGAAATATCTTCGACAAACGAATGGCTCATCAAAATGATATTTTCGTAAAAAGTGTTCTTCACAAAAGTTGTAGATTTTACCAAGAGCTTTCCAATGCAATTTAAATTATGAAGATTGGAGGTCTACAACTTAAACAAAGATCAAGTGGCTAATCGATTTGGATTAATAAAAATCCCGTAAAAGCTTCGGAGGAACACGAGGTTATCAAGAAAGCGTTATCCGGAGAAGAGTCCTTCATGAAAGTTGTAGAGTTTCTCGAGATCTTAATTTTGGCATTTCGTTTGCAATTTTTGGAGGTCCGTAACTCGAGATATGAATTTTAGAAGTTTAATAATTATATATAAAAATAAATATCTCCAACGCACATGCTGGAGTGATCAAGTTAGTGGGGATCATCATTAGTCCGGACCGAGCCGGCCTAATACCGGACCGGTCGGCCTTGGAAGATTTTTCTATAAATAGAGGCCTCATTTCAACAGAGTCGAGGGTACCAAATATATATAAACCATATCATATATATATTCTCCTCTCCTCTCTCTTTTTCTTTTCTTTTTTTTTAGTAGTAGTTTGTAAATAAGGCCTTACGCCGTAATAATGTAGTTTTAGTATCGTTATAATGCTCGGGAAAATCTCGGAAGTCGGTTTTGCTAAAGAAGTTGTAATGTCCGGAAAATACGATTTCGAATCAACCGCCGTATTCGGGTAACTTTTCTTCGTATTTATGTTTGTTTTTATATTTTTCGTTGTTATAATGTTTTTAGGCTAAATATAATACTGGCCAAAACTATGTAATCGGTTTTATTTCGATCTTTTCGTTAAAGAAATGTTGTTAAGTTAAAATGACTAAAATTGAGTTAATTGAATCTTTTTCTATTTTGATCGTATTCGTATTGACATATTTAATAGATCTGAGGAATTCATAATCTAATTATGAATTGACGCCTCGTAGTCAGGATATGAAATATAGAAAAACCGGAGGGTAAAATTGGCCGTGTGAACAACGTGATAACGGAATCCGATTTCCTACCCGGGGGTAAATTGGTTTTGGGAGAAATGAATTTTATTATAATTTGTACTCGAGATCGTAATAATGTTAAATCATCAGTTTAATTGAAACTTAAACCGGAAAGTTAAATCGTCCGGCTTTGACAACCGGAGCCTTTAAAATAAAATTGACCGTTTGACGAACGGAATGACTCCTTTTTATCTAAAGGTAGATTTGTACTCGGGACCCGTTCGCATTAATTCGTTTACCGTAACAAATTGTGGACCTTGGACCGATGCAATGGACATATGACAATTTCATACGCTCGTGTGAGGAGGAATTGTTTACCTCGAGTGCACCGTTTCACTTACTCAATTGGACCTAAAATAAAAGGAGAGATCGAACACATTTCAATTAATCGAAAAGATCGTATAAACCAATTATATAAGTTTTGGCCGCTTCTCTAAAAATCGTTTAATATATTGGTATCTATATATTTATATCTATATATATACTTTACAATTTTTGTACATCTATATATATTTATATATCTATATATATTATATTAGAATAACTTTTAAATTACGTATTTATTTTATGTTGACTAGAATAGTAGTGATCCGTGTTATAAAATTGCGATTTAGATCGAGTTAATAATGCTCTTTTGGTGTTTAACCACACGTAAAAGAAATTACCAAGTTCCCCGTGGATACGATACTCCGATTCACCATACTAGCACTACAATTTGACCCGGTACACTGCCGGTTAGGATCGTTTAAACCAGGAAACGTCCGTCGATTTCGCACCGTTTTCGTGGTTAGGTTTAGTGGTCCGTCGGCATTTTTGGCGCCGTTGCCGGGGAACGTCGCTAATTTCTTTTTATGTGTCTATGGTTACTACTTGTATTAGCTTAAAATTCTCGAGAATAAGTCAACACTTTTCTTATCTCATTTCTATTTTATTTTTCGTTGGTTGTTACCTTTTAGGAAAATTACCAATTTTTACTACTATCAATTTCGTGTTATTTTCTATTTTCGTTAGTTGATGACCGTAAGGTAAGGCCCCTCTCACTCCTTATAAGCCCGACATAAACACTTACGAAAGGCGCTTAAGAGTAGAGAGTAAACGCGGTCATACTAGTCGTGAAATCCCGACCAAGAATCATCTTCAAACAAAAATACGAGAATGGTCGAAATCGTGATGAAACACCCGAACAAGTGGCCGGAACATGCTCAAGGGCATGGACAAAACCCCGTTAACCCTAATAATAATAATAATAATAATAGAAATAATCAAAATCGGAACCGAATAATCGTAATAATCCGCCAAACCCGAGACCTATCTCGTGATCAAACCGTAAGGAGAAACCGTACTAATAATCCCATACTTTTACCTAATGAAGGAGCGAATAATTTCGAAATTAAGTCTCATCTTTTTGGTTTAATTGACGCAAGAGCCCAATTCCTAGGAGAGGATGATGAAGATCCACATCATCATCTCTATCTTTTGAAGAACTCGTGCAATACAAACCCAAAAGTCAAGGTGCTCATAAGGAATTAACGAGAATGACTATGTTTCCTTTTTCTTTAAAAGGACGAGCCCGAGATTGGTTTATGTCTCTTCCGCATCATTCACTTACTAGTTGGGAGGAGATTCAAACTGAATTTCTGAAACAATATTTCACTCCTGGACGAAATTTGGAATTAAAAGTCGAGGTTGCTAACTTTAGACAAGGATCTGAGGAAACTCTTGGGAATGCATGGGAAAGGTTTAAAAAATTGTTAAGAGCTTGTCCCGATCATGGTTATTCCTTAGATATGCAAATTCAACTCTTCGTCGTAAATTGAGAAAAGACTCACGTGCGGATGTAGATCATGTACGTGGTGGTTCGTTAATGATGAGTGAAGCTAAAACAGCTTACGATGCTATAGAAAAGATTTCCAAAAATAACGTAAATGTGGGAAACCGGTTCTAGCACCGTAAAAGTAGCTTTTGCAGGAGAATGTACGTCTAATATGGAAGTTCTAGCACACTTGGAGAATTTGAGTAGGAAATTTGATGGTTTACAACAGAATAAGAACCAAAATTCGTAAAAATAATACACCAAATGAATACTCAAGTCATGATAATGTGGCATTGTGGAGTGAAGAACCAACAGGATATTCAAGAGAGGAGGTGAGTTTTCTTCAAAGAAGATAGGAATTTGAACAATGCATACTCAAACTCGTTTAATGCTATTAAGAGATCATCCTACTTATCGATGGTCCGAAAACCCTAGTAAGCCAGGACAACCGCCATATCCGGTCCCGTATAGGAATAATAACCAAGTTTATCAAGAAAATACATCTAATCGAATTTACAATCATTACCAAGATCCTATCCTCAACATACCACTCAAAGTATACCAAGAACTCGTAGTTCAACTCAACCTCGTGTAAGGAGTTGAAAAATGGGAAAAACTAATGGAAAATGTGATGGGTGTAGTATCTACTCAAGCTAAGAATATGGAAACAATGATGACTTCTATTGGTTCACCACCAAAGATATGAGTACAATAAAAACATCTATGAGTGGACATGATACCGTAACGAGAACAATAGAAGCCTCATTGAGGAATATGGAAGATCATTTGAGTAGGGAAGGTGAACGTAACAACAAGTAGACCCCGGAGGATTACCAAGCAACACCGACGAAAACCCAAGAGAGGTAAATGTTGTAGTTACGAGAAGTAGGAAGCTTAGTGGAAGCAATGGAGTAGAAAACTTTGGGAATAATGAAGTAGAAAATGATTTAGATGGAAAGAATGATGAAACTAAAGATGAAATTGAATTCACGACGAGGAAGAAGAAATTATAGATAATTTCTTGAAAAGGAATAAGTTTGGAACCCGAAAATGAAGGTGAAAATTGGGTAAAAATCCCTAGGATTTTGAAAGACCCTATGGATAAGGATTTAAGGAATTTATTCAAGGAACATGTTAGAATAAATGAGAAACAGAAAGAACCGAAAAAATCTGAAGTAGAGATTGATTCAGGGAACAATTTAAAGGAAAAAATTCAAGAACCTGAAACATGGCGACTAAGTAATACTCAAAGGTTTAAGGAAAAATGAAAAGAGAAATTGACTAGGGAGCCAAAGGTTATAGATTTAGAATCTTTACCTTACCCTCCTAAAGATCAAATCAAAAAGGCAAAAACTGATAAGAAGTATGCTCGTTTCCTTGATACTTTTCGTCATCTTCATGTTAATATCCCTGTTATTGAAGCTCTGATTAATATACCTGCCTATGGAAAGTTTCTGAAGGATATACTATCAAATAAGAAAAAATTAGAGGAATATGAGAATATATGCCTAAATGAAGAATGTTCTCGCACTTCGCAAATAAGTTACCACCTAAACCGAAAGATCCCGGAAGTTTTACGATTCCATGTGAAATTGGAGGATTTCTGTTTAAGAAGGTCTTATGTGATCTCGGAGCTAGTATAAATCTCATGTCTTATGAGGATTATAAAAAGCTAGGCATAGGAAAGCTTACTAAGATCGAAATGACTCGCAAATGGCGTATAGATCGATTAAGTACCCTAAAGGAATGATTAAGGATGTACTTGGTTAAAGTAGACAAATTCTATTTTCCAAGAGATTTTGTAGTTATGGAAATGGAAGAAGGATATTCGCCTCTTATTCTAGGTCGTCCATTTCTAGCTACGGAAGAACTTTAATCGATGTTCATAAAGGAGAGTTAATTTTGAGAGTCAATGAAGATGAAGTTGCTTTCAATATTTTCAAAGCTATGAACCATCCATATACATCACCGTAATCATGTTCTTTTATAGAAGATATTCATTCCGTCTATGATAATCGCTACCAACTTTTGAAGACAGATTAGAAGAATGCTTAACTCGTCTATCTATAAAGAAGATGAGGAAGACATTGAAATGAAAGAGATAATCCTTTCTCTAGATAAAGGAAGCTTTACTTTTAAGCCACCATGGCATAAGTATTTGGAGTTAGAACTAGAAGGACCCGCTTCTTAAATCGTCAATAAGATCCGCCGAAGAATCCGGAATTGAAACCGTTACCTTTAAATCTCGAAATATGCTTTTCTAGAAACGGATAATCTATTACCGATTATTATTTCATCAACTTTAACTGAGCAAAGAAGAAGATCAATTAATAAGAATGTTAAGAAAGCATAAGAAAGCTTTTGGATGGACAAGCTTGCCGATATTCGAGGTATTAGCCCCGAGATTTGTGTTCATAAGATAATTTTGAAAGAAGATGCTAAACCTTGTATTCAACCGCAACGCCGCCTCAACCCGAATTTACAGTTAATCGTTAAGAAAGAGGTCATTAAGCTATTAGAAATGGGAATAATCTTTCCTATATCAGATAGTGAATGGGTAAGTCCAACTCAAGTTGTACCAAAGAAAGGAGGTTTCACAAAGGAAAGAGAATGATAAGAATGAATGGATTCCAACAAGGGAAATTACAGGTTATCGAATGTGCATTGATTTTAGAAAACTAAATGATCATACTAAGAAAGATCATCATCCGCTTCCATTCATAGTTCAGATGTTGGAACGTTTAAGTGGTCATAAGTATTATCAAGCTTAGATGGTTATTCGTGTTATTTACGTGATTTTCATTGCAAAGCGGAGATAGGGAAAAGACTACTTTCACTTGTCCTTATGGAACTTTTGCGTATAAAAGAATGCCGTTTGGTTTATGTAATGCTCCCGCTACGTTTCAAAGATGTATGATGTCTATATTTTCGATATGGTTGAGAAATTCTTAGAAATTTTTATGGACGACTTTAGTGTTTATGGAGATTCTTTTGGTAAATGTTTGTCGCACTTAGAAAGAGTGTTACAACGTTGCGAGGATACCAATTTAGTTCTAAACTCGGGAAAAATGTCATTTAATGGTATCGAAGGAATTGTTCTAGGTCATAGAATCTCCGAAATAGAATTGAAGTTGATAAAGCTAAAGTCGAGGTGATTGAAAAATTACCGCCACCGCTTAATCTAAGGACTCTAAGAGGATTTCTTGGACATGCAGGATTTTATAGGAGATTTATTGCGATTTTTCAAAGATAGCAAAGCCTCTAAGTCATTTGCTTGAAAAAGAAGTATCTTTTAATTTTGATAGTAAATGTATGGAAGCATTTAAGACCTTAAAAGCAAAGTTGATTACCGCACCGCATTGGTAGCACCGATCGGAATTTACCTTTTGAAATTATGTGTGATGCAAGCGATTTAGTTTGTAGGAGCGTTTTAGGTCAAAGGTATAACAAAATTCTCAAAGCTATTTACTATGCATCCCACACATTAAACGCAAATTTCACCTTAATTATGCAACTACGTAAAAAGAACTGCGTTGGTCGTAATTTTTGCCTTAGATAAGTTCGCATCTTATATTGTTGGTTCTAAGGTGATAGTCTACACGTACCATTCACTACGAAGTATTTACCGAGTAAGAAGGATGCGAAACCACGTCTTCTTAGATGGATTCTCCTACTTCAAGAATTTGATATTGAAATTAAAGATAAAAAAGGAAGTGAAAATGTAGTAGCGTATCATCTAAGTAGAATGGAAACGAGGAAGAGATAGGAAATGAAATTAAAGATTCATTTCCCGATGAACAACTATTTAGAATAGATACTCCTTCAACCATGCAAATTATTAAAAAATAGAATTCCTTCTAAGGAAATTTCACCTTGGTTTGGAGATATCATTAATTACTTAACTCGTGATTATATTCCGTCTCATTGGACTTGGCAACGAAAAAGAAATTCTTTTACGACTTAAAATTTTATTACCGGGAGGAACCGGACCTTTTCCGTAAATGTTCGGATGGGATAATCGTAAAAATGTGTGCCCGATAATGAAATTTTAAGTATTTTATCGTTTTGTCATGATCGTGAGGCGGGAGGTCATCATGGAGGATGGAAAACTGCTTTTAAAGTTTTACAATGTGGTTTTTATTGGCCTACACTATATAAAGATGCTTATAAATATGTTAAATCTTGTGAATCTTGTCAAAAATGGGGAAATGTATCTAAAAAACATGAAATGCCTATGCAACCTATTTTAGAATGTGAGTTATTTGATGTTTGGGGTATAGATTTCATGGGACCTTTTCCTATATTTTTTGGAAAAAGATTTATTCTTGTAATAGTAGATTATGTTTCAAAATGGGTAGAAGCTGAAGCTCTTCCCACTAATGATACCAAGGTTGTCATACGATTCCTTAAAAAGAACATATTCACTAGATATGGCATTCCGAGGGCGATCATTAGCGATAGAGGTTCACATTTTTGCAATCGACCATTTACTAAGTTAGTTGAGAAATATGGTGTAACGCATAAACTAGAACGCCCTATCATCCGCAAACCAAAGGGTCGCAGAGGTGTCAAATAGAGAGATCAAAAGAATCGTGGAAAAAACAGTTGATTCAAATCGTAAAATCAAGTCAAAATTAGATGATGCGTTATGGGCGTACGAACGCTTTTAAAACACCAATTGGTTGTTCTCCCTATAAGCTAGTCTTTGGTAAGTCATGTCATCTCTCGGTTGAGTTAGAACACCGAGCCTTCTCCGGCTATTAGATTTCTAAATTTCGATCCTAAGGTCGTCGGTGATCATAGATTGCTTCAATTGACGAACTAGAAGAATTTCGTCTCGATTCTTATGAAAACGCTCGAATCTACAAGGAACGCACGAAGTCTTTCCATGATAAGAGAATCTTTAAGCGTGAGTTCCATGTAGGTGATCGAGTGCTTTTGTACAATTCACGTTTAAAGTTGTTTCCGGGTAAGCTTAAATCTAGATGGACGTGTCCATTTAAAGTAACACGGGTTTACAAAACTGGAGGCAGTCATTGTTGACTAACTGATGGAAATACAACTTTTATAGCCAATGGCCACAGAGTAAAGTTATTTGTGGAGGGAGAAGGAATCACACTGAAAGAAGAAATAATGCTACTGATTGATCCCCCGACAAATTGAAAAAGCAGAGGAAAAATGAAAAACTGAAAAGCGAAAACCGGAATCAGCCGAATACCAGGTGCTATCTATCTTTACTCTACTTTTCTGTAATTTTAATTATGTTTAAACTCTTTTCGTCTTTTACCGGATAGACGTAAAAGAACTGGATGTTTTTTTTAGATAGAATAGGAGTTTTTATTTTACTTTTGAAATTAGGCCTTGATAAAGATGTCGCGTTTTCTATAGAAGCTTTAGTTTTTGAACAAAACAAGAAATTGTTGAGAGAGATCATATTGAGAGAAGTATGTAATGGAACATCAAGAAGTGCGATAAAAAGAAGGGCAAAGTTTCTAATGAGATGCAGAATCTGTGGAAAAAGTGAACATGTTGGACGCTGTGGGAAAAACACAACCAAATCCCAGGATGAGTGTTTGAATATTGTTAGGAAGGGAACGATTAGGTGGTTATCCGAAAATCCCGATGGAATTCCGAGAGATAATTCAAATGCTTCGTTTTTAGGAGTTAGGTTGATTGAGCGTTATATCAGAACTTTGGAAGATTTAGAAATCGAAGAATCGGAACCCCTTAAGTTTCGAGTCTTTTATTTTATTTTATAAAATTTTCGCATAACTTCTGAGAATTTTATAAAATTGGATCTTTATGAAACTTGAGGAGTTTTATAAAAGTTTTATAAAAGTTGTTTTTTGGTTTTAATTTAAACGTTTTATAAGAGTTGATATAAATTTATTAAACTTTTATAAGCTTTTTATTAAAGTGTTATAAAAATTTTATTAAATTTTTAGAAATTGTTATAAAATTATAAAAGTTCCTTCAAATTTTATTTTTAGTAAGTTTTAAAAATTATCAATTAAGTTTTATTAGGATTTGTATAAGTTTTATTCAAAAATCATAAAAATAAAAATAAAAAAAATAAAAAAAAAAAAAATCGCAAAAATAGAAAAATTTGTGCACGGACCGATCCGGCCTTAACCCGGACCGGTCCGGGGTCTAAAAACATAAAAAAGACGGGGACCCTTCTTTTCTTCTTCTTCTTCCCTAATTTTTTCTTTACAGCCGCACCACACACCAAACCCCACCATTACGAAATTTTTTACTTTTCTTCCACAAAACTTCATCTCACACTACACCATTACTTAATTTCTTCTCATTATCATCTCCTCTCTTCAACACAAATTGAAAAATTCAAAAAAGGGTCAAAAACAAGCTCCATTCATTCCGGCGACTTTAACACTTTTCCGGCCTACTTTTCAACGTTTTCTACACTATAAGGTATAATCTAGTTTATTTAGTTGTCAATTTCGTATTTTTCATAATTTTTTAGATTAATTTCAACTGTTTTGATTTTTGAGTGTGTTGTGACATTTTTATTTTTTGTTGTTGCTTTTGTTGTTGATTGACATTACCAATATCGTAGAATGGCTGAGTCGAGTACTAGAGTCTCTAAAAAGAGAAAATCAAAAATTCCAATTTCAACTCCTGTCGTAGGCACAGTAATTTTATCACCTGAGGAAGAAGCCGTAAGCTTTGAAAGCACCGCATCACCTGAGGCTAAGAAAGCGTATAAGAAAATTTATAGTAAGTGTGATGTTCTGGTTGAAAAAGGATTAGACTTGGATGACTTAGGTGATGAAGTTAAAAATATCTTTAGAAAGCGTCAGTGGTTAGATTTAGCAGCCAGAAGGGAAGGGAAATTAACACGACTATAGTAGCTGAGTTTTATTCGGTTTTATCTACTTTGTCAGAAGAACAGCTTACTCAGTTGGAAACTGTACCCTTACGAGCCAGAAATATTCCTTTTAACCCTGCCGTCATTAATGCAATCTTAGGAGTTGAGGTTTTTCCTGATGAGGAGGATTACAGGGTAGTTTATAATTTAGATGATCCTGCTAGTTTTGAGCGGACGCCCGAGAGCCCGGTATCGTTTTTGACCCGACCGCGGTGTGGGTTAAAAATCGGTTTAATTACGGGAACTGTTTTAGAGGTTTGAGGGCAATTAAAAGATTTATTAGCCATAATCTCTATCCTTCTAGTAAACATACTGCTTTTGGAAAGGAAGATGTTTGTATCGCTTGGGCAATGGTAAATGATGTTAGAGTGAATGTTGGAAAGGTCATGTTTAAAAGAATTTTTGAGAGTATTGTCATCGCCGGACCGGGGAGTCATCTATACTTCCCTTGTTTTATCTCTCGATTTATGTCGTAGGTTGGGAGTACCATTCCCGCCTAATGACAAGTTATCTCTCGGGCCGATGGAAATCGATTGGACTGGTTTGACTAGTCTTCCGGATGGTAGTATTAGCTCTTTGCTTAGAGACGTCAAACTCGCCAATTTTCCACCCGCTTTTACATCTTCTTCTTTTCCATCTTTTTCTAGTCGGCCTCAACAAACTCCTTTCTCCAACACTATCACATATGACATGTTTCAATCTTTAGTGACGATGTTGCACGTGGTCAAGCCAATGTGGCTTTATTCGCTGAGAGTACTAGGCAGTGGTGTGATGATATTCGTAGAGGTTTAAGAAGGAACGAGCAGTTGCTTCGTAATCCTACTTTTGATGATCCTGCCTATCCACCTTGTCAGTCTGCTTCTTATACCTTACCACAGTGGGAAACACCTATTCCACCACCGTCGAGCTTTCATCCATCGTCATATCCTTTTGGAAGCCAATCTAGTGGGACAGGTGTATTTTCGACAGGTGTTCAGAGACCAGCGATGTCGAGTTGGGGAGGATTCACTGAGTTTGCACATGTCACGACTGGCATGAGTTCGATGGGTCTTGATAGTTCAGTCAGGACCACGACTACAGTTCAGGCATCAGCTTCTCGTTTCCGAGTTCGAGTTTTCAAGTTGATCCGGAGGAAGACTATGATGAAGATTGAATTTTAATGATTGATTAAACATGTTTACTACACATTTCATTGCATTCGACTTTTGTCATTTAACTATTGGTTTGTTTTCCTTTTTCGTTTAGTTTGATTTTATCAGTCGTTTATAAAAATTTAGTTTGTATTTTAAATCGGTTTCATTTTCATAAAAACTATAAAAAACCCAAAAATAATTTTTGTATTAAGTCGTTTTCGAAAAATATAATGTGTCTGAAGATGTCTAAATCGTCACGGGTGTCCTTGCGGTGTATGGATGGTGGATATCTGGCTGTATTTAAGGTGTGGTGTTACTCCGGCGGGTGGTGGTATGGAGAGAGTTAGAATGGAGAGAGCTTTGGCTTGCAAGTATAGTGTGTATTTCATATATCTCATCCTTCTTTTGTTTACAATGACCACCCCTTTTATAGAGGTGGATAACTTAGGGAATAAGTAATCTATTAGATATTTTACTAATAGCTAGGTTTTACTTAGATACTAAGCAAGACGAAATATCTAAGCTACAAGTGGGGAAAAGATCTGGATCAAACAGGCGGCCATCTCTCTGAGGTTGCAAGGAGCAAGCCCTCTCTGGCCTCGCCGCCCTGGCGACCCTTCTTGACCTGGCTGGATGAGATTCACAGGATCTGTTGCACTTGCCTGGGACCGCAAATGCCTTGGTCGCGGCGAGGTGAGACACAGTGGCCGCCCCTTTTGCGATCTCTCTTGTCATGCCGGAGGGTGGCCGCAGTGGGTTGTCCTTTACTGTTGAGGTGGTGGAATTATTCATACCCATCAATGGCCCCCTACTCCGTGCTTTAATGACATTCCCTGGGGATATGAAGGATGGAGTAATCATCAACACTTTTATGACCTCATCGTCGGATGCGACTTGTTCTCTAAGGGCCGTGCTTTCAAAGCAAGCAACCTCAAGGTAACTTTGGGCCTGTTTTTGCGACCTTGTCGTTTGATGCGACTTGTTCTCTAAGGGCCGTGCTTTCAAAGCAAGCGACCTCAAGGTAACTTTGGGCCTGTTTTTGCGACCTTGTCGTCTGATGCGACTTGTTCTCTAAGGGCCGTGCTTTCAAAGCAAGCGACCTCAAGGTAACTTTGGGCCTGTTTTTGCGACCTTGTCGTCTGATGCGACTTGTTCTCTAGGGGCCGTGCTTTCAAAGCATGCGACCTCAAAGCAACTCTGGGTCTATTTTTTGCGACCTTGTCGTCTGATGCGACTTGTTCTCTAGGGGCCGTGCTTTCAAAGCATGCGACCTCAAAGCAACTCTGGGTCTATTTTTGCGACCTTGTCGCCGTCAATCGTGGCTGACGTCAGTCTTCTAGGTTTTCCTCTGCGGAACGATGCGGCCGTTTCAGCAACTGCCTAGGTAGTTGTACGTGGATACTGATGGGACGCCTTTTCGTATTTCAAAACTGACAACTGCTGCCCTAATCTGAACCGTTGGATGAAGCGTTCCCAACCGTACGATCGTGGCCCCCTTGCCTATATAAAGCTTTCGCTTCTCACCCTTCACACTTTTAGTGTTTCTTATTTTCTCCGTTGTTGTTTTTAGAATTCTCTAAGTTTTTTGGCAGAGCTTTGAAGGTTCGACGGCGTTCCTGCGGTGGTTCTAGGATTTCACGGCGGTTCTTTTGAAGATTCCGGCCACCTCTTTGAGTATTTCCCAGCTTTTACGCGGTTTTTCCAATCTTTCTCAGCAAATCAGGTAAGAAATCCTTTTTGTTAACTCGTTTACTCATCCATCCCTGCCTTGTTTTTCCATACATATCAATTTTGTCATTCTTTTCGCTACGGAGATGCAACATTGCCTTGTTTCCGATTAAAAATGGGGATTTTTCCTGGGGAGAGATTATAGCTTTCCTGGGAAAATCGGGGTTTCACCCGCTCCCCTGCTATCCTCTGTAATTTTATTTGCGATCTCTTGCAAAAACGGAGGAGGCGGTATTGAAGTGGGTGCGATCACCTTCCTGGGCTAATTTATTATTATACCAGGTCTGAAAGCTCCACCTTTTTCCTCCCTTGTTTTTGCAGGATGTCGGGGAATGATTATTCTGGCGACGACTCTACGGAAAGGGAGATTTACGATTATGCTGAGGATGACCCCATACTATCCGCCGCCTCGCCTTGGCGATCCGTTGGACGAGGTTGAAGTGGAAAGTAGTCGCGCAGATATTGGCGAGATTACCGCTGATGAGGCCGCTCATATGGATGCCGACCCTTTTGAGTTGGAGGCCTTCGTCTCTGCCCGAAATCCGCCGCGTAGAGTGAGCCTTAAGGAGAAGGCGCGGGCTCAAAAGTCTCCAACAGTTCGTGGGGCTGAAGAAATCGCTTTCCCGACCGAAGGACAAACTGCGGTCCCAAGTACTAGCGGCGCTCCCGACCATGACGAAGCTTATGTTCAGGACGCCGCGGTTCATGAGTTGATGGGGTCCAGTGAGGACGAAAATGCGGAATTGCCCCGGAAGGATATCTGGATGCCTCGCGAAAAGCGAGAAGAAAAGGAAAATTGCGAGCCAAACCATGACAAGCTTGGTGAGGCCGCCGCGGCCGATACCCAGCCGAAGAGCTCTCGTCCTAACAATCCCGAAGCTATGCGAGAGTTTGCGATCGTGGCGGCGTATGAGAAGGACGTTGATAAGAAATGGTCCCGACTGTGCAAGAGTAGCGATCTCAACAGGACCATTAATAGCATATTCGGAATCGACACCAGTGTGTATCGGTTTTCTTTTTTCGATTATGGGAAGGAGTCCGATAAATTTAAACCCGGGGACCATAAGGATTATGTAGGTGCGCGTCGCTCCGAGGACACCCTTATCCTCCACTTCCATCATTTGTGTGCGGGTCTGAGACCGCCTTTCGATCCTTTCTTTGTGAAGATCTGCAAGGAGATGCGGCGCTTCCCTCGATTTTGCCGCCGGGACTATTATCCGCTTGATGGCCTTCATCGTTATGTGCCGGATTCTCGAAGATCGAGCCGACGTTAACTTTACCGGGGCAATTTTATTCCTTCGTGGGACGTCTATTCCCGGACAAATCTCTCTCGAGGTCGCGTACTCCCCGCCTACTATTCCCGCTTCCCAATAAGTTTCACAAATGGGGGCGGCGGGTACCGAAAGTCGAGTCGAAGGTAGGCCGGCCTTTCCCTAGGGCGTGTCCGTGGAGGCAAATCCACGCTTTTAATCTTTGACCCCTCTCGTGAGTGAGCGGCGCTACGTAAAGGGGCGATGACGTTAATTCGGTCGGACGGGGCGGCGCCATCTTGGAGAAACGTTTCCCCGGGTTGAACTTCTTGATCCGGCCGAGCCTTTTGTATGTATGGCGGGCCTGGTGGGCGGCGGGAATGCCGCGCCCATGGTACGGATGGGTCCTGAGAGCTGCGATCCGGACTGGATTGGGGGTTGTCATATCAACAAATGTTTTCCCTCTGAGTGCCTGGAATGTGGGGGCGACCCTATACTTAGGCCGCTTTGTAACTTTCTTTGTCCACTTGTATTTATTTGTAAATGCTCATCTTGTTTTCCTGGGTTCTAAACCGCTCTCTTTTTGTAGGTATGGATCCAAATGCTCGCAGGGCTCACCGAAACAAGCTTAATGCGGAGGCAGACAAGGCGGCCAGTGCTCGACAGGAGACTTTGAAGAAAGCTCTAGGGATGGTGCCCCGAACTGTAGACGCCTCGATTGTCGAAGAGACACATAACCCGGAAGCTGCGACCTCTTCTGCCCTTGTTGCGACTTCCTCTGCCCTTGTTGCGGGCCCAGGTCAGGCTGGTGCCTCAAAAAAGACTCATCCCCCTACTAAAGAGTCGCACGGCGTGAAGCGACCTCAACCGAGAAGGCGAAGGATGATCGCCCACCCAAACGGTCCGCTCCCCACCCCGGCGCATCTTGAAGAGGTTGAAACTCCGGTGGAGAAGAGCGCACCCGCCGAGACGCCGCCACAAAAAACTTTGCCCCGAGGTTACTCGGGAAAGAGGCCCTATGGTTGGATCCGAGCTTTACCCAGGGATCTTGACCTATCCAAAGCTCGCCGGGTTGGTGAAGCAATTGCGACGTGGATCCTCTTGGGCCGATCCCTCTCGGTTATCCCGATCATGTTCAAGTGGAGATTGGCCGGGGCATATTAGCCCGCTTTGCGGCTCAAGACGACTCTCCGCCTCAAGATGAGATTGCTGAAATCAGAGATTTGAGCGGTCGGTTTGGGATTGCGGCTTTCTCTCGGTAAGACCGCTTTTTTTTTTTTTTTTTTTTTTTTTTTTTTTTGCTAACTATCCCCTGTTTTCCACAGCTCGGTGCTCGTTTAAACAGGGTACTTGAGGCCGCCGAGAGGCACGATGCGAGAGTGAGGAAAGTGACGGCGCAGTGGGAGCGACCGATAAGGCGAGGGTTACCGCCGAAAAGAAAGCTAAGCATGCGGGCCGGCGAGGTGGAGAAGATGAAAGCAATCATGGAGGAGCACTCTAAATTGGATGCGAGATCAATGAGAAAGTTGCATCTTTGACAAAGGATTATGCGGGGGCGCGAGGAGGAGATCGCCGCGTTGAGGGTTAAGCTTGCCGAGGCGGAGACGGCTGCCAAAGAGGCTGCTGAGAGAGCTATTGAGGAAGCTGCGAAGAAAATGGCTGAGGCTGTCGAGGAGGCCAAGTCTGGGGCCGTCGCTGCCTACAAGAATTCGGATGACTTCTTCGACCTTATAGAGAATAGCTTTATCTGGGCCGATCGAGGGAGGGGGCACATCACTCTGGAAGATATGCCGCGGTGGGTGAACACGCATCAAGGTCATCCCGATTTAGTGGTCTTTCACCCGGAAATCCCTTATGCAAGCGAGCTCGTTACCTCGATTCGACCGAACAGCCTTAAACGCGGCGAGCCCGTTTGGGATCCCGCTCCCCGTTAATCCCGTAAACTTTGAGATGTTGAAGAAGCCTCCGCCCTCTGAGCAAGGCGACTAGTTTACCAGCACCCCGCCTACTCCGCATGCTCTCTAGATTTCTTGGACTTTTCTGCGAGCTCTTTGAAAATTTGATTTGTAACTTTGACTATTTACTTTTGTGATTTGACTGAATCTTGATTTGTAATATCTTGACAATTTATTTTCTGCATTTTTTCAATTTATAAAACTTGGCTTTTCCTGTCGCTGATTCGATCTGGCGGCCTTTCGCGAGGCCGTGACAGTTATTTTATTCTCTGTGCTGTCCTCTTGATTCGTGCGAGGTTGCTTAATAATTTGGCAGCGTCAAGCAGTCATGAAACGTCGTCGTCTTGTTCTAACCATAGTCGCTACGCGACGCTAATTTTTCAAAGCTTCGGCGGCCTTATTGAGAGCGTGCTTTTGCCGTAAGATAGAGCCTCGTTAGAGCGACCTTTGACCGTGTCATTAACGCGAGTTATGACCCCTAATGACTAGGTGTCGGTTGTAACCGTAGCCATAAATTTCGGTCTCTTTATGGTCCGGCGCTCCCGTTGCCTTGGTTTTCGGGTCGGTTGCATATCTGGCCCTAGGATCCAGTTAATCCCAACCGTTGATTATACCCCTTCTCTGGTATAAAAAGGGGGTTACTTTGGAACTCACTCTACCTCTTGCCTCATACTGAATTTGCTTTCTTTCTCCCTCAATCGTTCATTATCCTCTTTACCGTTTATCCCCCGACTCTATGTCTCATCCAGGGGAAAGCAGCCAGGTTCGGATATGGAAAGCTCGTCCTATCCGGGATGTTTTTGAATCGACAATATGTGAAGCTGCTTTCGAGTCTTTTGACGAGGTTAATATACCTTTGTAAAATTTCGCAATGAATGCCAAATGACCCATTGATTTGATTCACCACCAACTGTGAATCGCAAAATACTTGTATATTTTCGACTTTCATGGCTTTGGCGAGTTTCAACCCAAAGAATGACGGCCTCGTATTCTCGCCCGGTTGTTGGAGGCGGTGAAATCAAATCTCGCAGCCTCGCTCAATTTCTTCGATGTGCCCGGTTCTAACAGATTATTCCCGCGCCACACCCTTTGTGATTAGCGGACCCATCAACGTAGCGCCAACGGTGACTTGGCCCGACAGGGCTCGTCCTCTGTGGTAACCCTATCTTGGTCGCGTTCGGAGCGTAGCCGCTCTTTCACCTCTTCGTTGAAGCTTGTTTCTCGCTATGAAATCCGGGAGAGCCTCGGGCCTTTACAGCCTTCCGGGGCTCATAACGGATATCGAACTCGCAAGCTCGATGGCCCATCGGAGCAATCGACCGGACAGTCCGGTTTGTGAAGGACTGTCTTAGCGATGCATTTGATAATACTACGATGGTGTGCGATGAAAAGTAAGCCCTTAATTTGCGGGCGCTATAACAACACAATAAGCCAACTTTTCTATATTAAAATAGCGACTTTCAACGGGGCTTAGAGCTTTGGAAATATAAAAAATCGGCTTCTCGCGAGCCTTCCTCCTCTTTTACAAGTGCTTTGCGGCTACGGCCCTATCCGAGGCCGCCAAATATAAAAACAGAGTATCCCCGAGCCTCGGGCCGGTTAGCAACGGCGGTCTTGACAAGTATTCTTTGAGGTCTTTAAATGCCCGGGAGCATTCCGCCGTCCAAGAGAAGGTACCGGCCCCTTTCGAATTTTGAAGAAAGGCGGACTTCTTCTCGCGATTTCGAGACAAACCTACCCAAAGCCGTGATCCCGCCGTTGAGCCGCCGTACTTCTTTAATACCGGTAGGCTCGCTCATGTTGACCAGGGGCCTCGATTTTTTCGGGATTTGCCTCGATCCCCCTTTGACTTACCATAAAGCCCGAAATTTTCCCCGCCCGGACCCCAAAAGTGCATTTCGTAGGGTTTAGTTTCATTGAGTGATTCTTCACGTTTGCAAAGGTTTCGCGAAGGTCCTCCAGGTGATCTTGGCGACTCGATTTCACGACCATGTCATCAATGTAGGCCTCCATGTTCTTGCCTATCTGCGTGCTAAAAACTCGTTTACCATTCTCGATAGGTTGAGCCTCGCGTTCTTTAGGCCAAACGGCATCATCTCATAGTAATATAGCCCGCCGGCGGCCCTGAAGGCCGTCAGCTCCTTATCTTCATCGGCCATTTTGACCTGGTGGTAGCCGGAATAGGCGTCCAGAAAGCTTAAGGTTTCGAAACCCGCGATCCCATCCACCATTTTATCGATTCGAGGGAGCGCGTAGGGGTCCTTGGGGCAAGCTTTGTTTAGATCGGTGAAGTCGACGCACATCCGCCACTTGCCGTTGTGTTTTTTCACCATTACTACATTTGCCGACCAGTGGGATATTGAAGCTCTTTGATTATGCCTGCTCGCTAAAAGTTTCTCGACCTCAATTTTTATTGCGACCTCCTTTTCCGTAGAGAATTGACGCGCCCTTTGTTGTATTGGCCTCGAAGTTGGGATCGACACTCGGGTTATGCAAGGCGACCTCCGATTCCACACCTCTCATATCGCTTACCTCCCGTGCGAATGCGTCGAAGTTTGCTTTCGAAGCTCGATCGCTTCCTCCCTTTCTTCCTCGGTAGTCCTCGATCCTATTTTTATCTTTTGATCGGGATATTTGTCGTTTATTATAACCTCGATCAACTCGTCTTCGGCGGTGAAGTCGGGCTCGTCCCGAACTTGCAATGTTTCTACCTCTACGGCCTTCTCCGAGACTTCTTTCATCATAGCAATCTGATCCGTAGCCGTGTTAAGACCATCCAGTCGGGGTCGCTTAGAATCGACCCTGTTTTTGGTCATATAGTCGAGGAAAGCTCCAGGTCGGATGATGGCGACCCCAACTTCTTCCCCTACGTGAAATTTGACCCGTTGGTGGGGAACGGATGCCACCATTTGGAACTTCTTCATAGCCGGGATTCCCAAAATCATGTTGTAGTAAGAGGGCGGTGTCGATTACCAAGAAAGTTATTATCTCCGTTCTACGGGCTCATAGTCGCCCAAAATGATATTGAGGTCGATCGTGCCTTTGACCCGTACTTGTGTCGTTGGTAAAACCTTCGAGGACCCCAAGGTAGGGTTTTAACTTGGCCTCCCCGAATCCGATCCGTTTTAAACAAATCGAAATAGATGACGTCGCGGCCGGCCCCCGTGTCGACCATTACTCGGTTGACGCCGTGCTTGTCGTTCACCCCCACCTTTAGAATGAGGGGTATCTCCATGTGGCCACCGACCGTTGTCGCCCGCTCGCTTTTTGTGAATATGATTCCCTTCTCATTCTCTCCCAACACAATCTGCTTTTCGAAGCCGCGGGTATTGATTTGATTTATCTGAGATTTCAGTTGATGGTTGCTGGGAATATTCCCGTGGATGACCTGAACCTCTCTCTGATAGACGCGAGGTTGGCGTCCCTCTCTGGGAGTGTTGTTCCCCTCGCGTTTATATTTATTGGCTGGTCCCTCACGGATCAGCCTTTCTATCTCGCGCCTCAGGGTGAAGCATTCATCGGTGATGTGGCCATGGTCCTTGTGATAGTCGCATTTTTGGATTTATCGCGGCTATCGGGATCGCCCCTCATAGGCTTTGGTTTGTCGAAATGTTCACGAATTTCAAACAAAGATTTGGGATGCTTTGGTGTTGAGCGGGGTAAAATTATCCTCGCTAAATTTGTACGGCCTCTTTACCTCACGATCGCGATTAGTATCTCGTCCCTTTTCTTTTTTACGGTCATCTACGCGATCCTCCTTCGGCGAACGTGGCTCGTCTTAGGCTTTGCTTTCCCCGCGTATGGCGCCTCGCCGACCCTCATCATTCTGGCCCTTTCTAACATCTCCCTGAGACCCGCTTTGGGGGGCCGCAGATTGAATTCAGTTTTCATCGGGCCTTTGGCGATTCCGGTGAGGAAACATGTTATGACCGCATCGTCTGGAATGTTCCTTGTTTGATCATATATTCTGACGAACCGTTCGTAATACTCTTTTCCGGATTCATGCCCTCCCATACGAACCTCATATAGGTCCTCAATGGTTTTCTTTGGCCTGCTTGCCGATTCAAACTCTCGACAAACTTTTCCGACAAATCCTCCCAACTTTCAACCGAGCCGCGAGGAAGCCCGCGTATCCGGGACGCAGCCCTATCCCGCATGCGCCAACCAATGCGATGCACCAGGCGGATTTATTTTGTGTAGCAAGGGTGATGCGACCCCGGAACGCGGTGAGCCGCCGTTTGGGCATGAATTTCCATTGTAATAGTTGTAACGGGATAACTAACCTTTTCTCTCGCCGGGAGGCAATGTTTCGGTAATCCCTTTAGCGAGTACGTCGATCCCCGAAATTGGGGCGACTTTCTCGACGGGCCTCGACTTTTTTATTTCGCAAGCTCTTTTCTCATTACCTCCATCCGTTCCGCCAAAGTAGGGTCGATTCTCGGGTCGCGACCGTGCTTGCGTATCGCCTCGCTCCGCTCTACGCTCTCGATTCCCTATGATCTCGTGATCCCTCTTGGCGGGCCCTCTTTTCCCCGATAATTATGCGGGCATCTTGTGCGTGTCTATCCCGCCGGATGGGCATCTCTTCTCTAGGAAGGCCGAGACGACTTGGGGCTAAGGCCTTGTCCTTCTCACCCAACCTATTAAACGCGGACCCTTTGTCGATCCTCTTTCCTTTTTGATGGTCGCGATCTTGGGGGCCGAGGTTCGTGGAATTTCTTTCCTCGGTCCATTGCGACTCGAAGAGTGCACGCTCTCCTCTACGTCGATCCGCCGAATTTGGCTCGGCGGCCCCGTCCGCGACCGCAAGAGGGATTTCGTTTCGGGAGGATTCGGGGTCGAATCGTCATAGGGGCCTCGGCCCTTAGCCCCCAGGCGGGATTTGGTGAGATACTTAGTTTCGCGTACTTGGCGTATTCCCTCATCTCGGCGACCTCTGGGGTCCTCCTGAAAGCCCGGTTGTATTTCTGGGATCGATCTTTGGCTTTGCTGTGACCTCTCTCTGCGAGTTCCATCCAGGGCAACAACAGCCTCTTTCGACTTGGTTTTTTGATTAATGACATTTCGAGCGTCGCTAGGTGCTAAGACCCCTCTCTGGGATCCTTCTCCTTCTGCAGGGAGATTGTCTAGCGTTTCTCCTGCACCTTCCCCACGAGCTTGATGTAGCATAGTACCTTTTGCAGGGGTTTGGGGTGTTAGATGTCCTTTACTTCCGGCCATCTCTGCGGGGTGGCTTTTTGAGCGATTTCTTTGGTAAAGGGAAGAAATAAAGGCAGTTTGAGGACTTTCTTTGTAAGATTATCTCCTCCTTGATAAGAGCTCTAGGTGATTTTTACACAATCGTTTCCCGGTAACGGAGCCAACTGAAGATGTCTAAATCGTCACGGGTGTCCTTGCGGTGTATGGATGGTGGATATCTGGCTTGTATTTAAGGTGTGGTGTTACTCCGGCGGGTGGTGGTATGGAGAGAGTTAGAATGGAGAGAGCTTTGGCTTGCAAGTATAGTGTGTATTTCATATATCTCATCCTTCTTTTGTTTACAATGACCACCCCTTTTATAGAGGTGGATAACTTAGGGAATAAGTAATCTATTAGATATTTTACTAATAGCTAGGTTTTACTTAGATACTAAGCAAGACGAAATATCTAAGCTACAAGTGGGGAAAAGATCTGGATCAAACAGCGGCCATCTCTCGAGGTTGCAAGGAGCAAGCCCTCTCGGCCTCGCCGCCCGGTGACCCTTCTTGACCCGCCCGGATGAGATTCACGGGATCCGTTGCACTTGCCTGGGACCGCAAATGCCTTGGTCGCGGCGAGGTGAGACACAGTGGCCGCCCCTTTTGCGATCTCTCTTGTCATGCCGGAGGGTGGCCGCAGTGGGTTGTCCTTTACTGTTGAGGTGGTGGAATTATTCATACCCATCAGTGTCGTTTTATCCGTTCGTAACAAAATCAAGTTGCTTCAAAAGATCACCAAAATTTCACACGTGAAGTAAAAAAACAAAACTCAAGTTGTCTTTTACCTCTCGTCCCCTCGCAAAAGTAGGATGAGGCCGGACCGAGCGGGCATTTTCCCGGACCGGGCCGTGAAGAACAGAAGGCTGAGTCATTTTTGAGTCCGTCTAATGCACACACGTAAGTTTTTGTTTTTTTTATCTATTTAAGGAAGTAAAGGAGAAGCAAACCATTGCTCATCTTTTCACTGTCTTCAACTTTCCTTCTTTTGTTTTTATATAATGTCGAACCACTCCTCACCGTCGGTTAATTCTTACGAGCCGCATACACCGGATCATCCGGAATCTCAAGCTTCCAATGAGAGTATCATTTTACACAATCGATTTGCGAATTCTCCAATTCTATTGGAGAAAGGTTTAAATTTAGATAAGATTGATCAATGGGGAAAAACTATCATTCGAAGTTTTGGTTGGAAAAAATTTGTCAGTACACCGAGAGGTAGGATAAATGTCTCAATAGTGCGAGAATTTTATTCTGCACTAATGACGACATCTATGATTGATATCACTCAAATTGTTCTAGTAAGAGGAGTGGTTGTTCCCTTCTCTTCATCTGTTATCAATCAAATCTTTGAAATTCCACCGATTCCGCCGCCGCACTTTGAAATGCAATGGGGACTCCAAAATCCCTCTAATCATTTGAATAAAGTACACGAGTCGTTCCAATGTCTCGTTCCCGCTTTTTGATACGAATCACGACATGTCAACACGAGCTCTACTTCCACACCTAAAGGCGTGGAAGCATTTTATAAATTCTCGAGTTTATCCCACCCGGGATTTTGGAAGTTTGGCCGAGACCGAAATGCTTCTACTTTATGCTTTGACATTCGGTGTATTTGTTGATTGGGGGATTCGATTCAAAGGACGTATTGGAGTTTGCGATCACGAGAGGTAGTAGGGGAAACCTATGCCTAATTCATGGATGATATCACGTTTGTGTATTCTTCCGAATGGAGTAGAAGAGTTTGGAGACGGATGAAATTTTCCCGTCTGAGATAGTCGGTTTGGATTACCGCCGGTTGATACACCGGGATGTTCGTCTACCATCTAGAGAGTTGTTGGTAGTTTGTTAGTGATAATTAAATTTTAATCGCTTAAGTTTTAAGTTCTTTATTTAAATTTACGTTTTTCTTTTAAGTTTGTAATAATGTGTCTTGTTTAATATATATGTCTTAGTTTTTTAAGTTTGTTTAATTTAATGATATAATTAGTATACGCATAAATAAAAATCAGAAAAATAACGTTAATAGATAATTTTAATTTTATTTTCGAACCTACTTCTTTACTACTCATTGAACATCGGGACGATGCCACTTCGTAAGTGGGGAGTAGAGTTAGGTTAGAAAATTCATTAAAATTTTCGAAAAATAGTCAAAAATAATTATATTATATGTCTAATTTAGATTTTAATAAGATTTTAAGTTTATATAATTGAGTAATTAATATTAGATATTGTTTTTATAAAATTATATAAGTATGTTGATATTTATAAGTAAAATTTTTTAGAATCATTGTCAATATGAATTATGAGTTTGGAATTGGATTAAGTTTATTGATTTTTGACACCACAAAAATATAACTATAGCCAAATAACCTACCTCACCTTTTGATTAGAGTGATCAAGACCTCACTCGAAATTGTCAATTGTGATTAAAAAACCGAGCTTTAGCTATTTTGGTCTACATTTCCTTGAAATACCGCAAGTTTGTACGTACTTATAAAAAGAGATGGAGACATAAAAGCTAAATTTTGGTATATGCTGAGATTGGAAAGATTAGATAAATAGTAGTATATTCGATCTTACCTCATGACACTTGCAACATAGTCGATTTTGGTAATAAGTTCGGATATATTAATATTCTATAAAAGAATTAAGAACGAAGCACCATATTTACACAGAATTAATCAAATATCAGGTATCTTCCTTATCTCGTGATTAACAACTTAAAAATAAAAATAACAAATCGGTTGTAGCTACCAATGATTGGAGTGAGTAGGGTATTATCACGAAATATCCTATATCACTATGAGGTAAGTAAGCTCCCGATTGCCTGATGATAGTAGTCCAGCTAGGGTATTATCACGAAATGTCCTATTGGAATGAGGGCACAAGATAAATTGAAAGAGGAAAAGTTGAATCATAAGATCTCAGGAATTATTACAAGTTTAAGGAAACCGGACTTGTAATTTTCGATCGAAAGAGTAGTACTCCGATCAATCTTGATGAAGCAATGCCTGTAAGTTTGATTTTCTACACACACTCACGCTTTTAGTTCTTAATCTTGAAAAAAAAAAAAAAAAAAGAAGAGAGAAAATCTGGAAAAAAAAAAAAAAAAAAATGTGTTATTAATCGATGATTATTTTTGATCAAGAATATGAAGATGTAGGTACGTACGACTTGCCTCTTTCTCTTTTTGATTTTCTTTTTTCCGATTAACCAACATCTTGAACTTTATAAGTCATTTTTGTCAACTACTTTACCGAGTTTCCGATTCCAGAATTTCATAATAGTTGCGATAAAAAAATAATTCTGAAATTTTATTTATACTTCTTAAGTATTACATATATAATTTTATCTAAATAATATTTAATGTTTAAGTTATTTCAGTTATATACTTTTTCTGTCTTCTTAAGATTTTAAATTAAGATAGATAATATATTTATAATATTGACAATATAAATTATAATCCGAAAAATTATACTATCTTTTATTACCGCTTATTTTCGCTCGAGGACGATCAAAAGCTAAGTGGGGAGTAATTTGATGTATTATTTTTATATGATTAAATATACGTTATATTATTATGTTTTATCAACGAATTCTATATAAAATATATGAAATTATGATATATAATGTTAATCTTTATAATTTAGAGTATTTAGTAATAATAATAGTAAAAAGTTATAATTTTGTACCGATTTTAGTAAATCGGAGTGTCGTGTCAGATTTACGTGGGTATTTGTGGTATTTTATTGCAGATTTATAAACCGAGACCCCGAGAATCGACATATTGAAGTTCAATCATATCTCTGGAATGATTTAGAGAGTGCCACGGGCTTAAATGGTCAATTGAAAAGCTTAAGTGGATAAGTGGCCAACCAATCTGGATAAGTAATAATAGAGAAATATCTTCGACAAACGAATGGCTCATCAAAATGATATTTTCAGAAAAAGTGTTCTTCACAAAAGTTGTAGATTTTACCAAGAGCTTTCCAATGCAATTTAAATTATGAAGATTGGAGGTCTACAACTTAAACAAAGTGATCAAGTGGCTAATCGATTTGGATTAATAAAAATCCCGTAAAAGCTTCGGAGGAACACGAGGTTATCAAGAAAGCGTTATCTGGAGAAGAGTCCTTCATGAAAGTTGTAGAGTTTCTCGAGATCTTAATTTTGGCATTTCGTTTGCAATTTTTGGAGGTCCAGAACTCGAGATATGAATTTTAGAAGTTTAATAATTATATATAAAAATAAATATCTCCAACGCACATGCTGGAGTGATCAAGTTAGTGGGGATCATCATTAGTCCGGACCGAGCCGGCCTAATACCGGACCGGTCCGGCCTTGGAAGATTTTTCTATAAATAGAGGCCTCATTTCAACAGAGTCGGAGGGTACCAAATATATATAAACCATATCATATATATATTCTCCTCTCCTCTCTCTTTTTCTTTTCTTTTTTTGTAGTAGTTTGTAAATAAGGCCTTACGCCGTAATAATGTAGTTTTAGTATCGTTATAATGCTCGGGAAAATCTCGGAAGTCGGTTTTGCTAAAGAAGTTGTAATGTCCGGAAAATACGATTTCTGAATCAACTGCCGTATTCGGGTAACTTTTCTTCAGTATTTATGTTTGTTTTTATATTTTTCGTTGTTATAATGTTTTTAGGCTAAATATAATACTGGCCAAAACTATGTAATCGGTTTTATTTCGATCTTTTCGTTAAAGAAATGTTGTTAAGTTAAAATGACTAAAATTGAGTTAATTGAATCTTTTTCTATTTTGATCGTATTCGTATTGACATATTTAATAGATCTGAGGAATTCATAATCTAATTATGAATTGACGCCTCGTAGTCGGGATATGAAATATAAAACCGGAGGGTAAAATTGGCCGTGTGAACAACGTGATAACGGAATCCGATTTCCTACCCGGGGGTAAATTGGTTTTGGGAGAAATGAATTTTATTATAATTTGTACTCGAGATCGTAATAATGTTAAATCATCGCTTTAATTGAAACTTAAACCGGAAAGTTAAATCGTCCGGCTTTGACAACCGGAGCCTTTAAAATAAAATTGACCGTTTGACGAACGGAATGACTCCTTTTTATCTAAAGGTAGATTTGTACTCGGGACCCGTTCGCATTAATTCGTTTACCGTAACGAGCTTGTGGACCTTGGACCGATGCAATGGACATATGACAATTTCATACGCTCGTGTGAGGAGGAATTGTTTACCTCAGAGTGCACCGTTTCACTTACTCAATTGGACCTAAAATAAAAGGAGAGATCGAACACATTTCAATTAATCGAAAAGATCGTATAAACCAATTATATAAGTTTTGGCCGCTTCTCTAAAAATCGTTTAATATATTGGTATCTATATATTTATATCTATATATATACTTTACAATTTTTGTACATCTATATATATTTATATATCTATATATATTATATTAGAATAACTTTTAAATTACGTATTTATTTTATGTTGACTAGAATAGTAGTGATCCGTGTTATAAAATTGCGATTTAGATCGAGTTAATAACGTACTCTTTGGTGTTTAACCACACGTAAAAGAAATTACCAAGTTCCCCGTGGATACGATACTCTGATTCACCATACTAGCACTACAATTTGACCCGGTACACTGCCGGTTAGGATCGTTTAAACCAGGAAACGTCTGTCAGATTTCTGGCACTGTTTTCAGGGTTAGGTTTAGGGTCTGTCATGAGGCTACTGAGATATGTATGGTCTAGTCAAGGTGAGGTATTGTAGAGCCCCTATTGTACTTCTATACGCAGTGGGATTTTCTAGAGGCCCACCTTGCTGTGGCAGGAGCTGTGTCCCTGGTACCATAGGTGTAGCATAGGCATTCAGATGTTCCAGATTCAGTTTCTTGATCAGTTGTGATGCATAGTAGGATTGACTGAGGTGTAGTCCAGTTGAGTCTCTAGTGACTTGCATTCCCAGGAAATGTGATACTTGCCCCAGATCTTTTAGCGCAAACTTGGAGTCAAGCTGCCTGATAAATTTTTGAATCAGCCTTGGTGAATTACCTGTGAGCAAAATATCATCAACATATACTAATGCAAACAGAATCTGCCCCTCTAGTTTAAACATAAACAGTGAGATATCACACATTGACTGAGTGAATCCCCACTTGAGCAACTGTCCTTTCAAGGCTTCAAACCAAGCTCTAGGGGCTTGTTTCAATCCGTAGATTGCTTTGTTCAGTTTACACACACACCCTGGCTTTTCTGGATCTTCAAAACCTTCTGGTTGATCCATGTAAACAGGTTCTTGTAATGGTCCATTCAAAAAGGCATTGTTAATGTCTATTTGATTAATGGGCCAGTGCATGGACACAACAATAGCGAGGATGATCCTAACAGTTGCTAGTTTAGCCACAGGACTGTAAGTCTCTGTGAAATCAATTCCATAGCTTTGCAAGTAACCCTTAGCTACAAGCCTTGCCTTGTGCTTTAAAACACTTCCATCTGGTTTCAGCTTAGTTTATACACCCACTTGCACCCAACCACACTCTGATTAGGTCTAGGCTCAACCAGATCCCATGTTCTATTATGAATCAGTGCTTTGTACTCATCAGTCATTGCTTGTCTCCATTTCTCACTCACCATAGCATCTGATACACATGTTGGTTCAGTAGGAAAAGAGTGAACCCTAGCCAGTGAGACACTGTAAGTTTTAGGTTTGAATATTCCACTTTTGGACCTGGTTTGCATATGGTGAGTTTTCACAGAGGTGTGATTATTGACAGTGGTGGTTATAAGGATGGAGTCATTTTGAGAGGTTTTTCGTAACATGTGGTGACTCAGTTTCTGTGACATGTGGTGATTCAGTGTTGGTTGTGGCAAGGGGTGAAGGTGATCTATGTGCAACATGTGGTGATAAATCAGTTGATGTGTAACTAGGTGCAGGGGAAGCAGTGTTGTGTGTGGATAAAGGAGATAAACAGGTAATGAAGCATGTGAAGAATTACCATTGCTTGTTCTTTGCTCTGGACAACTCAAGTCTGGTTCTGGTTCTGGCTCAGTCACAGATATGTTGTTGTGCCCCTCTGAATGAACTAGACCAAAAGGAAGAGGATTAGTGACAAGATCAGGAGTGCAAAGGATTTGCTTAGAAGGCCCTTGAGTAAATCCTTCTAAGAAAGGGAATTGGAGTTCATTGAACTTCACATTGTTGGAAATATAGATTCGGCCAGACCTATCAAGACACTTGTAGCCTTTATGAGAGGACTGATTCCTAAATTGACACACTGTGTGGTGTGATACTGAAACTTAGTAGTTTGGAAAGGTCTAAGATAGGGATACACAGCACAGCCAAAGACTTTAAAGATAGAATAATCAGGTTTCTTACCAAACAGGCATTCATGAGGAGACTTTAGATGCAGCACAGGAGTTGGAAGGCAGTTAATGATTGACACAGAAGCCTGAAAGCTATGCCACCAGAAACTGAGTGGCATAGATGCTTGAGCTAACATAGTCAGACCTAACTCTGTGATATGTCGATGCTTTCTCTCTGCTCTTCCATTTTGAGCATGATCATGAGGACAAGGATGCCTAAAGACTATACCATGTTGTTTGAGGAAAGGTTCAAGAGTCCTATATTCACCCCCTCAGTCAGACTAAATGCACTTTATGTTGGTGTGAAACTGATTTTCTACTAGAGTCTTAAACTGAGTGAATATATGGAAGACTTCAGATTTAGCTTTTAAGGGAAAGATCCATGTGAACCTAGTGTGATCATTTATGAAATGGATGTAATAAGTATAACCTTCAGTAGATTTAACTGGGGAAGGCCCCCAAACATCAGTGTGAACCAAATCAAGTAAAGCAGTATCATGAGAAATAGAAGGTAAATGAGACAAAGCATGAGATTTACCAAATTGGCAGGCAGAACAGAAAGTAAGTTTTTCATTAACAGCAGCATTAAAATCATTCAGGACTTGACTCAAGATTCTACTAGAAGGGTGGCCAAGCCTCCTATGCCAAACATTAGGATCTTTATTAGGATCAAGGACATCTATGGACTTGCTATTGCTAGACCTAGTAGACACCTGACTGAGAAACACAGCAGAGGACTGAGGAAGCTTGGAGTGAAGGGAGGTCTCTGTTGATTCATTATCCAGAGGCACTATCTGATACAGTCCATCCTTGAGTTTTCCCTTGAGCATTGGTCTCTTTGTTACCTTGTCCTTAACAAAACAATGATTGTCAAAAAATTCAGCAAAGACATGATTATCAGATACAAGTTTGGAAAGACTAAGTAAATTTCTAGTTATTTGTGGAACTTGAAGGACAGTATTAAGGAATAAAGGACCAGCAAGTGTGTGTAGGACAGGGTTACCAGTGTGCTCAATGTGCAAGTGTTCATCATTTCCTACAGTTAGTGTATCACTGCCATGATAAACAATACTGTGATTCAAATTACCCAAGTCAGAGGTAACATGGTTGGTGGCTCCACTATCCAGATACCAAGCATGATCTGCCACTGAACTGGGAGTAGCCATGTAAGCTGATGGTGGATTGGATCTTGGTGCAGCATTTATCTCAGTAGGTTGAAAGTCTGTCTCAAACCTGTGCCAACAGATGGCCACAATGTGTCCATTCTTCCCACAAAGTTGACATTGAACCTTAGGACCTCCAGTTCCAGAGTTTCTTCCACCATTATTACCATTTCCACCATGTCTTCCTCCTCTATTCCTTCCACCTCTGGTATTTCCACCTCTGCCTCTGTAATTCAGATTTGAGCCTCCTTGCCTAGCAGCAGGTCTATTTGAAGCAGGATTCCCACTGTAACTAGCAACATGAGCAGCTGGATTCATAGCACTGCCATGAGCTGAAGGATTGAACCTAGCCAACAGTCTTTCATGAGTGACAAGTTGAGACTGAACTTCTTGCCATGACAAGGAACCAATTCTAGCTGTGAGGTTTACAATGACAGCTTCATAGTCTTTATCCAACCCTCCTAGTGTAGCAAGTATCAGCTCAAACTTGGAAATGGGGTATCCAGCAGCTGTTAGACTGTCACTATATGACTTCATAGTGGCTAGGTAATCTGCCATTGATCTAGACCCTTTTTCAGCTCTAGTAAGATCACTCTTGTACTCTAGCATTCATGATTCGGACTGATTGTTGAAGAGTATCTCTAGTGTTGACCAGATTTCATGGGAGGTGGAACAGCCAACCACCTCCACTAATGCTTGTTCAGTCATTGAACCAAGCAGCCATCCAGTGAGTAAGTGAATCAACAGAGTCCCATTCAGCAGTAGCAGGACTCATAGGAAGACCTGGGATTTAAGGTGGACGAGGTGTAGTTCCAAATAGAAAACCATCAAGTTTATACCCTTTAACTATGGGTAGAATCGTGTAACGCCAGAGTAAGTAGTTCTCTCTTGTCAATTTGATGGTGGTGGATTGGCTTAGGTGATTGGTAAAGGGTACTGGATTCGGAGTATTGAATGGAGAGGTGGGACTAGCAGATCGAAAGATTGAGGTGGTGTTATCGCTTTGAGTGGTTAAAGGAGGATGTATTAGAGAAGGGAAAGTAGATCTTGGGTTCAAACCTGTAAGAGAAGAACCAGCATGAAGAGGAAGAGATCCGGTGAAAGATGGAAACAGGCCAGTGGAATGGAACTGTGACAGCGGTGGCATGCTGGAAATGGGAATGCCGGTAACAACTTCAGAAATTTCAGAGATGGGTGTATGAACTCCGGCAGCAATCTCAGTAGGAGATGTATGAGCTGGTATGTGATGATGCCAAAAATGGTACATCAGTGTTATCAAACGGAAGGATATCATTTCTCGGTGTACAGTGGTGGCTCTCCGGCCAAATGGATGGTGTTTGGGGTGGTTGTGAGCTGAGCCGTGGAGGCTGCCTACGTACCCTGTAGAGAGGGATCAAGCCACGCGTAGTTCTCGGTATTGGAAGCGTTGGCTTATTTAGTGTGGAGCCAAGTGTTGTATTAGGTATCTTTAGAATATATCAATCATCATCCGTTATGGTGGAGGGAGACCTCCTATTTATAGGCATGAGCCCATTTAGGGCTTAGTGTGTATTTACGGTTAAGGCCAAACGAGTAGGATAAGACACGTGGCTAAGATAATGGGCTCGGATACGAGGCTTAGCGGATGATCGAGGCCTCGAGCCGAGGTAGACGAATCGAGGTCGAGAGGCCGAGCCCGGTGATCTTCACAATAGATAAGCTCGCCGAAATAGGCGAGGTCACTGATAAACTCGTTGGGCGGGCCCCCTGGTCTGGGGTCCACTTCGCTGATACATGTCGCGGAGGGGCTCGATAATCACTGGTTTAATCGATGGCGAGGCGGTGACATACTTGACCGGCCGTTGACTGATCTCGCTGGGAAGATAAAATATTATAATAGGAGCGGGGCAATTTCTGGTGTATCAGTATGCTGCTTCCAATGGAGAGTGCAGCTGAGCCTCCTTCACCTCCGGCAACGGTGACGGAGACGGATCTCGGCGGTGGTTCCGCCATACCTAACCTGGCTCTCTGATACCAAGTAAAGAAGAAGATAAACTTTGTATTACTTAGTTAATCATCCATTACAGTCATACACCCTTATATCACCAAGTTAGTTATAACAATATCACATATCCCAACATAATCTAGTACTAGATATAGTGATGTGTCATAAGATCTAGTCTAGCCAATAGATGAATAACAAGTGGCAAATCTATCCTCTATTCTTTTCACTATGAAGGCCACCGGTATTGCCACGGCAATATATAACTGGTATATTAGAGCTATATATATTTTAAGCATGTTTTCTTTACATACATTACAAAATAAATGCCTTGGCAACACCAAAAAAAGCCTTGGCAATAAGGCTCACCTACTGTGAACACCGGGTTTTGAAAGGGGTACGTAGGGACAAAAGCTTGAGGTACGAGGGTGTGGGCAGTGGGTACGTTGGGGGACGGGAGCAATACAAGAGCAAGGGTGTATATGGTGCGTGTTTGGGGTATAAGGTGCGATTAGATGATAGATAAGGATAAGACATATATAAGAAGTAATTGAAATATTTGTCAATTGGTTCTTTTTCACGTGTTATCGAAAATCTCACATTTAAAAAATACACCTTTCACAATTATCACCCAAACAAAAAAAATAAATAAAAAATACACCTTTCACAATCCTTGATACAATTTTTTCTCTATTAAAAAGACATATGCAGCCCACAGTTTATCACTTGCAATTTTGTTTTTTTAAATTGAAAGATGAATAAAAACATGGATGCTTAGCAACCTAGGCGGCTGGCCAGAAACAATTTGACCTGTAATAATATCACTATCAAGTAATGCAATATATATATATATATATATATATATATATATAGTATATGATATATATAATGCAATGGAAATGGTTTTTTAGGGTGGGATTAATTGTGTATCATGTTGTTGTCGGCATAAAAATAAATTATAAAGGAGTTTTGCCGTCATAATGTGAATGGGGTAACGATATGATCAGATTATTTGTTTCTTTTTTATTTCAAATTTGTTTAGACTATTTGCATGCGAAATATTTAAAGGCATATGGTAAAATAATAGTATTAAAATAAAAAATAAAAAAGTGGAGACCTATGCACTTAGATTTACAAATATTTGGTTGTCATGTAGCATGAAGTATGTCAAAGGAGAAATCAAACTTAGAAAATTTAAAGACCGATGGAGAAAAGGCTGCTTAAAGCAAACGAATAGTATTATTATGCACATGCGGCCTAAAAAGAAAAGTAAATACTAATAGTACACACGTGCATGATATATCTAAGATTAGATATGAATATGATGTTTTAACTTCCACAACTCCTCCAAAATACAAGTTAAGATAACCAATAGATCGAATATAATGGAACGAAATGGTGTAATGTAATGGAACAGAGACGTTGAATTCCTTAAGACACATTAAATAATGAAATTGTCTAGATTTCATATTGTGTGTGGTGGTTAATGGTGGGGTTGGGTGGCACAAAAGGTGTGGTATGTTATGTAGGACTAGACGGGGTATAGTGGGGTGAGACATGATGTAGCGTAGGATGAAAACAGCCACACAGTAAGATGGGGTACCATGTGCGTGGCATGGAGATATGGTGTGTTAGGGTTTAGTCGATGGTAAGAAGGGTTAGGGTTGGTGGGTAAGGAAGTACATATGGTAGGGTGATGTAGGGTAGGGTAGACTTGAGCCATGGTAAGGTGCATGCATGGTGGGGTGCAAGCGTATGGTGCATAGGGAGGGGATAAGTTGGGTTATGTTGACGACCGGGTAGGGGTGGAATGGGGTTGTGGAGGGCGGCGTAAGGATGAATGAAAATGGACTTTTCACATTCAATTTGTGTAGAAAATATAGTCCAACAATATAGGAAGATGTGACTCGGCCTTAAAACCTAGCTAGACTGTGTGGTGATGGAAATTCATCTCTTATCATGCTGGGTGAAACAAATGCAACACAACAATTGAACAATATAAATGAGTGACTCTGATACTATGTAGAAAAAATAATTATCCATAAAACATAGACTGTTAGGTGAGAAAATCCATCTTTTAATATACTGAGTGAAACAGTGGTAAGTATAAAGTCTCACATCGTTAAATTAATAGAATGTTCACCGCCCCATTAGCCCCATAAATATGCTGGAAATAATCCACCGCAATACGCTCCAAGTCGGCTAGCTCCGTTCCCAAGTTCTGGGGTAAGTGACCAATATATGACATCTTTAACAATTTAGATGAAATTTCATTATCTTTCAAGGATACACGGACAACAGAATAGAATTAAAAATCATTTCATTTCGATTCATTACGTCTAAATAAGTGGCATGTAGAGCAAGAACATATTCTTTATTACGACCGTTGGATGTATGCGTTATTTACTTTCCAACTAGTTGTTGTTGTTGGTTTTTTTTTTTTTTTTTGAATATAGTAGGCTTTTAATTATATATATTCTATTAATGTCCCTATCCGATCTTTGAATTTATTCTGATGCCTCTACCGAGGTGTTTTTCTGGGTCTGACACTGGTAAAAAATGTGTTTTTTTTTTCTTTCTGAAAAAATGTTCACACAAAATATTTGTTATAATACTTGTGTCCAAAAGAGTGGTCCATGATCGTAGCTAGCTCCACAAGTTTTGTTCCCACCCCCACCTTTTTTTTTATGCTACTCTTAACTTTTCAATGTTCACCCAATTACTTAGTAATCCCATTACATTTGTGCATTCTTATCCAATGGCTAATTCCCCCTTCCCCCCTCCCTTCCTCTTATATTATTGGCCCTATAAATAACACCATATTGTCATTGGCATTCTTACTCAAATATACATATCATTCAAAAACACTTCACTATTACTCACTTCTCTCACTCATACACCCTCACAAAAAAAAAAACCCAAGTAAAATGGCATTCCCAATAGTAAACATGGAGAAGCTTAATGGTGAAGAGAGATCAACTACCATGGATTTGATTAAAGATGCTTGTGAGAATTGGGGCTTCTTTGAGGTACTTTTTCTTCCACTTTCTTCTTACATTCTCATCATTTTAGATATTATTACTAAAAAAAACTATCTTTTGTTTGGGGGAAATAGATATTGAATCATGGGATAGCAGCAGAGTTTATGGACAAAGTGGAGAAGCTAACAAAAGACCATTACAAGAAATGCATGGAGCAAAGGTTTAAGGAAATGGTTGAAAGCAAAGGTCTTGAAGCTGTTGAGGCTGAAGTCAATGATTTGGACTGGGAGAGCACCTTCTATTTACGCCATCTTCCTACTTCCAACATCTCTGAAATCCCTGATCTTGATGATCAATACAGGTTTTCTTTTAATTCCGTTCCATGAATAAGAATCCGGGGTCGTCGTCTGTCTATCTTTACTTGCATTACACAACATCTACGTCGAACATATTTGTTTTTAATTCTTAAAATGTATTTATTAATATGTACATACAGGAATGTGATGAGGGAATTTGCAAAGAAAATAGAGAAACTGGCTGAGGAACTGTTGGATTTGTTCTGTGAGAATCTTGGGCTTGAGAAAGGTTACCTCAAGAATGCTTTTTATGGCTCTAAAGGGACCTACCTTTGGTACCAAGGTTGCTAATTACCCACCGTGTCACCGGCCCGAATTGATAAAGGGTCTCCGGGCACACACCGATGCCGGCGGCATTATCCTTCTGTTCCAAGATGATAAAGTCAGTGGTCTTCAGCTTCTGAAAGGTGATCAATGGATTGATGTCCCACCTACGCGTCACTCCATTGTCATCAACCTTGGCGACCAACTTGAGGTATATAACTATATATATATATATATTTCAAACAATTCACCATATATATATATAATATACCTTGTATCACTGTAATGTTTTTCTACTTTTTTTGAATGTGGAATAGTTACAGAATTAATGAAGTGATTAATCTATACTTTTGTATGAAAATATTGAAGGTGATTACTAATGGAAAGTACAAGAGTGTGATGCACCGCGTGATAGCGCAGACAGATGGAAACAGGATGTCCATAGCCTCATTTTACAATCCAGGAAGTGATGCAGTGATCTACCCAGCAGCGGCACTGATCGAGAAGGAAGCTAAGAAAGAAGAGATATATCCAAAGTTTGTTTTTGAAGATTATATGAAGCTTTATGCAGCTCTCAAGTTCCAAGCCAAAGAGCCTAGATTTGAAGCTATGAAGGCCACTGAAAGCAATTTGGGTCCAAATCCAGTTGCCACTGTTATATAAATTTATTAAACTTATATATGTGTACGTATGAGTGCAGCTTATACCTATTTGGTATCATTCTGCACATCATTGTTGAGTGATATAAATTTCCTTAAGTTTGCATTATTGTTTCCAAATTGATGGGGACTAATTAGTCTATCATTGTGATTTGAAATATACTTGCTATTCATAATTTATAAATATCAATTTGGGTTGTAACCTTTTCTCAAATTTGGAAAAACTTGAGATTCACTTCAGGCTCCACCAGCTGTACTTCCAATTTTCAGACATTAATCTCTTTTATTAGTTGAAAAGATTCAAACTTTATAATTGAAGAAATATAAGTATTACTTAGTAAAACAGGGGGTACACGAAAGAAACACAGCAATTTGAATGCTTTCTGCTTAAGAAACCGACAATATCCATGCAATAGAATACCCAGTTTTGCACAAAAGGAACTATAGCTACAAACATCCTTCAAGCTTACAATGATCAAAAATAGGAGAATTCTAATGTAATTTTGACAAAAACAAGAAACAGAAAATGAAACCAACCCATTCATCACACTAGTTGATGCCAGATTGATACATAACCGAGCCGTTCAACGAATTGCAGCTTGTAAAGACCCTTTGGGCACGGTCGAACCCCCAAGTATTTCTGAAAAGCTCAGATGCCAAAAATAGTGAACCGAATTCCGGGCCCAAGAATATCCGGACCCGTGATCTTCTTGGTGAAAAACAGTGAGAAACACAGTACCCTTCATGATCATCTAGCTTCTTCTCGAAAGAAAGACACAATCATTACCCAGTCCAATTTCGAATTCAAGGATGAGGAAATAGAAATCACCTAGCAGTCAATTGAATGACTAACCAAAAGAAAAAAAAAAGGAAAAAATAAAGTTGTTAACTGAATGCATCATGAATACAGTAAAAACTCAAGAATTGATCACTCTATGACTTCAGTGGTGTCCTTTTTGTCTTCTACAGCAGCATTGAGATTGGCAGCTGTTTGTTCTTTTGCTTCAGAGACTTCTTCTTTAGAGCAGTGATTCTTTAAAACAGTGGCTATATCTGTTTCAGATGCTCCAGCAAGTTTAAATCTTTCTACAGCAGTATCGAGATTCTTCTTCCATCCATTCAAACCCAATTTAAATTCTAATTGTGATCTTTCAAAAAGCATATTACCCCAGAATAGATGTATTTGGGATCTCATAACTGCAGCTTGTTCAGCTGCTTCAACAGCAGAAAGTTCAGTCGTTGGCGAGGCCTCGTTTTCAGTCTGCTTCTTCCTTCTTTTCACAAGATCTTCAATCTTACTTGCAGCAGGATCTTTTACTTCATTAGCTCTCTCCTTCTCCAGCTTCTCCCACATATCTGTTGCTACTTTCATTTTTTCTTCTGCACTGTCGAAAAGCTTTAGCGTTTCTGACGGGTCCCATTTCGAGAGGTCTTCTTTCCTAGCTAAAACAAAGGACCAATGGAGTTTTGCCATTTCGAATTGCTGCTGCCCTAATGCTAATAGGCCTTCATAAAAGTCATGTTTGACAGAGACAGCTTCCTCATACTTCTCTTTGGCAAGGGTATACTTGTCTTTAACCCAATCATAAGCTGTTTGGATCTGTGTAGCCATTAACTCATCTGACGCTGAGTTCTCTATCGGTATGCGTTTCCTGGCCGCGCACATATGCACGTTGCCCCAGTTGAAGAAAGCAAGAGCTGCAACCTCCTGAAACTTTTGGGCAGCCTTGTCAAAGAGGACCTGGGCTTCTTCACTTGTCACAGACTCTTCTAAAGCTTCAGAGCATAACTCCATCCCGAGTTCATGAAGGTCGATATGAGCATCTGGATCAATGCCAACATGGGTTCGGAACAACTGTGCAAACTCGAATAGCCAATCATCCATCTCCACTTCTTTGCACTCAGGATCTTCGCCGGATTTCTCCTTCGGTTCTCCTCCCTTGTCGGACTTGTTCCCCTCTCCGGCATCCACAGCTTCACCAACGGAATCTCCTGCCTGTGAATCGCTCTCATTGTCTATAGCAGCAATGTTCTCAAGAGGCTTCTCTTCTTCTTCCTCTTCAAGAAGAGGTGGCTCTTGTTCAGGACTAACCTCAACAATATGCAACCTCAACAACCCTACCGAGTCATCTAAACCCGGATCTGTTTCCTTAGCATTAGGTTTATCAACAGAGGACTCTGCCAACCGAAGCTCATCCGTACATGTAACTGTCACAAGATCCCCATCATCATCTTTATACTTGATCAAAACAGATTTTGCCATTGGGAACTTTTTGCCCACAATTTCTCTTAAACACTTGAAGGTACAACGGAGAGGCATTTGAGCAAGCCTAATATCATGATCATACACAAGCTTAAGTGGTCTCCAACGAATTATAACCTCTGAAGGCGGCTCACGAGTGGGAGGCGATGCCAATGCAGTTAATGAAGATCTTGGCTCTCTAGAATTACCCATGACTATATTGGTATTTGGTTTAGGAGGACCATTTGAAGGCTTCAAGACAACTTTTGGCAATTTGGTTTTGGCCTCAAAACCATTTTCACTGGGCAAAACTTGGTTATTTCTATCCGGCTTATTTGTAGCCGGTAAAACTGATCCAGCAGCTGTGGAAGCAGGCTTCTTTGCCACGGGCCGAGCTGGCAGACAAGGTCCGAGGCCACCCACTGGTGCATCCCTGACAGCTGAAGCTCCAAGAGCAGCAGGTGATGGCCTGCTGGGGAGATCCTGTTGGGCCTCCTGGCGCGGACCCACCCCAATCCGTAATCGTCCAGCCAATTCAAGCCCATCAGTGTGATTCGGGTCAGTAATCAACAACAACTGCACATCCAACGCTGCAAGGTCATGCTTCCCTAAAGCCTCAAAGGCACGGGCTCTTCGCAAAAGGGCTCGAACAAAACCAGGCTGAACCTGAAGTGCAAGAGTACACTCTGAAATCACAGCATCGTAATCTATCGGCTTCATTTGCATCAAACAAGCAGCCCTGTTGCTGTGAAACACTGCTCTGTCCGGGTGCATTTTCGGAAGAAGTTTAAGAGCATTATCATAATGTTGCAGAGCAACCACATAATCCTTAGCTTGAAATTTCTTATTTCCTTCTTCTTTGAGCTCATGGGCTCTTTTCAAAAACACAGAAGAGCTATAATCAATACCACCATTTCCAATTGGTTTATGATTATCATCCCCTGATGGAACTTGGTTCTGGTGCTGGTTTTGGCTGACGGCAGCATTTTTCTTTTTCTTACCTCCCGATTTCCCCATATATTAAAGCAAAAACACTTCCAAGATACAAACTTTACAACAGATATTCCCAAATTCTTGAAGAATTCGATTTCAAAAGCAACAATTTTGAAAGGAAAAAACGTGAAAAGTATAAAAGCAAATGAAATAGAAAGGGATGCTTACCAAGTATCAAGATTACAACTTTCTAGCTGACTGAACAAAGATTGAACGGAATTTGGATAAGAACCATCAGATATGAAATGGGATTTTCATGAAATGTATGATACCGCCATGAGGCATGACCCAGAAATGCGGAATTTTGGAAAACGGGGGTAATTTGGAACCCTAGAGGAATAGAGATTCACTGTAAAGCTTTTTGTTTTATTACAACAAGAAGATCCCATTTGGGCCCATTCTTTTATGCCATCTAGAACCGTCAGATGCATGTGTTAACAGGTGGCAGTTGCGCTACCCTTGATGCAATTGCAGTAGTGTTTCTCTTTGTTTAGTAAGAATTTCATTCGATAGTGAGAATCCAGATGCAATAAGATAAAAAAAGAAGCAATTTAACATAAACAATCACACAGAGGAATAAGAACAAGAAAAACACAAGATTTAACATGGTTTTCGACGTTGTGCCGACTACTCTACGAACAGAAAAGAGATATTTTATTATACGCACTGAAATCCAGACGGATTACACACTTTACAATGATTAATACAATTGGTATTTATAGGCACAGATCCATAAACCCTAGCCGCCAAGAATCTTTGTCGGATTGCCATAAATGCTCCAGATGTTGGATCACTCTGCTGATCCCACTCAGCTGATCATTGCCCAGATGTAGAACTCATATGTACCCAAAACCTCACAGACCCTCAGCAGGCTGCTGACACCAGAAGAAACTCAGCAGACTTTCCAACTAACTTTCACAAACTTGGATACACTTCTCAGCAGACCATCACTCTGCTGACTACCAGATTAGTTCCACAAGATGCAGAGTTTAAGTCACTTTGCTGACAAATCTCCACCTTGACTTGAACTCTTATTCGCAGTCAACCAGATTGCATAAATAGATGTACTTGTACCAGATGCATTCGTCAATGCCTGATGTACTGTACCAGATTACTCCACAAAATCCACTCAGCTGACCTGCCCTCAGCGGAACTTCCAGATTTCCAGATTATAAGCTTTGATTATTCAGCAAGTCCAGACACAACTGAAATTTGCTCTGATGAACCGGTTTAGTGAACATATCAGCAGGATTATCCTTGGTGCTGATCTTCTTCACTACAACCCTCTTATCATTCCTTAGAAAATGATACCTCACATCCATAAGCTTGGTTCTCTCGTGATGAACCTGATCCTTAGCTAGATAAATTGCACTCAAACTGTCACTATAAATCTCTGCTTGATTCTGATGTAATAAATCACTAACTCCCTTCAACCAGATACTCTCCTTGGCTACTTCAATAAGAGCCATATATTCTGCCTCAGTAGTTGATAAAGCCACTATTTCCTGAAGAGTTGCTTTCTAGCTGACAACTGAATTCCCCATTATGAAAACATAACTAGTCATTGATTCATACTGTCAACATCACCTGCATAATCAGCATCACAGTATCATGTGATTAGACTTTGAGTATCACCTCCATAAATGAGACCAACATCAGTTGTACCCCTAAGGTACCTAACATTCTTTTCACAGCTTTCCAATGTTCCTTTCCAGGTTGAGGCATGAACCTACTGACAACACTGACTGTCTGAGCTAAATCAGGCCTAGTGCACACCATGACATACATCAGACTGCCAACTGCACTAGCACGGGGAACTTTTGACATATACTCCTTCTCTTCTGCTGATTGTGAAGCATAAACAGACTAATGAATATTAGATGTCATAGGAGTATCTATTGGATTTGCAGCAGACATGCCAAATCTGGCCAATATCTTCTGTATATAACCCTACTGAGACAAGAACAACTTCTTTTGACTCCTATCTCTCCAGATCTCCATCCCCAAAATCTTTTTGGCTGCACCCAAATCTTTCATTTCAAACTCGGCACTGAGAAGGTTCTTCAGATTTTGAATATCAGACTTCTTTTCAGCAGCTATCAACATATCATCCATATACAGGACAAGATAGATATGTGATCCATCTCTCAGCTGACTGTGATACACACAATAGTCATATGGACACATGTCATAACCCATCTGGATCATGTAACTATCAAACCTTTTATACCACTGTCTAGGAGCCTGCTTCAGTCCATACAATGACCTTTTCAACATGCACACAAAATCTTCCTTGCCAGGAACTTGTAATCCCTCTGGCTTAGTCATGTATATCTCCTTATCTACCTCACATGTAGAAAGGATGTCTTCACATCTAACTGCTCAAATTCAAGATCCTGATGTGCCACCATTGCTAGTAACACTCTGATTGAAGTATGTCTGACCACTGGTGAGAATATCTCATCAAAGTTTACCCCTTCTTTCTGACTGAACCCTCTTGCAACCAAACGTGCCTTATACTTGACCCCTTCTGCCTTAGTCATTCCTTCCTTCTTTTTGAAGATCCACTTGCAAGTAATAACTCTCCTATCAGCTGGATGTTTAACTAGATCCCAATTCTGATTCTTCAATAATGAATCCATTTCATCTCTCATGGCAGCAAGCCATTGGGATGCTTCAGAACATGTCACTGCTTCCCTGTAAGTAGAAGGTTCAAAACCATCCACTTCTTCTGCAACTTGAAGTGCATATCCAGCCATATTATCAAAACCATACCTCTTGGGAGGTACCTCAATATTTGATCTTCTAGCCCTGCTGATGGCTATACACTACTGACCAATGTTCCCTGTTTGATACTCTGTTGATCCTTGTTCAACAGGCTGGCTTGGATCAAACTCTGGTTCAGCAACCAGATCAGACGAGTGCTGACTTGAATCATTTGATTGTTGCACCTCATCTAACTCCACTTGAAGCTCCACCTATTTCTCAGCCCTCTCAGATTCAGCACTGGTTTCAGATTCAGCAGACTTCCCCACTTGGTGAGTTAATCATAGATTTTTCATCAAATATCACATCTATGCTAAGTATGACCCTGGACTCTACTAATGACCAAATTCTATAACCCTTAAATCCATCACCATACCCCACAAACACTCCCTTCTTGGTCCTTGGTTCCAGCTTCCCTTCATTCATATGATAGTAAATTGTGCTTCTAAAAACCTTTAGAACTAAGTAGTCAGCAGGCTTGCCTGACCACATCTCAAATGGTGTCTTGAGATTGATCATTGTGTGAGGAATCCTGTTGATTAAGTAGCATGTTGTGGTTACAGCCTCTGCCCAAAATCTCCTTGATAAACCAGCATTATAGAGCATACATCTTGCCCTCTCCAGAAGAGTTTGATTCATCCTTTCAGCTACACCATTCTGCTGAGGTGTATTCCTGACTGTATGATGTCTGGAAATACCCTCATCCTTACATAATGTATCAAACTCCGACCAGCAGAATTCCAGACCATTATCTGTTCTGAGCTTTTTGATTTTCTTGCATGTTTGATTTTCCACTAGAGCATTCCACTGCTTGAAATTTTTGAATGCCTCACTTTGGTATTTCATCATCACCACCCAAGTCATTCTTGAATAGTCATCTATGAATGATATAAAATATCTGTGACCACCCAATGATTCCACCTTTGATGGACCCCCGCAATCAGAATGGATATAATCGAGCGATGCCTTTGTACTGTGTATGCCTGCTGAGAACTTGCTTCTATGTAACTTCCCAAATACACAGTGCTCATAAAAGTCCAGTTTCTTGACCTTATATCCCTCAAGAAAACCTGCTGAAGAAAGGACTTGAATTCCTCTTTCACCCATGTGACCAAGTCTCATGTGCCACAACTGAGTCTGCTGTGACTGATGAACTGCTAAGGATGCCACATCAGCAGAGCGAGATACGGTAGAGCCTTGTAATATACACAAGGTTCCCTTCTTGATACCTTTGAGGATCATAGCTGAATCTTTGTAGACATTCAACTCTCCACCTTCTCCCTTGAAATTGAACCCATTGCTGTCTAATAGACTAAGAGATACCGAATTCTTGGTCATCTGTGGAACATGTCTAACACCTTTCAGTGTGCAGAATCTACCATCCATTGTCCTCAACTTGACTGAGCCAATTCTCACTGTCTTACAGACGTTGTTGTTTGACATAGAATTATGACTGTTAGGAAATCTTCGTGGTTAGGAAATCTTCGTGGGAACGCAGTGAAATTCAAAATTTTGATTTCTTTTTACCCAAGATCGACTTCATTTAAGCAACAAGCATAAAAGAAGTAGACAAAAGAATACCTTGGTTGATCCAATTGGATCGGCGCTTTGTCTACGGTTGTAGTTTCTGCATGAAGTCGCCAAGCGTTCGGCCTCTATTGGTGATCCACACGAACACCTCGCCGGAATCCCATCATGGATTGCTACTAGAATAACTTGGCTGCTAGACCGACTTTTTCTCTCTCTAGGAAGCTCTCTATTTTTCACAAGAACTAAAAGAGCTAGCCAAGCCTCCCTTAAATAGGGTGACATGCGCTCCTACTGTTCTCAATCTGATTGGGATTAGCTTCCAAGTAGATTGAGGAGAAAGAAAACATTTTCCCAATAAAATAAGGAAAATATATTTGATTGATTTATCTCATTTATTTTAATATCATATATTAAATATTTCCAAGATATTGTCAATATCTTATATTGACTATATTTATCTTATTACCATAAATTTATTTTTTCAAAATTAATTAATATCTAATATTAATATTATGCTAATCTTATTAATTAAATTGCACTACTCAAATGTATCCAATACTCAAAAAACTTGCACCACTTTATAGCCTAATTCACGTGTGTCATACACACAAATTTTGGCCACATATATGTAATATATATATATATATATATATATATATATATATATATATATATAATTAATCAACATAATTAATATCTTGTATAACCTTTATAGTATAAGATAAACTTTAATTTACCACTATAACCTTTATAGTATTAAGATAAATTCTTTCCTTATTTGGTTATCAACTATAACCACATTTTAATCCGGCTAGATGTTCATATGTGTGTGACCCGATAGGCTTCCGAATATGTTGGTCATAGGCACAAAGTGCAAATTACGAAAATGCCCATCATACCTAACGATCACGGGATAGCGTCTAGCAACACACCGTGACCCCCAATCATCGGAAGAGTCAAATGCAATGACTACTACCTTTCATATGAAACAGTTACCGTGTAACTTACAATCCTATCGCTGTAATAATATCATACGATCGTATCTCGAGTGTCAATACATCAACGATCGTATCTTATAATCTGGATATCATGCTCTCTCGGAATAACATATTTACTCCCACTTTGCAAAGATTCTCGAAAGCTATACATTCCTTATAAGAAGGCCATTTCGGATATTCAATCCCAATAATAGGATACGCGATTCCTGGACGACCAAACATGTATACTCCGCATGCTTCAATATCATACCCAATCATTACCGCATGATCGCCCCGTGGATAGGGGAAATCTCAATAGTGTCAAAGCATGACAATCCACACCGTGATGCCATGAAGACTCCGGTCTTAAGGATAATTACACAACCGCCACATAGTGAAACACTTAATGTAAGTGGGTCAATCTAACGTACGCATTCTCTAATACACGTCCATGTACAGTCCAAGTGCCTCTACACTTCGATAGACGAGATCTATCCCTACCCTTAAAGACAGAAGACATCTAATACGTGCTAGCCTGTTTATACTATCAATGCCCTGTTTAATAGTACATCAGCCTAGAGACATTTAAATATCAAACTTATTAAAGTGATTAGAGATCTCATCAACCATAATCGCCTATCATGGTTTCTTTATCGCGGTTTAATACTAAGGACGTTATCATATAACGATTCATAACCGGTTCTTTAAAAGAACATATATATGATAACAGTAAAGCCATTTAGTATATGTATAAACACAAAGAAATAGTAGAAATGATCCGACCCGGTTGGATCAGGTCCAACCCGATTGGGTTTAGGACACTATTTCAACAATGACCACCATCGATCTGCTCGTAAGTAAAAAATCATGTGGGGAAAATATGATAGGATGCTCCAGAATCTAAGATCCAAACACCAGCATGATGTTGAATCCCCAGCAACTAGAACCAGAATTCTCAGCAGCAACAACTGCTGTGCCAGAATTTCTCTCATGCTGTCTTTTTTTCTTTGGACAATTGGACTTCCAATGCCCCTGCTCTTTACATTAATTACAGACATCTGTGGACTTAGGACCTTTGGAACTACCCTTCTTGGATTTCTTCTTCTGTCCATGCCCTTTCCCACTGCTGTTGCTGACTACTAGTCCAACAGCCTGATTGTCTGTCCCTGCTGCATTGTGTCTTAGCTCCCTGGCATGCATGGTTGCCCTCACATCCTCTAAAGCCACTGTATCTTTCCCAACTATAATGGACTGCACAAATTTTTCATATGAACTTGGAAATGATACCAACAGGATTAGGGCTGCATCTTCATCTTCAATTTTAACATCAATATTCTTGAGATCAAGTAATATTGTGTTCAGCTGATCTAGATGTTCTCTCGGCAGACCTCCTTCATGCTTCCTCAGACTAAAAATTCTCTGCTTCAGCAGCAACTTGTTGGTTAATGACTTAGTAATGTACATGCTTTCAAGCTTTGCCCACAACTTGGCAGTTGTGTCTTCCTCAGCAACTTCAGTGATAACATCATTAGATAAGCACAACATGATGGTTGAATGTGCTTTCTCTTCCAGACTGGCAGAATCTGCTGAACTGGCATCTCCTTTACCAGATAAAGGAGTCCATAATCCTTGCTGTTTTAACAAGGCCCGCATCTTGATTTGCCACAGACTAAAATTGTTTCTTCCTGTAAATTTGTCGATTTTTACGTTAACTGCAGACATCATTCTTGCCAAATATCACAACTTTTATCACAGATTCCTAGCACCGGTGAAGGTCTTGGTGAAGATAAAGGTTGTCCATACAGATGATTCTCTCAGAACCTACTCTCTGATACTAGTTTATTATAACATGATAGATAGAATCCAGATGCAATAAGATAAACACGAAGCAATCTAACATAAACAATCACACATAAGAACATAAACAAGAAGAACACAAGATTTAACGTGGTTTCCGGCACAGATTGGTATTTTCAATGATCAATACAATTGGTATTTATAGGCACAGATCCCTAAACCTTAACCGCCAAGAATCTTTGTCTAATTGCCATAAATGCCCCAGATGTTGGATCACTCTGCTGATCCCACTCAGCTGATCATTGCCTAGATGTACCCAAAACCTCAACAGACCCTTAGCAGGCTGCTGACACCAGAAGAAACTCAGCAAACTTCCCAGCTGACTTTCACAGACTTGGATACAATTCTCAGCAGACCATCACTCTGCTTACTACCAGATTAGTTCCACCAGATGTAGAGTTTCAGTCACTTTGCTAATACATCATTTCAAAAAAAAAAATCATGCATGGTTTGTGTTGGTGTGTTGGGTTTTTTTTATGTCAAGTAGTTGTGACAAAAAGAGTAGTAATAGAGACACAATCGTTGTGACACAACGAGTGTCACGACAAATATCTATACCGTTAATTTCTAATATAGACTTATTGATCATTATTATATCCATCATTATCAATGGTGTATATACATGTTGTGGCAGTATTTATGGAATAAAACATGTAACACATGATGGAGAGCATATGTACGAAACCAAATTGTTAGGCATTTGAATATGTAAAGTACAATCTGAATTATTTTTTCTTCACATAACTACAACTTACTTCACCTTTGTAATGTTTTCAGAAAGGAAAATGATATATCTACTACATATAGTGTGTATTACACATATCATATTCATTGATTAAAATATACTACTTAATGAATGGATAAGATGTGTATAGTTATTGTCCACTAATGTATAGTGGATGCATGTATCACCACTGATGATACCCGACCCGAACTACGCCACGTGTCATTTTTGTAAGGCATGTAATAAATGATCAGTCCTTGAACATAGGGCAAAATGGACCAACAGCCCCAGAAACATACCTGAAGACAGGTCCCTTACCCCAAGTTGGAGATCGGCAGAAGTTCCTCCTCCAGCCACCACAGGGCGGGTAAGGTCTGGGGAAGAGGAACAACCCAGGTCGGCCATAGTGGCCTTGGGGGCTGAGCGCAGTACGCTCAGAGCCACCCGGCTGTTATTCCACCTTGGGGATAGCCGAACCTAATTAGAGAAAGAATACTTAGTCTTAATGACTGTGATATTGACTTTAAATATGGCCATAATTATCCCTAAATTAGAGGGATTAATGCGTGTATATCCTTAGGGAATAATAGTAAATCAATACTTGCAGAGCAAGAAATAAGGGTGAGACACCTCCTATATAAACTACCCTAAGAAATTACGGATGACTTGATTCCAATTCAAATTGGATACATAGGCAACTCTTGAGAAACAACTTGAGATCTCAGTCTAAAACAAATAACAAAACACGTCCCACTTTAGGCAAATTAGGGTTCTTAGGGTTTAAGATCCTTATCTTAGAGGAAATTGGCCTGCATTGATTCTTGGACGATTTCCAGCATCGTCAATTGGAGCTAAAAGGAGGGCCTTCTCTGATAAACGATATAAATCAATCCCAGAATCCTTGTAATCAACTATGGCACCACCAAAGAATACTGGTAAGAAGACTGCAGATCCAACTCAACAGGCGGGAGCAACTTCATCCGCACAAGGAGAAACCCAGGATGCAGCTGCCTAGAAAAAAGGCACAAATTACCGAAGATCAGCTCGATCCAGCCCTTCAAGATCCATCCAATCAGGCATTGGTGGAGGCCTTGAAGAATCTGGACAATACCACTATTAAGATCGTCTTGGATGAAACCCTTAAAGGAAGGGATCCTTCAGAAGTCCCACAGACAAATCTTCAAGCTCCTAACAAACCGGAGATCGTGGAATCTAGTTCTCAAAATGAATACGATGATATGCGCCAACCTAAGGATACGACTAAGGCCGAACTGGACGCACTGCTCGGAAGAAGACGAACTGCTCCGTGTGTCGTTGTTCACCGAACACATCGACAACTATCCCCGACCTGCAGGGTTTAAGATCCCGAAGATCGACTCTTATGATGGATCTAAGGATCCTTATGATCACATGCATCAGTACATCTCACATATGAACTTGTACAGAGCTTCAAATGAGATGAAGTGCAAAGCCTTTCCCTCACACCTAACAGGAAGAGCCAGAGAGTGGTTCAACAAGATTCCCCCCAGGTCGATCTCCGACTTTGGGACCTTAACTCGGAAGTTCGTCCATGCCTTCATCGCAGCTCGACCATTCCAGAGGAATCAGACTCACTTGTTAACTTTGAAGCAAAAGCATGACGAATTTGTACTGCACTTTGTAAAGCGCTTTAATGAAGAATCAACACAGGTACGGGACGCTGATGATCGACTTCTGGTCGCTTCTTTCGTGGCGGGTCTGCGAGAGGGGCGGCTGCACGCACAGCTGAATAGTGAACCCCCTCAGACAATGGAAGAATGTCTGGGCATGGCCTACAAACATTGTCAGGGGGAAGAAGCAAATCGACTTAAAAGAGAGATGGAAAGAGCTGAAGGTAAGAAGAACAAGTCATAGGATAAGTCCGATAAGAAAAGAAAATCAGTATGGGATCGAGTAACTGCACCCATTTCTGATCGGCTGGGGAAGAAAGGAGCTCTGCAGGACAGAGACTTCATCCCCTTGAACAGGTCTCGCGAACAAGTCCTCGCAATTATGCAAAGAAAAGGGATAGCCAGAACTCCACCTCCAATGAGAGGACCTAGAGAAAGGAGAGACCCCAATAAATATTGCAAATATCACAAGGACGTGGGGCATGATTCAGAACAGTGCAAAGATTTAATCAGGGATATTGACGTAGCAGTGATGGAAGGAAAGCTTGATGAGGTCGTAGATCGGTCTCATCAGGCCGAACCCCGGGGAGGACGTGAGTTCAAGCGTCGGAATAACAACAACAGAGATAACCGAGAGGAATATCGAGGGAGAAGGGATCATTCCCCAGATCCTGACGGTCACGTGGATAACCGCCTTGTGAACACAATCAATACGATATCAGGGGGGCAAACAGCTCAAGAAGATCTGAAGACATGGGCAGTAGCAGGTCTACTGCCCCCACTTCTTCAAGTAAGAGGCAAAGAATGTCAGGAGAAGTAGTATATAGCCCAAGAGATTTGCTACCATTGGTAGTTAACAATGAAGGATTGGTAATAGAAGTGGTGATCAGAAAAAATCGAACAAAGCGAATATGTGTGGACACTGGCAGTGGTGTGAACGTCCTCTACTACAATGTGTTCAGAGCTATGAAATTGAAGGAAGCCGACCTGACTCCTGTTTCAGCTCCTCTGTTCGGCTTCACCAGACCCCCACTTCATCCTCTAGGGGTGATCAAACTCCTTACTACTTTCAGAGAAGAAACCAAGGGAAGGACCCTAATGGTAGATTATATAGTGGTGAAGGCACCATCCGCGTACAATGTGATTATAGGAAGACCAGCTCTTATCGATCTTCGGGCTGTAATCTCACCGGCTCACGTCAGTATGAAAATTCCGACGGGTGAAGGCTCGATTGAGATCAAGGGGGATGTAGAAACAGCCAGGAGCTGCTACACGGCGACAATAAATGAAAAAATGATGGTCCAACAGGTTAGTATTGATGAACTGCTTCCTGAAGAGGAAGAGAACTGGTCCTCTAAAGATCAGACATAAGCTGTCATTTATGGGCCGAGCAGGAGGACTCGACCGTTAGCGTAGGGGCGTGGATCCCAGCCCCGCTCAAGGAATCTTTGGTGAATCTCTTGTGATAATTTAGAGATGTGTTCACTTGGAAAGCGGAAGATATGCCATGGTTATCCCTAGACCTGGCAGTTCACAAGTTAAACATAGATCCGAGCAGGAAGCCTATTCGTCAAAAGAAGAGACATTTCTCCTCTAAACACATCTCAGCAATTAAGCAAGAGGTAACGAAACTATTGCAGGCCAACATAATCAAAGAAGTGATATACCCGGAATGGCTAGCAAATCATGTACTAGTAAAGAAGCCAGATGGGAGTTGGAGGATATGTGTGGATTTCACGGATCTCAACAAGGCATGTCCTAAATACTGTTATGCCCTACCCAAGATTGACCGCCTAGTGGACTCAACAGTGGGGTATGAAGTGTTCGCATTTTTAGACGCGTACAGAGGGCTGTTAACACAATTTTTGCCGATCAGATCGGAAGATGCATGGAGGTGTACGTGGACGACCTCCTGATCAAGAGCAGAGCTCTTGATCAGTACCTAAATGATGTCAGAGAAGTGTTTCAAGTCCTAAGAAAAACTCAGATGAAGCTCAACCCAAAGAAATGCACATTTGGGGTCAGATCCGGGATGTTCCTAGGGTACATGATATCCAGAGAGGGGATTAGAGCAAACCCGGACAAGATTGATGCATTGAAGACTATGTCTCCGCCAAAGAGTATCAAAGAAGTACAGTGCTTAATGACGGACCTTTTCTATGCTATCAATCCTTACCGGCAGTGTACCGGGTCAAATTGTAGTGATAGAGTGATGAGTCAGGTGTCGATCCTCAGGGAAAACTTGGTAATTCACCGTGTGATTAAACACCAAGAAACTGTTATTATCTCAATCTAAGTCGCAATTTTATCATCCAACCAAACTCTAAACTAACAAACAATAAATAAAAGCATAAAACTAAACCGTATATATATAAGTATAAAAATATATATATAATCATATATATATAGATATAAGTATATATAGGTACCAAAACAATATCTAAGGGAGGGAGATAGATATTATAATTATAGACTAGCCAAGAATATGTTATTGAATCATTATATCTTTTTAGTGAAATTGGATGTGCTCGATCTTTATTTTAAGTTAAATCAATTATACAAAACGGTGCACTCCTAAACTAAACAATTCATTCTCACACGAGCATCTGAAATTGTCATATGTCCAATCATTTGTCCAAGGTCATCCTCAAGCATGGGTCACTCCCGTTTTGTCATTCGGCCAATTTTAAGGTATGTCAATTAAACAAACGAATTAAACGTAATAATCTCTCGAGTACATATTTCAATAAGAGTTTATTTCTCCCGAAACAAATCTACCCCCGGTTTAGGAAATCGGATTCCGTTGTCACGTTTTCACTCGGCCAATTTTACCCTCCGGTCTTTCTATTAACGAGTTCATAACCTAACTACGAGGCGTCAATTCATAATTAGATTATGAATTCTTTCATATCAAGTAGCTAATTCAATACGAATATAGAAAGAGATTCATTATAACCGATTTTTATCCAATTTTAGTATAGTCATCATTCATTTCCCTAAAAAGATAATACTAATCCAATTTCATATCTTGGCTAGATACTAAGTTTAGCCTAACAACATAATAACTAAAATATAGATACTATAATTAATACATAAACATAAATACATTAGAAAAGTTACCAGGTTACAATTGAAGCATTCGAGTTGTATCATCCGGAAATAGCAACTCCTTGACATCAATGAGCCTTGATACATCCTCTAAGCATTATAACGAGACTTTATACTACAAAGCATTATTCCGGCGAGTGCCGTTTACAACTTTTATTTAACTAAAAACAACAAAACGAAACTATAGAGATATATAGAAGAGAGATATATGCATTGGTACCCTTCAAAATGGTTGCACTTGAGGTCTATTTATAGGCCATATCACAAGGCCGGCGCGTGCCGGACCACCACCGGCGCGTGCCGGCTACACAAGATATATTCCCTTGTCGAGATTTGTGGGCCCGGTTTCGGAGATTTTTCTCGCAATATTCGGCCTTCTCCGGCGCGTGCCGGACATACAACATATCCGATGTTTGTAAAAACCTATCTCGAGTCAGTAGACCTCGGATTGACATGATTTGATATTCGTTGGAAAGTTCTTTTGAAGGTCTACAACTTTCATCAAGGACTTTTTCTCCGAAAATGCCTCTAAGTTAGATCAAATGTCCGTTGAAGATGAATCACGGTAGAAACACTAAGGACGCTTGATCCGTTCAAAGTTGTTAGATTTTGGCATAATCTTTTATCCCACAAAAACTCATGATTTATGCTTCAAAGTATGTCATATTTTGGAATCTCGGTACACATTTGATTCTGCAACAAACTCAACGAAACACCAAACGTAAATCTGACAAAAAACCATCATTTTTATCGTTTTTATAACTTATGCATCTAATTATAACTAACTATGATTTTTATAAGTTTTTAATGCATTTATATGAAATTATACTAAAATATCATAAATATAATAACAAAAAGTCTTATAATTTGATCATATATTTTTCATACATCACAACTCCCCACTTAGCTTTTGATCGCCCTCGAGCAAAATAAGCGATAATATAATTCTTCTAGAATAAATTCCTAACTTAGTAACGTATGCTGTCAATATTATAATTATATTAATTTCATCTATCTAAGATATTAAGAAGATAAAAAAATGTATATAACTTAATAAACTAGTTATAAAATATTATTTAAATGAAATTTTTCATGAATTACTTTATAAGTATAAATAAAATATTTAGAACAACTTTTTAATCTCCACTGTATGATTTATCGGAATCAATGACTAAGTCAAGTAGTTGGCAAATTGGCTTGTAACGTTCAGGCTCAGGGTAGTTGGCTAATCGAAAAGGATAACAAAGGGAAATCAAAAGAGATAGAAGCAAGTCGTACGTACTTACACCTTCATCTTCTGATCAAAAAATTTCTCAATCAGTAACACTCCTGACACTGTTTTCAATTTTCAACTTTAATAACTTCCAAAATATGGTTTTCTTTTTTATTTTTTATTTTTTTTTTAATACATAAACAAGAACTTAAGAACATAGGCATTGCTTTATCAAGATTGATCGGAGTACTACTCTTTCGATCGAAAATCACGAATCCGGTTTCCTTAAACTCGTGATAATTCTTGATAGTTTTGATTCGACTTTTTCTTTTTCATCAGATTTATAGCATATACCTTCATTCCCGCAATAGGACATTTCGTGATAATACCCTAGTTTGGACTACTATCATCAGGCAGCTTTATCTGATATTTTATTTTTGGGTTGTCGATCAAAAACAGAAAAGATACCTATAATACTCTGTTCTTAGATTTTTATTTTTTTTTTTATTTTTTTTCTTTTTCGAGAATAACCATATTTGATAATAAACTGCCTTCCGAATAACATTCATTTCAATATCAGCATATACCAAATTTCGATGTCATCACCGCTATCCATAAATACATACTAAACTTGCGGGATTTTCAAAGAAATGTAGACCATTATTAAGTTAGGGTTGGTAATTTCTAGTTAATAATAATAGCTATTTCGAGTGAGGTCTTGATCACTCTACAAGGCTGAGGTGGGGACAAAAATTGGAAATTATGTTCGGGTAGGCTTATTTGGCTCTGGTTTATCAAAGTTATGCCAAAAATCTCATCATCCCTAATCCGATTCCAATTTCATACTTTGTCTTGAAAAGAAAATTATTCTAAAATTTCATTATAATTATAAGTAACTTTTGTCTAATTTCATAAAAAAAATATTTCATAATATTTATCAAGATATATATACTTAAAATCTTATTAAAAATCTAAAATAGACATAATTAATATAAGAATAATATATCAAGATTACTTTACTTAATTAAAAATTTATTCTATCCAAATATATCATTTTTATCAAATAATTATATATTATTGCTTATTAAACTAAGTGTGTAAGTATTTGATGTATTAAATTCAATTTATTTACTAACCAATCTCTACTCCCCACTTACGAATTGGCATCGTCCCGATGGCTAATGAGTAGTAAAAATTTGGATTAGAAAATAAAATGAATTCTATCATGGTAGATTATTTTAGGTGTCAAATAGACGAGCGTTTATATAATATAAAAGAAAAACATTTAAAAACATAAATTAAAAACATGCAAATATATTACAATACTAAAACACAACTTAAAACTACTAGAGTGTTAAACTAGAAAACCATAAATTAAGTTAAACTAATTTAAACTAATTTTTTAAACTAAGTTATTTTAATTTATTGTGACTTATACTAACGTACCGTACTACTCTTATTATTTTTTATTCCTTCTTTTCTACCAACATAGTTATCTAATTTTCACTACTTGACGATCCTCCCGGAATATCGACCGGTAAAAGCCCAACACGAGGAATACGAGCCGGAAAATATTCATCCGTCGCTCTTTCCGGAACCCTTGCCAAACGAACACATAACCTAGAAATCAACCATCCAAATGGTAAAGGATGATAATTCGGTCTTCTCCCGAACGCAAAACTCACAAACCGATTTCTAAATCAAGACCCCCCAATCTATAACAAATTCCGTAGTAATCGCATATAGAAGCATCAATTCATCATCACTAACTTCCGAGAAATTAACAAGTTGGATAAACACGTGAATTGATGAATCGCTTCCACGTTCTAAGATGGGGAAGCAAAGCGATCGTAGAGACATTTTGATCAATATCATAATTGTAGAACAAGAGTGGACAAGCTTCCGAATATTTTGTAATAAAACCGTTAGCGGTATCCAATCTCCATTGGTACTCAAAATGACCGGGTGAAGTTTGGACCGGTGGAATCAAGAAAATTTGATTTATGTTGGTGGAGGTGAAAGGAACAACAACTCCTCTCATCGTAACAGATCGTGTTAACGACACGCATTAGCTTCCGACGATCGAATAGAATTCTCTTACCACAAGAACATTAATCCTTCCTCTCGGCATACGACAAAAATAGTCCCACCCATCTATATCCATCCTCGTAAATGCCCAATTGTCAACCTTTCTAAAATTTAAACCTCTCTCAATCAATACCGGTGATTGATTGAAATTACTTATGTAAGGGTTGTGAGCCGAAGCATACATAGGCTCGTAAGGGATTTGATGAAAAAATGGATTTGGAATGACAGAATTTGGTGTATGTGGAGGTGAATAACTGTTTACGGATGAACGATCGGACATTTTAAACTTTTTATAGCAAGAGAATTAAAGGCAAAGGAAGGGAATGAGCATTTTAGGAATGCTGCATCTGTTTCCTTTTATAGACAAAGCTTGACTGAAATGGAAATATCCTGAGAAGATCCTGCAGCCTACTACACCGGCGCGTGCCGGACACCAACCGGCGCGTGCCGGTCAAATAGTGCTCAGTCAGAGATATTTCAATTTCTAGCTTGATCCGAATTTATTTTCTCGACAATAGATTCTCGCATATTTCTAAAACGTGGGGAAAAGATCTAAAAACATCCGAAAACTACGAAAAAGATACAAAATAACAATGTGCACTACCCCGAGAGTGCATCAAACGTTTAACGTACAAAACAAACATAACAAAAACTAAGTCAAACCAAAAAGTAGATAGTTAAATAACAGAGACAAAATCACTCGTCCTCATCATAGTTAAGATCGATGTCACCGGTAGGGGTCGTACCGAGATGATGATGATCCAAATGTAGATAGTAACGAAGTATAATCGCTCCTTGCGACGCGTCGTATGAATACCATAACCGAACCGCTCGTGGATCCGATACGTGTTCGAAATGATGTCTCGGTCCTCATTGTCGACATAGAAACCGATCCCCGAAGACCAAATGAACCAAATCCCGCCGTCACATCCGCTACGTAAGTCACTCCTCCCATGCCCAAGGATGTCCCCGGTGTACCCGTAAACATACCACCCCGTCCTATGGATGACGGCGTATAGTCCGATAAATAACGAGTGGCGGAATCGGCGGAATCCAATCTCGGCATAGTATACGGGTCGCCGACTATAGGGGTGTCTAGCGAAATCTCGGCAAATCTAGGATCAAACTCACTCATAGCATCCCGAAATCCTCTCGACCAACTCTAATGTCCTCACCCAATATCTATTCTTCTCACAAAGGCTAAAGCTATATTAGCATCGCTCTAGCCCGAGCTTGAACTAAATGCCGAAACATAGCCTCAACTTGGCTCGCCGTGGCCGATGTGACCGTCAGGTGGTCTAGGTACTTGAGTGTGAATAGGAGGTGGAGGTGGTGGTTGTTGTTGCCGACGATTAGGATTATTGTAATTTATTACTCCAAAGAGGTAAGGCTCTCGCTTTAAGACCAATGGGAGGAATGTAGGGAGACACGCTTCTATCCGAGGGTAAGACAGAACTTCGCAAGCTCACACAAGGCGTAAAATGAGACTAGGGAACGGGAGACGTCCCCGATAACGAGTCCTTGCAAACTCACAAGCCTTAGAAAAGATCAATTTCCCCGCATTTATAGGAATATCATTAACCATGGCCCAAGCAATAACCACTTCCTCTCGACCAAATGCACAAACATGTGTGGAAGGACATACATTATGGCCTAAGAACTCGTTTTATTGCCCGTATGTCCCTAATACAATTCCCATAAGCAAACCTATTTTCTATCCATTCAAAGAGGGGTCAAAGGCTTGCTTTGGCTTCATAAGCTTTGGTTTGTAGAGCCATAGGATGTTCTAAACCCCATACATTGTGATAATCCTCCTCTTCTGGTATATCAGTTAAGCCATAGAATACATTAATCATAGCAGGGTAAAAAGTAACATTAACACTTCTTAGAGGGATATAGGTCATCTCCTCAACCGTATTAGCATCATAAGTAGATAATACTGAATAAAACTCTGATACCATAGAAACGTTAATCTTATCTTTCCTATCCATAGCTACATCCAACCATCCTCTATCTTTGAAAATTTCTTTCACTTCTTTACCAATCTTTGAAAAATCAATCCCTCGTTCTAACCAAACCTTACTTTTACTAAAGTACTCATCATATGCCCGCTTAGCTTCTGCACTAGCGGTTTTCTCAAAGGTTAAAGCTTTCTCCTTTTTGGCTAAAGGTCTAGTTTGAACTACCGGTACTACGATTGGTACTTCGCCTTTTTCCTCTTAGGATTACTTCTAGATGATGAGGCCATCTACGATAGTGGTATGACAAAACAACAACACAAACAAACAACACCAACAACAAGAACAAACAATTACTTAGGCTATAAAATCAAAATAAATTCAAAATAATTTCGAAATTTAACTAAAATTTGAAATATATATATATTATTACCTTAAGAAGCTAGAATGAAAAGCTAGGTCGCCGGAATTAATGGGGTCGCCGGAATGAGAGAAAAGAGAGCCTTGAGCTTGCCAAGCTTCAACTTTTTCCAATGGGTATCTTCTTTTATGATTAAGTTGAAGAGAGGAAGAGAGATTAACACTTATGTGATGTTTGAGTGAAGAAAATTGATGGAAAATTGTTGATTTTTGAGGAGAAGAGAGGGAGAATTCGGGCTGTTCTTCAATTCGAAATGAGGGTGTGAGAAATGAGGAAAGGGGCGCATTTTTTAGGGTTAAGTGTGTACACACCGGCGCGTGCCGGTAGTGTACCGGCGCGTGCCGGTCAAATAGTCCCCAAAAAACGGAATTTTTGTCATTTTTTGTGTAATAAGCTCTAATTATATCACATAAAAATCATTTGATGTTAATCCTATGATTTATGTTATATAATCTAAGTTTAATACGATTTTTCTATATAAAACTTGATAAAATATAAAAACTAATATAATATTGAAATCACATATTTTTGATATAATATACCTACTTTACATGATAAAATAGGTTTATTATAAATTTTTCATAAAAATATTTTCTTTTTAAGTTTAGAAAAATAACTTTAAAAATACGAAATTTAATTAAAATTTGAAAAATTAAAACACACACTTTGAAATTCTTAGGATTTTTTGCTAACTCCCTCAATCTCGCATCCTCAAGATTGTTATCATAACGGTCCCTTAACCTTTCTCCTAGGAGTGATGCGTTTGAATTATCTCTTTGTATTCCCTCGGGATTTTCGGATAACCACCTAATCGTTCCTTCTTAATAACATTCAAACACTCATCCCGGGATATGGTTGTATTTCTTCCACACTCGTCCAAAGATGTTCCATTTTTCCACGATTCTACACTTCATTAAAAACCTTGCTCTTCTTTTTATTGCACTCCTTGAATTTCCATTACAAAGTTCTCTTTCTCTCGACTTCGATTAATAATTCCTTATTTAATTTAAAACTAAGGCTTCTATCTTAAAGGCGACATCCTTATTTAGACCTAATCTTAAAAGTAAAATAAAAACTTTTATTCTATCTATGAAAGGCATCCAGTTCTTTTACGTCTATCTGGTAAAAGACGAAACTACTTTAAAATGCATATTAAAAGGTGAATTAGAAAGATAGTACCTGTAATCGGCTGAGTTTAAAATTCTACTTCCTCAATTCGTTGGATGGTCGATAAGTAATAATACTTCTTCTGTTTGAGGTATCCCTTCAGCTTCCACGAACAATTTCACCCTGTGTCCATTGGCTATAAAAGTTGTTTTTCCATCGCTAGTTCAATGGCTCCGGACTTATAGATTTTTGTTATGTCATATGGACTCGTCCATCTAGATTTAAGCTTTCCCGTAAACAACTTCAAACGTGAATTATATAAAAGTACTCGATCACCTATATGGAACTCACGACTATAGATTTTCTTATCATGAAAAGCTTTCGTGCGTTCCTTGTAGATTCGAGCATTTTCATAAGAATCGAGTCGAAATTCTTCTAGTTCTCGTTAATCGAAGTAATCTATGATCACCGACAAATTTTAGGATCAAAGTTTAGAAATTTAATAGCCCATAAAGCTCGGTGTTCTAATTCAACAGGGAAGATGACAAGATTTTCCAAATACTAATTTGTAAGGAGAACAGCCAATCGGTGTTTTAAAGGCTGTTCTGTATGCCCATAATGCATCATCAAGTCTTTCTGCCCAGTTTTTACGATTCGAGTCCACTGTCTTCTCCACGATTCTTTTAATTTCTCTATTAGACACCTCTACATGTCCACTAGTTTGTGGATGATAGGGTGTTCCAAGTTTATGAGTTACACCATATTTCTCAATTATCTTAGTAAATGGTCGGTTACAAAAATGTGAACCTTTATCACTAATGATAGCCCTCGGAATGCCATATCGTGTGAATATATTCTTTTTAAGGAACCTTAGCACTACTCTGGTATCATTAGTGGGGAGAGCTTCAGCTTCTACCCATTTAGAAACATAATCTACCATTACTAGAATAAATCTTTTTCCAAAAGATATAGGGAAAGGTCCCATGAAATCTATGCCCCAAACATCAAATAGCTCACATTCTAAAATCGGTTGCATAGGCATTTCATGTTTTTTCGATATATTTCCCCATTTTTGACATGATTCACAAGATTTTGCATATTTATATGCATCTCTATATAGTGTAGGCCAATAGAAACCACATTGTAAAACTTTGAAAGCAGCTTTTCCATCCTCCATGATGACCTCCCCGCCTCACGATCATGACAAAATGATAATACACTTAAAATTTCACTATCGTGAATACATTTCCTAATTATTCCATCCGAGCATCTTCGGAAAAGATCCGGTTTATCCCAATAATAAAACTTTAAGTCGTAAAAGAACTTCTTTTTTCTGTTGCCAAGTCCAATGAGGTGGGATGTACTTACAGGTAATGTAGTTAACAATATCCCCAAACCATGGCGAATCTTCCTTTGATGGTATTCTAGTTTTTAATAATCGCATGGTTGAAGGAGTATCTATCTTAAACAGCTTTCTCATCCGGAAACGAATCCCGAATTTCTTTTCCTTTTCCTTCATCATTATCCATCCCGCTTAGATGATCTCGCTACTACATTTTCACTTCCTTTTTTTATCCTTAATTTCAATATCGAATTCCTGAAGTAACATAATCCACCTAAGAAGACGCGGTTTGGCATCTTTCTTACTTAAAAGATACTTCAGAGCTGAATGGTCTGTATAGACTATTACCTTAGAACCAACAATATATGATCGAAACTTATCTAAGGCAAATATTACAGCCAACAGTTCTTTCTCAGTGGTTGCATAATTAAGCTGAGCTGCGTTTAATGTGTGAGAAGCATAGTAGATAGCTTTGAGAATTTTGTTATACCGTTGACCTAAAACAGCTCCTACAACTAAATCACTTGCATCACACATAATTTCAAACGGCAAATCCCAATCTGGTGCTACTAGTACTGGTGCAGTAGTTAATTTCGCTTTTAGGGTCTTAAAGGCTTCCATACATTTATCATCAAAGTTGAAAGGTACTTCTTTTCCTAGCAAATGACTCGTGGGCTTTGCTATTTTTGAGAAATCTCGCAATAAACCTTCTATAAAATCCCGCATGTCCAAGAAATCCTCTTAACGTTTTCAAATTAATTGGTGGAGGTAATTTTTCAATTACTTCGACTTTAGCTTTATCAACTTCAATTCCTACTTCAGAGATTCTATGACCTAGTACAATTCCTTCAGATACCATCAAATGGCATTTTTCCCAGTTTAGAACCAAGTTGGTATCTTCACAGCGTTGTAAAACGCGTTCTAAGTGTGATAAGCATTTATCAAAAGAATCTCCATAAACACTAAAGTCGTCCATAAAAATTTCTAAGAATTTCTCGACCATATCAGAAAATATTGCCATCATACATCGCTGAAATGTAGCAGGTGCATTACATAATCCAAACGGCATTCTTTTATAAGCAAAAGTTCCATAGGGACAAGTGAAAGTAGTTTTTTCTCTATCTCCCCGCCGCAATGAATATCCGTAAATAACCCGAATAACCATCTAAAAAGCAAGAATACTTATGTCCATTCAATCTTTCCAACATCCGCACGATGAATGGAAGTGGATGATGATCCTTTTTAGTATGATCATTCAGCTTCCGAAAGTCAATACACATTCGATATCCCGTAATTTCCCTTGTCGGAATCCATTCATTTTTATCATTTTCTTTTATTGTGAAACCTCCTTTCTTTGGAACTACTTGAGTCGGACTTACCCATTCACTATCTGATATGGGAAAGATTATTCCCATTTCTAATAGCTTAATGACCTCTTTCTTAACGATTGTTTGCAAATTTGGGTTGAGGCGGCGTTGTGGCCGAATACAAGGTTTAGCTTCTTCATTCAAAATAATCTTGTGAACACAAATCTCGTGGATAATTCCTTTGATATCTGCCACTGTCCATCCAAAAGCTTTCTTATGTTCTCTTAACATTCTTAGTAATTGATCCTCTTGTTCTTTTGTTAAGGTTGATGAAATGATAATAGGTAACGATTATCATTTTCAAGAAAAGCATATTTCAAATTCGAAGGAAGTGGTTTCAACTCCGCATTCCTTGGTGGATCTTCTACCGATGGTTTTAAAACCGGTCCTTCCATTTCCAATTTCAAATTTTGATGCCATGGATGTTTAACAAACCCTCCTTTATCTAAATAAAGGATTACTTCTTTCATTTCGGATCATCTTCATCTTCTTTATAGATAGAAAATGCCAAACATTCTTCTAATGTATTTTCATAATCTTTAGATTTGGCATCCCGTATAGTAGAATATTCATCTATAAAAGAACATGATTCAAAGTTCTTTGTATGGATGGTTTATAGCTTTGAAGATATTGAACGAAACTTTATCCTCATTAACTCTCGCATTAGTTCACCTTTTTGAACATCTATCAAAGTCCTTCCCGTAGCTAGAAATGGTCGACCTAGAATAATTGGCGCTGAATATCCTTCTTCCATTTCCATTATTACAAAGTCTACTGGGAAGTAAAATTTATCAATTTTAACCAACACGTCTTCGATTATTACCTTAGGATGTTTAATTGATCTATCTGCCATCTGAAGGGTCATTTCAGTATTCGTAAGCTCTCCTATTCCTAGTTTCTTATAATCCTCATAAGACATGAGATTGATACTTGCTCCTAGATCACACAATACTTTCTTAAACGTAAATCCTCCAATTTCACATGGGATAGTGAAACTACCAGGATCTTTAAGTTTAGGAGGTAGTCGATGTTTGAAGTATTGCGTAACATTCTTCATTAAGGCATATATTCTCATATTCTTCTAATCGCTTTTTATTAGATAGGATATCTTTAAGAAACTTTCCATAGGCAGGCATGTTGACTAAAGCTTCTATAACAGGGATATTGACATGAATATGACGAAAAGTGTCAAGGAAACGAGCATATTTCTTATCAGTTTTTATCTTTTTAATTTGATCTTTCGGTGGATAAGGCAAAGATTCTAGATTTATAGCCTTTGGTTCTGAAGTCATTTTCTCTTTTCCTTTCTCCTTGAATCTTTGAGCATTACTTGATCGCCAAGTTTCATTATCTTGAGATTTTTCCTTTAAAACCGCCCCTGTATCAACTTTATCCTTCTCAGTTACTTTTAAATCTTCCCGTTTTTCTCCCCGATTTTCTCGACATGTTCCTTAAATAGGGTTCTCGTGTCCTTATCCATAGGATCTTTCGTAATTCTAGGGACTTTTACCCATTTTTCACCTTCAATTTCGTGTTCAACATTATTATTCTGTTTTTTAAGAATTTCGATAATTTCTTTTCCTCTTCATCAGTAAATTCAAGTTCGTCCTTTTCCTTTATGATATTACCATTTAAATCATTTTCTACCTCATTGTTTCCTGCGTTTTCTGCTCTAGTATCTTCACAATATTTCCTACTTCTCGTAATCACAACATTTACCTCTCTCGGGTTTCTTTCAGTATTACTTGGTAATCCTCCCGAGGTCTACCGTTGTTACGTTCTCCTTCTCTACTCAAATGATCTTCCATATTCCTTAACGATGCTTCTATAGTTCTCATTCTCGTATCATGTCCACCCATAGACGTTTTCAACATAGTCATATCCTTAGAGACTGAACCTATAGAAGTTATCATAGTTTCTATATTCTGAGCTTGAGTAGATACTACACCCATCATATTTTCCATTAATTTATCCCATTTATCAACTCCTTCAAAGTTGGGTTGAACTTTGGGTGACCGGTATAGTTTGAGTAGTATGTTGTGGATAAGATTTAGGTAACGATTGTAGGTTCGATTTGATGTATTTCCTTGATGAACTTGATTACTATATGGATTCTTATACCGAACCGGATATGGCGGTTGTCCCGGCTTATTAGGGTTTTCGGACCATCTAAAAGTTGGGTGCTCTCTTCTAATAGCATTAAAGGAGTTTGAATACGCGTTGTTCAAATTCCTATGCTGTTGTAAAAAACTCACCTCTTCCCTTGAGTATCCTTCTGGTTCTTCTATCCCTAATGACACATTATCATGACTTGAGTAGTCATTTGATATGATAGTTTCAGTTTTACAAATCCTACTAGCTCCGTAGGTTGTCAAATTTCCTACTCAAATTCTCCAAGTGTGCTAGAACTTCCGTATTCGATGTGCATTCTCCCGCAAATGCTACTTTCCCGGTGCTAGAACCGGTTTCCCACATTCTCGTTATTTTTGGAAATCTTTTCTATAGCATCGTAAACTATTTGGGCTTCACTCATCATTAATGAACCACCACATGCATGATCTACATCCGCACGTGAATCTTTCCTTAATTTACGACGTAAAAGTTGGATTTGCATATCTAAGGAATAACCATGATCGGGACAAGATCTTAGCAACTTTTTAAATCTCTCCCACGCATTTCCAAGCGTTTCTTCGCATCCTTGTCTAAAGTTGGCAATTTCGACCTTTAATTCCAAATTTCTACCCGGAGTAAAATACTCGCTTTAAAAACTCGGTTTGAATTTCCTCCCAACTAGTCAATGAATGATGTGGGAGTGACATAAACCAATCCCGTGCTCTTCCTTTTAAAGAAAAAGGAAACATAGACATCCTTGTTAATTCACGATGAGCACCTTGACTTTTGGTCAGTATTGCACAATTCTTCGAAAAGATAGAGATGGTGATGTGGATCCTCATCATCCTCTCCTAGAAATTGGGCTCTTGCGTCAATTAGACCAAAAAGATGAGATTTTATTTCAAAATTATTTGCTCCTTCATTGGGTAAACGAATTGGATTATTAGTCCGGTTTATTCTTAAGGTCCGATCACAAATAGGTCTCGGATTTGGTGGGTTATTATTACGATTGTTCGGTTCCGATTTTGATTATTTCTATTCTCGTTATTTGGTATTGGTAGATCCCGATTAAGATTTTGGCCATGCCCTTGAGCATGATCTAGCCCTTGTTCGTGTGTTTCATCACCGTTTTCGCCATTTTCGTATTTTGATTTGATGATGATTCTCCGTCAGGATTTCCCTGACTAGTATGACCTTGTTTTCTTTCTGCTCTTAACCGCCTTTCGTAAGTATCTATGTCAGGCTTATAAGGAGTAAGTGGGGCCTTACTCTTTCTGGTCATCAACTAACGAAAACCGAAAATAGTTGAAATCGATAAAAGTAAAGATTGGTAACTTACTTATTAGGTAAGTACCAACGAAAAGAAAAATAGAAATGGGGTAAGAAGAGTGTTGACTTATCCTCGAGACTTTTGAGTTAATATAAGTAGAAATCATTCGAACACAATGAATTAGCGTCGTTCCCCGGCAACGGCGCCAAAATATGCTGACGGACCTTTTCTATGCTATCAATCCTTACCGGCAGTGTAGCGGGTCAAATTGTAGTGATAGAGTGATGAGTCAGGTGTCGATCCTCAGGGAAAACTTGGTAATTCACCGTGTGATTAAACACCAAGAAACTGTTATTATCTCAATCTAAGTCGCAATTTTATCATCCAACCAAACTCTAAACTAACAAACAATAAATAAAAGCATAAAACTAAAACAGATATATATAAGTATAAAAATATATATATAATCATATATATATAGATATAAGTATATATAGGTACCAAAACAATATCTAAGGGAGGGAGATAGATATTATAATTATAGACTAGCCAAGAATATGTTATTGAATCATTATATCTTTTTAGTGAAATTGGATGTGCTCGATCTTTATTTTAAGTTAAATCAATTATACAAAACGGTGCACTCCTAAACTAAACAATTCATTCTCACACGAGCATCTGAAATTGTCATATGTCCAATCATTTGTCCAAGGTCATCCTCAAGCATGGGTCACTCCCGTTTTGTCATTCGGCCAATTTTAAGGTATGTCAATTAAACAAACGAATTAAACGTAATAATCTCTCAAGTACATATTTCAATAAGAGTTTATTTCTCCCGAAACAAATCTACCCCCGGTTTAGGAAATCGGATTCCGTTGTCACGTTTTCACTCGGCCAATTTTACCCTCCGGTCTTTCTATTAACGAGTTCATAACCTAACTACGAGGCGTCAATTCATAATTAGATTATGAATTCTTTCATATCAAGTAGCTAATTCAATACGAATATAGAAAGAGATTCATTATAACCGATTTTTATCCAATTTTAGTATAGTCATCATTCATTTCCCTAAAAAGATAATACTAATCCAATTTCATATCTTGGCTAGATACTAAGTTTAGCCTAACAACATAATAACTAAAATATAGATACTATAATTAATACATAAACATAAATACATTAGAAAAGTTACCAGGTTACAATTGAAGCATTCGTAGTTGTATCATCCGGAAATAGCAACTCCTTGACATCAATGAGCCTTGATACATCCTCTAAGCATTATAACGAGACTTTATACTACAAAGATTATTCCGGCGAGTGCCGTTTACGCCTTTTATTTAACTAAAAACAACAAAACGAAACTATAGAGATATATAGAAGAGAGATATATGCATTGGTACCCTTCAAAATGGTTGCACTTGAGGTCTATTTATAGGCCATATCACAAGGCCGGCGCGTGCCGGACCACCACCGGCGCGTGCCGGCTACACAAGTATATATTCCCTTGTCGAGATTTGTGGGCCCGGGCTTTCGTAGAGATTTTTCCGCAATATTCGGCCTTCTCCGGCGCGTGCCGGACATACAACATATCCGATGTTTGTAAAAACCTATCTCGAGCCAGACCTCGATTGACATGATTTGATATTCGTTGGAAAGTTCTTTTGAAGGTCTACAACTTTCATCAAGGACTTTTTCTCTGAAAATGCCTCTAAGTTAGATCAAATGTCCGTTGAAGATGAATCACGGTAGAAACACTAAGGACAGTTGATCTGTTCAAAGTTGTTAGATTTTGGCATAATCTTTTATCCCACAAAAACTCATGATTTATGCTTCAAAGTATGTCATATTTTGGAATCTCGGTACACATTTGATTCTGCAACAAACTCAACGAAACACCAAACGTAAATCTGACAAAAAACCATCATTTTTATCGTTTTTATAACTTATGCATCTAATTATAACTAACTATGATTTTTATAAGTTTTTAATGCATTTATATGAAATTATACTAAAATATCATAAATATAATAACAAAAAGTCTTATAATTTGATCATATATTTTTCATACATCACTTAACGGGACGAATAGCAGCTTTGAACATGTTCCTGTCGAGATCAGCACAACGTGCCTTGCTTTTTTTCAAAATTTTGAGAAGAGCTAGTCCTTTTCAATGGGAAGATGAAAGTCAGAGGGCCTTTGAAGAACTGACGAACAACCCACCTTGACGGCTCCTCAGGTAGGAGAACCGCTGTTCATTTACTTAGCGGTGTGTGAAGAAGCGTTGAGCACGGTATTGGTTAAGAAGCAAAAGGGCAACATATACCAGTTTTCTTTGTGAGCAAAGCACTCCATGGACCAGAGTTCGGGTATTCGAACGCGGAAAAGTTGACATTGGCGCTAATACATGCCTCAAGGAAGTTGAGACCTTACTTTCAGGCACACCCAATTACTGTGATCACCTACGACATATTTTGGGACGACCAGAAACCTCAGGTACATTAGCAAAGCGGGTCATTGAGTTAGCAGAATATGACATTGAATTTCGCCCTCGCACTGCCATTAAGGCACATGCCTTAGCAGATATCCTGGCCGAAGGGATAGCTATCCGCCTAGAAGACGATCAGCCAAATCAAGAAGAAAAGAAATAGAACCTATACGTTGATTGGGCAGCAAGCAAAGATGGTGCAGGAGCAGGTCTCCTACTCGTCAGTCCAAAAGAGGAAGAGTTCCCCTATGCATTAAGGTTTGATTTCAAGGCTACTAATAACGAAGTAGAGTATGAAGCCTTGATTACAGGACTTAAATTAGCAAAAAAACTTGGGGCATATTATCTGCAGGTATACAGCGACTCACATCTCGTTGTGAACCATATAAACGGGGAATACGAGGCTAAAGAAGAGCCCATGAAGAAGTACTTAACAACAGCTAGAACTCTGCTGGAAAAGTTTCAACAGGTCCAGGTCGACCAGATACCCCGAACTGAGAACAGAAGAGCAGATGCAAAATTGGCCTCAAACTTTGTATCGGAGAAGAAAGTGCTGGTGGAGCTCTTGAAGGAGAGAAGCTACGATCAGCAAGTAGTTCAGCCGATCAGACAAGCCAGTACATGGATGGATCCCATTGTTTCCTATCTTAGAGATAACATTTTACCTCAAGATAGAATGCGGCTAGGAAGATGAAACTCTTAGCAACCAGGTATTCGCTGTTTGAAGAAGTGCTCCATCATAGGTCGTACGTAGAACCATAGCTTAGATGTGTAACAAATTAAGAGGGAAACTACCTTCTCAGATAAATACACTTGGGAATTTGTGGAAATCACCCTGAAGCTCGAACCATAGCTATTAGCCAACAATGTTGGAAGATGCTAAACAATTAGTGGAGAGGTGCAAATCGTGCCAAGTGCACGATAACCTGTCACATCAGCCATCACAAGACATGATCCCAGTGGTAACCCCGTGGCCTTTCGATCAATGAGGGGTAGATCTAGCAGTGGATTATTTCACCAAGTGGGTTGAAGCCGAACCGTTGGCTACCATAACAGGGAAACATATACAAAAATTTCTATGGAAGAACATAGTGTGTAGGTATGGAATAACAAAAACTTTAATCTCCGACAATGGAACTCAATTTGAAGATAGACTTGTCAAGAAATGGTGTGCCGAATTGCGCATAACTCAGCATTTCACCTCAGTTGGTTATCCTCAAGCTAATGGGTAGGTCGAACAGACCAACAGGCAGATCAAGATAGGGCTGAAGAAACGCCTCGAGGAAGAAGGAGAAAGCTTGACCGAGCATTTGCCTAACATCTTATGGGCATACAAAACAACGCCCAACTCGGCCACGAAAGAAACTCCGTTCAGTTTAGCATATGGTTGTGAAGCAGTGATCCCAGCTGAGATCGGCCTATCATCACCGCGAACAGCGCTTTACACGGAAGATCCGTAGTTCGCTGAGCTCAGGAACTCCAAGGATGACTTGGAAAAAGCTCGAAATATAGCCTTCATAAGAATGGCAAAATATAAGCAGCGAATCTCCCGGTACTACAATTCCCGAGTTAAACACTCATACTTCAAAGAGGGAGATCTAGTTCTCAGAAAGGATGAGGTTAGCAAGAAGCTGCCTCAGGGGAAACTTGATCCGAACTGGGAAGGCCCATATAAAGTGGTCAATGTGCATGGGAAATGAGCATATCAACTGGCTGACGCAAGTGGCAGAACTATACCATGCAGCTGGAATGCCTTCAATCAAAGGAAATTCTATGTCTAGAACAGGTTTCAGGCTTTATTGAAGTATTATTTACTTTTGATGTCTTAATAAGATGTATTTACACACTAGATATTAAATAAACGTGTCTTCTGCATATATGCATTGTTATTGTATTTGGTTGATCATAACTGACTGTAAGTCGGTCTCAGAAAAAGTTTGCAAAGGACAAACTCAAATGGTCTGCAGGACAGACTCAACGAACTGAATAGCAGGTCGGTCTCAAAAAAGGTTTGTCAAGGACAAACTCAAATGGTCTGCAGGACAGCCCCACCGAACTGAACCGCAAGTTGGTCTCAGAAAAAGTTTGTAAAGGACAAACTCAAATGGTCTGCAGGACAGACCAACGAACTGAACCGCAGGTCGGTCTCAGAAAAAGTTTGTCAAGGACAAACTCAAATGGTCTGCAGGACAGACCCACCGAACTGAACCGCATGTCGGTTTCATAAAAAGTTTGTCAAGGACAAACTCATATGGTCTGCAGGACAGACGATCAGCGCTTCCTATTATACTTAGAAAGTTGAAATAATCATACTTCCCAAGTCTGTAGGACATACGACCAGCGCTCACACTGAAGTACCTCATTTCAAAAGCAAAGCATTAATAAGGATGTACTTCAGGGGGGCAGAGGACCCCTAAAAGAGAGTTAGGCTTGAAATAAAAGCAGAGCCAAAAGCAAAAGTTAGATAAATTTTTAACAAAAAGGCTAAGTAAAGCAAGTGCCAAAAAGGCACCAATTGTCAAGAACAGAAAAAAGTGAACAACAATTGGAAATCATTACAAAAAAATTTCAACAAAGTTTGTTCAAAACAGCCAAGGCATAACTCTAAGAATTGGCAGCAGAATTTTGGTGCTACTCCGAAGGCGTACTGGAGCGCTGAGTTGAAGACGTACTGGCATGTTGGGCAGCAGGTCTGCGACCGTATTTTGTAGCCAGGTCTTCACCAGTTTGAAACTCTTTAAGCCTGGCCTCATAGAGATGATTGCCACCGGGCTTGCAAAGCCTGCCATGTTGAAGATCCGAAACGATCAGCTGAGGGCACTGCTCTTTGGCCTGATTTTCACCAAGCATGTACCTGTGGCATAGGATTGAGCCAAGTAAGACCTTTATAGCCCCAATGAAATTAGCAGAACTTTTGTACTCATGAATGGCCTGAACGATCCGCGTGGGCATAGCAGCCTCTAGCCCCTCACGATCAGCTTGAAGCTTGGCCAAGACCTCCTCTCGTGCAACACCAGTAGATCGCAGCTCATTCAACTCAGCTTGCTGCGCGTGCATTATCTTTTCCAGATCAGCAATCTGGGCATCTTTGGACAGAGATTCGTCCTTGTGTTTGTTGCGGCACGCTGAAAGATCAGCAATCCGCCTCTCCAAAGAAGCCTTCTGGGAAGAAAAGCTGTCATGTCTGTTCAAAATCTTCTTCCCAGCTCTCACGTCCTGACAACACACAGGTAAGGGTCAGTATGGCAAAAGGTAGCGAAAGAAAGCAAGTATAAAAATGCGAAAACGCATACCACTGAAGCCAAATCCTTGTCCGACATCTCAGAGAGAAAGTCACCTTAGGGTACTGATCCCCCCGAAACATCCTAATCTCCGTGATCAGCCCGGACTCTCTTTCGGCCTGATCAGGAGCGCTGCTGGAGTTGCCTCCCAGAGTCAGAGCCATCCAGGATGACACTATCATTGTAATACCCTACTCCCTACCCCTAGGTCCACTAGGGTCATTCTAGGAGGGGTTGCGAAGCTCTCGCCGCAACTTCAATAACAATACTAGAAATCCCAAAAATTTACTAAATCCACAAAATTATTTACAACACTTCAATAACAAACTTGATTACAAAATCACCACAAATCAATTTGACATAAATCACTAACTAATTCCATTAAAAGATTACAACAGATAAAATTACAATAGCTCATTAAAATAAATCGCGGTACCATCCAAAACATTAATTTCCTATGTCTTCGAATCTCGATCAAACATCGCCTACAATTTCTCTTTTTCCTTGATCAAAACCTGTACATATATTTGTAAAAGAAAAAAAAAACAAAACAAAGAGACAAAGAAACAAAGGAAACGAGGCGTCAGCAAAGGGCTGGTGTGAGCCATGTGTGCAAGTGTTATACTATATATATATATATATATATATATATATATATATATATATATATATATATATATATATATATATATATATATATATATATATATATATATAAATATAAAATGTCTTGATCAACTTTTAGAAATAATAACAACGGAAGTCTTTTATTAGTTGATAGAACAAATGAAAAGTACAATTTTTAATATTGAAGTGCACGAGCATTAAGAAAAGCATGCCGGGTTCATTTACAAGCACCAGCTTTGCCCGAGACGATGAGTCAAGTACCGCCCAAACACCGTTTTACTAGGGTGTACACGGTTCGGTTCGGACCGGTTAATGGGCGTAACCGAAACCGAACCGAAATTTTCGGTTAATTGAAAACCTGAACCGAAACCGAACCGTTTGTAAAAGAAAACCGAACCGAACCGAAAAACCGTTTTGGTTCTGTTCGGTTAACCGAAAAACCGAAAAAAAATCAAAAGTAAATAACTTGTGTAACCGAACCGTAATAACCGATTGATTAACCGAAATAACCGAATTTCATCCAAATTATACAATTACAACAGTTTGATTCACTATATGGTTATAAACGGTTTTAATTTTATATTTGGTTTCGGTTCGGTTCGGTTCGGATATAAACGGTTTGGTTTTCGGTTTCGGTTTTCGGTTCGGTTCGGATAATTTACAGCACTAACCGTAACCGAACCGAAAATTCCGGTTTTTACATTTTGAACCGAACTGTAGGTCTTATTAACCGAACCGAACCGAACCGAATTACCCCGGTTTGGTTCGGTTTTCGGATTATCCGTATCCGTGCACACCCATACGTTTTACCATATGGATTTCAACCGCACTCGACGAGAACTAGCCATGCCTGACATCTCCGGACGATTGTCAAGGAAAAGGAATCAACATTCACCGTGTAAACCTCCTACACGGTTCCAGAAAACCCTATCCATGCCCTAGGACCCACGCACCAACCGTCAGCCCTTGCTTTCCCGGATGTAGCATGAATCTTCGGGGAAAAGGTACCGTCCCCACTCTTACGAGTGAGCACTCTAGCTACTGTCGGAAAGATTTCGAGTCAAGAGGCCCCGAGACCGGTGACCAGCCGTTCTCCTATAGCAGTAACTCTAATCCCCCTAGGCACCAGAGCTTTGACACTTTCGTGCCACGAGCGAGCGAGCAAGTATTATCCGTCAATTCCAAGTATCAGTTTTATTCATTTATAAAAATGTGCACTAGCTCAAATCAAGTCGTTTAATTTTAAAGAAATCATTTGAAAATGACTTCCGAGTTTAAAAGTTCATTCGATATATATACACAAAATATTTAAAAATAATATAAAACACACTTTTAGCTTTATATCAAAATAAAAGACTCACATATATCCGCGTTAACATAACACTTGTAGTATCGAGTAGATTGATCCATTTTGTATTGTTCCTCCACAGAAAAATATTAGGACAAACTATTGATTTATTTGAGATCCTCTTATGGGCTGTGGTAGCAACACTTCAATGGTGATGGTATTTAGGAAAGATACGGCCCAGTAATTCAATAAGGATTCCCGTAACTACGATGTTAATACGTCTACGTATGAAATATAAACACCATGATGGAATAATCGGCCTCGGTTGTGTTAGAATAACAAGAATGAGTTTAATGGTTGCTTACACATATAAGTAACACGGCGATCGAATCGGTGTATGGTTTGGTGGTGATGGTTGATGATCGATTCACCCGGAACCAATACTCCAACAGACTATTTGGCTATGAAGACAACCCATGATTAATTCTGTTGATTGTTTTATGAAAGAATAAGGAAGGATGTAGTAATGATTGATACAGTTGGGATAAAATGATGAAAGCCTATTGGAGGTTTCCGGCGACTGTCAACGGAACTAATGGATGCATTGACGAGAAGGCAATAGAGGGATTAAGGAAAGAATCCTTAGTCTTGATGACTGTGATATTGACTTTAAATATGGCCATAATTATCCCTAAATTAGAGGGATTAATGCGTGTATATCCTTAGGGAATAATAGTAAATCATAATACTTGCAGAGCAAGAAATAAGGACGAGACACCTCCAATATAAACTACCCTAGGAACTACAGATGACTTGATTCCAATTCAACTATTGGATACGTAGGCAACTCTTGAGAAACAACTTGAGAGCTCAGTCTAAAACAAATAACAAAACACGTCCCACTTTAGGCAAATTAGGGTTCTTAGGGTTTAAGATCCTTATCTTAGAGGAAATTGGCCCGCATTGATTCTTGGACGATTTCCAGCATCGTCAACCACCCTTTCTTAAAAGTTGGACCTCAATTCAAAAGGTATCAATTGATATGTCTTTAAGATTTTACTATGAAACATATAAATCAAAGGATATGCCTTTTGTGTGCAATTAAAGAAAAATGGTGTATTCCAATATGAGCCAATGGAAAATGATACTCTTTTAACCATATCCTAAATAGAATAACACAATGAATGCCTATAATGCAATAGTTTAGAACATAGTTTGGTCTTCTAGACGGTATGTCATATTTTCTTTAGCCACAAAGTTAAGCCGTTAAAGTCATGATAAGAACGTACTAGAAGCACAATTATCTATCTACTATTAAGAGCCAAAATAAATGCTCTTCCCAGGTTGCTCCACGTCGTCACTTAGCTTGGGAGATTCTCTGGCTGACACGTGTCATACAATTTCTTTTTTATTTTGTTAATTCTGAGTGTTGCTTTCCAAGAAGCTTCATCCTTGAACGATTTTTTTCTCTCTTTCTCTTTTGTTCGATCAATAAAACTTAACGAGGAAAGCTGCTGTGGAGTCCAAGGAAAAAAGGACTGATGTTGTATATCTCAGATCTCAAATCAAAGAGAAGGAACGGGTGGCTACTTATCAAGGCGATCGAACGGGCTAAAGTTTAGAGGACTTCATCTTGAATGAATCCTGGATTTCATGTCGGGTTTGATTAAAGCGGAGTATGTCGATTATCCAATGGTCTAGGGATTCAATTTTTGAAATTGTTCAAAAGGTCTTTTATTTCCTTTTAATTTGATGTTTCCACTCTTCCATAGGCTGCGGATGGAGATAGTTAGAGGGGCAAAGGATCAATCCTTCTACCCGGGTAAAAAATTAGTACAATATGCATTTCAAGATCAATTTTTACATTATTTATATTTTAGTATATGGTCTAAAACTCTTTGCAGATAAACACTAGAAAAATCACATTGGCACATTTCTACTTATGATTCCGAGGTTGTGCAGATGATATATATCTGCCCAATTCTCTGGGAATAGATAAATGAATTTTTGTGAATCATATATTAGGTTGGCAATTTGGATGGCAGACATAGGGGATTTCTTTTCTTCCTGCTTGATCTGCAACCAACCAGTGCAGCCATGATGATGCACTTTTTCTTTGTCTATAACACCATATATCTATGAAATAGCAAATCTGAAGTTTATGTTTCTTTTTTTCGAATTTTCATTCGAATGTTTAAACATTAATTTCTAATAGGCTAGATGGAGAGTATAATAAAATAAGACAAAGGAAATATTAAAAAAAACACGATACTGTTGATTCTTAAGAGAAGGAGGTTAACATCACATGTATGAGAGAAGGAGGTTAACAACATACTTTGTGCTTCATCGCTACTGTTGATCTGTCGTCCATGTTTCACTGCTGAGGTCAGTGTATTTACTTTTTGGAGGTTGTTTGTTGAATATTTCTTCTTCTTGGTGTTCATTTGATTTTTGTTCTTTGAATAAATATTCTACGTCATCATGTTTTTAGTTTTTTTTTTCTCTTTTACCTACAGATTGAAAACAACCAAATAAATACCTTTATTTATCCCAGTCTGATCCATATTTAAGAAAATTTTAAAACAATAAGATTTTGTTTGTGGTTATTCTTTCCGACAATATGTTCCAAACAACCTAAAAAAACATTCATTAGGAAAACATCATTCTCTTTTTTAAGTTACTAAAAAACACACCGAATGGATTTAGGTATCATACTAATTAAAATTGTAGATTGGCTTGAAAAAATGCATAATGACGACTAGATAAACTGTACCAGGTGTTGATATTTAAAATGATACTTTTAGTTAATCCATAAATTGCACAACCAACAATTTGTTTAAGATGATGCACTCACCAAACTAATTACGCATCTATTCTGGAGCAATGGGTTAGAAAAGTTTCAGAAAGTTGCAATCATATCAAGATTGAAGTTTAGCTTTAAGGTATTGAGTTCATTTAGTTCCACATTGTTGGAGGAAACTGATAATGGGTTGAACAAAGTGGAGAAAAACATACATTAATTAAATGTGCATTTACAAAATTAGCAATGTTTTTATATCATAAAATGTATTATTTGTTGGTTTCCTTTACTATATGTTGTTTTGCTTTGTTGCTTTGTGGCTTTGTGTTGGGTCAAGCACATGTTTTGGTTATTATACGTAACATGGCATTGATGTACCTTATGTCATTGTGCTTTGAATAAATAGATGCAATTGCTACTTCAATCAAGCAAAGTAGCCAGAGATACTGGTCCTAAGCTCAATATTGATGCTGCTAAGCTGCTGACATCATTGTAAACACAAAACTCATCAACCCTGCAGCTTTGAGAGTCAAGTGAAGAGGGTCAAGATTTAGGAAAACAAATGGCCGTCACTTTCTTTTGCCTTTTGACCATGCGATTCACGGTTGGTAATCAATTCATGCTATTTTTATTCTTAATACAATGCTTTGTATCGAGCATGCCGTGCTTTGCACATCATCCTTCATTAAAAGCTTATTTTGTGTGCCGAGATTTTATTCCTTTATGTTTACATACATGATAGGCGAAGGAATGAGCATTTGGTGGTTGGTATTGCTATTGTTTGGTGTTCACATATTTTTTCGTCACACCTGTAGGCGAAGGAATGGGAATTTGGGTGATAACTTAGTTTGTTAGATTGCCTAGCTGTTGTGCATTACTTTTTTGCTTTACTTTTGGTTTGTGTTTATTACTTGTGTTGCAACTGTTTCATCAAATACTTCTACAAGACATTATGGGGAAGTAGTGCTTGCACCTACCCAGTTTTAAAGATGTATTCGTAGTTTGAGTTTACACACGATGGGGATAAAATGCAGATTCCCTCGTCAACTGTGTGGGTAACTCAACTGCACTAATGTAGCAATCTAAAGATCTGTCGCAGACCATCTTTTCAGCTCATTGGCAAAAAATATCACGGAAGAAACAAGTACAACCAACATCATACAACTTCAGTTGAAGCATTAGAGTAAGAATGAAGAAGGGCAATGTTAAGCTGTAAAGATACTATGTGTTTGAGTCCTGGAATCAGTTCTAAGAATGTTCTTTACTATCTGCAGTTAATTGTTTGTTGGATGGTGTTTCTTCTTCTTTAAAAGTGAATAAACAAGTGTAAAAGAAGATTTTGTTGTTCAAATACAATTTTTAATTATGTATGCTTTATTGGGCATACCGTGCCTTGCACGGTATTACCGGCCACTAGTGATATTATGTAAATAGTATCATTACATATGTAATTCCCATTTAAACGAGCTTCATATTGTGTATATGAGTATTATTATGTAGGTAGATCATGTCAGCAAAGTGACTTAAACACTCTACATCTGGTGGAATTAATCTGGTAGTCAGCAGTGATGGTGTGCTGAGAAGTGTATCCAAGTCTGTAAAGTCAACTGGAAAGTCTACTGAGTTTCTTTTGGTGTCAGCAGCCTGCTGAGGGTCTGGGTACAACTGAGTTCTACATCTGGGCAATGATCAGCTGAGTTGGATTAGCATGGTGATCCAACATCTGGGGCATTTTTGGCAATCCGACAAAGATTATTGGCGGTTAGGGTTTAGAGATCTGTGGCTATAAATACCAACTGTATTGATCATTGTAAAGTGTGTAATCCGTCTGGATTTCAGTGCATAATAAAATATCTCTTTTCTGTCCGTGGAGTAGTCGGCACAACGCCGGAAACCACATTAAATCTTGTGTTCTTCTTGTTTTTGTTCATCTGTGTGATTGTTTATGTTAGATTGTTTATGTGTTTATCTTATTGCATCTGGATTCTCTCTATCATGTTATAACAGAATATGATAAAGATAAATGGATAGACAAACCAATTAGAATCCCTATCATAATATATATCCTTGAATAATTTATAAAATGGTTGGTTTATTAAAAATAAGGTACTATAAATGATGAGGAGGGCTAAAAAGGGCAATTTAGTAACAAAGGCATAGGTATATAGTAATGTTATACAACTAGGGTTTAAGGAAGGATCTCAATGGTCTGCCGTGCGGCTTATATATAAAATAAACTTTGTCGTTCCCTCTTGCTTAAATACTTCCATCTCCACCTCCATTTTCACAATCAGCATAAATAAATGCTATAACAAGCAGTAGTATTGCTGCCTGTGTAGCTCAATTCTTGATTATTGAGTATTTACGTTGTTGTGATACACTCTAGTCTTTTATTATTAAAAATTATAGTAGCTCTTTTTAAACAATGATGAAATCTTTGCTTAAAATTGTATGTACGTTTTTGCATGGTTTTTTTGGTATTACTATTACCCAACCCTGTCTGTGCTCATAAAAAAGATTTGAGGAACAACTATTTTTGTTGTGTTTCCGTCAAAGTAAAAGAGCTTCAGGGAAAATTGATGATTAGCGAGATATCGTTTCAGTCGTCATTTCTCCAGATTGACGATTCGATTGTTGCTCGTTCACATTCTTTTTCTTTTTTTTTTTTGGATGAAGAAAAGTGATTTATCTGCACTGTGCAAATGATGTTTATAAAAAAATTTCTTCACTTTGAACTTAATTGGATGGAGTTTAAAAAAACTATCCATTGAGGAACTCATTTACTATCTTTTTTCTGATGCACTGCTGCTGCTGCTGCGTTTTAACACACTGTTGTATTTAAAATACTAAGTTTTTGTTTCGTTTATTCTCTGTTTCAATTGCTTTCTGGCTTTTATGAATCAATTTTTCCCAATTTAATTTTTTTTCTGATCGAAGCATCCTAAGAAATTTTGGCAAATTACACCAGATTATAATGAACTAAAATGAATTACCAGATGACTATGATTAGAGACAAGATTATCATTGGTTAAGTAGTGCACCTTATTAATCAAATAAAAATAAAGATAGTACCCACAAGTAGCGCGCAGCAAATGATATGGAAATGAATCAAGAAGATAATTACACGCTAGCTAAAACAAATGTTGTAATATACTACTTTTATTACTTGCTCCCCCTTAATGTTTTGTAGTATTTACAATCTATACTTTTGAAACTTACCAAAAGCCCTCAAAGAAGACATCAAATGGAGCTATGTTCTCTTTAACTTGTTTCTTCGTTCGTTCGTTCAAATGAGAAAAATAGAGAGAGAGAGAGAGAGAGAGACAAGTAAAGTAACCATACTGCTATGCAACAACCCTCTTACTAAACCCCAAACTGGTGTTGAATCGACTAATTAAAGGGCTGATGTATCAAATGCTTCAATGAATTTCTGATCTGAGGCCCTGGCTTTGTCAGCAGCAAACCTATGGTACTCGTCGAATATGGAAGCTAGGCACCATCTTTCAACTTTTCTTAAACATCCCACTAGGCAACCTGTTCGGTGCTGCACATCAAAATTAACAACAATCCTTAATACCGCACGATGAATTGACACCAAAAGCAAACACAAAATGGATGATTGATACAAGATTGGAACCTCGTGTGAGGTCCATCCAGTGATTTGTTCACTAACATTACAAAAGAAGCCTACTTTGTCGTTTGTAAGTTATACATACATAATGTGCTTTATAATGTCACAAAGGAAGTCTACTTTGTGTTTTCCAGTACATTAAACATATGCGCGTTATGATGTCACTTGACCAAATCACTAGACAGACCTTATTATTGAAAAGGATCCCAATTCTAGTACATACCTTTCCTCGTTGGCAATGAATAAGGAGTGGCCTGTTTCTTTCATCTACATGGTCATACACAATATATTCAAAACTAAGGTTAATAGGAAAAAGGAGAATGTAATAGGAAAAGGCCGTGTCCAAAAAGCTACTACACATTCAAATTTAGGCATACCTAACACCAATTTTAATGCTTCATGGATTACATCTGCTGGGATTTTGACATATGGCTCCTGTCCATTAAACATTTACGGGTTTAGCAAATGATACAGATGACGAGCACCAAATGCATTGGACTTCGATTATAGAGAGCAACACATAAGATTAGATATACTTATTACAGCCCTACACTCATCTACCGAACAAATTTGCAGTAGATGCAGTGTAGTGAGAACTATATGAAACTAGAAACATATTAAAAGTTGTCTTATTGCTAGCAAAACATTGTGTTGATTTCACTGACAAACATCTTTTAAAAGTCAACAATTTCTTCCAAAATGAAGCAGAATATCAAACAAAAATGTACTTTCAGTACTTCATTTATCTTCTTTTTTTTTTTTTTTGGCCAAACCCAAGTGGCTGCTCTGTGACTGAACCAAATCTAGGTACCTCAATGTCTACAGCCAGAAAATAAACACACATCAAATTATAAGAAGATACTTCATACACAAATTACACAAAGAATTAACCTATAAGGAATAAAGCATCATTACTAGAACAGGAAGAAGTAGCTGTAGAATGTAATTTGATGTGAGATTCAAAATCAAGGTCCTGCACAGCCAAACCAAGTATATAATAAACTGTTTCCTTCTATGCCATCACAGTAGGAAGTATAACTCATAGTCTAGTGGGGAGTAGCATGTCCCCGTCCCATATACGGGGAATTCTTAAGGTAGAGCTATATATGTTTTGAGTAAGACGAGACACATCAGCACCAAATATTATGAACATTTCACCCTAAAGAAAGTATGGTAAGTAACTTGCAGCTCATAAGGTACCAGCACATCCATCAGTTGAAATCCAAAACTGATGATGGCATGGAAAACATATCACAAAACAGACGAGGACTGCATCAAAAAATCGATATTCAGGTTCATCCACCAAGAATTACTAAGAGAGAACCCAATCATCTTGAGAAACCAAATGAAATGAAATGAATTCATGGCCTTTCTACTTTTCACCAAGGAGTTTCACAATGGAAATCTCTATAACTTGGTCGTTGCAGAAAACAACCTCAAAACAACCATAGCATTCCAAGACTGATGAATATATATCTTAGGAAGAGAATGAACAAAATGCTTTTGACTCCTCCGCAATATAAACTCAATTCAAAACTAACAATCTACTCCCCACTCATTTTTTATAATCGTATCCTGTGACCTATCAGGATTCAGGACATTAGGAAGAAACAATGGAAATCAAGGGTACAGTGCTGAATCCTATCCGTAGCTAGATCAATTATCACAGGATCACAAACTGTACATGAATAATTAAACTAAATTAACTTAACAAAAATTAAGCAGGCGGATGCATACATGAAGAAAAGGAGGGAATAAAACATTTCACAAAATGCGGAACACTAAATTAACCTTGGAGCCTTCAATCGCATACTGGAAAAGCTGAATTCCGTTCGAAATCACAAACTCCTTATTTGCAGCAGGATAGGGCTCCGGACACAAGTATCTGCAAAATGACAAATTACTTGCACCAAATTAACTCCAAATCTCTCAATTAAAGAAAAGAAAGAAGAAAAAAACAAGTAAAAAGGAAAAAGAAAAAAAAAAAAAAAAAGCGATTACATTATGGAACGGAGGCCTAGGGTTTTCAAGAAAGGGAAATTAGCAGAATCAGGATAACCAGAACGGAAAACGCCATAATCAACCATAGAGAAGTTAAGCGGCGGGACGAGAAGCCGATCAGCGGAAACGTTGACCGGAGAATCGATTGCAGCAGCATGATCAGCGGCGGAAGAACAAACAGAATCATCGATCGAGTGATGTGCATTGTTGTGCTGCGAATCATATTCATAGGAGGAGTCAACAACCACCATCGTAGTTGCCTTTGGCGCCAAAAAGAAAATAAACCGGAAAGAAGGAGAACCAATTAAAGTAATAAATTAGGATATACGAAGTATCTCTTTATATATATTCTATGATTCGGCAGTGGTGAATCTTTTTGGGATTATTTATTTATTTATTTTAAGGGAAGTTTAGTAGAAGGTGGACTCTTTGATGACTCACATGTGACAATGATTCGGATCTGTTGTTGTTGTTGCTCATCATCATAATGCAATACCTAGTGTGGTACATTCATATATGCATTACCTATAATATATATCATAACATATTCAATTCAAATATATGCAATACTTGTATCGAGTTGTATGCTTTTAACAAGTCTCCTTTTTTTTTTTTTTTTTTTTTTTAGATTCGTTGTTTAGGTTTTGCTTTGGCGGCGTTGGATTTTTCGAGTTGTTTTCTTCTTCTTTTTTTTTAGTCTAGCCAGGGCTTGGTGCTGGGTTTTAGTTCAGTCGGTGGCTGGGTTTTAGACCGGCCGGATGCCGTAATTTTTGGTGTTCAATTGGTTGTAAAATACATATTTTTGTTTCTTCGGACAAAAAATAAAAATAAAAATACACAATTAAATATAAAATAATATATTCACTTTGATAACTTACAAACAGACCATTGTTAAATGCAATAATACATCAGATGGCATGACATATAATAACTTAAGAGTGTCACACATGTGACATGTGTTGGTAGATATGGGTAAAACAAAGAGTTATTGACACACTTTATATATCAATCATCATATAACCGTTGTTTTTGTACGTACAAAAGTCCCAACAAATTAGGCCATAGAAAGAAAAGCAATTTAGATAGTGCTAGTTGTTGAGTACCATTAGAGCGCCAACTCTACAATTTTCTACTAAAATTCTTGAAATTTTGCTTTCCCTAGTGTGCTTGTGTGTGCGTGTCATTCTATATCACACCTCCATTTCATTTTACTAAATAGTTATTATTATTATTAAGAAAAAGAAAAAGAAAAAGAACACATTCTTAAGCAGCAAGTACAAGAACTTTAATTGTCCCTTGACTATTGGCAGTTAACATAGTAGGGCTACCACTCTTCCAACACACTGCACTAATAAAGTAGGATCCTGCTTCTTCATCTCCATCTTCCACATCTGATCCAAACCTATGCCATGCTGCTGGCTTTGATATTGCCTGCATTCATTCATTCATTCATTCATTCAAACGCCACCATTTCAGTTTCTTTTTCTTTTACCCGAAACAATGGGACGTCCCAAAAGTTAAAAGGGACCGTCTTTGTTTGGTTCGTTTAAGCACCCTGTCACTATGCAGGGCCCAATAGCAGACGGGTATACAAGTTATGTAGTGCAATTTGTGCTCGCGGTGAAGGTGATTTATAAGCTATGTAGCAGATTATGTACCCCCGGTGAAAACATTTCCTAGATCCGCCATTGTTTGCCCTATGTAGCGCTTTACACTTGTATTTCTATAAGAGGTTGTTTCAGTAGAAGTTGAAACACGGTAAAGCATTATGAAAAAGGAAAGAGTCTCTGAGAGAGAGAGAGAGAGTTTAAGATACCTTATGATAGACAAAAACTTCATTTGTTTCACTACCGCAAGCAATATATTCGCTGTTTACAGTTAGCCCCACAAAATTCTTTTCATTTGTGTGTCCTTTAAATGTGCGTACCTGCCAGATGTGATCACATTTTAGCCCACAATGACAAACATAATACACAAAATATAAAATGGTGCCAATACTGAAATAATCATTAGACCAACAAGTGATTAAGCTGTTACCGGTACGTTGTCCTTAACATCCCATAGACGCAACGTGCTATCAGTAGATGCAGAAGCGAGCTCGTTATTGGATAGAAATTTTACATATGAAACAGCTTTCCTGTGTCCACTGAATATATGCACCGGTTGACGCGTGTTTCTCAAGTCATAATAATGAATGTGATGATCAGCTGACCCCACCTAAAATTAAAATAACAGCATGTCCTCTTTAACAACTTATCCAACTCATTGAACCACAAACAAGTTCAATCATATACAGAAACTTACAGCTATGTACATACTGGATCCTGGATTGTACTTGACGGAGCATATATTAGCTTTCATGTCAATGTTAAGCACACTTGCTTCCTGATTTGTACACCAAACCTTAACCTGTTCAGCATTCAAAATTAGTTGCCTTTAAGATTCAGTCAAGGAAATTTCAGAAAAGTTGGCTTATTAGATATGAAAAACTAAATTACCTTGCAATCATCACTTCCGGATACAAGCATTGAAGGTTCAGCCTGTGAAAAATCAACACTCCAAGCTCGTTTTTCATGCTCTTCATACTCCATTACGCTCTGAGCACAAAACATCGAAGATAGCGACAATAATCATATTATATTTTCAGAAAAAGTAAGAACAAAACAAACAAAAGAGGATACTACCTGCCGTGTGGTTACATCCCAAACAGTCACGATACCCTCATAGTCACTGCTAGCTATTTGATTTTTTGCATACTTGTTCCAGCTCAGACAACTGAGCTTGGACCGAGTGGGCATCTCCGCAACAGGACAGGGGACATCAGCTGGCTCATTTACGACCTGGAAAAGTTAAAACTTGCAACATGATTCCACAGTTCCTTGGAGGGGTGAAACTTTTTCATGTAGCCACCTTTCAACATCAGGCAAACTAGGGAACCAACTGAACTCTTACCGATGAAAACTCGAAAACCTTAATACGGCGTGAAACTCCTGCTGTGGCAAATAATTCGTCATCTCGATCAAATTCAATGCTGGAAAAGAGAAAAAAAAGTTTTACTTCAGAAAATTGAGGAAAGGACAATACGCTCTCATTGAGAGCCTGAGCGTTTCCCAGAGAACACATAATTGGAACACTCTTTAAATTTTTCATGGCAAAGAGCATAACAAGCGTAACTGTAACTAGAAGCAATGCCAGAAACGTTGTATGATCACTGGCTTTATATCATGTTACACCGCCATTGTGGTGCATCCATTTCATGAATTTGCTTGTACAAAATGAAGTCATCTTTCAGAATAATGTAGCTAAAAAGTAAGGGGGGGGGGGGGGGGGGAGGCAAAAAGCTGAATTCACCTTGATACAATATTGGCTGAGTGGAATAGATCACCATGCCTAAGCTCAGCAACGACGCGCAACCGACTATCCATAAAGAGTATCATGCAAATTTGCTTTTAAAGAAGTCATTTCAAATATATTATATTTTATATAATGACAAGACAAACACCTGTATCGTGTAAACGTAGATAAAACATTCTGAAAGTCCTCAAGTCCTGGATGGTAACCTTCTCTTGAAGCTTTCTCCTCCTTCTGTGACTTTCTGGCCCAATACCGTCTCCTTTGCAAATAGCATTCTTGTAGGTCATTGAACTGTAAATACATGTAAGAGAATAAGTGTTTGATGTCACAGAAATAGCAGTTTGCTATCTTCCAAATTTATGTAGTTTCACGGGAACCTGAAATTCAGAACTATTCAAGTCAAAATCTCAGTAATGTTTACAATAGTAACCTGTGCATGAATTCTCTTTTTTCTTGCTACAGAAATTTTTGAATGAGTCAGTTGTTGTGGGTCCACACCAGGATAAGCATCATTTCTCGGTGGCATTTCAGAGCTCATAGGAGATTTTGCATCAGCTTTGAAAAAATTTAACGAAGAAGGGCCCAAACGAAATTGGCCATGCGAACTTGAAATGCTGCCCATATTACTGCCTCCACGCTTTTCAATCACCGAAGGCCAATTCATTTTTGGGCTAGGATCATCGGTAGGCATCCTATGGTTTGTCATAAATCTCTCTCTTGCTCGATACAAGTCAATCCTACGTCGCTCAACTGCATTTATATCGTCCTCCATGTACTGAAGATCCGTTTTTATCTATAAAAGATAAGATGGCATCAGAGAATATACCATTCCGGTACTCAGTTTAAAGGGCATAACAAAATTGAAGCCATGGCCACTAGATAACTGAATATACCTTGTGACGAAAGATATAAAAGGAAGGGTCAAGCTAGGCAATGGTACGTGCCTTTAAGATTAAAATCAAAGAGATTTTTTTATTCATAACAGAAAGTTAGTCAACTAACGAAAAGCTCATAATCATTATGCAGGAAGGTTTACAAAAACGGGTAGGCAGACTGATGAATGAAAACTTCGTATGCATATGGATTGAAGTTATTTATTTGACCAGCTCATGAATCGAACTTAAATACTTACCGGTTGGTGTATCATTGGTAAAGTTGAACCCAACAATTTTGTTACGATCAAAGAAAAACATAAAAGGGGCGGGTGCTGCGGTTGAGGTTCGGAGGGAAGCATATGAGTTACTGTCTCAATGCTAATCGTATAAGTTTTAGAGCAAATACTTGCATGTAAGCTATTGTTTCATTGTTTATCACTTATCAGAACTTATTCCCTCAACCATAACCATTGTTCACTCTCAAAGAACAAAAAAAGAAAAAAAAATCTGCACGTAGAGTATGACAAGAAAAACATGAATCAAAACACAAACTTAAATACCTCATTAAGCTCTTCAAGTTTTTGCTTTCTCAAGATCTGCAGGAAGTCGAGCATAATTTGCAGATTTGTCTCAGCCTCTTCTTGCTCCATTTTCCTTTTCTTCTCCGCAAGAAGAGGCAGCAGACTATCAAGCTCTTTAACAGAGACTTCATATCCCTGTCTAAGAAACAGGTGTGAGAATATGTAACAAAGAATAATGGAAAATAAAGGGATGAATGCCTACTATTGCATTGAGTGAACTAATAAAATCTTAGCAGTGTATACTTATATGAAGCACCTAAATGAATACTCACATTCATTGGGTTCTCACTGTCAACTCCTACAATCGCAAGGCTGGAATGAATAACAACCTATTTTCCAGTGAATATAAAAAGAAACAATTTATTCAAGTTAAGTGTCCAAATATCTGCAAAAGGAGGGGAAACAGGCCTAGTATCTGGATGATATTCATATTTGCAAATCTAAATGATGAATTTCCAAGCAAAAAATTCTTGTGAATATAACCTGGAAAACCAATGCCACTTTTGGAGCAGTCTGGAATACGGAAAATAGTGCAAATAAAAGAGCTATGGCATAATACTTTCCTAGGGCACATAATCCGCATCTGTGAGTGGATGACAGTAGACAAGTTCACTATTGATACTTTACGACAATTTCTCTCGGACATAATGCATTAAAATCAACAAACATAAATGCAAACAAAATCAAGAAAATTGACATTTCCATGGCCCTAGACTGACCTGTTGCAATGCCTGACGAAGTTGTTCCACTGGAGTTGCATTCTTAGCTATTTGGCGAGCTAATGTCTTTTTCAACAACTACATAATCAGCATCAGTTGCCAATGAGTTAGAGCATATAATACATGATAATTGAGACATGATATTCTTCACGATCATCAAATGCAGCCGGTCTTTACAAAACTGTTTCACATGATGCAACCTTAAAAAAGTTCAACTATTATCCACTATCATTTCGAATACTTATTTACTGGTGAAAAATGTTGATAACTATCATACTGCCTATTCACAGCATGCCAAAGCTCAATCTAGTGATACCGCACTTCTCTCCTTTCTCTCCTTCCTCTCACTCTCTCTATTTCAACTTTTTAACAGCAAGACTTATTATAGCTACTTGCAAAGGGCTCCTATTAGGAAATTAATCAACAAGACACAGATTAACTACTCAAAATTGAAAATACAAATTTTTTTATTATAAGAACATATAAAATGCTTTCTACTTTCACGTTTCCACAATTGCTGCCTGAACTGAATTGACCTATTATAACTACACAAATAACTCCATAAATGCTCTTCTATATAAATCCACAAAGGGATCGGAAGGTTGACAATTGAGCTATATGTATTACAATCATAGTGCATTGACAAAAGCTTCATATCCTCCGAATTAAAAAAGCAGATCAAGACAAATTAGCATAAAACAGGTCACCTTATTGAGGAGGAAATTCGGATAGAGATGATTAGTGGTAAGGTAATGAGAGCAGCAGGGGCAATCGCTCTTGTTCTGCAAATGAGTCAAAATGCACATATAGCAAAAGCTGTGACCACAAGACGTCAAAAATGCATCCTTTATCAGCTGCATGCATATTGGACACAATAAATCTCTGTCCACTACAACCTCCTCCCCTTGCTCCGCCGCCGGCAGCTCCTTCTGTGCTTCTTCTACATCATTTCCAGTTCCTAACTTCATCGACGGCACCAACGCCCCCGTCGAACTCTCTTGACCCGATATACGCATACTCCACTGAGCAAAATTATAAAAATATCTTGATTATTATTGAATTAAAATATTTCCAAAAGCCTCTTTGAGCTCAAAGACGATAAGTTAATTGTGTGTGAGAAAATTTTGATTCAACGAAAAATCAGAAAGTGTGACGGAGAATAAATCAAGCTCGTTATGGTGTGCCAATGTCAGCATATGACGTGGCAAACAGTAACCAACAGAATTTGAACACATCAACGTCTGGTCCACTATACCGAATTTACTAGAAACTGAACAGTTACGATGATCGAAAAAAAAAGCTTTAAAAAGCTATAAAAAAAATTGGAAAGAAAGAAACAACCTCCTCCGCCGCCCAACGCGGTGTGAGAATGAAATGCCGGCGAGTTAGAAACTACAGTGTATACCTTATCTGACTCCTGTAGAAGCTTTAAGTCTTTCCGTCCTTGTACCTTATCTGACTCCTTGTACGAAAGATTCGGTGTTTTAGCTGGGAAAGGAGCCGGAGATCTGGCATAACCTGTGAGCTCCGACGGAAGAGGTAGCTTAACGAAGAAGATGGTAGCAAGTTTTTTCACGACCCCGATTTATTTTCAAACTTCTTTATTTTTTTTTTTTTTTTGGATTCTTAATCTTGATTTTAATTTTATCATGCTCAGCTATAAATAAGTGTTATTAAGTGGGAGAATAGTTTACTTTTATATTGTTGGTAATGATATCATAGTTTTCAAAAAGCAATACGTATATATATATATATATTTTAATAAACTCAAGACCATTATATCATAATTTTATATTATAATAAATTTTCTTACGTCAATAAGACATGCCTAGTCATAATCATTGTGGTTCTTAATCCGAAAATTTCGAGTTTAAATCTTAATGAGGATAAAAATGTGTGTTCGTGTGTTTATATCGTTTTCGGAAAAAAATAAAACTTTCTTACATTTTTTCAATATAGATTTGTTTAAATAAACTTTAATGAAATGGATAAAAATATTTTGGAAAATTAGTGATAAGCTTCGTAACGACAACTACATATTTTTTATAGGTTTTGCATAATTTTTATAGCGAAAGGAAAAAAATAAAACTTTCTTACATTTTTTCAATATAGATTTGTTTAATACAAATAAACTTTTTCGAGTATGAATTTCGACAGGAAAAAAACTGATTCTACTCAATTAATGAAATATTTTTGTCATTATATATTTATATAGTGCATTTTTCACTACATGATTTATTTTTATGGATTAAAATGATGGTATATATTATTATGATGGGTACTACAAAATGAATGATATTGATTGCGTTGTATATGATGTTGGATGTATCACTACTCAATATAGTAATGAAAAAAGGGTAAACAGTCCCGATGACATAATCTAGTGGTAAAGGCTTTAGGTGCTGTAAATGCAGCTGGTCCGGAAGTTGGGGTATGGAGATTTGAATCCCGTAAAAGACGATTTCATTCAGTATCTTAATATAATGACAGCTCATAACTTTATACCACTAAATTGTCTGATTAATATATCTACTCGTTGGGAAGGAAAGACCTCATCCCGAAATTACCCGGAAAGAAAAACGATCCCATTATCAGCTTATGCCGAGTAAGGGCTAGGATTTACATATACAACATATACTGCTGTCAAGGAGGAATTTCTTATTAGTTATTAGTTAGTTCAATTCAAAAAAGACCAAGGGTAGGCTGCCTGGCACTTCTATGTCGGATTTTTTTCATTTACTCTTCACCTCGGGGGACGAAATATGGTCGACAGAAAAAATCTCTATTTGATAGGACTTCTTCCTATACCTATGAATTCCATTGGACCCAGAAACGATGATGCTTTCGGCTACTGGACTTTCGCCATCTAGGGTGCAGCATTCGGGCTGTCTGTGGATTTCTAACAAAGGAAAGTCCCCTGCCCTAATACTATGCCATTGCCATTTGATTGATTAAAGTTCCGTGCTGCTCACCTGAGGTTTAACCGTTTAAGAAAAAAGTAAACAGCAAAATGGACTTGAGTGGGTAGGCTTTAATAAAGAAAAGAAATACTATATTTTGGGGGTGGCAAGTGGCAAGTGGCAAGTGGCAACCGACCTCGTCAGCTATTTGTTGTCCTCTCCCTCTTTGTCATTGCTTCTCCTGTTTCTGATGATATGAGCAACTTTAATATAAACAGAAATATGTCGGTAATGTCATCGTAATCCAGACTAAATTACCGTCTTAAATATGGGTAATTCTTTCTAGTCATTTCATTTATACCGTAAATACATATGAATGATTTTTAACAATACAGTTTGAATTTTAATTGAAAATGTGTGGTCCAGTTGAAAATAGGTAAAGTTCTTGTATGGTATATTCACATATAATGAAGTAACCCTTAAACAAATTTAGGCTACACAGTTTGAATCCAATTTTGAAATAGATGATCATATCATTCTATATGAGTGTCCTCCGCATATGGCAGATGCAACCAAAAAAAAAAAAATTCCCGTAAAATAGATATATAAAATTATACACAAAAATTGGAAAATCAGGTCGTGTCAGATCTGACACTTGAAAATCGAGTTGTGCCTTTTCGACATGAAAATTATGGTAAACGTAGAGATCCTTACGTTAAAACGTAGGGTTCTCTACGTTTAAACGTAGATAAGTTTAAGTCTTACAAAACATTGCAGTTGACCTTTTCTACGTTTAAACGTAGGTTTTCTACGTGTAAACGTAAGGATATCTACGTCTAAACGTAGAAGACCTATGTTTAAACGTAGGGAAAGTCAACTGGGATATTTTGAAATTAGCTACGTTTAAACGTAACAAACTCTACGTTTAAACGGTTCAAATTCATGCATTTCCCTTTTATCTTCCTTCTTTCTATCCCATTTCAAATTTTCATTGGCGATTGGCGATTTTTGGTGCGATTTTTGCAAGAAAGTTTCAGAGTGCTTTTTGAAGTCGAATTTCACAATCTCTCTAAGTGCAATGGCGGTTGAAACCGAAAGGGTATGTATTTTCCCTAATATTCTTTTATAGTATGTCCGAAGCTTTTAAATTTAGTATGTGCTTGATTTCACTATAATATGTGCATGATTTCCGAATATATAGTTTGTGGTGGTCCTTGATATGTTGATTGTGATTGTATGATTTGTCTTTTTCTGGGTTTAAGAAGGGTTTTTTGGGTTTTTTGTATGAAGTTTCATACGTTTGGACGTATGAAGGATGCATTATGCGTTTGGACGTAGAGATGTCCGGTCTCTACGTACGAACGTAATATTTCTACGTTTGGACGTAGAGATCCGAATTTCTCTACGTCGAACGTATCTTGTCTACGTTTGGACGTAGGAAACTCGAATTTGTACTTTATATTGAATTTAATGTATATGTTTTTCATATTGCTATTCGATTTGAATTAATGGGGCTAATTCTATTAAAATGAAGTGTAATGATATGTATGATAGGTTTTTAGAAGTAAATTAATGTAAAATTATTAATATGTGAGAATATGTATGATAGTGTTATAATTTTTGATTTAATAATGTAGTGTAATTTATGATATTGAATTTGATAGAAAAAATGGGAAATGGAAGCATGTGTACGGTGTTACATTGGGATTGATAATGTATATGTTATTTGATTGTGATTTATGTTTACTTTCATTTTAAGGTAGCACGATAGTAGTATTACTAATGACCTAATTATGCCCTTGAAAGTATGGCTAACATGGGGAACAATAAAAATGCCCTTGAAATTATGGCTAACAAGTATGTGAATTAAAAAATTGAAACAAACAACAAACTACATCGTTGTTTGAAAATCCAAAAATCAATATCTTGGACCGAATTCCATGGTACGCCTCGGCTTTGATGAGGTTCTTAGAATTGCATGCTTTCCCTAGGGTGTTTTCGATTCCTTCGATCCGCCGTGTCATGCCTAAGCTCCGGCTTTGTAATGGGGCTCTGGTAGGTAGCTCGTAGAAAATTTCATTAGGTCCGCTCAATAGAGCATCTTTTCTTGTCCCCGCGGCACAGGTAATCCTCACCCGGAAGTGAGGCACCCTTTAGATTGAAATTATAAGGTCCGTTCCGCCGGCTCCGTACGGCCTCTCGTTCTCCCTCGTCATCATGAAGTATTCTATGACGTGGTAAAAACCATATTATCTTCTTCTCTTACCCCCTTAATGTTACAACAAAACAGAACACAACACAAAACAACGATGTTTCAAAGAACAAAAAAGAGATGATAAGACATTTCGCGTGTATATACAACACATATATCTATATGTGTATATATATGTATACATATGTGTCTATATATGGGTATATACATGTACATATATATGTAGATATATATCTATGTATGTGTGTGTATATATATGTATACACACACATACATAGATATATATCTACACATATACATATTGGAGTAAATAATTACATATATAAGTACATATATATACACATATATCTATTTGTGTATATATATATATACTTATATACACACACACACACACATATATATATATATACACACATATATATATATAGTATATCTATATGTGTATATATATATACACACACACATAGATATATATCTACATATATACATATTGGAGTAAATAAATCATATATAAGTACATATATATACACATATATCTATATGTGTATATATATACACTTATACACACACACACACACACACACACACACACACACACATATATATATATATATATATATATATATATGTATATCACACACACATACACACACACACACAATATATATATATATATATATATATATATATATATATATATATATATATATATATATATATGTGTGTGTGTATATATATATACATATATATATACACAAACACACATAGAAGGTAAGGGAAAAGTATATATACATATGTTTGTGTGTGTGTATAAGTATATATATCCTATTTACAATGTATATGTTCATGTTGACAGTTGGTTGGCCCTCATGGTACTGATGTATACAAGGTAAGGGAAAATTTGACATGGACTTTTAGAGGGGAAAAGTCCAAGCTCACGCAACTTCTCGAGATCCACATGAAAAGGATCGGATTTGAAGACACATTGAAAAATGGGGTTTTTAAAGAATTTATTCAAATGTACGAGCACTGGCAGTTCTCCTCCAGAGTCTGCCAATATGTATGTTTCAAGGCTATATATCCGAATATGCCTAATGAGTTGCAGTTTAGATTCGGTGGTACGACTGCAAAATTCGGTAGGAGGGAGTTCAGCATGATCACCGGTTTACCGTTTGGTGATCTCCCAGAAGATCCCCAACCTTATTCAAGGTGTTTTGAAGAGGGGACACTACATCCATATTGTTGCTCGAACGGATTAAAATTTGGATATGTGGCAAGTTCTTGTACCGGAGAAGGGAAATTTCCAATACTGTAATCCGGAGTATTGTTATCATCCGGGGCATTGCAATCTTCATTTAAATCAATGCCATCATCCTCATCATTTAAATCAATGCCATCATCCTCCTCATTTATCGGTTCATTGTTTGCCTCCACTGGTGTGGCATTCACACAAAAAATTACATTCTTACTGTCATAGGCCGCTTCGATGTAACCATTTAAGGTCTCGTCGTCTAAGATATCATCGGGTGGTATATTTCCCACACTACCGTAGGTAAACAAAGCTTTTAGGTTGAGCTTTGAATCAGACCTATCAATACCAAGCCTCAAATGCACTTTATCCAATAACGCATTCAATCCTATATTCTTTGGAACAAATAATGAGAACATCGATCCATTTACATGATTCCACCTGTTATAGATAGAATCATATGTAAATTCTCCGTTGAACGAGACAACAATCATAGTGTTGCGATTATCTGTTTAAAACAAATAAAAAAAACGATTCAAGTCAGTATGAACTAAATCATTATCAACTTAAAAAAGATTGTTTCCAAAAAATAGTAAACATGATATACTCAAAACAAACATTTCGGTTAAATAAATATCATTACTTACACTAAAACCTAGTAATTGAACCCTAAGAAAATACTTAAATACACTACTTAGATGTATAAACATTACATAAATAACCTACTTAAAACACACATTTTGGTATTAAACATATGATTACTACAATATAAATAACATACACACATTGAGCACTTGAATTAAGCAATAACTTACCCATTTTAACACTTGAATGATGAGGAAATGGACTTGACGGATGAAGAAATGGATATTAGCTTCAAAGCTTCAAAACCTCTCGCGTGAATGAGAAAATTGCCGTTAATGTGGTTTATATTCAACAAGGACCTTACAACATGTTTAATATCTATCTACCACTGTCAAAACGTAGAAAATCTACGTTTAAACGTAGTAAATATACGTTCAAACGTAGTTTCAATTACGTTTTAACATAGGTACTTTTCAAATGCGAATAGTTATGTCATTTTGAATTCCAAACCGTCAAACGTATGAAATCTACGTTTTAACGTATCAACCCTACGTTTAAACGTAGAGTTTATTACGTTCAGACGTAGATAAATTTCAAAAAATCTCTTTGGATTACCCTACGTTTAAACGTAGGTTTTCTACGTTTGAACGTAGAATTACTTCGTTTAAACGTAGACAACCTACGTTTAAACGTAGGGAAAGATCAACTGCACCTGGTTATGTTATTTACATTTCCTTACGTTTAAACGTAGATATCTCTACGTCTGAACGTAAGGATCTCTACGTTTACCGGATTTTTCATGTCAGAAAAGGCACAACCTGATTTTCAAGTGTCAGATCTGACACGACCTGATTTTCCAATTTCTCTTCACATAATGATACTTGTACTTTAACTTTTTGTGATCATTATGCAGTGAGATAAGTCTCTATCGCATCAGACAGACAATGGCACCACATTCAGGTACTTCTTGTGTGATGTTTTTACACGGTGTATAGACAACGTATGTCACCATACAAACCACACATTTATTTCCCCAACATTCATGTACAAAGTTTGACTTTTCAAAACTAAAAAATTATGTGACACTAGTATATTATAAGTCATCTTAACACTTTTATTCGTTCCACAATACAAGTCATTCTCAATTTAATAATTAATGTTATTTTTCTCGTTTTACCTTTATTTCTTTTTCAAAGCTTTACATTATTCTAATCAACATAAATGACATTTTAGTCCAAAACTATCAAAGTTGTATCATTTATTGAGTTTCTTAAGGTGTCTGCATAAAGCTGGGATGAATATAACATGGGATGAAAGTAGTATTTTATAAATGGTTTATTATTAAAAATGACAAATCGAATATAGAAATATATAAAGAGAACAGTGAAATATTTTATTTTTTTGGATAAAAATGACAAGTCTTTATTCCACCGTAATTTAAATTTTCTCGTAATCAATTACAAAAATAAATATATCATTTGATCTGATTGTCTAAAAATGGTAATTATTTCATCAATTTTTTCCTTTTTACGTCATTCTTATTAAGACATCTCATTTGATATTTTTTCGATATTATTTTCGAGGTCATTTTTGTATAAAAAAACACATAAACAGTGGAATAATGGAACATTGGATTTGAGGTTAGTTCTGCTGCAGCGAACAACGGATTTGGAGTTATTAACAATATATTTTTCCTTCACATATATTTCTACTGTCATAATTCCTACTTTTTCCATATTTATTTCTGCTCCTCTTTTAAAAAAAAGTTTTAATGTCATACGATTAAAAACACTAGGATGATTATTCTGTGTGAAAAGACATTAACCATACTTACGAATAGTAACGTGGATTGGGAGTTGATTGTTGTTGCAATCGTAAACAGTTAGGTAATTAAATTACTCATGCCTATCCCAACACGGGAAGTTATTGTGTGGTGAGAGAATTTAAGATAAAGTGAGGGATGAAACGATCAAAATCATACAGTTTAAATACATAATAAAACTGTGTGGTCTGTATGGTGTCATACGATGTTTCATCACCGTTTGGAGACACTACACAATAACTTCCGCCTAACACCACCCCAAAGGTTAATTATACTTGTTGCTATGTTGTTTCCAAAATTCTTAAATCAGAATTGTTTAATTGTTATAGTAATTATTATGAGTGGTGTAGTTGGGAAACAATAGCGACGTGTTTAGACCTGATTCCACAAAATGAGATGATAATTGATATAAGTGTAGTATGAATAGTATTGAGAATGAGGAGGGGGGTCGTGTTTCATTTGAGTACACATACTTAACCCATGGACTGGACTGGACGCAACTCATCTTAGGTCCTACTAACTAGTAACTACCCACTCTTGTAACTACCCACTCTTCATTCAAATTTTTCTCAAAGGTAATCACATAAATAACAAAGGTAATCACATAGGAGTGTATGTGTTTTGTTGTGTGTTTGGTCCTCATGGGACTTTTTTCTCCGTTAAAGTTTCTTTTCGGAGGCTTCTACTTTGACAGTAATTCCTAGTTGTTTTAGTTTGTTTGTTTAGTTCGTCCGGATAGTTTTCTGGCTTTTGTTTGTATTTTCGGTGTTGTTGTAGTCTTTAGTGCGGCAATAGGCTGCGTTTGTGCGGCATTAGGCTGTGTGTTAGTCTAGCTTCGGCTAGTTTTGTTATAAATCTCTTTTTATTAATAAAAGTTTCGTGTCTCGGGGAAAAAAAAACTATATGAATAGTCGTGACGAAGATCATTACACATACATAAAAATCATCGGTTTGAAGTAATTTTGATAGATTTAAATGATTTTGAATACCAATCAAACATCATTTGCCTTTTCAAATTAGAGGACACTTTGATAGTTAGAATGTGAGTTAGCTTATTTTAGCTTGAATTAAGGGTGAAGTGTGGCACTGATTAGTATTGTCTACGTGACGTCCCAAAATGTAAGTCCGTTAAACTTTTTGAATTTGTTTCATAATATAAATTCATTTTGAATACCAATGGAGTATTTATTAGATTTTTTTTCTTTTCACTCCTAATTTACTATACATCAACCTACTTTACAACTACTACCTCCGGTCCAAAATATAAGTCATCCTACGTGTTTTCACGTAGATTAAGAAAGTGATTGAATGTAATAAATTTGATGGTTAATGTCTAAAATACCCATTGACTGTCATTAATACAATAGTTGTTAAGTAATGAAAAATAGTTGGATTGATAATAAATTAGAAGTAAGATAGAAAAAAGAGTAATAAATATTGTATTGCTAATGTTGAATGACTTATATTATGGGGAAAAACAAAAAAGTGTAAGATGACTATTTTGGACCGGAGGTAGTATTACATTAATGAGATTTAAAAGATATTCTAGACTTTTACCACTATAATTAATGACATTTAACCACTTTCATAATCCGTGTGAAAAATTATAAACGGACTTATATAGTAAAAGACATACACAGTTCCATCAGAAAGCCAACCCTCTGTACGTAGGCTATTTATGTCAACATTCATAAACTTACCTAACATAAAATAAATGAAAGATTACTACCAATTTTCCCTATTCACCTGTTGATGAATATCATCTCTACATTTTGCTTTATTCATGGGTCATTCATGCATGGACGTTTACTTAATACAACTTTCAGCCTTTTCAACACAAACAGCAAAATCAGACATTACACTTTGTTATGTTATGACACCCCATCCAACCTATTTTCGGTGCATCCCGGCCAGTGACATTCGACCATCTGAAAAGTTGAAACGTAATCTCAACATTCGACTTTGTAGAGGTCGAACGCCCATTTTCGGCCTTGTAAACTCAAATCTTGCCCCAAGTGAAGTGCCACGGTAGATTCAATGTAGTGATAGAGGTGTTCCAGCCAACCCGCCATCTCTAGTTGTTCCAACTCTTATACATTATTACATTATCGACACATTTCAGTCGCTACAACGTATTGCATTACACGAGTTCAGTCCTATGATCTATATGTGTAAGCATTTGCTGATTATAATGTCCTAACTTGTTGGCCTTGTAACTCGAGTTCACGTCACGATACTAGTGTGTGTATATATATATATATATATATATATATATATATATATATATATATATATATATATATATATATATCTAAGTTCACTTGAGATCTGAAACGGATTTTTTAATACAATCTACGATACCTTCACACTCAGGTTCTGGTATTGCACAACCCTCGTCGTCATTACAAGCACCACTTCCATGAGAGTGAGGAGAGCGAAGACTTCCGTGTGTCTGACATGCCTTCATCGTTTTGCAGTGTTCAGCTTCATCATCTCTAATGTTGAGGAACACATCATACAGGTTCTCTGAACAATCATCAAACGATTACGAATTAAACGATATCACCATCCTTTACAAATTATGGTATGACAAAACCTGAAGAAAAATGAGCTTTCTATTACGGGAAAACGAAAAGGATGTACTGTGGGGTGTCAACAATAAGAAGATCCACTATTATCAAATCAAAGTACAACATGTAGTTGTTTAATTCTAGTGTGTTTGATGCCACATGTCGTGTTTTGTTTGGATGATAGCGAATCTCCTCGTTGCGGACACCCTATAGTAGAATTTCCCTTTTATTACCTATCTTTGGCCTTCGAGTATTTGGCAGTCTTGAAGTTTGGAATTCATCTATGATATGGTCAAAATAACATGTCAATGTTCTTGATGCAGACAGAAAACACGAAAGATAGAACGAGCTGCTACAATTAAGCCAAGTAATTTACCGAACAAGTAGAAATCACCCTCTGTGTAATACTGAACTGCAACTTTTGTAGCAGGAAGCTTCTTCAACTCATCTACATGCGAAAATACTAGTACTGTTATGGTTATGTAGATTACCTCCTTGATCCTTGAGAAATACTGATTTGAATTATTAACAGTTAAAAGTAGCAAAGAAGGTATCTATATATATAGCCAGTACCTCCTTGATCCTTGAGAAATTTGTCATACGTCTCAAACGCATGGCTTTCCACGCATTCAGAAAAATGGTCTGAAACAGTCAATGATACATGTCATTAGTTTACATACGTAACATGTTAAAGGAGAACCACTAACTTGTCGTATAAACACCAATAAGAACAAGATAGAAAGAATTATGTAAACATCGTGTCAAAATTTAATTATGATCGCTTACATGCCATCCTCGGGCTCAAAGCATACATGAAAACTATCATAAAATAGTAAAATACTGCAATATGTTGAGCAAGAAATCGATCAAACCACCAAGCATTTCCCCCTAGTTCCTGCAAATAAAGACCGAATTGTTCAATCAAAACACAGGCTCATATGCTATGTACAATTACGCGCATTCATATGAGTGCCCTTAAACATCATCATCAAGAGAAATCTATCAAAGGGCCCTCCCTAACCCAGCTTTTATGCTGGCCCAAATATGATTCATGGAAGCACATTTTAAAAGGCAAAGTCGATTAAGAAGAAAATTTTCATTATCTATAGCAGATAATAAAGCTTGAAGCAAGAGTATTACCTCCATTATGAGTAAATGATGCATTTCATTCCAGCTTTCTGCAAAATGCACTTTCAAATAATCTGCTCTTCTCCACCAACCAAAACTTTCGTACATGTGTAAAACGGACATAAAAGCTGTCACAGCATTCAAGGCAGTTGTTTTTATCAGAAACTTAAAAGAAAATCTTCACAAACAGCCTACTATTTGAAGAGGTTACAAACAAGAAAACCAAATCCTATATCTGCACAACCATACAAACGATATTATACGCATTTAGGTGAAACGACAGAGCTGGCTGATTGCAATAGCTCACCTTGTAGCAATTATTATCCTTTTGGCTAATAAGAAAGTACAACAACATTTGAAAACTAAAACGTTCCTACTTAACCAAGTACTAATCAGTAGGTAATGATGAAGCAAAGGGACATGATTGAGAAGTTAACAGAAGACTTATGATTAGATAATCTGCTCTAAGCCTACATCAAATGTCGTGTATGGATAGTTTAAGCCATTACCGAAGTAGGGTACTCTTGCGATAGTCTCCAGAACAAAAAATCTTGCATAATGCCGGTCATGGTATAAAACGTCAAGTAGCTTTATCACCGTATCCTGAAGATTCAATCAAACTTCATATCGAAAATCCAATGATCCAAATCCTATAGCAGGTAACAGTGAAAGAAAGTAATCCAGAAACAAATCCACAATTCAATGACTAACAGTCTTTACAGACATTAATTCAAACACTGAAAAACTTATTGGACAGCGAGGAACAAATCTTCTTTCTATAGCACCATAAATTAGTCAAGTCTAAGAAAAGGTTAACAGAAGTATGAAATGCTTACAGTGAGGAATATATTCACGGATTGCTCAAACTTTATAACAAAATTTTCCAAGCCACTATTTAATGAAGTATGAGGAACTTTCCCACTGTCTTCTTCTTCTCCTCCACATTCACTTTCTGGAAAGGTATTAGATGGAAATGATTCCTTTACCACTACTTTCTCTTCATCTTCTTGCAACACTGTTGCTCGAATTCTATACAAGTACCTACAATTATTTATACATATAAAAAAAAAACTGATAACTAGTGCAACAAATGAAAAATGCTAAGAAAACATAATTATGCAGAAGTTTCAGCTAATTTTGCATTGATTTTACCTGGAGGGAGGACGTCCGGAAGCGGAATCCAAATATGGGGTGGAAGAAACCAAATTCAAGCTGCGAGAATTGAAAAAAGATGGCATTTTCCTCACATTTGTAGCTGATTTAAAAGTTCCTGAAGATGAAACAGAGAACCTAGAACTCATACAAGACATAGTGGAAGCCATAAATTTTGCCTTTTCTTGTTAGAAAGCAAAGAAATTTTTGGAAAAATCTAGAACAAATACAGATTGTTCCAAGTCGATCAAGAAAAAATGGATTTTTAGTTAGGCGTGTTCATGTTTTTTTTTGGAAGGCTTGTTTTTGTTGTTTCTGACTTGACAAAAAATGGCAGTTAGTGTTGAAGAATATTCTCTACTTGGGCTTTGATTAGCGAAACTTTGTATTTGGTCTGGACTTTCCTAGCAGTAACCACTTTCACATCAAGCCCATCAAATGCATGAAACCAAATATATTAGTATTATTGTCCACATATTTATATACAATTTTTTACATACATTTGTAGTGCGGAAAGTGTTTTTAAAGTGCCAATAAAACCCATCAACCTACATCACTCGAGTCTGCCCCTATCTTTGAGCCGGGGTGTGGGAGCCCTATACAGACCTGGCCAAATGAAACCGGACCGGCGGTTGGGTACCGGAACCGATGGTTTGGTCAACCGTCGGTTGGCGGTTGGTGGACGGTTTGGGCATTTTAGAAACCGGAACTGGCGGTTGAACCGGCCCAACGGTTTTTTTTCCCCCTTCCCAAACACCTCAAAAAAATCCTATAAATACAACCCATTCAATTTCAAAAATCCGACATCAATCTCCTCTCAATTCTTACAACTTCTTCTCTCATTTCTTACATCTTCTACTCATTTATTTGATTATCAAGTTTGTTTAGTTGTTAAAAACAACAATCAAATTTACTTTACGATACCGATTTTTGAAGTTGTTCTGATTTAATCGTTACTTCAATACGGTTTTAGTTATAAGTAAATTTAGTTTTGTATTTTATTCAACTAATTTTTTTTGGGGGGAGTGGTAATAAAGGACAAAAAAAAAGTTGAAAAATAGGATTAAGGACAGTGAAAAAAAAATCATGTGTTAAAGGACAATTCCACTGTTGGTTGCATTGTATTTACAGTGGAATCCACTATTCCACTGTTTGGTTTGTCCTTTTCACCCAATAAAAAATTCCACTGTCCTTTTTACACATTTCTACTATTATTTTGTCCTTTTTAACAATAAAGCCTTTTATTTTACAAGTGTAAAAAAAATTCAATTTTATAATCAAATTTACTTTACTAGACCGAAATTTGAAGTTGTTCTGATTTAATCGTTACTTCAATTCGGTTTTAGTTATAAGTAAAATTGGTTACTTAATATTTTTTATTTTTATAACCGTTAGATTTAATTTAGATTTTGTACATTGTCAAGAAGAGGTGAATTATCAAGAGGCAATCGAAATGTTACTTTCCGTGATGACGCGGTTGTGCCGGAATCGGATGATTTTGCTGGTGGCTATAAACCCCAATATTATACAGACTCTGTCACGGTAATCACATTTCGATTCCTCAGTTCGACACACTTTCAGGTTACAATCATGATGATTTTGATAGTCATTACGACGATATAATGTCTCAACCTGGAAATTTTAACATCAACCTTAACGAAGCTGAAGATAATGATGAAGTCGCCGCTGATGATGATGATGATGTATCTCCGAATGCTTCCCGTCCTAGACAAGGATGAGGTGGGAGTCGTGTGGCTGTAAGACCACCGCGTGCTAGTGCTAGTGCTGATCTTACTCCTACTCTCGAGTCAGTCGATTTAGATGCTCATGAAAGTACCCGATCCAGAACACAAGAAAAGAGGTTAAAATCGAGAATTTTTTACGGAATTTTTCACAAAGGTTCCTCGGACTGATGAAATAGCATTAGCTAACCACGGAAAGTATTTCTTCGGGGTGTGCAATTTCTGTGGCCAAAAATACCAATTTAAACATTCCGGTAGTTACGGATCGATGCGGGGTCACATGTTAAGTAAACACCCGGAAAAATTGGAAGACAACGCGTCTCAAGCCCAGCTAAACATGCCGAGCTCCAGCGGAGGTAACACTAATCCCCTCTTTATTTACACTCGTGATAACTGTAGAGATCTAACCACGGATCTTATTGCGGTGATAGGTCTTTCTTTTAGCTTTCCTGAGAATCCTATTTTCGAAACTTACGTACAAGGGGCTTTGCAGCCGGCTTTTACTCGTATCCCTCGTGCAACGGTTACTAGGGATTTCAAAAATAAATTTATTAAACGACAAAATATTATTATAGAAAGTTTGAAGAAAAATAAATTCCGAATATGTGTATGTGCCGATATTTGGGAGGATAGGAGGGCCAATAATTTTTATTTGGGCGTGTCGGCTCACTGGATTGACAACACTTGGATTGTCCAAAAAAGGTTACTTGCTTTTCGTTTATTTAACGAGGCTCATAATGCTTATAACATTGCATCTTTATTTGTTGATATTTTTGAGGAATACGATTTAAAAAATAAAGTTTTTTCTATTGCGTTTGACAATGCTTCAAACAACACTGCTTCTATTCCCGACTTATTCCGATATTGTGAACCTCTTTGTAACGGTCAATTTTTTATGTTAGATGTTTATGCCATATTTTTAATTTATGTGTAAAGGATGGTCTAAAAGTTTTTGACCATAATATTAATGCGATAAAAACTGCGATTTCACATGTGTTAGGTAGAAATATTCTTGATAATAAGTGGTATAATTTTCTTAAAGAGAAAGGTCATCGTCCTGTCAAACTGCCGCAAGATGTACCGCATAGGTGGAACACGACTTATGATCTTTAGAAAGAAAAAAAAAATTAAAAATGCCTTTTGTGAATTTTTAACTGAACACTGTCCGAGCGAATATCGTTTGTATCCCTCTATTTGGGCATGCAAGACATTGATGGATGTTTTTGAAGCATTCAAAAAAATTACTGAATTGTTTTCAAAATGTTATCAACCCACAACACATTTAGTCTTGCCTGCTAGTGTAGAAGTAAATGCCGAGTTTGAAACCATGGAACACGACGCTACATTATTTCAATGTTTAGGGCCGATGAAGGAAAAATGGAATAAGTACATGTTGCATATTCCTGACACTTATCTCATTTCTTCTATGCTTGACCCTCGTATAAGACTAGTAGGTGTGTCTAACATGTTAGGTGCTTACTATGATGCTTTGTCTGATACTCATAATGTGCCCCCGGTAGATTTTACAGTTGAAGTAGTTAGACTTGAAAATTTATTAAATGCTTTGTATGTTGAATATGAACGTATGTCTGGATTGAGAAACGACGCGGTTCCCAATCCATCCGCAAGTGCTTCTACTAACCCTGCAGGTGTACTGCGGGGACTTCAAAAAGTTCTGGATAAAATGAATTCGTAACGACAGAAGGGAGCGACATCGTCATCCGATCAACGTACAGAGATATCCAAATTTTTAAACACAACATTTGAAGGCTGTGAAACCGAATCCTATGATTTCGACTTCGACTTATTGAAGTGGTGGAAGAGACATGCTAAAGAATTCCAGTGCTAGCAATGATGGCGGTCGAGTTTTTAAGTTGCCCTGTTTCGACCGTCACTGTTGAATGAGCTTTCAGCATGCATGGCAGGAAATGTGCTTACCAATAAAAGATCTTCGCTTCATCCCACCACTTTAGAGAAGCAAAAGCTTTGTCAAGATTGGGTACGAGCCGAGAAGAGGGTGCAAGACATTGAGTCAGAAGACGAGAGTCACAGTTTGAAGGCGGTGACACTGAAACTTCAGGAAGAACAAGCACTCGAAATACCGACATCGATTAAAGGTACACAATTTATATCTTACTTATATTTTTGTTACAATTTATAAAACTATAAAAGACTAAAAAAGTTATAAGAAATATTAAAAACAATATATAAAAAAACCCGATAAAAGACTAAAGACTATAAAAAAAAACCATAAAACCCGATAGAAACTATAAAAACAATAAAAACCTATAAAAAAAACCTTTAAATACTATAAAAACATATAAAAAGACTATAAAAGAATACAAAAAACAATAAAAACCTATAACAAACCATAACAACACTATACAAAACTAAAAAAAACTTTAAAATACTATAAAAATGTATGAAAATAACTATAAAAGACTAAAAAAACAACAACATTCATAATCAACGTATACTTAAAACCGACTCTAAAACTTATATAAAAAAAACTATAAAAGACTTAAAAAACAACTATAAAAGACTTAAAAAAAACTATAGAAACATTTACAACAAACTATAAAATACTAAAAAAAGCAACAAGAACTACGTTCGCTTTGATTTTTTTATATGTGTTGTGCCTCCGACACGATTACATATAAAAGTTACGCAGGCAACAGAATTACCGGTACAAGCGTTGAAAAAAACAACACAATTTACATATAAGAAAAACAACACAATATATCTCACGTAATATTTAATAAAACAACATTTATAATCAACGTATACTTAAAACCGACTCTAAGGGGGCGTTTGTTAAATCTGAAGTCTGAAATCTGATGTCTGAAGTCTGAAATCTGAAGTCTGAAAACATTAAGAATCGAACGATTTAAGATTTTAGACGGTTTGATAACACTATAAATCTGAACTAGAGAATGATTCGTTTTTCTATCAACAATAATTTTTTCCTTACAATTTTATCCATACACACTGTTGTATAAATACAAATATGCTACATTTATTATGATATTTTTCACATGTAAGTTTTAGGCTAATGTTTTTTTTAAAAAATATTATTATGAATTTATACTTCAGTTAATACTTCATGACTTCAAATAAAAAATGTACATGACATTTTCAATTTTTTAACAATAATTAAATGGTGTTCTATCAGCATCCTCCTATTTACTACTGGCATCCCTATTACTCCCGACACCACAAAAAATTACTTTCGGCACCCGGTGATTTCTTACAAAAGGAAGTCGGCGCTTGACGTTGGTGCGCGCACAAGCGAACACCAAGCACCACCGACGTTCCCTTTGTAAAAGTGTTAAAACTCGAAAACGTCGTCCATGATTTTCCACCGGCGTTCCTTGTTGCACACCGGAACCGATGTTGGTGTTCAACAAGGAACGCCGGTGTCACCGACGTTTTTTTCGTCCGAAAAATATTCAATAAATGGGTGTCAAAATAAAAACGCGCCGATAAACCCACCTAATTAAATCGATAAGAAATACAAAATGACACATTAATTAAAGCAATTACATTAACATGATTACATACAAAGTACATAAATTGTTTTGATATAGATATATAAAATTAAAAACACAAACGTACAAAATATATATATTTAAAGCAAATAATATATATTACATAAAATAAAAAACGGAATTGACGTGCATAGCGTGAAAGCAGGAACCGTTTTCAGCGATAAGCTAACTAGTAGTGCTGAATTTTTTCGGGTTTTTAACATGTAAAATTAAGTGGCACTTAATTAATTAAGTAGTGTTAAAAAACATTATCAAACACCTTTAATTATAACCGTCACTTAATATATTCAGAATAAGTACTTAATTGTGTTACCAAACAGGCCCTAAAACTTATAAAAAAACTATAAAAGACTTAAAAAAAACAATAATAAAAAAAATATAGAAATATTTACAACAAACTATAAAAGACAATAAGAACTACGTTCGCTTTGATTTTTTTATATGTGTTGTGCGTCCGACACGATTACATATAACAGATACGTAGGCAACCGAATTACCGGTACAAGTGTTGAAAAAATAACATAATTTACATATAAATAAAATAACACAATATTAATATTACATTTAAAACCGAATAGAAAACTATTTATTAGAAAATATATATTACATTCGCTTTAGTAATTATAGTGAAAAGTATAATAATTTGTTATTGTAGTGAAAATAATAAGTATTATATGAAAATGAAAAAAAAAATAAAATTATGAAATTTTAAAACCGTGCCCTGAACCGTGATCTGTATCTTGATCTGAACCGGGAGCAAACCGGGTGAATCGTGAACCGGCACCAACCGGCAACCGCCGGTTTTGAACCTCCAACCGCCGTTTTTTCAACCGGCGGTTCACTCCAACCGCCGGTTCGCCAAACCGGCCCAAACCGCCCAGAACCAAAACCGCCGGTTCCGGTTCGGTCCTGTTGCACCATTTGGCCAGGTCTAACGTTGTATCAACTTATCTCAACAAGAATAAAAAGTTATACATACAATCATTACAAAGTAATTTAATGAAATATAAATGTCGATTTACATCATTTATGAAACTCTAATGTGAGAACTGTGTTAGCTCCTTTGAGCTGGGTCTCAAATTTTTCTTTCTTTTTTCATTTTTACACGTAACATTGTCCGTGTGCTTTCTTGTTTGACTTTCTTTTCTTTAATAAATACTTTTGTAGTCCTAAACAGCTCTAAATTCACATGTCATCCTTCAAAATAGAAAAAGAAGGAAAGAAAAACTTTGGCACAAGTCATGAGATTCCCAAGCTGCCTGTAATTCTTTAAACTATATTCATACACCTGTTGCATCCCTCCTCCACTTATCAAATCTGTTCCTTTATTAAAAAACAGACACTCTTTTAACATTGTAAAAGGGTCGTGTATATAGAGTTTTGCAATTAAAAAATTATGTACTAACACAAATATCCTACCACTTGTGCTTATACAAGTTGTAGCTAGAACCATAATATCTCAAATCATGGAAGAAGAAGAAGATGAAGCTGAGGTGCTATTAGTAAAGAAAAAATCATCATCACTTCCATTACAAACATCATTTCATGAAGCTAACATTGAACTGAAGAGAATAAAAACAGGGCTCATGTGGGTTTTTCTTGATCAATCCAATGTTTGGAGGGCTTGTCTTTCTTGGTCTGTCTTTTGTCTACTCACCATCGTTATCCCTTTAACATGGCATATCGTGTTCACGTGTTCGAGCTGCGAAAGCTTTCAAAGAAGGCCTTATGATGGGATTGTTCAGCTTTCTCTGTCGGTTTTCTCTGCGCTTTCGTTTATGAGTCTGTCTTCCTTTGCAAGAACTTATGGGGTTAGGAAGTTTCTGTTTCTTGATAAGTTAGGACAAGATAATGAGAAAGTTAGACAAGGCTACACTCAACAGATTCATGTAAGTTGCTTTTGTTTGTGTCTTTTTCTCTGTCTTTTTATAGATTGTCGAGATTCTGATACACTTCGCAATGAATGAATAAAGATTCAGTAATATAATAAATAAAATTGGTGTTTGATATATTAAAAGTAACTGATGATGCAATATGCTTATGCATGGTTAATGATGCAGATATCAATGAAGCTACTAGCAACCTTTGTTGTCCCATGTTTCCTAGTAGATGGTGTATACAAGATATGGTGGTTTGGCTGGGCAGGAGGATCTGAAATGCCCTACTTGTACAACCCTTACTTAAGTAACATCATAATGTGCATGCTAATAATGGCATCATGGCTATATAGATTATCAATATCACTGCTGGTGTGTGTACTTTTCCGTCTGATTTGCTATCTACAGATCCTAAGGCTTGAAGATTATGCACAAGTGTTTGAGAAAGAATCAGATGTGACATATGTGTTGTTAGAGCATTTGAGGATTAGGAGAAATCTGAGGATTATAAGCCATAGGTTCAGAGTGTTCATTTTGTCTACTTTGATTCTTGTCACTGCTAGTCAGTTTGTTTCTCTGGTTGTTACTATAAAAAATGGGACAAGAACCAAAACCAACATCCTAAACACTACCGGAGAACTCGTGGTACGTACGTTACGTGCTTAAATCACTTTAATTTGACACAACGAAACGAATGTACGTCGTCTATCACAACCTGATGATGTAGCCTTAAACCACTCCGATGATGACGTGGCATTCATTATGTCATGTTGTATGGCATTTGTTGTGTCAGAATCGTTGTGAAAATGATATTATTTCTGTAACATATCCTTGTTTGATTAATTGCATGATGATGATGTTGTGTTGTACACATACATGCAGCTATGCTCAATCATATTGGTAACAGGGCTATTCATATGCTTGAGAAGTGCAGCAAAAATCACACATAAGGCTCAGTCAATTACATCCCTAGCAGCAAAATGGCATGTTTGTGCTACCATTAACACATTTGACAGCAATAATAATGTTGATGATGTTGACACTACTCCATTAGGTGACATTACACCAGATCATAGGTTTTATGATTTGATTACTAATTCAGATGAGGAAGGAGATGGTGATGATGTCATTGATAACACCAAGTTAGTTGGGATTCAGACTTTGCATTCTATGTCTTACCAGAAAAGACAAGCACTTGGTGGGTTTTTTTTTTTCTTTCTTTTGATCTTATTTGTGTCATAACGAGTAACACGACATGTTTTGAACATCTTAATTAATTTTCTTTTACAATTGGTTGGATGCAGTGACGTATTTTGAACACAACAGAGCGGGGATAACGGTGTATGGATTTATGTTGGATCGGACATTGTTGCATATGATTTTCGCGATAGAGTTGTCGTTGATGTTGTGGATTCTCAACAAGACGGTTAATAACATTTGAAGGGCATAGGGTAAAAATTATGTTGTGTTGCAGTTGTTATATGGTTGTAAAAATTCCCACCACAATAAATGCGAGTTGTTACTGTAAATGCCATTTCTCATAATTTTTTTTTATAAATGAAGCGAATTATTAATCGTATAAGTAATGCCTAAATGATTATTGATGAGCAAGATCGTTGAGTCTAAACGATGGATTCAATAAGTTCTTGCCAATAACAACACCTACCGAACAAAAATATTAAACTAAAAGCTCGTTTAATTGTGATGATGTCTTTGGTCTTCGTATGCTATTAAAATTCTACCCTTTTTGTTACAGATTATTAATGCTACAAATATATATAGAGAAAATTAGGTAAAAGTCCAAATTTTCCACCTTAATTAAGTGTTAATCCACACTCCAAATAAAAGTTGCAATAAGGACAAAAATTATTGGATTGGACTAAATTACCCTTAATACACCTTTTCCCTAAATAGGTCTCTGATTTGTTCTCCAAGAAGGAGTCGTACAATGGGAGTGCCGTGGTCGCAATTCGGCAAAAATTTCTTCGCAATCGCCATTGATTGCAAAAATTTCACCACCGTCTTATTCTCCTCCATTGTCGTTGATTCAATGCGAACACGGTGAACTCACTTGCTAATTCAATGCGAAGTATATAGATTGGTAGCCATCGGTTGAATTCAAGCTCACTCCCTGGGGGATTCAAATGAGCCCTAGAAGCCCCATGCCTATTTGACCCGGATTCATGAGCTCGGTAAGGAGAACTCCATTGACTCGGCTAGTCCGGGTCCAGTTTCGAATACGGGTCCTAATGTCGGGTGGATTTCGGAGCTAGTAAAGTAATTGTGGTTTGAGCAGGTTTTGTATACCAATGTGGGTATCGTGGTTTGAGCAGGTTTTGTATACCAATGTGGGTATCGTGGTTTGAGCAGGTTTTGTATACCAATGTGGCCCAAAATGCATAGAATCAAACTTATCTTTTTGTAGTTTCATGTAACCAGCTTACCCACAGCAATACAAAGCTGCAACAGGTGGTCAAAAGTAGCAGAATTCAATTAAGAGTGCATATGCTATGGGTAAGCTAAAGATGGTTGCTTCCGAGTTCGAAACTGCCTCGAAAGTGGTGAAATACTGCTTGGAATGGGATTGTGAGATACTTCTGAGGTCATTAGGATGGAATATGCAGATAAGTTTTTGCAGCTTTGAAATATATCTTGAATCGGATTATGAGATACTTATATATGCAACTACACCCAGATAAGTTTTTGTTCGGCTGGACGTGGCATAATCTAATACACGGTCTACTGTGTCTTGAAGGCAGATGTTTTCTGGTTCAACTTGTCCTCCATGGTTAAAAGTCTGATACTGGACACATATTGGATGAAGAAATCCTTGGTTTTTCCAAAAAAAAAAGAAGTGCTAAAAAATCGAGTAAATAACGGAAGTTTTTGACTGCATTTTTGGACGTCGACTCTCCACGTCCCTTTGCCACTCTTCAGAACCGCTATTTCTGAGTTCAAATCGATGGTGTTCAACGTCTTGACGAATGCCGGAGGTAGTTTCTGTATGAAAAAAAGAAGAAAAAAACAGATGAATAATGTCAATGCACTGAGATGATTAAGAAAAATGAAAGATTCATGAAAAAAAAAAAGATGAATAATGTCAATGAACCGCTATTTCTGAGCTTATGCAAGCACCGTTATTTTTTCTGAATTCAACTGTTAGGTGTAAAGCTACATGATTGAGCATGTTTCATGTTTTGAGGTGAAAACGAAAAAAGGTGAGGTTTCTTATTTGAAGATTCATGACAGGAATGATAGGTCCAGGATGTTTAGACCAAGTTTAGAACAAGTTTTGAGCCTGAAGTTTAGAACAAGTTTGCCATGTTTGATATTCGTAAAATCGCATCAATATCGCATCGCATCGCATCGCAATGCATCGCATCGCATCGCAATCGATATTGTATCGCACCGCATTAGTAATTTGCCTTATATGAGCCAGATATGTGTGCCTTGAAGTAGTCATTTGAATTAAGCCTTAATTGATACTAATTACCTGCCTTGAAGTAGTCTCCTTATTTTACTAGCTGCATATTTTGTTCCATTTCTTTTTTGGGGCTTTAGTTTCTGCCATTTTTGCTGTTTTCTGCTATTATGGGTGTTGCTTTGAGGTGGAAAAATGTACAAAGTTTGGGGTATTACTTTTCAGCTATTTTTGCTGTTGAATTTTGGTGTTGGTGTTAATTTGAGTGGAATATGTAAAGATTGAAGCTTTATTCTTCTGCCATTGTTGCTGTTTTTTTGGACTGGTCTTTCTTCCATTATGGTTTTCCATTTTTGATGTTTATTTGGGCCTTAATTTCTGCCAATTATTGCTGATAATTTAGGAGAGATATGCAAAGATTGGAGCTTTACTTCACAGCTAATATGAGGAAAATATGCAAGAAGCATTTTGCTGAAGGTTTTTTTTGGCCTTATATGAGCCTTATATGATATTGTGTCACTTGAATTAAGCCTTAAATGAGCCTTGTATGAGCCAGATATGTGTGTCTTGAAGTAGTCACTTGAATTAAGCCTTAAATGATACTGATACTGATACTACTGATACTACTGATACTGTTACTGATACTGATACCGATACCGATACTGATACTGATACTGTGTTAGTGTAAATGCTGCAAATAAATTCGGCTTTCAAATACTACGTCGAAATGATATCAAACGCGGTCTCAAAATGAAGATAAAAAAAAATATGAACTTTGGTGAAACAATTTTGATGATCGGTGTTCTAAATCAAAAGTTATGGTCGTTTATAAGAAAAAACGCTCCGGTTAATACAAATATTTTTTCATTTTTCAAAATATACGTCGGAAGGGTATCGTATTTGGGCTCAAATTGAAGAGCAAAAAAAAACATGAATTTTGGTGAAAAAATTTCGATGATCGGAGCTGTAAATCAAAAGTTACGGTTGTTTGAAAAAAAAAAAAAACATATAAACAGCTACAGTAAATATATCATGCAAACAATACACTGAAGCTATGCGCGCATCTCCTAAAGGGTATTTTTATCCGTCTGAAATTGTTTGTCCTTTTTGCAACTAAAAAAATATGTGTGCCCTATTTATTTATTTTGTGCCAAAAGAGGACTTTTAGCTCTTTATCTCATATATATATTACTTTTAATCACACCGAAAACATATCATATCAGTTTTCGTTAAAGATTCTACATAATAATGCATATTTCATGTGATTAAAAATGAAATGTCTATAATATATAATATGAAGAAAGGTTTTTTTTTTTTTTTTGTACTTTTCCGTTTCACATTTAGCCAGTGTAATAGTCAAAGAGAAGTAGAGTTTGTTAAATACAAATAAATAAGTTCAGTTACAAGTGACCACTAGTTTGTTTTTTTCTTTCATATTATGAGTGTGTGGTCAGAATCACACTCACGTTACCGTTCACTTGAGAGGATCCTAGCCTAGCTAACTCCGCCAGGGGAATGGATTTTTGTGCAAGCGTTTTTCCACATAATTTCCTACTCATTCCTACTACGTACGTACTATGATTGTAATGTATCACATGATTCACATCATTTCTTCTTCCACAGCTAATTATATATAAACCTCATCCCCCCATCAAATTAAATGCATTCTAAACACTTGTTTCAAAAACAAAAACATAAATTCTTCAAATTAATTAATGGGAATGGGAGCAAAAGTAGTGATGAAGATGAGTTGCTATTGGGGACTAGTGTGTATAATGGCGGCGGCTTTATTAATGTGGTCTGTAAAGGGAGAGGTAAACTGCCCAGAAGCAGTAGAGAACTTGCTGCCATGTAAGAGTTATCTGATGGGAAACGACGAGATATCGATACCATGTTGTAAGGCAGCTGAATCAGTGAGAGATATGGTGACTAGTCTTGAGGATCGTATCGCTATGTGCGAGTGCTTCAAATTTACTGGCATTTATATGCAAGTTAATCTTCAACATGCTAGGAATATTACCCGTGTCTGTCAACTCACCTTGAATTTTGCTGTCGATACTACCGATGATTGCACCAAGTAAATTCATTATTACTCATTTTTCACTCACTACTCACTACTCAGTCTTATAGAAGAAGAAGAAGAAGAAGGCGTCAATTTACTAATTTTATTTGTTCTTGATTGATTTGCAGGGGATTTTAGAGGCTGCGAGCGAGCGAGCAAGCAGATTGAATCGATCGAGTATATGGATGTTGATCTGTCTTTGATGGATGGATGGTTTAATTCCTGAAGAAAGAATTAAGAATGTTTGTTATCCTTAATTTGCATTGTCTAGCTAATTATGGTTTTAGTTGTTGTCTTTAATTAATTGTAAGATGGATCGATATGCGCTATGTATTGGAATTAATTAATACTACAAACTTTCTTTCTTTCTTTCTTTTTTTTTTGAGGGGTACCTTTCTTTCTTTCAACATGATGCTGCTGCTGCTCACTTTATATTCATTCATTAATGCAAATGGCATAGTATATATATACAAAAACAAGGTTTATAGTAATATATAAAAGACAGAATTTAATTAACGGAATTAAATCATTTCAGATGTACAACTAATAAATACTACAACCTTTCATTCTTCTTGATTGTATCCTGAATTTAGAGCTTGAAAACTACTCGATCGATCCTGACTTGTTCGTGTTAGGATCAAACGCTTACCGTTGTACTAAAACCATTTGGTGATAGTAAATGTGTTACTTAATTTATTTTCTAACACAATACATTTTTTCTGCGCGTGCCTTAGTCAAATCCTCTTACGCACGCTTGAGGATGCTGGTACACCCCAACATCTACAACCGTGGAATCATTACGCAACATGCCCCCAACATCTGCAACCACACTGTGGAATCATTACGCGGCATGCTACTTTCGGGATTTGAACCGGTGACCTCAGGGGTGGCTGCAGGAATTTTGACATGTGGGTCAGAAATTTATCAATTTTTTTCCGTAGCACACATATATTTAGATATTCAATTCTATACATGTAGTTATTTGGGTCAATAGACAAAAACAGAGGGTCATTACATGAAAATAAGGAGGTCTCTTCACATATATGTGTGTTTATAAAAAAATCATCCTGGATATGGCATAGTGGTAAAGTGGTAAAGGGTAGGGCGTGGTTTAGTGCCTAGCTGCGTCTGAAAGCCGGAGTGTGGGCGTTCGAGTCCTGTAAAGGGCCGGCCCCTTTCGGTAATAAGATAAAATAAAGCAAACCCCTTTCTCGGAAATGCTGTGCTCTCTCGATTAACCTCTCATCGCACTCTATCGCGGACGTGGGATCGGGGCGAGGGGACCATTCCGGTTAGGGTTTAACCGTTTTACTTATCACACACACAAAAAAAAGAAAAGGAATTTGTCAGTAATTAAAATTCTTTACAGAAAAATATGTATATATATGTATTTCACCTTGATGAAGTCAATGTTGTTGGCCTATCTTCATTAAGCTTTGTCTAAGTTTAAACTATTTTAATCCAGTCATGAGGTTTCAGTTTGCAGACTTAAATTACCTTGGAAATATTCAGCCGAATCATTATTAAATAGTACAGATAATGTATCTGCACTGCAGTATACATGTAAATTCTTTCCGGCAGTTTGTACACATATGTCAGAACAATGAAAATATAAAAAAAATGTATTTGAAAAATATCCGCCTGTTTGTTTGGAACAACTTTGTTGTTTTTTATGTTGGGATCGATCGATCAAATATCATCTGTCATTTGATTGTGGGATTTATGTAGTGGTTATTATTGGGAGCTCCGGCCGGCCGCTTAATTATTTTTTTTCTTTTCAATATTAATCCATCTTCAACTTCAAAATTTGACCCAACTCCTCCTAATTAAATTTTGAGGACTATATTTTCATCATCATCATCTTCTTAATTTAATTTGTGGTCTTCAATTGCTATCTACTAGTATTATATCTTCTGAAGCACACAAGGCATCTTGTTTAATGGCTGTAAGTTTCATCTTCTCCTTAGAGCAAAAGCCGTGAAAATGTGCTGGTAGTTATATAAGTTTTCCCATTAATTATTTTTCTTGATGTAAAATTAAGGATGCTCTTTTTTTTTTCTTTGGTTTTTCTAATTATTTATTGTGTATATATACAGCAGCAGCAAAGATCACATGTACCAAAATTTGGGAATTGGGAAGGAGACAACGTCCCATACACAGCCTTCTTTGATACAGCACGGAAAGAGAAAGTGGGAACCAATGGTGTAATGATAAATCCAAATGATCCATCACAAAATCCAGAAGCATTCAAGTATATTGCTAATAATAATGGGATTGAAAGTGAAGTATCAGGTTCAGGGCCAACAAGTAGTCTTGAACAATCTGCTGTTTCTTCTGAGAAATACCATGGTGATACCGAAGGCCGTGGCGGTGGCCAACGGAGGCCCCCCCCGAATTATAGAGGAGGAGGGATGAATATTAATGGTAATAATAATAAGAGTATGATGACAGCTTCAGAATCAATGAGTAGTGATAAAAGTAATGATTACTCAGTTTTGAATCTGCCTACTCGTTTGGATATTGATGATCATCATAAAATTAGAAGCTGGAACAATCATCCTCCTATTCACAACAACAACAACAACAACAACAGGCAGCTAAGACCTGCTGCAGCTGGTCTCACCAATCCAAATGATGATATTGTAAGTTGTTAACTTAACCTGCTTTCATCTTTATTAATTTCTTTCTGGAGATTAATTGTTACTGACACCACACCACACCATACGTATGTACGGTTGTAATTATATAACACCACACGTACATGCATATATCGACCTTCGATCTTAAAGTCGTAACTAGACCATACAATTGACTTTCAGAAGGTTCAACTTAATATTCGATCATTAATTCAAAAGTGGATTCTAGGTCATGTAATGTATTTTTGTAAGGTTGAAAGTCTCTTTGTTTTCCATTGCATGTCTTGTATGTTTCCTTTATCCTAGGTTGTGAACAAGGCACACAGCGCGTTTTCGGGGAATTCTACCCTAGAAACCTTGATATTGAGGAGTTATCACTTGTTTAAATCCATTTTGACATGTGTCCTAGCCTTTTCAAATCCTTTTATTGAAATGAAGAGATGATGAGTGTATGTTTATAAGGTTGGGACACATCATAATCTGATTGCAGTAAGTGATAACTCCTCAATAGGGAGTACGTCCCTGTAGTAGATTTTTTCTCATTTGACCGTGACATCACACGACTACAAACACCAAACATTTCAAAAAGTCGGATCTAAACCATAGAATCAACTTTTACCTGATTGATTGTCCCATGCTTGACCGACAAAAAGTCGTTTTAAAAAAGGGGGTTTAGAATCAACTTACGTACAGAAAGTCAGTTTATCAGTATATATGGTGCCACAGCCGTACGTATAGCAGGTTGGATGTGGTGCCGGTAACATAGTCCTTATGAAATGAGTACCGAAATTCGGGGCATGGGATGATCAAGACCCTAGATCTGGAGAAGGATTTACAGTGATCTTCAACAAAGTGAAAGAAGAAAAACAGACTGCTGCTGCAAAGTTCCCTCCTGTCCATGTTCAATATCAGAACACCAACACTCCACAACACTCATCTAAATCTTCTAAGGTACATACATATACAAAACAATTTTATTTATTTAATTGCTTGATCGAGTTTGCCACCGAAGAATTATTGCCATACATTATTTTCAATTTTCTTTCATTTAATTATTTTTGCAGAGGTATTGCTGCTTATTTTGAAGAATTAATGTAGAATTCAAGGAACAATATATACCGAGTTTTGGTCTGTTGCCTACAACTTTCAAAACAATACTATTATTAATTACAACATTTTTCATTACTACTACTATACCTAATACCATGTGATGAACACAACACATCTTCTTCATATATTAATTTCTTTGTATTATTGTATGGAACGATAAGTAGTAGTACGTACCAAGTATTATGGATACATTTGTGAAGATGATGTTTGTATTTTATGATCCTAGTTTACTTTTATTTCCAGGAGGTCGGTTAATTAATGTTCAATCATGCATTTGAGCTTTCATTATGTTAAAACATAGATGGGAGACTTGCAGACCTCAGTTTAAGAAATACTAAAACAGAAACAATACAAACATAATGAATGGCAGGTTGATAATACACAGAAACAAAGATAACACAGTGATTTAACGTGGTTTCCGGCGTTGTGCCGACAGCTACTCCACCGACTGAAAATGAGATATTCTATTATGCACAGAATTACAAGGATCTTCACACACTTTTAAAAAACACACTCTTGCATTGATTACAACATTGGTATTTATAGGCACAAATCCCTAATCCTAACCGCCATAAAATCTTTGTCGGAATTGTCATAAATACCCCAGATGTGGACCCCAGCTTCAGCGTTATCCACCAGATGAAAACTCAGCTCAAAACTGACTCTCCCAGACTTGTAATCGATCAACTGCTCATATGCGGAACTCAGCTATACTCGGCAAACCAAACTGACTGCTGACTTGAAAAAAAACTCAGTGCATTTCATCAAACTGACTTTCACAGAAATGAATATACTTACTGACCTGACCCTCATTCTCAGGCGCAGTTTTACAGATTAGTTCCACCAGTTTATTCATCAGTTTAGAGATCAAGTTACCAAAACTAACACATTAATTCCTAGTGTTTTCATGATTCATCTTTGGTGATTATAGTAGAGATATACACAAAGCCAGCACTAATTAGCTCAGGAAACACATGCATGAAAAGCAAAAGAGCTAAGGTCATCTATATACACAAGGGGCGTTGTTAGACAACACATCGGGACACCATATATACTTTAAACTATGTTTAATTTAGTTTAACTTTACAGATATCAAAAATAGGCATTCCAACTCAATCTCTACCGAATGCTGAGTTTACTTTGGAATTTACAGAAGGTCGAATGTTATCGTACTGCCTTTAATTAAAATAGATTCGTTGTGGTGTCATTAATTAACAATTCCTATACAGAAGCCAATAAGAATGAACAAGCAGATCAGCATGTGTAGAATTGAAACAGCTCCTTAAATACAACATTAATTAATTTGCATGGTTGCTTTAACACCAATTAATATATGTCTTTCTATTATAACAATTAGCACTACTACAAAAAAGCATAAAAATCACGGTTTTTAAGTGTGATATATTTACATTAGTCACGGCTTCCAAAGTGTGGCATATTGAGGTGTGACATAAAGTACTTTAACTCAATCACAGTTACAAACTGTGATCTATTATAATACTTATCACACTTAAAGCCCGTGATCTATTATAGTTGGTATCACACTTAAAAACCGTAATCTATTATAATTTCATCACATTTAAAAACGCGATCTATTATAGTAGTTATCATAGTTAAAAACCGTGATCTATTATAGTTGTTATCACACTTAAAAACCGAGATCTATTACAATTAAAACACATTTAAAAATCGCGATCTATTTTAGTTGTTATCACACTTAAAAACCGTGATCTATTATAATTTAAATCACACCAATAAAAGTGTTTTTTTTTTTCAAAAACAATATATAAGAACACATATTTTTTGTCTTTGTTGGGACTCGAACCCGGATACTCCGGATTAACAAGCCACACTTATTACCACTAGACCGATGTTTTCTTTCTTCTAATTTTTGACCACACTAAACTAAAATCTCATTATAAAATACCATATTATTTTAATCACAAATAAAAATCGTGATTGATTGATTTTTTGTCTCATTTTTCCTAAAAACCGTGATAATAAAAATCGTGATATATTTTAGTTGTTATCACACTTAAAAACCGAGATCTACTATAATTTCAACACATTTAAAAACTGTGATCTATTTTAGTTGTTATCACACTTAAAATCTGTGATCTATTATAGTTTTTATCACACTTAAAAACCGAGATCTATTATAATTTCAACACATTTAAAAACTCTGATCTATTTTAGTAGTTGTTATCACTCGTAAAAACCGAGATATATTATAATTTCAATCACACCTAAAAAAGTGTGATCATTTTTTTTTCGAAAACGAAATATACGCACACATATCTTTTGTTGCCATTGGGACTCGAACCCGGATACTCTGGATTAAGGAACCACACTAATTACCACTGGGCTGATGCCCACTATATTATCATTTTCAACCACACTAATCTAAGATATGATTATAAAATATCATATTTTTTAATCACAGTTAAAAACCGTGATTGATTGATGTTCTTGTCTCAGTTTTCTTAAAAACCGTGATAATAAAAACTATGATCTATTTTAGTTGTTATCACACTTAAAAACCGAGATCTATTACAATTAAAACACATTTAAAAACTGTGATCTATTTTAGTTGTTATCACACTTAAAAACCGTGATCTATTATAATTTAAATCACACCAATAAAAGTGTTTTTTTTTTTCAAAAACAATATATAAGAACACATATTTTTTGTCTTTGTTGGGACTCGAACCCGGATACTCCGGATTAACAAGCCACACTTATTACCACTAGACCGATGTTTTCTTTCTTCTAATTTTTGACCACACTAAACTAAAATCTCATTATAAAATACCATATTATTTTAATCACAGTCAAAAACTGTGATTGATTGATTTTTTGTCTCATTTTTCCTAAAAACCGTGATAATAAAAATCGTGATATATTTTAGTTGTTATCACACTTAAAAACCGAGATCTACTATAATTTCAACACATTTAAAAACTGCGATCTATTTTAGTTGTTATCACACTTAAAATCTCGTGATCTATTATAGTTTTATCACACTTAAAAACCGAGATCTATTATAATTTCAACACATTTAAAAACTCGATCTATTTTAGTAGTTGTTATCACTCGTAAAAACCGAGATATATTATAATTTCAATCACACCTAAAAAAGTGTGATCATTTTTTTTTCGAAAACGAAATATACGCACACATATCTTTTGTTGCCATTGGGACTCGAACCCGATACTCCTGATTAAGGAACCACTACTACCACCACCTTGCCGATGCCCACTATATTATCATTTTCAACCACACTAATCTAAGATATGATTATAAAATATCATATTTTTTAATCACGATTAAAAACCGTGATTGATTGATGTTCTTGTCTCGCTTTTCTTAAAAACCGTGATAATAAAAACTATGATCTATTTTAGTTGTTATCACACTTAAAAACCGAGATCTATTATAATTCAACACATTTAAAAACTCGTGATTTATTTTAGTTGTTATCACACTTAAAAATCGTGATCTATTATAGTTGTTATCACACTTAAAAACCGAGATCGATTATAATTTCAACACATTTAAAAACTCGATCTATTTTAGTAGTTGTTATCACACTTAAAAGCGAGATCTATTATTATTTCAATCACACCTAAAAAGTGTGATCATTCTTTTTTTTCACACCTAATAACTGTGATAAAAAATTTAAGTGTGATATATATATACATTTTACTTGTCTCGGTTCTTTTAAAAGTGTGATGCTTATCTTTAGATAAGTGTGATTTATATCTCTTTTCTTATTAGTGCAAATAATTTGTCTCACTTTTTCTATAATTGTGACAAAAATATAATGAATTCAGTCACAGTTTAAAAATGAGAGTAATTGATAAAATTTATCTCGCTTTCTCAATAACCGTGACAAAAATATCATACCAATTTAGTCACAGATTAAAAGTTTGATAGTTTGGTATAATTTATCTCGTTTTTTCAATAACTGTGATAAAAATATCATATCAATTCTCACATCGTTTTAGATGTGAGATTGATATATATAATTTATCTCGCGTTTTTTAGAAACCGTGACGAAATATCTTATCAATTCGATTACGAGTTTAATAATGAGATTAATTGATATAATTTATCTCGGTTTTTCAATAATCATGACGGAAAAATCATATCAATTAAGTCACACTTTAAAAATGAGATTGATTAATATAACTTATCTCGCTTTTTCAATAAGCGTGATAGAAAGTTCGTAAGTGTGATATATATATTTTCGTTGTCTCAGTTTTATTGAAACTGTGATTGTTTTCGTATCTTAAGTGTGACCTATGTCCAATTTTGTAGTAGTGTAGGGGTTGGGGGTGGAACCTTGATTACAACTATATATGAGATTTTTACAATACTGGCCGGGAAATATTTTACAGTAATTTTTGTAACAAGGAAAAATGGGAAATATTTTACAGCAGCAATAAATATTATTTTTCTAATTAAATTAATAATGCAGTCCAAAATTTTCCACCAAGAAAACTCAGAACACTCGTCAGAGAACTCTTCTCCTCCACCTGCTGCAGCTCCCCTCCGCCGTCAACTTCCTCTCCACAACCGCTACCATTACTAGTCGATTCCTCCTCCGCAGAAACACCCTGCTCAAAAACTTCTGATTCCCGACTCAAACTTTTCTCGACCGGCCGGTTCATCAACTCATCATTATTACTTAACTCATAATTAGACGACCCTTTTGATTTCTTCCTCCTCTGCTTCTTGTTCTTGTTTAACGACGACGACGACGACCCTTGTTCAAAAGCATCAATAATTTCATGAATCACTTGACGGTTCGGAGATGCATCCCATTTCACCCAGTAGCTCATATAACACCTAAAACAGTTGCAATTGAAAGATGTTGGATGGTCAACAACACCGCTTTTAATTTTATTACCACCACATAAGGATGCCGGGGCGGAGGCGGAGGCGGAAACAATAGAGCAAGAAATAAGATAAGCTAAGACTTGTTTGTCTTCAGGAGATAAAACGACAGTCAATGCTAAAATAGTTGGTGGAAGAAAAGCAAGATAGTCATCATATGTTAAGGGATGAACTTTGCCTTTTCTAGAAAGCTTCTTCATCGTCGATTATATATATATGGAGGATGTGTGAGATTGCTTTGCTGCTATATATATATATATATATATATGGTGGTTAGAGAGTGAGTGAGTGTGTCTGTGTGTGTGTGTTTCGGTTTAGAGATCGAAGAAACAAAAATGTTATGGGAGGGATGAATTTAGTTGACTGATAAAAGTTGAACTTTAAAGAGGAAGGAAGGCCCGGTTTAATAATTGAGGTTTGAAAGAGTCGATGAAGAAGCTGCTTAACTAGAAATTGGTGACGTGTTTCTCGGATTCCAAAGCCATACCAATGAACTGGGGAAGGGGAAGGGGAGGGCTTGGGCTTTTATTTGTACTACTTTCATATCTCTACCGATATACTATCATATTTATTTGGAACATTTTGGAACTCACAAGATTTAAGGAGATATTAATTAATAAATTGTTTAGTCATTTAAAACTTAACTAATGTATTTTTTTTTAATCCTTTTATATATAGTTCTATTTTTACGATATTTAAGAGGCATCAATTAATGAGTTGGCAATTTAGGCAATTAAAGCAAAACTTTAAGTTCATTTTGAGTTATGAGACTTATTTTGGGACAGCCAAAAAAGGAATAAGTTCCAAACAAATTGGGACAGAGGGAGTAGTATTTGTGCCTTATATTAAAATGATATCGTTAAAGTTCTATTGCTACTATTCGATCTTTTTAGTGTCGATAATGAATCGGCTTTACGGGGAAGCCGATTTTTTACTATAAAATCGAATTTCACGGGTTCATTCTATAACAAACTCCTTAACTAAACTAGTGTAGAAGATGCTTTATATATGATGGATGTAAGTAGTTCTTTTGCATGTTAGTATAAGAAGCTCTTTAACTAGTGTGTGATTATCATCAATGTGATTGAAACATGAAAGTAACTACAGACTAAAAATGGTAGAGCGTGTTTGACTCATACGTACGTGCACTACAAGCCTCAATCATGGTGAGGGATCGAAGCAACTCTCCTTAAGCGATGAATTAAGGGCTAGTAACCTAGCTACTTGTAACTTGTGACTCGCAGGCTATATATAAATTGACCTTGATCGAGTTTGGGTGGGGTTGAGGACCTGCCACTGACCCTCGTGGTCACCATATATGGTTGTAATATGTTTATACCGAGATGTGAGAGCGTCGTCTGATAGATTGTGAAAAGACAATATAAAAGACAAGGTTGTAATATGTTTATACCGTAGATGACCGGTTCCGGGCCGGTTCCGGGCCCATGGCGTCGTCCGGGTGATAGATTGTGAAAAGACAATTAAATTCTTAAAAGACAAGAATGTCGCAAATCTATATCAAAGTCTCGAAGTATTACTCACACGTGTCATGAACCACTTGAGTTGTGCATATTTCAAGTATGACAAACAAACTTACATATATACAATGCATTTGTTAAAGCAAAATAATTAAGCTTAATTAAAATTAATGGCTCCGCCACCATCCCAATATATCCCGGTCAAAATCGTACTCCACATTCGTATCAATCTCGAAAGTGGTTTAAAAGGACCTCGGCCTTGGCCTTTTCGCGGAAAAGAGAAACTTTTCCACCTCCGGGTTAGTAGAACTTGTACCCGCATTATAGGAGGCCTAGTATCCCCAACTCCGTAAAATATCATAATGAGCGTACAAATCGTAAATAATTTAAGTGAAAATATAAATTGACATCATGGTCTAAAAGATAAAGATAAATCCAAATCTCTCATCATAGTTTAAAACCTCAAATCCATCTAGACTTCGGTACATATGAGATCTACAACCTCATTCCTACTCACCCTTGTGCTGTATGGAAATATATCGAAGTCGTACATATTATTTGTCTATCAAATCTAATGTTTAATAAGAAATATATTATTATGTTGTGGCACTATCACAATATATATCCGTTGCCAACCGTTGGTTAAATTGGAACTTTTGAAGGAAAAAGAAAAAGAAAAAGAAAAAGGAAAAGGAAAAAAAAAGGGGAAAAAAACGGTAAAAAAAAAAATAAAAAAAAAAAAAGCAAAAACCGCCGGTTCCGGGTCCTCCGGGCCGGTTCCGGCCGGTTCCGGCCGGTTCACGTTTTTTACCCGAAAAAAATTTCAATGTCATTATTACATATTTCTATGTTCAAGTTGTATTTTTTAACAATAAACCCTTAAAATTAGCAAGAGAATGTATTATTATTACACACTAAAAAGACAAAATACAAGTGAATGTCACATTAATTTCCCCACTTTGACGGAATGCAAATTTTCTTATAAAAAATTATCTCATAAAATTCTATGTATGACTTATGTAACATGCGGCAGTTTGAATGAGTCAGCGCTAGTATTTTTGGAGTATGACTGAATCGTAAACAAGACTAAAAAGATGTACATTTTCTTCACTACGTGTTTACTTTGAAAAGTCTTGATGGGATATATACAATTAATAAAGAATATTCATACGTTATATAAATCATAAATAATGTTCATACCTTATATCCTCAATATTCTAACCCATGGTTATGGGTTTATGTTGCATCTACCACTAACGAGGGTCAGACCAACTTTTGCCACGTATCATCCATAGAATGACTAAATCATTAATGAGGGTAGAGAATTGATAAGTCATAAGGGCTAGGGTTTTTAAGTCTGACTAGAAAGAACAGACCGGAACTTCATTTGGGACGTCTGACCCGTCCTTCTGATCAGACCACCGTAGGTCGGCTCGGTCATGTCGGAGCCCGGGTAGCGTAGCTAAGGTCGAGACAACATGAGGAGCTCACCGCAGGTCGTGCAAAGCTTTCCATATCCGATGTTTAGCACGTTCCTATATTATAGGATAAACATAGAAAGAATCGCATGGTATAATGACGCTTATCTTATCATGTAAATGTGTCCATAATTATCCCTAAACAACGGGATTGAAATAAGATAATCCTTAGGGAATAAGAATACTGAATCCTTGTTGGACAAGAAAAGGGACTAGATGTCCTCTATAAAAACGATCCCTATGGAACTACGAGAGACTTGATTCCAATACAGTCATTGGATACGTAGGCAACTTGGGAGAAATAACTCTCAGGCTCAGTCTAAAAATTATCACAAACACCATCCCCTTTGTTCGATTGTCCTTGAATTGATTGTCACCAAAGTAAATTCGGCTTTGATTCCTACTAGACGAAACCCAGCATCGTCAACCACTTTTCATAAAGACACTAAATTAAGAAAACAAGAGAGTAATTTACTCACTTTACTTTTTGATTTTGTAGTTGCATCTAGCACTTTTTGAAGCTCTTAATAAAGACACTTGATTCGTTATAGGGTACGTAGACGTTATATACGATCTTACCTGACATTTTATGGACATAATGTAACGCCCCGTTCCCGGATACCGAGTCCTTACCCGGAAATAGAACGTTCGGCACGTATAATATAAAATAAATTCTATATTAAGCCTCTACTACGTCGTATCGAGTTTCGCATTTACGGAAGATAAAAGACTTGGGTGTATATATTTATTTGTACAAGATAAGAATAGAAACACAACCATACTAAAGATAGTAAAGATATCTTACAACAACGAACTTCAAATCTTACAACCATACGATGTTCAAATAAATGAAAGAAATACAACAAATATCCTATAAAAAAATGTCATGAGGTACCACATGTCTTGAAATGAAATTACAACATAAAACTTGAAGGGAAACAACATAGTTTAGTAGTAATGAAATATGATAAAAGTATGGCATGACGAGTCATCAAACATCATCCTCGAAGTCCTCATCGAACTCATGTTCCACATGTTCGTCTTCTCAACCCCAAACACAACAAACATGCATTTGAGGTAAGTACAAAGGTACTTAGCAAGAAACGGAAGCTATTGCATTAACTACATTTCACAAAGAATGACTTACATGGTTATTAAGTTATCGTTATTTGACCGACTCAATTCTAGGGTTCACTTCATGCTCATCAACACGTTGTGACTAAACGTTTCTAACTTAACTCAAGTTTGTTACACCGGCATTCAAGGGCACTACGTATGATGCTACCCATCACGAGGTATCGTGTGCAACCTATTAGTGGATCACATCAATAGCCACATGTTAAGACCCGATAGTGTACACGTTCGGCGAAGTCCCTCTACCATTTAGCCGTTTATAGGCCAGTAGAGTTGTTCACTTTATCTGACCGCCCACACATCGCGATATAGACAAGTGCCTTACCAAGAATGTTACGATGTTTAGTCTTTTACTACACACTTATGTAAGTTATTAATCATTAATTAGCCACCTAAGTGTTTTCAATGTAGGAACTCACTTAACAATTCTACTCCCTCACCTAGACTCTAGACACAACACCCTAATCACGTACACAGACAATGATGAATACTAATTAATCAAAGCACAAGCCCTTCATACCATTCCGACGGTCCCGAACTTCAACTCTATGGAAGAGTACATTCGGTGCCGGAACTAAACGCACCAGAAGCTTAATCAAGGCTTGTTCATGTTCATTTAGTGTTATTAGATCCATTAGAACGTTCCTAAAACAAGTATAGTATTAAAACACATATTTTCATGAGAAACTGGGTCAAGAGTGCGCTTGACCTAGACAAGCGTGCGCTTGTGTAACTATTAGCATTCTGTTTTTCATTCAGCCAGCACATGTGTATGCTTGCCCTGGTCAAGCGTGCGCTTGTGTAACTATTAGCATTCTGTTTTTCATTCAGCCAGCGCAGGTGTACGCTTGCTCTGGTCAAGCGTGCGCTTGTGTACCAGAAAAGCCTAAAACCTGCAAATTTATGCACTTTACGATTTCTACTCAAAACCAGCCAAGTTTAACATCATTCTAAACATCATAACAACATAAAATCTTTACTTTAACCTCATATATCATCAAGCAAATGCATGACCACATTTAAACATGATTTCAACATCAAAACACCCCAAAACAAGGCCATAACTTCACCAAATCATAACTAACGCAATAGAGAAGATTTCCTTACTTGATCAAAGCACAGCTCCAAGCAAAACTTCAGAAATTATGCAGACACTTCTCAAACTCCAACAGAAACCTATTTGATCCACAACCAATTCACAAACTAATTAGGATCAAGGTTTCTAACTACCGAGAACTACGAATTACATAACTTTCTTCAGCCAAACATGATCAAAACGTGATGAATCCAAGATTAGGGCTATTTTCATACCTTGATAAAATCTGGAAATCTTAGTATCAAAACGATCATTGCCTTCTCACGATGCTCCTGTTCTAGTTAAATTTGAAAACGGAGTAGTATTTTGTGAAAATTGGTATAAAGTCTCCTTAGTTTTCCTTTGCTCTCAAAGTTTCAAAGTTAAACGTTCTATCAAAAATTCTGATTTTTCTGACAACTCCCAAGTATGATGGGGGGGGGGGGGGGGGTTATTTCTCCAAAATTAACTCCCCTCTTTATTTCCTTAAAAGCCCTTAAACTATTTTCTATAAATTTCCAAAATAACCTCCATTAATATATATATATATATATATATATATATATATATATATATATATATATATATATTTATAAAACTTTAAATCCATAAAAGAAATAAATATAATATTTCGTTTTCGCAAATTGACACGTCTGCTATATATTTCCCGAGAATCGGAATATTATACATAAATTCTTTATACATGTGTGTTTTACTCATTTTACGTACATCATCTCTTCATTCTTACATGTATACTTAACATGTACGGAGGATTTTAACATCGTAATGTACGATTAAGAAGTTACAGTATATGTGCATGAACCCATTTTATACTTAGTTAGCATCCAAGAAGTTATTAAAGGGCAAAACGAAGTTAAATAGATGGCGGATGATCAGTTCCCCCTCCGCCATATTTCCGTGGCTGCAGTGGAAGTTACGAATAAAGAGATAAAGATGATTTTGAAGAAGACTGTGAATCTCACGAGGAAGGACTGATCTTTAAAATTAGATGACGCTCTTTGGGTTAACACGTTGCAGATGCTGTGACTTTGTTGCATTGAAAAGGTTTTCTACATAAATTAAAGATCCATTCCAATATTCAGAATTAATTTGGCTATATTGATAGAAGATAATTTCAAAAATGAAATTCAAAGAAATATAGTAGTTATGATAAAGTCCTTTTTTTTTTTTAAAGAAAACGAGCTCTTTATTATAAACCAAAAATAGAACGTTCACACTTTACAGGGAAAAGCTACTAAACAAAATTACATCAAGAGGCCATTAATCTAAGTTCCAAGCTAGCCTGAATCCGGTTTCGAAGAGGCAAGAATCGATTTTAGATGCCTAAGAAAACCGCTAGAACAGGCTCCTCGGCAATTCCATGCTAGAATATTCTTCATTAAAATTAAGCAGGATGAGGTAATTGGGAGTTTGGGGTCTCCCCAACCACATCAAATAACGGATTGAATCCGGAAGTCATCATCTCATTTACCTCAGACGCAGCCATCAATTCATAGTCCGGTGGATGTGTCTTGACGTGGTCACCGGAGGGGTGGAATAGGACTGCTATATCAGAAGTCGGGTTTTTGGCTTGAAAAGCTTTATCCCCAAGATCTAGAGGTCGTTTAAATGCATTGGACATATCAGAAAGTGCAGACCTCGCTATCAGCGACTTTTTTTTGCAGCAGAAGACCGTTTCATAGATTGTCCCTGAGCCCCCAAGTCCATGTTCTGTTCCTTTCTTTTGGCAATATCAAGAGCAGTAGATGATTGCTTAATTCCACCCTTGATACTCTTGGTACTCTTTAATGTAAATAGTTTGCTATTTTAAGTTATTTTAAAATTAGATTTATCTGTAGGTGAGTGATTTTATCTTTATCTTGTAGCCTATGATCGATTTACTATAAATACCATTTATAATTCTACAAGTTCATTCACTTAATAAAATATAACGAGTCTTTAGTTTTATGGGAAAATTTGGTTTTAGTCCACTTTTCATCCTGTAAATAAATTTTAATCCACACTCAAATTTTTTGTTGATTTAAGACAAAAAAATTTTCTTCCGGACTAAATTACCCTAACGCACCCAAGATCAAGTGAAGGCTATTTTCAAGATCAAACAAATCCGGATTTTTCCAAATATCTTTCTTACATTCCAAAATCACCTTCACAACCACTTGATTCATATCCAGAAGGCATTCCGTAACTTCTTTGAGCGAATCAAATGTAAGCGCCCTAACCTCACCCCCAGCTGCAAGTGTGTTGATTACGTGACTCACTTTCATTTGAAGATTGGTATCGAACGTCGACTGCAGATCTTCATCGATCTCGCACGATTCTTCTTCGTATGAATGAAGGTTAGTAGTATCATTATCATACTCCTCTTTATTTTCAATTTCAGATTCTTCTTGATGATTATTGCTGCTACTACTCTGATTTCCCATTTCGAAAAGATTAATTAGAAGACAGATTTTCGATTTCTGAGAGGAAAAATGGAAAATGTTTTTTGAAGATTTATGGGAAAAAGCAAAAGCAATTCATTTTAAATGGCGGCTAGATTGTTGTTCTGATTTTGTAGCTTAATTTCAAATAAATGTATTTGGTTTCCCATCCTTCAGGTTGCTATGAATTTTGTTGTATTTTGCTTTTGACTTTTCTGGTATTTAATCAATAGTGTTGTTAATGTCAATTTGTAATGTTTTATCTCCCAAGGTCCTTTAAAAGATGTATCAAAGCTAGCCTATTTGTGTCCAATACAGAAAAAATAATCTAAGACCACCAATTCAGAGTGATATTTCCATTTACAAGCCAAATGACAAGTGGAAATTGAGCAAATGTAATGCGAAGAAAAAACCAGCCAACCAATAGTAATGGTACGGCCCCGGTGCAAAGAACGGGAAAAGAACAAACTTCAATTTGTTTCTCACTGACGATACGATATGCCACCCTTCCACGTGGAATGATCTGAGTAGTCCAGTTGGAATGTGGAAGAGGTCCAGGTATGACAATGATGTCGAGTCGGTAGAGACATCTCGACATGATCAAGATTATTTACATTATGAGTTATATAGGAGGTTACCACATCGGCATGACCATGTCGATGTACATCGAGCTGATATCTAAGAGGTAACTTGGACAGGAGGCCAAGGTCATTTTCGTCAATAAATTAAACCGCCCTAAATGTAGGGCAGAAGGGGGCATGAGCCTATAAATACTTGCATCCAGGAACTACGTTAGCTTGATTCCTGGATTCAAAAAGGATACGTAGGCAATTCAAGATACATTCTTGAACCCAAACCGTACAACATAAAAACCACCATCTTTCCATAAAAGGCACCATCTTTTTCACACTCGTTTCTCCTTTCTATTTCACCCCTGTAGATACTAAACAACCTTGACACATCACCGGTGCTTTATTTAGCATCGTCATTTGGCGCTGAAGGAGGGCTTTATCTATCGGTGATTTAGAGAGAATAGTACGATGGCGCCGTCAACAAGAAGAAAAGCGAGCGGTAAGAATGTACGTAAATGAAGAACACACGGACCTGAGCCGGCGGGGGAACAAAACCGAGAATGTCCTAGAAAAGCCCACCGGTTCTAAGGCCGCGCTTGTGCAAACGCAAAAACCTCGGCTTCCTCCCCGCTTGCGGGATGTTGCGGACCACTTGGCGTCGTTAGATGAAGAAGCACTTAAGCGCGTCGTAGCATCGTTGTTTGTTGAAAAGGGACTCCACGATTTTCCGGACAGCAACCTTTAGATCAACCAGCCGAAAAGAGTTAGAAAACGCAAAGGGGAAGAAGCTGGTGGATATCCGAGAAGAATGCGAAGACGAGGTAGAAGTCAGTGCCACCAACTACAAGAAGCGGGCCGCGCAAGAGAAGCCTTTAAGAAGGGTCGAGGAAAGTATACGAGACGAGTTCAATCGAATCGTAGGCAAAGATCGAGACATCGATTGGCTTGAGTCGCCTTTTGTTTCTGAGATCGAGCGTTACCCGATGCCCGAGTCCTTCAAACCCCCGAAAATGGATCCGTATGACGGCACAACAGATCCTGAGGATCATCTATACCGATACATATCGATGATGAGGCTAAGAAATGCGAACGACGCCATGAAGTGTCGAGCATTTGACACATTATTAACAGGTCGAGCTCGAGAGTGGTTCCACAAACTGAGACCCGGGTCGATTTCTAGCTTCGTGCAGTTGGGGCAAAAGTTTCGCGACGCGTTTATTGGAAACAAGAAGTTTCATCTGAGTTCTACCCATTTGACTAACATCAAGCAAGAAAGGAATGAGTCAACTATCGACTATATGAAGCGTTTTAACCTCGAAGCAATGAAGGTCCACAATCTCAATGAGACGCTTCAAGTCAATTTTTTCGTTGCAGGGATCAGGAACATGAAGTTATACGACAAGTTATCTAGAAAGATGCCAGAAAGCATGGACGAATGTGTGAACATAGTCCATAAATTTTGCCAAGGTGAGGAGGCAGTGCGCTTGCACACCATCTCGCTTGGGCTCAACTCGAGAAACGACGCCGTGGCCGGACCAAAGGTCGGCCTAAGAATGAAGGGAAAGCCGGCGTTTTCGATCGGATGACAAGACCCATTACGGATCGACTTGGGAAGAAAGGAAACTTGAAAGACAGAGACTTCATACCCCTTAATCGGTCTCGGAAAGAGGTGCTAGCCATCATGATAAAAAAGAACATTGCTCGGACGCCCAAACCGATATCAAAGGATGTCGAGAAGAGGAAAAACACCCACAAGTATTGTGATTACCACCAAGATGTGGGGCATGACACGGAAGAATGTTTTGATCTAAAGAGAGATATCGACGCTGGCATCCAAGAAGGACAACTCGACGAGGTAGTAGACGGATCGTAGAAAGATGATCCCAAAGGGCGTTGTGAGTATAAGAGGAAGAATTACCATGGAAGAAGAGATCGATCTCCCAATCGGGGCAATCAAAGGCGTAGAGACGGTCATCCGAGCCCGTGAGAAGGGATAATCAGAGAGATGAGCGTCGAGACGATAGAAGGGAAGATCAGAATCGAGATCCTTATGGAGATAACCGAATCGGATATGGGGTGAATACGATTGTGGCGGAACATGTTTTAGACCGACCCCGATCAAGTCAACCCATTGTGGATGAGTCCGGAGAAGCCAAGAAGTTGAAATTCACAACGAGAGGTAGGATATGGACCAGAGACGATGTCCCCAGTACTTATGGCCGCAGTGAGGGTTTAGTAATAGAAGCAGTCATCAGTCGAGGGCTAATAAAGAGAGTCTGTGTCGATAGCGGGAGTGCCGTGAATATCCTATACTATTCAACGTTCAAGGCGATGAAGTTAAAAGATGAAGATATAACACCATTGTCCACCCCGCTATTCGGTTTTACGGACGTGCCATCCATCCCGTTGGATCTATCAACTTGTTAACCACGGTAGGAGATGGTGAGAAGGGGCGAACGATGGAGATGACGTACGTCGTAGTCAAGGCCCCTTCGGGGTATAATGTCATATTGGGTCGACCCGCACTTTATGATTTGAGAGCGATGATCTCCACCTACCATAACAAAGATGAAATTCCCCACCCGGCATGGCACCCACGAGGTAAAGGGAGATGTTGCGGTGGCCGGAATTGCAACCTAGTAACGATTAAAGGAAAGGGTGTAGGCCAAGTGTTAGTTGAAGAGCTAATCCCTGAGGAGGAAGAGGACAAAAGTTGGGTTTCGGTCGATCCAACGGAAGAAGTTCGAGTTTGGGAAGAAGAAGAAAGCCAGGGAGTTCGACTCGGGAAGTGGATTCCACACCCCGATGTTCAGACGTTAGTCGATCTCCTAGTCGAGTTTCGAGATGTTTTCGCATGGAAAGCCGACGACATGCCGGGCCTCTCCAAAGGACATCGCGGTGCACAAGCTCAATGTCGACCCCGCGAAAAAACCTGTGAAACAAAAGAAAAGAAATCTAGCACCAGAAAGAAAGGAAGCGGTTAAAAAAGAAGTCGACAAGTTGCTGATAGCTGGGATCGTTAAAGAAGTAGTATATCCAGACTGGTTAGCCAACCCAGTCTTAGTGAAGAAGCCCGATGGGAGCTGGAGGATGTGCATCGACTTTACAGATCTAAACAAAGCTTGCCCAAAAGACTCTTACCCACTCCCCAAGATCGACCAACTTGTTGATTCGACCTTAGGGTTCGAAGTTTTCGGATTTCTGATGCGTATCGAGGTTATTATCGATCCTTATGGACCCCGTAGATTCGGAAAAAACGGCTTTTATAACTGATTTCGGGACATTTAGTTTCGTCACGATGCCGTTTGGTTTAAAGAATGCCGGAGCAACATACCAGCGCGCAGTGAACAAGATTTTCGAAAAGTTGATTGGGCGGAGCATGGAAGTCTATGTGGACGATTTGTTAATTAAGAGCAAGTCTCTCGAGCAGTTTATGATCGACACGAGAGAGGTGTTCGAGGTCCTTCGTTCGGCCGGCATGAAACTCAACCCAAAAAAGTGTACGTTCGGGGTCCGATCAGGAAAGTTTTTGGGATACATGATATCCAAGGATGGAATTAACGCAAACCCAGACAAAATCAAGGCCCTCCAGAACATGCCAGTGCCTCGAAGTGTGAAGGAGGTGCAAAGATTAACAGGTCGGATGGCAGCCCTCAACCGTTTCCTATCGATATCGGCACAAAGGGCCTTACCTTTCTTCAAGATTCTAAAGAAAGCAAGTCCCTTCCAAAGGTGGGATGACAGTGTCAAAAAGCTTTTGAAGACTTAAAGAATTACCCGTCAAACCCGCCCACCTTGGCATCACCTCGAGAGGAGAGAGGCTTTTAGTGTATCTTGTCTTTGTTTGTGAAGAAGCGGTGAGCGCGGTATTAATTCGAGAAGCGGAACGGGGTCAGGTACCAATCTATTTTGTCAGCAAAGCCTTGCATGGGGCAGAGTTAAGATATTCACCAGCGGAGAAGCTAGTTTTGGGACTGGTCCATGCGTCGAGGAAGTTGAAGCATTATTTTCAGGCACACCCGATCGTGGTAGTCACGAACCAACCCTTGAAGCAAATTTTGGCGAAGCCTGAGACATCAGGTCGACTGGCCAAATGGGTGGTCGAGTTAGCCGGATACGATATCGAGTTCACACCTCGGACGCCTATCAAAGGCCAAGCACTAGCCGATTTCATTGCAGAAGGGTTATCGATCCAAATAGAACAAGAAAAACAACCAGCAGAACAGCAGTGGATCATTTATGTTGATGGTGCTTCTAGCAAGGAAGGAGCAGGAGCGGGGTTGTTGCTGATTAGCCCGAGAGGAGAGGAATTCCCCTATGCGCTTCGATTTGAGTTTAAAGCCACTAACAACGAAGCGGAATATGAAGCCATGATCACGGGTTTGAAGTTGGCAATCAAGTTAGGGGTCGAGAACCTCCTGGTATACAGTGACTCACAGCTCGTGGTAAATCACATCAGAGGGGGGTATGAGGCTAAAGAGGAAACCATGAAAAGCTATCTAAGAGTGGTTCAGAGACTGATGTCAAAATTCAAGAATGTTCGTATCGAATAGGTACCGAGGAACGAGAATAAACGAGCTGATGCCTTATCTAAACTGGCGTCTAATTTCAAATCAAAAAAGAAAGTCCTGGTAGAAATATTGTCAGAACGTAGCTACGAAGAAGTCGATGTGCAACCAATCAGTCAGGGGTCGACGTGGATGGACCCGATAGCCGCTTATCTTAAAGATGGGATTCTACCATCGGATAAGTTTCAAGCAAGGAAGGTGCGATTACAGTCAGCGAGATACGCATTATTTGATTATGTTCTTTACAGGAAGTCATTCGTAGCGCCCTGGACGCGATGCGCGTCGGAAGAAGAGGGAGCATATCTTCTCGAGGAAATACATCGGGGAGTATGTGGAAATCATTGTGGGGCACGAATGCTGACAAGGAAATGTAGGCTAGCAGGGTATTTCTGGCCCTCAATGCAGAGAGACGCAAATGAGTTAGTTATGAAGTGTAAAGCGTGTCAGGTTCATGATGTGATAACGCATCGGCAAGCTCGAAGATGAATGTCATCGAGTCGGTTTGGCCGTTCGACGAGTGGGGTGTCGATATAGTAGGGCCATTGCCTCGAGCCCCGGAAATCTAAAGTTTGTTGTGGTCGCAGTCGATTATTTCACCAAATGGGTTGAGGCTAAAGCCCTTGCTGACATTAGAGCTACAACCATCAAGAAGTTTTTGTGGGAAAATATTTTATGCAGGTTTGGAGTCCCCAAGTACCTGATCTCGGACAACGGCACTCATTTCTTGGATGAAAGGGTACAAAGCTGGCTCAAAGAGTTTAAGATCGAACACAGAACGACATCTGTGGCTCGACCTCAGTCGAACGGACAAGTCGAGCAGACCAACAGACAGTTGAAGTTCGGTCTGAAGAAGCGATTGGAAGATGAGGGACGCGATTGGGCAGCACAGTTGCCAAGCATCTTGTGGTCGTATCGAACTGCACCCAATGCGGCTACTCGAGAAACTCCTTTCGCAATGGCCTACGGGTGTGAAGCGGTTATACCAGCAGAGATCGGGTTGTCTTCACCTCGGGTTTTGGCTTATAATATCGAGACAAATGAAAACAACCTCAAGCAGGCGAAAGATGATGTCGAAGAAAGAAGAGAGCTCGCATCACATCGAGTGGCTGAGTATAAAAGAAAGATGTCACAATACTATAACGCTCGGGTAAAGTATAAATATTTCCAAGTTGGTGACCTCGTGCTGAGAAAGAATGAAGCAAGCAGACAAGACCCAATGGGCAAACTCGAGCCGAATTGGGAAGGCCCTTACAAGATCCTGAAAGTCCATCCTAAAGGGGCATATCAACTTGGAAGGTCGATGGAAGCACCGTGCCTCGAACTCCGGCATGCCACTAATCTTAGAAAGTACTATGTGTAATTTTCATTTCCGTTTTGGTGATTGTAATGCGTCGAATCGACCGTCAAGGCTTTATGTTTGCAATTTATGAAATTTTCTTTGAACCATCATAGCAAGTACCCGTCGATACGATGCGTTAAAGTTTTAATGCTTATCACTCCTAACCTGCTAAAGCGAACATCAACTCATACTTAAAGTGTATCATGAGTCATGAACTCATGCTTCACTTTGGGGGAATAGAGAGGAATTAAGTCGATATGACTACACCTCGCACAAGAAAGGGAATTAAGTCGATATGACTACACCCTAAATAATCGAAAGGGAATTAAGTCGATATGACTACACCCTAAATAATCGAAAGGGAATTAAGTCGATATGACTACACCCTAAATAATCGAAAGGGAATTAAGTCGATATGACTACACCCTTAATAATCGAAAGGGAATTAAGTCGATATGACTACACCCTAAAAAATTGAAAGGGAATTAAGTCGATATGACTGCACCCAAATTAATCGAAAGGGAATTAAGTCGATATGACTACACCCTAAGAGAGTCGCAATCAAAAAAGGCAAGGATCACAAACCAAATAATTAGATAGGGAGAGTCAAGTGAAATCCAGCTGAACGAGTTCATCAACAAAAAATAAAGCAAAGACAAAGAAAGTAAATGTTTAAAAAGTACAACCAAATCGAATAAACGTTGTTTTAAACTCAGAAATTAGGAGGGACCGACTCAGACGCGTTGGGGTTAGTTTGATCTTCAATGTCGACATCCTCCTCAACCTCTTGGTTCAGAGCAGGGACCACATATTTCTCATACAAAGAGACACCAGACCGGAGATCGTCGAAGTAGCGGCCATATCGAGGGATAGCTTCCGTGTCGTATAAGTGCGCCTTTCCGACACTATACACTTCAAATTCGGGAAAGGCGGCCTTCACTTCGTTTAGTGCGTTCGTGAAGCCTCCCTTCATTGCTTGAGTCATCAACAACATCATTTCGTTCTTAAACTCTGAAGAGGCCGGATAGTCCTTCCTGGCTCGTCTCCGGCGAGCCGCGAAACCGTCGACCTCGAATTGAAGGTCGTCCCGAGCCTTGATGGCGTTAGCCGCTCGGTCTTGGTGGCCTCGAGCTCCAACCTTACTTTGGACAATTCCCCATCTCTTGCGGCCGGCGCCTTCTCCGCCTTGGATAAGTTGAGTTGAGACGCTTCAAGATCGGCCTCGAAGTCAAGCGTCGTCCATCTATCTTCTTTACCGATGCCTCGAGCTTCTCAATTTTGGCGGCACTGCTTCTTTATAGTCTCCTCTTTTTCCACCGGGGAGGCGAAAGACTCCATCCCGACCGTGGCCACTTGAGTCATTAGCCGAGCACACAAAACATGAGAGGCCTTAAAATGGAAGATCTTGAGATTATAAAAGCCTCAAAACTATGAAGAATTAAAGGCTTACAGCTCGCATAGTTTTGGTAAACCAACTGCTGAACTCTTCAGGAGCCATGGCCTCCAGCTCGGTGGTAGAGGTCTCCGGAATCATGTCGATGCTCTGTGGCCTTGGTGGAGGAATGATGCGAGCTTCCTTCCCTACACCATGTCGGATCTCAGTAACTTTAAGGCGTTTCCTTTGGACGAGGTTCTCCTCTTGCTGCTTCTCCACCACAGCTTCGTCAGGTTGATTTCTCAAAGTGTTAGAGGACGAAGCAGGAGTCCCAGATCGAATCGGAGTCCTTTGATTCCCAGAAGCTGTCGAGCCGGATACGGCCTTCTTCGATCTGATGCCGACCAGCCCCTGGATTTTCTTGGGATCTGTCTTTTTCGGGTCTAACACCTTAGTTGACGATTCCATCTCTGAGAAATACTCCACTGCAAAAGTCGAAATCATTATTAATAAAAAATCGAGACGGAAATGAGTAAACAGAAAGAAGTATAACAATTCGATAAAATAACGAAGGTCCTACACAAAGCCCGGACTTCTTCATCAAGCTCCATATAAGCACCCGGGCCTGCCGTCTCGATGTCGCATAAGCGTATGAGGTGCGATTCCGAGTTGCAATATCGGGACGCGCTTGCTCAAGCACCCCACACGACACGGGTGGATCGGAGTCAAGCTTGTCATGCCACTTCTTAGGTCTTTGGTGCCAAGTATGTATATCGAGGTCACCAAGGCCGTGTCGGATGAAGAAGAAGTTAGGTTTCCAGTCGCCGTGAGAAGATATGGCCTTCCGAACAAATTCCGGGACCAAAGGGCGTTTCTGAAAGGTATACCACCCTGCGTCTTGCGGTCCCCAGGATCGAATAATACTTGTCGGAACAGCGCACTTGTGAATTCGACTTTAGCCACTCGACATGCTAGGACAAAGCCCATGAGACTTCTAACACCATTCGGAGCCAATTGAGCAACACATATCTGGTAGTGTCGAAGCACTTCGATAAGACACGGATCGAAAGGGTATCTTAATCCTTCCTTTAGTCCGCGCTTCATAAACGGCGCAAAAACCGGGAGGAGGATCGCAAGCGAATTGATTTTGACCTCGAGGGACTTGCATGTTGTTGGACGAATACGGAATATCGAACCTCTGGCATAAAGCTTTAACCTTTCCCTCTGTTAGAGCGGATACGCATCCGTATGCACCCTGACCTTTCATTCTGGTTTGTCGTTTCGTAGGGCGTCGGGAAGTCGATTCTTCTTCCTCCCTTACCTCCTCTCCTTCTTCCCCGGTGGACTTCTGGCCAGATGTATCAAGTTGTTCGGAAACCGTTACTTCCTGAGATTCGTCCTCGGACACGGCGATTTCCTCTAAATTTTGAGAATCGCTCTCACTCACCGACATGGGAATGGGAAAAGCAAAGAAAACAATGAAAATAAGAAAGAAACGAGAGGAAATTCAAAGCTTACTTGCGATTTTGTATGAGGCGGGGAAAAATGGATGAGAATGAGTAAGTTTAGACTCTTCACCGGCTTGGGACTCCTTTTATCTTCAAAGATCTCCAAATGATTCGAAGGGACGGTTTTTGGACGCTATAAAGGAAGTATCGCGTATATCAAGGGTTTCCAACCAATAAAAACGTTTCGTTTCCCGCGCCCATTTAATTCTGATGTAGAATGACGTCATCCTATGGGAGCCTATGGCGGTTAGGGTATTAGCCTAAATCCCGCCAAAAGGAGGCCTCGAATCAAATGACTTTTTCAAATTTTCAGATCCGACTTTAGCATCTCAAAGGGCCTCGTCAGATCTGGGGGCTTATGACGATACGATATGCCACCCTTCCACGTGGAATGATCCGAGTAGTCCGGTTGGAATGTGGAAGAGGTCCGTGTATGACAATGATGTCGAGTCGGTAGAGACATCTCGACATGATCAAGATTATTTACATTATGAGTTATATAGGAGGTTACCACATCGGCATGACCATGTCGATGTACATCGAGCCGATATCTAAGAGGTAACTTGGACGGAGGCCAAGGTCATTTTCGTCAATAAATTAAACCGCCCTAAATGTAGGGCGGAAGGGTACATGAGCCTATAAATACTTGCATCCAGGAACTACGTTAGGCTTGATTCCCGGATTCAAAACAGATACGTAGGCAATTCAAGATACATTCTTGAACCCACCGTACAACATAAAAACCACCATCTTTCCATAAAAGGCACCATCTTTTTCACACTGTTTCTCCTTTCTATTTCACCCCTAGATACTAAACAACCTTGACACATCACTGGTGCTTTATTTAGCATCGTCACTCACGTATTGGATTTTGTTGTTGACTTGAAAATTGTTGTGTGGATCAGAATAAATATCGGCTTATATTGCTTTGAACATATTCAGAGCCAACACCTTCACGAAATTCTTTGTCTCCCATGATTTCAGCAGGTATGAATAGTAGAATGGAATCAGAGATTTACCAAATCGATTATAGAGGTCCTTTCGGCCCCAAATTTCTTCTCCCAATCAAAGCTCATTTTACATTTAGATTCATATAAGAATCTTAAATCGGATGGTGAAAGTTGCAAAATTCTTCGGGATGATGTTCTTTGTGAATTTTTTGGTTTATGATGTTCATTGTGAATTCATTCATTGATGTGGTGTACAGGGTAAAGAAACACATGGTGTAGGTGGTCTTGTAAATCTGTTGTGCTGTGCATATGTTGCCCGGTTTGTAACACGAGTAGTTGTCAGACAGTCCTTTCAAGAACAAAGTTGATGAATTCATTGATAGAGAAATGAAATCCTCAAGAAGTACACTCCATTTTCAGAGCTTAAATTGATGAAGGCCACAAGAGACTTGATTAGTAGGCTTGGTGCTGGAGCAAATTCAGGTCGTGCATCTACTGCTCAAAAGGTATTCTTTGTTAAATTTATGACTATGGCGTATACACTTATCCATTTCAAATTCTGAAAATTCTAGAAATTTGCAAATTGAGTTTGATAATTCGCGTATTGAGTCTGGGACCGTTCCTCTGGCAACTGGGGTTGAGAGGAATCCCAAGGCAGGTATTGAAACTGCCATGATAGATATTGAAGCTACCATCGTCATCTTTTTTGATAACCATGATGTTGAAACTAATAGTTCTATTTTTTTTAGAGGATTAATAGTTCTGTTGAGAATAGAAATAATGGTAGGTCTGTTGTGGTTGATCATATTGGTGATCCCACAGTTTAAGGTTTCATTTAAGTATGCATCTATGATGTTTTAAAGAAGATTGATTGTGTTTTTTACTTGGTTCATATCATTAAGCTTTCTAATAGACTAATGTTACTTTTTTAGTGTGTTACTTTGTTGGTGTGTTACTTTGTTGAGAACAAAAATAGACTAGTGTGTTACTTTGTTGGTGTGTTACTTTGTTGGTGTGTTACTTTGTTGGTGTGTTACTTTGTAGTCTTTGTTAGTGTGTTACTTTGTTGAGAACAAAAATAGAATAACGTGTTACTTTGTTGAGAACAAAGATAGACTAGTGTTACTTTGTTGGTGTGTTACTTTGTTGGTGAGTTACTTTGTTGAGAACAAAAATAGACTAGTGTGTTACTTTGTTGGTGTGTTACTTTGTTGGTGTGTTACTTTGTTGAGAACAAGTGAGAACAAAAATAGACTAGTGTGTTACTTTGTTGGTGTGTTACTTTGTTGATAACAAAAATAGACTAGTGTGTTACTTTGTTGGTGTGTTACTTTGTTGGTGTGTTACTTTGTTGATAACAAAAATAGACTAGTGTGTTACTTTGTTGGTGTGTTACTTTGTTGAGAACAAAAATAGACTAGTGTGTTACTTTGTTGGTGTGTTACTTTGTTAGTGTGTTACTTTGTTGGACTAGTGTGTTACTTTGTTGGTGTGTTACTTTGTTGAGAACAAAAATAGACTAGTGTGTTACTTTGTTGGTGTGTTACTTTGTTAGTGTGTTATTTTTTTGGTGTGTTACTTTGTTGGTGTTGAGAACAAAAATAGACTAGTGTCACTTTGTTGGTGTTGAGAACAAAAATAGACTAGTGTGTTACTTTGTTGGTGTTTTACTTTGTTGGTGTGTTACTTTGTTGAGAACAAAAATAGACTAGTGTGTTACTTTGTTGGTGTGTTACTTTGTTGGTGTGTTACTGTGTTACTGTGTTACTTTGTTGGTGTGTTACTTTGTTGAGAACAAAAATAGACTAGTGTGTTACTTTGTTGGTGTGTTACTTTGTTGAGAACAAAAATAGACTGGTATGTTACTTTGTTGGTGTGTTACTTTGTTGATTCAAATGGTTATGTTTGTGTTTTTTTGTCTTTAGAAAATTAGAGGAGCCTAGATTTTCGATTGATGAAGCCGAGCCGATGCTATTTGATGTATTTTCTGCTATCTTTCATGGAGTTTGATGTGGTGCGGGTTTGAAGGATGAAGGTCCATATATGGTAAAACAGACTGCTTTTATCTTCAAGAACTTGAAGAATGTTTTAGTTTCATTAATATGCTTTTTGATTACATCCAATAGTATTAGGTTTTTATTCTCTTGATTCCCCCGGAGTTGCATCTCCATAATGCTTTCATAGATTGTTTCATTAGGATATGAAGCATTTTTTTTGATAGTTGTTGTATTATGCAATGTTAATGATGATATTTTGGATGTTGATAAAACGCGTCACTGTTCTTTGTGTCATCGTGTTACCGTATTCTTGTGTTCTTTATTCTTGTATTCTTATTCTTATTACTTATGTTACTTGTAAAAATTTGCGATAAAATTCGGCTTTCAAATACTATGTCGAGAGTGTATCAAACGTGGTCTCAAATTGAAGATAAAAAAAATTATGAATTTTGGTGAAACAATTTTGATGATCGGTGTTCTAAATCAAAAGTTACGGTCGTTTATAAGAAAAAAAAAGCTCCGGTTAATATAAATGTTTTTTCGTCTTTCAAAATATACCTCGGAAGGATATCGTGTTTGGGCTCAAATTGAAGAGCAAAAAAAAACATGAATTTTGGTGAAAACATTTCGATGATCGGAGTTATAAAACAAAAGTTACGAGTGTTTGAAAAAAAAAAAAAAAAAATTTCAAACCTGTATCATATATGCTGAAGCGAAAGCGGAAACAAGTGAATATGTGCGCGCTGCTTGATTAAAAAGGGGTATTTTTGTCCGTCTGAAATTTTTTTCGTCAAATTTTTTAATGTTTTTGTCTTTTTTCAATCAAATAAAAAAATTATACATGTAAATGGCTTTAATTCTATTTATTCTTTTTGTAATAATTACTTTGGTTTTAAGGACACAATCATTTTTTAAGAATAACCAATCAATTTTTTATAGGGAAGACAACCCCGAGAAGGACCTAGTTTTATATCAACTTTGATTTTCTTGATATATTATACATGTAAATGGCTTTAATTCTTCCCACTTTGTATTGCTTACTTTGTTTTATAAATAATTACTTTCTCCCTTGCTTTTCGGTTGATGGAATCTTGTAACTTAAGAATAAATACAAGTTCGTTATACTACCATCTTTTGTCTGTTATATGTCTATCACTTGTTGCATAGTTATTACGTACTAAAAAACAAATTGTCGAGTGATTATAATTGTTCAAATATTTTACAAAGGTGATACATATATTACATTGAGAAGAATATTAACATCCGACTGTGCAAAGATATATATACACACACATACACATGCATGTGTGTGTCATTAATTAAGTATTTGTTTAATCGCTTCTCCATACATACATAACTAAAATGACATTCATTTCAACCAACAAATTCTTCAAATCCCCCATCGATCCCATTAACCCAACATCGAGCAAAGCATGTCTCAGAGCATCTCAACAATTATATGGAGTAGCTAATGTTACAATGGTCTCTCATGCTTTCTATTTATTGAGTCCCGACCTTTCGATAATCCATGGCATATAACTTGATGCTCATCAATTCCCTCTTGAACCCGAGCTCAAGAAGAACAATAATATGGTCGCCATGACCATAACGAAATCTTGGTCCTTTCTTGAAAATTGTGACTAACTGTATCGTGTTGTCTATCTCAAAAGAGATAGAAAAATAATAGATGTAGATTACCTGAATAAGCGTAAGCTGATGATCATTTTCTATATTCATTGTTATTCGACTCCGTTGTATTGCTATTGTTGTCACGATCTAAATCCTCTAAGAAAAGAAGTCTAATGTGCATAAGAACGAAACAACACATGGTGCTACTAGACCTTCTGGTCTTTGTCTATTGTTCTGAATGATCACCCACCGATGATACACATGCAGTATTTATATAGGCAAGACGAGGGACATAGTGCATTATTAGATAATGATATCAAAGAGTCCTAGCCATCATTGGACTCTCTAATAATACTATTTAATAAACCAGATGAATACAAATATAACCATAACGTGATAACCATAAGGCTCACATAATATTATCTATATTTATTAGATAAATAAGAAATAATTTCGACAAAAAACACTCGTACATTAAAGTCCATTGTGGCAACACTCTTGAGTGGTCATACCAACCCACAAGGTACCACTAAGTAGTATAACCGTTGGGCCTCTCATAATTAACTCTCGCCCATAGTTATAAATACACCCACTGAACGTATATGACAGGTATAATATAACATACTCATACGTTCTCATTCGATTTGAACATCATTCTCAAAATAATTTTTGACCTAAGCATAGCTCATTGATCTTTTCATTAGTTTCAATAAGTCTTTGATCATATGTATCGTTGTTTACTGACTTGACCTTCAGAAGGACAATCAAGACAAAACGTCTAGCATGCATTTTTGCAAGAATTCACGAGAGCAACTGTAAGATCTATCGACATTTAAGCTACAATTATCCGGATCATCTTTGATCCTTGTTGGTGAGATAAACTATGTTTTGTTTTCAAACCATGATTAATGGATTGAGGATACGTCACAAAATTCCTTTATACTAGATCTAAGTCCAACATTTTTGCATTCCTCCAAACTTTGTGACATTATTATTAGTATATTAAATGTATATTTCCTCTTTACATAAAAATTTGTCTATTATTTTGTAATATTAAAAAAATAGAAAAGAAAAGTAAAAAGTCCACAAGAGGAAACATCACAAGTTAATACAGCATCACCGGAGGAGGCTAATTCCGTGGAGGGGCGATAATTGATGGCGACCTCGAAGCTTCAAGCGCTTTGGAACCACCCTGCTGGCCCTAAAACTAGTATGATGTTCTGTCCCCTTTTTCCGACGTCAATTTCATCTCACATTTGTAGCAGATCCTGTATTGTTTTGCGGTGATAGATTCATTTGTATTTTTATGGATTTCGACAAGGTCAATTTGTCAAAACCATGTTTAGTTTTTGGGATTTGGTTGTAATATTTGAAAATTTTCTGCTTCTTGTTGGGTTAGTCATAGTTTATCTCACACTGCTAGCAAGATTGAGTTTTTAGCACTTTTAGATTAATTGGGTGTCTTATTAGCTGATTTTCCCTAATTGTCGTGTTTCATGGGTTTTGTTTCAAATGTTCTGCAAGAGAAACTATAGGAACTATGCTGGAATTAGCACTGGTTTGGTTGATTTTTAGCTACGAGTGACAATTTTGGATTTTTATTTCGAGTCAGCTCATGTTAATATAAGGGTATTGCAGCTATGCTTAAATTCATATGAAGAAAAGTGTATTTTAAGTCCGCGCCAATTCATGTCAGCTATTATCCAACCAACAAAACTATTTAATCACGTCTATTTTGGATCATAAATCCCAACCTTGTTGCTGGATAGTGTTTTCTTGAATGAACTTGAACGAATTCATTTAACTTTCTGGGTAATTGCGAGAAACAAGAGATATATGATTTGAGTGGTGCTTACAATCATACAAGTTAATGTAATTGGATAAATTTTGGTATCGTGAATTCTGTGTATCTGATTCTGTATCCTGCAAGAGCTACTTCTGATAATCGGAATTTAGCTGAAGGTTACGCACTTTTGGATTACAATGCTAAATATTAAGTAGAGACAACTTGGTGGAAATTGTAGAGTTTCTCAAAAGCAAATTGTAATGATGAGAATCACATTACGTAGAGTTGCTTGTTACCTTAACCATGGGGATTCAGGTAGTCAATCCAGGAAAGCTACTATAGCTTTATTATTATTTTCTTGGGCCAACAATTTGTCTGGTACGGGTATACATAATTTCGTCCATTCAGTTGAGTCGAATATTTTGTATATTCTCCTGCTGTTTTTGTGTCTGACAAAGCTGGACATTGCTTGCTAATGTAAGGTATATTATTTACTTTCATTTTCTTGATCGACTAATCAGTTGTACAAACCAAGGTTTGCAGTGTTCTGCATTCGGCACTAGATGCACTTCGTAGTGTGTCCTGGAAAAACTTACAGTCTCTGGTGATCTAATTTATGCTTTTTTTCTTTTAACTTATCTGAGGTTTTAGTTCATTTTTGGGCACCAACTTTCAAATGGGGAATTAGCATTGCAAACATTGCTGACTTTGCCAAACCACCTGAAAAACTTTCATACCCACAGCAGATAGGTTTGTCTTTTACTGATCTTCCCTCTCCGAGAATTCTATTTTACATTTTTACTCTTTACTTTCTTCATTTTATGATGTAAAGTAAAGCAATGCATTCAGTTTGTTTGGTTATCTGTGCCTAACATTAAGCCCCCCTTGTTCAGCTGTCACGGCCACAGGGATTATATGGTCACGCTACAGCACTGTAATCACACCGGTAAGTTTACATGTCCACTTGCGTTAAGGTGTGGTTTGCTGAATGTTACTGGTTGTATCCCATACCAAGTGAAGTATATATAATAATCTACTTCTCGTGTTCGCAGCTTCTTTTAAGAAGAAGAAGTTATTGTTAGATTATGTCTGAAACTGGTATACTGTATAAAGACTTATGTAATATATGTCAAACTTTGGACATTGGTTTTTGATTATACCATTTATTCTGAATTGCAGAAAAACTGGAACCTTCTCAGTGTGAATATTGCTATGGCTGGCACAGGTCTATATCAGCTTTCCCGGAAGATCAGGTTAGCCTTCCGTTTTTCAAGTTTGTTGTTTGTATTGTAGCTGGATTCATTTTGTAAACACCGTAATTACAAACACCTCTCGACTCATTTAACATCAAATGATAATTCAACGAAGGCGTTTGGTCTTACACATCTTCATTGCTTATGTATTATATGTTTGATTTAGGCATGATTACTTCAACAATGAGGAAGCCGTCGTTACAGCAGAAGAATGATGGCGAAAAGGATAGAGCTCTCTCTCTTCTTTGTATTAATGTGGGAAGCCAAAAAAAAAAAAAAAAGGTTCCAATTTGTTTGACTTCAGAATTGTGAGATAGAAATATCTCACTTTGTGTATTTTCTGGATATTATTGTGATGTTTGAGTTTTACTATTTCCTTTTTCTGGTTAATAACAACAACATTTTGTTTGAATTAATGACTACCATCAGAGGTAGCTGTCTCAAATAATCAAATTATTATATTACAGATGCTTCGGTTAACACGGTTGTACAAATTGTCTCCCATATACAACAACGACGACTTCAATTTTTTTATACTTCACGAGTTATTGACATTGTAATTTACCTTTTGAAGTAAGGGTGTGATCGAGCCAACTCATTATATCAGAGCTTGAGCACGAAAACTCGGACACAAAAGTTTAAACTCAGCCCAATACTTACTAGGGCTTAAGCTCGACATTGTTAAAGAAACTCAGACTCAATGTTCAAACTCGATTGAGATAGACTAGTTTACTATTCGACATAACTTGGTGTGTAACTTCAAAAGCTTTTTTAGAATTCAAGTGAGATTGTTCTTACTCGACTCGTTTCTTTACTCGATTAGACTTTTAATGGTTTATCTTATAGTATATTATTTGATAACAGATCGTGTATATATAATTAATTAAATAAAGCTTGATTAGCTCGTGAGCCTTGGATAGTTTAGATTCTAAGGCTCAATAACAGCTTGTTAATTATTTGAGTAGTCCAATTCAAACCTGAAACCGAATCAATACCAACATATTAATAAATCGAGTACAAATAGCTCAAGTTGAACACCTTTACAAATCGAATACAAGACACTTACCACTTTATTTCAAACAAAAAGAAAAAGAAAAAGAAAATGAAGTAATTTCTGAAAGATGAATAATGTTCCGCAGGCATTACACAATGAAAGAAAGAAAGTAAAAGAGTAAAACCGGAGAGATTATAACAATAAAACAAGAATGTAGAGCTGCCACTAACAATGTACTAAAATGCATAAAATGTCTCTTTTTCTGAAAAACTATCTCTCTCTTTCTCCAAATAATAGCAATAGCAATAGCAATAGCAATAGCAATAGTAATACAATGCAACAAATACAAATACAAATAAATCGCCAGCATAAAGCATCCAACATTTTGGCACAAGTTTTGCTTCACAGACCAAAGGGAGACTGCTGCTGGAAACTTATGTCACTATCTTCTTGTTTTGTTTTGGTTTTGTTTGGTTTGGTTTTGCATTATTGTAATGACAAGTTTGTCCCTAATCTGTTTTTGTCTCTGAATCATTCTCTCCGTCGTGAGCTTTCAAGCCCAAACTCAAGTCCAAAGTGCTCACATTTAGATCTTGCCTTTGCACAGGACTATTATTAGGACTATTATCATCACCATCCTGAGATTGAGAAATAAATAAATCATACAAGTTCAATCAATGATGCGTGCGTGTGCGTGTGCGTGTGCGTGTGCGTGTGCGTGTGCGTGTGCGTGTGTAATTGATAATGCCAATTCATAAATATGTATTTATGCAAAACCGATTTGTAATTTACCAGATTTTCATCGGTGGTTGGCACATCATTAATATCAGGCTTCTCTTCAATAGTTTCAATAGTATCGCTTTTAGGTGTTGGTTCTGAACCGTCTTGATCAGTCTCCATATCTTCAGCTTTAGCTTCATATTCATCTTGTTTTGAAGCCTCGTTCATTTGCTCTTCCAAAACTGCCACCTATTTCAACAAGTTAAGGATTACACAAATGGTCCTCAAACATATCTCAAGCAATATAAACAGATTTTTATGCCTTGAGCATATAAACAGAACGCAATTTCAGCCCTTCTGCTCACAAGAAGATCATCATATCACTACAAAGATAAGCATTTCCTCTCTCAATTGTATGTTCAGTAACTTAAATCTTCTGCAACTTTTATTATTCAAAGACAGCGTCCAGCTGCTCTAAAGACAAGATCAAGCGTTTACCGTTCTATTATATTTCCTTATACATTAAGAGTGGGCAATCTCTGGGGTTCAACACAAGTATCAACTCATAAGATATCGATTTCAAGCAAAAAAAAAAAAATACCTACTATCTCTAGCCATATCGATTCAACGCGTAATAAGCCATATCGATTTCAAGCATGTGGACCACACAGTTTGAATTATGTTTAAAAATGAAAGATGTACGGTTTGCTTGCCGCATGGGTGTACTCCGCATATGACGGGTGCACCCAATAACTTCCCATAGCTTATTGTATTCCTTTTTTCCCAAATTAGAAAATTTGACGGCAGACATCTACAGCATGCTAGGTCTAGCAAATAGAACCATTCAGACACAACTAATAATTGGATCAAACTATAATCTCTATTGATTCAACAGACGTCCTTCAAGATCTCATTGCTAAATCCTCAATTTATTAGTTTCCCAGCTCCCCAAGCTTCGATTTTGAAACCCTAAATCAATCTTTATCATCAACACGCAAAACTATAACTAATTCACTACCTCACGCACTTCCCCATAGAAATTCAGACATCAATAAACGTCTACCCCTAAAATTCAACACAGGCACAGTAAAAATCGAAACTTGCAGCTAAATAATTGAGAAATTACCGGAATATACTTAAATTTACGCTTTCGGGGCTCCTCCGCAGCAACACTATCTTCTTTAGAAGACTTAGATTCTTCACCATTATCGCCATCAATCTTGCCGTTGCCGTTGCCGTTGCCGTTGCTTTGACTCGGAGCAATCGGAGCCCATTTATAAAGCAATAGATGGGATCCGTTAGCATTCCCATTAGCAGGAGATTGATGATTTTGGTGATTGGCACTAGTATTGGAGCTGGGTGGCGTGACGTGGATCCATTTTTTCTTCCACTTCCTCACCGGTCCGGTGAAAACGGTGGTGGGGCCGTACCGGGACGATGATCGGCCTGTCCTAGCCCCAACACCCTCCATTAACAAGAATTTGCTTCCTTCTGATTAACTAGTTTCTTAGTTTTGCTGCAACAAAAACTAAAAAACAGGAGGGGGAAAAAGAGTGTTAATTTGTGTGAAGGTGTGTTCCCTATATCGTGACTGGGAATCGGGAAAAGAGCATGGAGATTTATTTTGATGTAATCAAGGTTTATTATGCGAGGTCAGTCAGGAGTTGGATCGGTTTGTGGGCTTTTCCCTCTTTAAAGGTACTGGTCCAATTTGTAAATTATTTTTTGATTGGTTTAATGGTTTTCTTTTATATGAAATCTTGAACATACGATTTGATAATATTTTGGAAGATATGATTGATTTTATAATTTTTTGTAACAATACTTGGCATCACTTTGGTGATATGCATATAAAATATTTTGGTTAAATTGATTGACTAATAATATATTTTGTAAGGAAAAGTGTTTTCATTCCGGAGAGATCATGGATTTTGGCAAATCTTTGTTTCATCTCTTCACTTCTATTACTTTCACTTTTGTAAAAAGAATGAGGAATGTTAATCGCCCCTCTCTTAATGCAAATGATGTTTTCTTTCTGTTTGCGTGGAGAGCGCTTAATATAAAAAAAAAAAGCCAAACAAAAAAGGAATTGAAAAAGTGCATAAGAAAATTCTGGACAGAAAATTTTATAAGATAGTTTATGATGCAACGGTTGTAGGAATGTTGTATCAACATGGCTCAAACTCTGGTCTATTGTCAAGGATAGCCTAGTGAAATTAGGCCGGTTCCTCATTGACACTCACTTAAGATTTAGGAATTAGAAAACTATCGCTTTGCGTGTACGTATGTGGTACCGTTTAGGTGTCAAGAAGGCCATACATTTTGTGTCAAGAAAAATCATATGTTTAAAAACAATCTTATGAGTTGATGTTCTTTTTTTTTTCTAAATTCGATTCTCTTCTATTGAAAACTTGTGTTTCAATATCACTATATAATTATATCAGCCAATAGGTTACAATTATATCAACCAATAGGTCGTATATAATTATATTGAGATCGATTGTTGCACTTTGTTATCGAACCGGCAATACACTCATCTTTTATGTATAGAAATGCAAGATTGAAACCAAAAGCTAGAATAGAATAGAGGACACAATGTACTGATCCTCATGTTTTATGGCCTTTTCAACAACCAAAAAAAAAAATAAAAATACATTAATTGCATTGAAAATTGTTTTTTCATCCTATTCAACTAAAAAAAAAAACAAAAAATTACATTGACAAATGGGCAAGTTATTTTCCCATTTTTCTAAAAGCAAATAATCTCCTGACAAAATAAAGAGCCCCATCACAATAAAACAGCAGTACTATCTTGCAAAGCAGCAGCCAAATTCCCCATTTTCAAACCACATTTCCCATTAACTTTAACCCCTTCTCTGCAAGCATACATCAATGGTGGCAATAGCATAAACCCTACTGATTTCTTCCTCTTCTCCTCCTCACCGCCGCCACTGGCCGCCACAGACTTCTTCTTGTTGACACTTGTCACAAACTCATTGGTTGTCCTTTTATATGAACTAAACCATTTTGCATGAACATAATCATACCTTCTCCATGGTGGAGTATACATTTCCTTTGTTTTCATTGATTTCTTCATTGATTTGCACATTAGTTTCACTACATGCTTGAGTTCTTCTACTTTGCCCACAAAGATTTGGGGAAACTGATTAAGTAATTCTTCGTAACACGCGTCGGTCGAGCAATTTCAAACTCTTTGGCTAAGGATATTTCAACTATGTAACGATTTCCAGACAGTAGAACATCTATGTATTCATAGTATCCAGCTGGGCAACGGCCATTCTTTTCCCACTTTGATTTGCAAAGGCCTATATATATACACACAGAGAGAGAGAGAGAGACATTTAATCAATGCTATTTTACAGCCATTAATTATATATAAAACAAATTACAGAAGTTATCCATTGTATATAATACACATGATTTCAAGTTCCTTTACACATCATCTAAATCATAATTGTATGATCACATTTGAAACTATTACACATACTAAACTATACCAATTATTATCAACCATACCTATATATATATTAAATGTGCAATTATCAACATTATTTCATTACACATTATTCATTGTAAAAAAATTATTGAATATAAATATTATGTAATTAAATGCAATTGGCTTACCGGCATCGAAACCTCGTAATCGTAACCGAGCCATTAACGGCCGTTTAAAATCCTCCGACACGAAGTTTCTGACTTCCCGGAGAGCTTTTTCCACCGCCGCAACAATTCTTGATTTAGAATCATCCTCCTCCTCATCATCATCGTCATCTTTACAATTTACAAAATAGCCCTTCAATCCATCTCTAGTCTCATAATAGTCCCTGCACTTATTTTCTGATACGATTTCATGATCCTCCAAACTTTCTCCATCAAACTCTTTTTCTTCTTTATTACCTTCCCTCTCCATAAAAGAATTAACAAGATCCGACAAACTTTCTGCAGGGGAATGCTCACTACCACTAGACTCACATAATCTGACCCGACCCGCATCACCGAATGCCTCAGCTACTCTTTTGAATCTGATTGGAACCATCTTTTTTTTTTTAATTCGAAGACTTTTGGTTGAGAATGATTGAAGTTGTGATTGAAGGAATAAAGTAAAAAAGAGGGCTATTGGTTATTTATAATAAAGAAGGGGAAAAAAATGACTGATTAATTTTTTTATATTTCATAATGGAGTCATCAAAGGGTAAGAATGAAGACATTATGAATGGAGAATGAAGGATGAATGTGGACATAATTACTCATTGATTTGGATAAATGTTGTACTTCAATTACAAAAATTCATCTTTAATTTCTTATTAATTTGTATGTAACAGTATCTTTAAGAAAAAAATTGTAGATGTACATCATGGAATACTTGTAATCTTTTCTTTTTTATATTTGAATGCATGGGATGGTGTATTTGGACTTGAATACGAGCAGGTTCATTCCATTCATCTGCTTAAAACTTTTTATTATAATATTGTTCTTTTTTTTTTTATATAATATTTTCCTAAAAATGTGGGAAATTATCCCTGTATTTATTGGCCAACGTCGTCGGAGCTGAATAAGCATGCATAGGTAACGTTCTGTACATGTGTAGAAATGTTTGAGCCATACGATTGGAGGAATTTTGCACGCATGTGTGGGTGGCTTATGTCTGCCGTACGTACACGTGTTTACATAAATTTTTTTTTTTTTTTTTTTTTTTTTTTTGGCTGTAAAAAATAAAAGGATTTGCTGAGGAATGGTAATTAGTATCTTATCCGTATAAATTAGAGATTATACAGAGGTGGAATGAGAAGAGGAGGCTTGAAACCGTGGAGAGAGTTTGGTGCATTGAACCTGGACGTTTTTTTTAGGGTGCATTGAATCTGGACGTGTAGTATACAAAAATGAAATTTTCTTCACATAGTGTATGATTGTGTATAGAGGCATTGCAAGTGGAAGTTTTAGTGATAATGATAATGATATCCAGTGTCATTTTTTTTATATAGCTAATTAAAGGCACTTGGAAATCTATATCTATATATATTAGAAAGGATGATTTAATCCAATTACCCATTATTTTAACCCAAACCCGTAAAATAATCCAGTTTATGCCGCCTCCACAAAAAAAAAAAAAAAAAAAAAGATAGTATCGGAAGAAAATCTAAACAACAACAATTTAACAAAATAATATCTACTACTATTAATCTACAGTTTTTCCACTCAAAAAAATCAGCTGTACACCAAAAAAAAAAAAAAAAAAAAAAAAAAAAAAAATCTACAAAAAAAACAAAAATAAAATAATTCACGGAAGTAACAGGAAGCTAAATGCACATGTTTTTTTTTTTTTATTTCGTCAAACGCATCTTCCTTTTTTAATCTCAACAAACTCTAAAGAAACTTATAATATTTAGCCAATAAAATTTTATAAAAAAATCACTGTAACAAAAAAAAAAAAAAAAAAAAGTAACAAAAACCTACAAATACAGGATAAAAAATTCACTCGAACAAAAAAAAAAAAAAAAATGCATCTTCTTTTTTTATCTTAACAAACAATCCTAACAAATTTAAGGAATCAACAAACAATCCTCATTTTATCTCAACAAACAATCCTAACTAAAAAAACCCCTACAACTTCACCGTAAAAGAAAGAAAAAGAAAACCTCCTCATTCATAACTCCCCGTCATATTCATGAATGTTGGGGAATCGCTTCCACATATTCATGAACCGGATTTTTTTTTTCCAATCTCAAAGGTGTTTTCAATTTCTGCATTTCTATTCTGGTTTGAGTTTGTGCGCGCGGTCAATGAAGAATGGGAGGCTGAGTGACAACGAGGGCTGTTTGAAAGGGCCTCAAATCGTTCGGAAACGTGTCCTCATCTGAGTAAAATCTTGCCGAACCACATATATCTTCACAGGTGATTTGATTTCAGTTTCTGCATTGCTTATCGCATTACTTCTTTGAGATTCCGATCCTTTCTCCTTTATTGTTTCTAGATTGTCTCAGATTTGCAAATTGCTTTTAGTGACACTCAACGTTGATTTTTTTTCCCTCTGCAGGTGATTTTGCTCCATCAAGTAACTAAGTCGTATGATTTTCCTCTTTTATTTTAAGTATCATTGATATTTCCGCTTTGAGGTTTCTTCACTTCTTCTTCAACAATTTATCAATTTTGTTTGCAGAGATACAAAATGGCCTCATGGGGTGGTGGAATGAATTCTCATACGCATCTTTAATTGGTAGTATGTATCTCTTTCACTACATTTAACAATATGTTTCTTTATGATCTCACTTTTTTTATTCTGCAATAGCTGGCCTCTCAGATAATTGCCAGGCGGGATGCTCGATTATCAGACATCAGTCAATGAATCTTTTTTTTATGTTCTACTTTTATTTATAAATTTCATTTTATTCACGAATTAATCATATGTATGAAATGGCCTTTTAACTTCTGATGATTTTCTGGTAGTATCGTATTATAGGAACGACTTAAATGGAAGAGTTTTCCATTCCTTAAATTATGGAAAATTCAACATTCATGACTCATTCCGAGTCTAAAGTTTGTGTGGACAATTCCTCACAATTCCTTTATGTTCTGGTAATTTTTTTTATTTGCTTTTTCATTGTTTGTTTTCTTTTCAAGTGGGTTTTATTTCTTGATGATCTGACGGTTTTTATGTTTCTTCTTATTATTATTATGTTCACCTCAATTAAGGTGATCTATTACTGAAATTTATGACAGTGCCATGTCATCTATCTTATAAACCTTTTCTTTATAAACATTTTCTTTACAATCATAAACCTTTTTACATCGCCACATCATCGTTTTATAAAATTTATATAAACCTTTTATAACTTTATAAAAACTTTTTATAATACAATGAAATGGACCTGTTGTATAAATACATAATTTTTTTTTGTAGTTTTATATATTGTTTTGACATGAAAAAAAAAATCATATTATCTATATCTATATCTATATCTATCTATATCTATATATATTTGAAAGCAACATTTAACCCAATTACCCGGAATTAGATCCTATAACCCGCTGTTGACTAGGAAAAAACAATACATTCAGTCTAAAAAATAATAATAATAACAATAATAACCTTCATTCCCCTCAAAACAAAACACACAAACAAAAAAATCAAAAAAACAAAAAAACAAAAAACAAAAAACACCATCATTCAACCCAAATCACGTGAAATCATAACTGCACAAAATCGGTCTTGCGATTCACAATTAATCATTCTCCCCACAAATCACGTGAAATCGTAACTGCGATTCACAAGCATTCTCGGCTCAAAATCCGAAAGAAATTTGCACAAAATCCATTCAAGCGGTTGTGATTTTCGCTCAAGCTGTTGGTATCATCTAATCTATATACGCTTGCTGACTCTCATTATGAAGATCGCAATCCATATATACATGAAAGCTTTGCTCTTAATTTTTATTATGTTTATTTCATTATCATCATCATCAGGTATTGATTTAAAGGCTTGATTTTTTTCCCGAATTCTTACGATGTTTAATTCTTACGTATGCTTGATTTTTTTTTTCTGTATTCTTACGATGTTTAATTCTTACGTATAGTGTTTTTGCTGGAAAAGTTTCGCACTCCAGGTTGATTTTGGTTGGATTTATGTGGACTTTCTCCTCTTTCGTTATCAATTGTATGTTGACATGTTTTGGCTTTAATAATATAAAACACTCTGTTTTTGGATGATAGATTTTTTTCATCAATTTGATTACATTTCACACGCTGTGCTTTTGGATTGGACGATGAAGGGTTTCTATATGTGTTCTCCAATACCTCTGCTTCTACACAGTAGCCAACACACGACTGCTTACCTTCGAAGCAATGGTTGAAATTATTTTGCAGATTTCTTCATGACTGCGGTGCGGTTTCTTGGTTTCTTTGCGTAAGTTTGTTTACTCCATAAACATGCATGTATTTTTTGTTTGATTTCTAAGTGTCAATGTTAGGACTCCCGTGCTATATATGGTATTGGTAATCCATCTTTGTGCCTAAAATTTCATTATCTGAGAATATTTCTATATCATTGGGTGTTTTTAACATGTGCTTCTGTATAATTTTAATGCAGGCTGATGGAACATGGTTTGTCGCACTGAACTTGGTGGGTATCATTAGGTGTTTTTAAGATGATTGCTTTTTATTTATTTATTTATTTTGTTGTTGTTGTAATAGCTCTTTTGGCCTTTGACTTTAATGAAGAAATGGATGAATAGTATGCCAAAGGTTATTGGTTATAGTGAAGATGAGGTCGACACTTAACCTGAGGCCGTGGTTGAGAATGATGGCATTAGTTTCTATAACATATTCAATGAATCATATTGTATCATGAGATTTATCTATTCCATCATTTTTATTGTCATCTCTCAAATATGATTTCCAGGGAAATGTTTGCATCTTGCCCATCAATAGCGAAGGGATGGCATGAGGAGGTGGACATTGCAGCATATTCGGACTGCTTGCTATTCAGGCAATAAACTAATATTTGTGTTTTTGTTGATAGGACTAATATTTGTTTTTAAAATTTCAACATATACAATTTTTTTTGGTCCTGTGTGTCATATAATATGATTCTTTGTATTATATTCTATGTTTGGCTTGGCTCTGCATATAAATATGGTAATCAAACAACGTGTTTGTGATGGTGAATCAAGTTGGTTTTAATTTCTTCCCAAGAGTAAGTATGCATGCATGGTGGTTGATGGTTCTTGGTGCCTACTTTCTTCTTCTTCCGGGCATCTTTGTACTGTGCTTTGTTGATGGGTGCCGGAGCTGAGGCTGCTGGAGGTGTAGGTGTTTTCTAGCACTCTAGGGGTTGTTATAGACACTTTTATACCGTACGGTATGATACAAGACTGCGGGTAGTGTTTAGATATAGATGGTGATGGATATATAGATAGATAAATAGATAGATAGATAGATATTATGTTGTTTTTTAGGAAAAAAAAAAAGAATTTTGATTGCAGTTGATGCAGGGACGGAACCAGGATTTTTTTAGGGTGGGCTAGAATCAAGGTTTTGGTGACGTTATTTTGTAGCGCAATTTTTTTCGAAGTCTAAAATTTAGTGAAAAATCATTTTGAGTCCCTAAAACGCGAACATACATGGACACATAGTAGGGGTGTGTGGGTGAATTGGACACATATCACATTTCCCTTTGATATCACTTATCAATCACTATTATAAATCTTTTATTTGACGATTGCATAATTTGCATCACCAAGAATTGCAAAGACTATCACACGTGTTCTTTATACAATCTTCTATTTATATAACACCAACTTTATACTTATGAGCGACTTAACCTTTCATTGGTATATTATTTTATTTTGTTGATTACGATGGAACACGTGTTTTGCATTGAAGTTTTAATTATGATTCGCTATTAACTAAATTCATAATAAACTATCATATTTTCATGTGTGTAAAATTGTATATCTATATTATAGATCCATATATATTTAATATCTCCCACCGTGCATCGCACGGGTAAAAGGCTAGTTTTGTTTATAATTAATAGACATTCAATGGCCAAATTATATTCCTAACGCGCTGTTAGTGTTTGTAAACATATTCACAAATTCGAATATCGCTGATATAAGTTTGTTTAGCTAATTAAATGAATCAAATTACCTCAAATGCTTAATCAAACTCCTATATATATATGTTCAATAATTAAATGAAAACAAACCTCACATATGTTTATATATCTTCATGAGAAAACACACACACGACGCACGCGCGTACATATATTTCATTACTTTTTTGATTTTGGGTCGAATTCCAACAACGATATTATTGAATTATTCATCATCTCTTTCAAAAGTTTATGTTTTGATAAAGAGGGCCGGTAACGTGGTATCATTGTCAATATTGGATTTTCAATTATATTGTTCAAGTACTGTTTTGTCTCTTTATTAGCATTGATATACTCGTTACCTGCATTTTTGTGTCGTATATTGGCGTCATCTCTTGGTTATAACTTATAATGAGACACTTGAGCGGCATACATGTTGAATTAAATTGCTTTAATATATATGTAAATTACAAACCTCTAAACAGCATAATATCTTTTGGAGATATGCTAATTCATAATTAAGATGTGTTAATCAATAATAAGATTGTTATTAGTCAATATATGTGTTACGAGAGAGCGATCAGAACACCTTACACAATGGTTGTTGAGACAATCCAGTGCTGAAGATGGAGAATAGTTTGTTAATTTGAGCCCACTTTGTTTTGTATAGACAAGCTGATCTCCTGCAATATATCCAACTTAACGAATTTAACCGCACTCAAAGAAAAATTGTGTAGCTTTAATTGTTCAGTAAACAAACGAGAACATGCTCATTGACTTAAATAACTCTAATTCAAACATTTGATATTCTGCTTGGATCGATTTATGTACAAATACTATATAACTAAGCTCGAGATGAAGATGGAAATACAATTTTTTTTTTTCAAGTATTAGAGTAATCCAAGCATTAAAAAATACTGGAAATTGAGAAATCAAAATAATTTCACTCTTTCATTTGGTAAGAAGCAGTGGCGGACGCAGGATCTCGGCTAAGGAGGAGCAGTAAAAAATTTAAAAAGACAAATAAAAAATTTAAGGGGGAGGGGGGAGGGGGGTGCCGTGCAAACAAGATACATACTACATATATTAATAGGATTTTTTCGGATTAAGAGGGGCAGTTGCCACCCTCCCCCCCTTAGCTGTATGTAGGTCCGCCACTGGTAAGAAGTACATGCGAGATTTTTTCTTCGCAAAAATTAAGTTTGTATCCAGGGCCTGCATATGCTAAGGGGGCTTAAGACCCATTGATCGGGCGGAGCCCTTTGGTCGATTGGTTGGTCAATGGTCAGCATGGCGTCAAACGATATCGGTTATAACATATAAATATATAATAATAAAACACAAATCGTAAAACCAATTTATTTTTCACTTGTCACATTCCACATTTTTTACAAATTTTATATATGTTTCTCTTTTTCAATTCATTTACGTGTGTTTTATTGTGACCACAAAATTGATAGCGTCACCATATTTTGGTATTATTATTTTATTTCTAAATAGGGGTTAAGAAATTATATGTAGTTGTATTAGTATTATTAATATTTATTATAAAATATATGTACTATTGGTATTTCGTACTCCCACCGTCCCGTAATATAAGTCTTTTTGGCTTTTTAATAGTGTCTCAAAATATAAGTCATTCTCACAAAACAACACAACATTAAATGCATTGTTTTCACTTTCACACTAAACAATGTAATATTATTAACTAGTCCCAAAAAACAATATAATATTTTGCATTGAAATATTAAAAAACAACTCATTCATTATGTTTTTTTAAACAGTGTGAAATGGCCAAAAGGCCTTATATTATGGGACGGAGGGAGTAATAAAGTTACTTTGATATAGTCTATGAAAGTGTGTTATGATGTAGTCTTTAGAGCGAGAGTAATGGTGATCGGGGGATAAGGCTATTGATTGGTGTTATTTGGATGATGTGGAGAAAGATAAGTGGATGATAAATGTAGAAGGATTGTAGAGATAATTATTGTGTGATGTGATGTTGTAATGGTGAAAAATATTTTAAATCTATTGATTAAAATACTATTAATTTTTGTTAAAGTTCAAAGAGAAAAAAAGACTGGGCACGGTTTTCAAGGAGAATATTGTCTACTTGGCTATCTAAAACTAGATAACGAGATAGATAATCTCTCAAAAAAATACTCTATTTTGCTTCCATTATTTTTTATTTAGTGAATAGAGTACTCTATCTTGACAAAAGTAAGCAATATAATACTCTATTTTGCTCCCATTATGATTGCTCTTAAGGGAAAATTAACCTAGCTATTATACTTTTTTTTTAATGCATAATTGAGGGGGCCATAGGGGCCCAAGGCCCAGAACATATCAAACATTGTTTTTACTAAAATATCCAGATTTCCATAAATTAACAATTCAATCGAAAAGCCACATAGAATTCGATGTTGCATAGAAAAATAATGTTCTTTGATCTCAGAGAAACCCCGCATAAAATTCTCTATATAGGGAAAATCCAAAGACAATTTTGAGAATTCTTTGGTGTTTTTTCGGTGCGCATACTAGTGCTATCAACGAACCGAGCCGAGATGAGTATTTGTTGTTTAAGCAAGTGTTCGTTTAGATCACGAGTTTATTAGTGAACGTAGATTAATAAACGAATAAAAAACATGTTCAAGTTTGGTTTGTTTAGGTTACGAGTTTCTTCATGAATGTTTATTTAATAAACGAAAAAAAAATTATGTTCAAACCTGGCTCATTCATAAAAAAATTGTTTGAACTTGTGCACCTGGAATAAGGTTCGGGAGGTTCCGGGAGATCCCCAAACCTAAAACCGGTAATCATGCAAAACTCCCACCTACCGAACTTCGCGGTTGTCTCACCAAATCTAAAATGAAGCTCATCGGGCACATTCGGATAAACGGCATTGAAACATATATATTGCAAAACCTTGGAGGAAAACTGCCACTCCTCGTACATTTCAGTGAATTGTCCAAAAACCCCACCTGTCAATGTATCCTCAAATCCGATCCTTCTCATGTGAATTTCAACAAGATCCCGGAGCTTGGTCTTTTCCCCTCTAAAAGTCCATGTCAAATTTTCCCTTTGTTTGTAGACATCGGAACCATGAGGGCCTATCAACTGTTAACAAACAAATGGAATGGATTAATATCAATAATCAACAATGCAAATGAAAAATAAACCCTAAACCATGACTAAGTCTAAGTTTGTAGCCACAAATTGAATGTATTTATCAAATTACAATCAAGAATAACCTAAACCCTAATCAAGAATAACCTAAATCTTGGAAATCTGCATACAAAACTCGAGAAAAAACAAAAAAAATTGTAGTTTTCTACGTCTAAACGTAGGGTCTCTACGTCCAAACGTAAGGACCTTACGTTTAAACGTAGAAACTACAGGTCTCTACGTCCAAACGTAGAGACTACATTCTTCTTCAAAAACCTCCCCTTATTCAGGCTAAACAATGTCAGGCCAACAGAACTAAACCACTACAAACCACTAAAAATTGGGAAATACATAGAAGATAATGGGAAATAAAAATTGCAGCCTAAAGAACTAAACAATATAACAATAGAGCGTTGTAAATAGAAGATAATGGGAAATACATACAGTTTATGTATTGCTTTGATCCATTGTGCTTGAGAGATTGTGGCAAATATGTACTTTTCTTGCAAAATCGCCGTCCAGACGTAAGGAAATGCCTTCGACGTAGGGATATGAACGTTTGAAAGGGGATAGAAGAGAGAGACAGTGTTATTCACAACTTTTTAGATTCCTTACGTTTGGACGTAGATTCCTTACGTTTAAACGTAAGGATCCTTACGTTTAAACGTAAGGTCCCTACGTTGAGTGCGTTTTTTTCGTATCAGGTGGCATTTGAATTTCCCTACGTTTAAACGTAGGGATCCTTACGTTTACCTTATTTTCCATGACAGAAAAGGCATGACCTGATTTGCAAGTGTCAGGTCTGACACAACCTGATTTTCCGATTTCTGATAAAAAAAAGTGGCATCACACGTGGACCAATATATATCTTATCTTATCTTATTATTATATCTATAAGAAGCCAAGAGGGTTTGCCCACAGTTGGCCACGTGGCCACCCTCTTGGCTTGACATGTGGCATCTTTTTTTAATCAAACGTGTACCGTTAGTAGTTTGTGAAGAAAAGGGGAAAAAGGCAAGACCGACGGATTATAAATCACTCTTCACACCACATTAAATGTTTTTATTATTTTGAACAACATAACGTCGGTGGAACCGACGTCCGTTTGCAATACGAGCGTCACTGAAATTGATGTTGGTATACCAAATCACTTTTTATAATCTTCAGACCGTTTGACGTTGGAACCGACGGCCGTTTGCAATATGAGCGTCACCCAAATTGACGTTGGAATACCAAATCGCTTTTTATATTTTTCAAACCATTTGACACTTGGTTTTTTTCCACCAATGAATGAACACGAGATCAATGACGTATTCATTAATGATAAGAAATAAAAATGCTGTATAGAAAATGAGTTAAACACATTTTCAAGCATATTAATGAGTGAAATACATTTTTGTGAGCCCTCAGGACACATGTGTGTTTTTTTTATACCTTTGTGTTTTTTTTTATCAAACGTGTACCGTTAGTAGTTTGTGCATAAAAGGGAAAAAAAGGCAAGACCGACGGATTATAAATCACTCTTGACACCACATTCAATGTTTTTATTATTTTGAACAACATAACATCGGTTGAACCGACGACCGTTTGTAGTACGAGCATCACTAAAATTGACGTTTGAATACCAAATCACTTTTTATAGTCAAGGGATACTTATCTCACGAGGAAAGGCAGATTGTTCCTTACTAATAAAGATTGGAATATTCCTACCCCTGCTGCTAGAAACAAGATATATAACCATAATGCTAAGGCAAGACCTCAGCAGTGGCGGAGGACTCAGCAGAGGCCTCAGCAGAAACCTCAACAGAGACCATAATACAGAGCTGTTCCTAACAGACAGCAACCTTATGGTTATGCTAGTGTTTCCAACAACAAGAATCACTTCAAACGGCACTTTGTACCAAAAAGCCAGAAACCATATGTGAATGCTACACAACCAAATGTTAGATTCTATGGAAATGTAGCATACATATATGAACAAAAGTGCAACACTTTCCGAAGATGACCTTATGGAAATTTGCCAAGGGTTGTGCTTACCACTGACCAGTATGGACCCAAACAGGTTTGGGTATCTAAAACATATTAAATTTGTTTTGTAGGGTGTCTGGTACTTTGACAGTGGATGTTCCAGACATATGACAAGAAGTAAGCACTGCTTGGCAAATTTTGTGGCAAAAGATGGTCCAAAAGTCAATTTTGGAAACAAGGACACACCAGGATATACAAGAGGGTATGGAACACCGGTGAGGAATGGACTGACTATTAGGAATGTTGCATATGTTGAAGGTTTGGACTACAACCTGCTGAGCTCTGGACAATTCTGTGACATGGGTTACAAAGTCACTTTTGACAAAGGCTATTGCACTGTCATGAGTGAAATGGGAGAACAAGTTGTGTTGGCTGGAAGAAGACAACAAAGCATGTATGTGGTGGATTGGACTACTGATGTTCCTGAAACATGTCTTCTTATGCATACAAAGTTAGAACTCAACTGGTTATGGCATAAGTAGTTGAATCATCTAAATTTTGAAGATATCAATCAATTGGTGAAAAAGAAGTTGGTGATTGGTTTACCTGAAATCACATACAAGAAAGATGGAATATGTGATGCCTGTCAGCAAGGTAAACAAACAAAGTCAAGTTTTAAGTCAAAGACTAAACAATCAACCAATAGAGTGTTGGAACTGATGCATATGGATGTATTTGGACCAATAATACCAACAAGTATAATAGGAAAGAAGTACACTCTGGTAGTAGTGAATGATTATTCAAGATACACTTGGGTGATTTTCATGAATAAGAAAAGTGAAACACTTCAAAAGATGCCTGAACTTTTGAAGAGATTACAAAATAAGAGTGTGACAATAGTGAAGATCAGATCAGACAAGGGTACTGAGTTCCTAAACAAAGTCATAAGAGAATATTGTGAACAAAATGGTGTGCTGCATCAATTAGCAGCTACTGGAACACCTCAGCAAAATGGGGTGCTGAGAGAAGAAACGAGATTTTGAAGGAAGCAGGGAGGACTATGATCTGTGAAGCATTGTTACCTGAAAGGTATTGAGATGAAGCAATCAATACAGTATGCTACACAAAGAATAGAACCTCAGTGAACAAAAAGCTGCTGAAGACACATTATGAAATATGGAATGGAAGAAAAAGCCAAATATATCATATTTTCATCCATTTGGGAGTAAGTGCTTTATATTAAATCATAAGGAGCAACCGAAGACTTTCCAACCAAAATCAGATGAAAGAATCTTTTTGGGATATTCTTCAGTCAGCAAGGCATCCATGGTACTGAACAAAAGGACATTGAAACATGAAGAATCAATACATGTTGTGTTTGAACCTAAATTCATTGGAATGGAAGATGATGAAGTTTGACAACCTGTTGAGAATTTAGAAGTCACCGATCCAGAATATGTTGATGTTCTAAAGAAGATAAGTGATTTAAAAGTCTCTGCTTCTAGAATTGAAGGAGCCCCTGCTGAAGAGCCTGCTGGTAACACTACTGATGCAACAACATATGCAGTTCAAGGATTTGCTGATCCCCCTACTGAATCAACAGCATGCCTTACTGAAGATGAGGTTCATGTAAATCAAGCAAATCAAGATTTACAATGGTTGAAAGACTACCCTGCTGAACAAGTAATTGGTAATGTACAGCAAGGTGTAAGGACGAGAAGACAACAAGAAGCAATGTTTACTTGTTTTCTGTCTCAAATTGAACCTAAAGTTATTGAAGAAGCAATTTCTAATCCAGATTGGATAATTTCTATGCAAGAAGAATTGAATGAATTTGAAAGAAATCAAGTTTGGACACTAGTGGAGAGGCCTAATCATGCAAATAAAATTGGCACTAAATGGGTATATAGAAATAAATTGGATGAATCTGGTACCATTGTCAGAAACAAGGCCAGACTAGTGGCAAAAGGCTATTCTCAAGCTTAAGGAATAGATTTTGATGAGACAAACGCCAGTTGCAAGATTGGAAGCTATAAGACTATTTTTGGCATATGCTGCAAGTAAAAACTTCAAAGTATACCAGATGGATGTCAAAAGTGTATTTTTGAATGACATTCTGAAAGAAGAGGTTTATGTTCAGCAACCTCCTGGTTTTGAAGTTAAAGATCAAGAAGATAAAGAATATAGACTCAACAAAGCACTTTATGGTTTGAAACAAGCACCAAGAGCATGGTATGAGGCTTTATCTCAATTATTGGTGAACAATGGTTTTACCAAATGAACCATTGACAAGACTCTTTCCAGAATCAATGAAGGAGACAGCACCCTACTGGTATAGATTTATGTAGATGACATAATATTTGGTTCTGAAAATGAATTGCTAAGTGAAAAGTTTGCTAATCTCATGAAAAGCAAGTTCCAAATGAGCATGATGGGAGAAATGAACTATTTCTTAGGATTGCAAGTCAAGAAAATGCAAGATGGAATCTTCATTCATCAAACCAAGTACACCAAGGAGCTACTGAAGAAGTTTGGTATGGAAAATAGCACCAAAGTATCAACTCCTGTGAGTACAAGCATCAGATTAGATGAAGACAAAGATGGTAAAGATGTTGATTGGACTTTATATAGAAGGATGATAGGAAGTCTGCTGTACCTCACAGCCAGTAGACCTGATATATCATTTGCAGTAGGTGTTTGTGCAAGATTTCAATCAAAACCTAAGGAAAGTCACTTAGCTGCAGTCAAAAGGATTCTCAAGTATCTTAAAGAGACTTTGGGAGTAGGAATTTGGTATTCAAAAGATGGAAGTTTCAAAGTTATATCCTACTCAGATTCTGATTATGCTGGTTGCAAGATTGATTGAAAAAGCACCACAGGAACTTGTCAGTTGATGGGAAATAGACTTGTTTCCTGGTTTAGCAAGAAACAGAACTCTATATCAACTTCCACTGCTGAAGCTGAATACATTGCTGCTGGAAGCTGCTGTGCACAAGTGCTATGGTTAAGACAGCAACTAAGGGATTATGGGATTGAAGAAAGAGAAATTCCCATAATGTGCGACAATACAAGTGCAATAGCAAATACAGAAAATCCTGTTTTGCACTCAAGAACCAAACACATTGATGTAAGACATCATTTTATAAGAGATCATGTTGAAAAGAAAGATGTGGTGGTTCTCTATATTCCTACTGAATATCAACTTGCTGACATCTTTACAAAACCTTTGGATAGTGAAAGATTTGCTAAGTTAATGACTGAACTTAGCATCATCAAAGTTGACTGAGATTTTTAATGGTCAGCATAGTACCAGAATTCACCAAGGGGACTAGTCTTTGCCTTGCTAGGTGTGCTCACTTGGCAGATTAGTCATTGGTATCAACAATTCCTAAGTACTCTTATAGTTTGGACAATTGAGCAAATGAAGTTGCCTAGGGGATTGGTCTTTGCCCTGTTGGGTGAGCTCACTTGCAGATCAGTCATTGGTATTAAACATCATCTTGTATTATCAGTTGGACAAAACTATGCTATATGAAGATCAGCTGTGCATTTTTGTATCAGCAGGCTGCTGAACCAACAGAAGAATATCATCAGAGTAATTTCAAAGAGACCCTACTGAAGATCAAGTCTACTGAAGACCCAGTCTGCTGAATGATACGTTGCTGATAAAGTCAGAATTTAATATAAGTCAACAGTGGAGTGAATGGATATTATTCTTATCCTTATCACATCCATTATAATATTCAATGGTTACTACACTAAATGGGATCAATTAGTGGGACACGTAGCAGCATCACATTTACCACAAATAAATCGTGGTTAATGCTACAGAACGTGCACAGTACCCGCCTGAAGTTTCTCACCCACTACTTTTCTATATATATATATATACAGACATATACACACAGAATGTATATCCATATCAGATCGTATTTTCTCTGAAATATACACAAATGTGAACACAGATTTACAAAGCTTTCTACTTCATCTTTCTCAAATCTTCAGGTTACAATGGCAGATAAAGATGTTCATCTTGGAACCAGTCAAAGTGTTAGAGGTTATGTTACTGACACAGATGCAACTGATTTGGAAATCAATCTTGGAAGAAGAATCAGAATATTTGAAGGACTGGAGAATGTTCTAAATCTCAGATTAGAGAAAATTTCTTACAAAAATGTCTGTGATATTTGGAGAAATATGATGACAAGAGATGGTGCTGAGGCATTTACAACAACTGTAAATGGTCAGGAGATTGAAGTAACTTTAGACCTGCTGAGAGAGGTCTTTGGATTTTGTCCAGGAAATGGTGCCCCTATAAATCCAAAATCTATGGGGCTAGCAAGGTTGACTTTTGTTGAATCTATTAGGACAAATCCTGATGCTCCAGTAGCTCTGAACATAAATTTCAAGAATATCTCTTATGAGTTTAACATGCAGAGCAAAATCTTTGGCAAGAATATTTTGGGATTTATTAGGGAGTCTTGATACTTTATCCAGGCCCAAAATAGACTTGTTGATAATCATCTCAAGAAGTATGAAGTTTGATTGGGCCGGTTTCGTTGTTCAATACATGAAGAAGATTATGACAGATGAAAGAGAAACCATAAGGAAGAGGTTAAGTGAGAAGAAATCTACTGGATACATGGTTCAGGTTTCTTCATCAAGACAAAACCCTTGGGGTAATGGTTCAGGCCCTGCTGAATCATTTGAAGATTGCTCATGTTGCTCCTTCCACCATCAACAAGGCCAGATACAAGCCAGAGATTACAACTCATATTCCAGGGCTAGATGATGATGATGAAGTTCAAGAGGTAGAAAGTGATGGTGAGTAGGAACAGAGAACTAAAGCTAGAGAAATATTGCTAGAAAAGAGCAATTAGAAGAATCTCACCCTGAGTCCCCAGAAAGACCTATCAAGAGAAGAAAGCAAATTGCAAAGAAGAAGGGACATGGAAAGGGTAAAGAACTTAGAGTTCTTGAAAAACAAAAAGAAGAAGAAGCAGAAGAAGATGTTGAAGTAACAACAGAAGTTGTTCAACCTACTGTGGAGGCTATTGAAGTTGTTGTTGAACAACAAATTGAAGAACCAGAGAATTGAATCTAGTTTGTAATAACTTTGAACAAATCTGATTCCTAGTTTGTAATAACTTTGAACATTTATTTGTTTTGTTTTTATCTTTTTGCTTTGCTGTAAGGAGGGTACTGGCATCATCACTAAAACTGGGGAAATTGTTGGCCATATTTTAGTTTTAAAGATGAGTGCCAGACTAGCTATTATAGAGCAAAGGCAAAAAGATATCTAGATTAAATGTATAGGTTTACTAGAGTTTGATCTTTGTATAGGTTGATCAAACAAGCACTGTATGGTTAAAGAAGGCTGAAGTTGAAGGAACCTACTGATGGTTGAAGGCCGAGGGTTCAAACTCAGTTATGAAGGCTAATGGATCAAACTTAGTATTTAAAGTCAAGAATATGAGATCAGAATTTAGGAAAGTCTGTGATGACCTAAACTGATCACATATACCTTGTGTACAAGGTGTAAGTTCCATTTAATGAGGATGGTGATTGGAACTTGGTTATAATTAAATTGGTGTACTCTAACTTCATAATAAAAAGTTAGATGAAAAGCAGTCAGCCGAAGTGTTTATAAAACACAGCAGACTAGAAGTCAGCTGATAGACATGGACATTAGCAGACCTATGAAACAGGTGTCTGATGAATGGAAAATTTGAATTAATCCAAGTTTCTTTTTGGAAGATTAAATGGATAAGGATGAATTACAAGCCTTGGATTAATCAGTCAACCAATGGACAGGATAAAAAGAACGTTGTAAAGTTTCAGAGTAATATCCAAAGGAAATAAGTCAATGGTTGACAGACTGGACTGTCAAAAAGCAATACTGACAGTACTAATACGATGCAGCAGAGGTAAAAGTCAGTCAAGATAGAGACAATTCTGCAACGGCTATATTTGAAATTCAAACACAAGTCACGGGATTCACACCTATAAATAGAGGACTCTTGATTCAGAATGAAGATGATGAAATACAAGTGAAAATTAAGAAATACTAAGGCGGAAATTAACAAAGCGCAATCTTACCCTGCTGAGCATCACTGAGCTATCAATTTGCTGATCAAGATTTTCTTCAAGTGTTCATCTACAATCAATTCACATCTAGTTCATACACTTGAAGATCTTAGGCTGCTGATCCTATCATCCTGATCAGAAGCCTGCTGAAAGCTGAATCACTTTCTTGATTCAACCCTTCTTTTTCAAGAAGTTTGCTGAAGACAGAGAAGCACTTTTGAAGTGTCAAGAACTGTTGTTTGTGGTGGAGCTGGTGAAGAGGCAATCCTACCCTTCAAGGACCAGCGGAATACTTTGAAGCAGCAATCCTACCTGTTTTTAGTGTTCAGTTTGTGAAGCCATAGTCATTGGTGAAGGACAAACATTTTAGGGATTTTTGTAACAGCAACCTCAAGAATATCTAGTGAATTTCCTCCAGCATCACAGGAGAAGAGTGGACTGACAGGATTACACCACCTGAAACTACTATAAATCTTGCCTATTTTACTTTACTGCATTTACATTCTGCAATTTATTTTATCAGCATACTCATCACATCAATCTACTAAACTAGCAACTGAATCACACTACTTGCACTGCTGAGTATCCAATACTTAGTATCATATTTGAAACAACAAGTATCAAGGCTTAGTTTAATAAATCCCGCTGCAACAAATTCATTATCTTTAATAGTCAGTAGACTACTGAGTGGTCAGCAGACTATTGACCCTGCTGAGTTTGTAAAACTCCAAAAAGTTTTTAAGTGTTAAATTTATTCACCCCCCTCTAAACTTAACCAAAGCCTTTTCAAGGGACCAACAGGATCCGTTGCCCTTTTTGTTTTGTAACGGCTTTCTATAATCGTGGGTTGCCTGTTAGCGGTGCCTTGATGCCAAGCTTTGAGTTGGTCTTTTAATGGCCTTGGTGTCATCATGCGACTTCACCTTTGGGATCTCTCTATGAAGAAAAGACCTCGGGTGCCGTGCCATGAAGCAGACGGTCTTATTAATGGTTTAAGCATTGAGATTTGACTTGTCTTTGATGGCTTCGCATGGTGGGTCGCCTTAGCCTTTTGGTGGCCTTAAGTGGCGGATAGCCTTATCCTTTTGTGGCTTAGGAGATTTCGGTGGCTTGAGAGCCTTTGGCCTTATAGAAGGTTCGCTCAAAGGCGAGTTCCAAACAAGATGCCGAGCTGAAGTCGGTCTTATAGAGTGCTCACTCAAAGGCGAGTTCCAAATATGATGCTGAGCTGATGCCGGTCTTATAGAGAGCTCGCTTGAAGGCAAGTTTGAAATATGATGCCGAGTTGAATTCGGTCTTATAGAAGGCTCGCTCGAAGGTGAGTTTCAAATATGATGCCGAGCTGAAATCGGTCTTATAGAAGGCTCGCTCGAAGGCAAGTTTCAAATATGATGCCAAGCTGAAGTCGGTCTTATAAAAGATCTGCTCAAGGGCGAGCTCTCAGAATGGCCAAGCTGGAGTCGGGCTTACAAAAGATTCGCTCGATGGTGAGCTCTAAGTATGATGCCGAGCCGGAGTCAGGCTTATAGAAGATTCGCTCGAGTCGGGCTTATAATGTCGCGCTATGAAGCGGACGGCCTTAGGCAGCTTTTATGGCGTAAAGCGACTCGCTGCGGGGGCTGCGCTATGAAGCGGACGGACCCGGATGCCGTGCTATTAAGCGGACAGGCTTATGTGCCGCGCTATTAAGCGGATGGGCTTAGGTAGCTTTTATGGCGTAAAGCATCTCACTACGGAGGCCGTGCTATGAAGCGGATGGACCTTGATTCCACGCTATTAAGCGGACGGTCTTATTGGGCCGCGCTATGAAGCGGACGGAGTTTTGGTGCCACACTATTAAATGGACGGTCTTATTGGGTCGCGCTATGAAGCGGACGGACTTATGGTGCCACGATTAAGAGGACGGACTTTTGGGGCCGCGCTATCAAGTGGACGGTCTTATGGTGCCATGCTATCAAGCGGACGGTCTTGTTGTTGGTGGTGAGAAAACCCATTTTGATGACGAGTTGATCTTTGGAGATTTCCGAAAATAAGAAGGCTCGTCCCGCCACTTTTGGTAAGGAGAGTTCCAAAAATAAGATAGCTCATCCCGCCACTTCAGGACAGGAGAGTTCCAAAAATAAGGAGTGTAATCATTTAAGTTGTAGATATAAAACCCGATGAGAGCTTGTATCTTGAGAGCTCGTAACTTGGAGAGCTTGAGGGCTCGTAACTCAGAGAGCTTGAGATCTTGTTTTGGGGTGCTCATTTCGGCGGCCATATTTTATACCTGGTAAATTTGTGGTGAAAATGGTGGTCATGACAGAGACCTTTACTCTTCCGATCGTAACTTTAACTTGTGGCCGCTCTTAGGCCTTTGAATGCATATTTGTTTTGTTTCTTGCAGTGATTTTTCCAAGTGTTTTTGAGTTCGTATCTTTATGTTTGCTCAAAATATTCCCATCTTTTGAGTCCGTAGTTTGGGTCCGCTGGCTGGTATATGTGGGTGTATGGCCCCCTTGTTTTTAGTGAGGTTGAGAGTGCTGAGTATCGAGCTCGCTAAAAATAACTGAAACGTAAAAATCGGACCTGTTGTTGTCGAATCCTCAATCTGAATTGAAAATTCCGATGTGTGGACCCCTTGTTTCAAGCAAGGTCGCTGCGGGCTTGGTTGAAATAAATGTCGAATTTGGATCATTTATGTTTGTTTGAAATTTCCACCTGCGGCCTCCTTGTTTCAAGCGAGATCGGTCTTGATCTGGTTTGAACTCGGTTGAAATAGATTTCGAGCTTCAGATACTTGATAAATATTTGAAATTTTTCTCCGGGCCCTATTGTTTTCGAAAGCATAGGGCATGGCCGTAAGATTGTCGGAGACGAATTGGCTGGGTAAAGTCTTTATAGAATTAACTTTGGGCATCAAAGATAAACATAAAAGACGCCGGGGTTGATACTCGTAACGAAGACATTTGAGCGTGGATGTGTAACGTAATTCCAAAATAAACGTGTGACAATCATGGAAACCGGACTTTAATTAGCCCTGCTCCGCTTCAGTGGGCGGATTGGGTACTAGAGAGCTCGTGATAGGAGAGCTCGTTGATGGAAAGCTTACAATAAGATAGCTCGTTGACGGAGAGCTCACAATAAGAGAGCTCGTTGATGAAGAGCTCATGATGGCATATTTGTTTATGAGGATCCTCGAATAAGACCAGAATTCCATATGCAATAAGACCAGAATTCCGGATTCAGCCATTTTCATATGTAAATCCAAGGCATCCTCGAATTTTCTGTACTTCAAAAAAGCATTGTCAGAATAGGCATCCTTGAGTAAGACAGAGAGAACAAAATAAGCTTTTTGTATCATCCCAGCTTTCCTTAGACCGACAATCAACAAATCCAGTGACGGTTCAGACGGACGATAATTCAGCCTCAGCATGAGCTCGAACACAGCCATGGCATCCATTAAAGATCCTACTAATCATTTTCTTGAACAATTTAGATATACAGCTAAATGATGGCATTAACCCAACAACACACATTTCCTCTGCAACAAAGATCCCTATTTCCTCTACAACAAAGATCCCCTTTTCCACCGAGCCACACGAGAGCAATCCATCCAAGAGGGTTATATGACTAAATTCATTCGGATATGGACCAAATCTTTTCATATGATCAAACACCATATCTAGCTTATGTAAAATTAACTTGTCCAGACATTCAGTACTAATATACCGTCCCATTATAATCAAACATTGGCGGCTTTCAAGGTACTAACCTCATCGAATTGAAAGCCTCCCAAGCTTCCACAAGCCTTCCGGAAGCTGCTGACTTCTGCATTCTATGTTTAAGTTCATTGTAACTCACTTCTGGTGCAACATGTTCCTCCATAAAATCCAGAGTCTCAAGAGCACAAGAGGTGGAAAACTTCAAGGCATGGTTTAAAGTAAACAACTTTCTAATGGTGAATTTTCACCGAATAGGACGTGGGAAAAGTTTTATTGACCTCAACATTCAAGAATTGGCCAATAATGTAGCAAGGTTAGTTTATACGTTGAAGAAAATGACGGGAATTCATAAAATTTGCTACATTTTTGCTGCCTTTGTACTTTGTTGTAGCACCGAATCACCCATCAATCGACATAAACATAAAGAAACTTTTGTAACATTTGTTCATTACCATTTTATCATGGAAATCAGCTAAATACGAAAGGGTTTGTGGATTTTTTGAAGTTTTTGTGTTGAAATGAAGCGGAGATTGTTGTTACAAGCGGAATTTATCCCCTTCTATTTCCGTCGCATAGCTTGACAAAAATTTCTCCATCATCACCTCCTCCACTACGTCCACATCAACCACTCTACTCATTTTTTCCACCGCAAGCTGAGGAGCAACATTTCCCGACTGAAATTTAACTGATGCATCATCAGATCGAAGGCGCTTTTTGGGATTAAGATCTGAAAAGGAGTTTTCTAATAAACGTTCTTATACGGGATCTGGCGGAGGTTGTTGAGGCTTAGATGGAAGTGAATCGATCAGGTCGGGTTCTGATACGGGAGAAGGAGGTTGCTGAAGATAGTCGAACTCTTCGATTTCGGATTCATATAAGAAATTAGAGTGATTGGCTTCTAGAAATTCGAGTTCTTGAATGTCTACAACACCCATCTCCATTTTTTTCGGTGAGTGTGTGTGCGTCTTCGGCCATTCTCAGTAGCAGGAAAGGAAATAAAGAGCCTTACTTGGTGTGTAGTTTTGGCTGCCGGAGATCTCAGATCTGACGGAAAATATTGAAAAATTTTGATTTCCCGGTAACGGAGCCAACTGATGATGTCAAAAATATCACCAACAAGTTTATGAGGATTCAACGGTGAATATTTGGCTATAAAAGTGTATGAAAGTGGTGTTTGCCGGTGGTGCTCGGCGGTGAAAGTGGTGGTGCAAATATGAACAAGATGAAGATCTTTCTTCTCAAGATGGGAGGGGTGTTTGGTATTTTGTGATCATGAGCTGAGCCTCAAGTTGCTGCCTATGTACCCTTTATAAGGGATCAAGCCCAATGCGTAGTTCTGGAGGTGAAGTCTCATTTTTTCTGTGACTGAGATGATGTGGGTATTTATAGAGGTTTGGGGCTAGCCAGCTGGTAAGAGTATGACAATTGGCGGGTGCGGGTAGGTCGCGAGCCTGGAGGGCCTAGTGGCCTGAAAGCCTTTGGCGAGCTGAAAACCTAGATGCCTGAGGGCTCGTAACCTGATGGCCTTGTGGCCTGGTGGTCGTAGCTTGGCTTATTTTTATGTTCGCGGCCCTGGTTTTTGAATGACCTAATGACCTAGGGTTTGCGGGCTGGCCTCCTAGCCTGATAGCGTCGCACAGGACCAAAGGTTTGGAGCGGGGCCGACGCGTTGTGAGTTCACGGATTGTGGTGGCCGGTGGCTTTATCCCTCATTTTGAGGGCCAGATGGACCCGAATAAAGATCCGTGGGCTGAATTATGATTTAGGCATATTAGTTTGATAGCTTAAACAACTATAAAATCGGTTTGTGTGTTTGAAATATAAATAGAAACACACCTAACACATTGCATGTAAAACTGATTAGGTTTTAACTCATTAAAATCTTTAATCAAAATTTGATCACAAGAATATTAACCTATATACTTTGATTTTAGCTAGATCTTCCGCCTAGTTTATTATCAATATTAGGTTAATTAATTTGAACTCCCAAAAGGCTTAATAAAATTTAAAAATATGTAATATCCTATTCACCCCCCTCTGGGATATATATTGCGCATAACTCGATCCAACAAGTGGTATCAGAGCTTGGTTTCTTGTGAATCAAATTCTTGTATTTTGCCTTGTTTTTGTTATTTGCTGAATCGGATTGCTAAAAGTCGTTCTGTGTTATTTGCTATCTACTATAATCTACTCTTGTGTGATAACATTCTAAAAGAGCTACATATATGTTCTATATTTGTTGTGATATAGCTGCTGACTGTACTGAATTACTGCCTACTGATCTGTGCTATCTGCAGTGTTGTATCTATGCTTTAGTTTTCTAAAATAAATTTGTCAAGTCTCGCTATGACTGAATTTTAGATTCAGTCACTCGTTTCTGACCACGTTTTTTATTTTCTGCAAACGTTTAAGTATTATGACTACTCACACACCACTTGCAACACAATATCGAATCTGAGATTTTTGTCATATCTTATTTGAATCCATCCATACTGCATTGTATAACTACATTAGTGTTAAGTGCATTGCTTTGCATTGTATTACATTTCATTATCATCTAAAACGCCTAGAAACATTAAATGGCATCCGTGAAGTATAATCAGCCATCACCATGAGAGGGCTTATCTTTTGTAAGACCTCCCTATTTCGATGGTACTGGTTATATTCAGTGGAAGAGGGCAATGCAACTTCATGTAGAGGCAATGGACATCCGTCTATGGTTCATTATAGTGGATGGACCCTTTGTCCCTACTAAGGAAGGTAGAGATGAGGGTGTGATTGTGCAAGTTAAAAAGGAAAGAGATGAATTAGATGATAAGGATTATCGTAAGATGACCCTCAATTATAAAGCTAATGTTATTCTTGTTAACGCACTAAGTCCAACTGAGGGAAAATACGTATTATAATGTAAGACTGCTAAAGATATTTGGGATCATCTCTAAATGCGTCTGAGGGTAATAATCAAGTTAAGGATAATAAAATTAACCAACTCATGTTTGTATATGAATCATTTAGGATGGATTCAAACGAGACAATCAGTGACATGGATACTGATATACCGCGGCCGAGCACGGTCTACCGGACCACCATTAGACCCACCGTAGCGGTCACTTCTCAGCCTCTGATCTTCATCGCCACCAGCCGAACACGCTGCCCCCAGTCCGCTATATCGGGCAGCCGGGCTGTACCCTCTACCTATAGGCGAGCACGCTCTACACTTGGCATTAGTAAGGATAAGACTGTCTCAGCAGGAAGAAATCTGATCGATCCGCGGTCCCTTCGGTGCGATCCTCCACAATTGCTTGTCTTCTTAATCATACTTAATTATGTCTTGTCACTGTTAGACTAATCACCATTAGAGCTTTGCCTATAAATAGAGGCCTCATGTAACCAGAAAAGATATACTCAATTCAATATAAGCAGATAAACTCTGCCAATTTATCGACCGTGTCTCTGCTTCATCGTTTATTCTGTCCGCCGGCTGAGCACCGCCCTGTGTTCCTCACGGCCACCGTCACTCCACCATAAAAGTCATCTTTTACGTCCAGATACCACCGTACAGACACCTTCTTTAACATCGTGATATTCCACGCAATATCAGATACCAGATTCACTGATATTATCACAACACTATCTGCACTAGGTAAAACCTTTAAATCCAAAAAAATTGTGCAGAAGATCCTTATAAGTCTGCCTAAAGAATGGGATGTCATGGTTACGGCTGTACAATAGGCTAAGGATCTGAACACACTCAAAAAGGACGAATTAATTGGCTCAATGCTTGTGCATAAGAGCATGATGTCCTCACACAAGCAAACAAAGCTTGAGACCAAGGGAGTAGCCTTCAAAGCTAAGTCCCAACCTATCAAAACTGAGACCACCACAAGTGAGAGTGATGATGAAGATCACGCACTTATGATTCGTAACTTCAAATTTTTTTTGAAGTATAATAAAGGATCAAAATCTGATTCAAAAGCCCTCAAAGGCAAGGCCAAAGGGGCATCTGACATTCGCTACTTTGAAGGTAACCAGAAAGGTCATATTGCTAGTGACTGTCCAATTCATAAATCTAAAAATGATAAGAAGTCAAAACCATCATTTGAGAATAAAAAGAAAAGCAAACATGTTTTGGCTGCATGGTCTGATAGTTCAGACAACGACGCTGCAAATTCTGACTCTGAAAAGAGCGAGAAATAAAATGTTGCTCTTATGGCATATTCTCAGACCACCAATGACATGGATAAGACTCTGTCTAATCTATCGTTCACAAATGATGAACTATCTGAATTAAATGAAAAACTGGCTATTGAAAATTCACACATCAAAGGTAAAAATGAACATCTACAAGAAATTATTTTTCAAAATGAGGATGAAATCCTTCAATTGATTAACTCTCTAAGTTCACTTGAGCTAAAGTTCAAAGATCTTGAGTTGGAAAATGCTTCTCTTAAAGTTGAGTCTATTACACTCAAGAAAACCATTCAAGGTTTAGAGAGGGGGCCTATAGTCAGTGGGTATGAGTCTTCTTACAAGGAGACTCTTCTCAAAGACTTAAAGCTCAAAGAAAAGATCTTGGAACCAAGGCCAATTTCCTTAAATAAAATCAAACCCCTTTCCCCCAAAAGATTTTTCAAACAACACACGAAAGCACCTACTCATGCATACAAGTATGACCAGAAGTACTCAAGGAGTCCGACTTGACAGACTACCTCTCGTCAAATGTACTATGCTCCATGTATGCACCATGATTATGGGATACATCAAGCACCTAACTACACCTTTGTTAAACCTTGAGTGTCTTATAACTCACATAAAAATTTTCAACCACAATATCACTAAGACCAGCCCCACTATTCATATGGATCTTACTTTGGTTTTTATGAACAGCCTTTAGCTCTTATAGATCCAGACCTACACATAAACCCAAGGTTAAGAAGATATGGGTACCCAAAGTTAGACAAGTATGGGTGAGGAAGGATTCCGCTAACACTATCTCTTAAGGACCCAAAAGACTAAAGGGGACCTCAACTGCTCTTTGGTTGCAGGATCACCCTAAACCGAGACCATGAAGAATCCAAATAAATAGGTGCTAGACATCGGTTGCTCTACGACATGACTAGAAACTTCACACTTTTCGATCATACAAACCGAAATCCAAAGGAGGCTGTGTCACTTTCGGTGATAGCTCCAAAAGAAAGATCCTTGGTGAAGGATCCATTGGTAACCCTGAATCGCTTATCATAAACAACGTGTATTTTGTAGATAACTTAAATCATATTCTTTTAAGCATCTCCCAACTTATTGACTCCGATCTAGTGATCACATTCGACAAAAAGACATGCAAGATAAAAGATATGTCTGGCAAGCTTCTTTTGTCCGGTCAGTGTGAGGACAATATATATACGATCGAACTTGATAAGCTTCCGGATTGTCCAATATCTTGTCTTGTCTCTGAGAATGACAATGCTAATCTCTGGCATCGACGCCTAGGACACGTTGGTATGTCCACCATGCAGAAATTGGTTAGCCAAAATCCGATTCGTGGACTCCCAAAGTTTGACTTAAAAGACTTTAAGATTTATGACCCTGCATCCAAGGCAAACAAACAAAGACTTCTTTCAAATCCAAACATGACATCATCACTTAACGCACACTTGAACTCTTGCATATAGATTTGTTTGGCCCTAGTCGTGTTTGAAGCCTTGGAGGGAAATCGTATGTCCTCGTAGTTGTAGACGATTACTCCCGATACACATGGGTTATGTTCTTGACTTACAAGAGTGACAGTGCTACGTCATTTGAGACTCTGGTGAAGCAATTACAGAATACTTTTGATATATCGGTTGTGACTGTCCGGAGTGATAGAGGCGGAGAATTCATTGATGCAGAACTCATTGAGTTTTGTGAATACTCTGGTATTCGACATGAGTTTTCTGCTCCTAGAACTCCACAACAAATGGGGTTGTTGAGAGTAAAAATCTCTCTCTCCAGAAGTCGTCACAAACAATGCTAAATGAGTTCAATGTGCCTCGTTTCCTACGGGCCGAAGGGGTCTCTTGTGCCTGTTATAATATTAACAGATTATCTATTCGAAAGACTTTGCACAAGACTCCATACGAGATTCTTCGGAACTGACCACCCACAATAAACTATTTCCATGTTTTCGGATCTAAGTGTTTTGTTTTAAACGATAAGGGAAACTTGGATAAATTTGCATCTAAGTCCACCGAATGCATATTCGTGGGTTATTCCGAAACCTCACATGCATATAAATGTTATGATCCGGTTTCACGACGCGTTTTTGAGTCCATACATGTTTCATTTAACGAATCAAATTCCATGACTAATGCGTGTATTAATGTGGAAGGACTTAAAGAACTTTTAGAGAAAGCTAAGTTAACAGATTATTCTGAGTTTGAGTTTCTTCCTCCGGCCACAAATGAAGTAAGTCCGGAGATTCCTGAAACTCCTACTCCAGAGGTTCCCATCAATGAAAACAGACCCATGGGTGCTGAAACCTTAGCAAATGGTGAACCCCATGGTGATCCACCTCTTGAGCAAAATTAGCAGCCTGCACCTACCCGGAATCGCACATGGTATAGAGATCATACTTCAGATCTTATCATTGGGGATCCAACTACTGGAGTATCCACTCATCAGTCCACTCTTCCTCTCCTTTTACTGCTTTAGTATCCTTACTTGAACCTAAAAATATAAAAGAAGCACTTATAGACACAGATTGGGTGATAGCCATGCAAGAGGAACTACATCAAGTAGGATCTCATGACATGTTGATGAGAATGAAATGAACCCTAGATTTTGAGCCGTGTTCACAAAGATAACTTAATAATAATAATAATAATAATAATAATAATAATAATAATAATAATAATAATAATAATAATAATAATAATAACAATAACAACAATAATAATTGTTCATTATAAAACTTAGTTGTTCACTTACTACTTCTTACTTAAAGTCTTTTGTACTTACCCCTTTGCATGTTTATATGTTTGTTTTAGGTCGCCAGGACATAACCCAGTTGGCAAAGGGCTTGGGTGCGTGGTGCAGGCTACCGGGAGGTTAGATGTTTGATTCCCACAAGGGGGCAGGGGCCGAATTATTCCCTCTTGCGTAATAAAGGCAATCCCAACGATTCTGAGCTACTGGGGGATCTTGATTAACATTCTCCACTCATCCCGTGGGACATGGGGAGTGGGGACCATCATGGTTAGGGTTTAACCATTTATAGGTTTGTTTTAGATAAGAAGATGTACAGGTTGAGCCGGAGAATGATGATGATTATGAGTGATCGTTTGATGTTATGCCATGCTTAGATTACTATGAAGTTGTTATATCTTTTATCATGCTGTAATTTTCTACTGTGCTTTTCTTTTAAGACTTATTGTACCTTCTTTACTAGACCACGCCCGCTCTTACCCTGCCTCACCACCTTATACTTACCCCAACACCCACCTATCTAACCCCACCCTACCTACCTACCACGCCCTCCACAAAACCACACCTCACCACACCCACCATATCCTACACCACCATACCTTACAGCTTACATTACCATGTCCGGCCACCCTACCGACCGTACTCTACCATCATACCTTATCTTACTTTTTTTTATTCCGAAAAGAAATACACACGCATCAATTCTAAACTAAATTATGCCCCAAGCGGGGTCCGAATCTGGATCTCTCCACTGAAACCCATGTTAGGCTCTAGTGGCAAACCACTAGGGCATGTACCTGAGTACATACCTTATCTTACTTTATCCATTAATTAAGTTTCATTGCAATAAAATTTTCCTAAAATTTTAGCATATAAGTTTTACCGTATCCGCGTAATAAATGTCCACTCATTCAATTTCATTGTAACAACGGTAGTGATACATTGACTATACTTTCAACTACAATATCTTACACAACACAATGAACACTACATATTTTATTGGGACCCATCACAAAAAATAATTCATCATTTTAATCCATGACTACCACTTATGTAGTGATTTATACACTAACTCTTGTGTAGTGCACATATCATTATTGTTATAACAAATAACTATTAAATTCGTAATCTTATGCTATATTCTTGTGGACAATAAAAAACTACATATCACATCAGATTGAAAAGATGAGGTAAGGTAAGGTAAATATAGCGGAGGCACACGTCTTCTAGTACTTGGCCTTTAATATTATGTCTGTCCTTGTAAACCAATAAAGCCGATCATGGCTTTTATGCTTTTTTTTTTTTACATACAAGGAAATGGAACACCACCCTCCCCCCTCCTCCTCCTCACCCCAACCTACACCCACCCCACCTAGCTATATACAACCACCTATAATAATATATATAACGTGGTGGTTACATTCCCACCCTTGTGATACACATTCCGAAGTAGACGTGACCGGTTCCGGGCCGGTTCGGCCCACGACACGACCCTCCGGTTCCGGTCCAAATGGGCCGAACCGCCGGTTCCATTTTCTACAGCCGGTTCTGGTTCCGGTTCGGGAACCGGCGGGTTTGGCGGTTCCCCGGTCCGGGTCCGGGTCTCGACGGTTCCCGGGTCAGACGGTTCAGATCACGGTTCCGATTACGGTTCCGATCACGGTTCCAATCACGGTTCCGATCTCGGTTCCAAAAAAAACAATTTTTTTTTGCAAAATTTATATAACTTACGTTAAAATTAATAATAAATTATAATTGGTTATTAAACTATATATAATATTTAATTTCATAAGTATGTTTTAAAAAAAAACACACGGCTTGTATAATATTTAATTTCAACCAATCTATATATAATAAACGATGGATAAATTAAACATAAATGATGGATATCGATTATTCTACGTAACGGTTACATTAATAAAACTAAATTAATACAACAAAACACTACAACAAGCAACATTCAACATTGATATTACATCGATTTTTCATAACGTGCATGTTGACGTTGTTACATGTCACATCCTACCCGGCTACCCGTCTCGACGTATCCGCCATCATGCATATAATTTTCATATTCCTCGGAATGCCTTATTCGTAAATGTCGCATATAAGAACCAAGCCCGATTCCACGCTCGTAATGATACGTTTTTTCACAAACGTTACAAACAACCTTAAATTTTGAATGATTCACTTCCCCGTAGTTTCATCGAATAACATTTTCTTTTCGAAAAAAATAATGAAAAGCAGACACAATGATTGACATTGCTAAATAATATATTTCGAATGTGATAAAGTAAACGAATTTATTCAGAACAATTTCAAATCACTATCCGAAATATATTGTAATGGTAGATAATATTATAATATGTGAGTTAGAATATGAGAGATAGAAAAGAATTGTGGGTAAAAAGTGATGAAATGAATATGTATTTATAGTGTGATGAGTGTGTGATATTTTAAAATAAAATAAAATCAAATCAAAAATTTTGAATATATATCCGTTGCCAACCGTTGGTCAAATTGGAAATTGGAATCTTGGGCAAATTTTGAAGAAAAAGAAAAAGAAAAAGGAAAAAAAAACGAAAATTCAATATATATATATATATATAAAACCGCCTACATCTTTGATAAATTAAACTTATATTTCATATAGTGATTACGATTATTTATACTTATAATATTATATATATATAAGTTGATTTTATATCATAATGAATCGAGGCAAAATGTATATAAAAGTTGTTTTATTAAGCAACAACATTACAAAAAGTTATAGTAAAAAGTAATATATTAGTATGTTGTGACACTAGTGTCACAATATATTTTTTTATCAAAGATATAGTTTCCAACATTTTATGGTATAAAAAATATATTATTCAAAAATTTTGAATAATATATACGTTGGATTCAACTTGGAAAAGGAAAAAAAACAGGAAAAGGAAAAAAAAAAAAAAAAGGAAAAGGAGGGAGAAAAAAAAAAAAAAAAAACCGCCGGTTCGGGTCCTCCGGGCCGGTTCGGGTCCTCCGGGCCGGTTCCGGCCGGTTCAACCGCCGGTTTTCCGTCCGGTTCCTCGAACCGCCGGTTCCGGGCCGGGCCGGGCCGAGTCCGATGGAACCTAAAACCGGGTAGAAACCGTGGAACCGCCGGTTCCGTGGAACCGTGGAACCGCCGGTTATGGAACCGGAACTGGCGGGTCCGACCCGGATTTGGAACCGGAACCGGCCAGGTCTATTCCGAAGGCATTTGTCAATTAAGTAACGATAAGGATAACCGTTGTGTCATAATCAATGACGCTTTGAGTTTAAACTTCGCTCTAAGCACATGCATTATTCCCCAAAAAAAAAAAAAAAAAAAACAAGTGTTGGGCCATTGTATGAATATAAGACGCGTTACGCACTTGAGCAGGGGCGGACCCAGCATGGTAGGCGGGAGGTACATGGATTTCAATGAAAGTTTCGGGCAAAGTTACTAATATACTCCTCTAATATTTAAATTATGTATGTATATTATTTCAGACAATCTATAGTGTGATTATTTATATAGTTCAACTTATTAAAAGCTTTACTAATTATCCTAAGGTCATATGTTTGAAAGTTAGCTGTTGAGTTTTTTTGCCACTGCACTTGAGTATGCGTGTTGAATATATAGAAATTGTTAATTATCTATTAACACATAAGCTTAAGTTTTAGAGAAAGATCGACGGTAGTTGTACAATTGATTATAATTAGTCTGAATTGATCGACGATTGTGCTAGCATCATTTTACATGTCAATGGGCCATTTTTTTCTTAAGCTAGAATTAATGTACGACTTCTGGAGTTCAACAGAAGGAAAAGATAAAATTCATTGGAAATCTCGAAAGACTTGTTGCAAAAAGAAAATAGAGGGCGGACTTGGTTTTCGAGACTTAGAGTGTTTCAACTCATCTCTTTTAGTGAAGAAGACCTGGAAACTTCTGCAACATCAAGATTCAGTAGCAGCTCATGTTCCAAAAGGGAAATATTTTGAGTCGAAAGACTTCTGGAGAGCCACCATAACGGGCTACCCATCTGCTATCTGGCGTAGTATACTACATGGAAAAGAGCTACTTGCTCATGGCATAAGATGGAAAGTTGGCAGCGGAGAATCCATTGACATCCTAAATGATCATTGGATTCATGTGTTCCCCACCTTTCACGTGCGTTCTAATGTCGATCGAGGTCATTTTCGCAAGGTTTGTGATCTAATTGACCTTATATACCGTACTTGGAGAAGAGATGTTGTTCAAGAAAATTTTAATGAGCTTGAGGCAGGAAATTCTATCTATTCCTATTTACCCTACGCCGAGTGATGACAAAATGATATGGCATTTTACAAGCAATGGGGTGTATTTTGTTAAGACGGGGTACCAACTCGATTATGACTTGAAATTTCAGCATATTGAGCTCGAAGCATCATCTTCTGCAGCGTCTAGCAAGAAACTTTGGCTGACTCTTTGGAAGTTGAAAATTAAGCCACACATTACTCATTTCTTTTGAAAACTTCTCAACAATGCCTTACCCGTTGCAGCAAGGATGCGCACCAGGGGAGTCGGAAATGGCCAATGTCAAATTTGTTTGCGCCAAGAGGAGTCATCTTGGCATTGCCACATTGACTGCGACATCCCGAGAGCTGTCTGGCACGCGTATAACATTGGTGTGGATATTTCCAATATTTGAACACACTCCTTTTTAGATTGGTTTGATGAGATTCTTAAATTAGTGGATGAAGCAGACGTAGTTCGAATTATATGCACGTTGTGGAACATTTGGAAAGCTAGAAATGGATGGCTTTTTGAAGGTAAAATGGTAAATATTCAATCCATCTTAGTTCACTCCCAGGTAGAAGCAAAAGAATATATGGAGGCTGATGAGGGCCAACCTAAACTACGCCACGTGTCATCCTCTAAATAACCATATAATAAATAAAAGGCATATTAGAATGAACTTTAAGGGCCAGGAGCCCTAATGACGTGCCCAAGGGTAGGTTTGAACCCCAGGTAAGAGATCGGCAAGCATGCCTCCACCAGCCACCGCAGGTCGGTCAAGGCTTGGTGAAGAGGGGCTTCCATAGTTCGGCTATAGGGGCCTCGGGGGACTCGACGCAGGTCGGACAGAGCATCCCCGACTTTTGGCACACGTGCTCACAGTTAAAGATAAATATAGGAAGAATCTTGAGTTATAAAGACTTTGATATTGACTTTTAAACATGTCCATAATTATCCATAAATTATAGGGATATGCGTGTGATTATCTTAGGGAGAAATAATATGAATCCTAGTAGAACAAGGAAATGGATTAATCATCCCCTCTATAAATAACCCTAAGGACTACGAGAGACTTTTGATTCCAATATAGTCATTGATACGTAGGCAACTTGAGAGAAATAACTCTCGGGATCAATCTAAAAATCACCTAAACACCATCCCAGCTATTAGATTGTTATCAAACCATTGTCACAAAAGGAAATACGGCCCGGATTATTAATAGACAATTTTCAGAATCGTCAATTGGTGCTAGAAGGAGGGTCTCTTTTTTGACAAAATGTTCAAGAATCCCCAGAAAGTTTGTTCTTCATCAGATATGGCCAAGAACACAATCAAGAAAGGTACTCCGGATCTAGCAGATCCAACACATCAAGGTGGAGCCTCCACCACCCAGGCCGGAGGCCAGACTGCGGCTGGCCGAAAGGGTACAAATTAACCTTGCTGAGGATCAGACTCATCAGCCTGATCCGGTTCTTCAAGATCCATCCAACCAGGCATTGTTGGAATCTTTGAAAAATATGGACAACTCAACCCTCAAAATTATATTTGATGAAACGTTAAAGGGAATAGACCCACCAGAAGATTCAGAGGAAGACCCCCCTCAGGGAGCTCTCAAAAAGCAAGATGCGGTGGAATCTAGTTTTCATACAGACAGAAAGAATGTTAATCAACAATTCAATGACACTGCCAGGGCCGAACTGGATGCCCTGTTGGGATGATGATCAGAAGAACTCCTCTTTGCATCACCATTCACATAGTATATTGATAACTATCCTCGACCAGCAGACTTCAAAATTCTGAAGATTGAGCCATATGATGGGTCTAAGGTTCCTTATGATCATATGCACCAGTATATATCTCACATGAATCTGTACCATGTCTAGATGAGATGAAATACAAGATGTTACCCGCGCTGATCATAGGACGAGCTCGGTAATGGTTCAACAAGATTCCACTTAGGTCGATCTTCAACTTCGGAGATTTTACTTAGAAGTTCGTCCATGCGCCCATCACAGCTCGTCCATTCCAGAGGAATCAGACTCACCTTCTGACGCTGAGGCAAAGACAAGACGAGATTGTCCTTCACTTAATCAAACATTTTAACGAGGAATCCGCACATGTGCAGGACACAGATGATCGACTTCTAGTTGCCTCTTTCGTGGCAGGTCTATGAGAGGGACGGCTACACACCAAATTGAACAGCAAACTTCCCCGATCCACGAAAGGATGCCTAGATATGGCTTACAAGCACTGCCAGGGGGAAGAAGCCAACAGAATGAAGAGAGAGATAGAAAGAGGTGAAGGAAAAAGAATAAATCTGAAAATAAATCAGATAAGAAGAGAAAGTCCGTCTGGGATCAAGTAACCGCACCCGTCTTAGATCGGTTGGGAAAGAAAGGAGCTCTACCGGATAGAGACTTCATCCCGTTGAACAGGTCTCGCGAGCAGGTCCTTGCAATTATGGAAAGGAAAGGAATAGCAAGGGTTCCACCACCAATGAGAGGACCTAAGGAAAAAAGAGATCCCAACAAATTTTGTAAATATCATAAAGATGTCGGCCTTGACTCAGAGCAGTGCCGAGATCTGATAAGGGATATTGATGCAGCGGTAATGGAAGGAAAGCTGGACGAGGTCGTAGATCGGTCTCAACAGCCCAAACCACGAGGACGATGTGAGTTCCAATACAGGAATCATTGTCACGATCAAGATAACAAGGATGAGTTTCGACGAAGAAGAGACCGCACACCAGACCCTGATGGTCAGATTGACAACCGCCCAATAAACACAATTAATACGATCTCAGGTGGGCTGAACAGCACCACCCGAACTGAAGGCCCAAGCACTAGTAGGTCTGCTGCTCCAGCTCAATCAATCAAAAGGCAAAGGCTTTCTGGAGAAGTCACATGTGGTCCTAGGGACTCCCTTCATTTAATGATAAACAACGAAGGACTAGTGATAGAGGCGGTAGTGAATAAACACTTGATAAAGAGGATATGCGTTAATACAGACATCACTGTAAATGTGCTCTACCATAACATTTTAAGCCATGGATCTAAAAGATGCAGAGTTGACGCCTGTTTCTGCACCTCTATTCGGTTTTGCTGGACCCCCAGTTCATCCACTGGCATGATTAAGCTACCTACCACCTTCAGAGAAAGAATAAAGGGCAGGACCCGGATGGTAAATTATGTGGTCGTGAAAGCTCTTTCAGCATATAATGTGATAATGGGAAGACCATCGCTTATCGATCTTGGAGCTGTAATATCCCCAGCCCATGTCAGTATGAAGTTCCTGATGGGGGAAGGCTCAGTAGAAATCAAAGGTGATGTGGAAACCTCCAGAGGTTGTTACACAGCAACCGTAAATGGGAAAATGATGGTTCAGCAAGTAAGCATTGAAGAATTGCTCCCTGAAGATGAGGAGAGTTGGTCGTCTGAAGACCAGACCGAGGATGTTCGCCTATGAGGCGAACATGAAGATTTGACTGTGAATATGGCCTCATGGATCCCAGACTCCTATAAAGGAGCCTTGGCAAATCTCTTAAAAGAATTCAGATATGCGTTCGCATAGAAGACCGAAGATATGCCAGGCATATCCCCAGAGTTAAATGTGCATAAGTTGAACGTAGATCCGAACAGGAAGCATGTTCGGCAAAAGAAAAGGCACTTCGCTCCTGAACAAATTTCAGCAATTGAGAAGGAAGTGACCAAATTGCTTCAAGCAAATATCATCAAAGAAGTCCTGTCCCAGATTGGTTGGCAAATCCGGTGTTGATCAAAAAACCAGATGGGAGCTGTAGAATGTGTGTCGATTTCACATATCTCAACAAAGAATGTCATAAAGATTGTTGTTGGTCCCAGAGAAGGGTAAAAAAATAGTCAGAAAGGGAGGGGGTTGAAGTTTCAAAAAAAATTCTTATATTTAAAAGTTTTTGGGCAGCGGATAGGTCCCTTCTTTAAATGTTGGTTCAAACTAGATTAGACAATCACAGATGTAATATGCAATGAAATAAAGTGTTGTAAAGTAAGTTGCTGAAAGTAAATAGACACAAAGGTTTATAGTGGTTCAGGGTGGTGTAATCCCTTAATCCACTCTTCTCTTGTGATGATTGGAGGAATTCACTATTGTTTTCACAGATACAATAGTTAGATTGTCCTTGTCTACACAAGCTTCACAATATTCAAGACTATCACTCCCTGGCTACAAAAGCTTCAGTGTTCAGCCTCTATCACTGCTCCTTGAGAACAAATCTTTCAGCAGCTATCACAAAGGTTGCAACTCCTTCTCAGATTCCTCTGATTCAATTGCTTCAGTTTGATGTGAATTGGATTCACAGATTTGTGATCAATCTAAGTGCTTGATATGGAATTTGAGTTCTGATTGATGAGTTGATCTTTATATATTTCATTTAAGTTCAGATAGAAGGCTTTTCAAATGACAGAGTTTCTGCTTGTTTCTTATCAGATTTTCTCATTGTTTTTCATGTCTGTCAATGCCTTCTATTTATAGCCTTGATAATCCTTGATTTGAATTTCTGTCCGTTGGCTATTAAATGTGGGGAATAATCCTTGATTTAATTCTTGATTCCCCCTTAATTATATTCTCCTTGATTTCAGTGATCGGATTTTTCCTCAAACGTCTATCAGAAAATCCGTCCTTGATTGATCCTTAATTGATTGCGCATTTAATGCTTGATCCTCTGAATCTTCTTTATACTTCATAGTCTGAACAAGTAAAGTTTACTTGGCTGTTCCTTCAACGGGTAAGTGATTCTGTTGACTTGGCTGTTCTTCACCGCTTTGTCTTTACTCAGCCGATAATTAGTTTACTTTTCCACTTCACTGCTTTCTTTGATTTTACAAGACTCATTGTACTTCACTGATCCTTAATTTGGGTGAGATCAGTGTACACCATATTTGACAATGTATTCCGTCATTTGAATTATGACTTAGACTTATCCAAGGTCATCACAGACTACCCTAGTTATAAGTCAGATCATATGTCTTCATGCTTCTCTGCTGGTACTTGGCTGCCTTCACTCTGTCGGATTTCTGTTTTACTTAGCCATCCTACCAACTAGTACAATACTTGTCTGACTCAACTTATACAACATGTCTGACTCTAACTAAAGACTTATACAGAGATTTCTAACTTATTTCAGGCTTGCTAAACCAGCTTGTTTGGCCATCATGAAAATATAATAAAATGTTCCTAACAATTTCCCCCTTTTTGATGATGTCAAAACCCTCATAAGCCTGAACATAAGTATACAAATTTTTCATAATGATAAAGGAATAAAACTCACAAATTTTATTCATCCATAAAGGGCAACAAGACAACTAAGTTCAATACAGATTTAAAGTGCTACATCTACATTTAACTTAAGTCTTGTTTGTAACTCTTGAACTTTGTAGTTTGAACCTCCTCCATGTCTTTCCTATTGAGATCTCTGGGAACTTCCCTTTCCAGAAAGCCATTGCAGTGTACTCAGAGACTCCAAGAAATACTCTCTTGTTGATGAGTCTGTGAAAGTCAGGCATAGTCTCATTTGCCTTGGGTTCTCCAAAGTATTTCTCAAGTCTATCCTTAGCTTCAGCAATGTGTGAATTAGAAAACTTGAGATTCTTGAACAGACTCCATTGTTCCTGACGGTTTATTCTCCCCATAGGACTGAAGAATTATACCATGTTGTTGAAGTCTTCCTGTTGTTCACTGGATAAATCTTCTGGTCATTTTGCAGAGAGGGGAATGGCTTGGTTTGATCTGCTGGTTGAGCCAGATCCAATAATTTTCTTGAGGGATGCATACTCTCTTTTAACATCTTTGTAAATTTTTGCCATATCAGCTCTCATCTTCTCATCATGGTAGCCTAGCCAGTCTGCCCATGCTTCATCTTGCCTTTGGTTTGGATACAGACTGTCTTGAGTTTTGAAAAACTCTCTTACATTGTCCAATACCTCAGACTCATATTCTTGCCTATTTCTGTGGGCTGTGAAAGTTCTTTTCTCACCAGCATATCTGGTGCTACTGCTACCTCTGCTGGTGCTGAATCTGTGTTGGCTTGCTGATCCTCTTTGTTGATTAGATCCAGGCCTTTGCTTCCTTCCTGATCTATCTCTATCATCATCTCTTCTTTGGATAGGATGAGGGAATCCAATTGAGGGTTCATTTGAGGCTTTTTCCCTTTCCTCTCAAGCCTTTCTCAGTTGTTCTTTAGCTTCATTTCGGATTCTCATCTCTCTGTCCCTTTCTCTTAGTTGATCCTCAGTAAAATTTTGGGGGTCTGACTGTCGATCCTTCAGGCTTATCATTTCTTTCCCCCTTTTTGGCAACATCATCTCTATTGTCTTCTTTAAATTCTTCATTTTCAAGTTGGTCATCCTCACTACTATCTTCTTCCTCTTGTTGTTCTGCCTCTTCTTCTAATTCCTCTTCTTCTTCATCTATTAATTTTCCAAAATCCTCTTTGTCCAAATTTCTTTGAACTTTTTGTTTCTTTCTTTTACCGGAGGTGTTGCTTCGTGTTTGCTTTCTCTTTCCACCTCCCGCTACCTTTTTTCTGTTTGACATAGGTAAACATGATTTTGTAGTCATGTAATTTGTGGAGTTTGACAACAGGAACTTGCAAACATTACAACAGATAGTGTAATTGATTCCCATAGGACTTCTTCACCCAGAAGATTCCCTTTTTCTTCTTTCCTTCTACTAGCCCCTTTTTAGCGGCATTGGCCTTTCCCTGGATTTGCTCTTTGATTCTCAGGAAGAAATAGTTGGCCCAGTTGAACTCCAGACTATTGTAGATGATTCCCATAAGGCGCATTCTAGCCTATGTCATGGCATTATTTGTCCCTAGCTTACCTTCAATTGTATTTCCAATTAGAGCAATGAATTCCCTGAAGGGTTTCTTCAAAGCAGATCTACGACAGTTGAATTTCTTAGAGCCTGGGTTTGCCGTTTTAGCGATTGTTACCCAGAATTCATCCAAGTTTTGTGGAACAAGAGCCACTTTTGCTTGACCTTTATTAGAGAGTTTAAGGTGTTTACGGATTACCTTTGTTGTAATTACCACTTCTGTACCATTGATAGATGCAACAATCCTGTCTTCACCCATTTCGACACCTTCCTCAGCAAAGAGCCCAGAAACAAACTTGGCGGTTTTCCAAAAAGAGGTGAGGCTTTCATAACAAATGTCCTTGATGGGAGGATTTAGAAAAGTCGGAAATCTTAGGTTGTTGCATCCAGTCGCCAATCTTTGTGCTTCTTCATCATTTCCACATAGCTTTAAGTAGTGTTCTTCTTGAAAGAACGATCCAGTGGCAATTGATTTCTCATATTGTTTTCCAGTTTGTGTGTTTGAAAAGGATGAAGCCATGTTTGAAGTGTTTGAGATTTGAAAAAAAAATGATTTTTTAGAGAAAATAGGGTTTATGAATGCAAAGGAGCGTAAAGAATTCTGGAAATTCTCTAAGTGTTGTTTATATAGGATAATTTTGGGTAGTGTGAATGTGGTTGAATATGGAAGGATTTTGTGACGTAATGGCATGATTTTATGTATATAAATCACGGTATTTGAGTGTATTGAGGGAGTGGATTGAGGTATGTAATTATAAATCCAGGGTTTCGAGGCGTTGCCGTCATACCTAAATGCAAAATATATCTTCCACAATTATAATATGAGCTCCACGTGTGTAATTTTCCATATAATTATTCTTCATAAATTAACCGATTTTTCACATGTATAAGGTTGATTTTGTTCACACTTCACTTCGTTGTATCCTCCAAGATGTATATCGGTGGAGTAACTTGGCTGGTCACTTATGCCGGTTTAGTGATTCCTTTACTGAGCTGTTGTTTAAAACTATTCCTAACAATCAATGAGGTTACTTCGCTGGGTACCAGTGCCTTACCTGCCAAGTGAGCTCACCCAAATTGGCAAAGGTACAGTCAGCCGGTAAAGTTACTTAGCCGATTACTCCAGTTAGCTGCTCCTTATAACTTAGTCGATTTCTATCATTCCCAACTCAGTTCTCAACTTGCTGAATCTTTCATGACTAAGTGGTTTTGTGAAGATGTCAAACAATTGGTCTTCAGTTGGTATATATCTTAGAATAACATCTTATTTTTCTACATGATCTCTGATAAAATGATGTCTCACATCAATGTGTTTTATTCTTGAGTGTAGTACTTGATTTTCTATGATAGATATTTCACTTGTGTTATCACACAAGATTGGAATTGTCTTCTCCTCCATTCCATAGTCCCTTAGTTTTTGTCTGATCCATAGCACCTGTGCACAACAATTGCCTGATGCTATATATTCTGCTACATCTGATGATGTGGATATAGAGTTTTGCTTTTTGCTAAACCATAATACTAGTCTGCTACCTAGCATTTGACAAGTTCCAGATGTGCTTTTTCTATCTATCATGCATCCAGCATGGTCTGGGTCTGAATATGATATCAGTTTGAATCTTCTATCTTTTGGATACAAGATTCCTTCATTGATGGTGTTCTTCAGGTATTTGATGATTCTTTTAGCTGCTAGTAGGTGAGATTCCTTTGGTTGAGCTTGGAATCATGCACATACTCCCATTGCAAATGCTATATCAGGTCTGCTTACAGTTAGATAGAGTAGAGACCCAATGATCCTTCTGTAAAGCTTCTGATCAACATCTTTTCCACTTTCATCTTTTCCAAGAATGACTCTTGCACACATTGGTGTATCTGATGTATCCATGCCATATTAGTGTATCAAGTCTTTTGTATACTTGGCTTGATTGATAAAGATGCCATCTTTCATTTTCTTCACTTGTATACCAAGAAAGTAATTTAGTTCTCCCATCATGCTTATCTAAATTTGCTTTTCATCAGGTTTGCAAATTTCTCACACAGCTTCTCATCTTCTGATCCAAAGATGATGTCATCAACATAGATTTGAATTAACAAGGTGTTTGTTCCTTCTTCTAGCTTGAAGAGAGTCTTATCCATAGTCTCTTTGTTGAATCCATTGTTGATCAAGAATTGTGATAGTGTCTCATACCAGGCTCTGGGTGCCTGTTTGAGTCCATAAAGTGCCTTTTTAAGCTTGTACACTTTATCTTCTTTCCCTTTAAGTTGAAAACCAGGGGTTGTTCCACATATACTTCTTCTTCCAAAAGTCCATTCAGAAATGCACTATTGACATCCATTTGATAAAGTTTGAAGTCTTTATGAGCTGCAAACTAGAAAGAGTCTGATTGCCTCCAATCTTGCTACTGGTGCAAAGGTTTCATCATAATCTATTCCTTCTTCTTGAGAGTAGCCTTTTGCAACTAGCCTTGCTTTGTTTCTGACAACTGTCCATTTTTCATCCATCTTGTTTCTGAACACCCATTTTGTTCCAATCACGTTGGCCATGTCTGGTCTGTCAACAAGTTCCCATACCTCATTTCTCTCAAATTAATTAGCTCTTCTTGCACGGCTATAATCCAATCAGCATCGTGAATTGCATCATCTATTGTTTTGGGTTCCACCTGTGATAGATAACAAGTTAGCATTCTTTCCAGCTGTCTTCTGGTTCTAACTCCTGTATGAATATCTCCAATGACTTGTTCTTCAGGATGATCTCTTAGCCAGTTCAGGTCAGGTTGAAGTTGCTATTGAGTTGGTTCTTCCACAACTTCAGCTTGTGCATCAACTTCATGCTCTTGTGTTGGTGCCTCTTGTGTTGTGTTGACTGGTGCATCATCTTGATTGCCAAAGGTGTGATCTAGAATAGTAGCTGGTACTGTTGAATTTATATAAACTTGTCTTTGTCCAGCTTCTTCTTCAAGATCTTGTAGACTTTCACCATTTGTGTTTGGTTGATCAAAGACTACATGAATTGATTCTTCAATCACCAAGGTTCTTTTGTTGAGTACTCTGAAGGCTTTGCTTGTGTCTGAGTATCCCATAAAGATTGCTTCATCAGCTTTTTCATCAAAAGTATGTAACTGATTCCTGTTCAAAACAAAACATTTAGAGCCAAACATATGTAAATGTGAGATATTATGTTTTCTTCCATTCCATATTTCATATGGTGTTTTTCCATGATGTTTGTTGATGATTGATCTGTTTTGAGTATAGCATGCTGTATTTGCTGCTTCAGCCCAAAATCTCTTTGGTAAGCATGCTTCTGCAATCATTGTTCTGACTGCTTCATTGAGTGTCCTGTTTCTTCTTTCTGCTACACCATTTTGTTGTGGAGTCCCTACTACTGATAGTTGATGTAGTACTCCATTCTCTTCACGGTAGGTTCTGATAATTTCATTTAGAAAATTCCGTGCCTCTATCTGATCTGATCTTGATGATCTTCAGTTCCTATTCATTTTGAATTCTTTTTAGCAAATCTAGCAGCTTTTTGAGTGTCTCTCTTTTCTTGTTCATGAATATGGTCCAAGTGAATTTGGAAAAGTCATCCACCACCACTAAAGTGTACTTATTTCCACTTACACTCACTGGTGTGACCTGTCCAAAAAGATCCATATGCAACAAATGTAAAATTCTTGTTGTAGATTGATAGGGCTTTGACTTGAAAGAGCTTTTGATTTGCTTCCCTTTTTGACATGCATCACAGAGGCTTTCCTTTTTGAAGGTGGTCTCTGGAAGACCTTCAACTAGCTTGTTCTTTGACAGTGTGTTGATGGTCTTGAAGTTGAGATGATTCACTCTTCTATGCCAATCCAGCTGGTTGATTGCTTATTTTTGACAAGCAAACATGTTTTAGCCTTTGCTGTCTTCCAATCTACCACATACATGTTATCTTCTCTTTTCCTGCATGTACAACTATGCTGGTTTGATTGTGAATCACCTTGCATCCTTCTTTGTTGAAATGCACATTGTAGCCTTTGTCACAGAATTGACTGATACTTAGAAGATTGAAATTCAGTCCTTTAACATAAGCCATATTTTGAATTTTCAAACTGTCTTTGAGCATTATGCCTTCCCCCTTAATTTTGCTTGGGTTCTCCTTGCCTCCAAATGTTACTTTGGGTCCATCAAAAGCTTTAAAATTAGTCAGCCATCCTTTATTCCTTGTCATGTACTTGGAACATCCACTGTCTATGTACAAGACATCCTACAAAACAAATTAAGCATGTTTAGGTACCCAACACTGTTTGGGTCCACCAGTTAGCAGTCATGCCTCATACTCCAAGTGTATATCCAAAGGATTTTCTTTTTGGATAATTGAAGTCATCAACTTCATATGGATAAGTCATGGCAGAATAACTTCTAATATTTCTACTTAAGGTATTCTGATATTTTTCTCTAATATTTGGTGCATTTGCATCCTTTTTCACTCTCCAATATGCAGGAGGAAACTTATTTTCATATTGCTTCTTGTGTCCAGAAACATACATTGGTTGGCTTTTCCTAAACACGTGTTGCATAGCATTAAATGGTTTCTTCTTGTATTTTGGAGGTGCAACATTCCAATCATCTTCTGAAGGGTAAAGTTTTACTTCGTCGGTCCAGGGTGAGTAGGAAGAAACTATGGTGTGTCATTTTCTGAATTTAGGTCCACTTTTGGTCCTTGATTCAGAATTGTGTCCATTGTTTCTTTTCTCATCCTGACTGATGTAGCCAAGACCAGATCTAGATCCAAACCTTTTTGAGGGTTTGTAAGCTGGTGCAACTAGTGGTGCAGTTGTGCTTTTAACTGGTAAGGATATTTTCTCAACTGGTCTTTCAACATCAAATGAGTGATCATCTGCTGCTTGTTGATCAGTGAGTGAATTTCCTTACTAGTTTGTTCAACTTTCATTTCATCCAGTTCTTTCTTTAATCTTTTATTTTCCTTTCTCAGATTCTCACATTCTTGTTCTAGAATTTCATGATTTACTTGAATTTCTTCAAATTAACTCATGAGATTTTGAATTAGGTTTGCAGAATCTAAAAGGAGAATAGAAGATTATGCAGTGTCAGATGTGGATGCACTAGATGATGAGTATGAACTGGATGTTACCTCTGTTTCATCAGTTTCCTTAGACATAAGACATAGATATGCTTTGTCATTGTCTGAGTTGTCTGCTTCATCATCATCTGAATCATTTTCAGATGATTCTTCATTCTTTTCATTGCCGGTTTCAGTTTTGATTGCCTTTTTGCTCTTTCTCTTTTCTGTTGTTTTGTACTTCTTCTTTTCCTCTTCTTTGTCTTTTTCTTCAGGGCAATCAGCCTTGAAGTGACCTTTCTTCTTGCAATTGAAGCATCTGTATTCATCATCCTTCTTCTTCATGTCTTTTCTTGTTTGATGATGAACTTCCTTTGAATTGCTTCTTATTGATAAACCTGTCAAAACGTTTGATCAGTAAAACTACCTGTTCTTTTAGTTCATGTGTTTCTTTGCTGCTTGTGTCAGCTGTTTTGCTTTGCTGGGGTGCAACCAGTGCACTGGCCTTGTATGTCTCTGCTGGTGCACTGTCTTCGCCGTTCAACTCAAATTCATGAGCCTTTAATTGAGACATAAGAGTTAAAGTATCAGTGTTTGCAAGGTTTGTTGTTCCTCTAAGCACTGATGTGATGATCTTCCATCTTTCAGGTAGACCTCTCAAGATTTTCAGGCACACTTCTTTCTGTGGATATGTGTGTCCAAGTTGTTGCAGTTCACTGATGATGCTTGAGAATGTGTTATCCATTTGATCAATAGATTCACCAGTCTTCATTTTAAAGTTCTCAAATTTCTGTTTTGCAACAGATAATTCATTTTCCTTGATTGCTTCTGATCCTTCATTGATCAATGCTAATTTATCCCACATCTCCTTTGTTGTTTTGAAATCTTCGATCCTCATGAACATATTACTCTCCAGAGTCTTCAAGATCATGTCTTTTGCAACAAAATCTAGGTTTGCTCTTCTTCTGTCATCCTTGGTCCAATCTTTCTTGAGTTTGTCTATCTCCTTTCCTTGATCTGCTCCTGTGGTTATCACATTTGTGATCTTGATTGGGCCATCATTAATTACATCCAGCATCTCCTCATGAGTTGCTGCAAGATGAGACAACATCCTTATTTTATATTCATCAAAATTATTAACATTGAATACAGGTACATTTGACATGAAATTTGAGGAATCCATGAGTACAGATAAGAGATATGTTTAGAATGTACAGATTTGAAAACTACTTTAAAAATGTGTGATCTTCTTGTTCCCAGAAATTAGATCTGAACAGGTTCTGATACTAGGAACACTGCTCCGATACCAATTGTTAGTCCCAGAGAAGGGTAAAACTATAGTTAGAGGGGGGTGAATGACTATAGTGGAGTTTCAAAAACTTTTCTTATATTTAAAAGCTTTTGGGCAGCGGATAGGTCCCTTCTTTAAATGTTGGTTCAAAGTAGATTAGACAATCACAGATGTAATATGCAATGAAATAAAGTGTTGTAAAGTAAGTTGTTGAAAGTAAATAGACACAATGGTTTATAGCGGTTCAGGGTGGTGTAATCCTTTAATCCACTCTTCTCCCGTGATGATTGGAGGAATTCACTATTATTTTCACTGATACAATAGTTAGATTCTCCTTGGCTACACAAGCTTCACAATCTTCTAGACTCTCACTCCCTGTCTACAAAAGCTTCAGTGACTCAGTCTCTATCACTGCTCCTTGAGAACAAATCTTTCAGTAGCTATCACAAAGGTTGCAAATCCTTCTCAGATTCCTCTTATTCAATTGCTTCAGTTTGATGTGAATTGGATTCATAGATTTGTGATCAATCTCAGTGCTTGATATGGAATTTGAGTTCTGATTGATGAGTTGATCACTAGATATTTCCTTTAAGTTCAGATAGAAGGCTTTTCAAATTGATAGAGTTTCTGCTTGTTTCTTATCAGATTTTCTCATTTTCCTGTCTGTCAATGCCTTATATTTATAGCCTTGATAATCCTTGATTTGAATTTCCGTCCGTTGGCTATTAAATGTGGGGAATAATCCTTGATTTAATTCTTGATTCCCTCTTAATTATATTCTCTTTGATTTTAGTGATCGGATTTTTCCTCAAACGTCTATCAGAAAATCCGTCCTTGATTGATCCTCAATTGATTGCGCATTTAATGCTTGATCCTTTGAATCTTCTTTATACTTCATAGTCCGCACAAGTAAAGTTTACTTGATTGTTCCTTCAATGGGTAAGTGATTCTGTTGACTTGGCTGTTCTTCACCGCTCTGTCTTTACTCAGTCGATAATTAGTTTACTTTGCCAGTTCACTGCTTTCTTTGATTTTACAAGACTCCTTGTACTTCACTGATCCTTAATTTGGGTGAGATCAGTGTACACCATATTTGACAATGTATTCCATCATTTGAATTATGACTTAGACTTATCCAAGGTCATCACAGACTTCCCTGGTTATAAGTCAGATCATATGTCTTCATGCTTCTCTGCTGGTACTTGGCTGCCTTCACTCTGTCGGATTTCTGTTTTACTTTGCCATCCTACCAACTAGTACAATACTTGTCTGTCTCAACTTATACAACATGTCAGACTCTAAGTAAAGACTTATATAGAGATTTCTAACTTATTTCTGGCTTACTATAACAGTTAGTATGGCCATCATCAAAACATAATAAAATATTTCTAACAATTGTTATGCACTCCCGAAGATTTATTACATTGTAGACTCAACAGTGGGTGTATGAAATATTAGCATTCTTAGATGCATATAAGGTATACCATCAAATTTCTATGGATCCGGAAGATGCAGAGAAGACCTTGTTTATCACTTAGTTTGGGACGTACTACTATCTTACCATGCCTGTTGGCTTAAAGAACGATGGAGCAACTTATCGGCAAGCTGTAAATAAGATATTTGCCTAGCAGATAGGCAGATGCATTGAGGTGTATGTGGACGACCTCCTAATCAAGAGCAGGTCTCTTGATCAATTTCTACGGGATGTCAGAGAAGTATTCAATGTGCTAAGGCATACACAGATGAAGCTAAACCCCAAGAAGTGTATATTTGGGGTTAGGTCGGGAAAATTCCTAGGGTATATGATATCCAAAAATGGAATTAAAGATAATCCTGATAAAATTGATGCGTTAAAGACTATGTCGCCTCCAAAAAGCATTAAAGAAGTTCAGAGACTGACCGGACGAATAGCAGCTCTGAACAGATTTCTTTCCAGGTCGGCACACCGTGCCTCGCCTTTTTTCAAAATCTTGAGAAGAGCTAGTCTCTTTCATTGGGACGAAGATAGCCAGCTTTCGAAGAATTGAAGTCATATTTGGCCGAGCTTCCAACACTGACAGCTCTTTAGAAAGAAGAAACTTTGTATGTATACCTAGATGTGTGTGAAGAAGCTTTAAGTGCCGTACTGGTCAAAGAGTAGGATGGCCACCAGATACCGGTTTTCTTCATGAGAAAATCACTTCACGGACCAAAGGTAAGATATAATGTAGAGAAATTGGAATTAGCCTTGGTTCATGCCTCTAGGAAGTTAAGGCCTTACTTCCAGGCGCATCTGATTGCTGTAATCACCGATTTGCCCCTCCGACAAATATTAGGACGACCTGAGACCTTAGGAAGATTGGCAAAATGGGTCGTAGAATTGGTAGAATACGATGTCGACTTCCGCCCTCGAACTGCGATTAAGGCACATGCACTAGCAGATTTCTTGGCTGAAGGAATAGTTGTTCGCTTAGAAGACGAGCAGCCTGCTCATGAAGAAGACCAATGGAATTTATATTTTGATGGAGCAGCTAGCAAAGAGGGTGTAGGGGCAGGTCTTCTACTCGTCAGCCCCAAAAGGGAAGAATTCTCATACGCTCTACGCTTTGGGTTCCAAGCTACAAATAATGAAGCAGAGTATGAGGCCTTAATTACATGGCTCAAGTTGGCTGTAAAACTCAGAGTAAATAATTTACAAGTTCACAGGGATTCTCAGTTCGTGGTAAATCATATTAATGCCGAGTATGAGGCCAAAGAAGAGCCTATGAAGAAGTATTTAACCGTGGCACGGTCTTTACTTGGAAAGTTTCAAAAGGTCCAAGTCGGCCGAATACCTCGATCTGAGAACAAAAGGGCAGATGCACTCTCAAAGTTTTCTTTTAACTTCATATCAGACAGAAAGGTGCTAGTGTAGCTCCTTAAGGAAAGGAGCTATGAGCAAAAAATGGTTCAGCCGATCACGCAAGATAGCACTTGGATGGACCCTATTGTCTTCTATCTTAAGGATGGAATCCTTTCCGATGAAAAAATTCAGGCCAAAAGAACAAAGCTTTTAGCGGCCAAATATTCTATGTTTGATATCGTTCTTTATCGCAGGTCGTATATTGCTCCGTGGCTCAAATGCACAACGACTAAGGAAGGAAATTACCTTCTTCAAGAAATACACTTTGTAATTTGTGGAAGCCTCTCAGGAGCTCGGACATTGGCAAGAAAATGCCCTTTATTCGGCTATTATTGGCCCACTATGTCGCAGGACGCCAAGGAGTTGGTCGAAAAGTGCAAATCATGCCAGGTGCACGATAATCTTTCGCACTATCCGTCCCAGGCCATGGTTCCTCTTGTATCCCCATTGCCCTTTGATCAGTGGGGATTTGACCTAGTTGGCCCACTACCACGAGCCCCGATAACTTTAGATTTTTGGTAGTAGCAGTGGACTACTTTATTAAGTGGGTGAAAGCAGAGGCACTAGCCACAATCACTGGAAAGCAAATTCAAAAATTTTTATGGTAGAATATTGTGTGCATATATAGAATCCCAAAGTCATTAATCTTGGACAATGGAATTCGGTTAGAGGATAAAACAGTTAAGGAGTGGTGCGCCGATCTGCATATAACTCAGCACTTTACCTATGTTGGACATTGTTAGGAACATTTTATTATGTTTTGATGATGGCCATACTAGCTGTTATAGCAAGCCTAAAATAAGTTAGTATTCTCTGTATAAGTCTTTACTTAGAGTCTAACATGTTGTATAAGTTGAGTCAGACAAGTATTGTACTAGTTGGTAGGATGGCTAAGTAAAACAAAATTTCGGTAGAGTAGAAGCAGCCAAGTACTAGCAGAGAAGCATGAAGACACATGGACTGACTTATAACCAAGGTAGTCTGTGATAACCTTGGATAAGTCTAAATTATATTTCAAGTGATGAAGTTCATTGTTTAAATATGTTGTACACTGATCTCACTCAAATCAAGGATCAGTGAAGTACAAGGACTCTTGTAAAATCAAAGGAAGAAAACAAGCAATGAACCGGCAAAGTGAACTGTCTGCCGGCTGAGTAAATAAAAAACGGTGAAGGAAGAACTAACCAGCTAAGTCAGTGAAAAACACTCAACCGTTCAAGCAACAGTTAAGTAAAGGAACAACAAAGCAATTCAAGCTTATTCAAAACATGAAGAATTAAGGAAGATTCAGAGGATCAAGCATTAAATGCACAATCAACCAAGAATCCATCAAGGACGGATTTTGTGATAAACGTTTGAAAAAAAATCCGGAGCACTGAAATCAAGGAGAATATAATTAAGGGGGAATCAAGAATTAATCAAGGATTACTCTCCACATTAAATAGCCAATGGACGGAAATTCAAATCAAGGATTATCAAGGCTATAAATATAAGGCATTGACAGACAGGAAAAACAACGATTGATTTACATAAGAATAAGCAGAAACTCTATCAATTTGAAAAGCTTTTTATCTGAACTTAAAAGACATATCTAGAGATCAACTCAGCAATCTGAGCTAAAATTCCACATCAATACTGAGATTGATTAGCAGAATCTGTGAATCCAATTCACACCAGTCAAGCAACTGAATCAGAGCCATATGAGAAGGAGTTGTGTTTGTAATAGCTGTTAAAGGATTTGTTCCCAAAGAGCAGTGTTGAAGACCGAGTCACTGAAGCTTTTGAAGCCATGGAGTGATAGTCTTGAAGATTGTGAAGCTTGTGTAGCCAAGGACAATCTAACTATTGTATCAGTGAAAACAATAGTGAATTCCTCCAATCATCACAGGAGAATAGTGGATTAAGGGATTACACCACCCTGAACCACTATAACCCTTTGTGTCAATTTACTTTCGGCACTTTACTTTACTGCACTTACTTACTGCATAATTCATATTTTGTGTGTGCATATCCTACTTTGAAATAGCATTAAAAAAGGGACTTAGCCGCTGCCCAAAAGCTTTTATATTGAGAAAAGTTTTTGAAACTCCAATATAGTCCTTCACCCCCCCCTCTGACTATACTTTTACACTTCTTTGGGACCAACAATTGGTATCAGAGCAGTGTTCCTAGTATCAGAACTTGTTCAGATCTGATTTCTGGTAACAAGGAGATCACATATTTTCAAATTTGTTTTCAAATCTGTGCTTTCTAAATATATCTCATATCTGTAACTATGGATTCCTCAAATTTCATATCTAAAGTTCCTGTATTCAATGTTAATAATTTTGATAAATAAAAAGGATAATGTCTCATCTTGCAGGAACTCATGAGGAGATGCTAGATGTTATCAATGTTGGTCCAATCAAGATCATGATTGTGATAACCACAGGAGCATATCAAGGAAAGGAAATAGAGAAGCCTACGAAAGATTGGACCAAGAATGATAGAAGAAAAGCAAATCTCGACTTTGTTGCAAAAGATATGATCTTGAAAACTCTGGACAGTACCATGTTCATGAGGATCAAAGACTGCACAACAGCAAAGGAGGTGTGGGATAAATTTTCACTTATTAATGAAAGATCAGAGGCAGTAAAAAAAAAAAAATTGTCTGTTGCAAAACAGAAATTTGAAAACTTCAAAATGAAGACTGGAGAATCCATTGATCAAATGGATAACAGATTTTCAAGCATCGTCAGTGAATTGCAACAACTTGGACACACATACCCACAGAAGGAAGTTTGTCTGAAAATCTTGAGAGGTCTACCTGAAAGATGGAAGATCATCACACCAGTACTCAGAGGAATAATAAATCTTGAAAATACTGATACTTTGACTCTGATGTCTCAATTAAAGGCTCATGAATTTGAGTTAAACAGTGAAGATAGTGCACCAGAAGAGGCACACAAGGCCAGTGCACTGGTTGCACCCCAGTAAATCAAAACGGCTGAGACAAGCAGCAAAGAAACACAGGAGCTAAAAGAACAAGTCGCTTTACTGATTAAACGTTTTCACAGGTTTAGCAAGAAGAAACAATTCAAAGGAAGTTCATCATCAAACAAGAAATCAAGCTCAAGCAAAGACATGAAGAAAAAGGATGATGAATACTGATGTTTCAATTGCAAGAAGAAAGGACACTTCAAGGCAGATTGCCCTGAAGAAACATACAAAGATGAGGAAAAGAAGAAGTACAAAACAACAGAAAAGAGAAAGAGCAAGAAGGCACTTAAAGCTGAAACCAGTAGTGAAAAGGTTGAAGAATCATCTGATATAGATTCAGATGATGGTGAATCCAACAACCCAGACAATGACAAGGCATACATATGCCTTATGGCTAAGGAAGGAATGAACCAGAGGTAACATCTAGTTCATACTCATAAAATGCATCCACATCTGACACTGCACAATATTCTATTCTCTCTTTAGATTCTGCAAACCTAATTCAAAATCTCATGAGTAAATTTGAAGAAATTCAATCCAATCATGAAATTCTGGAACAAGAATGTGAGAATCTGATAGAGGAAAATAAAAGATTAAAGAAAGAACTGGATGGAATGAGATTTAAATCAACTAGTAAGAAAGTACACTCAACTGATCAACAAGCAGCAGATGATCACTTATCTGAAAGACCAGCTGAGAAAATCTCCCTACCAGTTAAGAGCACCACTGCACCACTCAATGCACGAGCTTACAAACCCCCAAAAAGGTTTGGATCCAGATCTGGTCTTGGCTACAACAAGTCAGGATGAGAAAGGAAACAATGGACAACACAATTCTGAATCAAGGACCAAAACTGGACCTAAATTCAAAAAAGGACCGACCATATTTTCAACAACTTATCCTGCACCGGTGAAGTCAAAACCCAGTGTAGTGAAACCAGCACTGTTGTAAAAGCTTTTAGAGTGCCGAACAAAAGAACCTTGGTAATTGAAGAATCAATTCATGTAGTCTTTGATGAACCAAACACAAATGGCGAAAGCCTACACAACCTTGAAGAAGAAGCTGCACAAGGACAAGTCTATATGAATACAACAGTACCAGCCAAAATCTTGGATCACACCTTTGGCAATCAAGATGATGTACCAGCAAATACAACTCAAGAGGCACCAACACAAGATCAGGAAGTTAATGTGCAAGTAGGGGCTGTGGGAGAACCAAATCAAGAGCAAATTCAACCTGACTTGAACTGGCTGAGAGATCACCCTGAAGAACAAGTCATTGGAGATGGTCATACAGGAGTTAGAACCAGAATACAATTGGAAAGTATGCTAACTTGTTTTCTATCACAGGTGGAACCCAAAACTACAGATGATGCAATTCAAGATGCTGATTGGATCACTTCCATGCAAGAATAGCTCAATGAATTTGAGAGAAATGAGGTCTGGGAACTTGTTGACAAACCAGACATGGCCAACATCATTGGAACAAAATGGGTATTCAGAAACAAGATGGATTAACAAGGAACAGTTGTCAGAAACAAAGCAAGGCTAGTTGCAAAAGTCTACTCTCAATCAGAAGGAATAGATTATGATGAAACCTTTACACCAATAGCAAGATTGGAACCAATCAGACTCATTCTAGCTTTGCAGCACATAAAGACTTCAAAGTTTATCAAATGGATGTCAAGAGTGCATTTCTGAATGGACTTTTAGAAGAAGAAGTTTATGTGGAACAACCTTCTGGTTTCCAACTCAAAGGGAAAGAAGATAAAGTGTACAAGCTCAAAACGTCACTATATGGACTCAAACAGACACCTAGAGCCTGGTATGAGACACTGTCACAATTCTTAATCAACAATGGATTCAACAAAGGAACTATTGACAAGACTCTCTTTAAGTTAGAAGAAGGAACAAGCACTTTGTTAGTTCATATCTATGTTGATGACATCATCTTTGGATCAAAAGATGAGAAGTTGTGTGAGAAATTTGCAAATCTGATGAAGAGCAAATTTCAAATAAGTATGATGGGAGAGATCAATTACTTTCTTGGTTTACAAGTGAAACAAATGAATGATGTCATCTTTATCAATCAAGCCAAGTATACAAAAGACTTGATACACAAATATGGTATGGATTCAAGTGGCACATCAGATACACCAATGTGTGCAAGAGCCATTCTTGGGAAAGATGAAACTGGAAAAAATGTTGATCAAAAGTTATATAGAGGAATTATTGGATCTCTACTATACTTAACTGCAAGCAGACCTAATATTGCATTTGCAGTAGGAGTTTGTGCAAGATTCCAAGCTCAACCAAAGGAATCTCACTTACTAGCAACTAAGAGAATCATCAAATATCTGAAGCAAACAATCAATGTAGGAAATTGTATCCAAAAGATGGAGGGTTTAAGTGATATCATATTCAGACTCAGACTATGATGGATGTAAGATTGACAAAAAAAAAAACACTTCAGGAACTTGTCATATGCTAGGCAACAGACTAGTATCATGGTTTAGCTAAAAGCAAAATTCTATATCCACTTCAACAGCTGAAGCAGAATATGTAGTAGCAGGTAGCTACTGTGCACAAGTGTTATGGATCAGACAACAGCTAATGGACTATGGATTAGAGGAAAAGACAATTCCAATTATATGTGACAACACCAGTGCAATATCTATTACTGAGAATCCAGTATTACATTCAAGAACAAAGCATATTGATGTGAGACATCACTTTATCAGAGATCATGTGGAAAAGGCGATGTAATCTTGAGATATATATCAACTGAAGATCAGTTGGCTGATATTTTCACTAAACCACTCAGTCATGAAAGATTTTGTAAATTGAGAACTGAGTTGGGAATGATTGAAATCGATTAAGTTATAAAGAGCAGCTAACTGGACTAATCAGCTATGTAACTTCACCAGCTGACTGAACCTTTTTCCATTTCGGGTGCGCTCACTTGGCCGGTAAGGCACTGGTACCCAGCAAAGTTAACTTCACTGATTGTTAGGAACAGTTTTATACAGCAGCTCAGTAAATGAGTCACTACACCGGCCTAGTTACCAGCCAAGTTACTCCACCGGTAAATATCTTGGAGAAAACAACAAAGTGAAGTGTGAACAAAATCAACTTTGTACATGTGGAAAATCAGTTGATTTATGGAGGATAATATTATGGATGATTACACACGTGGATTTTATATTGTAACCGTGGAAGTTATTTTTGTATCAAGGTATGACGGAAACGCCTGGATTCTCAGGATTTATCATTACATACCTCAATCCACTCTCCCACTACACTCAAAAACCACGATTTATATACACAAAATCACGCCATTACTTCACCAAATCCCTCCATATTCAACCGCATTCACACTGCCAAAAATTCTCCTATATAAACAACACTTAGAGTTTTTCAGAAAATTACTACGCTATTGCAATTCATAAACCCTATATTCTCTGAAAAATCGAAACTTTTACAATCTCAAAATCATCCTAAACAATGGCTTCATCTTCATCAAACACAAAATCTGGAAATCAATATGAAAAATCAATTCAAACAGGATCTTTTTTCCAATCTATACACTACCTACGACTCTGTCAAGATGATGCGCAAGCAAAAACATTGGCAGATGGTTGCGTCGATCTAGAGTTGATGACCTTTCTCAATCCTCCAATCGCTGGCATTGAAAGTCTCATATCCTTTTGGAAGACTGCCAAATATGTCTCAGGCCTCCTTGAAGAAGATGACGGAGAAGACAAGATAGTTGCATCTGTCAACGGCGTAGAAGTTTTCATAATGGCAAAGGTAATTCACCGGCATCTTGAACTCTCAAATGAAGGTATTCAAAACTGGGGCTCATCGCACAAGACATGGATAAATTATGGCTAGAAATTGCTAAAGCAGCTACCCCAGGAACTAAAAAGTTCAATTGTCTTAGATCTTCTCTAAAGAAGCCCTTCAATGAATTTAGTGCTCTAATTGGAAAAAACATTGAGTGAAAGCTAAGAGCCATGAATGCCATGACAGAGGCTAGAATGAAACTAATGGGCATTATTTACAATGGCCTGGAGTTTAACTGGGCAAGCTACTTCTTCAACGCATCAAAGAACAGATTCAAGGAGAAAGATCTTCCGCTGAGAAAGGAATAGCAGCAGGAAGAAAGAAAAAGGTGATCTTCTAGGTAAAGAAGTCCTACGGTATTCAACTTTACTATCTGATGAAATGCCTTAATATTCCCTTTGTGGCATCTCACAAACTACATGACTCCAAAGTCATGTTTACCTATATCAAACAATCAAAGTTCGAAGGCGGTGGAAAAAGAAAACAATCCACCAGAAAACCACCAGTCAAAGAAAAAAGCAAAAGGTTCAAAGAAACTTTGACAAGGAATCTATCGGAAACTTAATCGATGAAGTAGAAGAAAAGGAAATAGAACAAGAACAAGAACACCAAGAGGAAGAAGGTAGTGGTGATGATGATCACCCAGAAAATGAAGAAGTTGAAGAGGAAAATGGAGTTGATGATGAGGGACAGAATGAAGAACCAACAAATATATCCGAAAGAGATATAGATGACAGAATTGCTGCATATCTCGAATGGAAGTAGGGAGATTCCAGAATTCAACTTCACAATTCTGAGCATATGTTTGCTGAAGAAGATTGGTTCTTTTTTTTCTAGGCATCACAACCCTAGTATGTGTACTTGATGAATCACCACTTTAGGACATGATAGATGCGGCCAAGGCAAAAATGCACCAGACTTTTGATGAAGAAAGTGGAAAATCTGATGATAATGATGGTAAGAATGATGTGTGAGTAGTCCTCTCCTATAATGGAGATGGTAACACCATCATAAATATGTATTAGTTTCCGGTGTGTATGTAAATATGATTGTTTTGAATAAAATTTGTCTTTACAAATCCAATTTCTACATATCCCATGAATCTATTGTTCTGAGAACCTGGAGTAGCTTATGCGTCATCGGAAGAGTAACGCTCGGCGGAAGGCCATAGGGAAAGTGTCCACCGGCGTTGCTATTGTTGCGGGAGCAAGAGAAAACCAGGGGATATGATGAATGAGGAATTGTTCAGATAGAATTTAGACGATTCAAAAGCAATTATCATAACAAATTAATCTACATTGTTATGTAGATACATGTGCAAGTCTATACGTTGCCAGCAGATTTGTTATACCAGACGAACATTGGGAAAATTCTCCCAATAAAATAAAGGTTAAGATTGAAAACGGAGAAAGGATAACAATCTCCAAGGTTTGTAAAAATCTTAATATCAAGATTGAAGGAGAGATATTTCATATCCCTACAATCTACCAGCAAGAAACTGGGGTCGACCTAATCTTGGGAATAATTTTTGTCAATTGTAGAAACTTTTCACACAATTCACCGATAGAATTATTCTAACACTTAATAATAAATCTGTGATTATTGGCAAGATTAGAAAAGCAATGAAAATTGCACATAAGGGTTTTTTAGAATCCATGAAAATAAATTCTAATATCCCAATGACACCCGCTGTCAACATTATTCCTCACAACATTCAACGTTTAGAGGGGGGATTGTACAGAAACTGAATCTGAAAATAAAAAAGATCATGAATTAGATCATGAACTCAAAACATAAATAGAATTTAATCTAGACGACTCTAAGTTTCAAAAGATTAATGATCTATTACAAAAAGTTTGTAGTGAAAATCCTATAGACCCTATAAAGTCCAAAAAATAGATGAAAGCCACTTTAAAACTCATAGATCCAAAAACTATAGTCAAAGTAAAACCTATGATCTATAGTCCTCTGGATAGAGAAGAATTTGGTAAACAAATTCAAGAGCTATTAGACTTAATAATCATTAAGCCTAGTAAATCACCTCACATGTCTCCAGCCTTCCTTGTAGAAAACGCAGCCGAGAAAAGAAGAGGAAAAAAAGAATGGTTGTCAACTATAAGCTATGAATATAGCAACAATAGGTGATAGTCATAATCTACCTAACAAAGATGAACTTATAACTCTTATAAGAGGAAAGAAGATCTTTAGTAGTTTTGATTGTAAATCTGGATTCTGGCAGGTATTGTTAGATGAAGAATCACAATTGTTAACTGCTTTTACCTGTCCTCAAGGACACTATCTGATGTGATCCGTGATCGAATCAGATCCGAAATTGCCGAAGGACCGACTGAAGGCACCAATAAAACGAGCACCGCGACCCTTAGCTAACTCGTAACTAAGAACCTTGGTATGACCTCAACCCTTAGATAACCCGTATCTAAGAACCTTGGTATACGAACGCCACAAGGTCTGCTCAGAACCTTGATAAGTTCCGTTTGGAATCCACCAAACAACGGTTTGGAACCAACGTGAGAAAACTCACCAAAGCTTAAAAGCTTAAAATATAATATATCAAAATTTGTCTGATTATTACAATGACTCTAAATGCCTTATATAGACTACAGACTCTAAGACCAATTGCTAGTTTAGCAATGTGGGACAAAATAACCATAATTAAAAATAATAATAAAAATAAAATACTGTCTAACCAATGTGGGATAATAAAAGATAACTAAAAATAAATAAAAGACTCCAAATAAATTTGACAAGTTTCTTCTCGATGGGAATCACATCACTATCAATTGCATGTTTTACCATTTGGATTAAAACAAGCGCCATCTATATTTCAAAGACATATGCAAAATGCATTTAGATCTTTTGAGAAATTCTTATGTGTTTATATTGATGACATACTCGTCTTCAGCAACACAGAAAAAGAGCACTATAGTCTATATGCACGTTGCAATAGTACTCAAAAAATGCGAGGAGTTAGGAATAATCATATCCTTAAAAAAGACACAGCTCTGTAAAACAAAGATTAATTTTCTAGGATTAGAAATAGATCAAGGTCTTCATTGTCCTCAAAATCATATTTTGGAACATATACACAAATTTCCAGATAAGATAGAAGACAAAAAAACAACTGCAAAGGTTTTTAGGTATATTAACTTATTCTGAAAGTTATATTCCAAAACTTGCTGAAATGAGAAAACCTTTACAGGTTAAACTCGGAGGCAATACCCTTTGGGATTGGAAAGAGGTTGATACAACCTATGTAAAAAAGATTAAAAAGAGCTTAACCAGCTTTCCAAAGCTATATCATCCTTTTCCAAATGATAAACTGATCATTGAAACCGATACATCAGACGAATTTTGGGGTGGAATCCTCAAAGCAAAGAACTCTGAACAAGAGTTAATTTGTAGATATACTTCTGGCAGTTTTAAAAACGCCGAGAAGAATTATCATAGTAATGAAAAAGAATACCTAGCGGTAATTCGAGTTATTAAGAAGTTTAGTGCTTATCTCACTCCTGTTAGATTTCGAATTAGGACCGATAATAAAAACTTCACATATTTTATAAGCACCAATATAAAAGGTGATAACAAACAAGGAAAACTTGTTAGATGGCATATGTGGCTATCAAGATACTGCTTTGAGGTTGAACACATCGCACGAAATAAAATATATTTGCTGATTTTCTAACCCGTGAATTTACAGGTTAAAAACAGGATTGACGCAATCAAAAGCAATGGAAGAGTTGCAAAAATTAAAGTTGCAAGAAGCAACAATGGACTTAGAACTAAAAGTTCTAAGGTATCGTATAAGCCTATTAGAAAATTCCAATAAGCAACAAAAGGAAATTGATATTCCTTGCACTAGCAATAGTAGCAAAATATCAGCTATACCGGGTCAAACGGTAACCGGTAAAGAATCATCAAATCCATTGATTCCTAGCATCTTGGAAAAAGATGTAAATGATGTACAAACATCAACAACATTGGTTAAACCCTCTGATTTAATCACTGGATTTAGACCCAATACAAAGGATATTCAAAGTCCTAATAAATCAGAAGGTCACACTTCAGTATCAACACCAGTTGATTTGGTCATTTCACGACCAAAATATTATTATATGGGTTTTAATGGACCATATGCAGGTATATACACCATATGGGAAGCTGCAAAACATGCAGTTGAAGGAGTTTCAGGAGTGCAACAAAAAAGATATAGCACACTCACTGAGGCAAAAGTTGCAGGAGAAATCTTTGCACGAGAAAACTTGACAACACCTCCTAAGTTGATGTCAAGCGTAGATTGCTTGAAGGAAACCTTCAAGGAAATTATACGAAAAGAAAAGAAGCCTACACAAATGGTTTCACTCGGGAGAATCTCAATCACTAAACCCGTAGAGAAACAACAACAGTTTACACTGACCGAAGAAAGGTTTAAAGACCTTTTCAAGCATGCTAGAAGAGACAGTGAAGATCAATTTCTAAAAGAAAAGTTTTTCACAACGGATAGACATGATTTAAGTCTATACAACTTCATCGAAGGGGCCGAACCTAGTCTAGTCAATGAGGTATTCAGATATGGGATGACACGTCTAATTTATCCCAGCGAAAATCTTCTGGAAATAGGTTCATTACCAGAAGCCATCAAGAAGGCCATCAAGACCTTCAGGACTAAAATCATAAAAGAAGCAGATCAACTGATCTTCCTCAAAGTCACCAGCACTTTACCAGTCTGGAAAAATGGTATGTTCCGACCACCATATCATTTAATTGAAATTGGAATATCAAAAGAAAAACTTGAGTATACACCCTCAAGACCTTTGGAAGATATTACTGATGATATTGAAAGAATTAATATTCAACGATTTGGTCAATAAGTTGATCAATTATTAAAGATACGTGATGATTCACTTATCAAAGTTAATTATCAAGATCATCATACCCTGGTAATCTCTAAAACATTGAAGCGGATTACTACGGAAGATGTAAATCGCTGCTTCAATATGAAAGAACATTTCGAAACGGACAAGTTATGACAATTCATAACGAGGAGATATGTTCTATGTTAAAGAAACCCTTTGAAAAGGTAAAAACTGAGTATCTATGCAAATATTGCAACAAAAAGATACATCAAACAACTGTTATTGATCAAGATCATAATACTGGATCAACATCAGCATATGAAGATGAAGCGTCAGCAACAACGTCAGAAAAATCCACAACAGATACTACATCAGCAGCTAGTGGATAATATGTAAGCACTTACGTCATGTGCAATAATATAAAGTCAGTGGACAAGAAATTCTCGGTGGAGAATATAGAAAAAGCAAAAGAAGAAAATCAGCAGGACAGAAGAGAAGAACTGAGCTGCAGGGATAGACTCAGAAAGTTTGCAAAGGACAAACTTCCCAAGTCTGCACGACAGACGATCAGAACTGAGCTGCAGGTCAGACTCAAAAAGTTTGCATAGGACAAACTTCACAAGTCTGCAGGACAGATGAGCAGAACTGAGTTGCAGACCAGACTCAAATTTTTTGCAAAGGACAAACTTCCCAAGTCTGTAGGATAAACGATCGAACTGAGCTGCAGGTCAGACTGAGAAAGTTTGCAAAGGACAAACTTCCCAAGTCTGCAGGACAGACGATCAGAACTGAGTTGCAGGTTAGACTCATAAAGTTTGCAAAGGAGAAACTTCCCAGGTCTACAGGACAGACGATCAGAACTGAGCTGCAGGTCAGACTCAGAAAGTTTGCATAGGACAAGCTAACACGCTAAGTACACCATCCAAAGAGTACAACTCATGTATGGTATACTGAGGGGGCAAGAGGCCTAAGAAATACTGTGAAAGTAAGACAGTAACATAAAAGCAAAGTGGTAAAGCATACAAATTGCTTAAAAACCAAAGGAAATTGCATAAATTACATATATATTGTCAAAGTACAATTCAAACTTTCAAAGCAAAATGTTCAAGTATGGCAAAAGTACATGAGAAAAGTTAAGGACTATCCTAAGGCTCAGCAACAGGATTTTGTTGATCAGACGAGGCAGTAGCTTGACGAGCAGCAGCAGGTCGGCGAGCATACTTCACCGCCAAGTCCTCACCTGCTTGAAACTCTTTAAATCTATCATCATAGACTTTGTTAGAACCAGGCTTGCGAAGTACCTGACGGGGAAGATCCTCAATCACTAGATCAGGACACTGGCTTTTAGCCTCGTCCATGCCCAAGGTGTACCCGTGCCACAAGATCGGGGCAAGCAAAGCCTTTAAAGCCCCGGAGCACTGAGTAGAGCTCTTATAATCATGATCAGCCTGGGCGACCTGTGTTGGAATCACCGCCTTCAGCTCTTCATTCTCAGCTCGAAGCCGAGCAACTACCTCATCCAGTTCAGAAGTTTGCTTCGCATGGTCATCAATGGCCGTCCGTAGGTCGACGGTGAACTTATCCCTGATCTTCAGCAGCTCAACCGATTGAGCAGAAAGCTTCTCGTTCAAGGCGAAGATATCTTGGTCCTTAGACGTTGAAGTGTCCTTCTACTTCTGACTGCTTGCTGAAAGCTTAGCAACTTGCTACTCTAAAGACCCTTTTTGGGAAGAAAGGTTGTTAAACCTTTTCAGCACATCTTTGCCAATCTTGGCACCCTGTAAAAAGCATTTAAGATGTCAATAGTTTTGCAGAAAAAAGATAAGCAAAAGGAAAGTAGAAAAAGAACCTACCACAGCCTCCAAGTATTTGTCTGGCATCCCAGCAATGTCTGCAACATGGGGCAAGGAACCCCCTCCAAGTCAGAAGAATCTGGCTCATCTATCAAAGACCTGCTCCTCTTCCTCCCAGATCGGGAGAGCAACTGGAGCTGCCCTTCCGCAGCTTCAGGATCCGTCCAGAACCACCAGGCGCTCCTCGCCCCTCTTCTATGTACGTTGCAAGGGGATGGTCTGCTAGTCCCTTGGAAGACCCTTAGAGGTTTGAAGGCCATCAGTGTTTACCTCAGGTTCACAGGTGGAACCGCCGAGGTGCCAGCATCCTCGGTCTTTGCCGAGTCCAAGCTCTGCTCGTTCGGTTCGACCATGACCTCTTCATCTTCGGTGGCCTCAGCAAAGATATCAGCAAAATCAGCCACTGTAAAAGCATAAAAAGACAAGGTGAGTACGAATAGAAGATACATTAGCTACATAAAAAAGTAAGGCAAAAAGGGGAAAGCCCTACAATTATCATACTCCTTCTAAGTAACCTCTGGTACGGATTTGGCCCCGTATCGGCCAGCCGAGCAGCCTCGATCAGCTCGGAAGAATACTCCTTCATGCCTAGAGAAACACCAGAATTGGCAATGTCTTCTAGTAGTTTATCCCCAACCCCAGTGGGGCTTACATCCTTAGGAATTGAGTTGGAATTCCATCTACCCAACTCCAGATGTACGTCATGGCGAATAAAGAAGAAGTGGGACTTCCAGTTATGGATACAAGACTTCCCCTTGCAAGAATCGGGATGCCCTGCCGGTGGTCTGTTCGGCGGGGAAAGTAATACCACCCAGCATGGTTCTTGACCTCCTTGTGCAGGTAGAAAGTCCGGAATAGCTCAACAGAGAACTATACATCTAAACATCTACACCAGATGGTAAACCCTATGATAGTCCTAACTCCATTGGGGGCTATCTGGGAAGAACCCGCTTGTAATACCTCAGGACAGCCAAGAAGGCCGGACAGAAAGGAACTCTTAGGCCACACTCAAACTGCTCTGTATACATTGTACAGTACCCCTTCGGAGGCTGGTAAGAATACCTATTTGGAATGGCCGGACGACGAGGAGCATATCTCCCCAAATCGATCCCATAGTTAGTGCACAGTGAAAGAATTTCTTCTTGGGTAAGGGAGTAGTCAACTCCATGGCTACCCAAAACCGCTTTAGTGGACATGTGGCATTTTAAACTCTGGAAGAAAGAGGAAAGGCTGGGAGGTGGTGGAGCACGGGGAAAATTGGTAAAACGAGGGTCAACAACTAGGTGTTCAAACCCTCTACGTTTTATCAGAGGTGCGGGCACCGGATCTATAGAGGAAACCCTAAAATTGGAACTCTCACCCTCGGACTCAGAATGAGATTCAAACTCTCTCTCAATAGAACTACTAATAACAGGCCCAACCCTCATCAACAATATAAGAGACACAAAAAGAAGAAGAATGCAAAAGGGGCTTACTTGTTTAGAGTGCAAAGAACCTGAAGAAATGGCCGGAGTCTTCAATTTAATAGCAATGAGAAAAAGTGGGAGTGACAACTGATACGATGGGGGTTATACCCCCCCCCACGTAGAAACTGACGTCAGTTATTGTGGTGTGGGAAACGACGCCTTGGATTTCGGGAAAGCAATAACACTTGAGTAAATAGGCTGCCACCTGGCAGCAAGTGAATTCAAAATGCGAGGTCGGATAATCACGGCCGAGCAGGATTGGTGCAGATCTGATCGGCTATTACGCAGGATCAAATCTGGGGGGCTTTTGATGTGGGCCGACCCGAACTACGCCACGTGTCATCCTCTAAATAACCATATAATAAATAAAAGGCTTATGAGAACAAACCTTAAGGCCAGGAGCCATAATGACGTGCCCAAGGGTAGGTCTGAACCCCAGGTGGGAGAGGAGCTACTGTAGTTCGGCTATAGGGGCCTCGGGGGCTCGAAGCAGGTCGGACAGAGCATCCCCGACTTTTGGCACACGTGCTCACAGTTAAAGATAAATATGGGAAGAATCTTGAGTCATAAAGACTCTGATCTTGACATTTAAACTTGTCCATAATTATCCCTAAATTATAGGGATATGCGTGTGATTATCCTTAGGGAGAAATAATATGAATCCTTGTAGAACAAGGAAAGGGATTAATAGTCCTCTATATAAACAACCCTAAGGAACTACGATAGACTTGATTCTAATATAGTCATTGGATACGTATGCAACTTGAGAGAAATAACTCTCGAGATCAATCTAAAAATCACCATAGACACCATCCCGGTTATTAGATTGTTCTTGAACCGTTGTCACAAAAGGAAATACGGCCCGGACTATTAATAGACGATTTTCAGCATCGTCAGAGGCCATCACAAAGAATTCGAATATCGGTCATTGATGAGAGAAAAATACACCCACTAAAATATTGGTCCCCGGCAACGGCGCCAATTTTTTGATGAGCGAAAAATTCACCCACTAAAAATAAATTTATAAAGACTCGTAACTGTGGGTAAACTAACTCTCTAACTGGCAGAGTACCAGGTCGATTGCTAGGATAGCTACAGGAGTACGAGGTCGTCCCAAGAGAAATGTGGTTGTGAGTACCAAAGCGAACGTGGTTCTTAGTCTAGGCGATCAAAGTTTTAGTGGAGTGTTTATAACTAATGCAAAAAGTAAAGATTATTCTAACGAGATTAACTAGGTGATTAAAAAGCATAGCCGAGCCATGATCCAACAGGTTATCTCCCCACAGGAAAAACTTGATAAGGAGTGTGTTTTATCTGATTCAGTTCATATGATATTCACGGGAGTCAACTCTTTATTCTTGCGTTAAGATCTGAACAGCTCTCACTTAACCCCCACACTAGGTTTATTAACCCTCCCTTTAGAGAGCTAACTCGCCTAACATGGTTGACCGGAATAAAAAGTCGTTGAAAAACCTCACGTAAAACATAGTTTTAACGTGTCACTTAGGTTTCCAATCTAACGATTAAGACTATGGTTTAGTGATTTTAAAACATGTTTCGCACATCTCGTAAAAATAAGAATCTCACTTAGGCATAGTCCGTATCCGTCACTTAGATTGTCAATCTAACAATCGGACTATGATTAGTGATATCCATATCTCACATCTCACCGCAAAATACATTTATAAGCTCGATGTAACCGTGAACAAAGTTGTCAATTTTATTCAAAGCTAAAATGATCAAAACGGGTTTTAAAACATGAGTTTATCATACGAACGTTTAATTACGCGCACACAACTCCCATCTCGTCTCCCGATGGTTGATTTCACCCGTTTTCACATAATTCGGCTATGTTGAGTTTAACTACTCATATTAACGAAAATAACAACGAAAATAACAAAACGAAAGAAAACAAAACGAAAAAGATAACTACAAACTATATAGATATACGTATAGATATACGTATAGATATATATATAGATATATATATATATATAGTATATATATATATATATATACGTATATATATATATATATATATATATATATATTTATACTAATTTATACTAATTGCATAAAATGAAATAAACATAAAAGAAAGAACGGAATTGAAATTATATTAAAACGATAACTAGTCGGGTTATTACACCGACATTATAACTACATAATTATATAATTATAGGCCCCCCATAATTTAAAAGAAAGAAAAGATGAAGGAAAAGAGGGGCAGCCTTTCTCTCGCATCTCGTGGCTCGTTTATATAGACAATGTTGAGGAGCCGGATCGATCCGGATTGGTGCCGGATCGATCCGAGCTTATCATCATTACTCATCATTACAGTAACATGCAGCAGCGGAGAATTTATATATAATTATATATTAAACTTCTAAAATTCATATCTCGAGTTGTAGACCTCCAAAAATCATGATTCAAACGTCATTAGAAAGCTCTCGGAAAATTCTTCAACTTTCATGAAGGACACTTCTTCAGAAAACGTCGTTTTGATGGGCCATTCCCATTACGTGTCGTTTGCGACATTTTCCTTAATACAAATCAATTAGCCACTTGACCACCATTTGAGTTGTAGAAATCCGATTGACTTGATTCAAAATCCATTAGAAAGCTTTCTTGAAGATATACAACTTTCATGAAAGATTCTTTTTCAGAAAACGCCGTTTTGATGAGCCATTCGTATGTCGTGTCGTTTTCGGGATTTTTACTATTACGAATCGATTAGCCACTTGGTCATAACTCGAGTTGTAGACCTCCAATTGACGTGATTCAAAATACGTTGGAAAGCTCTATCAAAGATCTACAACTTTCATTAAGGCCACTTCTTCAGAAAATTCCGTTTTAATGGGTCATTGGTTCGTCGAAGATATAAATCGTTAGTGACACTACGAACCACTGATCCACTTGACCTTTTAAGCTTGTGGCACACTCTTATATCCCTAAAAACACCTCTTTTAGGCCTCAAAACGTGTCGTTACTCGGGATTTTGGTTAACCTATAATTCTGCAATAAACCACCAAAATACCAAACGTAAACACGACATGACACACCTGTTACTAAACCGGTACAAAAACTATAAAAACACGCTAAAAATACGATATTTTATATAATAACTACTACTAACATATTTAGTTGAAACATAGGAATTAATGACTCGAACTGATATAAAAATACTCGAAATGATATCAGAAACGGGTTGAAAAGTTATAAAAATAACGGTGAATTTTTCCGTTATCACAACCCCCCACTTAGCTTTTGGTCGTCCTCGAACAAAATAAGCGATAAAATAAAATGAATGAGGAAAAATTCATGAAGATAAGATATGAATGACAATCAGATGATGCAACCATTCGAATCATAACTACACGTTAACCGCAATATAAATGTATAACAGAGTGAGTGTGTGACAAGCCTTTTCAATTTCCACTATCCTCTCTTGAATAATTCAAGCAAACGCACAAATATCCATTCGATGATCCTAATAACTTTCCTAGGTATAGGCGATAGCCCACACAAAGTCCTCCCGTGTACTTATTAGGATAATCCCTAAAGCATATCATTTAGTTTATACCGGGGATAGTCAGAAGATAACTAAGTTTTCAACCAACTTTTTCTTTTCTTTTCTATTTTTTTTTCTTTTTTTCTTGTCATAGAATACTAACATATCCGAACTCATTGCCAAAATCGACTATCTTGCAAGCGTCATGAGGTGAGATCGAATACATTAATACCTATCTAACTCTTTTTTTTTTATTCCACATGTATAGTATATGCCCTCATTCCTAGCAATAGGATGTTTCGTGATAACACCCTAGCTAGACTACAATCATCAGGCAATCGGGAGCTTTTAAACCTCATAGTGATATAGGACGTTTCGGGATAACGCCCTACTGCACTCAAATCATTGGTAGCTACAACCGACATATAGTTTATCTTAGTTTGGTATTCTTCCTATCACATTCAAACCTTCAGATATTCACAGTATACGTTCAAAAGTTAGGTACTAAGTTACTTGCTATTATCTCTAGAATAACCACTAGGATACTGAATGGGTACAGTTTAAAATTTTCGCTTCAATATCAAAGGCTTACGTGAAGGAATTTATGTTACACAAATAAATTTGGGGTTAAAATGCACTTACGGTTCAAATTAGTTATACATATCCAAATGGATCATTACATCTTTAAATCCATGAAATATATACCTTATACAAATTATTTTAATCAACTAAATAATGCTCGAAAAAGAATAAAAAACTAAGGGTTTAAACACTTACTGCCATTTCTATACCAACCATACTCTACCCCCCACTTACGATTTTGCATTATTCTCAAAGTGTAAATGAGATAGAGAGGAAGACTTAGCTTATAAACCGGGCAGAAAGGTGCTACCGAATCCCGTAACAGCCATGAGAAAGCACGATCCGAATCCCTATAAAAACAACCAAAACAAAGCAAACACGGGACATGGTCCTCGTGCAAAAGTATGCAATAGGGATATGGGAATAATAAGATAATGGCCCCGTCACGTCGAAAAAATTCGATAGGCAAATAGAGAGTATCACATGAGCATATATCGTAGTCAAGTCGCCTATTCCTAGTTTCATTTTTATTACACACAGTTTTATTAAGGTGGGAATACTCACCACTATACTACAACTACTAGAAATTTGAAACAGACTAGATCATAAAATGAAATGTAGTGAGTCTTTTATACCCAGATCCTCAAGGGTTCTACAACCTAAGTCCAAGAAATGATACATTTGAATTTTTATCTTTTTCTCCATCGGGATTTTCGGATAACCACCTAATCATTCCCTCTTAATGAAATTCAACATTCATCCTGAGACTTGGTTGTGCTTTGTGTTCATCTTTCATACAGATTCTACATTTCATTCAGACTAGTCATATCCAATTTATTATTATTATTATTATCGGGCTGCCTCCCGGTAGCGCTTTTGTTTAACGTCGTTGGCTCGACAGGTTGACTCTAAACGGACTCAATCAACCAAAATCCGAACTCAAGAAGATCAATAGCTTAAGAAAAATTAACAAAGCGAGAACCATCGAAATTAAATTGTCTATAAACGTACCTCGTTTGGCTCTCGATGCTACCTCCTCCCAGCCGTCGAACCTTCTTTTATCACTGTCGAACCATCTTCTTTTGAAAATCACCATAAAGCTCATCCATCGGGGAGTACACAAGCCGGACCGCGTAAAATTTATCCTCACGAGTGGATAGTAATCCGGGACCGATATATCAACTTTTACCAACTCTCCCAAAGGGCTTTACCAAAGATGGCCAATCAATCTCCCGATCCTCTAACTCTGAAATCTCATTATCGCAAACTGAATCCTCAACCTTATTCTCAACCTGAACTTCTTCAATGAGCACTTCATCTTTCCCAACCACCTCACATGTCTCTGCCTCTTTCACATACCTCACTAATTCAATCAATTCCCCCACCTTGTCTTGAAGATTTCTTATGGCGGAGTCGCACTTACCTTGAACTCCCGCATGTCCAACGCCGCTCTTCCAAGATCCGGTTCAATCGTTCTAGTTGCTCTATTTGACTCGTCGGTGAATTCTTCTTGTGGCATGGGGGCGCACCGATCATATTGACTTTGATTCATCGGAGGTGAGTAGTAGTCCTCTTGCCATTCCGGACAATCGATCGTGGTGAATATGGTTAAAGCTATCAACGTGCCGAGTATGAACACCGTAATCCCGATAAGCATTGTGGTTCGGGTAACCCTCGTAATGTTGTGGCTCATAACTCGAATAACCAAAATTATGATCCCGGTATGCATTAGAGCACCGATAATCCCTGAACCTTGGTTATTCTCGTCGTTGATATTGAGGCGAGGCACGAACCGTTGTTGATAAGGTTGGTAGGGGTATTGTTGTTCAGCTGAGTAGTTTTGATTGAAAAATCCATCCATTTAAGCTTAATCTGCAAGATCTCAGAAAACAACAATAAAACAATAATTTTTATTTTTTATTTATTTATTTTTTTTCGTTTTTTTTTTCTCGTAAACACACGATATTTAGACCCCTCAAAAAGTTATGGTTGCCGAAGGCCCTAATCCCCAGTTTTAGCCAGACTTACAAGATATCACCCTCCGAAGAGGCTAAGTACCAAAGTCGTATTCAAACCGAGTTCGGGACAATATCACTTCAAAGATCCATAGCTCTTTGTCGACATCTAAATAAAACAAGAAAATAAAAACCTAGGCCCAAGCCTTCGGTTCACTTACAAGATATCACAACAATATCGTACATTTCCCCGGCAACGGCGCCAATTTTTGATGAGAGAAAAATACACCCACTAAAATATTGGTCCCCGGCAACGGCGCCAATTTTTTGATGAGCGAAAAATTCACCCACTAAAAATAAATTTATAAAGACTCGTAACTGTGGGTAAACTAACTCTCTAACTGGCAGAGTACCAGGTCGATTGCTAGGATAGCTACAGGAGTACGAGGTCGTCCCAAGAGAAATGTGGTTGTGAGTACCAAAGCGAACGTGGTTTTTAGTCTAGGCGATCAAAGTTTTAGTGGAGTGTTTATAACTAATGCAAAAAGTAAAGATTATTCTAACGAGATTAACTAGGTGATTAAAAAGCATAGCCGAGCCATGATCCAACAGGTTATCTCCCCACAGGAAAAACTTGATAAGGAGTGTGTTTTATCCGATTCGCTCATATGATATTCACGGGAGTCAACTCTTTATTCTTGCGTTAAGATCCGAACAAAGCTCTCACTTAACCCCCACACTAGGTTTATTAACCCTCCCTTTAGAGAGCTAACTCGCCTAACATGGTTGACCGGAATAAAAAGCCGTTGAAAAACCTCACGAAAACATAGTTTTAACGTGTCACTTAGGTTTCCAATCTAACGATTAAGACTATGGTTTAGTGATTTTAAAACATGTTTCGCACATCTCGTAAAAATAAGAATCTCACTTAGGCATAGTCCGATCCGTCACTTAGATTGTCAATCTAACAATCGGGACTATGATTAGTGATATCCATATCTCACATCTCACCGCAAAATACATTTATAAGCTCGATGTAACCGTGAACAAAGTTGTCAATTTTATTCAAAGCTAAAATGATCAAAACGGGTTTTAAAACATGAGTTTATCATACGAACGTTTAATTACGCGCACACAACTCCCATCTCGTCTCCCGATGGTTGATTTCACCCGTTTTCACATAATTCGGCTATGTTGAGTTTAACTACTCATATTAACGAAAATAACAACGAAAATAACAAAACGAAAGAAAACAAAACGAAAAAGATAACTACAGCTATATAGATATACGTATAGATATATATATAGATATATATATAGATATAGATATATATATAATATACGTATATATATATATATATATATATTTATACTAATTTATACTAATTGCATAAAATGAAATAAACATAAAAGAAAGAACGGAATTGAAATTATATTAAAACGATAACTAGTCGGGTTATTACACCGACATTATAACTACATAATTATATAATTATAGGCCCCCCATAATTTAAAAGAAAGAAAAGATGAAGGAAAAGAGGGGCAGCCTTTCTCTGCATCTGTGGCTCTGTTTATATAGACAATGTTGAGGAGCCGGATCGATCCGGATTGGTGCCGGATCGATCCGAGCTTATCATCATTACTCATCATTACAGTAACATGCAGCAGCGGAGAATTTATATATAATTATATATTAAACTTCTAAAATTCATATCTCGAGTTGTAGACCTCCAAAAATCATGATTCAAACGTCATTAGAAAGCTCTCGGAAAATTCTTCAACTTTCATGAAGGACACTTCTTCAGAAAACGTCGTTGTGATGGGCCATTCCCATTACGTGTCGTTTGCGACATTTTCCTTAATACAAATCAATTAGCCACTTGACCACCATTTGAGTTGTAGAAATCCGATTGACTTGATTCAAAATCCATTGGAAAGCTTTCTTGAAGATATACAACTTTCATGAAAGATTCTTTTTCAGAAAACGCCGTTTTGATGAGCCATTCGTATGTCGTGTCGTTTTCGGGATTTTTACTATTACGAATCGATTAGCCACTTGGTCATAACTCGAGTTGTAGACCTCCAATTGACGTGATTCAAAATACGTTGGAAAGCTCTATCAAAGATCTACAACTTTCATTAAGGCCACTTCTTCAGAAAATTCCGTTTTAATGGGTCATTGGTTCGTCGAAGATATAAATCGTTAGTGACACTACGAACCACCGATCCACTCGACCTTTTAAGCTTGTGCACACTCTTATATCCCTAAAAACACCTCTTTTAGGCCTCAAAACGTGTCGTTACTCGGGATTTTGGTTAACCTATAATTCTGCAATAAACCACCAAAATACCAAACGTAAACACGACACGACACACCGGTTACTAAACCGGTACAAAAACTATAAAAACACGCTAAAAATACGATATTTTATATAATAACTACTACTAACATATTTAGTTGAAACATAGGAATTAATGACTCGAACTGATATAAAAATACTCGAAATGATATCAGAAACGGGTTGAAAAGTTATAAAAATAACGGTGAATTTTTCCGTTATCAGTCATCACCCTCCTCTTGAGGTCAAGTGGAATCCCCCTCCTTCCAAGTCTCTAAAATTCAATGTAGATGTGCCTTTTGGTGAATCATCGTCAGCAGTGGGTGGCTTACTGTACAACAATCAAGTAAAAATAATCCGCTATTTTGCAAAAAAGCTTGAAGGCAACTATGATGTCCTTGTCGGTGAAGCTCTCGTTGTCTATCACGCCTTGGTCTTTGCTCTTACATAGGGCTATTTCAACGTTATATTAGAAGGGGACTCTTATCTTATACACCAACTCCTCAAAGTAATCATTGAGGACTTGTCTTATGTAGGCAGTATCATTGAAGATTGCCGGAAAATAATGCCTACTTTTGTTTCTTTATTTTTCTCTTTTGTCAAAAGGCAAGATAATTTACCTGGCCATTTGTTAGCTAGAGAAGACCTTATTCTGGACACTGAGTATAAAATAAGCACATTTTACCACTAAAAAAAGAATTAATGTACAAATCATAATAACATTTATTCTTCCATAGCCGTAATCATTTGGAGAAAAAAAATCGATTCAATGTCGACGATATAATGATGAAAATTCTATCGTTACAAAAAGTGTATTGTACGCCTATAAATATATAAGAACAGTTCATTCTATAGATTTGATGATGCATTATATTCATTCACATGTATAAGTAAGAGACATGCATTGTGCAAAGTATCGTGTTGTGTCAAATAAATGTATGGCGTGATGTATATGTATGCCTTTTTTTTTTCTTTTTTTTAACACGCACAAACGCTTTTTGTCCCCGCTGGGACTCGAATCTGAAACCTCCGGGTTAACAACCTCAGTGATTATCACTGGGCTATTGCCTTATTGAAATACATGTGTTTTCGAAACAAAAATAAATGATATATATATATATATATATATATATATATATATATATATATATATATATATATATATATATATATATATATATATATATATATATTAGAGTTCATTATAATCCAATACTTTTCATTGATTCAATAGTGTTACAATGATGTCTTTCTATAGTAAATTACACTAGGGGTAAATGGGGAAAAATACAATGATAAACCCTAGCCTAATGTGTGACTTGTTCCCCAAGTTGTGGTGCGGCTATTGCTGATTCAATACGCCCCTGCAATCCCATGGGAACTGGGTGGAAATGGAGACTGGCTTTGAGATCGTTAAAACGAACATGGCCTATGGGCTTGGTGAGAACGTCTGCCAGTTGATCCTTAGAGGATATGAAATCCACGCGAAGCTTCTTTCGAGCAACCAATTCCCGAACATGATGGAAATCAATTTCGATGTGTTGGTACGAGCATGGAAGACCGGATTCGCCGTAAGATACGTGGCGCCAATATTATCACACTAGAGCGTCGGTGGATAAGGAAGGGAGATATACATCTCTCGGAGAAGCATAGTGAGCCATTGGAGCTCGGCAGCGGCATGAGACAATGCTTTATATTCAGCTTCGGTACTGCTCTTGGCGACGGTGACTTGCTGCTTAGACCGCTAGCTAATAAGATTTGGACCAAGAAAAATGCAAAACACACCAATGGAACGGCGATCATCAGGGTCAGAGGCCCAGTCAGCATCCGTGTAGGCAGTTAAATTAACTAAAGAGGAAGAACGGAACAGAAGGCCATCGCAAATGGTCTGTTTTAAGTAACGAAGAATCCGCTTCACGGCGGCCCAATGAGTGTCACGAGGAGCATGCATAAATTTACTCACCTTGTGGACTGCGAATGCGATATCAGACGAGTGAAGGCAGGATACTGAAGACCGCCCACGATACTGCGATAAAGAGATGGGTCGTCGAAAGGCTTACCATCCTCTCGACTAAGACGAAGATTGCTGGCCATAGGAGTAACACAAGGCTTCGAATGAAGCATGCCAGCGCGAGACAACAGGCTGTATATATACTTACGCTGAGTAAGTAGTAAGCCATCAGAAGTACGCAAGGCCTCAATACCAAGAAAATATGAGAGGTCGCCAAGATCCTTTACAGGGAAATGAGAAGAGAGATGAGAGATAATTGCACGAACTAGAGCATCCGAGGTACCTGTAATGATGACATCATCAACATATATCAAAACATAGACAAAGGCGGTACCACGAGAGTAGATATAAAGGGATGAGTCGGCCCTGGATGGAGAAAAACCTAATTGATGAAGGACATCAGTAAACCAAGAGAACCAGGCATGAGGGGCCTGCCGTAGCCCATAAAGACTCCGTTTGAGCTTGCAGACATAAGAGGGAAAGTCCGGATGAATAAAGCCTTCCGGCTACTGCATATAAACATCCTCAAATAGAAACCCATGAAGAAACGCATTTTGAATATCCACCTGTCGAATAACCCAATTACGAGAAGCATCAAGAGATAATAAAGTACGGATCGTGACCGGTTTGACAACCGGGCTAAAAGTATCAGAAAAATCAACACCAACTTCTTGGCAACCCATTTATTACTGTTGGAAATAATATTTGTGTTTTGATGATGATTTATCACGTACTTAGTGAGATCACTTACAACCCTTGATGATGAAGTCATAGCTAACTGTTATAGTGCATAATGAAAGAAGAAGCAAGAGATAGTCTAGAGAAAAATGTATAAGTTCTATCTAGAGTCTGAACTTTGTATAGGTTGTTTCAGACAAGCATTGTAATAGATAGGAACTAGGCGAACAGCTGAGTCGCAGCAAGCAAACTGAGTATACATATGGAAAACTGAGGGATCAGACTCGGCTATGAGAAAACTGAAGAAGACTGAAGAACTGAGGGACACAGACTCAGTTATCAAAGACTGAAGAACTGAGGTGGCAAACTCAGTTAGAAGCTGATTAAGTCATGACTATAAGTCAATATTCAGGCAAGTCTGTGGTGACCTGAAACTGAACTATAGATCATGTAAAGCTGAATAATCTTAAGGACAAAGATTATCAGTTACCAGGAAAAGAAGAAACTGAATGTTGTACTCTGACTTAGTCAATTGTAGTCAGATGTCAAGTATACGAGGTACTCAGTTTTGAAGAAAAGTAGAAAACTGAGTTAAGCCCTTGTTGAATTTGAAATGACAAGACGACAAAAAGTCGTACACATGAACGTTGGCTATACGACAAATGTAACGGCTATAAGATCTATTTGACCGTTACATCATCCCTATAAATACTCAGAAGGAAGTGAGTGAAAAGGGGGATCGAAAAAAGCTTTACATGCATATATCTAAAAGATCCAGATCCAGGAAATCAGATTTCATATCTAGAAACAGGGAAGCCAACGGAATTGCCTTGAAAATTTCAAAGAAAGATCCAGTAACCCATTAAGGGGGAAGAAGGCATCTTGGAGCTACAACGCCATATCCAGAAGAATCAGACAGCTCGCTGAATTAATCTCTTGATTAATTCTAAACCTAATGTTCGGTAAAAACTAGTTTTAAATTTATAAACCGAAACACCCCAAGTATAAGGTTCGTAGTAAAGGGTGTTAACGGGTCGTCCTAAGGGAATCGAACGTTTATCGGATTAGAGTACAGTTATTATATCGATTATGTCACAGATTACTACCTAAAACTAAGGTTTATGCTACTTGTAATCTAAAAACAATGAAAAGTGACTAAAATAACAGGAAATAGAAAAATTCGATGCTGGACGGCCGTTCACTTAAGGTGGACGGGCGTCATCTAAAAACAGAAATATGCAGAAAAAACAGCAGGTAACAACTAGGGTTTTTAAAATAACTAAACGTAGCAATCACAATTGATACGAACGAATTTGGTTTATCAAAGATTTAAAATAACGGCAAGGCAACGAGAATCCACCAACCAACCAACCAACCCCAACTAGATTGTGAGCTAAAAATACGGTTTTTAGTAATGATCAAATCACGAATTCGATTAAATCTCTTTAATCAATTTCTAGGGTTTCGTTTTCTTTCTCAAGCAAAACTAAACTAGCATGCATAACAAGATCATGATATTGTCTCCAATACTCTACTCAACTAATCATGAACAATCTCTTGAATCACAATTAACTGCATCAATTGAAAAGATCAAAGCTTGAATTAATACTCTCATATAAATTCAATCAAAAAGATAGTTTCATCGATCTCTCGATTCAAATAAAACATAAACAATATAACAATATCCAATTGATGAAAAAAATCATAAATTTAACTCACTAAGATATAGCTAAAAATCCTCTAATTGGTGTGGTTGTTGATTGGTTTCCTCCGTTGTCCCACCGCGATATGCTTAGCCAACAATCATGTTGGTGATCATGATTGTTGGGATGGAAGAATTCATCTCCTTGTTTGCTCTGGAATATGCGGCTGCTTTGAATGTGATGTGCGGTTTGCTCTCTTGTGTTGTGAATGAATGAATTAAGGTTAAAAAGCTGCGCTGTATTTATAGGAAAGGCAGGTCGGTTTGCTGAGGTCGGCGTCCGGACGCCCGTCCAAAAGGGTGGACGCTCGTCCAGTGCGTAGAAACTTTACCGAGTCGGGCCGAGTCTCACCAGACGCCCGTCCTATGCAAAAGTAAACGCCCGTTTAGCCAAAATCATAGGACTCTGAATCAAAATCCTGCTCCTGGACGCTCGTCCAGTATTTCGAACGTTCGTCCACTGGAAACTTCTCTTCTGTGAATTGAGTAAGCGTGCTGGACACACGTCTGATCCTTCAAACGCCCGTCCACTTACGGATGCAGTGGACGCCAGTTCAGTCCTCAATGTATCTTCATGCCAATCTCAATTTTGTATCTCTTTCTTGCCATTAAATCTTCAAGTGGACATCTTTTAAGCTCATTCTCAGACATGCAAGCATACCTACAAGATGGTAAACACGAGCAAAGTGTAAAATCGTACAAAAACACATAAAAACTACGTAAACAACTCGATTCTTCACTTTTAAACATTTCAAACTCCATTCTCTCAATTTATCCTTTTAGCAAGTGATTTTCTATAAAAATCACTAAAACACGGAAGATATCGTTACGAAGTAACTCGATATAAACCATGAAATTTGTCGTAAACACCTAACCTTTGTGAATAGGGTTGGCTGTGCATAGTTTGAGGAGAGCAACTCCACCTTTCCTCTTACGGTTGCAACTTGGTTGCCACAGCTGTTGGTGCAGTCTGCGGACTGTGTTTGTGTTAGTGGTGAGCTGGTGAAGGAGTCATTCCACCTCCGAAGGATCAGTGTGCAGAGTGAAGGGAGCAATCTTACCTTTCTTAATTATGTGTAGACAGTGAAACTAGGGTGTCGTGAAGGACTAGTCATTGAGGCTAGAATTTTGTAACAGTTATCTCAAGATTCTAGTGATACCTCCTACACCACAGGAGAAGTGGAGACGTACGGGATTACACCACCCGGAACTTCCATAAACAAACTCTGTGTTGATTTACTTTACGCATTTATACTTGTGCTATGATTGCTTTAATTATTGCATTATCATGTTATCACTTACTCAGCAAACATTAGACACTGAGTCAATACAAAACTGATACATAGGAGGATTAGATCTTTACTGACACATCTATTGCACGAAAGGCTTGTTCTTATCCGCTGCAAGTTAGTTCAGTTCTAGCATCAGCAAAACTGAATTAGCTAACTCCTTACAAGATTAAAGGATAGGAACAAAACTAAAACTGAGCATTAGTTTGTTAGTTCAGTTTGAGTTTGGTAAAAACTCAGTTCCTGGGGTACTTTCAGTTTTGGGAAAGTTTTTGGTGACAAGTTTATTCACCCCCCCCCCCCCTAAACTTGTGTTAGCCTTTCCAATGGACCAACAATTACCAAGTGTGCTTTATGCCGTTTGATACGGAAACCCATTTATTACCAAGTAAATTATACTATATTAGGATCAAGCGCTTACCGTTCTTTAAAAACCAATTGGTATTAATAAATGTGCTACTATATTTCCTTATATCACGCTCCTTCAAGTGTGAGTCTATAAGAAGGGAGAAAAGCCCAACATTTGACTTTTTTTGTTTGAAAAGTATGGGCCTATAAGAATAGAGTGGGGCTCAACACTTGTTTTTTTTTTTTTTTTTTTTTTAATTATGCTTGAAGCGGGGTTTGAATTCGGGATCTCCAGCTCTGATACCATATTAGAGTTCATTATAATCCAATACTTTTCATTGATTCAATAGTGTTATGATGTCTTTATATAGTAAATTACACTAGAGGTAAATGGGGAAAAATACAATGATAAACCATTGCCTTATGTGTGACTTGTTCCCCAAGTTGTGGTGCGGCTAATGCTGCTTCAATAATATAAAAGAATTGAAAACCCTTTCAGACCGAACACGGATTGGTCGATCGGGTCAAGTGATCGATCATCCATACCGAAAGCTTTAGAGAAACAAAAGGGGAAAATTCCTCACCTAAACACCCACCCCGATCGGATTTGGCGGGCCGTTTGAAGATTCATGAGAAACTCATGTCCACGTCCTTTTATCTCCTATTTAAACATCTGAATGAATATTTGTTTATTACATTCTAGTATGTATATGATTCTACGTTGGAAATAGCTCGTATCATACACTAAATATCTCATAACATTAAGGTACAACACATATCAGGATATATTTGTACGTAATTGATTATAATAAGGCTTGCAAAAAGTAATGGTAAAGAAGAATGATGCTATTTTTATAAAAAGAAATTGATCAAATTAGAGTTACACAAATATTTTATTCAAGGGGGAATTATTTAAAAGGACTAATTTTCAACTTATTGGGGGTAATAGGACACTAATAAAACTTATTATGTTATAAGGACAATCTATTTTTCACTCCTATCTTAGCACGTTGCAAACAAAACCGTCGGAAAATCGAAAGAGGAAAGTAGATCAAAGCGGATCCACTCTCTCAACCTCCAAGAAATCAGCCTTCACGTTATGAAAAGCGAGATCAAAGGTTCTATTTTAGGTTAAATTCCAAACATTAATTTGAAGAAATCGCACGAATCAACCGTAACAAAGAAGAAAGCAGACAAAAAAAAATGACGAGGAAAAAGAAAGTTGTTACAAAGAGAGGAAAGAAGAGCAACAAAGAGGAAGACGAAGTCAATGAACAATCCAACGATTCTCCGGGTGGATCACAAGGTAAGTACATTGTAGATATATCAAATCATATCACAACTTATTTCTGGAAAAAAATTATTGAGATTACATAATTTAGGGCTGAAATATTGCAATAAAACATAGTTAAAAAATCATGTCACTGCATATTTGACAAAAATCATAGTTCGGTTTACTTAATTAGCGGTTATATTGAAGAACAAAACGAAATGTCACCGCATATTTTGCTAAAATATTCGCTTATATTTATTTTAAAATCATGTCACCGAATAATTTACCTATTTTGACATCATATCACTGCATATTTTAGAAGTATAGTATTATGTAAATGAATATGGGGATAAATTGCAGTAAAACAGAGTTAAAAAAATGATGTCACTGCATATTTCAGCAGAATCATTGTTCAGTTTACATAATTTGGGATTATATTAACCTCATACATACTTAAAAAATCATGTCACCGCATAATCTAGGCAAGCATATGGATTTTGTTGAATAATAAAACAGAATATCACTGCATTTTTTGGTCAAATATTAAAGTAATATTTACTTTAAAATCATGTCACTTCATATTTTGTGAACAATAATTGGATGATTAACATGATTAACATCATATCACTGCATGTATGAGAAGTATAATAGTATGTAAAAGAATTTGAGGTTATATTGCAGTAAAACAAAGTTAAAAAATCATGTCAGTGCATTTTTAGCCAATGTCACTACAATTTTAGCCAATGTCACTGCAATTTTAACCATGTCACTGCAATTTTAGCAAATGTCACTGCAATTTTAAGCATGTCACTGCATTTTTAGCAAATGTCACTGCATATTTTCACCATCTCACCGCAATTTATGTTTAACAAAAATCTAATATTTTTTGCGGGACAAGAGAACAAGATAGATCCACACTCAACAGCATTGTCCAAATCTTCCAAGAAATAAATGGGCAACTAACAACGGAACATTGGACAATGATTAGAGATACACCATTCAAACATATGTTTGAAGCATGCCACCATAAGAAGATTAGAAATGATAAAAAAAGCAACAAAATGCTCGACGACCTCATCAAGACATACAACAAACGAAGGTCGATTCAAGATTGGAAAGAGCTATCACTTTCCAACAAAGAACAGATGTAAAATTGTTATTTGGAATATAAGATGGCAAAGAACAGTGCCAAAAATGAAGTATGATAAAACAAAGGAGATATCAATCAAAACTAAACTGTTTGATAAGGTTGACAGGATCAGCATCAGTAGCTTAAAGGAGCTCATAAAGCTGAAAGTGAAAGACCCAGATACAACATCAATTGAAGACACAGTAAAACTATTGTGTCTTCTATTGATTGCAACAGTTTTTTGCGCAACATCAGGCCAAAAAGTACCATGGTCATTCCTAAACTATGTGGATGACATGAGTACACTGAAATCATTCAACTGGTCATCCCATATACTGAATGAACTGAAGAAAGGACTTGACAAAAGTTCATTTCAACCAAGAAAAGTAAATGGATGCACTATCATGCTGTTGGTATGTTTCATACAAAAACATTTCATTCTATTTGTACCATGCTACATATACTGTTTTAAAGTTACATGAATGAATTCAAATACAAAATATATACTTTTATGTTACAAGATCGGTTCTCACGAGCACACGAGATATGATAAGAGATCTTGAACAAGAGGAAAAGGAAAAAAAATCAAAGGAGGAGGACAAAAGAAAGCGAAAGCTATGGATACCAAGGTTATCAAAATGGGATGTGAGGCAACCGAAGAATGTTCGACAAGAGAAAAGCTTAAAAAATTGCAAGAACACGAGGTAAATATTGCACCGATAAATTAAAGTGACATAATTCATGGTCAATGAATTTTTAATGAATGTGAATGCACTTTACAAAGAATGTCACCGCACTTTTAACCAATGTCACCGCAATTTTAGACAATGTCACCGCAATTTCAAAGAAATGTCAATGCAATTTTAACCATGTCACCGCAATTTCATTCCATGTCACCGCAATTTAGCACATGTCAATTCACTTTCATCACATTTAACCTCAATTTTCCAAAGATATCACTACACTTTCAACACATAACAATGAACTAATAACGTTACTAATAACGTTTGGTTATCTAACACATATAAAAAAAAATACTAATAATGTTTGGTTATCCAACATGAAACAGCTTCAAGGTTGGAGATTTGAAAGCAACATTACCTGAAATCATGAGAATAAAAGGATGCACAGAGGATAAAAACAAACATGATCAGAATGAATTGGAAGACAATGAGGATGAAGATGAAGAGCATGATAGTGAGAATGAAGAAGAAGAAGGAGATTATGATAGTGAGGATGAACAAGAAGAGGATCATATTGACAATGTTGAAGTGCACAATGATGAAGAAGAAATTGGAGGTGAAGATGTTGATGATAATGATGATGAAAGCGGAAAGAGTGAAGGAGGAGATGAAGATGATAATCAAGACGAAACTGAGCCTGCAGATGTGCATCATGATCATGGTGAAGAACAAGAAATTGAGAATGATGATGATCATCACCAAGAAGATGTGGAGTATGAACAAGGGAAAGAGAAAGAATTAAAAACAGCAGGGCAAGAGAAAGATGAGCAAATATTGGGAGGAACTCCATCATTCACATTGCTCACACCTACACCAACACCACCAAAGGTATAACTACTACTTCCATTTTTCAAAAACACAAAAAAAATGCAAAATAAATTAGTTCATGGCACCCAAACTCACATTAAATAAACATGATGCAGATTTGGAAGAGAAAAAAATCCAGAAGAAAATGTCGTTGACAAAGGCATTGCAAGATGCAAACAAACAAATTGAAGACCTCAAGAAAGCCGTGGTAACCACAAAGCTCAAAAAAAAAATTGCAAGTGACATGATTCAATGTCACTGCAAATATGCAGTGACATTATGCAATGTCACTGCAAACATACAGTGACATTGTGCAATGTCACTACAAACTGATATAAACATTAGTTACCCTTAACTAAGTGATAATATGTTCACATATAAATGCAGGACAAGATGAAAAGTAAAGAAACAGCTGCTGATTTGACCAAAAGAAGGATTGTTGAACTGCTCGATGAGACTCGAGAACGAGCAAATAGAGTGGAACAGTTAAAAATCCAAAAGTTGCAAATCGAAAAAGAAAAGCTGGAAATACGAAGCAAAAGGATGATTTGGAACTGAAGCTTAAAACACTGGAAGATAATGTGGCAATCACAAATGAGGTAATAGATGTCCTCACAGCTGAAAAAACTGAACTGCAAATTGAAAAACAAAAATGGGAAAATAGTATTTCTAATGCAAAGAGTCTCCTTCGCAAAAAAAACCATGAAATGCTAAGGAAAGATGAATACATCAAGAAAAATGTTAAAACTAATGGATGAAAAGGAACCGTATAAACAGATATCTACTATGTTTGCAGAGCAGAGAAAATATGAGAAAGCGATGCAAACAAGAGTTGAAGAAAGGGCAAAAACAATTGAGAACATGTTATTTGAAAGTAAAACAAAGGAGGGTATTCTACAAGCCGAATCGCAAAGCATGAAAGAGAGGAATGAAGGCTTGAAGAACAAAGAAAAAGGTACAAGAAGAAGAAATTGAACAATTGAAAAGAGAGAACCAACAATTAAGAGATTCAATAAAACAAGATCTTTTGCAAGATGAACCGAAAAACCCGAAAGAGGGTATGAAAAATTGATGGAAATCAAAAGGATCAATGAAGAATCGATTGAAAAACTGCAGAAAGAGAAGCAAGACCTAAGAGATGAGATAGATAGCAATGCAAAGACATCAAGTCACACAAGATTTGGAAGAAAGCAAGGATAAAAAGGAATCAACCCCCGTTGGACGCCAACTCCGACCTCGTGGTCCGCAACGGACCCCGGACTACTCAATTGAAAGGGGTGTAAAGAAAAATGCAAGAAAACGGGGAGAAAAGAAGATTCGGCTTACCATTATGACCATCCGTAAAAAAGAAAAAGAAAGATGGAAAAGGAAAAGGAAAAGGCAAAAAATCCAAGGCGCATGATGGAAATAAAATGTTGAATGATAATCACCGTTGATTGCGGAAGACAAAGAAGCATACACATGCGGAGCATACATTCTACCGAAGTATTCAAAAGAATCAAGGAATTGAATGAACAAGGTGGACAAGAGTAAGCACAAATAACTAAAACAATAACATATTATTCAATACTCATGCAAATCTTTAATACTAACATGGAAAATTACATCTTTTGCGGGGAATTAGTATGGTCAAAATCACTTTGGGAGACTACCCATTTGTCACTCTCAACTCAATCATGGAACTTCTAAATCAACTCTTCATAGACGAAACGGTAAAGACTTAATGTCACCGCAACTTACATCTAGTCCGGCTTCATGTAACCGAATTAATTCATCAAAAACACTAGACAAATTATAACACGTTTATTAAATTCTTAAACGAGATCATAGAAGGATTCATTGAGCCGATGAGACGTGCACATTTGATAAAGGATACTAACCACATATACAAGCACAACCTCATGGGTATGTATACAAAAATAATTTCAAAGAACCTAACATTAGCAAAAAACTATTAACATTACCATACAATGTGTGCGGGGAATATTTGAAGAGGTTGAACGGGATGGAACATTCGAAATGACAAAACATGCGACATGTTGAAAGTCATATATGAAGGGAAAAAGGTTTTCCTCCCATTATGCTGCAAAGGTTTGAGTGACAGGGCATACCATTGGGTACTCCTAACTTACACCAAAGGAGAACCCACCTGGAAAATGTATAATTCAATAGAAATGGCGAGAAGAAGAAGACATATTCATTCCCGAGTGTGAAACTCGCGGTAAGTTATCTAACAAATTAAATTCCATCTCACATAAATTTCACATAATATAACTGCATCCAAAATAAAAAGAATGTCATGTCACTGCATTTAACATAATGTCACTGCATTCAAAATAAAAAAACTGTCATGTCACTGCAATTTAACATAATGTCACTGCATCTGCTACCTCTTGTTTTGTAGGTAACAATAATTTCTCAATCATTTACTGAAGATAACCAGCAAGAAGAAATAGCAAGAACAATTGAGAAGGTGCAAAACATACCATTCCAACAGAATATGAAGTGAGTGTCGACAAAAATACTTATCATCATCGCATATATATATATATATATACATACACACACAAAAGACTAACGCAAATCATTCTAATGTAATGCAGAGACTGCGCAGTTTATCTGTCATACTACATATATAAGATGGCACAAGAGTTACCAATTCCAACGAAGTGGAACGGAAGAAATGGACAGGATGAAAGGGATGATTGTAAATTCCCTTGTGTTGAATGAATTTCATCCTTAGAATGAAAACATATCTAGTGATAGGAACAAGTAATACTTGACAAGTAATGGTTGATTTTCAAAACTGATAATTGATTTTGTGATGGTGATTGGGCAAACACATGTTTTTATTACGAAACGTTATGATCATAATGTTTTGATGATGTTTCGGTTTTGTAACAATTATACTATGTAGTCTTATTCATTATATTTTGAGACATTTTATATGATTAATGCTTCAACTTATTCATGTTTCCATTTTATGTTCAACCTATATAGTTAATGAGATCAAGAAATAAACAAACACAAAAAAAAATAACATAAAGAAATATTATGCTTAATATATTCAAAACTATAAAAATTCAAGCATATAATTCATTACTCATTAAATTCAATAGCAATACAATGATAAATTTGACAACAACATGAAAATATGCATAACACATTACAATGTCACTGCAAAAAACACAATGTCACTGCAAAACAACACAATGTCACTGCAAAAGATCACAATGTCACTGCAGAACAAAAGACCAACTATCCAGCAATACGAACACGACAAGTCTTCTTGTTATGATGACCATAACCATGACAACGACCACATTGAAAAGGCCTCTTTAATGATTCACCATGAGAACGAAGCCGCTTGGTACGGGGCCTACCAGGCTGTTTCTTCGGAATAGCAAGAAGCACAAAAGAATCTGCACCAGATGCATTCAAAAACGGACGAGGAATTGGATTAATTGGAAAAGAGTATGAATCAGCATAAGACTGTGACAAGAATCAAGGATCAACATACTGATCCAAAAGGAATGATGTTTCCATTTTATGTTCAACCTATATAGTTAATGGGATCAAGAAATAAACAAACACAAAAAAAAATAACATAAAGAAATATTATGCTTAATATATTCAAAACTATAAAAATTCAAGCATATAATTCATTACTCATTAAATTCAATAGCAATACAATGATAAATTTGACAACGACATGAAAATATGCATAACACATTACAATGTCACTGCAAAAAACACAATGTCACTGCAAAACAACACAATGTCACTGCAAAAGATCACAATGTCACTGCAGAACAAAAGACCAACTATCCAGCAATACGAACACGACAAGTCTTCTTGTTATGATGACCATAACCATGACAACGACCACATTGAAAAGGCCTCTTTAATGATTCACCATGAGAACGAAGCCGCTTGGTACGGGGCCTACCAGGCTGTTTCTTCGGAATAGCAGGAAGCACAAAAGAATCTGCACCAGATGCATTCAAAAACGGACCAGGAATTGGATGAATTGGAAAAGAGTATGAATCAGCATAAGACTGTGACAAGAAACAAGGATCAACATACTGATCCAAAGGGAATGATGTACGCCTAATCACCGCCATAGCATGAACGCACGGATATCCATTCCGCTGCCACTCCTTGCATGAGCAAACTCGTTTTTCAAGATCAACACTTGCAGATGGGAATGAAAAAACCTCATACCTTGAAAAACTTGAACTGCCAACACCCAAGCAACTTCCCAAATCCATTAAATTAGACAAAATAGCATCCACTTTTGGGCAAATCAATGAATTAAATAATGCTGACGCACGACGATTTTCTGAGAGTCTTACCATAATCTTAATACGAATACCATCTACCATATTCAACACAGGAAGATGCCGCTCCTTATATATCCAACTATTAAAGGACTCAGCCAAAGTAGAAGCAGTATGACCATAACGACAACCTTCAAAGTGAGCAGTCGCCCAATTCGTCGGATGCAAATTCTGAAAAAAAGATTCTGCACGATCACCCCCTTCATGTAACATATCTGCCATGTTCCTCTCATACTCCTCAACAGTTCGTGCAACAGCACATTGGTAAAACAGATGCAACATTCTCTTACGCAAAGACTTACCAACATTTCTACCACTGAAATGAGTCTTCAGGTTATTCATCAAATGAAAAATACAATACGAATGAAATGCATCAGGGAAAACTTCACGAACAGCATCCAATAGACCAACATTCCTATCCGTCATGAATGTAATACGACGAGCCGGGATAATCAAACGCTTCAAATGCAATAAAAACCACTTCCAATTATCAAAATCCTCTCGAATCAACAACAAGATAACATAAAGGATATAAACCTAAAAACACAACAATGAAAACAAACTATCAATGTCACTGCATAAACACAAATGTCACTGCAAAAACAATAATTTGAAATAACACATCCATAAAAATCATATAAATCAAAAACTCAAAGCACAATTCATATAAACAATACCATTTAATCATCTCAAAAAAATTCATAAACTTTCAGATCATGAAACTAAAAAAGTCACTGCATCAAACTCAAATGTCACTGCATCAAACACAAATGTCACTGCATAAAAAAAACATACCATCATCACCATCTTTCCCAGTGGCAGCCAACAAATGACCATTCTGATCAAACTTCAAATGAGCACCATCAAGAAAAAGCATCGGTCGACAATGTTTAAAACCACGAATACAACCATCAAAGGCAATAAACAACCGTTTAAAACACCGTGTCTCATCATTCACCTCTAATGATATAACAGATCCAGGATTTGTTTCAAGCACACTACTAACGAATCCAGGTAAACAGTTGAATGACGTTTTAACATCCCCATATAACGAATCCCTCGCTTTGATAACCGCGTACCAAGCAACTAAATAAGGAACCTCATAACCATGATCTCGTTAAAGCCAAAAGACGAAAGTCCGATGCCGAAAAGCTTGGATCTCCACGTACCTTTCGAACAACTACCTTTGAAAGAAGATGCGAACTCATACGGCGATCTCGCTCACAAGACCCCGCAACATATCTCGAGCATGTACCACAAGTATGAACATTGCACAAGTCGATATATAGAAATAGCCACTTTAGATATCTCTTTTTTAGCACGTACAAACCAACCACAATTTGCAACATCCTTCATAGCACAAACAAGCATGGATCCTACAACGGTCATTCTTCTTGTACACATACTTGAACCCGGTTTGTATACAAAGCTTCGAAGGGACTCCTCAAATGCACAAAGACCACCGTAAAAACATTGACCATCATGAAGTACAACTCTATCCCAACCAAAAGTGGAAACCCGTTTATCATTAGATGAAGAAACACAGGATAAAACAAAGAAGAATCATGAAGCACAACGACCATTGAACCTCCACTACCACCAACATTGTAAGATGAAGATGAAGAACCAACAACATCAACTACAACATCCACTTTAACACGCTGAACAGGATAAGACTCAGCAAGACATATCATGGCGTGCACATCTTCATCAGAACATAACAAACACTTTGGATTATCCTTCAACACATAATAAAGACTAAAACCCGTATCCTTCAAATCTGACCACCGATCAGAAACTTTCTCATGAATAAACTTCAACGTACAATTAGCTTCCGCCATCACAACACACATATCTAACTTATAACTACACACAAGAAGCAACATTGCAACCCTGCACAAAAAAAAAACAAAATATTATGTCACTGCAAATACTAAAGCAAACAATGTCACTGCATAAAACAATAATATCGAACCAAAATAAACTTATGTCACTACAACCAAATCACATTACGAGCAAATAACAAAAAAAAGTAGACACAAAATAATAAAACAAGCACAAAAGTGCACATAAATCATCTCAAATTGCAAGAAACGGCATCAAAAGGATAAAAACGATGCAATACATTACCTCAACTACAAAATACAAATAATTCAACCAAATTTGCAATTAAGCACTACATACAATAGCGAAAGAAAGAAAGAAAATAGAACATCTAAAAGCAAAAGAATTGAATAAGAAAACAAAAGAGCAAATTCACATAGCACACATTGACAATCCATACCAAATCTATGTCACTCGCATACTCTAAATCACAAAAAACAGTGATTCCAAATCGAATCAAGTACATTTCTTAAACAAATCGGTAACAAAACCACATACAATAAATGAATATGAAACAATTCAACTAAAAAATGCAAAGAGAGAGTAAAGCCATTTCATAACATACAATGTCAATGCAAAACGAAAAAAACAATCAATGAAAAACAGACATGAAAAAAGGAAATCATCATCATACACTTACACTGTACCTGAATATTAAATAAATCAACTTAAAACATCAAGAAAAAGCAAAATATTCCATCATAAAGCAAACAATGTTACTGCATAAAACAAGAATATCAAAGCAAAATAAACTTATGTCACTGCAACTGAATTACTTAACACTCAAACTAAATCAGAATACAGAACAAATAACAAAAAAAGTAGTCACAAAATGATAAAACAAGCAGAAAATTGCACATAAATCATCTCAAATTGGAAGAACCGACAACAAGAGCAAAATAAAGGATGTAATACAATACCTCAATTACAAAATAGAAAGAATCGAATCAGATGCAATGAATCTCTAAAGTGAAGAGCAGAAAAGAAGAAGAATAGCACCGATTTGAATCAAAAAACGCAGATCACCAATCGTTAAGAGATTAAGAGCACCAATTCCGAAAAAGCGAAAAAAGTGTTCAATGAAAATGGCGAGAAAACGCAAAAACGAAGATGTAATCACACAATGAAGATGTCAAAATCGCGAAAGGTAGAAGAATTGAACGATTGTAGATAAAAAAACGATGAAGAATGATTCACAAATGAGCGAAGAAGAAGATCTGTTCTTGAGTAAATCAAAATTATGCAGAAATCAATGTAGAAGAATCAGATCTATGTCGTGTTAATGAAAATTAAATGGTGAATCAGAATCTGAATCTTCATTAATGTAGATATTTGAAGGAAGTAAAATTAGATCGTCCTTATAACTAAATAAGATTTCGGAGTGTCCTAAATGATCATTAATTCTCTAACGATGGCCTTATAACTAATATCCACTTTATTCAATTGATATTTTGTTTCAAATAAAATAGATATTAATTAAGTGTGTGACATCGATGCTTGAAAAAGATCAAGTGACTAGTATCTGGTCGACATAGCAATATTTTTTTAATATATATATATAAAATATATACACGGCAAAGAGTAGTAGAGACTAGAGAGACGGGTGGATAAAATGATTACTACATTATTTATTATTATCACCGTATAGTTTTTACTTGGAAAAAAACTGAAACAATCAAAACCACATGAATATATATTGGGTGTAAAAATGATGTGAAATTGATGAAGTAACTCTATAATCACCCGTAGATAAAAAGGGTATTGTATTGTATTGGTTTGTGGTCACTTTTATTCAAAGCTTTTATTCACTACACATACACTATTTCTTCCTCCTCTCCCTCTTCCCCTTCCTTCTAAAAGCTACCTAATCGAAGGTAGGTGGTGCATAGTGATAGGTTGAAGCTAGAAAAAGTAGTAATTAAAAAAGAGATGGCGGGGGCCGGCGGATCAGTGAAAGTGGTTGCGATAATAGTGGTGGTTTTGCTGGCTGCTGCGGCGGGTGGGGGTGGAGATAAAGGTGAAGCAGAACAAGTAGTACATCATCATGTGGTTGGAGATGATTTTGGTTGGAAACCTAGTACAGATCTTGCTTCTTGGTTATCTGGCCGGGTTTTCAAAGTTGGCGACTTTATCTGTATGTACTACTAATTCACTCCCTTAATTTTCTCTTTTTTTTTTTTTTTTTTGATATTTTTGTCTAGTTAGTTATTAATTACTACTGATTTGCTTAAATTTTGCATTAGAGGCTAGATTTGTCCAAATTAAAGGCAGTGCCGGAAAACCATGTCTTGCCCATTAAAACCGCCTTGAAAATGCACCGTCGACCAGAACGTGATAAACGTACCCGACTGCTTTATGAAAATATATATCGTGTTTCTTTTCCCTCCTTTAGTACTTCCTCCTCCGTCCATAATATAAGTCCTTTTAACATTTTTATGCTGTTTTAAAATATAAGTTCTTATCACATTTTATTACAAGATTAATGGATTTCATGTTCACACCCAAAGAAAAAAATACAATATTTTATTTTGAAAACATTAAAAAGTAAGTCATTTATTATTTTTCTTAATCTATATAAAAAAATCAAAATGACTTATTATAATACGCAACCCTCCTCGAATAAAGTAGTTTTTTTTCTTTAAATCTAAATAACATATTACCCAAAACAATATACTATTAGTATTGTTCAAAAACCAATATGTTGACCAAGATTTATAAATAAAAATGCTAAGGGCACTCCCAGCAGAAACCCTATATGGTACCTTATTCTTAAAATGAAGATAAAAATAGAGTTTACCATAAAATAGCTTCCATAGCAGAGTCTCTATCCCTATTTATTTTTAGGGATATAAACAGTGCATCCCTATTTGTCGGGATGCACTATTCACGCCCTACACATATTTAATTATTAAAAATTATAGGGATAGGGATAGAGATGCTGCTGGAGTGAAATAATAAATATTTAATGTGTATAAATAGGGTTGTGAGGTAGAATATGTATTATTTAATATTATTTGAAATGTTATAGGGATAGGGATGTTGTTGTAGAGGGTTTTTGGATTGAGATGTTGTAAAATAGAGATATATATTATTTTATATTATTTTAAGGATAAAATTTAGTGCTTGTGCTAGGAATGACCTAAGAAAGACGATTAATTATTGAATGTCCTTTTTTTTTTTACCATGATAAATTTGAAGTTGATCGTAAGTGTGGTGGCGCCGGTTGCCAATAAAGAATTCTCAGTATATTGTACATACTGGCTACTACTCCCATTGGGTTGGTTTCATCTTCATATGATGATCACCTCATGTCTCCGGCTGGCAAGTATAGATTTGCAGGAATTATGCTATGGTATTTAATAATTAATGTTTTGCTTTTCGTTTCATTTCTACCATTTTAATAATTAATAATGCACTCGGTTTGGATATGAAGTAATGTAATGAATTTTGATTCCAATCAAAAGAAATTTAGTTTATAATTGAATGGTTGTATGATGTTATAATACATATGTTGTTAATTACTCAATGTGTTGTACGTACGTGTCTTTATATAATAATAATACTAGTCGAAATGTACGTGTAAGTAGTGCAAATAACATAGCCTAGGGTGCCAACTAATAATTGTCATATATGTGATTCAATTAATGCGCGCGCGTGCAGGGTTTGCGTATTCTGCAGCAGAGGAGAACATCGTGGAGCTACAAACATTGGAAGAATTCTTATCTTGCGATCTGAGTAACCCAATTAGGATGTATTCCGATGGATTAAACAAAGTAACCTTGGAAGCTGAAGGTGCTAGGTATTTTTCAAGTGCCAATGTACACAACTGTAAAAATGGATTGAAGATTCCGGTCAAGATCCAGCCTAAAGTGGCGGCCCCTGGCCCTATCGGACCGTCTTCTTCAAACCGCATCAACATTACTGGGATTTATTACACCTTCCTTGGAGTTTTTATGGTTTCCATCTTCTCCTTTGTCCTTTAGTTTGATTATTATGCGCCCTATTGCCTGCCTCTCTTTGTTTGTTTTGTTTTGTTTTGGTGCCATGTGATTTATTCATCATACTCATGGCTGGCTTTTGTATTAAATAATAATAAAATTTGATGGAGATTGCTGTATTTGTAGAAAAAGGCAAGGCAAGGCAAGGCAAGACATTTATTAGTGTCTGTGTTAGACTTTTTCGAGTACTGTAATGTATGCTTTGCAGTTGGGGACCATATAATTAACTGCTCATTTGATGTTTTCCACATTTATTTACTTGTTTTTCTTATGTTCTTGGTTGATAGAGGTGTGTGCAAACGAATCAAGCCAAAGCCGAGCCTAGTATTGTATTTTGTTTAGTACACGAGAGCATGCTCGAGCTTGTTAGTTTAATAAATAAACTAAGTAAAATTAATGTTTCATTACTCTATTGCTCAAACTCTGAGCTGTGTTTGAACAGCCTCACCTCCCTCCCTCGCCCCTCCCTCGCCCTTCTTTCAAGTTTCAAGTGTGTGTATGCATAAATGAATGTATGAGTTTCAATCATTTTTTAGCTTAACAAATAAATAGACTCGACCTTATGCAAGTCAAATCTAATTTTATTCACAAACGGGTCTTGTTCGTTAACAGCCCTAGTTTGAGATGATAACTGCAGTTGAAACCATTTCGAACAACTCCATAATACAGATCCTCAGAAAGAGAAAGGATATAATATCAACACTAATAATCTAAATTGACAAATCACAAATGCATGATCGAAATCAAAACATTGATTAATAATGTTGATAGTATAATCGGTGCCTCAATTCGTTTATACAATTATCAAACACAGTTTTTCGCTCACAAATCTCTTCATTTCTCATCTAACTTTCTGCTACTTCAATGGAAGAGATACATCACTTCTCTCTCAACACTATAATTTTCTTCCCGTTAACAGTCTGTATCTTGGATATTTTCTTCAGTATTTCTGCAAACGCAGCCTTGTCCTGCATCATATTCATATCAAATCATATATAATACATATATGTCATCTCTCTAAAAAAAAATTGCATAACCATTGTTGGTTGCATTCATCAAGAAGACATAGAATAAGTCAGAAACACCCATTACCTCTTTAGTCTTGAGTCTGGATTTAAACTTGGCAACTAGGTCTTGTGTCGTCACTTGTGTTTTCGGAGGTAACATAGCTCTAATCTCATCTTCAGTTACAGGTCCAGTAGCCTGTTGCACTGATGATGATGAAGAAGATGAACCATTTTTTGTAGAAGTTTGCGGTGTTCCACTTTTTGAATGCGTCTTTGAAGAAGATTGCGGCGATACAGTTTTTGTGTGCACATTGTTCTTTGTTGTTGCACTAGAATTATTCTCCTCTTTCACCGGTTTAACGTCCTGTTTTCATATCAACAGCAAAATAAAAATCAGAGATCACATTTATAGTTCCAATATTCTGAAAGAGAAGCGCAGAGTGCAAAGATTACGTTCTCAGATTTCAATTTTTTCTGAGGTGCTGCTGCTGCATCATTTGACGGTTTTGATTCGTCTCCGTTGAGTTTACGTTTTCCCTTTGATGATTTCGAAGCAGTAGCGTTCCCACGAGATGATCCAGGAGCATTTGATTTCAATGGACTGATATTCTCAGTTGCTTCTTCTTTAGGCGCTTCTTTCTGCTTAGTGGGGGGGGCTAGTACAGGTGACATGTCATCCTCTGACTGATTTTAACACCAAAAGAAAAATATTTAGAGAATTCAGCCACAACCATCAAAATGCAGCATCTTAAACGGTCATTCTGACACATCAAATTTAGAAAGAAAAAAAAAGCATAAATAATAATAGCTTATATATTTGAGTGATACAACGTACGTCTTCATCATCGTCGTCATCATCGCCATCTGACTCATTCAGCCCATTAGCTCGCCCAAGAAGCTTCTTCAACTCTTTACCAGATTTGCTCAGCCCTCCTCCCTCTTCCTCATCACCTTCCTCCTCATCCTCATCATCCTGCAACACATAATGTTCGGTAATTGGGAATTTAACATTCTAAACACTTCCTTTTTTGGAAAGGTTAGTATTTGAAGAAGATGAAAACCTGTTTTATTTCAGGAGGAGCTGGAATTTCCGGAGCCAAATCTTCACGTTCTTCAGGATCATTACCAACAGCTTCATCGTCATCTGTAAATATCTCTTCATGTTCCCAATCATCGCCTAAGAGACAGACAGAAAAACCGCTAAAACAACTGCATACAATGTTAAAACATATACTTCATGATCCAGACGCCAAAGGACAACGAAACAGGCAAAACTGCGTCTATCAATAGAAACTCAGCCAGAAATCAGAACACGATCATGAAGGTTACGTCATTATATGTTCAATATCCTGACTAAACACATTCAACAGGCAAGCATTCAATAATGAAATAAAACACTATGCATAAGATGGAGAGAGAGAAGAATTTTTACCCTTCTCTATGTCATCATCATCCATGTCAAGATCACCGCCTCTTGGGCCTTCCTCGTCATCATCGCCACCTTTTTTATTTAGTCCTAGTCTATTCTTCCTTGCCGCCTCTTCATCTCCATCTTCCTCTCCTCGGTCTGAAGCACGACCTTCATCGTCATCAGTCCCTGTTTTCTTCTTCCCTTTTCCACTACCGGAACCAACTTCTTTGTCATCAAACTTTTCAACTTCACCAAATGCAGCTGCCCCGTTATTTGCAGCTTTCATCATCCAACGTTGGTACCCGTCAGCTGTTTTCCTTCGGTTTTTCATCTTCTCTTCAGCTTCTTCAAGGGTAAGTTGCTTATACTGCGCTACTTTGTTAAACGTATACCTACATTCAAAGGGATTAAACAGTATACATTTATAGCATTTTATTACAGGGGCTAAAAGCAACTACCGCAAGCCGAATAAAAAGTTCTAAACAGTTCCAACAATTTTCATACACGATGTATACCATGAACCAGCCGGGATAGCAACAAATTCTTTGCCTTGCATCATCAGGAGATAGTAAATGGCGGACTGTGCCCCTTCTGGCTGCCCATGGAACTGAGCACCAATTTCATCCTCCAGCATCCATGGTTTGTTCTTGTACTTCTCCTAATCATAGAAATAAAACAATGTAAACAAAAGAAAATAATAAAGTTACGTGTTTAAAAAATCAGTCTAAGACACCTCTACCACCACCACCCACACACACAAACATACACACCAAAGAAAAGACGAAACTTGTTAAGTCATTCATCAAAGTGATGTTACTACCGCTTGTGAGATTTATGCGAAAGTGAGAAACTAATTTAGAAAGCACGATCTTCTGCTATGGACTCGCAAGCACAATAAAAGCTTTTTAAGGAAAATGAATCTGACTGCTGAATTTTGAAATATACAAGAATAAAGCAAAAGCCATAACTGAAACAATGACTTGTCACACACCGAAAGGTTTCTTTCCATAACTTGATTCAACAAATAAGTATAAAAGATACAAGAATAAAGCAAAACCATAACTGAAACAATGACTTTACACACACCGAAAGGTTTCTTTCCATAACTTGATTCGACAATAAAGTATAAAAGATAAAATCATAGCACAAAGTAAATTCAAGTTGCATCGAAGCACATAATGCTACTTCTTACGTGAAAATCATTAAAAAAAAATGAAATTTGAGCAAAAGGGGGATTAGTTAACAAAGCTACCCGCAATGTGTCAGTCACTTGGCGTCCCATCAAGCCTTCTTTCTGCAAAGACCATTTATTTTCACTCCTCTTCTTTGAAAAATTCGGCAAACCGTTCACAAATCTGCCGATGAAGTAATTCTTGTCGTTATTCGAACATGCCCGAACATTGTATTCCTGAATAGGATAAGAAAGCAATTGTCACTCTAAACCCAAGATAAATTAAATATGCCAAAAACACAAGCAACCAGTCGTTTTCATAAGGTCTTCACTTCAAACATGAAACTCCTACGAATATGATGTAGTCTTCTCTTCAAACATGAAACTCCTAAGAATATGATGTGGTCTACTCCTAATAAATAAATATGACGTGGTCTTCACTTCAAACATGAAACACCTAAAAGATATGATGTGCACAAGAGAGGACAATAATAAACATTAACAGAAGCACAAAAAGCAACAAACACCAACAACATTTCATGTTTGTCCACAAAATAAAATTATGATATTGACATCAATTTTGATTCAAAAAACTAACCATATCTTAGTTCGTAGCCTCTTAAACCACATGAAAACATAATGCCATGCTAGATTCTAGCATAGTGAAAGAAGTGAACTTTATGTACACCCTCCCCTCCAAAAACTAAAGGTCGGTGATGTAGAGTAGCATTGCTACATAAAATTTGGTAATGCTAAATATTTCTTATCAGAACCCAATTTATAGAAATAAACCCAATAACTGAGCTGATTCTTTAATTGGTCCAAACATGATAAGACAAACCAAGCCTTCTAATTATCTCAACTTAGAAACTACAGTTAGGCTTATATTTATGCAGAAAATAGATGGAAAGCCATGAATCTAAGCAGGCCTTAGAATACAAAAGTTAGCAACCTATCAATTTCTAGGATTTGAATACTGGTAGAATAATCTTGAAGTAAACAAGAAAAAAGGAATAGAAAATCCTTGTTGACATAAAGACAGAGGGAGCTAGGAACAGTAATTACACGGATCAAGCGAGTGATCGGAGTGCCACACTCGTAACAACTAGCACCATTTTCAGCCATAGTCTTCCCGCAAGAAACGCAAAGAGTCAAATGCTTGCAGGTGGTGCCGTAAAGCTCCCCTGCCGATCCACAGCCGCCGCACGACGGCTTCAATACCAAATCCATCGACATGTTTCCGGTTTCCTGCTTCTTCAATACAGCTAAATTTGTTCAAGTGTTTGATGTTTTGTTACTTTACAGCTGCAAATTGGAACGGGAAATACGAAAGCGCGAGACCGATTGAAGAAAATCAAATCAAAGAAACTATACGCAATTTCCGATAGGAATGTTCCGAATGCTTTGCTAGCCTAAATACGAGGCATCCGGGTTTTGGGCCTATATTGGGCTTGTTATATTATGCCGTTCATGGGATTGAAGCTGGACCATTGCCAGAGCTAAAGCCCATCGATAAGATAAGTTTTTCACTTAATTAAAAAATATATATAACCGTCAATATATATATATATATATATATATATATATATATATATACTAGTGAGGTCCGGCCGTGCAAGGCACGGCAGCAAAATGCCCTGTAAATTTATAAAAACGATAACATTATGTAGAGGGAAGAACCAATTAGTTCAGATGCAGATAATTATGGAACCTAGCATAAATACCTTGATTCATGAAATTGATACATATTGGTCTGCATTACAACAGTAGAAGCAAAAGCAAAAAGTAGGAATTTAGGTATCATTACAACAGGATAAGTAGAAGCAAAATAAGTTGTTATGTAGCTAATATAGTATTCATATTACCAAGCATTGCACATAAGAGAATGTGTAATGCTCTGTAATACCTTACAAAACATGTTACAAAAGAGGGCAAATGATTTTGTTTTTCTACAAGCAAAACACAATTTTTTTTAGGTTATTTTGATCATGAGTTAATTACTTATGCTCCAGCTGCTCCTTGTTCTTCTTCACTGGACCTTGTTCATTCTCACCACCTGAATGTGTTTCATGAAGAACATTGGATGGTTGTGACTCACCTGCTGCATTTTTTCCTGCTTTGTCAGGCTTCATAGTTGGAGAAACAAAGTCAAGGTTCCTTTTGGCTGGACTTAGAAGCTTGTCCAAGAGCATGTTCAGCTTCTATTTCTTTCAGCACTTTAGCTGCAGTTGGGGTAAATAATTGTTTCTCATTTGGGTCATTACCCTTCACATCTATCTTGGTTAGTAGAGCATGAGGATCAACATTTTTTTCGACATGAAGAGCATTGTATGTTTTGATTGTTTCATATCGAACAGTCTGAACAGATGCGCTTGCTTGCTCCTTTATTTCTTGTTTCCTCAGGAAACACGCAATTGTCAGTTTCTCTAACTCTATCTTTAGTTCTTCTTCAACTTGAAGCCCCTAAAATATTAGCACAGCTGTAAGAACGACTAATGTTTTGTGTATTCGTACATTACGATATGTAAAGAAACTCACAAATTCTTGAGAATCTTTCAGCTGTTGTGGAGTGATACGTGTAAGTATTTCCACATCTGGTGACTTTAAGGTCACAGCGAGCACATCTTCACCTTCAGTCAAGAGTATTGGTATTCGGCTCCTAAATCGATTTGATTAGAATACATTAAAGCAGTCTACGAATATATAAAGCATAAATTTAGATAAGTTATATCAACAAACCTGACTTCTACACCGCTTGCCTGACCGCATTTGGAACACTGTATAACCCATTCCATAGGAATATCGAGTCTTTTCTTGCATGACTGACAAGCATTCATCCAGTACTTTTGGCCGGTAGGTATGAACCTTGGTTTTCTAATAACCCAAGCTGTCTTTCTCTATATATGTAAATAAATAAAATACAATGTTTTCTTGCATCAATTAAATTTTTACTGGGAGATAAAAGAAGACACGATACAAAGAACCTATATAATATATTACTTACCAATGGAAGAGTAGATTTAGCCTCAGTCACAGTGATCGTATCCGATTTAGCAGGTGGTGGGTACAACACAGAGGCATCTCTGTAAGTTTCATTTTTCAGCATTGTGTTGATTTCATCCATGTTTTCAAGATACCTGACATAAACAATGTCATGTAGCTTCTTTTTTATAATTGAAAAGTATAACGACATACTTATTGCATATGATCATAGTTACCATTCTAACATAGCAGCCTTATCAGTCACTGGAGGATTTATCAAGAAGTACGAGTACTTGCGGGTTGATAGAGTGATGACGGCCAAATTGTGCCCGTTATTCTATGATCTTTATCCCCGATTCTAGTTTGAAAGAGCATTAATGTAGGGATAATAAGTCGTAATATGCCTAATTTATATATACCCGAGTTACGATTCGTTATTCTGCATTTTAATGATTTATTGCATTATTTGGTATTACAAACTATGTTTTTGTATGATAAATACAGTGGGCATTATGGACGGACTACGGAGAAGGAATTAAAGATCCAGGGACAATGCAGAGCCCGGCGAGAAGATAGAAGACAAAGCCCGAAGAAGTGAAGGCTCGGTCGACCGAGCCCGGCCATTCGGTCGACCGAGTGGACTTAAAGCCCAAGACAATCCGGCGTATTACTTAAGTCGGTTAGGGTTTAGGGAACCCGATCCTTAGTCGGTTTCTAAGTCGGTTTTGAGCTCTATATAAACACATGGTCATTAGTATTATTCATTCATTCATACATTGATAAAATCATTAATAAAAGAGAACTACACATTGAGGGTTTTTCAGCAAGTTAGGGCTGCAACAATGTAAGCCCTTAATCTTCATGTTTTATTTCCAAGTAATTAATTCTTCCAATTATGTTCTTATCGTTTGAATTGATTAAAGCATAGCTAGATGATGTGATTCTCGGCTATGACGTTAGGAGGTGGTGACACCTTGTCTATGAGGATCCCATGACCTACGTCATAATCTAGATTTATTCATGATTCTAGGTGATTTAATTAATGTGTATCTATGATAGTTTATATAAGTAATGTACGAATTGTCGTTTAATCGTTCGTATGAGGTAACGCTGAGAGGTTGGTTCTAGGATGGAATTAGGGTTGAGTTCGTGCGGATGACCGAACAAAGTCGTTCGGTCGACCGAGCCTCTGCACTCGGTCGACCGAGCCCTAGTTTCATCAGTTCAATCTGCCACGTCTTTATGGTGGGTCTAACCTAGTTGAATTTACTTTCTCGGTTGGTATGGCTACGGCTACGTCGCTCGTCGCTTTTTCATTAGCGTATTATTAGGAAATACCAATATAAGACGTCTAGTTCGGCTTACGAACGATCTTTCGGGACTTTCAGCAAGATCTAGATTAGTTTTGTATTAGGGAATTGTCGACACCTAGTCATACGTGAATCGTAGGTTAACAAGAGACTTACCAAGTAATTGTTAGTAGGACGAGGGCTTGAGCGATCGTTTAGGAAGTACGCCTAACCATAGGAATGTTGCCTAAGCGAGGTGTACGGTTAATATCGGCATCCTTGGAATAATGAGCGTGTGAGTTATATGAGATGGATACCCAAAAGGTGAAGTCACGTAACAATACCACAGTGATCTAGTAACCTAACCGGTGCTAAGTCAAGTTAAGGGGATGACTCCCGTAGCCAATTAAATATGAATACGACGGATTGACAACAATGAGTTAAGTTGTCTTATATAAGTTGTCTTGGTCCAAACGATAACGTTGATAACTCGGAAGGTTAATTACGTGAGTGTCTTTTAGGTTTGAGTTTGTTTATTTTATTTTGTCTTGTATGTTGGTCTTAGACCGTTGTTCAATGACGAATTAGGTGAGTTAATTATTTAAACCTAGGGTCCACACTTTGATTCCCTGAGGGATCGACCTTGATTCACCATCGCTATGCTATGATGTACCTAGTGCTATTGCTAGAATTTGGTGGTCAAGTAAAAATAAATTTATAACCTGATCAGACCGCAATCAAGTTTTTGGCGCCGTTGGCGGGGAATCAATGGCCCAATGATTGTTTAAATAATTATTTTTATCTACTTCGTTTTATTGTTTTCAGTTGCATTATTTATTTTTCTTATGACGAATTATCTGTACTAGTATGCTGTTAAAGGATTAAAGCAGGAATGGGTAAGATATTCGTTCGGTCGACCGAACGTATTCACTCGGTCGACCGAGCCTCTTCCAGCTTTAATTCTATATACAGTGTTGTTTCCCCGTGTTCTGTTTCCCCCCGTTTGGAGGTTGGTAAGTTTGACAACAGTATGAGCAATCATACTGTTTGTCAATTTACTAATTGTTTATTGTTTTTCAAATATTGCAGATAATTCGAAGTAAATCACTCACTTAAACGCCCAAGATCGGCGAGAATGTCATCAACCAATTTTCTTGAAGCCAAAGAAGAAGTTAAAGTTTTACGGACCAAAACTACACCTAAAAAGCCGTTAACACCAAAGCTCATGGAAAGGATAGAAAAGATGAAAGCAAAAATCCGAGAGGCGAGGAAATCAAGAGAGGCTAAAGAAGCCTATTGGCAGAGAGGTATGTCTATTTTGAATCCAGAGGAAATCTCTTCGGATTCTGATTCAGCTTTAGATTATGATGATTACATGTCCGAGATAGAATCTGAGTCAGAGGGTAGCACAGCTAGGAAGAGCCATGTTGTCATCTGTTCTAGAGATGAAATATTGATTAAAGACGAGTCTCGACTGATGCAAAAGTTAGCGAGACCCGGGAGCTTTTATGGTTGGAGTAACCCTAGAACAAACCCATTTAGGTTTAGCCTTGATTGATACCGGTTCGAGCCTTAATATCTTTCCTAAAAGCCTTTGTGATAGGAATTTCATTTTAACACCCACTAATACCCCGCTCCAAGTTAGATTAGCGATGGAACTAGGACAATCATGACCGGGAGATCGAACAACATGATTATTGGTGTGGGGCGATTACGGTTTAAGATAGACATAGTGGTAATGGAAATCGAAGAGCATCATGAATGCCCAATCATTTTGGGTAGATCGTTTATCAACACCGCTGTAGCCTTCATACGGATGACCAGACATGAGATAGTACTGTTTGATGCCAAGGGTTCTGAGTGTTATGGAATAACAAATCCAAATTTCCCCGTACCGGCAAGTGTGAATGTGTTAGAAGTAGTTGGTTCGGAGAAGCTTAATGCCATTCGGGGGTTAGGAAAGGATGCGATGATAACGTCGATGATAAAGATGAGAAGGAAGTCCTTACTATTCTAAGTCGGAACAGGTCAGTTCAGTCTGTGCCAGCCCTTACCAATATTGAAGCTGTAGACCTACCTAAGGATAGGAGGACCAGAGCGAAGAAACGAACTAGGAGAGTTCGTAGCAAAAGCTCATCGAAATCAGAGACAAATCCAAAAGTAGGCGCTTGTCTGGATGGTCAATTTGACTGTCTTTTCATTGGACTGAAATCCAAAGGAAGGGCACTCGTGGAAAAGGACGGCCAAACTTTTTCGGTGAAAGCTGGCCGGGTGAAAGCCTGGCAAGTCAAGGGCAGTGTTTAGAGTGATGATTTTGGAAGTCGAGCTATAGACTCAAAAATTTAGAATTTTTCTCGTTCCATTTTTTTTTATTTAGTTCATGTTATTTTTTGTTTTTTTTTTATTTTATGAATAAAAGTAACGTAGAATGACGAGAGTTTTTTTTATTTTTGCCGTGTTCCAATGACCATTAGGTTACGGATGTGCAAAAAGTTTTTTTTTACTCGAATCATTTTAACGTGAAGTAGAGTAGGAAGCGAAATCATTATAAAATGTATTGATGATGAGAACTTGGTGAAGAGATGCTTAGTTTAAAATTTGTATTATTTGGAAAAAGTGATGATTTATATGTTAATGGATTGTGGTTGGATTATTCGATTTTTTTTTAGGTAAGGATTTTTCAATTTGTGACGTAATAATTTTGATAGACTTATGTGTTCTCATTTGAAAATTTCGTGTGTATCAAATTGAGGAGGTCAACTATCATTTATTTTTACACATCCCCATTTTTCATTTCCCAATACACCTTTTCATTTTCCCCATTAATTTATTCCTCCAACAAAACCATTCCACTCCTCAATCCTTGCCTTTCTATCTCCACCAATCACCTTCCACCATTTCAAACCTCTCACTTTCCACATTTTTCTATTTAAACCTCCTTTTTCTCTTCATCATTCCCACACCACAAAATCTTCATCTTCTCCAAATCCCCAATTTTCTTCTTCCCCTTCTCTCCATAAATTTCCATTTCTAATTTTTCTCATAACTTCCATCCACCCAAACAAATTGGGGATAGTAATCTAAATGATCCCCTCCAATATCACAAATTGTGCCCGTTCGTGTCTCTCGAAGGATTATCCAACCCAGTCATCACGGGGAAGACCCGAACCTCGGCGGCAAAGCTTCACCGGTTCGGTCGACCGAACTTATCTCGCTCGGTCAACCGAGCCCCTTCTCTCGGTCGACCGAGAGCCTCCACCTCGCCGCAAAGCATTCGTCGCGTGCTCGTTCCGGTTCTGCAGCTTATGCCACCAAGACGCCGATCCTCCGCACAATTTGTAGCGCCGACGATGCCATTCCCTTGATCAACGGGGTACCGCAATTCGCGAGCCAAGAAGTATTTTCGGTTTATCGGAATTTCTTCAACAACTCGCCGGTACACCGGGCTCGAGGATTAGATTTGACCAACTCGTGGTCAAGAGCCGTTCGATCTCGTAGACTACTATCGGTGGCAAGAGGTTGTTGCGCCACCCGGCCAAGTCAATGTCGACCGGGTAAGAGAATTTTATTCTTATTTACGCGTGCACCCACACACGAATTTAGTCCAAGTTCGTGGCAAGTCCATTGTTATTACTCCGGGGACGATTAATAATTATTATGGTCTCGATACCCCGGAGGAAGAGCCAGAGTACACTGTCACGTTTGATGAGTCTGATGCGTGGTTGGAAGAGGTTGGTGCCCATCTCGGGATAGCATGGACCATAGGGGAAGTCGCTCGCACTTTTGAGGAGCCATATTTTAGGCGGTGGGAAGATAAGTGCTTACACAGGCTTATCCGTTCCAACATTATTCCGGCTAAGCATGTGTCTACGATATATTATGCACATGCTACGCCGATGTACCGGTTGAGCGAGAGGATGGCCGGTTAATATTGGGGCACCGATGCGTTCGAGATGACCGCCGATGCCCGCAAGCCTAGACACATGCTTTGCCCTATGGTTCGTTAATCACTTCATTTTGTGAGGCGGTGAGTGCCCGTTGCTAGGCAGTGACTCTTATGTTAGGCCCATGCCTATCCTTTCCTTGGATTCTGTTGCCCCACCTCTTGTGCACCCTGATGATGACGGTCCAGGTAATGACGATGCGCAATTTCAAGATTTTCCTAAAGCGGATCCCAATGTTCTTCCATTAGCTTTCATTGATCCGAACGATATACCTTCGGACTAAGCATCTGTGTCTGTGTGATCTTTTAATTATCTCTTTATCAATGTGTTTTTATTTTGATTTCGTTGTATCAATCAGTTAAGTTGTGTTGTATGGAGTTCATTTTTAATTCCCCTAATGAATAAAATTTGTCTTATTTAGTGTGTTGGATATTTGTGCATTATTTTCACTATAATTATTAAGTATGGGCTTAAATATGTTTAAGGAAATTATTATACCTTTTACAGTCCATTCGATATGATTATATTTCTCTGGACTAACCCTGTAACGCGTTCAAAGTTTTGTGTTAAAGATGTTTGTTGCAGAGGTTGTATTTTATAGCAGTTGGAAACTGTATTTGTCTGTCACAATTCTCCGGAGTTCCCCACGACTTGTTCCGATCCCGCGCTTATTCAGAGCTAAGTTCCTATTTTTGCTCTTAATTGTTATACATTGAGGACAATGCATAATTTAAGTGGGGGGTACGAGTCACTTAGCTCACTTAGCTTGCTCGAACAAGCCTCTATATATCAAATAATAAATGAGTAAAATTTAAACTTTTAAACATAGAATCACATTTACTTTTGTGAAATCCCCGAATATTGTATTTAATAAGGAAGGAACCATGGTTCATGAGTACATGATCACTTTATACTTTTGCGATATAATTCTAGTAAACTTAATGATATTCATGTTATATGTTGCGAGTAGTTATTTATTATTCAATTACTCAATAAATGAATCAATGACTATTGCGTTTATAATAAAAATGTAGAATTTTATGTGTACATTGCGTAGATGATTGGTTATGTAAACTTAGTGTCAATATCTATCTGCTGATGTATTCGATATTCTTGCCAATAAAAGCGGAGTAATAAGCTTGAGACGTACCTCGTGTTTTAGCAAAATGATAAACACTTTGGGCTTGTAGTAACATTACCAAAGTAGCCCCGCGCTTGTGGTAATATTCAATGCTATGCATGATCTAAGATAGGGGGGATACTCTAAAAGGTTTTCTTCCTTGAGATTGATAGTATTTGAAGAATATGAAGAAATGAAAAGAATATTCAACTCGTTAAGAGGCTTTGAGTAGTACTCGGTCTCCAAGTCCAAAAACCCTATAGATACGCTCTTGCTTATTGTTCTAGTGCTTTAACCATTGCGAGGCATAAGGAGTATGAATGCTGAGGTTGGTAGGTTGAGATTTTGAAGTTAGCATAAACTCTAATCTTGCTACATTCATATACAACTAATGCACATGCACACATCACCTCGATTCATAGTGAGTAATGAATAATGGATATCTTATGAGCATAAGCAACATGAGTTGATTCGAGTTTCTTGTGTTAGTATAATTTGACCATTGGAAGATGATTATATGGGGAATAACTTATTGATACTTTGCTCGGGACGATCAAAGGCTAAGTGGGGGTAGTTGATGACGGCCAAATTGTGCCCGTTATTCTATGATCTTTATCCCCGATTCTAGTTTGAAAGAGCATTAATGTAGGGATAATAAGTCGTAATATGCCTAATTTATATATACCCGAGTTACGATTCGTTATTCGCATTTTAATGATTTATTGCATTATTTGGTATTACAAACTATGTTTTTGTATGATAAATACAAAGTGGGCATTATGGACGGACTACGGAGAAGGAATTAAAGATCCAGGACAATGCGAGCCCGGCGGAAGATAGAAGACAAAGCCCGGAAAGAAGTGAAGGCTCGGTCGACCGAGCCCGGCCATTCGGTCGACCGAGTGGACTTAAAGCCCAAGACAATCCGGCGTATTACTTAAGTCGGTTAGGGTTTAGGGAACCCGATCCTTAGTCGGTTTCTAAGTCGGTTTTGAGCTCTATATAAACACATGGTCATTAGTATTATTCATTCATTCATACATTGATAAAATCATTAATAAAAGAGAACTACACATTGAGGGTTTTTCAGCAAGTTAGGGCTGCAACAATGTAAGCCTTTAATCTTCATGTTTTATTTTCAAGTAATTAATTCTTCCAATTATGTTCTTATCGTTTGAATTGATTAAAGCATAGCTAGATGATGTGATTCTCGGCTATGACGTTAGGAGGTGGTGACACCTTGTCTATGAGGATCCCATGACCTACGTCATAATCTAGATTTATTCATGATTCTAGGTGATTTAATTAATGTGTATCTATGATAGTTTATATAAGTAATGTACGAATTCTTTGTTTAATCGTTCGTATGAGGTAACGCTGAGAGGTTGGTTCTAGGATGGAATTAGGGTTGAGTTCGTGCGGATGACCGAACAAAGTCGTTCGGTCGACCGAGCCTCGCACTCGGTCGACCGAGCCCTAGTTTCATCGGTTCAATCTGCCACGTCTTTATGGTGGGTCTAACCTAGTTGAATTTACTTTCTCAGTTGGTATGGCTACGGCTACGTCGCTCGTCAGTTTTTCATTAGCGTATTATTAGGAAATACCAATATTAGACGTCTAGTTCGGCTTACGAACGATCTTTCGGGACTTTCAGCAAGATCTAGATTAGTTTTGTATTAGGGAATTGTCGACACCTAGTCATACGTGAATCGTAGGTTAACAAGAGACTTACCAAGTAATTGTTAGTAGGACGAGGGTTTGAGCGATCGTTTAGGAAGTACGCCTAACCATAGGAATGTTGCCTAAGCGAGGTGTACGGTTAATATCGGCATCCTTAGAATAATGAGCGTGTGAGTTATATGAGATGGATACCCAAAAGGTGAAGTCACGTAACAATACCACAGTGATCTAGTAACCTAACCGGTGCTAAGTCAAGTTAAGGGGATGACTCCCGTAGCCAATTAAATATGAATACAGCCAGATTGACAATCAATGAGTTAAGTTGTCTTATATAAGTTGTCTTGGTCCACACGATAACGTTGATAACTGGAAGGTTAATTACGTGAGTGTCTTTTAGGTTTGAGTTTGTTTATTTTATTTTGTCTTGTATGTTGGTCTTAGACCGTTGTTCAATGACGAATTAGGTGAGTTAATTATTTAAACCTAGGGTCCACACTTTGATTCCCTGAGGGATCGACCTTGATTCACCATCGCTATGCTATGATGTACCTAGTGCTATTGCTAGAATTTGGTGGTCAAGTAAAAATAAATTTATAACCTGATCAGACCGCAATCATAGAGATAGCCCTACGAAAGTGCAGGTTTAAAGTCAGTGGTACATAAGAAATAATAGACTAACTATTGATTACTTATTTGCAATTGTGTATAATTACCATGAAATGTTGTTACTTTTACATTCGTTGCAATAATGATGGAGATACCAGGTAATGCATGTGCCAATTCAAGGCCCTCAACATCTTCAAAATCATCCCACAATGTCATTATCATCGGAACCTTCCTGTTATTGGCATGAAACAGTTTGCGAAAAAAGGGGAGGAAAAAAAACAGAAGAAACGTTTATATGTATAGTGATAAGTGTATATTATATGATAATCTATAGATAATATTCATTTAAACAGGTATGTATGCATGGTTCAGTAGATTGTGTGAAATAAAACTTATTCACTGTATGAATAACATATTTAAAAAAGATGAACAACGTTTAAAATATGTTAACGTGAATTACCTTTGGTCGATAATAACTATCTCGTGCTGAGATGAATTCTTATTTACTTGCCTACGTGGCATTGCATGAATTACAAGAGCCTCGACATCTAAGAACAATGTGGCGCTCATTATATAAGATCATGCAATGAAGAAATATGAAGATTTATTAAACACGAAGATTTCTTAGTGAAATAGCTTTCGACATCTACATGCCTAAAGAAGTCTGTAAAATCTTTAGTAGGGTATGTCACTGGCAGCGTTGGGGCAATTTGTTCGTCGACAGGTTCGATCAATTTGTTGTAGTCATAAACCCATGTGAATGCATAAGGCCCCAGTTTGAAGAAAGATACAGCATCAAGTAAGCCAGCGTTAGAAACGTCGTAGCATTTAAATGGCAGTAGAGTGCGCTTGAAATAGAGAATATCATTTTCATACACGATCCCTGAAACTTTGGTTCCCTGTTTATTTATATAAAGAAGAAAAACACATTTATTATAAGAACAAAATATAAATTAGTGTAAAAGATGGAGATGAACGTCACACGAAAACTATAAATACCTTTTCATCAACTAATACGTAACGCCTATATATTTTCCCTAGTCTTCCATAATTGCCTTTCCCAGTTTGTTCACGATGGCGTTCAACTACCTGTACTCTAACAGTCCAGTCCTTACTTTCTCGGTTGATTTGCAAGACATCAAACATTTTTCTTCTTGGTACAATCGCCATACTTCTTTACTGTATGAAAGAGCATGTAATTGATTGATCAATATTTACTCTACCTGAAAAATAGGCTAAATATTCTAAACCAAAAAGATGATCTTGCATAGTTAAAACAATAAACATAGAGTGCAATTTAACCAGAGAGAGTAAAAGAAGGGTAAAAAAAGAAACTCAAAAAAAACAACAAGCAAATGAAATAAGATTTGTAGTGCTAAATTACCTTCTGTATGATAAATACTCTATGAATGTTTAAGCACTTCCTTGTACACAATATTTTTGGTTGTAAGTGCTGATGTTTTGTTGTTAGAGGCTTTCCTAAGAAGTATTGTTATAGACGAAGATTTTTTTGCACGTGACAATGCAACATAAAGTTGTCCATGAGAAAACACGGGTTCCTTTAAATAAATACCAACACAGTCTAATGTTTGACCTTGATCTTTGTTTATTGTCATTGCAAAGCACAGTCTTATTGGAAATTGTTTACGTTTGCAAGGTACCGGATACATTTCATTTGTTGGAGGTTGAAGTGGGATTCTGTGTAAGAAAACTTGATTTCTGCAAAGTCTCCTAAAGAAATCTCTGCTTGTTTGACATTCCGACTAAGAATTTTGCAAACTAATCGTGTTCCGTTGCATAAGCCTTCGGATGGATTAAGATTACGTAACAAGATGATTGGAGCACCTATTTTTAAAGTCAATTTATGTGGAGGTAATCCATTTGGTGTTACACTATTTAGTAGGTCTTGATATTGTCCTTGAAGATCAAGGTTTAGAGTTTCATCAAAACTTATGTACTGAACTGCTTGGCCTGAAAATTTATCAATCATCATGCTATTGACCTCATCAACAAACTAGTTTTTAGTTGTTAGTATAGCTCTATTAACATAGATTGTGTTTGTTTGTGTGTCATTCATGGCTGGGTATACTGCTTGGATTAGTTTTAAAACGTCTTCATTTTCATTTTGAGTAGAATTTATTACACAAGCATTAGGTAATTCTATATAACCATTATCTTCAATATTGTTTCTTCCCTCCCTACAAGCATCAAGAAAGAAGTGAAATATGGATCTATCTTAGCTCTCATATTTTCAGTTAAATAAAGCTTTTTTATTTCTGGCCACATAGGAGAGTTTATAAGACATGCGGCAAGTTCTTCTTTTTTGGTTCCTCTCTGAACAATAGGTAATGTTTGCCTAAAGTCTCCGCCTAAAACGATAACCTTCCCACCAAATAATTGAGAATTTGACATTAAATCTTGAAGCATGTCATTTAAAGCTTCTAATGCGGACCTCTTTGCCATGGGAGCTTCATCCCAAATAATCAGCTTACTTTCTTTTATTAACATAGCAAGTGAGGATTGTTTACTAACCCTACATGTAGTAAACTCCAAATCATCAAGTGGTATCTTAAACCTAGAGTGTGCAGTTCTACCACCGGGCAGGATAGAAGCTGCAATCCCAGATGTGGCTGTAGCTAATGCGTAAAATCCTTTGCTTCTAATTTCTGCAAGCAATGCTCTATATAGAAATGTCTTACCAGTTCCACCAGGACCATCAATGAAAAAAGCCTTTGATTTATTTGTATAGACAACATCTAATGAATATATGTTTTTGCTTAGAATTGAGCATATGTTTCAGACCTAACTCAGCAGGCGTAACAACTATATTACTCTCTGTTCTTAGTTCTCTTGTTAAATCTTCAAGGTTTTCATTATCATCGGACATAAGGGTCGTAATATATGTTTCAAGGTTTTTTCCCATAGTTTTAAGCTATGAATTTATTTGTTGGAGGACTTTGCACCTAACCTCGGTTTTATGAAGGTTTAAATCTCTAAGAAAATTTTCAGACATGCTAGTCTTCAAATGACAGAAATAGTTTTTCTGGATCATTGGGACAACAATATACTAATATAGTAGCAAAAAGCCTTCTAAGTTGAAAAGGCATATGGAAATTGACTGCTTCTTCCATGCACAATTCCTGACTATTGTCATCTTGGAGCAGCCCTCTAATTACTGTTGCCTCTCTAAAAGTTGCAACAGTTTTATTGTCAAACATATTTAGGTCCTGATAAGATTTAGGACATTCGATGTTAGCTAAAATCATTCTAAGATAAAACCTCTCCCCCTCAGATCTATGTGCAGTTACAATACGTCCTATAGATTCTCTTTTTTTTCGTAAGGTCCATTGTTTTTTACTTGGAATCCAAACAAAATATGTAGGAAAATCAGTATATGTGCATTTGAGTTTTCGAGCACTTGTGTCTGTGCTATTCATGTAAAATAAACTCAGTGAGCATTGTCTTAAACTGTTGTGGATCTGCAAGCATATTAGACAAAGATTGTGTACTTCTAAATGACACAGTCTGGTAGTTTTCTAGATTCTGTGGGAGACAAATGATAGGAGGTTTCATCTCACTCATTGGAAACCTAAACATCCGCCAAAGTGCTTCAGGCGGTGATACCTAACGAGCTGATACAAACCGGTCTATTTCATCAACGATAGTTGATTGCTCGGCTGTATCAGACAACTGGAATAGAATTCTATCGCTGCCTTTACATATATACTTATAGATATACTTAACCGCTATTATCGAAGCACATATCTCTACATTTATATGACAATCAAATTTAGCAACTAAGTAAGGTGTATGAGGTACGACCCATCTATTATCTAACCATGCACCCCTTGCTCTAACTTGCCTACCATCGTTCCGCCTGCGGTATGTTGGATATGCATTCGAAAATGATTTGGTTTCGCTAGAAAATTCTTTAGGGTAAGAGCTTTTGCATGTTTTATCTTTACACATACATACATTTGTTAGATTGAGGTCTCCACACGGTCCATGGACCATGTGTTTCACTACTGCCTGGTACAACCAAGGATTTAAGTATTTGTCTGGAAGCTCTGCAGAAACAATTTTATCATATTCTGCTGGATCGTATAACTTATGTGCATTTTTTAATATGAGAAGAAAGTGCATGTGGAAGGCCTCTTTTTTGATTCTCAATGACGTACGTGTATGCAGCCACCTCACCAAAAATTTCTTTTTTAATGATTTCAAGTTTAATTTCTTCAATCTTAGAATGGTGTTAAGGCCATATTTATATGATTATTAAAGGTTTATTTCATTATTATTTTCCCCACATTTGCATAATTTACATGAGAATTAAGGGTTTAAGTGTAATTATTTAATAAAGATGATTTTAAGAGGGTTGTATGCAAAATTGATGATTTTAAGTGTTGATTTAATGGAATTATTATTATTTGGATTTTATTACATTTTTTTGCATTGTTTATTTATCATGTAGGTGTTGATTTTCGAGTGCATAAAGAGGATAAATGAAGCTCAAGTCGAATTATTCAAGATAGAGTCGGAATTGGCTTGAAGAAATTGGATAAAGATGAAGAAATCCGACCCTCAGCATCTTGGACGAGCGTTCGTGCAGCGTCCATTCCAGACGGGCGTTTGATAAAGTGAACGAGCGTCCGGAATTGTATTTTACATTCGAGAGAGTTCGGACGGAGGATGAACGAGCGTTTACTCGAGCGTCCGGGCATTCGGACGGGCGTCCGGATGGGTAGACGGGCGTCCACGGCCGACTTACTTCCGGCCGACTTAAAACTCTATAAAAGCACCGCATTATGAAGCCTAAAACCCGAATCTTTTACACACTATTTTACTCATATACACATAGCCGCGCCTAGAACCCTAAGGAGCCGTTTTTACACAGAGATGCAAATCTCCCCTTCAACAATCGTGTTCATCATGATTGTTGGCTAAAAGCCTTGCAGTGAGTCGACGGAGGAAGCCTATCAACAACCAAACCAACTAGAGGAGTTCGATGCTTAAGTTTAGTGAGTTTAATTCATAGTTTTTCATTACTTTGGATCTGTTTTATATTGTTTAAGTTTTATTGAATTAAGATTTGATGAAACGATCTATGTTTAATTTATGCTTGAATAAATTTATGAAAGTTTGTTTGTTTGAGTTCTCTTTCATTCAAAGTAATGCATCTAATTGTGTTTTAAGAGATTATGCATGATTAGTTGAGTAAGAGCTTGGAAACGATCTCGTGATTTCGTGTTGATTGCATGTTTAGTTTGTTTGAAAAGATAAACGAAACCCTAGAATTTGATTGATGACATTTAATTGAATTCGTGAATAAATCACTACTAAAAACTATGTCTTTTTAATCACCGTCTAGTTGGATTGTTGGTTGATAGGTGGAACCTGGTCGCCTTGCTGTGTTTTCCTTTATTGTTTATTAATCGAATCGGTTGCATAAGTTTAGTTTAAGTTTTAGTTTTTAAACCTTTAGATTTCCTGCAACTTTTCTGCAATTTTCTGTCCTGATCGTAGCCAGACGCCCGTCCAAAATATTGAACGGTCGTCCACTAGTTTATGTTTTCAGACGTTCGTTCATTAAACCGAACGCTCGTCCAATTTGTCTGTTTTCTGTTCGTTTTTGTTTTCAGTTTTAGGTTAGTTAATAGTTTTATCTTTTAGTTAGTTTCAGCTTTAGTTTAGATAGATAATTGTGACATAATTGATATAGATTTATATTTGAATCCGATAAACATTCCACTCCCTTAGGACGACCCGTAAACACCCTATACTACGATCCTTATACTTGGGGTGTTTCGGTTATAAATTGTAAAACTCGTTTTTACCGAACAAGTTTTTGGCGCCGTTGCCGGGGAGTCGGTAACGGTTGTCGGATTCTATTTAGGATAATTTTCTGAGTCAAAAGGGTCGTTTTTAGCACGCAGTAGTACTTTGGCCGTAACTTTCGGCTCGAGTGTCCGTTTGGAACGCAGGACCCCAATTCGGAAAGCTCGTTCCGACGCCGACGACGTGGTGAACTGCCGAAGGCCGTTCAGTGCGTTTTCGAGGTCAAAATCCACTGTTTTCCCCTCCATTTTGGCCCTAGAAGATTTCAACACGTTTTTTTTTCCCGTCTTAGTGTTTTTCCGAGTTTTTAGGTTTTCGTAGGCCGAACGAGCGTTCGATAACTTGAACGCCCGTCCACCTCAATTCTGTCTTCTGAACGAACGTTCATTCATCGAACGAGCGTTCGGTTCTGAACGAACGTCCATTCATATTGGACGCCGATTCGATCCGTTCAATCCTCACTTCTTTTCTTTCTTCTCTATCCTCTCTTCTCCTCTCTTTTCTTTTCTCCCTCTAAACCATCAAACCTTTTCTAAACCTGTTCTAATCAACCCTAGGGTTGATTTCTTCCTTCTCCTTTCTTCTCGGTTTATGCAAACGAGAAGTAAGAAGGGACTTCGATCTTTGATCCCGAGCACGAACGATCCATCCTTAGAAGAAGGCTTCTCCCCGATTTGGACAAAATGGCGGATCAAGATCCACCAATTCCAAATCCCGATCCCCAAGCTCGCTTAAATTTACTCCTTCAACAAATGCAAGCTCGGCAAAGAATGAATCGGCAAGTCGGCATAAATCAACAACTTCAACAATTCCGCCAAAACCGAACTTAATCGGTTGAACCGGGACCCCTACACCCCATATCTTAATCAAGATTTTCTCGAGGGACATAGACCTATTCGTCCACCCGATATGGGGGAGTAAATTTCGACCTTAAAAATGGAGTAGTTGCACTAGTCCAAAATAGCTCTTTCCATGGCACTTGCTCAAGAAGACCCGCACGACTTCTTGTCCACATTCGTACAAATCGTGAAGCGTGCCATTATCCCGGTGTTGATTACGAGATCGTAAAGTTGAAGCTATTTCCTTTTGCTTTAAAAGGTGAAGCAAGCGAGATGGTTTAAGTCGTTAGCACATCATTCCCTCCATACATGGAATGATGTCAAAAGAGCCTTCGCTCTTAAGTGGGTTTCACCAGGCAAGATTATGGAGATGAAACGGGAAATAGCTACGTTTGAGCGATGGAAGATGAAACTGTTGGCAAAGCTTGGGAAAGATTGAATCTTTTGATGAGGAAATGCCCCAATCACGGATATGACAGACATGAGTTGTTGGAACTGTTTTACAGAGGAGTCTCTCAACCTAATAGAGACTATCTTGACTCCACGGCTCATGGATCCTTCTTAGGGGAGGTGATGAGGCTAGCTTCGAGTAGCCGAGACAATTGCCAAGAACAACATGTGGTCGACTCCTAAGAAGACCAATATTGTTAAGAAAGAAGGTACGCAAGCAATCCCGATACACGGTGTTGGTTGCTCGGATGGAATCGATAAGCAAGCGGCGGCCAATCTTCGGATGCGGCCTTCGAGGTGAATTATCTTGGAACACGGGCGGGACCGAGATGACGGAGGAGGTAAACTTAATGGATAATCAAAACCAACCCTTCCGAAACTTCAACCGGAACCGAACTATTCGGGATTTCAAAGGCAAAACTTCAATCAAGCCAAGTTACCACCGCCCTTCAAATTCAAATTCTTTCAACTCGAACTATCAAAGGCCGGTTCGAACTCCCAAAGGCCTCAAGGTGGCCGGAATCAAACTCGAACAACAATCATACCACCTCATGTGTCCCTCAACACAAATTCGATGAGCCGGTAGACATGGTGAAGACTCGTCTACTAGTGTTAAAGCAATTGAGAGACAAGTTGGTCAAATGGCGGACCACCAGCAAGCGGACCTCACGGTAAACTCCCGAGTTATACCGAGAAAAACCCAAAAGCTGATGTGAATGTTTGCACTGCCATTACACCACAATGGGAGTATGGGCAAGAAGAGGAGTTGAACGAAGTAACTTTGAGAAGTGGTAAGAAGGCGGACCCGGCAAGATGTCGGGAAACGAGTAGCCCCTCCCGACGCCATGAGTTCGGGAGGGGAAAATCGAAACCACATGCCGAAGAAAGCAACGATGAGGAGCTTAGTGACAATTCTTCGGAGGATGAAAATAATTCGATGACGAGGAAAGAAAGGAAAGTCAAGGGGCGGTACCCACGACTAAGAAAAAGGAAGAAAAGTTTGTGAGATGGAAGGATAAGGAGGATGAGGCGATAAAGAATCGGGCCACGAAGAATGATAAAGCCCTTCCTTATCCACCAAAAAGGAAAGAGAAAGCCCTCGCCAAAGACAAGCGGTATGATGGGGTGAGGAGGATACTTAGGGACACTAAAGTGAGTATGCCCTTAGGCGAGGTATTGTCCGAAATGCCTAAATGTACTAAGTATCTTAAAGAATTCGTGGGGAGTAAGAGAAAGCTTCAGGGGATGGCTGAAGAAGTGCTTCGCGAGGATTGCGCGATGGTTTCACAGAAAATTGCTGTTAAGCGAGGTGACCCTGGCAGACCTTCAATCTCCTGTGAGATCGAAGGCCATTTATTCGAAAATGTATTATGCGACTCAGGGGCCTCTATTAATGTGATGCCATTAAACGTATGCAAAAAGCTCGGGTTAGATAAAAGGATGCGGGAACGCCCGATTTCTCTTCAGATGGTAGATAAATCTAGCCGGACTGCAGCCGGTTGTGTAGCTAATGTGCTCCTTCAAGTTGAACATTTAGTCTTCCCTACCGATTGGGTTATTCTAGACTATCCACCTGATAAGGAGATGCCTCTAATTCTAGGCCGAACCTTTTTAGACACTTCTAACGCTCTCATCGACTTCGCAAAGGACAGATTACTCTTAGAGTCGGTGACACAAATTGTCACCTTCACACGAGGGACACATCCCGAAAGAGCCGTAATTGATGAAATATCATTTGTCGAAGCCATATATGAGGACGGAGGAGATGCCTATTATGAGGATGCAATGGAGCTTACGAGAGATAGGTGTTTTTGAAGTCATGGACATTGAGGATCCGGCCGATCGCGGACCACCTTCTAATTCATTTCAAGCCGTAGGCATTGACGAGTCATCTTCACTCGCTCATACCGGGCCCGTTATTGAGTTAGAAGCATGGAGATGCCCAACAACAAACGATGATTTCAAAGAGCCGAGTCGGGAAGACTTCATCCCCGGTGAGGAAGAAGCTCGATGGGTAGTTGGGACGAGGTAGAGTTTTGGAGAGAAGCTACTCATTGGGAAGTAGATGATTGGGAGGAGGCGCGAGAAGAGCTTAAAGATGAAGAGTTAAGAAAAATGATCGATCACAAGAAAAAGGAAGCAAGTGTTGACCGGAGGATTCCGATGGATGATTTGATCCGGTACCTTTCGGGGTTGAGCCTCGGGAAGATGAGGTGTTCTACCGTCAACCACTTCAAGCTCATAAGGAGAAAGGTGGCCCGTTAAAGTCTAGTATTGAGCAACCACCTACGATTTAGAGCTCAAACCGCTTCCAAAACACCTTAAGTATATCTTTCTTAAGGATGAAGATAAATTGCCTTTGATCATTTCTTCGAAACTCGACCACGAGCAAGAAGCACGGTGATAGAAGTGCTTAAGAAAAACATCCTCGCGTTCGGTTGGCAAGTGGGTGATATCCGAGGGATCGGCCCGGACATATGCATGCATAAAATCCGAACGGAGGAAGGAGCTAAAAAGGTAAGACAACCTCGGCGAAGGCCGAATCCGCATATGCAAGAGGTTGTCAAGAAAGAAGTGATAAAGTGGCTTGACATGGGCATCATCTATGCAATCGCCGATAGCGAGTGGGTCGACCCTACTCAAGTTGTGCCAAAGAAGGGCGGAATCACGGTCGAAAAGAATGAAAAAGGGGAGGAAGTTGCCTTGCGTCTCGTGACGGGCTACGAGTCGTATAGACTATCGTAGGCGAATGAAGTCACCGCAAAAGATCACTTCCCCTTACCCTTCATTGACCAACTAATTGAAAGGCGAGTGGTCACAAGTATTATTGTTTTCTCGATGGATACTCGGTTACTTCCGGATAGCCATCGACCCCAATGACCAAGAGAAGACAACGTTTACGTGTCCATCTGGTACTTTTGCTTTTCGTAGAATGCCATTCGGTCTATGCAATGCACCCGCGACTTTTCAACGGTGTATGTTGGCCATTTTCGATGGACTTGTTGAGAAATGCATGGAGGTCTTCATGGATGACTTCTCAGTCTACGGCGATAGTTTTGATGAAATTTTAGAGAACCTAGATATGGTACTCCAACGTTGCGTTGAGAAGAATCTGGTGCTTAACTGGGAGAAATGCCATTTTCTAGTAGACGAAGGAATCGTTTTGGGACATAAGGTGTCCAAAATGCTGGTATTCAAGTTGATAAGGCTAAGGTCGAAGCCATTGAACGGATGACGTACCCAAAAACGATGAAAGAGGTACGAGGTTTTCTAGGACATGTTGGCTTCTACGGGCGTTTCATTAGAGACTTTTCTACGATTGCCAAGCCTTTATCAAATCTCTTGAAGGAAGATGTCGATTTCTTGTTCGATGCAAAGTGCAAAGAAGCTTTCAATTGTTTGAAAGATAAGCTTATCAGTGCCCCTATTTTAGTTGCACCTGACTGGACCAAGCCTTTCGAGTTGATGTGCGATGCCTCTAATTACGCCGTAGGCGCAGTTTTGGGTCAAAGAGTTGATAAAAGGTTCAGGCCCATCTATTATGCGAGTCGTACCTTGAACCCGGCTCAATGCAATTATACTACGACGAGAAGGAATTCTTAGCCGTCGTCTTTGCCATTGACAAGTTTAGAAGTTATCTTCTCGGGTCTCAAGTGATTGTATGGACGGATCATGCGAACTTTACGCTACCTTATGGATAAAGCGGATGCCAAACCAAGGTTACTTAGATGGATTTTAATTCTACAAGAGTTTGACCTTGTGATTAAAGATAAGAAAGGTAGTGAGAATATTGTGGTGATCATTTATCTCGCTTAGTAAATGAGGGTGCGAGAGAATCACAATGATATAGGCATTGATTTTCCGACCGAGCAATTGATGAAGCTTGAAACGGTTAGGCCGTGGTATGCGACTACGTCAACTATTTAGCGAGTGGTCATTTAGAGGATATGACGTATCGGGAGAAGAAAAAGTTCTTTTCGATCTTAAATATCTCGTATGGGAAGATCCTTATTTGTTCGAGTCCGTAAAGACGGGTTGCTTCGACGGTGTGTTCCCGAGCATGATCGGTGGGATATCCTAGAACAATGCCATAGCGGTCCTACCGGAGGTCACTATGGAACACCAAAGACGGTTGCAAAGATCCTTCAAGCCGGATTCTACCGGGCCGACTCGTTTAAAGATGCGAAGCCTTTTGTAAAGGTTGTGATAGGTGCCGAGAACCGGACGGCGAGTAGTCGGATGGAAATGCCACTTAAGCCCATTATTGAGTGTGAAGTTTTCGATGTGTGGGGCATAGATTTTATGGGACCCTTTCCATCCTCATGTGGTAATAAGTATATCCTCGTCTGTGTGGATTATGTTTCAAAGTGGGTCGAGGCCATAGCTACTCAAACTAATGATCATAAAGTCGTGAAGAAATTCTTGCAAAAGAATATCTTTACTAGATTCGGCTGTCCGAGAGCACTCATTAGTGATGAAGGTACTCACTTTTGCAATGCGCCGCTTGACAAGATCCTTGAGAAGTATGGTGTCAAACATAAGATTGGTACACCTTATCATCCTCAAACTAGTGGCCAAGTCGAGGTAAGCAACCAAAGCTTGAAAAGAATTTTAGAGAAGACCGTGAACAATAATAGATCTAATTGGAGTCTTAAGTTGGATGACGCATTGTGGGCTTATCGTACTGCATTTAAAACCCCGATGGGCACGTCACCCTTCCAAATGGTCTATGGCAAGGCTTGTCATTTACCTGTCGAACTTGAACACAGAGCTTTCTGGGCAATTAAATTCTTAAATTTCGATAGCCAGCTCTGTGGGGAGAAAAGGTTGTTACAGTTGAACGAGCTTGACGAATTCAGACTCCGTGCATACGAGAATGCTAAGCTCAGCAAGGAGAGAACTAAGATACTCCATGACGCTAAGATCAAGGACCGAGAATTCAAAGTTGGTGACATGGCTTTACTCTATAATACCAGACTTCACCTGTTTCCAGGTAAACTCAAGTCTAGATGGTCTGGTCCCTTTGAGATTCTCGAGGTTAATCCAAGTGGAGTAATTACTTTGAACGGGTATGGTAATCAAGCTTTCAAAGTGAATGGTCATCGACTTAAGAAATATTTTGGGCAACCAAAGGAAAAGCCTGAGACTCTTTATTTCCAAAGAAGAGATGAGAGTACAGATGTCCTGATTTGTGAGGAGATTCCATCTAATTTCTTTGAGTCAGATGATGATGACGTTCCTATATCCACCCGTAAGGTACCTTCTGTTGAGACTTCTGATCATACCACTATGTCTATGCCTATCGTGCGCAAGAACAAGACGAAGAGAGTCAGTGTAGTTTGGAGAGAAAAGTTTAATGATCTTATAGCACACTTGACTTGTTGTTGTGGTGAAAATCATTTCCGCCCCAAAGTGCTCCCGAGTCGATGCGAGGTGGCGGTAGTCAAACCAAAGTGGCCCGATCCGGGTTGATCTTTTGGAATCTGTGTCAAGCTATTGACATTAAAAGAGCGCTCCTAGGAGGCAACCTAGTTTTCTTTGTTTGTTTCCTTTTCTTAGGTTGTTTTGTTGTTTTCGAAATATTACTTTAGTTGATTTTGTGTTGATGGTTATTCCTCTTACGTTCATTGTGAGTGTTTTGTGTTATGTGTTGCTCATATACCCCTTGTACCCCGAGATTATATGGTATGTCGAGTGTGGCAGATACTTTTGAGCAGGTTCGCAAGCTTTTATGTCCAATGTTGTCTATTCGAGTTGTCGCGGTATATTCATGCTCCGGCCTGACCTCTGCCAACTTTCATCCGACAACCACTGTTGAAACCAGCTAAGTTTTCTTTTCTTTTATATTCTGCACATTCTGAGGACATAATGTGATTTAAGTGTGGGGGGTGTTTGGGTATGTTTTTATGCTATATCCTTTGAAATATGAGTAAAATATGAGTAAAAAGTGAATGTTAAATTTTCCATTAAATTTAAAATTTTTTGTGAGTCTCGAGCATCTAATTGGAACTAGATGCTTACTAGTTGTAGTTTTCTAACGATGATAGTATGTGACTTAGTGAGATAATTATAGCATGTTTTACTTTTATGGAGATAGTATTCGTTTTTCACTCACGAAAGCCTTTGATTTTGAAGCATGACTTTTGAATTATATCCTTTCATTATTTTTAATGATTTATCTTAGGAAGGTCAGTATAGTTACACCTAAGTTAGACCGTGTGCTGTGAATATCATAAAGTTTGAATGTGATAGGTGAGATGTAACTTATGACTGTGAAAAGTGAATAAAGTGAGTGAGCAATTATTAATAATTACGTTTGTCGGAAGCTGGTTAATGATTTGAGTGCGGTAGGGTATACCTCGTGTGTCCTATACCACTATGATGACCAAAAGCTCACGACAGTTAGAAGAAGCTACCTTATGATTTGAGTAAGGTAGGGTGTTATCACGAAACATCCTATTCTACTATGATGGGTAAGAGCTCATTCTGATATGCGTTAAATTTGAACATTTTGAAAAATGATGAGTAAAAATAAAGTGAAGTCTTTGTTATCATGGATCTTATACCCAGTAGAACCGCATGATATGCTGTAGGGATTATCCTACCGAGTGTGTGGGAAGGCTTTGAGTGGAGTCATTATCGTCTCGTACTGGGATAGTCATTGGAATTTTTGAGAGGATATTTCTTTGAAAGGCTTGTTAGATTGAGAATGGCTTGTCACACTTACACCGAATCTATCTCTGTGTTGGTATCATTTGCTATAGTTGTTGTATCTTGTGTTACGTGAGTTAGAGACCTATGTGGATTATTTATAAAGTTGAGCTATAGTTTTGATTGTTTTGTCCGAGGACGTACAAAAAGTTATGTGTGGGGGTGTTGTTAAGGCCATATTTATATGATTATTAAAGGTTTATTTCATTATTATTTTCCCCACATTTGCATAATTTACATGAGAATTAAGGGTTTAAGTGTAATTATTTAATAAAGATGATTTTAAGAGGGTTGTATGCAAAATTGATGATTTTAAGTGTTGATTTAATGGAATTATTATTATTTGGATTTTATTACATTTTTTTGCATTGTTTATTTATCATGTAGGTGTTGATTTTCGAGTGCATAAAGAGGATAAATGAAGCTCAAGTCGAATTATTCAAGATAGAGTCGGAATTGGCTTGAAGAAATTGGATAAAGATGAAGAAATCCGACCCTCAGCATCTTGGACGAGCGTTCGTGCAGCGTCCATTCCAGACGGGCGTTTGATAAAGTGAACGAGCGTCCGGAATTGTATTTTACATTCAGAGAGTTCGGACGGAGGATGAACGAGCGTTTACTCAGCGTCCAGGCATTCTGGACGGGCGTCCGGATGGGTAGACGGGCGTCCACAGCCGACTTACTTCCAGCCGACTTAAAACTCTATAAAAGCACCGCATTATGAAGCCTAAAACCCGAATCTTTTACACACTATTTTACTCATATACACATAGCTGCGCCCTAGAACCCTAAGGAGCCGTTTTTACACAGAGATGCAAATCTCCCCTTCAACAATCGTGTTCATCATGATTGTTGGCTAAAAGCCTTGCAGTGAGTCGACAGAGGAAGCCTATCAACAACCAAACCAACTAGAGGAGTTCGATGCTTAAGTTTAGTGAGTTTAATTCATAGTTTTTCATTACTTTGGATCTGTTTTATATTGTTTAAGTTTTATTGAATTAAGATTTGATGAAACGATCTATGTTTAATTTATGCTTGAATAAATTTATGAAAGTTTGTTTGTTTGAGTTCTCTTTCATTCAAAGTAATGCATCTAATTGTGTTTTAAGAGATTATGCATGATTAGTTGAGTAAGAGCTTGGAAACGATCTCGTGATTTCGTGTTGATTGCATGTTTAGTTTGTTTGAAAAGATAAACGAAACCCTAGAATTTGATTGAAGACATTTAATTGAATTCGTGAATAAATCACTACTAAAAACTATGTCTTTTTAATCACCGTCTAGTTGGATTGTTGGTTGATAGGTGGAACCTGGTCGCCTTGCTGTGTTTTCCTTTATTGTTTATTAATCGAATCGGTTGCATAAGTTTAGTTTAAGTTTTAGTTTTTAAACCTTTAGATTTCCTGCAACTTTTCTGCAATTTTCTGTCCTGATCGTAGCCAGACGCCCGTCCAAAATATTGAACGGTCGTCCACTAGTTTATGTTTTCAGACGTTCGTTCATTAAACCGAACGCTCGTCCAATTTGTCTGTTTTCTGTTCGTTTTTGTTTTCAGTTTTAGGTTAGTTAATAGTTTTATCTTTTAGTTAGTTTCAGCTTTAGTTTAGATAGATAATTGTGACATAATTGATATAGATTTATATTTGAATCCGATAAACATTCCACTCCCTTAGGACGACCCGTAAACACCCTATACTACGATCCTTATACTTGGGGTGTTTCGGTTATAAATTGTAAAACTCGTTTTTACCGAACAAATGGAAAACCCTAACAGTCAGGTCTGGTTGGTCTTGGGCAAGCTCTGTTGGATGTAGATGTTTTTTTTAATTTCAGGCCAATTAGGATTACATGTGACTGTCAAAAAAATGTCGGGCTTTCCAAATTTCTGAACAAGAGTCATCGCATCTACATACTTCTGCCGCATATGCCTAGGTCCACCTATGAAGCTAGTAGGCAATTCTCTGACCTATATTCGATGGTTCATGTTCTCCAGCACCAATTGCATCTACGATCCTTTGCAAGAATTCCTGCCTTATTTCATCTTGCTTAGATTTAGCTCGGTAGAAGTCAAGTCTCTGAGTTTCTAATTTCACATACATATCTACAGAATATTGCTGGAAAAGTCTACCGAAACCGGGGATATGGCTATCATCATTAGCCCTAACCTAAAATTTATACGAATAAAATCCCGCATAGACACACATCCATAATTTGAGTGAAAATAAGCTATAGCTGCTAAGGAAAAGATAGACCTAGTTAATGAATGAGTCGAAGAAGCCTTAGATAGAAAAATCTAAAGCATGTACAGTACCTATCTCTTCAGACTCCAACAACTGCTCAGCTATGTGGAGGATCCAGAAGGTGAAATCATAGCTGTTGTTGCACCTCTAAGAACAGGGACATGTTTTTTTTTTCTTTTTCACACCATTTTTGGCTATTCCTTGGTGCCAGCCAGGATTTCCAAATAGGAACATAAGCGGGTATTGCAATGGATCATAGCAGCCATAGTGATATCGAATGCTTCTTGACTCTCCACTATGCTTGTAAACCCTAATGTCTCTATGCGTAACATCATTAGTAGCCTCATCAACTTCCAATAATACCGCGACTTGAGACACAGTAGGGTTGCCATATCTTTTATGATCGACAAGAGGGTTATGCCTTAAGATGATTTGTTTACTTTCTATATGAGGAATAGAAGCTAGTTCATGAAAGAACTTAGCGTATGGATTAACCTTTAAGATCTGAATAAGTTTTTATAGGATTTGTTCATCTAAGCAAGGATCGTTAGACAAGCGTTGTTCAATCTCATAATCAGTGTCATGATAGTAGAACTGAAGGTTTTTGGGCATACCTTCATCAGGCAACATGTCATTTATCCAATGATAAACCTGACCTTGAACTCTGAAAGTGTAAATTCCCTTATCTATTCTTGCTAGTGTTTTATCATATTTTAAACCAAGGGATGTAAATGATAAGTGATTGTTATATGCTCTAATCATTACTCTAAAACTCCTAGGATGAGCAAAATCCGACGTTAGCAGCAAAGCCTTTAATTCAGGAGGTAAATCACCCTGGTTAAGAGTAACATCCCCATCTAAACAACAGAGGTTTGCTGTCTCATGGCTAAACTTTATGGCATGACAGTGTTTGCAATTAGGTACATGTTCTTGTATAACATAAGACTCAGGTATGCACCGCAAACGTTGAACACCATTAGCGAATTTACTTTTTTTCTTAGAAGGAAGAATAGACCAATCCTTTATTGTATTAGCAGAATTGAATCCACATATCTTACGTTTACGTCTAAACCTCAACACGGCCATAGCCCTGTATTCAGTATGAGTTAGCCCGGTAGGCACATCAGAAGCAACAAAAGCAACCTTATCTGGTTGCACCACTGCAATGTGTTGATGCAGTGTGTTTACAGAACCACATGACTGATTATCTGTGGAATATTTGACTAACTTTGTTTTCGTTTAGCAGGAGCATCTGAAGATTCAGTCAACATTCTTTTCTTTGCATTTTTAGAGTCTCTAGCTTCACAACCTAGGTTAGAGACTGGAAAGACATAGCCTGGAACAAGTGAACCAGGCCTAGGCCTTGCCTTACCTTTAGTTCTCATCTTATGTGATTCACTACTTTAAGTCTACCTCAGGCTAAACTAAACAGAAAGGACAACCCCTCTTTTTACCTATAAGAAAGAAAGAAACTTTAATAATCCTACATTTAAAGGTTTTAAATATAAGCTTCATAAAAAAAATGTTTCAGGAAAAGCTAAGAGAACCAACTTTCTTTAACCTTGAAGATTTTAAAGAAACATACAAGCAGAAAAGAAATAAAATCATGAGAGAAGTTAAGCTGACAACAAAGCAAGTAAAATCATCAGAGAAGTAAAATCATCAGAGAAGTAAAGTTTAAAAGGAGTTCATAAAGTAAGTGCATAAAACAAAGCAGTCAGCAGAGAAGTTAAGATCAAAACATTGTCTCAAGAAACAAGACCTTTATTTTCATGTTAATAACACAGGAGTACAAACCAAAACTCATTCAGAGCAGAAACCCTTGGAATTTGAAATACAGAAGCAAGTATACTTAACTTTGAAGATTTTAAAACTTTAATAATCCTACATATAAAATTTTTAAACAAGCTTCATAACAAAAAAATGTTTCAGGAAAAGCAAAGAGAAGCAAGTATATTTAACTTTCAAGATTTTAAAGAAACATACAAGCAGAAAACCTTATGCTAAATAAAGGCAGGAAGACAAATTACTGGCTGAAAAAAAAACGTCATACCTGTAGCTGAAATTCAGTAAGCAGACCCCAAATGCAGCCACAACAGCAGATCCTAAACAACAAAAGCTGCATAAGAAGAAAGCATGGAGATTTAATCAGAAAAAACCCACAAGTTTAAAAGAAGTTCATAAAATAAGTGCCTTAAACAAAGCAGTCAGCAGAGAAGTTAAGCTCAAAACATTGTCACAAGAAACAAGACCTTTATTCTCATGTTAATAACACAGAAGTACAAACCAAAACTCATTCAGGCCTTTTTCACTAAAATTAACTTTTGATAAATCATACTTGCAGCACAAAAGAATCAAACACAAGTAAAGCAAGATGTATATTCCTCTCATACTAAAAAAGCTAAATAATCTGTGTCAAAAGAAAGTTTTGACCAACCAAACAGAAAAAATTCTTCAACCTACTACTAAGAAAAAACTTCAGGGATAAAAATGTAATGCATAATAAATGGTAGTCCATCATACGACCCCATAACGACAAATTTATTACACAGATACAGATATTAAAAGCATATCACCCAGTTGAAAGCAAGAAAAAAAGAGTAGTTGTTAATGTGTCTAAACTGAGTGAGCACCCAAACGAGTATATATTTGCAAAATAAGTGTTTTTACTCATCAAATCTAAGCATGCAACATTTTAATAACCAGATGTACAAAAGCTGAGTATAATCCATTGTGTAAAAAGCTTGTTCCTTTCCTGAACACCTATGAATGACCCCTACAAACGTGTATGAATAAATCTAATTTTAAAGAAAGCTATAGACTTTCTTTAAAAAAAGTGCATACAAGACCAAAGTTAACCCGAAAAAGAAGAGAGTAAGTCTGTATCTCTTATCTGTCAACTCTGAGGCCGATGGTTATCTAGAGTCGATGACGCAGATCCTCGAGAAACCGTAAAGCCGTCGCCTTTTCTGTCAAATCGAGTACGGCAAAGACATCTGCATCATTACTACGGTGGCCAGACGTCATTCGAAGAAAGGATCTCCACCGGCAAACACTAGAAACAGCTGGAGAATTGGAAGAGCTAGAAGATTCCGGCACCCCCGCCGCCCACACACTCCACCGGCCGATATTTTGTCTGACTTTTTTTTATTTTCGTTATTGCCAAACGCCAAATGCCAAATGAATTGCAAAATGGAAGGGCCGGACACTATCTGGGCCAAATAGAGAGGACATCCAAACATAAAAATAAAAAAAGCCCACACGAAATAAAAGGCTTAAAAACAGTGGACGTGTATCCTTGCTTGAGCTTTTGCTCTTTCTTTATATATATATATATATATATATATATATATATATATATATATATATATATATATATATATATATATATATACACACACACTAGTAAATTGGACTCCGTGCAACGCACGGCGTGCCATACTATACGTTTTAACTTACTGCAGGTAAAAAGTTATGCTGCCAAATGCAAGGTAAATAAGATATTGATTGATTTTATTTTTGTTAAAGATTACTGATACTAAAATACCAAATTCATCCAGTACCACATGTGTCATTCTATTCATTTACACATACTATCTTCATCCCAAAATGTAATTCTTTTTAGCTTTTTGGTTTTGTTCCAAAATGTAAATCCATTTAGAAAACCAACAAATCATTTATTACATTTTTTCTCATTCTACCCCTTATTTATTATATACTCAACCACTTTTTACTACTTTGCATTAAAACTAGGCCTGTAAGTGAGCCTTAAAGTTCGATTCGATTCGGCGTGTTTGGCTCGAAAAAGTTCGGTTCAGGGCTCGGCTCGTATCATCAAACGTAGAATAGGGCCTTGGAAATTGGTATTCGGACAAACGAGCCGAACATGTTCAAACATGTTCGGCTCGTAGTGTTGCAGGGTATTTTTGGACATGTTATGTTATATTTTGGAATAGGGCCTTGAACATTTTGGACATGTTATGTTATATTTTGGGACATGTAATGTATTATTTTGGTTTTGGACATGTATTTTTGAACTAGAATTGTTTATTGGGTATTTTTGAGTTTTCGGACCGAACATGTTCGAACTATTCGTACTGTTCGAGCCGAATAGTACCGAATATTTTCCCCTTTTTTTCAGTACGAGCCGAACCGAATACTCATATTTTAGGCTCGAAAATTTCAAGCCGATCCGAGCCTTGTATTCGAACATGTTCGTGCCGAACCGAACTCCTCCAGGGTTCGGTATGGTTCGGCTCGTTTACAGGCCTAATTAATACCAATGAAATGTCATTTTAGTCTTTTTAATCTAAATTAATTACGCATAATAAATTTAACTAACTTTCTCAATAAGTATGAAAAAATCTAAAATGACTTATATTTTGGGACGGAGATAGTATTATATAATTACATTCATTTGCACAAGTCATTTCACATTGATAAAAATCAAGCCACTATTTAAGTTTATAAAAGTTGATACAAAAACCAAAAGACTCAAAATACATTTATCATTAAAATGAGCCTCTGTTTTCTGTTGTTTTTCTCTCGCTATGATACAAAGAATATCAAACGCACTATTAGCCACCATTAGTATCCATCCATTGAAAACAAACTAAGAGCATCTCCGATGCTTAGATTGAAAAGCTTTATAAATTATTTTAAAGCTTTAGCAAAAGCTTTTTACCATTGTGGGGTGAGTGATTTGGCAAAACTTTTTGCAAAAGCTTCAAATCCACAAACCGGTTGATTGTCTGCCACCAAGATAATTTAATTTTGTCTTTTTCTTTCTTTGTGTTTTATTTTTATTTTTTAATTTATTTGTTCCTTTGTATTTGCTTATTTTTCATCTGTATTTTTTTTTTTTTAAATTTCCTTTATTTCAATAGCTGTTGTGGAAGAAAAAACTAAATATTAATATTTATGCAGTGGTTCATGTTATAGAATTAAAAATATTTTTGTAAATGTGTAAAATGTTTATGTAAAGGTTTATAATATGATGACGTTGCAGTGTGAAAATGTTTATGATTGTGAAGAAAATGTTTATAACCAGTATAACGTGGCATAGTTATAGAGCTTTTAACAGCTCTATGACTGGAGATGCTCTAATGGCTTTTAATGTTGAGTAGACTAAAGAAAAGATAATTCCTGGTAAAAAAAAAGCAAAAGCATTAATCTACTAATACATAATAAACATAATTAGAGACCACAAAAACAGTACATCACCTTCTGTTTGGGTAAATATACATACTACGCATAGCACCTCAAAAAATAAAAGGTAAACACTTTCGTCTCACAACAAGACCAGCCTTGTAACATAATGGAAGAAGTATAAGACAATTACACAACTGATTGAAATTCCAAAAAAAAAAAAGGCAATGTCTTTCATACCAGTCAATTATCCTAATGGGGTAATTCATAGTAAAAAAGGTTCCATCTGTACCTTTTCTTTTCTTAAAAGATGATTCTTCTCCTTTAGTACCAGAAGCTCCAACTTCGGGTTGTTTATCTGAAGATTCTATTTTGGGAATATCTTCAGGTTTTTCTTCAATAGGGTAAAGAGTTTCAATTCCAAGAATTATACTTAATTCCGGTCTTGATTCCATTTTCTTTTCAGCATCTAACTCGTCAAGAGTCATTAATTTAATTACTTCATCTAAGGGTGAAGTATTTTGTCCATCTAAAATGAACTCTTCTTTTCCTAGGTTATCCCAGAAATATTTTTCTAGTTTTGCTCCCAAACTCATTTGCAAGGCCAAATTAAAGCATTTGGGTCAGCGCTTGAACCAAGTTCTTTATTTCCCACATTGTGGTTGGGATAACTATATTTTCCATCTTCTGGAAAAGCAGAAGTAGAAATAGGTATATCTGTATAAGAAACTTTATGAATTTCCTCCTTTACTTCTTTTATGATTTTTGCTGCTAGGTATTCAACCTCAGTTCTAGTAGCAAGTCTTGATATCTTATGCTCGATATCTTTTTGTTGTTTTAGTATGATTTTCAAATCTTCGTGAAGAAGAGAAATCATTTCATTCATAGTTGTCATGCTTATTGTGGCCATGATACTATGGTTGTCCTAATATTAGTTTGAGGGTTTTCTCAAGTTTATCAACTTTACAACAAAGTAGTTGTATATCTTGATCGGCAAGGCTGTCGATTTTACAACTCAGAGTTTGTATTTCTGTGTTATTTTTTTTTTTATCAAATTCAATAATTCTTGAGTTTGTTCAGTATTTGCCAAGTTAGTGTCTTGATTATTATAATCCCCCCTCTCTAAAAGATCGGAAAATCTATTCCAAGTGGGTGGTTTTTTAGATAATCCTTGACTAGGATCTTTGCTTATTCCAAAAAAGGAAAGCATTTTATAAAGTCCTAACAAAATACGTGCAGATACTGCATTTAAGTTATTACCTAAATGTTGTATTGCCTTGATATTGACTTCATTCGTAGAGAACCAATGTGTAATATTGGTATCACGATTTAAGGGTTTGATTTGAAGTAATCTTCCCTTCTTAACGATATGTGGTGAAGTCATCTATTTACCACAATTTATTATTGGAAGGAATTAATTTCTTAGTACCAGAAATTTCTCTTAAATAGATCTCTTCTTGAAATCCATTCTTCCAGCTATGATATCTAGCTCTTTCTTCTTCAGTGATTAAATATTGCATTTGATCACCAAACTTAACTGGTCCGTCTCCGTAACCAGGTTGTTTCTTAGATAAATGGATTATTTCCTTTAATCTTTTTTCTTTTTTGAATATTGAATCCATATTAATGGCGTTTAGTCCAACATTCCCAACATTCCCATTTTAAGGGTAATGATATTTTAAAAGGTTTTCCAGTTATTTCTCTATGAAATATATCTTTCTGGAATTTACTTCTTTTACTATGGAAGCTAATATTTGCTTCTTTCCAGAGTTTCTGGAAACAAATAGGTTTTTAATAACCTCCATTTATCCACAAAGCTTTTTAAGAGTTTGTGTTGCGTTATCTACTCTTTCAGATATTGAAATGAGTAGTTCCTTATCTAATCTTAGAGATGCAGACCTTTCTAGCAAGTTATTTTTTGCATTAGGAGTTTTAACAAAGCTCCTTCGAGATGAAGATGCTCCAACAGAGAATCTATCATTTATTGTAGGTGCGGTTTCAGCTCCTAGAATATCTTTGTTTTTAGCAATATCAATTGCCCAAGATTCAATATTAGAATCTATATTAGAAAAGTTCTTTTCTTTTATAGTTCCAATTTCTGAAAAGACATCGTCTAATTCGATGTATTCGGTTTTCCTATAGTCAATACTATGATGACTATTGGTTAAAGCATAACTTATTAAATAAGTCACACTAAAAGGTTTATCACCTTCATTCATCAAATCTTCTCTTTCGAAGTGATGTATAAGTGATAAAGATTTATCTAAATTTTTACTGTGTATACTAAGCCCAAACTTAAGATAAACTGCAAATATAAATTTATTGTAGGCTAGCTTACCTTTAGCTGCACCTAGTACACAATATTTTCTATTGTTAATCCTATTATCGATTAACGCTAATTTAATAGGCGTATTTATGCCTTCTTGAAACTGAGATTTTATACAAATCTTTATGGCTCCAAGATGAACCATACTGATAGTAGATCTATGTTCTTCTTTAATTTTAAGAAGATTTTTATTTATCTCTTGTTGTGTAATAAGAGGTAAATATACTTCTCCTCTGACATCCTTGGTCTCTACAGAGAATTCTCGAGTGCTAACAAAATAATAGATTTTGTTTTCTCTTTTAAAGACGCTGCTTATAAAGCTAGGCATTCTAAAGATTTTTTCTTTTTTAAGTTCTAATTTAGAAGCTTTAATCTTTGATAATAATTCTTGTTGAATCATTATATTGGCATTGAATCCTGTAGCGGATTCTTTACGTACGAGTTGACACTCGTGATTTTCTGGTTCTTCATCAGAACTATAGTGTTGATCCAATGGATCTTTATCCATAATGTGGATTATTACTGTTTAATGAACTTTTAACAAAGCTCCGATACCAAATTTCTCATAGATTCTAAAAATCCATGTTGCGCCATGGTAAAAGCTTTTCTTACTTTTCCAATAATCACCGGTTGATTATGAAGAGTAAAGATAATTCTATCTGTAAATTGTGTGAAAGGTCCATACAATTGACAGAAGTTGTTACCAGCGATTATTGGATACATCTGTCAATTGTATGGACCTTTCACACAATTTACAGATAGAATTATCTTTACTCTTGATAATCAACCGGTGATTATTGGAAAAGTAAGAAAAGCTTTTACCATGGCGCAACATGGATTTTTAGAATCTATGAGAAATTTGGTATCAGAGCTTTGTTAAAAGTTCATTAAACAGTAATAATCCATATTATGGATAAAGATCCATTGGATCAACACTATAGTTCTGATGAAGAACCAGAAAATCACGAGTGTCAACTCGTACGTAAAGAATCCGCTACAGGATTCAATGCCAATATAATGATTCAACAAGAATTATTATCAAAGATTAAAGCTTTTAAATTAGAACTTAAAAAAGAAAAAATCTTTAGAATGCCTAGCTTTATAAGCAGCGTCTTTAAAAGAGAAAACAAAATCTATTATTTTGTTAGCACTCGAGAATTCTCTCTAGACACCAAGGATGTCAGAGAATAAGTATATTTACCTCTTATTACACAACAAGAGATAAATAAAAATCTTCTTAAAATTAAAGAAGAACATAGATCTATTATCAGTATGGTTCATCTTGGAGCCATAAAGATTTGTATAAAATCTCAGTTTCAAGAAGGCATAAATACGCCTATTAAATTAGCGTTAATCGATAATAGGATTAACAATAGAAAAGATTGTGTACTAGGTGCAGCTAAAGGTAACCTAGCCTACAATAAATTTATATTTGCAGTTTATCCTAAGTTTGGGCTTAGTATACACAATAAAAATTTAGATAAATCTTTATCACTTATACATCACTTCGAAAGAGAAGATCTGATGAATGAAGGTGATAAACCTTTTAGTGTGACTTATTTAATAAGTTATGCTTTAACCAATAGTCATCATAGTATTGATTATAGGAAAACCGAATACATCGAATTAGACGATGTCTTTTCAGAAATTGGAACTATAAAAGAAAAGAACTTTTCTAATATAGATTCTAATACTGAATCTTGGGCAATTGATATTGCTAAAAACAAAGATATTCTAGGAGCTAAAACCGCACCTACAATAAATGATAGATTCTCTGTTGGAGCATCTTCATCTCGAAGGAGCTTTGTTAAAAATTCTAATGCAAAAAATAACTTGCTAGAAAGGTCTGCATCTCTAAGATCAGATAAGGAACTACTCATTTCAATATCTGAAAGAGTAGATAACGCAACACAAACTCTTAAAAAGCTTTGTGGATAAATGGAGGTTATTAAAAAACCTATTTGTTTCCAGAAACTCTGGAAAGAAGCAAATATTAGCTTCCATAGTAAAGAAGTAAATTCCAGAAAGATATATTTCATAGAGAAATAACTGGAAAACCTTTTAAAATATCATTACCCTTAAAATGGGAATGTTGGACTAAACACCATTAATATGGATTCAATATTCAAAAAAGAAAAAAGATTAAAGGAAATAATCCCTTTATCTAAGAAACAACCTGGTTACGGAGACGGACCAGTTAAGTTTGGTGATCAAATGCAATATTTAATCACTGAAGAAGAAAGAGCTAGATATCATAGCTGGTAGAATGGATTTCAAGAAGAGATCTATTTAAGTACTAAGAAATTAATTCCTTCCAATAATAAATTGTGGTAAACAGATGACTTCACCACATATCGTTAAGAAGGGAAGATTACTTCAAATCAAACCCTTAAATCGTGATACCAATATTACACATTGGTTCTCTACGAATGAAGTCAATATCAAAAATGAGGAAGTTATTTTCATTTTGGGGGGCATCGAAAATTTAGCCACCTTTCATATTTTGTAATTTACAGCTTTCACCTAAAATGATGTGTGAGTAGTCCTCTCCTATAATGGAGATGGTAACACCATCTTGCTTATGTATTAGTTACCAATGAGTGTATGTATATATGTTTGTTTTGAATGAAATTTGTCTTTACAAATCCAATTTCTACATATCCCATGAGTCAGTTGTTTTGAGAACCTGGAATAGCTTGTGCGTCATCGGAAGAGTACCGCTCGGCAGGAGGCCATAGGGAAAGTGTCCATCGGCGTTGCTATTGGTGTGGGAGCAGAGGATATCCAGGGGATATGATGATTAAGGAATTGTTCCTATAGAATTTAGACAAATCAAAAGCAATAGTCATACACTTAGAAGAAGCTATATATGTGATGGTGCCATCTTCATTATAGATTTTAAATAATCAAAGGTACATTTTTTCCGCTTAATCAGCATAAACCCCCCATGAGAAATTTGGTATCAGAGCTTTGTTAAAAGTTCATTAAACAGTAATAATCCATATTATGGATAAAGATCCATTGGATCACGTGGTTCGTTGAATTTGATTTCTAGAAGATTTCTCAAACCAGGTTGTTTCTGGATTTTATTACAAATCCAACTTACTAACAGAGTATTGTTGCACATTGCTTCATAGATATCGAGTGAAAATTCATCCAACTCTGTGATCAATCTTTCTTGTTTTGATTGGTCTGAAGTGGCCATATCTGGGTGTGAACACAAAAATTGATTTTTGAGAGGAAAGGATTGCGAAGAGTCTGATTCTGTTTTTGGAAAGAGACGAAGAATTTGAAATTTGATTGAAAATAGTGTGAACAAGGGTTGAATAAATAGGTAGGATATACTGGCGGTTTGAGTAGTACAACTTTTCAAATTCCATGATGGTTTGGGTAACCGATGTATGCACTGTTCTGACAGTCGTGGGGTGTACACGCAATATTCTGACAAAAAGAAACTGCAGTAATTAAATGCGATATAACCACTGTCGCTTTTATCTTGTCAACCTTTGACTTAAGTTGACTGAGATAGAAACTGAGACTGAAGTCAGTTTTTAGAAGTAATTTTCAGTTTTCGTCAAATTAGTCAGTTTCAGTTTGAAATTGTTGATGTCAATGAGTAATCTGTTAAGTGAGCGCACCCAGCATAACAAAGATTAATCCCCTTGACGAATTTCTGGCTTAACTGATTTCAACTGACTTTTATTATACCTAATTCAGTTCTTAGTTTGGCAAATCTGTCTTTGTCCAATGGCTTTGTAAAGATATCTGCCAACTGATCTTCAGTAGGTACATAAAGAACTATGATATCCTTTTTCTCTGCATGATCTCTTATGAAGTGGTGACGTACATCAATGTGTTTTGTCCTTGAGTGTAAAACTGGATTATCAGTGATTGCAATTGCACTTGTGTTATCACACATTATGGGAATCATTCCTTCTTTTATCCCATAATCTCTTAATTGCTGTCTAATCCATAAAACTTGAGCACAACAACTTCCAGCTGCTATGTATTTAGCTTCAGCTGTAGAAGTTGAGATTGAGTTTTGCTTTTTGCTAAACCATGACACAAGTCTATTTCCTAGTAACTGACATGTGCCTGACGTGCTTTTTTTGTCCACTTTGCATCCAGCATAATTTGAGTCTGAATAAGATATTAGCTTGAATTCTCCTTCTTTTGAATACCAAATTCCAACTCCATCTGTATCTTTCAGATATTTTAATGTTCTTTTCACAACTGTGAGATGGCTTTCCTTTGGTTTTGACTGAAATCTTGCACATACACCAACAGTAAATGATATATCTGGCCTACTTGCTGTAAGATAGAGTAAGCTTCCAATCATCCTTCTGTAAAGTGTTTGATCAACATCTTTGCCTTCTATGTCTTCATCTAATCTGATGTTGGTCCCCATTGGTGTAGAAATTCCAATGGCTTTTTCCATACCAAACTTTTTGATAAGTTCTCTTGTATACTTGGTTTGGTGAATGAAAATTCCATCATCTAATTGTTTAACTTGTAATCCAAGAAAGTAAATCAATTCTCCCATCATACTCATTTAGAATTTGCTTTTCATCAAACTTGCAAATTTCTCACACAATTGTTCATGTTCCGATCCAAAAATAATGTCATCAACATAAATTTGGACAAGTAGAGTATTTTCACCATTTTTCATTCTGAACAATGTTTTGTCTATAGTCCCTTTTATGAATCCATTATCTACTAGAAACTGAGATAGAGTTTCATACCAAGCTCTTGGTGCTTGTTTTAGTCCATAAAGAGCTTTCCTTAGTCTGAAAACTTTATCAACTTGATCTTTGATTTCAAATCCAGGTGGTTGTTGAGCATATAATTCTTCTTCAAGAATTCCATTCAAGAAGGCGCTTTTAACATCCATCTGGTAAACTTTGAATTTCTTATGAGCTGCAAAGGCAAGAAATAGTTTGATTGCTTATAATCTTGCAACTGGTGCGTAGGTTTCATCAAAGTCTATGCCTTCTGCTTGAGAGTATCCTTTAGCTACAAGTCTAGCTTTGTTTCTGATGATATTCCCATCTTCATCAAGTTTGTTTCTGAAAACCCATTTGGTTCCAATGATATTCACATAAGCTGGTCTTTCTACCAATTCCCATACTTGATTTCTTTCAAACTCATTCAGTTCTTCTTGCATAGCTAATATCCAATCTGGATCTTTCAAAGCTTCTTCTATTTCCTTAGGTTCAAATTGAGATAGAAAACATGCAATCATTGCATCTAGTCGATGTCTTGTCCGAACGCCAGTTTAAGTATCACCAATAACTTGTTCTTCAGGGTGATCTCCCATCCATTGATACGTGGGTGTTTGCATCAAAGGATCTATATTTTGTTCGACTGATTCTTCAAGAGCTGGTTCTTGAATTTCTTTAGTTGGATCTGAAACATGTAGTTCAGGTGTGGTTTGTTGAGTAGTTGGAAACTGAGACTGATCTGGATCTGAACATTCTGAAATTTGTAGTCTTCCAATGTCAGCAACAACTGATTCTGGTGAGACTGGTAACTGAGACTGAGAAACTGGTTATGGTCTTTCTTCAGTTGTTTCACCAGGGAAGTTTGGTTCATCAAATACCACGTGTATTGATTCTTCATGCTTGAGTGTCCTTTTATTTAGTACTCTAAAAGCTTTTCTGACACTTGAGTATCCTAGAAAAATTCCTTCATCAGCTTTGGGTTGAAAAACATGAAGTTGATCCTTCCCATTGTTGTGTATGAAACATTTGCTTCCAAAAGCATGAAAGTAGGAAACATTTGGTTTTCTTCCATTCCAAATTTCATAAGGGGTCTTCTCATGCCTTTTATTCATGAGAGCTCTGTTCTGTGTGTAACAAGCTGTGTTAACTGCTTCTGCCCAATATCTTTCAGGTAGTTTTGCTTCATAGATCATAGTCCTTCCTGCTTCTTTAAGTGTTCTGTTTCTTTTTTCAGCTACACCATTCTGTTGAGGTGTTCCTGTGGCAGCAAGTTGGTGTAAAACACCATTTTCTTCACAATATTCAATAATCACACTATTGAGGAATTCAGTTCCCTTATCTGATCTTATCTTCACAACTGATACTCCTTTCTGATTTTGAAGTCTCTTTAGTAATTCTGTAAGTCTTTGCTTGGTTTCACTTTTCTTGGTTAAAAAGATTACCCAAGTGTACCTTGAAAAATCATCTACTACCACCAATGTATACTTCTTTCCACTGATACTAATTGGTGTAATAGGTCCAAATAAATCCATGTGTAGTAGTTCTAGATGTCTGGTTGTTGAATGCTGAGACTTGGTCTTGAAACTTGCTTTTGTTTGCTTTCCTTGTTGGCAAGCATCATATAAGCTGTCCTTCTTATATGAGATTTCCGGTAGTCCGATGACTAACTGTTTCTTAACAAGTGTGTTGATGTCATCAAAGTTAAGATGACTCAGTTTCTTGTGCCATAACCAACTGATTTCTGATTTGGTATGCACAAGCAAACAAGTTTCAGTAACGGCTGTTGTCCGGTCTACTACATACATATTCTCTTTTCTTCTTCCGGCTAAAACAACTTGATAGGCTAATTCGCTGACGACAACGCAGAAGTCTTTATCAAAAGTAACTTTGTATCCCATATCATAGAATTGACTGGTGCTGAGTAGATTGTAGTGATGAATTGACTGGTCCTTTTATTTCCAATAACTGTCTAGGCGGGTTAGCGGTATGTGGTAACTCTCAATATCGGCAGTTCTAGTTCTTTATGCGTATGGGCTATTATGGACCAATTAAGGAGGGTAGCTTGCGTATGGATTGTCTACTGCCATTGTCGGAGTAGATAGGAGTAGGAATTGCACCCGTAGCTGATAAATATGATAAAACGCTCACGATTAATCTAAGGAAATTATATGGGGAAGTAAACATAACGATTAGCTAATCCAAGTTAGTAGATCGGTGAGGAGAGGGAAAGGTATACCATGTTTGTATTCTTTTTATGTTATTGTTGGTCAATGACCGCTTTTATGTTGCTTCTTAACTAGGTTAGAATCGTTTATATGTATAAGTTGCATTGTCTCTGTGGGATCGACCTTGACTCGCATTTACTATACTGCGATGTACCTAGTATTCTTGCTAGTAATATCGACGTTAGTGACTTACACGCGATCACAACTCTGATTGGTTGTTTTAGGAAATTGTCCCCTCGTAAATCATCCACGATGGTGCGTACATCTGCCGGAATTAACATGCATGAACTTTGTGGATTGCTTTCTTGAATATAAGATTCCATGAGATAAATATAACGGGACCATCAGATTGGTTAAAGGTATGACCTTTACCTGGTCATCAATGTTTGCGTTGCTTTTTTATTACAACAATAATATTAATGATGGTACAAGGTGCGGGTATAAAGCATGACCTTTTTGATCTGTTTTGCCCTCAGACCTTGAACGATCTGTTTTGCCCTCAGACCTTGAACGATCTGTTTTGCCATGGGATTTTGAACGATCTGCTTTTGCCATTGGATCTCGAACAAAGTTGTAAGTAGGAAGCCCTCATTCTAGCGCCATTTGACGATTCCAAATATCGTCGATGATAAGTCCAGGGCCATTCTCCTAAAGACAACCTGCACAAGCTTCAAGAACACGATAAAAACGATGAAAAAGAGGGGGTGTTTTTTGTGGTGGTTTAGACTGGACTTGAGAAGATGTTTCTCAAGCTGCCTACGTATCCAATGCGTGAATTGGAATCAAGTCTTCGTAGTTCCTTAGAGATGATTTATATAGATGAGTGTTATGCCCTAAGGTGGCGTGGGCCTTGTCCTTGTTGGGCCTGGATTTCGTGTTCCCTAATGTAAACATAGCTACGATTTAATCTTCTTAATTTTAGGAGATAATTATGGACATACTTGACTGCCAGAATCAGAATATTAAATATGAGGGATTCTTCCCATATTTATCCGTTTATCACACTCGTGGGAAATACGATTGAGGAGTAACTTTGGCCGACTTAGACGGCCCGAGCTGAACTGGCTGAATCCTTCTGTGTTTGGGCCGACCTACGGAGTTCAGGGAAGATAGCCGAGCTGGGATTAGCTCGGATTCTTGCGTGCGTAAGAGGTTTGGTCCGAGATGGACTTGACCCGACCTATAGGGTCGGGCAGGGACATGTTTGATCACAAGTACAGGTCGACCTGGAGGGGTCGAAAGAAGGTGACCGAGCTCATTAAGCTCGGGTACTGTGGGTTCTGGCCCTTGATGGAGGCTTTTCTCTATCTTATTTATTATTGTGCTGTATTGAGGTGACACGTGGGTAAAATCAATTTTATGCATCGTCACCAACCAAACATGGTGGTTGGATTTCATCAATTATAGTATGCCCCTCCTTAATTACCTTTATTTTAACGTCGTTCTAGAATTTCCATATTTAGGCACATGGTCCGGTTTTTCGGTTTTCAACCATTTTTAAACCAAACAATTTTTACGGTTTCAAAATTTACAAACCAAAACCGAACCATAGCTAGGTAAAACTATTTTATCCGGTCCGGTTTGGATTGACTTGATTACAGTTTTTTCCGGTTTTTTAGTCCTCTTTTTTTACAAATAATTCACTGAAAGGGCATTATCACGGTTTAACGAATTCATGTTATTATTTATACGACAATCATACAATATTCTCATTCTCCATCAACCATACACCATAACTCGAATGTCACTGGGTCCTCTCTCTCTGTGTCTATCTATCTATCTATCTATCTATATATATATGTGTGTGTGCGCGCGCAACATTATATTATCATATTTTCCAATTAAGATGATCATATAAAATCATGTAAACTGTTTTATTTCATCATGTCATAGGTCCTATTAGGATGGACATCAAACTACGTGTGTGAGGTAGTTTTGATTGAAGTATTAATAGATCATGGACTGAGATATTAGTTATTTATATGTAGTGATATTTAAGAGGGACCAACGAAAAGTCGGTTCACTGTGGTGGTCAGTTCTCACAATGTACTAACAAAAAGTCGGTTTTGCTGTGGTGCACAGGTAGAATGGTACACGAGTGGATTGGTGTGGTGCAAATAAATGCCCCCTTAATTAATAGTGCCGATATTCACACACACACACACACACACACACACACACACACATATATATATATATATATATATATATATATATATATATATATATATATATATATATATATATATATATATATATATATATATATCCGGTTCCGGTTTGGTCCAGTTTTTATCTTAGAAAACCAAAACCAAATTGATTTTTATGGTTTGATTTTTTACAATACATAAACCAACCAAAAAACCATGGTTTACGCATTTTCGGTTTGGACCGGTTTGGTTGGGTCAGTTGGTTTGGTTTCTGGTTTTTTTGTTCACTCTAGAGATCCCCACTTCTTTTTAAATGCGACAAACTAGGTGGGGCTCTCTAGGCACTCTATAAAGCTCACATATTGACCCAAAGAATACTATTACCTCCGTCCCAAAATGTAAATCCTTTTAAGGGTATTTCACACAGATTAAGAAAATTGGTTAAATTAGTTATGTGTCATTAAATTTTGATGGAAAAGTCTAAAATAACCTTTGACTATTATTAATGTAGATTAGTAAAAAATGGGTGAATAGATAATAAATGAGGGGTAAAAATAGAAAAATGTAATAATGCTTCATTGGTTATTTAAATGGACTTACATTATGGGACAAAACAAAAAAGCTAAAATGACTTATATTTTGGGACGGATGTAGTATTATCGGTAGTGATACACGCACAACACATTTATGCACAACATGTGCACAACACATGATCCCACCATTGATTATGGTGAGATTTAAATCAATTGATGTGTCCCACACATTATTAATAATGAGATCATATGTAGTGACAGATGTGCAAAAAGTGTTGTGTATGTATCATTTTCCTACTATTATACTATCATGTTATTGAGGACAAACCTTATAAAAAAAAATTAGTGATACATCCACTACTTTTTCTACCACAACGTGTTACACAACAGAATCAACATCACATATTTTATTAGGAACCGTCACAATAAATAATTGCACCAAACATATAGTGGTTTGTGTCATTTTCCATAAAAATATCGTCACCCAAAAAAAGCACCCACGGTGCTATCATGATCATTGCAACTTTTTTTTATTTTATTTTAAGAATACATTGCACCTTTACATACACTTTTAAAAAATCAAAAGAAAAAAAATTACATTTTTAATAAATAACTATTTACTTTTTTTTTACACTATTAAAAAAGTTGAATTGGGCATCCAAGCAAAAGAATACTTGTGTGATGTCTCCATACGTGTGGAGACACCGTATGTTTTAATATGAACTATATATTTTTATTATGTATTAAAATTGTGTCTTTCTGATCGTTTCACTCATCACTTCACCTCAAAATCCTCTCTCCTGTAACGCCCCGTTCCCGGACACCGAGTCCTTATCCGGAAATCGAAACGTTCGGCACGCATAATATTAAATAAATAATATTACACGTAAGCCTCTACTACGTCGTATCAAATAAAAGCAAACGGAAGCTAAAAAGACTCGGGTAATTTTTTTTAAACATCTCAGAATAGAAATTCAAGAACTAGAGAAGGAAATGTAAAGTTATTACATTCGAAACAAAACCAACGAATCCCAAAACAAGATACGAATTCCAAAGTACTAAAAGTAAACTACAAAATCCAATAATAATCCAAATCTAGGAAATAAATAAAGAAATGAATAATAATTAATCAAAGTCTTCAACTCCGGCGTCCTCAAACGTCGTCATCAAAGTTCTCCTCGAACTCATCATTTACCCGTTCGTCTTCTCTCCCCCAAACACATAAATAAACATGCATTTGAGGTAAGTACAATGTACAAAGTAAGAAGTAGAAGCTACAATATAATTAAGGTTTATTATTAAAAGATTTGCCTTACTGAGACCGACTCGATCTAGGGTTCACTACATGCCCATCGACACGTCGTGACTATACGTTTCTAACTTAGCTTATCTTTGTTACATCATTACTCAAGGACACAATGCATGGTGAAAATTCCACCACGAGATGTACTTGCCAACTACGGTGATTAGTACCGGTAGTCCCGGGATCTCCCCGGTATGCATATACGTTCGATGGATTTCCTCCACTACCCTTCACCTTTTGAGCCGTAGCGTTGTCCACCTTTTATGAACGTATCACATCGCCGATTTGAATCGCGTCTAACCAAGAATAGATGACGTTTTAGCTTTTACTACACTTATGTAATTATTAATGTGAATTAACTAGTCACCTAAGTGTTTTCGAATAATACTCCCTTATCACTCTACTCCCTCACTAAGACAACTAGACATCACATCCTATCAATTACACGTACATTGATGAACCCTAGTTCATCAAAGCACAAGCCCTTTCATGCCCTTCCGACGGATCCGAACTTCAACTCCCTTTAAGAGTACATTCGGTGTTTTAACCGAACGAATCGAAACTCAATCGGGGCTTGTTCATATTCAATTAATGTTATTTAATCATGAATTAAGGTTTAAAATTCAAAACATAGCTTAAAACAACATTACATAGAAATCGGGGCAATGCGTGCGCATTACTCGGAATGCGTGCGCATCCCCGCCGCACTTATTCTAAGCAATCCCGCATCGTAATGCAGTGCGTATTGCTAGCCAATGCGTACACATCCTACGCAAAAAAGCCCTAAAACCTATTTTCCAACCCTTAACGGTCTCTACTCGAATCTAAACATCTTGCACATGAATTATAGCGAAAAAACAAGAGAAAAACATGTCTTTTAAGATCCAAAACAAAACTTAATCCTTAAACATCATCTAAGCTTAAAACTTGATGCAATATGCATCCAAAACATGATCTATTCTACTCTAAACCACAATTAGATTGTAGGAAGAGCTTCTTACCTTTAGCAAGCTTATTCCAACAAAGAAAACTCGAGAAACAAGAAGCCTAAAACCGATCTTTCTCTTATCAAAGCTTCAACTTTCGCAATCAAAACGTTGCCTTCTTCACAACGATTCCGGCGCTCTACTCGATCCGAAAACCGTCAAGAATTGCTTTAACAAATGTACGATTGAAAAACTCTCACCCCTAATTTTTGGCTCACACACGCAGAGTATATGGAGGTGGAGAAAAATCGATTTCTAATAGGTTATAAGAATTGTGGGGATTTATTCTCCTTAAATAGAAAATCCCAAAAAAAAGATAGAGATCTTATTATCTTCCTTTATAATAAGATAAATCCCAAAAAAAAAGGATAAAGATCTTATTATCTTCCTTTATAATAAGATAAATCCCAAAAAAAAGGATAAAGATCTTATTATCTTCCTTTATAATAAGATAAATCCCAAAAAAAAGGATAAAGATCTTATTATCTTCCTTTATAATAAGATAAATCCCAAAAAAAGGATAAAGATCTTATTATCTTCCTTTATAATAAGATAAATCCCAAAAAAAGGATAAAGATCTTATTATCTTCCTTAACTATATACATATATATATTTCGAAATATACATATATAATTTAACAAATACTTAAACTCCGAATAAAAGGAACCGAACCCAATATTTCGTTTTCGCAAAATGACACGTCCGCCCTTTCCCGAAAATCGGAATATTACATTCTTCCCCCTTAAAGGAGTTTCGTCCTCGAAACTTAAAACATACCCGGTAAGTCCATAAAATCTCGGGAACTCGCCGATCATATCGTCCTCAACTTCCCAAGTAGCTTCATCCGGTGAATGATTGCTCCATTGCACCGTAACTAAAGGAATCAACCGTCTCTTAATCATCTTTTCCTTCCGGTCCAAAATTCTCGGTCGGTGTCTCATCGTACGAAAGATTATCCCGGAGACCCTCCGGATCAACGTAGTCTCAATATCCGTCTTGGTCAAACACTTCTTTAACATTGAGACATGAAACACGTTGTGGACTCTCGACATGGATTCGGTAACTTGAGTCCGTAAGCCAAAGGTCCAATTCTTTCTAGAATCTCAAAAGGTCCAACGTACCTAGGGCTTAGCTTTCCTTTTTGTCCAAAACGTTTCACTCCCTTCATTGGTGAAGCTCGTAGATACACTCTTTCACCAACTTCAAACTCAAGAGGTCTCCTTCTAACATCTGCCCAACTCTTCTCGTCTATCTTGAGCCGCCTTCGCATTCTTCTTGACCAAATTTGAACCCTTTCTTTAGCTTGCTCAACCAATTCTCGGCCCGGTGATTTGTCTTTCCCCGACTTCATCCCAAAACAAATGGGTGTTCTACATCTTCTTCCATATAATGCTTCAAACGGTGGCATGCCAATACTTGCATGATAACCGTTGTTGTAAGCAAACTCCGCTACCGGTAGGTAATCATCCCATGATCCACCTACTTCCAACACACAAGCTCTCAACATATCTTCAAGTGTTTGGATGGTTCTCTCGCATTGTCCATCCGTCCGAGGATGAAAGGCCGTACTCAAATCCAACTTGGTTCCAAAAGCCGCTTGTAAACTTTTCCAAAACCGACTGACGAACCTCGAATCACGATCCGAAACTATCGAGATAGGTACTCCGTGTAACTTCACTATATTATCCAAGTATAGTGTCGTCATTTTCTTCAAGGGCATATCGACCTTATATGGTAAGAAATGAGCGGATTTTGTCAATCTATCCACAATCACCCAAATCGCATCATTACCGCCTCTCGTCTTAGGTAAACCGGTGATAAAGTCCATAGTGATCTTATCCCACTTCCATTCTGGGATATCCAATGGCTTAAGCATTCCTCCCGGTCTTCTATGTTCCGCTTTAACCTTCGGCAAGTATCACACTCGCAACGAACTTGGCTATCTCCAAGCTTTCATCGAGGGCCACCAAAACCTTTCCTTCAAGTCTCTCGTACATTTTGGTAGCTCCTGGATGAACTGCGAAAGCAATCCTATGTGCCTCTTCCATGACTCTCTGTCTTAAATCACCAACCTTAGGCACACACAAACGATCCCGGTACCAAAGATTGCCATTCTTATCTAACACATATCCAACCGTAGGCTTTTCCCTTGCAACTCGCTTCAAGTCAACCAACACTCGGGTCTTCATCTTGCTTTTCCCGAATGTCATCCATCAACTCGACCTTGCTAACAATGGTGCCATAAACTCGTCGGTCTTCAATCCGATCAAAGCTTCGGATTCTCAACCCATCTAACCTTTCGCAACGTCTTCAACACTCGATACCGCAAACACCGGTTTTCTCGCTCAAGGCATCGCCACTACATTTGCTTTACCCGGATGATACCGAATCTCCAAGTCATAATCCTTTACGAACTCCAGCCATCTCCTTTGTCTCATATTCAGATTTTCCCGGGTAAAGAAATACTTCAAACTCTTGTGATCGGTGAAGATCCCGGCCTTAACTCCATACAGTAGTGCCTCCAAGTCTTTAGGGCAAACACTACCGCTACCAACTCTAAGTCATGTGTTGGGTAATTCTTCTCATGCACCTTCAACTCGTCGGGATGCATAAGCAATTACCTTCCCTCCCCGCATCAACACACAACCTAAACCTTGTCCCGAAGCATCCGTGTAGACATCATAATTATCAAAGATCTCCGGAACTCGCCAAAACTGGGCCGTAGTCAACCTCTTTTTCAACGTCCGAAAAGCATCTTCACACTCACCGGTCCACTCGAACTTCACATCCTTTTGAGTGAGCCGGGTAAGTGGTGTAGCTATCTTTGAGAAGTCTTGTACAAACTTCCTATAATAGCCGCCCAAACCGAGAAAACTTCTAACCTCTCGAAACGGTAGTCGGTCCGGACCACTTCTCAACCGCTTCAATCTTCGCGGGATCAACCTTAATGCCATCTCCGTAAATGACATGACCCAAGAAACTCACTTGATTCAACCAAAAGTCGCACTTCGAGAATTTGGCATACAACTCGGTTCTCCTTTAATGTATCCAAGACTATCCTTAAGTGTTCTTCATGTTCCTTCTCATCCTTAGAGTATACAAGGATGTCATCTATGAACACTATCACAAACTTATCCAAGTATGGCATGAAAACACGCCGCATTAAATCCATAAATGCGATGGGGCATTAGTGAGTCCAAAAGGCATAACTAAGAACTCATAATGTCCATACCTCGTACCGAAAGCCGTCTTTGGTATATCTCGCTACCTTGATCTTCAATCGGTGGTATCCCGATCTAAGATCAATCTTAGAAAACACTCTCTTGCCTTGCAACCGGTTAAACAAATCATCAATCCTCGGCAAAGGGTATTTATTCTTGATGGTCGATTATTCAACGCTCGATAGTCTATGCACATCCTCATGCTACCATCTTTCTTCTTAACAAACAACACCGGGGCTCCCCAAGGCGAAGTACTAGGCTGAATTATATTCCTCTCAAACATATCCTTGAGCCGTGCTTTCAACTCCTTCAATTCAGCCGGTGCCATTCTATGGGTGCCTTAGCAACTGGTGCCGCTCCTGGCATCAACTTGATCTCGAATTCTATCTCTCTATCCGGCATGTTTCCCGGTAACTCTTCTGGAAACACTTCGGGGTATTCCTTGACTACAGGGGTCTCCTCTAACTTAGGTTTTACCTGCTCCACATCAATCGCGTACAACAAGTAGCCTTCACAACCTTTCTGACAAGCCCTTATAGCCTTAACCGCTGAAATTATAGGGTGACGCTTCTTACTAGGCTTGTAAATGTTACCTTGATAAGTCTTATCTGATTTTCCCGGTATCTTAAAGGTCACTCTCTTTTCTCTACAATCCAAGTGGACGAAATTCTCGGATAGCCAATCTATTCCAAGAATCACATCAAAATCCGAAAAGTCCAAAACCGTAAAGTCACTCTTGCAACAATACTTTCCAACTCGAACCTCTACCAGGGGTATCAACTTGGTTACCTTAGTCACCTTCCCTAAAGGTGTTGTTATCTCCAAAGTATTTCTTAAAGGTTCCATTGGCAAGTTAAGCTTCTTAGCTATCTTAGTTGACACAAAAGTATTAGACGCTCCCGTATCAAACAACGCCGTAATCGCTAAGTTGTCTAATATTATTGTACCTAGGATGTAAATTCATTTATTTAAATACAAATACAACATGATTTAAATCGTGCTATAAAAGTACTCAAATAAATTAAATTAAACAAAAAGGTACCGAAATAACATTATCGTCCGGTTCTCGCTATCTCGATCCACCGCAAAGACTCGAACCGGGCGACTTGGGCCGCCTTTCCCACTTCCTTGCTTCGGAATATTCGAACTCCCTTTCGTGGGACACATCTTGGCAAAATGTCCTAAATCTCCACAAGAGTAGTAGCAGCCTCCCGTATTAGCCTTACACTCACCCGAGTGATTCCTCGTTGCACTTAGAGCATAAAGGTGCTCCGGTGGGTGGCTTACTCGCCGTAGGGGCCGTTGTCTTCTTGAAATTTTGTTGGGGTGCTCCCCGGCTATTGCCCCGGCTTGTTCCAAAATTCCTCTTGCTCCCGATAACAACGGTGGCCTTCTTCCCGAATGTCTCAACCTCTAAGGCCTTATTCAACAACTCACCATGTTCTTGGCCGTGAAACCCAACATGCCGCATCAGATCCGATACGATAACCCTTCCTTGTATAGGGCCATCTTCCTCTCTTCTACCTTCATCAACTCGGGGTAGAATCTTCCCAATTCGTTAAACTTGTTGGTGTATTGTGATACTTGTCATGTAATTACCTTGCTTATGCTTTAGAAATTGACTTGCCATGTCCGTCCGCACCGTTGCCGGAAAATACTCATTATAGAACATTGCCTTAAAGCTTTCCCAATCCGTCACTTTACCATTACTCGCTTCCGTATAGCATCTATCCATGCTTCACTCGCACCCAAAAGGAAACTAACCGCCAACCGTGCCATCTCGGTCTCGTGGACATGTATGTTCCTACATGCCTTCTCAAAACTCCTTATCCACTCTTCGGCCTTCGAATGCTCGACATTCCCAAAGAAGTCTTGAACTTTGTTCCTCCTTAATCTCGTATACCGCCAATCGGTGGTGCTTGCTCGTGTGCCGGTCTAACTCGGGGCTTGTGGATAAACCTGGAGGGTATTCAAAAGGTATCTCTTGTCGTTGAAACCGGGGTTGATGTAAACCGTATGGTGGGTAACCAAGACCTTGTTGATGGTCAAAACAGGGGGAGGTGGTACAAGAGGGTCGGGGAGTATGACCCACCTGGAGGAGGGTAAAAGGTCCGATGCCGCCGATGAGAAAACACCGGTGGGGGGAAGGGTAGCTCACCGCTGGGGGATAGATACTAGTTGCGGGGTACGTAGATCGGTGGAATGTCTCCCACTACGTGACTCGTATAGTGCTTCTCCCGGTTCTCCATAGATGTAGTTGTACCTTGGTGGAGGGTGACTTACGGTGGCGGTACTAAACCCACCGGAACGTCACTTACCAAGGAAAACTGAACCGAACTTCCCACATGCCATTGTGGGTGTTGCTCCTGATGAGGTCGCGGTGACAAACTCCGCTGAGATCGTGGTGTAGGGGTTGCAGTATGAGGGGGTGGAGTGGGGCTCGGGTGAGGTGAAGGATTCTGCCTCACGAAACCGCCTCTAACAACTGGCGTAGGACTCTCTCGACGTACTCCTGAAGCTTCTGCACCCGCTCCGGTTCTCGTGAACACCATCCTGATGATCAACGAAAACCAAATCGTTACTAAGAGGTCTAAAGAGAACTTATCTTAATAGAAAGAAAGCCTAAAAGACGCTTCTCTCTGATACCAACTGTAACGCCCCGTTCCCGGACACCGAGTCCTTATCCGGAAATCGAAACGTTCGGCACGCATAATATTAAATAAATAATATTACACGTAAGCCTCTACTACGTCGTATCAAATAAAAGCAAACGGAAGCTAAAAAGACTCGGGTAATTTTTTTAAACATCTCAGAATAGAAATTCAAGAACTAGAGAAGGAAATGTAAAGTTATTACATTCGAAACAAAACCAACGAATCCCAAAACAGTACGAATTCCAAAGTACTAAAAGTAAACTACAAAATCCAATAATAATCCAAATCTAGGAAATAAATAAAGAAATGAATAATAATTAATCAAAGTCTTCAACTCCGGCGTCCTCAAACGTCGTCATCAAAGTTCTCCTCGAACTCATCATTTACCCGTTCGTCTTCTCTCCCCCAAACACATAAATAAACATGCATTTGAGGTAAGTACAATGTACAAAGTAAGAAGTAGAAGCTACAATATAATTAAGGTTTATTATTAAAAGATTTGCCTTACTGAGACCGACTCGATCTAGGGTTCACTACATGCCCATCGACACGTCGTGACTATACGTTTCTAACTTAGCTTATCTTTGTTACATCATTACTCAAGGACACAATGCATGGTGAAAATTCCACCACGAGATGTACTTGCCAACTACGGTGATTAGTACCGGTAGTCCCGGGATCTCCCCGGTATGCATATACGTTCGATGGATTTCCTCCACTACCCTTCACCTTTTGAGCCGTAGCGTTGTCCACCTTTTATGAACGTATCACATCGCCGATTTGAATCGGTGCCTAACCAAGAATAGATGACGTTTTAGCTTTTACTACACTTATGTAATTATTAATGTGAATTAACTAGTCACCTAAGTGTTTTCGAATAATACTCCCTTATCGCTCTACTCCCTCACTTAGACAACTAGACATCACATCCTATCAATTACACGTACATTGATGAACCCTAGTTCATCAAAGCACAAGCCCTTTCATGCCCTTCCGACGGATCCGAACTTCAACTCCCTTTAAGAGTACATTCGGTGTTTTAACCGAACGAATCGAAACTCAATCGGGGCTTGTTCATATTCAATTAATGTTATTTAATCATGAATTAAGGTTTAAAATTCAAAACATAGCTTAAAACAACATTACATAAACCGGGGCAATGCGTGCGCATTACTCGGAATGCGTGCGCATCCCCGTCGCACTTATTCTAAGCAATCCCGCATCGTGAATGCGTGCGTATTGCTAGCCAATGCGTACACATCCTACGCAAAAAAGCCCTAAAACCTATTTTCCAACCCTTAACGGTCTCTACTCGAATCTAAACATCTTGCACATGAATTATAGCGTAAAAACAAGAGAGAAAACATGTCTTTTAAGATCCAAAACAAAACTTAATCCTTAAACATCATCTAAGCTTAAAACTTGATGCAATATGCATCCAAAACATGATCTATTCTACTCTAAACCACAATTAGATTGTAGGAAGAGCTTCTTACCTTTAGCAAACTTATTCCAACAAAGAAACTCGTAGAAACAAGAAGCTAAAACCGATCTTTCTCTTATCAAAGCTTCAACTTTCTCGCAATCAAAACGTTGCCTTCTTCACAACGATTCCGGCGCTCTACTCCGATCCGAAAACCGTCAAGAATTGCTTAACAAATGATTGAAAAACTCTCACCCTAATTTTTGGCTCACACACGCAGAGTATATGGAGGTGGAGAAAAATCGATTTCTAATAGGTTATAAGAATTGTGGGGATTTATTCTCCTTAAATAGAAAATCCCAAAAAAAAGATAGAGATCTTATTATCTTCCTTTATAATAAGATAAATCCCAAAAAAAAGGATAAAGATCTTATTATCTTCCTTTATAATAAGATAAATCCCAAAAAAAAGGATAAAGATCTTATTATCTTCCTTTATAATAAGATAAATCCCAAAAAAAAGGATAAAGATCTTATTATCTTCCTTTATAATAAGATAAATCCCAAAAAAAGGATAAAGATCTTATTATCTTCCTTAACTATATACATATATATATTTCGAAATATACATATATAATTTAACAAATACTTAAACTCCGAATAAAAGGAACCGAACCCAATATTTCGTTTTCGCAAAATGACACGTCTGCCCTTTCCCGAAAATCGGAATATTACATCTCCACACAAGTATTTCCTCCCAAACAGCCCCACCACTCCATTCATTTCGTATAATATGTAAAATAAAAACTCTATGTAAATCAAGAATTATGTTTTAGTAGTTCAATTTGTACACACAAAAACATTACATATTTTCTATAATCCCGTTTTTAGGCTGTCGTAAAAAATGTAAATTGAGATTTATAACACAATGAAACAATTAGCAATTAATCATTGTTGTATATCTCTGCGAATTTTTTTTAATTTTATTTTAATATTGAGCTATTCCCTTTGGTTATGTTTCGACACATTTAATCATACAAGGTAAAAACACAGCGTAGGGTGGAAACACAAATTAATTTGTAAAAATATATAGCAACAAATTTTATAACTATTGCACAACTAATTTTTAACGGTCTTTCAAAATTAAGTTAATGTGTTGGTATCATCATACATGGTTCATTAGCTGTCCGAAAAAAATTATGATGCAACAGTTATTTTCGGGTTATACCTAGTGGAGGGTTATGATTACTTTTTATTCTCTCTCTCACACACTCTAAGAGTGTGTAGGTGTGAGCTGGATTAAACTTGACCCTCAATTTGATATACCCGTTTGCACCATAATTCTTATCTGAGCGCTTCTACCTACCCACACATCTACTTATTAAATACTGAATGAATGTAGGTTGGAATTGTCAAATTATGATTCTATAGTAGTAGTATTTGATAGAGTCAATATGTGCTATAAATATATAAATAATTGACAACTTATCTATCTGCATAAATAGTTAAAGGTTGTGGAGGACTGCTTTTAATCTAAAATGGGAAAAGAGGACAAGAAAAAAAGATAGTGGTTGAGAAGGATAAAAACGCGCGTATTCTTACATACGTATTCTACGTGTTGTAGCGATATGTAAGTAACAATACGTAAGAATACGCGCGTTTTTATCATTCTCAACGATTATCTTTTTTTCTTGTCATTTTTTTCTATTTTGTATCTTATTTTATCCTTCTAGCCCGCGACCCACCGCATAAAATGAGTCATACACAAACAAACAAAGAACGGAAGATACTCACCACACATATATACATGAAGCTTATGTTGCGTACAACTACCTTATCATCAAAATATTGTGCTTACGACCAGTAATTTTATGGTGGTCCATGTGCAAGTTTTTGGATCATCAAGTCAGCACTTTCAAAGAGATATATTGGTGGAAAGATTTACAGGTAGGATTTCATTGGTGGAAGTCGAATTTCTATTGGTTGAGCACACCAAGTAGGATTTGGTCCTGGACCATAGTAAAATTTGTGGCTTAAAACCAAAATAATCATTTTATTATCATCTCATTAATTGATGATGTTATAGTAGTATTTAATTATATCGTTATCATCATTATAAACAATAATGTAAATATTTATTGCTATATCATTTATTTGTCAAATTTTTATAGTTAAACTTGTGATTGACATGCAATCAAAGAAACGAGAAGACAGATACGAAACTTACGTTGATTACAACGACTTTTTCTCTCTTTTTTTCTATTAGGAAACGACTTTATCATTCACCCAAATAAATAAAAAAAGAGTTAAAAGACTAATTCCTCTATGGCCCACAATACACATCTGCTGGACTAATCAAACGGCGAGACTCAAATGACTCAACCATAGCAAACGTCTCTTTACAAGCTTTTAAATCCCCCCGGAGATTAACACCGGCGGAAAAAACAGCCAAAAACTCGTCACCATAACACACAACAACGTCAACGGTGTCGAAAAGATCTTCGCCGGACAGAATCTACCCTTCACAGCTCTCTTGATATAAAGTTCAACAGCCAAAAGAATCCCATTAACGAGAAAGAAACACGTCATCTCTCCGGTTGGTTTCTGACGTCCGATGAGGTAAAGTATGTACTCATGCATTAAACCTGACGTCAGAAACGTCGCTATGACCGCCGGAACTGCTGCAAACTCTTTTCCGACAAACCGGGTCGAAAATGAACGGACCGGACGATAAACCGTGGGTCGTAGAATGTTTGAAACCATTAGATTCCATCTTTTGCCCCAGAAATCTTGTAAAGATGTAGCCAAGTAGGGCTCATCAAACTGTGGTTCTAAGTCCACATTCATAAACGTTCGTGTCATCGCTGCAACAATGACCAACAATAGCTCCAATGATACGTATATAATGACACAATACAGAAACAATGACCATATTGTCTGTATGCTCGAAATTTTTTCTGGATCCGCCGTTGCACCATGTCGACACAGTCGAAAACATGCAAGCAAGACAAGAACTTTTGGAAGGTAAATCATAATAGATTTGTGGCTTTTCAGTACAGATTTATCATCATTTCCGGAACTGGAAGGATAGTCTCGGAATTTGATAGGGAGGCAAGCTAAAGCAAGAAACCGAGAGAGAGAAAGTGGTGGGGAAGAAACTAGAGGACCTTGTCCAAAAGCAAAAAGGAGGAGTTTGAAATTTGCAAGCCATCCTATGAAAAAAGCGGTGGTGGCACCTAAGTAAAGGGTGGTTAGTTTGAGAGGGAGGAGGAAGAAGAGGAATGCTACCGGAATTATAGCCACCTGCCGGAGTTTGCCGGAGGAGAAATTCCGGCCAATTGAGTGACAATAGTAGAGGGATGCTAATACTACACTCCAAACAACTAGGAAGTTGTTTATCTCTCCTTCCATTTTGTGATAACTTTAATTAATTTCGCACCCTTAACTTTCAGATTATATATATTCACTCTTTGGAATAATATATGGATCACTCATCACTAGAAAGTGACATTTATGTGGTATTTTCTTTTCGAGAAAGAGAGTTTCAAATCAATCTTTTGCTTTTTGATATGTTTGATAAATATGATTAGCCATTATTTACTTTTCGAGATAAATTTATGTGTATCGTATATCAATGATTTCATTATAAATCAGGATTAAGACTTTGAACACTAATAATATATATATATATATATAATATATTTATTTTTATATATATATATATAAAAACGATTTATTTTTTATTTAGACATCAAAATTAGACATACATAACATGTTATTCATCACCTTTTCGAATAGTTGGTCTATTAACAAATTCTTTAGATCCTATTGGTATGACGATACCATGTTATAAATAGTTTTTCGTCATTTTAAAATTGTAACGCCTTCAGACCCTGAGTCGGGTTGTGTTAAATGAGTAATAAATAGTCCGGTCAACTGGTTAAACCGTTGTTTTCGCTTGGTTTAAAAGGGCTAACCTGAATTAACAAGACATTTATGTCTTACATTTATATGTGGTGAGCATTCTACTATTTTTTCTACGTAAGACATTATAAAAATTAGTAATAATGTGTGTGTGTATACCATGTGTGTGTATATATATAATGTAACATTTATGTCATGAGAAGAAAAAGTCACGAGAAAAGGTCGACTAAGTCCGTACATTGCACCGGTGTGCAATGAATAAAAATATATATATATATATACATGAGAAAATGTTGCAATGTGGGGTTGGCTTTTATTCGGTGCTGGGAGGACTTATTGCATTTTTATAACCCCACATGATCTAGTCAATTAATTGGATGGCACGCTAAAAGAATCTTGCTTCAGTCGGTGCCACATGGCACTAATTTTACGGTAGTCTTGGATCAACTTTTAAACCACCATGCCATCATTTTTAGTTGATGAAAGATTTTAAAAAGATGTTCTTTCTTTTCTTCTAGAAACAATGGTCAATCAAATATTTTTTCTATTTTTATTGATTGATGACCATCAACTAGATTTGGTCAATGATCAACCTAAAATTTATGTCCATCGAGAAATGCATTTTTGTGTGTAAATGATTCTTCGTTGTAACACTTTATTATATAAATATTATTTTAGGTACTTATGTATCTATTATTCTTTTCTAGAAAAGAATTATCTATTATTCTTCAAACGATAAGATTACCGTATGCCATTCATCTTATCAAATCTTGCTACACGTCCAAGCCTTCCCTCATCGGTAGTTGGAAGCTGCATTGAGACCGGATGTACAAGAGCATGTGGAGCCAAGAACGGAGCCATGTATACTTTTAGGGGGCTAAGTCCACCCGAACAAAATAATATTAAACTAAAAATTCTTGGTAGTCCAGTTTAATAAATAAAATATTCTTAATCCAAATTTATCCGATGAAATTTCGACATAGTATTATTAAATTTCATCCTAAGTCAAAATCCTGACTCCGTCCTTGTGTGGAGCTCAGCGTGTCGAAGCACATGATTAGCACGATGTTTGCTTCCCTTATTTTCATGTAACACACGATGTGTATGCGTAGTTAATTAGTCATCACCATAATTGATGTAACACGAACAAGTTTCGTCCCACAATTATTCTACACATTAATATCTACACCTACTCAATCACTAGCGTATGAATTATCGGTTGTTCCTAGCTAATTTAGTACTAGTTTAAATGATGTAGGTTGCTAGTATTATATTTAGAAAGAAAAAGAAATATGTAGAAGAATTATAAGTAGGAGTCACGTTATGTACCGTCTATTAGGAAAAGTTGTTTAACATTCATAACGGGGGCCAAATTTTATCTTAGTCCAACCACAAGTATAATTTGATGGTTCGGAACCAATCACAATTATATATTTCAATATGGTCTCTCATGTTTAGAAAATAGTACTAACACTTTTAAAATTTCTGATTGGTCAAAAGGGTGATAACATGTTGGTTCCGAAGTACCATAAAATCAATGTACATATAGTTTTATAGACTCTGTATTTATATATTATTTCATATATATTTTCGTGGGATTAAAATGAAAAGATTATTGTGGCGTACGACAATTATATATATATAACAAAAATGTTGCAATGTATAACTACTCAATCAACCACGTGTTGCTTCTACCCTTTAGCTTTAATTATTATACTAGTGCGTAACACTGTGCAAGGCACAGTGATTGCCCATTCCAGGTATATGCAACGTAGCAAATGCATGTAAAGGAGAGAAGAGGGTGGTTATATATAACATACATAGATATCTTACATTGTTGAAGTTGTTACTTCGGTACAAAACATCCACCATTAAGGTGTAGATAGCATAGTGCAACGCGTAATGCTGGTTTTTCGAAAAGCCGTAGACTAAATTTCAAGTCGTTAAGTACAAACCAAAAGGAGCTACATATTATCAATCATTAAGATTCATTGGAGTTTGATTCTTAATGATGTAATATGTTGTTGTTAAGCATAATAGAGTACTCCATTATCTATACATAGCTTCAAAAGTTTTTTTTGGAACTGGTACACAGTGGCATAGTAGTCAGTTGGTGTTGTCCTTGTTCTTAGCCTTCTTTGTTGGTGTGGTCTCTGTTGACTCAGTGCTTTGTTGTTGGGAAGTAGAAATATTTGTTGACGGAGGAGGCAGGGCATCTTCATCTTCGTTTGTTGATGGGTTTGTGGCTGCATCAGTTCCAAGTGCTTCGAAGGTTAGTGCTCGTTTGGCTCCAATTTGTTGATGGAGGGGTGTGGATGTAGATGCAGTCGGTCCGCTAATTTCTGCAAGCATGGCCTTGATGGTTGGTGTGAAAAGATGTTCTTCTGGAAGAGGTTGGGGTGGAGAGAAGGATGATTTGGTGTGAGTAGTAGGGGTAAGTTTTTCAGAAAGAGTTGTAGCAAGGGCAGTTGTTTGGTGTGGCTGTCCAGCCACATGCTGTGGCGTTGCTGATGACGATCCAGGGTGAACAGGTGCTGTAAGTTGTTCAGGAATGCTTGCAGCAAGTGTATTTGCCCGTTGTGCTAGTTCGTATTCATGAACTTCAGCTTCAGTATAGATTTTGATCAAAGGGTAACAACGCTGTCCGATGCCTCGACTGGTCTGATCATAGTATTTCATGAAACATATGACATGTTTTTTTGCAAGTGCATCATCCACTTGCCTTGTCAATGATTTACCCTGCATGGGGTGTCATAAGTAAATAAGGTGACAAATGAGTGAAAGAGTGACACGTAAACATATAGTAAAGTATTAACAGTAAGGAAACCTCTGCAGCAGCTAGCCTCAGTTCGTTGGTTGTGATGGGTAGTAGCTTGTCAATCTCAGGCGATCTGATGCTCGACTCGATAGTAGTAGTCCCATGGGTGAGGAAAACAGGGATGTCAAAGTTGCGGGGCGTTGACATGCATGTTAGTGGCAGGACATAATTTTAGTGACAAGAATTAGCGCATAGTGAAGTGTGAATGAAAGATGAAGGATACAAATTTATTGTCTTACCGGACGGTGACCTGGGTGTACTCTTTACAGTACGAGCACATTATCTTCCACTCGCTGTCCACGTCCAATTCTGTTAGGCATTTTTCGCAAGCCTCGTACCAAAGGCGTTCTTTCTTAGGCAAGTAAGCCAATGTTCCTTCAGTCCAGACTGCTTTTACCTGTTGTGGGTGCAGGTTGTTAGTAGAATCCGAAAAAGGAGTTGTATAAAGCTAAAAGGAACCGTCGAATTGCGTACAGTTTCAATGGACGAGACAGCAAAAGCCAGTGGCTGTATCTCAGCAGCGCGGGGGGGGGGGGTGGAATAGATAAGCTGGGTTTCTGTATGCTCCATTCTCAATCAGAGGCGTTATCTCAGTGGCATGAGAACTGTACTTGTTCCATGAGAGCACCAGGAGTTATAAACAACATAAGTACAGAGCTCAGGGCAGTGAACGAGTAGGCTTACCAGTCTTTCAAAGGGAAGGCTTCATTGAGTGGGGGATTCTCCATGATATAGTCACTTGTCTTCGTACGGAGCGAAAGACTTGCAATGGAGGATAGTAAGGTGAGCAGAGGCATGTTTCATGGTTGTTGGTTGTGTAGAGTGTTTGATGGTGTGGTATTTAGTTTGGAGCATGTGCTGTTTTTTTTAAGAGGGAATGGGCGGGAAGGCACGGCTGAGTGATGTGAAATAAAGTTAAATAGAAGATTAAAAAGAGACGGCACACGTTATGAAAGGGGAAGGATTAACATACTGTGATGTGTTGTAACTTTCAAGCCATATGCAATGATGAGTGTTGGGACTCTGTAGCGTGCGTAGACATTGACATCGAGTGTCAAATTGAACATCGTCCCAGACGCGCATAATGATTGGGATCTTTCTGGTCAAGGGTAAGAGGGAATAAGATGTTAGTATGCAAACATTTGATAAACTTCGCGATAGGTGCTATGCGTAAAGGATTAAAAGTGTTAGCACGTACTCTTCATTGATCAGGACACAGTCACGGTAAGAAGATGTGTGCTCGTGCTCTTGTATTGGTAAAGTGTGTACAACCAAGGCCTTGATACCTGCATCGATATGAAGGCTTAAATGGAATAATGAAGACGCATGGCTAACTTGAGGGGGTATGGATATTGTTTGTGTTGTGTGCGGTATGTGGAGGTTAATACTTACAAACTGTGCGTTCTTGATCAGCAAGCTGGTACAGGTCTTTGAAGTTGGTGCAGGGGAAAGTACAAGGCAGCGGAGGTGGAACTGACTCCACATATGGCTCGACAAGGTTCTTGCGTTGTAGAGTCCAGGTGTATGGGTATTCGAGCGTTCTGTAATTCTGTGGAGTTTCTTTCACGATTGCATTTGACACGTAGTAACGTTTGTAGGGGTGGAGGGTGTGATCGAAGAATTCAACATTTTTATCGTAAACCATAATGCACACTTTCGTTCCCTATTGGAGGAAGAAGGGTAAGAACATATTTAATGAGCTCGGGGAAAAAAAACAGAGACATTAAAAGAAATAATGGTACCTGTGTATCAGTGACCACATGGCTTCGGTTCAGTGGGCCATTTGCCCTTTTCTTGGGTTTGCGGCGTTCAATAACCTGAACGAGTACACACCATTTCATTGTCCGTGCCGGGGTAACTTGGTAGGCATGAATAGTTTTCCTTTCCATGTTGTGGAGGCTAAAGAAAGGTGACAAGCGAGTGTTAATGTGGATGGTTGATGCGGCACAGAACTTTTGATACATGTTTCTCTCAATCAACAGAGACGGGATAGTTAAAATGTGTGCCATAGTGGATGATAATGACTGTTCCATGGTACAGTGAGTGGAAGAAGTGCGGTAGTGTATTTCATGGTGGAGTGCAGGGGGGGTTCATGTATGTAGGTGAAGGAATCTACATGTTAACAGTTAGCTAACGGCGCAAAATTTCTTTGTAAACAACATTTCGTGTTTCAGTCTGGGTGGAGATAGTGGAGTTGCTGTTATCGATGAAAACTTTCACATTCGTGGCAATAGTTGCACGAGATAGCGCCACATACAGTTGGCCATGCGAGAAAACGTGCTCTTTAAGGTACACGCCCACAAAATCCAAAGTCTGTCCTTGTGATTTGTTTATTGTCATTGCAAAGCACAGGCGGACCGGAAATTGTGTTCTTTTAAAAGGGACGGGGCAGAATTCTCCTTTAGTTGGCTGAAACGGTATTCTAGGTATGAAGACTTGCTTACCCGTAAAATCTCCGGTAGCTATTTCAGCGTGGAGGACATTTTTGGAGAAGCTTCGGCAAAGTAAGCGTGTGCCATTGCAAAGTCCTTCGGTTGGGTCAATGTTCCGCAGCAAAATAATGGGTGCATTATTTTTTAGCATAAGTTTGTGCGGGGGTAAGCCATTGGGGGATAGACTGTTTATCATGTCTTCATACAAGGCTTGGTCAGATGGGTCTATGGTTTCATCAAAGGCAACGTACTCAACCTGTGGGCCTGGGAATTTGTCTATAATGATTCCATTGATTTCATCGACAATCGAGTTTTTTGTTGTCAGGATTGCTCTATTGAGGAACGGGGCTGTAATGCTTGCTTCTTCGGTAAGACTGGGGTAGACAACAGAAATGAAATCCTCTAACCCGATGGCGGGAGAAGGCGGAGTGTAGCAAATGTGGGCAGGTAGCACAGTAAGGTCTATGTCCTTGTATTGATTGGTGCCATCTCCTATGTTTAGGAGAAATTCAGTGAATTGTGGATCCAAACGGGCGCGCATATTTGTTGTAAGACGCAGTTGGGCAAGCTGTGGCCATAACGGAGACCTAATCAGTGATGCATTAATGGTCTCCGTTTTGCTGCCTTTAGCGACAACAGGTAAAGTTTGGCGGAAATCACCACCTAAGACGACAATTTTCCCGCCGAACAGTGAGTCAGTTTCCATCAGGTCTTTTAGCAAAGTATCAAGGGCTTCAACGGCAGATCTTTTTGCCATTGGAGCTTCATCCCACAGAATCAACCTAGCCTCTTTAATGAGTGCAGCCAAAGATGACTGCTTACTAATCCTGCACGATGTAGCATCTTCAAGCTCAATCGGGATTTTAAATCTAGAATGAGCGGTCCGTCCCCCGGGTAAAAGCGCAGCAGCTATACCTGATGTGGCGGTAGCTAGTGCTATGTGCCCTTTCGATCTTACGTGAGCAAGAAGGGCACGGTATAGAAAAGTTTTCCCAGTACCGCCTGGGCCATCAACGAAGAAAGCTTGTGGTTTGTTCTGGTAGATAGACGCAATTATGGAGTCGAAGGAGTGTTTTTGTTCATCGTTGAGGAGGAGTTCGGAAGCTAGGTCTGAAGTTGAGATTGGAAGATTCTTTTCCAAGGTCAGTTCTCGTGTGCTATTGTCGGACTGAATGGAGCTTGCCGAAAACGAGTCATGGCTTATGTTGTAATGGCGGAGGTCTTTACCCATACCGACTAAGTAGGAGTTTATCTGCTCAAGCACTTTTTTCCTTACTAAGTGGGCTGGGATGTTTGTTTGTAACTGGAAATCCAAGGACATATCAGGTTCAAATTTAGACCACAAGGCTGAAGGGTTATTTGGGCATGAGTGGACCAGTAAATCTGCGAACAGCTTCCTAAGAGCACAAGGCATGTTGTAAAGCACAGCCTCTGCCATACATTGTTCTTGGCTGTTATTTTGCTCCAACAGGCCGTGCTCTAAGGCTGCGTCACGGTATGTAGGGCAGAGATGACCATGTACAGTTCTAAGGGAGGTGTAGGATGTTGGGCAGCGCACCTTGGACAGCAGTAGGCGTAAGAAATATCGTTCTCCCTCAGATGGCTGAACTGTCACCATTCTACCAACTGAGTTAACGCGAGAACGTAGCTTCCATTTTTTTTTGTCTGCCAGCCAGACGAAGTGGTCTGGAAATTCAGAATAGAGGCAATTCTTTGTTTTCGCGGCAGAATCTGTTAGATTCATGAAGAAGAACTCAATAAGCATTGTGCGCTGGTTTGCTGGATTCGAAAGAACCGTGGATAAGAGTTCCCGGTGTTTGAAGGTGACAGGCTGATAGCCTTCGAGGTGAAGGTGCATTTGGATGACGGGTGGTTTCATTTCAGTAAGTGGAAAGCGGAATATGCGCCATAAAGATTCAGGGGCTGAGATCCACCGTCCACTTCTGTACTGGTCAATCTCATTAATCTGGCAACTATTGAAAGGAGGTTGGTCACGATGGTTCTGTGCTTCCACGTTGAATAGAATACGATCAGTGCCCTTGCATATATATTTATATATGTACTTGACAGCTTTGATCGTGGAACAGATCTCAACGTTCATATGACAATCAAACTTAGCTAGCAGGTAAGGGTTGTATGGCACAACCCAACGGTTGTCTAGCCAAACACCTCGGACTTTTTCTCTCATACCATTATCACGGCGGCGGTAGTTTGGGTATGCATCATCAGTTGTGTTTGTTTCACTGTAAAAAGGCTTTGGGTAGAAATCTTTGCATGTAGCATTTTTCTTCATGCATACATTCGTAGGATTCTGATAACCACAAGGCCCATGGAGCATGTGTTTTACAACCAGCTTATGTAAGTGAGGGTATTTAATCTTGTCAGGGATTTCGGCACAGACAAACGCGTCAAATTCCTCCGGCCTATGTAACTTAAACCGCGACTGAAGGATAAGGAGAAAATGGACATGGGGCAGGCCTCTTTTCTGGAATTCAACGACATATGCCACTTTCCCGAATACATGTTTTTTGAACAGCTCGTCCTTCAATTCTTCCAGTTTAGCTCTAAAAACCCTGCAAGCAATATCAGGCCTATCTTGAGTGAGTTCACTATATTTCAAATGCTCTTTGATCTCTGGCCAGTTAGGATTACATGTCATAGTGAGGAAAATATCAGGTTTCCCAAATTTCCTGACTAAAGACATAGCGTCTAGGTATTTCTTCCGCATGTGGCGCGGGCCACCTATGAAAGTAGCAGGCAGAACAACGCGCTGACCTACCTGAGCGCACGCTGTTTCACCGGCGGAGAAGGCGTCAGCAACACCTTGCAGCAATTCGTGCCTGATGTTATCCTGTTGGGACCTGAAATAGTCAAGTCTTTGGGTCTCCAGCTTGACAAACATGTCTACGGCATACTGCTGAAATAGCCGTCCGAAATGGAGCAAGTACGAATGGTCAGATTCCCTGATTTGGAATCTGTAACAGTAGTATTCGCGTATGGAGATGGAGTTAGGATCCTCAACAGATGAATTCATTGTATTCTCTTCATGATCCAACAAGGACTGAGCATCTGACACAGCCATGGGATCCAATGCTGTGTTTGTGTAGGTAAATCTGTTCCTTTTTCTGCCTCTTTTTGCCAGGCCTTGTTTTGGTATACCTTGGTGCCAACCAAGCTGACCATAGGGGAAGAGCAGTGGGTATTGAAGTGGATCGTAGCAGCCGTAGTAGTATTGTATGCTGTGAGCTTGGCCACTAAGGGTGTAGATCTTAATACTTCTATGATGGTTTTCAGTACCATCGACCAAGATGCCTGCAACTTGACTGACAGAAGGTTTGTTATACGTACGTTGGTCGACCCCTGGGGTACAATACAAAACAATAGCGTGGTCCTCGAGGTTAGTTTCATCCCTTAGGCTTCTGAAAAAACGTGCATAAGGATTTTGTTGTAGGACAATAAGGATTTTTTGGAGAGATAGCTCGTAGAGCCTAGGACACTGTGCCAATCTATTCATGATCTCATGCTCAGTATCGTGAAGGTAAAACTGCAAATTCTTAGCAGTGTTATCCTCACTTGACAAAGGAGGCATGAAGTGGTATACCTGGCCCTGAACGCGGAAAGTGTAGATGCCTTTATTCCGCCGCGACAGATCATGGTCATAATTTGCTCCCAAGGAAGTAAAAGCTAGGTGGTTATTATAGGTTCTTATGCACGACCTAAAATGCTTTGACTCATCGGAACCGGAGACCAACAAATCAACAAGAACAGCTGGGAGGGGAGTAGTCACAAGGACAATATCGCCACCATTACAGCAGGAGGTCAGAGGTTCGTGGGCAAACCTAACTGCCCCACACGAACAACACTTGTCTACGGGAGGTAATTTGTCTGGTACATACGGTACGTTGGCAAATGCATCTGCTGGGGGAAGGGCTGTAGAAGGCGGGGTTTTTTTTTCTTTTTGTGGCTTTTCCTGACAACAGCTGTAACAGCAGAAGGTAAAGTGTCAGACGTAGACGGAATAGCCATCGGGGCATGATTTCTGATGTTCACGAAACTGCATGCACTTGGATTAGAAGGCAAGGCAGGCGTAGATGAACCAGGCGCACAGCACAAAGGCGAGGAAATGACTACATCATCATGTCCAACTTGATGTGCAGAATGCAGGCTGTTTGACGGGGAACATGGGGAAGAACGAGTACGGGAACCATGGGGAAGAAGTGAAGATGGAATAAGAACCGGACAGGCATAGCCAGCTGAGAGGTTAGCTGATGGAATGGGTAGATCACTGTGTGAGGTATTAAGTAGCAAATTAGGTTCCACAAGCTGATCAGCATGTGGGTGAACAAAGCAGGTGGTGGCCTGGGGAGGAAGAGTCGGCGTAGGTAGCGTTTTTTTGGGCAAAGGAAGCGGTGGACGGCCTCGCTTAGGTTTTGTTGGCACAGCCAAGGCGCTGGCGCACACAGAAACGCTGGCATGTTTGTGGGCTAAGGCTTGTGCTTTAGGTGTGACTTTTCCCATGCGTTGTTTTTTTTACGCCATCTAAGTATGGCTAGCTGTCTATGAATGTGGACTGGTGACAGTTCACCAGTAACACGAGGTGGCAGCATGCCGGAGCGACACGCTGTTCTGTCGGCAGAGGCTTAGAGCGAAGAGGGATTCTAAGTGGGACGAACGCACGGAAAGGAGGGACAGAAAGGTGGAACAACAAGAGCAGTATTGTCAAGCGAAGTGAACTATGAGCAAAAAACTATATGAGCAGTGTATTAGGTGGCCTAATTCAAGACTAACTATGGACTAAATGTGACCTGAATGTGTAAAGCAATAGCTAAACAACTGAAGTAAAAAAACAAGGTAGGATTTTCTGTGAATCCTCGAACTACGGCGTTTGCTGTAAATCCTCTAAGCATGGGGTTTGCTGTAGATCCCCTAACTACGGGGTTTGCCGTAGATCCCCTGACTACGGGGTTTGCAGTAGAACCCCAAACTACACTGACCTGAAGTTAGTTGGCTGCTTGACTCCTGCAGAAACTGGGAAAAACCACCTTCAAACGCAATACCTGTCCAAAACAAAGTGTAGGTTACCACGAGTAGAAGTTCATTGCATGTGGCTGATAAATAAAGAAGGGTAAGTATCTTAGGCTAGCAACAAGTCACGTGCTCACCATGAAGCAAGGAACACAATATCTTTTAATTGAAGGGAGAAGCTTAGATGTACAGACATAAGTAAATAGCACACGAATAGAAAGCGGAAAAGCAGTGTGGAGTAGTGTGTGTAAAGTTAAAACAGGGTGAAAGCATCATAGTTAGATTGTCTTTTAACAAAAGAGAAGGGAACGTAGAGGAAATGTCGTAGTCACTATATGTATTTCTGCAGCAAAGTCCAACTATTGTATCTACATAGTGGTTTATATAGCAGTAGTAGTAGAGCAATTAATGCTGGTGAGCCTAAACGTTCAGTGGGCTATGGTCAGCAAGGTACTGACATCTAAGGCATGTTGAATATATATGTTCAGCAGGTTGCTGGAGGAAGGCATCTCAACAGGTTGTGTAGTAGGTTTGATGAACAAATATACTCAGCAGGACTATTATCTTGGTGTTGAATATATATAAACGAATATTATTATCACGGAATTCTAAGGTTTGCAGCAGTAACCCTAACCACTGCAACTCCAATCAGGGATTAGCTTGTTCAGGTACTTGAAAGACAGAGCATGTGTTGACTTTTATTGTCAAACACATCAGTCAACAATTCACCCAACCACATGTATGTCTGAATGTTAGAGGCATAATAGGCAATCGATAAGGGATTAGCTTGTTTGGGTATTGCAAAGCCTAGCAAGGGCAACGACCCCAAAAACAGCCGGACAATGGACGGAGGAGTCGCATAATGAGGTACAAAATACCCTTATGACTCTGTGTAGTCCAAATAGCAGGAGTAAGCATGGAGCATGTGAAAGAAAGCAAGGGCTAAGAAGAGGTGAAGCGCAAGCTAAAAGCACGACCACTTCGAAAATATTGTGTGGATTACTAACTATGATGTGTGAATATATTCAGAGAATGACAACAAGTATATATCCAGAACACACTTTTCATCATTTACATAAATTCAATCAAGATGTTTGCACAGACACAGCCTGTGTTTCTCTGTATAATGAAAGGATGCTAATAAGCAATTAACATAATCATATTCATGTTTGGCTATCATAGTAATACAATTACTCTGAACAAGCAAACCGGGATTTGCTGTAGATCCTATAACTACGGGGATTTGCAATAGATCCCCTAACTATGGAGTTTGCAGTAGAACTCCTAACTACACGAACCTGAAACAGGGGTTAGCTTGTTCGAACACTGCAGATCAACCAAGGAAACAGGCTCCAAAAAACACAAGCTGCACAAAGGAACAACATGATTAGTTGCAGAAGAGGCCAATCACTATGTATAGGCAAAACAGTACTAAGAACAAACTAATTATGCACCAAACAGAAAGAAGAAAGCCAAACCCAGTCCTAAAACCAAACTAATGATCTAGAAAGACATTTCATAAAGAAAGGCACAGTGAACGAGAGCTTAAATTACAGCTCAAAATAATCTATGAGATGAGCATTTGATTTACCCACACACACAACCAGAAAGGGACTTACCCTAAGAACCACAAAACAAACCCTAAACCGAGCAGCTGCAGCAAAGGCTTCTGTCACCAAGGAATCGTCGAAACCCAATCTGCAACCCAAAAAAAAAAAAAAGAACAGCAAAGCAAGAAGCAAAACAGAGCCGATTTGTATGCCCTATTTTGTCTGTGGAAAAATTAAACCAAAACAGAAAGGGAAAAAGCGGAACTTTTTCGAACCTGAACTTTGTGGGAAAAACGGAGGCTTTCTTCGTGGTTTTTAAATGGAAAAGAGGCCTTACTACCTGCTTCAGAAGTGAGGTTAGTAAGATGATCATTAGCCTCCCCTGAATAACAGGGATGAACAGCGAAGCACAGTGTCGATCCATGGACTTTGAACAACATAGTTAGATAGGAACTGATTGGGGCAGGTGATTAAGGGGTGGATAGGCGGAGAGGGTTTGGGGTTGCAAAGGACGGCGAACTGAAAGGATGTGGGGTGGGTCTGTGCAGAGTACGAAGAGGATGAAAGGGTGGGTTGTGTTGGGTAGGTTGTGTTGGAGAATTTGTGGTGTAAGAAAAAATGGAGTAGAAACTGAGAATAGGGAGGTAGCACGTTGTACCCCTATAACCACCGTCCCTCCTTTTACTTTATTTGGTAATGGGTTTTGCTCAATGATTTGACAAATCTAGATCAAATAATGTCACATTTTTTTTACTTCTTCAATAACGCAATAATTCCCTCTTTATGAGCAAAATGTATCATATAATAAAAAAAAGTACACATCAATAACGTAGTGGATATATTAGGCGAAGAAGCTAAACATTTACCTGCGTACTGATATTCTAATAATATCTAATACGAAATATCATAAACCAATAGATACTATGATTTATAGACCAACGAATAGTAAGAGCATAAATAATATCCGTATGGAAAAAACAATAAAAGTCTGTGTAGGCGAAAGTAAGATGGAAGATGTACACAAACACGAGTGATCCGAAAGCGCATCAATCCGAAATAATTTGGTTCGGTACATGAAACTTATTTTGCCTTTAGTTCAGTTTTGGTCTACATTGGTAAAAAAAAACGGAAATTATGAATATGATGATACCTTAATATAATATAATATTACATAACATAAAATAAAACAACATACATTAGAACTAACAGCGGGGAAAACAATGAAATCATACATAAACTCTAGTTGTGCAAGCCAGTAGAAGGTTCGAAAAGCGAGGCTAAATAATATCCTTCTTTTAAATAGGTACGCATTTTTCTTATTTCTATACATTTTATAGCTTTGCTTCTATTTCATCTATTCACTTAAACAAAGTAACAGATACAGTCAAAATTGCAAAACAATAATAATGTAATCCTTTTTTTAAAAGCGGGGATAAAAACTACCTATGGAAAAGCAAAACCCCAAAAATATACAATAACGGAAAACTAATACATTACAATACCCAAAAAAGAGAAGAATATAAAAAAAAAAAAAAAACAACACGTGTGATATGGAAAAGAGGGGGGAATTTCTAAGGGGGGGGGGGGGGGGGGGGTGGAAAAAAAAAAAGGCAAAAGTTATTAATGGCAAAGGGGAAAAATTAGAAAACCACATGGACCAATAAGGGGGGGACACTTGTCAACACCAAAAATTCCCCCCTTCTCTTTGTATTAAAGAAAGAGGAGTACACACTCCGCATACATGTCGCATCCATCCGGCTCTTTATAATATAGATATCTAACACCGTATTAAAGAAAGAGGATATAAAAAATAAAATAAAAAACAGTAAGTTAATATTCTGCAACAATGTCCAGCAGCACAAACGTACATAAAGCGAATATGGGAAACCGACACAATGTATGAGACAAAAATGCTGCAATCAACTTAGAAGGGCAATATACATTAACATATTACATATTATAATAAATAAATGAAGAAAAATCTACATGCACTTGACACATGAATCACTAAAACAATCAAAAATAAAAGTTATGAAATATTTGTTATGCATGAATGAAATGTAATTGAATAGAATAGAGTAAAATTCATTTTATTACTGCGTTTGAGATGTGAAATAATAGAATAAAATGTAGGATATGGTGGGGTGGGTGGGGTAGCCCTACCCCACACCCCATTGTACCCTACCTCTCTACCCACATTATCTTACCTACCATCCCAGGCTACATACCCTACCCACCACTCTCTTACCCACCTTTACCCACCCTACCCTACCTACTCCACCATCACCATATCCTACCCTACGCATCCTACCTACCTTACCATGCGCTACTCTACTCCACCATTACTCACCCATACCCTACCCAACCAGACCCTACCCTACCCACGCCTACTCTACCTATCCTACCCACCACCACACCCTACCCACCACCTTACCCTACCCTACCTTACCTACCATCTTACCCTACCCTACATTACCCTACCTTACCTACCACATCACCCTACCCGACCCTACCCACCACTACACTCTACCCCTACCTTACACACCATCCCACACCAACCTACCTTACCCACGATCTATGCTACATACCCCTACCCTACCACCTTACACTACCCACCCTACCCATCACACCCTCCCTACCTACCCACCACCGCCCTACCTTACCTACCACCCCTCTGTAGGATGTAATATCACCGGATGGATCAAAATTCACCCGATTACGCAGCGGAATAAATATCAGATCTAGATATAAACAAACAAAATACATGAATAATAAATCTAACCTACGAGGGGGTTAGATTACCAACCTTTTTATGGTGCAAAACGCCAATAACAAGGTCAATCCAAACCGAGCTAGTTGAGAGCCTAGTTGAGAAGCCAAAGTCTTCCAACGTGTGTCTCCAAGCACCACCAGGTGGATGGTGTTTCAAGCCGCCGGACCTCCTCGATATGCTACCTTAGAAAACCCGAAGTTTTCTAAAACTCGAACCCTTAGTAAAATAGCCGAAATATCAAAGCTATTTTACTACCCAAAAGTCGTGTGATGTGTTGTGATAAAATGCTTGGGATAACTCTTTTTATATAGGAGAGAAATCATACTCTCCAATGCATTATTTAATTAATACAAAATCAATCAAAATAATCATTTTTCATAAAAAGATAAATCTAGAATATTCCTAAATTAATAAGGCTATACAAAAGATTTTCTTTTCCTTAAATTATTTAACAAATAAATAATTTAATCACATGTCTTATTATTTATAAAGAAAATTAATTTCCCAACAAATAATTCACAACAAATTTCGGCCAAACCCTAAGGGAATAGGGCCACACGAAATTACCATCACATTGGACCGAGTCCTCGAAAAATTTCTTTTCCATGTATTTAATTATCTAGTCCAACTAAACAATTAATCCACATATCAATTAAAAAGTCCAATCCAACTATTTAATTATAATTGAGGTGAAACGACGAGAAAACATATATTTTATATTAGGAGCCACGTCGGGGACCATGGACCCTTATTCAGTAGCTACAATAAATTGAATAAAATTATTCGTCTGACCGAACAATAATATTCAATCTATTAATTCCGGGATTACACCACCATAAACCCGAAACTGAATTCTGCCGAATATAGATATAAACTTACACTCAACCATGAGTCATAAGGTGTCCACTAATATAATCATTACATACGGATAAATCCTCCATAGACTGTTCATTTCGATTCGGGATATTTCCGTAAACCCTTCTCGAAACATATTATTCTTATTTACCATTAACACCCTAGTGATCAATTTGTTCATAACTAATATAATATGAACTGGCGCCATCGATCAGTTTCTAGGATTAAAAAATAAGGAAACTATCTGTCTACTTCCCGAGGGAATGAATGGATTCCATATCTGTGATAGCACAGATTACTCACTCATCCTAAAATAGAGCCAACGAGAAGTGTTGGACCACATACTACGAAGTGATCCTTACTAACGCATCAAACCTACCATAGTCTAAACAGTCGTCTGTGATCACCTCAGAATTGAGATTAATCCATATATGATCATCTTGTGATTCGATAAGACTTCTAGATCACGGAATTATATCGAGAACTCAAATCAAATCGGTTCAGCCCTATATGATTATCATCATATATAAATGCCCCACTAGGTGCCCTATTACCGATAGTCCGGATAAGACTGTCACACCTAAAGTGTTCTGGGCGCATTATTAGCAAATTAATCTTGAGACCCGTACTCAGATTAATAAATGCTACGGACTAAGTTAATTTTAAGTACATCTCACTAACTCAATCCTCTTGTGTATAGCCATACATTGAGTTATGTGATTACATAAATGAGGTACTTAGGGTTTTCAGCAGTGTCTTAATTATAAGCATACATGCGTATAATAAGATGAATTATTAATTCTGTCATAAAAACAATTAGATAATTGTCTTTCGGGCACTACACCTAACAATCTCCCACTTGCACGAAAGGCAAGTGGATTAATTGTTTTAGAGCACACCCTTCAAATCTATATCTAAAACATTCTCTCACTTGCTCAAAACAAGTGAGACATATCCCCAAGATTCATACCCTCCAAGCGCATCTTAGTAATTCATCCTTCCAAGCACGACCGGAGTGTGCTGCCGCAGGGTAGGTCAGTGACCCGGCGTGTACTTAGAATCCGAATACCATGTGACTTGGTACACTGATCAGGTAGGTTGGCAGCTTGAGTCAATCTTTGGGATCGAAACGTCGCCTTTCCATCTAATCCGGTGGTATGATTTCAATATGCTTATGACCTCTAGTGATTGCAAAATCCTTATGAGCTACCTCTTCAATGTTTTCACACTGAAGTGGTATCAGCTTACTGGATAATACTTTATCACATGAGTAAACACTGAGACCGAGATCGATTTAACGATCATCCTCAATCTGACCTAAAGCCAGAATCAGTGTTATCACTTATATTTTAGTTTGCACCTGAATATACTAGCATATTATTCCTCATTCTCCCAAAGAGACTTGAGGATTTACTAAACATCCCATTTAGTATTCATTCGCAGGTTTAGACAAGCATTCCTGAGAGGTAGGGTAGACTACATCGTTGAATGTTGCATTCCTCTATGTAAGAACATCTTAACCATTGAGATGGATGAATGGGATTGCCAATTGCTTATTTTTGAGAATTTGAGTGAGTCAAATTCTTTAGAAAATAGCCCGATGGCATGTTAGCCTCTGACTTCATATAACACACCCATGTTGTTTCCAACAGTTTTAGTGTTACCATTCACAAACACTAATCTACATACGACTTTACTAATATTGATGCCCAGTCTACGAAAGACTTATCAACATGCTGGTCAAGTCCACATATTAAAAAAAATATGACTATGAAATGACCTAGAGGTTTGCTTTAGTCCCCAAAGGATATAAGCTAAGGCAGACATCCTGCCAAAGGTTCTTTCTGAATAAATTACGATACCGTTAGTCTCGCAAAAGGGTCTTAAGGAATCACCCCTATTTTCTGCTTTGTAACAAATCTGTCATTTGTTTTTAGCTAAAACCCTTATGTTCTGAATGAGTTCAGATTCCGTTGTTCGGCAAGGAAGTCTTAGGGAATCACCCCTATTACCCGCTTTCTGACGAAATCAAGCAAGACTGAGTGGTAAGAGAGATCACGGTCTGGTTAACTCTATACCTTTTAGGGAATCACCCCTAAATTACTCAGCTTTGCATTGAAAGTTAAACTTTCCTATTCATTCGACTCTTCTCCGTGTAGTTCCAATTACTCCCACTAGGCCTGAGATACTCAGGTGGTTCTACAAGAGTTTCAACAGAACTGAGTATCAAACTCCATTCACAAGGTTATGGCTTTTAAACCAACCTCTATGATCAGGATCCAATACAGCCCACGAAGGACTATAGGTCATCAATCTACCATATAGACCGTAAGGTCCCGCAATGGGTAATGGACAAACCATACTCCCACTGCGTTCGGGATGGATTGATATACTGATCTAGTTTAGTAGTTTTTATTAGTGTTATCACCAACTGCCGGTGCTGGATGTGGACTGAACAAATCAGTTAGTAACATCTTGACTACAAATACTTCAAGATCCAAAGCTGTGACTTATAGACTCTATCAGACCGAGTTTGACAGTATAACCGTCATTCTCTGATTTTACGAGTTTTATAATCAACCTTTACTCAATGTATTAAGATATTTCATGCTCTGAACGTGTACGCAAAATTTCCAGTCCTACCTTCAAGCACTAAGTGCTAAATGTCTATATTTGCGGAAGTGGGGTGAACCGAATTCACTCTGTATCCACAAATGTGTAGGTATCTTCTAGATAGACTTCTCGGTTCCACATGATAATGTAAGCCGTTATTATTGCAACTAATATCTTAAGTGAGTTAAGCAATGTATCGTAGCACATCAATAACTATATAAGGCAAATTTATGGTGTATCCCTTAGTGAAAACATTCCACTGGGAGGTAGGCCGAGCATCAGTCCCGAAGACTATGCGAAGCCTATACTTGAGTATAGAATACCCTATCTCTGGTGAAATTAGAGATTCCTCCTAATATTTTGGATACACTTATTGGAGTTTCGAGTAGTTGTCAGACTAGATGTCACTACTTGAAAAAGCTCATACTAGCTTGTATCTTTCATATGACCCCGAAGGTCGATATGAACAAGCTATGTAACTTTTTTAAATCTATTACCCTTTCCCGATTGAAAGGAAACTTAGGCATTGTTCCTTTGAGACAGGGTTCCTTTGACTGGGAGATAGGAATCACCCTGAGCCAGTCTGCAGATCTTGTCGTTAGGGAATATGCACTAATTAATAGTATATAAAGAAGTGTTTATTTAAATACGGAAACCATTTGTGTTTATATTGTTTAAGATGTGTTATATATACATATTCAGCATTTCTTAGTGGTTCTGAATTTATCAAACAAAAGTCCGAGTCTTGGGTTTGTGCTACGAATGTTATATTCATCGTCAATAAGACAAACAAATTATCCTATTGAAAATGAATACGTTCGTTCCATCGAATCCGAAAACAGAAAATGAATTTTCTGTGATACTCAAGAATTGAATCCGAGATTCATTTCCTTATATCACTCCCACTAGTCTATCTGAAATAACTGCCCGTTGTCTATTTTATTTATCGTTTAATGCAAAGCTACCTAGTTCTTCCAAAGAACTTAGCTTTTGAGAAAATTGCTAAGGATGCATTGGTCAGTGATCCGAAATCACTTTCCTTATCCTCTAATTTCCAATTTATTAATTTTCCGGTTTTGCCTTAAAACTATTTAGTTTAGATGACTAACACGTATAAACATTCTTTCCCATTCTCGACTTTCCTTAAATGGAAACAATCTTGAACTAGCAGTTCGTTTGAGTAGACACTACTCTCGAACTGTGGGATGTCTAATGATAGTGTTACTAGCTTGGACTATTCAATTTTTCTAATCGACAAATCATAAGAGCAAAGCTTCCACTAGTTTATCGGTTTCAAATACCATCTAAGCGACACTTTGTATTTATGATTTTTCAAAGATTAGAACATCACCTAGAACTAAGCTCCCACTAGTTTATCAGTTCCAAATATTGTCTAACTAGTAACGCTTTATTCTTGTTTTTCCTATGAATGGAAAAACTCTTGTGCAGTCTATTACACATTTCTAATGATTCAGAAAAAAACAATAATGAGACTAAGGCTCCCACTAGTTCATCGGTTCCAAATACCGTCTAACCAGCAAACGCCTTATGTATGATTTCCAATTTTTCAATTAGAAATTTTTTCCGTGTAAATACACCTTTTAAAATTCACTAAATGAATTTATCTGATAGTCCTATATCATCTTTTGTAAACTATGTATGGTCATCTCTCGTTCAACACGAGTGACATCCGTGACATACCTATACTATGTCATTTAAGTTTTTAAAGGCTCAAGGAAAAAATCTCTTCCGAAAGATTAACTGCATTCTTTTGATAATTACAACGTACTTGTTACTTCCACATTTTTAATGAAGTCTTATTACTAACAGTTTAGTAGCCTAGAGATTAAAGTTGTAAAATAAACATGACAGAAAGTTAAATTCAAAAAATAAATTTTCACTACTAGATTTTTATTTTAGGAATAATAAACTTGTTAAAAGTTTATCCTACCATTCCTAGGATTTAATCTCACACCTCAGTGCCGCCGTAGGGTCAGTCAAAGAGGCGACGATCAAACTGAGACAATCTCTCTCAATGATTAAACTTTGAGAATCAAACATCCCACGGGAATCAGACATCCCGGTCCTTAATCATTGATTACATTCCTTTTTCTAGCCTAGATATTTCGAAAATATCCATAAAGAGTGTGACCTACTATATCATATCTCAAAGTACGCCCCGAGTATGCTGCCGTAGGGTCGGTCAGTGACTCAACGGGTACCCAAAATCCTATCCTTTCGGAGACCAAGCCTTGAATTTTGATAGGGGTGAACACCATCCGTAGGGGGCCGAAATCAAAGTGGCTCGAGGTGTCACCCTTCTCTCACGTGCTTGCATCTATAGTAGAGGTCGTGGGGTTGGCTGTCGCCTTCCCCACTCCCACTCAATAATATGAAAAAAGTGATGGGTTTACTAATTACGGTTTCGGTCTTGACAATAAGAAACAATAAATCAAAGTACTCCGAACAGGGTCGGTTAAGTAGGCAAGCCTACGCCGTCTTGTTCGTTGGAACATATGTGACAGTTCAGGCTAATCCGGCAAGAGAAGCCCCGTTTAGCCCGAAGGCTTATCGGCTATGCTAAGTCTTGTCGAACTACTGTAACGTACATCACACGTGGAGGGGAGTCGATTGAGCTGAAGCTCGGTTGAACTCGCCCAGCCATGTTTAGACCATTTCCGAACCCATGTACTAAGATTTTCTAATTTCTAAATTGTCAACCAAAGCGCAATCTCGTTTCTGTTTAAGGTGGGTTTACCGAGAAGCCATCACCAAAAAAATCAACGATTTATCTAAGTGGGATTCACCGAGAATCCATCACTAAAATCGTAACGATTGACAAAACCCGGTTCCTCAGTTTTTATAATTAGTTACTTATTTATTAACTACCATATATTAATTAAATAAGCCTTTAAACTAATTATACGAGTTATACACACCTAATTAATTCGAAATTAAAGAGCTACGAGTATGCATTGGAGTGGAATCATGAAGATGCATGTCATGGTAATTTCCGGTTATATCACACAATTTTCGATCATACACGAAAAAATAACGGAAAAATAAACACCGAGATGGACCGTTGGTACCCCCGACTAACCTATTTTCTAAGGAAAAGTAAAAACTTAAACTAATCTTCGAGTCTTGAACTCGAACCGCTGAATCACGAACCACGAACACCCGAGAGGAGAAAGGCTTTTTAAATTAAATAAATCCAATTTATTATAATTAAAACCTTTTTAATTAATTTTTTTTATATACAGCTGTATTAAAAATTATTCCAGAAAAATAAAATCTTTTTTTTAAAATTTTTATTTTCTGCCAAAACGGCAGATTTTATAAAAAAAAATCAGATTTATAAAAAAAATATACATCCGCCAAAAAAAAACCCTAGCCGGGGGTTATAAAAAAAATAGACTTATAACGACGCTTATCAGCGTCGCAGAAAGTCCTGTAGTGCAGATTTTAATTAAAAAACAGGTTTTTAACCGTTTTTTCTCGTTCATACCTTGGGTTTCGCCTTGATTTTCATCTTTTCACCAAGATCCTCATATTTCGAGCCTAGAATATATCATAAAAATTACAAAGATTGCATCTTTTACATGAATTTCGAAAAACATATGACGATACGAGATTTCACCCCTGTACGTGGAATTATCTGATTAGTCCAGCTGGCGTGTGAGGGATCCAAGCCTCTGGTATACACCTCAAGTCGAATAAGAGACGTGTCAATGAAGACCACAACAGCCAGCAGGGTTTGCAAGTGTCTCATCTCGAACACCCATGTCGGTGTCATTCGAGTCGAGACCAGGGTTCCGGCCCGACTTCACAAGCCCAATATCCATGGGGTTACTTGGGCAAGGGGCAAGGCCCAATAAGGGTTATTTATGTCAATAGACAGCACCGCCTTAAGTTTTAGGGCAGAAGGTGGAATTATACCTATAAATATACTACTCCAGGAACTACATAAGGCTTGATTCCTGGATATTACACAGGATACGTAGGCAATCCAAGATACATTCTTGGACACAGCCATAAACCCCAAAAAAATCATCTTTACCACTTTTCGAGCCGTGCATATTCTTCTTGACTCACCCTTAGATTACACGCGGCCCTGTTTAATCGGTGGTGCTTAATTTAGAATCGTCATTATGGGATTTCACCCCTCCACGTGGAATTATCTGATTAGTCCAGCTGGCGTGTGAGGGGTCCAAGCCTCTGGTATACACCTCAGGTCGAATAAGAGACGTGTCAATGAAGACCACAACAGCCAGCAGGGTTTGCAAGTGTCTCATCTCAAACACCCATGTCGGTGTCATTCGAGTCGAGACCACGGTTCCGGCCCGAATTCACAAGCCCAATATCCATGAGGTTACTTGGGCAAGGGGCAAGGCCCAATAAGGGTTATTTATGTCAATAGACAGCACCGCCTTAAGTTTTAGGGCAGAAGGTGGACTTATACCTATAAATATACTACTCCAGGAACTACGTAAGGCTTGATTCCTGGACATTACACAGGCTACGTAGGCAATCCAAGATACATTCTTGGACTCAGCCATAAACCCTAAAAAGCATCATCTTTACCACTTTTCGAGCCGTGCATATTCTTCTTGACTCACCCTTAGATTACACGCGGCCCTGTTTAATCGGTGGTGCTTAACTTAGCATCGTCATTGGCGCTAGAAGGAGGGTCTTCTACCGGTGAGTTATTAAGGATATCGCGATGGCACTGTCGCCTAAGAGACAGAAGCCCATGAGCAGTAAAATCTGCCGATCGAAGAACACACGGGTGTAGATTTAGCAGGGGTTCAAACCCAGGATCCTGAAATCCCCACTGAATCCAGACCTGCAGTCGTACAACCGCCAAAGCCTCAGCTTCCCCCACAGTTCCAAGACATGGCAGATCACTTGGCGTCTTTAGACGAAGACGCCCTGAAACGAGTGGTGGCATCCGCGTTCATAGGTAAAGGAATCTATAACACCATTGATGAACAGAACCCTTTGGACCCACCAGGTCGAAAGGAGCTTGAGACCGCAAGAGGAAAGAAGCATGTAGATCCTCGGGAAGAGTGCGTGGACGAGGTAGAAGTTAGCGTCACCAACACCAAGAAACGTGCTGCGTAGGAAAAGCACCAAAGACAAATCGAAGATAGTGTCCGAGACGAGTTTAACCGCATCGTAGGAAAGGATCAGGTCACTGAGTGGCTCGAGTCTCCATTCAGTCCCGAGATCGAGGAATTCACAGTGCCCGAGTCCTTTAAACCACCAAAAATGGAACCCTATGGTGGTACTACGGACCCAGAGGATCACCTGTATCGATACATATCACTGATGAGATTAAGGAATGCAAACGATACTATGAAGTGTCGTGCTTTCGATACCTTGCTCATGGGTCGAGCTCGGGAGTGGTTCCATAAGTTAAAACCTGGGTCGATTTCTAGGTTTTTACAGTTGGGACAGAAGTTTCATGATGCCTTCATCGGAAATAAGAAGTTCCACCTTAGTGCCACCCACCTCATGGACATCAAGCAGGAAAAAAGAGAGTCCACTATTGACTTCATGAGTATAAGATCGAGCACAGAAGCAACGCCAGGTCATTCTCAAGCTCTACAAAGTGAGGGAAGAACGATCCCTCCAAATTTCGTGCCAATCGGAGTCCGTTTCAAGGTCTGATTGCCACCGGAAAGACACTGCTGTGGCGCCCAAGAAATCTGCGAATCATCTACCGTATCTAGCTATCCACGAAGCGAGTTCTCAAGCTCCAAGGATCGAGCCCGAGCTCGTTAGTTCTCCAGGTTCTTGCAATCATTATTTGAAATTCTTATACACTTTGTAAGCCTTTATTATATATGCAATGTTTTTTATATACACAATCACATTGCACCACAAAGACTCGAGATATCGAGCACCGGCATTCGAGCTCTACGGACTCGTCCTGTCCTAAGACTGAGCTTGGCTCGGCATCATATTCTATAAGACCGAGGTCGGCTCGGCGTCATATTCTATAAGACCGAGCTCGGCTCGGCATCATATTTGGAGCTCACCGATGGGCAAATCTTTAATAAGTCCGAGCTCGACTCGGCATCATATTTGGAGCTCACCGATGGGTAAATCTTTAATAAGTCCGAGCTCGACTCGGCATCATATTTGGAGCTCACCGATGGGCAAATCTTTAATAAGTCCGAGTTCGACTCGGCATCTTATCTTCGAGCTATACTATTTTAGAACTCACCCTACCGAACTAGCGGGTCGAGCTATCTTATTTTGGAACTCACCCACCAAACTGGCGGGTCGAGCTATCTTATTTTGGAACCCTCCTAGCCGAGCTTGGCAAAACGAGCCTTTTTATTTCGGGAACTCTCCCCACGCCGAGATCGACCGATCTTATTTGCAGTTTTTACATTCATAGTTATTTGTAATAAGTTGACACGACAATTGGTTTTGATGCATTTTATTTGAGTGGTTTTCTTTTTAGATTATGCCTTGCTTACAAGTCCATGTGATTAAAAGATAAAAGAGGCAAAAGTCAACCAAAACAACTAATCCTCGACATGATGGAGTTAGAATAAAATAGTGAATAAAGCCAAGTCAATGACAGTGCTTATATCACTCCCAACCAGCCAATAAGCCACGATGCGAGACAGTTTGGAAGATCCCACGATGGATACCTTATTCGACCGTTCATAAGCACCACGAAGTGCGACAGTCGAATAAGGAGTTATTTAATTCGACCAGTTCATAAGCCTGAAGAGGCACGACAGTCAAATCGAGCTCCGACCAAATAGCCGAGTCAAGCCCATGAGGCAGTACAATGCAGGGTCGACTCACATTCAAGTGTACCATGAGTCATGTACTCATACTACACTTCGAGGGGCCCAGGGGAATTAAGTCCAAAGGACTACACCTATAAAACAATGTCAAAAGGGAATTAAGTCCAAAGGACTACACCTTAGGCAAATAGTTAAACGGCGCGAAAGACATTCAATGGAAAAACATAGATTGAGATTTAAAAATCAAAGTGCAAATTGAAAAGTCAAAAGTCAAGTTTTAGAGATCGAATCAATTATTCATCTTGACAAAAAGATCAACCAGAGATATAAAGGTTCAGTAAAAGTTATTACAACCAAATTGAATAAAAATTGTGCAAAAACAACAACAAGAAATAAGATCAGGCAGCAGGCTGATTCGATGTGGATGCGTTCGGGTCTTCTAGCTCCTCCAAGTCGACATGCTCCTCTCCATCCCCATCCATTGCAGGAGCAATGTACTTGTCATGCAGAGAAATGCCAGCCTTGAATTCTGTGAAGTATCGACCATAACGAGGGATGGCCTCAGAATCGTATAAGTGGACCTTCTCGATGCTGGATACTTCAAAATCCGGGACGACCGCCTTGACTTGATCGAGAGCATTCGAGAACCCCCCCATTCATTGCCTGACTCATCAGCAACGTCAGGTCATTCTCAAGCCCTACAGAAGCCAGGAAATCCTTCTTGGCCGACTCCAGGCGAGTCGTGAAGCTATCGACCTCGAACTGAAGGTCATCTCGAGCTTTGAGAGATCCTGCCAATTCAGCCTTTGTTTCATCGAGCTCCGATCTCACCTTCGCCAGCTCAGCATCCCTGTCAGATATATCTTTGTGCGCTTTGGACAGTTCGTCCTGAGAGGTTGCTAGGTCGGCTTCAAGTCTGAGACGTCGACCATCCAACTTTTTCACCACAGATTTCTGCTTCTCGATCTCCGAATTTAGCCGGTTTATCGTCTCTTTTTGCTCCTCGAGAATAGCAGAAGGGGACTCGATCCGATTCATGGCCACTTTGGCCGTTAGACGAGCCTGCAAAGGGATTAATGTTAATTCACGGAATAGACAAAAAAATCCCAAAATTAAAGGAGTGAAGTGAAAACTTACAGCTCGGATGATTTTTGAAAAATAATTACTCAGCTCCTCAGGAGCCATGGTTACCATCTCGGCAATGCTCGCTCCAGGGATCGTCTCGACGCCACTCGGGCCTTGAGGAGGGATGTTGCGAGCCTCTTTTCCGACTCCATGCCTCTCCTCCGTGGTCTTCTGACGTTTTCTTGAGACGAGACTCCCCGCAGTCTGCTCAGTCACCCGAGCCTCGTCTGGTTGCTCTCTCAGAATGTCGGATGTCGACGTAAGGGTAGAAGCTCGGGCCGGAGTCTTTTGACCCCCGAGATGATTGTGCCTGACACGGGCCACTTCGAACCGATATCAGCTAGATGCTGGATTTCCTTGGGATCAAACCTCTTGGGGATAGGCACTTTACCAACCTCTTCCAATTTTGAGAAACATTCCACTGAAAACAGAGAAAAATCGACATCAATATGCAATCAAAATAGAAGCAAGTATAGAAAAAGAAAAAATACAAAAGTGTAGCAGCTCGACAGAGTGAATAAAAATCCTACGCAATATTCGAACATCCTCACCGAGTTCCAAATAAGCACCCAGGCCTGCCGTCTCGATATCAGCAAAAGGGTATGAAGAATGTAGATTTCGAGTTGCGACATCGGGGCAAACCCTCTCGAGAATCCTACATGCGGTGGGGGCATCAGAGTCCAGCCTATCATGCCATTTCCTAGGCCTTTTGTGCTAGGTATGGATGTCGACATCTTCCAACCCGTGACGGATGAAGAAAAAATGAGGCTTCCACTCGCCCTGAGACGAGGTCACTCTTCTCACAAATTCCGAGACCATAGGGCGCCTCTGGAAAGTGTACCATCATGCATCTTGCAGGCCTTGGATCGAATAATATTGTCTGAACAGCCGGACTGTGAACTCGACCTTGGAGATTCGACACGCCAACACGAAACCCATAACGCTCCTAATTCAATTTGGAGCAAGTTGTGTGACACTGATTTGGTAATGGCGGAGGACTTTTATGAGGGCCGGGTTGAAGGGAAACTTCAATCCCTCTTTCAGTTGTGTCTCATATATGGCACAGAACCCAAGGGGGATCACAGGCATATTGAAATCGACCATGAGACACCTTAATGTTTTCAGAGGAATAAGGAATACCATACTTTATACAGGTGGCCTTCGCTTTTTCCTGGGTTAGGTTGGATATGCAACCATAGGGCCCTTGGCCTTTCATCCTGGTTTTGCGTTTGGTGGTAACCGGTCGAGAACTCGATTCTTCTTCTCCTCCCTCTTCCTCTTCTCCGGCTACTCTCTCGCCGGAAGCAAGCAGTTGATCAAAAATTGTCCTCTCTACTGATTCTTCTTCTACCACAACAAGTTCTTCCCTATTTTGAGAATCGCTCTCACTCCTAGACATGGAATTGAGAATAGGCAGAGAAATAAAAAACAAAGGAAGAATTTGAGTAAGATTAGGGCTTACTTGAGATTTTCAGATAAAGCGGAGAGTTGGAATAGCAAATAAGAGACTTCGGTGTCTTGGACTCCTTTTATGCTCCACAATCTTGCAAATGATTTGAAAGGGCAGGATTTGGGGGCAGTTATAGAGTTTGAAACACGGTAATCAAGGATAGAAACCCCGTGTGGACCAATAAAGATGCTTCGTTTCCTGCACCCACTAATGCTGAGACAGAGTGACGTCACACTACGACAGACTACATCGATTTAGAAGACAGCTGTATTCCCGCCTAAATAAGGCCATGTATCAAAAAGATAATTCAAATTTTTAGATCCGACTTCGGCATACGAGATAGGCTTCTCTCCAATCTGGGGGGCTTATAACGATACGGGATTTCACCCCTCCACGAGGAATTATCTGATTAGTCCAGCTGGCGTTTAAGGGGTCTAAGCCTCTGGTATACACCTCAGGTCGAATAAGAGACGTGTCAATGAAGACCACAACCGCCAGCAGGGTTTGCAAGTGTCTCATCTCGAACACCGATGTCGGTGTCATTCGAGTCGAGACTAGGGTTTCGGCCCGACTTCACAAGCCCAATATCCATGGGGTTACTTGGGCAAGGGGCAAGGCCCAATAAGGGTTATTTATATCAATAGACGGCACCGCCTTAAGTTTTAGGGCAGAAGGTGGACTTATACCTATAAATATACTACTCCAGGAACTACGTAAGGCTTGATTCCTGGACATTACACAGATACGTAGGCAATCCAAGATACATTCTTGGACTCAGCCATAAACCCTAAAAAACATCATCTTTACTACTTTTCGAGCCGTGCATATTCTTCTTGACTCACCCTTAGATTATACGCGGCCCTGTTTAATCGGTGGTGCTTAATTTAGCATCGTCATTAGTTATAGAGTTTGAAACACGGTAATCAAGGATAGAAACCCCGTGTGGATAAATAAAGTCGCTTCGTTTCCTGCACCCACTAATGCTGAGACAGAGTGACGTCACCCTACGACAACCTACATCGATTTAGAAGACAACTGTATTCCCGCCTAAATAAGGCCACGTATCGAAAAGATAATTCAAATTTTCAGATCCGACTTCAGCATACGAGATAGGCTTCTCTCCGATCTAGGGGGCTGATGACGATACGAAATTTCACCCCTCCACATGGAATTATCTGATTACTCCAGCTGGCGTGTGAGGGGTCCAAGCCTCTGGTATACACCTCAGGTCGAATAAGAGACGCGTCAATGAAGACCACAACAGCTAGCAGGGTTTGCAAGTGTCTCATCTTGAACACCCATGTCGGTGTCATTCGAGTCGAGACCAGGGTTCCGGCCCGACTTCACAAGCCCAATATCCATGGGGTTACTTGGACAAGGGGAATGGCCCAATAAGGGTTATTTATGTCAATAGACAGCACCGCCTTAAGTTTTAGGGCAGAAGGTGGACTTATACCTATAAATATACTACTCCAGAAACTACGTAAGGCTTGATTCCTGGACATTACACAGGATACGTAGGCAATCCAAGATACATTCTTGGACTCAACCATAAACCCTATAAAACATCATCTTTACCACTTTTCGAGCCATGCATATTCTTCTTGACTCACCCTTGGATTACATGTGGCCCTGTTTAATCGGTGGTGCTTAATTTAGCATCGTCAACATATAAATAAATTGCAAGTCCTATGCTCAATTAATACTAATCAAGAGAGCTACAAAATAGATCTACGGGTAAACAGTACCAACCACAATACATCTCTTCAACCAAGACAATCACAAAAGGCATTAAACATGATATAATTTCGATGCAATCATACATACACACGAAATAAAAAAAAAACATCTAAAACATGCTTATCCGCTCCTAGATCTAAAATTCACATACTTTGATCGTTTGATCAAAGGCTTTGATACCACTTGTAGGATGTAATATCACCGGATGGATCAAGATTCACCCGATTACGCAGCGGAATAAATATCAGATCTAGATCTAAACAAACAAAATACATGAATAATAAATCTAACCTACGAGGGGGTTAGATTACCAACCTTTTTATGGTGCAAAACGCCAAGAACAAGGTCAATCCAAACAGAGCTAGTTGAGAGCCTAGTTGAGAAGCCAAAGTCTTCCAACGTGTGTCTCCAAGCACCACCAGGTGGATGGTGTTTCAAGCCGCCGGACCTCCTCGATATGCTACCTTAGAAAACCCGAAGTTTTCTAAAACTCGAACCCTTAGTAAAATAGCCGAAATATCAAAGCTATTTTTCTACCCAAAAGTCGTGTGATGTGTAGTGATAAAAGGTTTGGGAGAACTCTCTTTATATAGGAGAGAAATCCTACTCTCCAAGGCATTATTTAATTAATACAAAATCAATCAAAATAACATTATCCTTAAAAAGATAAATCTAGAATATTTCTAAATTAATAAGGATATACAAAAGATTTTATTTTCCTTAAATTATTCAACAAATAAATAATTTAATCACATGTCTTATTATTTATCAAGAAAACTAATTTCCCAACAAATAATTCACAACAAATTTCGGCCAAACCCTAAAGGAATAGGGCCACATGAAATTACCATCACATTGGGCCGAGTCCAAGAATTTTTTTTCCATGTATTTAATTATCTAGTCCAACTAAACAATTAATCCACACATCAATTAAAAAGTCCAATCCAACTATTTAATTATAATTGAGGTGAAACGAGGAGAAAACATATATGCTATATTAGGAGCCACGTCGGGGACCATGGACCCATATTCAGTAGCTACAATAAATTGAATAAAAGTATTCGTCTGACCGAACAATAATATTCAATCTATTAATTCCGGGAATACACCACCATAAACCCGAAACTGAACTCTGCCGAATATAGATATAAAATTACACTAATCCATGAGTCATAAGGTGTCCACTGATATAATCATAACATACGGATAAATCCTCCATAGACTGATCATTTCGATTCGGGATATTTCCGTAAACCCTTCTCGAAACAAATTATCCTTATTTATCATTAACCCCTTAGTGATCAATTAGTTCATAACTAATATAATATGAACTGGCGCCATCGATCAGTTTCTAGGATTAACAAATAAGGGAACTGTCTGTCTACTTCCCGTGGGAAGGAATGGATTCCATATCTGTGATAGCACAGACTACTCACTCATCCTAAAATAGAGCCAACAAGAAGTTCTGGACCACATACTATGAAATGATCTTTACTAACACATCAAACCCTACCATAGTCTAAGCAGTCGTCTGTGATCACCTCAGGATTGAGATTAATCTATATATGATCATCTTGTGATTCGATAAGATTTCTCGATCACGGAATTATATTGAGAACTCAAATCAAATCGGTTCAGCCCTATATGATTATCATCATATATAAATGCCCTACTAGGTACCCTATTATCGACAGTCCGGATAAAACTGTCACACCTAAAGTGTTTTGGTTGAATTATTAGCATATTAATCTTGAGACCCGTACTAGGATTAATAAACGCTACGGACTAAATTAATTTTAAGTACATCTCACTAACTCAATCCTCTTGTGTATAGCCATACACTGAGTTATGTGATTACATAAACGAGGTACTTAGGGTTTTCAGTAGCGTCTTAATTATAAGCATACATGCATATAATAAGATGAATTATTAATTCTATCATAAAAACAATTAGATAATAGTCTTTTGGGCACTACACCTAACAATCTCCCACTTGCACGAAAGGCAAGTGGATTAATTGTTTTAGAGCACACCCTTCATATCTATATCTACAACATTCTCCCACTTACTCAAAACAAGTGAGACATATCCCCAAGATTCATACCCTCCAAGCGCATCTTAGTAATTCATCCTTCCAAGCACGACCGGAGTGTGCCGCCGCAGGGTAGGTCAGTGACCCGGCGTGTACTTAGAATCCAAATACCATGTGACTTGGTACACTGATCAGGTAGGTTGGCGGCTTGAGTCAATCTTTGGGATTGAAACGTCGCCTTTCCATCTAATCCGGTGGTATGATTTCAATATGCTTATGACCTCTAGTGATTGCAAAATCCTTATGAGCTACCTCTCTAATGTTTTCACAATGAAGTGGTATCGGCTTACTGGATAATAATTTATCACATGAGTAAACACTGAGACCGAGATCAATTTAACGGTCATCCTCAATTTGACCTAAAGCCAGAATCAGTGTTATCACTTATATTCTAGTTTGCACCTGAATATACTAGCATATTATTCCTCATTCTCCCGAAGAGACTTGAGGATTTACTAAACATCCCATTTAGTATTCATTCGCAGGTTTAGACAAGCATTCCTGAGAGGTAGGGTAGATTACATCCTTGAATGTTGCATTCCTCTATGTAAGAACATCTTAACCATTGAGATGGATGAATGGGATTTCCAATTGCTTAGTTTTGAGAATTCGAGTGAGTCAAATTCTTTAGAAAATAGCCCGATGGCATGTTAGCCTCTGACTTCATATAACACACCCATGTTGTTTCCAACAGTTTTAGTGTTATCATTCAGAAACACTAATCTACATACTACTTTACTAATATTGATGCCCAGTCTACGAAAGACTTATCAACATGCTGGTCAAGTCCACATATTAAGAAAATATGTCACTTTGAAATGACCTAGAGGTTTGCTTTAATCCCCAAAGGATATAAGTTGTGGCAGACATCCTTCCAAAGGTTCTTTCTGAATAAATTAAGATACCGTTAGTCTCGCAAAAATGGTCTTAGGGAATCACCCATATTTTCTGCTTTGTAACGAATCTGTCATTTGTTCTTAGCTAAAACCCTTATGTTCTGAATGAGTTCAGATTCCGTTGTTCGGCAAGGAAGTCTTAGGGAATCACCCATATTTCCCGCTTTCTGATGAAATCAAGAAAGACTGAGTGGTAAAAGAGATCACGGTCTGGTTAACTCTCTACCTTTTAGGGAATCATCCCTAAATTACTCAGCTTTCCGTTGAAAGTTAAACTTTCCTATTCATTCGACTCTTCTCCATGTAGTTCCAATTACTCCTACTGGGCCTGAGATACTCAGGTGGTTCTACAAGAGTTTCAACAGAACTGGAGTATCAAACTCCATTCACAGGGTTATGGCTTTTAAACCAACCTCTATGATCAGGATCCTATACAGCCCACGAAGGACTATAGGTCATCAATCTACCCTATGGACCGTAAGGTCCCGCAATGGGAAATGGACAAACCATACTCCCACTGCGTTCGTGGTGGATTGGTATACTGATCTAGTTTAGTAGTTTTTATTAGTGTTATCACGAACAGCCGATGTTGGATGTGAACTGAACAAATCAGTTAGTAACATCTTGAGTACAAATACTTCAAGATCCAAAACTGTTATTTATAGACTCTATCAGACCGAGTTTGACAGTATAACCGTCATTCTCTAATTTTACGAGTTTTTTAATCAACATTTTCTCAATGTATTAAGATATTTCACGCTCTGAACGTGTACGCAAAATTTCCAGTCCTACCTTCAATCACTAAGTGTTAAATGTCTATATTTGCAGAAGTGGGGTGAACCGAATTCACTCCATATTCATAAATATGTAGGCATCTTCTAGATAGACTTCTCGGTTCCACATGATAATGTAAGCCATTGTTATTGCAACTAATATCTTAAGTGAGTTAAGCAATGTATCGTAGCACATCAATAACTATATAAGGCAAATTTATGGTGTATCCCTTAGTGAAAACATTCCACTGGGAGGTAGGTCGAGCATCAGTCCCGAAGACTATGCGAAAGCCTATACTTGAGTATGGAATACCCTAGCTCTGGTGAAATCAGAGATTCCTCCTAATATTTTGGATAAACTTATTGGAGTTTTGCGTAGTTTTCAGACTATATGTCACTATTTGAAAAAGCTCCTACTCGCTTGTATCTTTCATATGACCCTGATAAGCGGATTTTCTAGGTCCGGTCGAACAAGTAAAAACTCGAATTCTTAGCAAAATCTACTTTCTAACCGGCAGTGGACCGGGTCGATTGTAGGATAGTGCTTTAGGAGTCCGAGGTCGAACCCACAGAGATTGGTTTTTGAGTACCACAGTTGACTTAGCACTCAGTTCAGGTCAAACAGATAGATATGAAGTTATACTACTGCATAAAAGAAAGATTACACTAATCGGAATTCTAAACAATTAAAAGAGGTATGGCCGAACTACGTTTCAGCGGATTACTTTACCCTCAGAAAGATTGCCCCGGAAGTGTGCCTTACTCTACCTTGCCATCTAACGATAACTCATAGGACAAACCCCGTATTGGAACTGGACTTGATGACTAGGGCGTCAATCTAGTACACGGGTAGGTGTTAGACTACCTTTCAAGCCCAAAACTTCTACGGTCCCGAAACCCCGTTCCCACACGTCGCCGCAACATACATTTATAAGCTACGTGTGTGCAACAATGAACAAGGTTGTCAATCTCATTCAAAGCTATTAAAACAATCAAAACAAGTTTCGTGATGTGGATTATCGATTAGAACGTTAAATTACACGCTACACTACCTCCCGGTTCATCTCTCTAATGATGTTTCACCCGCATTCACGTGGTTCGACCATACGACAAATCTAGCTACTCATAATCGAATCTAAACAACAAACAAGGTAGAAAAACATAGCAATAACCATAAAAGAACAAGAGAATAAACTTACTTGATTAAGAAATTAAGAGTACCAAATTCGTGCTCCAAAAGATCGAATTTTGACAATCGAAATGTAACAAATCGAAGTTCTAAGTTAGATAATCAAAGAGAGGATCGAAAGACGATTCTAATGATATATAGCACTAATTCTAACTCCTAAGGATGAAGAAAATCGCCCAAAAGAGGCCCAAAGTCGCCTAAAACCTCCTCCCCCACTACCTGCTGTTCTGAGGCTCTTTTTATAATCCAGAAAGCCGTCCGTACGGATAGGAAGGTTGTCCGTACGGACAGTTCTTCATTTTTTGAGTTTTTTCGCAACCGAGAGAGTTGTCCGTACGGACGAAACTCTTGTCCGTACGGACATATGCTCTGTTTTTCGGGCTGCGTAAATCCTTCATAACTTCTTCATCCGAGCTCGATTGGAGTGATTCAAGATGCGTTGGAAAGCTCTTTGAATTGTCTACAACTTTCATGAAGAAACCATGACCAGAAAATGCCTCCATAATGGGTCAAAATGCTGCTGAACCGAACATACCACAAGGGTACCAACCATTCATCTCCCTTTTCTTCCTCTTTCTCCTTCCTTGGCTCATTGTTGCACCTTGACCATGCTTCTCATCATAAATCTTTGCCTTCCGGGTTCTCGAGACACCAATACCCTACAACCTCATGAACAAACAAGACACACAAACGATTCCGGAGGGTAAAAGTGCTCGGAATGAGGTTAATATCAATAAAAAGAGGTAGTAAACCATCAAAGTGACGGAATTACTCCTCGTGCTATAAACTCAAGATATTACCCCAAAACGGTCTAGAAACAACAAGAAACATGCTAAAAATATGGTAAACGGGGGTAGAAAATGCACCGGAATCACGTAAAGTTGACTCCCATCAGACCCCGAAGGTCGATATGAACAAGCTATGTAACTTCTTTAAATCTATTACCCTTTCCCGATTGAAAGGAAACATAGGCATTGTTCCTTTGACTGGGAGATATGAATCACCCTAAGCCAGTCTGCAGATCTTGTCGTTAGGGAATATACACTAATTAATAGTATATAAAGAAGTGTTTATTTAAATACGGAAACCATTTGTGTTTATATTGTTTAAGATGTGTTATATATACCTATTCAGCATTTCTTAGTGGTTCTGACTTTATCAAACAAAAGTCCGAGTCTTGGGTTCGTGCAACGATTTTTATATTCATCGTCAATAAGACAAACAAATTATCCTATTGAAAATGAATACGTTCGTTCCAACGAATCCGAAAACAGAAAATAAATTCTCTGGTGATACTCAAGAATTGAATCCGAGATTCATTTCCTTATATCACTCCCACTAGTCTATCGGAAATAACGCCCGTTGTCTATTTTATTTATCGTTTAATGCAAAGCTACCTAGTTCTTCCAAAGAACTTACCTTTTGAGAAAATTGCTAAGGATGCATTGGTCAGTGATCCGAAATCACTTTCCTTATCCTCTAATTTCCAATTTATTAATTTACCGGTTTAGCCTTAAAACTACTTAGTTTAGATGACTAACACGTATCAAATTCTTTCCCATTCTCGACTTTCCTTAAATGGAAACAGTCTTGAACTAGAAGTTCCTTTGAGTAGACACTACTCTCGAACTGTGGGATGTCTAATGATAGTGTTACTAGCTTGGACTATTCAATTTTTCTAATCGACAAATCATAAGAGCAAAGCTCCCTCTAGTTTATCGGTTCCAAATACAGTCTAACTAGCGACACTTTGTATTTATGATTTTTCAAAGATGAGAAGATCACCTAGAACTAAGCTCTCACTAGTTTATCAGTTCCAAATACTGTCTAACTAGAACGCTTTATTCTTGTTTTTCCAATGAATGGAAAAACTCTTGTGCAGTCTATTACACATTTATAATGATTAAGAAAAAAACAATAACGAGACTAAGGCTCCCACTAGTTCATCGATTCCAAATACCGTCTCACCAGCAAACGCCTTATGTATGATTTTCCAAATTTTCAATTAGAAATTTTTGCCGTGTAAATACACCTTTTAAAATTCACTAAATGAATTTATCTGATAGTCATATATTATCTTTGGTAAACTAAGTATGGTCATCTCTCATTCAACACGAGTGACATCCGTGACATACCTATACTATGTCATTTAAGTTTTTAAAAGCTCAAGGAAAAAATCTCTTCCGAAAAATTAACTGCATTCTTTTGAAAATTACAACGTACTTGTTACTTCCACATTTTTAATGAAGTCTTATTACTAACAATTTAGTAGCCTAGAGATTAAAGTTGTAAAATAAACATGACAGAAAGTAAAATTCAAAAAATAAATTCTCACTACTAGATTTTTATTTTTGGAATCCTATCCTACCTACTCCACCATCACCCTATCCTACCCTACGCATCCTACCTACCTTACCATGCGCTACTCTACTCCACCAATACCCACCCATACCCTACCCAACCAGACCCTACCCTACCCACGCCTACTCTACTTATCCTACCCACCACCACACCCTACCCTACCTTACCCACCACCTTACCCTACCCTACCTTACCTACCATATTACCCTACCTTACATTACCCTACCTTACCTTACCTACCACATCACCCTACCCTACCCTACCCACCACCACACTCTACCCCTACCTTACACACCATCCCACACCAACCTACCTTACCCACGATCTATGCTACATACCCCTACACCTACCCTACCCTACCCACCTTACACTACCCACCCTACACTACCCACCACCCTACCCGACCCATCACACCCTCCCTACCTACCCACCACCCCTCTATACCCACCACTTCCCTACCTTACCTACCAACCCTCTAGAGGATGTAATATCACCGGATGGATCAAGATTCACCCGATTACGCAGCGGAATAAATATCAGATCTTGATCTAAACAAACAAAATACATGAATAATAAATCTAACCTACGAGGGGGTTAGATTACCAATCTTTTTATGGTGCAAAACGCCAATAACAAGGTCAATCCAAACCGAGCTAGTTGAGAGCCTAGTTGAGAAGCCAAAGTCTTCCAACGTGTGTCTCCAAGCACCACCAGGTGGATGGCGTTTCAAGCCGCCGGACCTACTCGATATGCTACCTTAGAAAACCCGAAGTTTTCTAAAACTCGAACCCTTAGTAAAATAGCCGAAATATCAAATCTATTTTACTACCCAAAAGTCGTGTGATGTGTTGTGATAAAAGGCTTGGGATAACTCTCTTTATATAGTAGAGAAATCCTACTCTCCAATGCATTATTTAATTAATACAAAATCAATCAAAATAATCCTTTTTCATAAAAAGATAAATCTAGAATATTCCTAAATTAATAAGGCTATACAAAAGATTTTCTTTTCCTTAAATTATTTAACAAATAAATAATTTAATCACATGTCTTATTATTTATCAAGAAAACTAATTTCCAACAAATAATGCACAACAAATTTCGGCCAAACCCTAAGGGAATAGGGTCACACGAAATTACCATCACATTGGGCCGAGTCCTCGAAAAATTTCTTTTCTATGTATTTAATTATCTAGTCCAACTAAACAATTAATCCACATATCAATTAAATAGTCCAATCCAACTATTTAATCATAATTGAAGTGAAACGATGAGAAAACATATATTTTATATTAGGAGCCACGTCGGGGACCATGGACCCATATTCAGTAGCTACAATAAATTGAATAAAAGTATTCGTCTGACCGAACAATAATATTCAATCTATTAATTCCGGGATTACACCACCATAAACCCGAAACTGAACTCTGCCGAATATAGATATAAACTTACACTCAACCATGAGTCATAAGGTATCCACTGATATAATCATTACATACGGATAAATCCTCCATAGACTGCTCATTTCGATTCAGAATATTTCCGTAAACCCTTCTCGAAACATATTATCCTTATTTACCATTAACACCATAGTGATCAATTAGTTCATAACTAATATAATATGAACTGGCGCCATCGATCAGTTTCTAGGATTAACAAATAAGGGAACTATCTGTCTACTTCCCGAGGGAATGAATGGATTCCATATCTGTGATAGCACAGACTACTCACTCATCCTAAAATAGAGCCAATTAGAAGTGTTGGACCACATACTACGAAGTGATCCTTACTAATGCATCAAACCTACCATAGTCTAAGCAGTCGTCTGTGATCACCTCAGGATTGAGATTAATCCATATGTGATGATCTTGTGATTCGATAAGACTTCTAGATCACGGAATTATATCGAGAACTCAAATCAAATCGGTTCAGTCCTATATGATTATCATCATATATAAATGCCCCACTAGGTACCATATTACCGATAGTCCGGATAAGACTGTCACACCTAAAGTGTTCTGGGTGCATTATTAGCAAATTAATCTTGAGACCCGTTCTCAGATTAATAAACGCTACGGACTAAGTTAATTTTAAGTACATCTCACTAACTAAATCCTCTTGTGTATAGCCATACACTGAGTTATGTGATTACATAAACGAGGTACTTAGGGTTTTCAGCAGTGTCTTAATTATAAGAATACGTGCATATAATAAAATGAATTATTAATTCTGTCATAAAAAAAATTAAATAATTGTTTTTCGGGCACTACACCTAACAATCTCCCACTTGCATGAAAGGCTAGTGGATTAATTGTTTTAGAGCACACCCTTCAAATCTATATCTACAACATTCTCTCTGTTGGAAATAAAATTTATGTTTTGATGATGATTCATCACTTATTTATTAATTAATCTTTAACCCCATTGATGAAGTGTCATAACTAGCTGTTGTAGTGCAAGCAAAAAGAAGTCTAGATACCAATGTATAGGTTTCATTAGAGTCTGATAATTGTATAAGTTAAATCAGACAAGCACTGTAATAGTTCTAGATTGGAACTGAGAAATGAAGAAACTGAGACTTACTCTAACTGAGATTCTATAAGAAACTGACTCAGAGCACACCTACATAAAACTGAAGAAGGTAAGTTCGCTGAGAGTTACAGACTCAGTTGGCTTATCTAGAAGATTGAAGAACTGAGGGTCACAGACTCAGTTATTGAAGATTGAAGAACTGAGGGTCACAGACTCAGTTATTGAAGAACGAAGAACTGAGGGTTCAAACTCAGTTATGAAGATTACAAGTCGAGACCGTAAAGTTGGACTTCGAGCAAGATTGTGGTGACTCGAACCGACTTTATGGATCTTGTATGAAGACCTAAGAATCATAAGGACAATGAATTCTTAGTTGATAATGAGTCATGGTGTACTCGATTAAGTCAATAATAATCGATGAAAACCGGAGTACCGATATTTGAAGAAGAGTAAAATTTCGATTAATGCTCCAAGTCGGTTAGAAAACCGACAAGTGAAAACTCGAATAAAACCGATAAGGAAACTCGCTTTATAAGTCGATCATCCAACAACCGAAAGTACAAAGTGGAACGTTGAAAAGGAAACAATTTCATTGGATGAGTTATCGACACGCAACGAACGGTCGAAAAAAATTATAACCGTTACAAGCGGGACAAATGGTGAATGAACCCCTATAAATAGACTGCCTCTACAACAGTGGATAACAGGGGAAGAAGAGAGAAGTGTGTGTGCAGGCATAAGATAAAAAGCAAGCAAATTGAAAAGAATCTATCTAGTCAAAAAGATCAAGTTAAAAAAGGGGAAAAGCCAAATTCAAAAGATTACCTGCTAAGCACTTAATTGCAAGATCAAGAAATTTCTTCAAAATACTCAAGCTTATTCAAACAGATTCAAGATCCAATTTTTGAAGAAATACGAGCCGTGCTTAAATTATACATCCGTAAGAAAAGCTCAAATCACAATTGAATCATAGTTATTGATTCAAAGTCTCAACCTTGATTTCATCAAAGGCATAGATCGTGAAACACCAAGAAGGTGTGAAGGACAGCTGAGTGCGATGTGAAGACTATGTTTGTGATGAGCCGGTGAAGAGGCAATCCTACCCTCCAAGGACCGAGTGGTTCAAACAATTGAAGAACAAAGCAATCCTACCTGTTCTACAAGTGTTTAGATAGTGAAGCTAGGGATTAGTCAAGGACTATCAGTTTGGAACTTTTTGTAATTGGGCCATCTCAAAGAAGTTCTAGTGGAATTTTCCTCCGCATCACAGGGGAAGAGAGGACTGACAGGATTACACCACCTGGAACCTCTATAATTCTTGTCTATTTACTTTATGCATTCATTTATTTCTTATTAGATACACTTACTTGGTTTTCATACTTAAGGCTATTACTTTATCCGCTGCCAGTTAACGAGACTAAATATAAGTCAGTAATAACTTATATTCAGTTGAGCTAACTGAACTCCACACAAGTTAAGGGACAGGAACATAACTGAACTGGAAGTCAGTTTGAGTTTCAGAGAAACTCAGTTCCTGGGGATTCTACAACTAAAGATTAGTTTTTGGTGACAAGTTTATTCACCCCCCCTCTAAACTTGTGTTAGCCTTTCCAAGGGACCAACAATTGGTATCGGAGCAGATCTTTCTTTTTGGAGGAGATCCAAGATACAATTCTAACTAATTGTTGAAAACCCCTTTCTCTGTATCTATCTTAAAAAGTATTTTTTTTAATGGACACATCCAAAATCAGAAATTGGCTAAACAATCCCCCGACCGACTATTTGCAAAATGTTGTCTATGACTTTCGGATCAAGTACTTGAAAGATTCAAGACTACAAGCTCACACACGAATCCGGAACCTCACTTCAGCTTATGATGAAGACATTGATTTAAATGGAGACAAAGATGAATCAAAAGGATTCCCATCCTTAAGTGATCTTTCGTAGGAAGCGAAAGAGAATTACTACGGGTAGCCGATTCTATAGAAGAAATGGTAACTAAAGATCCATCCAACGCAAAAGTCGCAGATAATGATCTACCTACAAGCCATGGAGGAGAAAGTGATGAAGAAATCATACTTTGCTAGAGCTACACTTGCAAATGCTATTGATAAAGGAAAACAGACTTTAATCGGTGATGAATCCTCTACAGAAGACTTATCTATCAAACATCGGGAGGTAAGTACATCTACATCCAAATCTCACACTGTCCCAAACAATCAAAGGAATGACGGTTTCAATAAATCCTTGGACATACTCATAAAGGAGTTAGAGACAACTCAAGAGAATTATGAGAATGTCAAAAAGGAGAAAAAGTTATTGAAAACTATGATCTCGAGATTGAATGCTGAAATCAATCTAATCATGACTAATAATGGAACCAAGGTAATTCGACCAACTGATGAACCAACAAAAGTTATGAACAACAATAAGTCATCATTGATCCGATTCCCAAAGTTCAATTCAAACCAGGGAAACCATTTGGAGATAGATCTGGTTTAGGGTTTGATAATCAGTACAATTCTAAGTTTAGACCAGGATCAGTTGCAATAAAATTTGTGACTGCTCAACACTCAAAAACTCAGAAAACTGACGAAATTATTAGAACTGATAGATACTCAAAGACGACCAATCACACAAGTCGATAAAATTGAAAAATCGAGCTTGGCAAAATTAATCAAGTCAACGATTTTACGTAAAAAAACTCGAAGGTCAGAAACGTAAAAACCGATTCAAAATCGCAAGAAAAATCTTCAAGTCATATCCACTCAAGAATGAAGATCATAATAGACTTAGAGGGAAAGGAAGATTATTTCCCACCGATGAAGATTGGAATAGACCATCACCTCGGTTCACAAACGAACAAACTTAAAACTCGTTATGACAAAACAAGAAAAGTTTGTGAAAACCGACTTCACTCCAACATGTCAAGAGAGGTATAAAATTAAAAATAAAACTGCGTCGTCAAGAACTAATCAGTTAGGACCCAAAAAGATATGGGTACCAAAGAATTCTCACTCTGTTTTGCAGGAGAAAACACCACCAGCTGAGAACTGGGAATATAATTCACAAAACTGAGTTGTTTCCACAACTGAGTTTTTGAATTCAGCATAAGGACAAAACTAAGCATATACAGCTGTTGATACGCCGTACCTTCTTTACTCACTTTTATCCAACTACGGTTATCAAGAAAAAACGTGGTCCTTTTTCAATCCTAACCACTCATAATTTCCACTCACCCACCTTTTCGCAATCTCAAAATATTTATGACAAGACGTTTTAAGTCCCACTCAATTCTTAACTACCCCACTCCTAATTATAAATACCCAGAATTTTCTTTTACAAAATCTTTACGCATAATTTCTGAATCTACTCTCTGAATTTCAAAATTTCAAATTTTCAATCAAATCCAGAGAAAATGACCTTCACTCGTGTTGAACCCGGAATGATCGTTTCTCTTGATCAATATACTACAAAGTATGTTGACCAAACTCTAGTCAATTCAATCATAACAAAAATCAGGAAAATCAAAGGATTGGAAGCTGTCTTCAACATCAATCTAAAAAGCGTTTGCCTAGAAAGCATTGGAGACTTCTATCAATTTGGGAGAACAACTGTAGAAGGAGAAGACACACAAACCTTTGTCACCACTGTCAGTAATAAAGAAATCAAAGTGACTGAAAATTTAATTGCAGAAATCTTTGGATTTGACAAATCCGAAGGAACAGCAGCAATTAAGCTATCTAAAGAACAGAAGGAGAAGTTATGGAGAGATATAGCAATTGAAGCAGGATCTGCTGTCTCACAGACTGGAAGCACAAGTCTGCTCAAGCCAGAGTTTAACTTTCTTTCAAAAATGCTGGCTAATTGTGTAATTGGAAACGCTGGAAACTTCAACAATCTTTCAGGAGCAAAACTAGATTTACTTTATATAATTTGGTTTGGAGAAGATTTCAATTGGGCAAGGTGTATATTTGATCAATTGACAGCACAATCAATTGATGTACCCAAAAAGAAAACCGATGAGAAGAAAGGACGATTCTACCACAAGAAAACTCTTGCGTTAATAGTCCGAGGATACTTGATCATTTTGGAGTTGCAAAGAGAAAAGAAACACCGATTCCGATGGGAAAATTGTTGTCAAAGAAGAGAAAGCTAGAAAAAGGAAAGCCGAGAAAACTTCGTTGTCGAATAAACCCGCAACCGGAGAAGAAGTGCTAACACGATTGAAGTTTTAAGGAAAAGAAGAAAACAGTTAGAAGAAGCCGAAAAAGGTTTAATTGATCCAAGCTATTGAGGAACCCATAGAAATGATATCAATTCAAGAAGTCAAGCCGATGTTGCACCTGAAGGACAAACTGAAGCTGATCTCATCGAATCTATCCCAGTTTTGGAAATGGAAATAATAAAAGAAATTGAAGCTGTCAACAAGGAACAAACTGCTGAAACTAACTTACAGAAAGAAGCTATAACTCAGGGGGAACAGACCCAGAGAACTGAACCTGATGATGGAGAATCAGACAGTGATGAGAGACTGATTGATGAAACAACATTGAACATGCTGATGTTGCTTTCAAAATCCAAATCTACTCCTCAAGAATCTGTCCCCAGATCTGAACGTGTTGAACCGATAAAGAACTTTCAAGCTCCTCAACCTGAGGAAAAGGAAACCGAAGCAGAAGCTGAATCATCCAAGATCATTCAGTTAGATGAGCAAGTTCATGATGTTGAACCCACTACAAAGGAAGTTCCAGTTGTTGAATTGGAACCTGAGCAAAGTGAAAAACAAATTGTTGAAAAAGATGCAAGTGAGAAAGTTTTGCAAACTGAGCCGATAATCTCAGTTTCTAACATTGAAAAAGAAACGTCAGTTGTACCAATCACTGCTGAGGGAGAAACCAGCAGAACCAGTCTTATGCAAACTGACGATCCAATGCAAATTGAAGTTCATATTCAAGAAGAAGATCATGAGATCACAAGAGAATCAGAGGACACCCTCACACCATTTAGATCTCCATCTGATTATACAGAACTTATGAAAGCTGATTATGATCGGTTGAAAAGTTATAGAACTTGGAAGTTCGGTTCTATAGATGATCAAAGGAGTCAGCATGCAGAAATGGAAATCATTGAAAAATGGGTATTCGATCTTTTCAACATTACAAGTCTAATGGAAATAATCAATACCGAAGAATTCATAAATCAAGGATTTGCGCTGATCAGAAATAGTCATTGGAGGAAAACCATGACCAGTGGAAGTTCGAAGAAGAATGTTGATGATGATTTTGAGGAAGATCCTGACATACAAAAAGGGATTCTTGCCTCCTTACAAGAAAAGGAAACTGCAACGAACTACGTACCGATGAAGACTCTAAAAGTTCTGATGAAAGCAGTGGAAGTTCAAGTTCTGAAGGTTTATCTGAAACTCAGCAGGACAAAGAAGACAAAGAAGCAGACAAAGGCTATCAATCTCCCACTGGATTTATCTACGCTTGAAATAGCAAGAACGTTGGTTGATATACCTGGAGAAGAATCAGACAATGAACCTGAATTACATCTGTCTCCCACAAAAGTTATTGACTCATCAAGATCAGAAGTAGGCGAGAAGCAGCCTAAAGAGAAAATACAATCAGTTGAATTTGGAGAAAAACTCTCACCTCTACTGCAAGCTAAACCATCCGAGGCCGAATCAAGCAAAGCAAAAGAACAACGAGGAAATTCACAAGATGTTCCTACACAAACGATCTCATTAAATATTATCACAATGAGATAATCGAATTCAAAAAGATGACAAAAGCTTGTTTGGAAAAGTCTTAAAATCTTTAGAAGCTAGTCAAGACGAACGATCCAAGCTTGAAAAGAAATTGGACACCGTGAATGACAACTCGTCAAACCACTCGCTTGAGATTCGTAAAACAAACCGGAGAGCATATCACAAGGAAAAATGAAACTCAAAACAGATGGGAGGGCATTCTCAATAATCTAGTCGATCGGATGTTTTTAGTGGAACAGGCATAAAAGATTCAAGGTTGTGGCTCAAACCATATTGGCATCAACCCAACAAACCTTGAATGCTTACATCAAAAGCTTGATTACTAAAGATGATGTCAATAAGGGGGAAAGTTTGGATATTCTAAAAGTCCATGCAGATGAAATGCCACAGACCCTCACGAATATCAATGACAAGTTGAGTGAACTGAAGAAAGCAAGAGGAGAGTTCACTGATGAGGAAATGGAACTGATCGTTAAGTACTCAGAACCAACGGACAAAACAATTGGTTTGGATTCCCGTCTCTACAATCTGTTCAAAGATCTACCAGAAAGAGAAGGAGTATCAAAAGAAGAAGCTCTTGAAACTTTCCTACACATGCAGAAGATACTTGTGTATCATTGGAAGAAGTCAAGAAATGGGAAGTCGATGGCACCCTAGATAAAGTTTCGAAAAAAGTTGAGAAGGATGAACCCGAATTTATTCAATCTTTACCGAGAACACCACCAATGAAAGACTAAGGACATCGCCTTTACATTCGCAGCTCTATTCAAAAGCAAGTTTTTCAAGAAAAACGGTCTATCACAATCATGGAACATCCGGGCAAGTATTCATGGAATTGAATATTCACACAAATGATGAAATGAGAATCGTTGCGTAAAAACTATGACAAACAACCTACAAGTAAAAGGAGATTGAACTCGCTGTTTTTACTTATGTTGTATTTTATTACTTATTCAAAGATTGTAACTCGCCTGAAGTATGAATTCTCGCTTTCTCGCCCACCGTGTTATTTACTCGCCTTTTGTTTTATCTTTTTGCATTGCTTTTAGGGAGGGTATTGACATCATCAAAAAGGGGGAAATTGTTGGAAATAAAATTTATGTTTTGATGATGATTCATCACTTATTTATTAATTAATCTTTAACCCCATTGATGAAGTGTCATAACTAGTCGTTGTAGTGCAAGCAAAAAGAAGTCTAGATACCAATGTATAGGTTTCATTAGAGTCTGATAATTGTATAAGTTAAATCGACAAGCACCGTAATAGTTCTAGATTGGAACCGAGAAATGAAGAAACCGAGACTTACTCTAACCGAGATTCTACAAGAAACCGACTCGAGCACACCTACATAAAACCGAAGAAGGTAAGTTCGCCGAGAGTTATAGACTCGCTTGGCTTATCTAGAAGATTGAAGAACCGAGGGTCACGTACTCGCTATTGAAGATTGAAGAACCGAGGGTCACGTACTCGTTATTGAAGAACGAAGAACCGAGGGTTCAAACTCGCTTATGAAGATTACAAGTCGAGACTCGTAAAGTTGGACTTCGTGCAAGATTGTGGTGACTCGAACCGACTTTATGGATCTTGTATGAAGACCTAAGAATCATAAGGACAATGAATTCTTAGTTGATAATGAGTCATGGTGTACTCGATTAAGTCAATAATAATCGATGAAAACCGGAGTACCGATATTTGAAGAAGAGTAAAATTTCGCTTAATGCTCCAAGTCGCTTAGAAAACCGACAAGTGAAAACTCGAATAAAACCGATAAGGAAACTCGCTTTATAAGTCGATCATCCAACAACCGAAAGTACAGTGGAACGTTGAAAAGGAAACAATTTCATTGGATGAGTTACTGACACAGCAGAACGGTCAGAAAAATTATAACCGTTACAAGCAGGACAAATGGTGAATGAACCCCTATAAATAGATCGCCTACAACAAAGGGATAACAGGGGAAGAAGAGAGAAGTGTGTGTGCAGGCATAAGATAAAAAGCAAGCAAATTGAAAAGAATCTATCTAGTCAAAAAGATCAAGTTAAAAAAGGGGAAAAGCCAAATTCAAAAGATTACCTGCTAAGCACTTAATTGCAAGATCAAGAAATTTCTTCAAAATACTCAAGCTTATTCAAACAGATTCAAGATCCAATTTTTGAAGAAATACAGAGCCGTGCTTAAATTATACATCCAGAAGAAAAGCTCAAATCACAATTGAATCATAGTTATTGATTCAAAGTCTCAACCTTGATTTCATCAAAGGCATAGACTGTGAAACACCAAGAAGGTGTGAAGGACAGTTGAGTGCAGTCAGGAAGACTGTGTTTGTGATGAGCTGGTGAAGAGGCAATCCTACCCTCCAAGGACCAGTGGTTCAAACAATTGAAGAACAGCAATCCTACCTGTTCTACAAGTGTTTAGATAGTGAAGCTAGGGATTAGTCAAGGACTATCGGTTGGAACTTTTTGTAATTGGGCCATCTCAAAGAAGTTCTAGTGGAATTTTCCTCCGCATCACGGGGAAGAGAGGACCGACAGGATTACACCACCCGGAACCTCTATAATTCTTGTCTATTTACTTTATGCATTCATTTATTTCTTATTAGATACACTTACTTGGTTTTCATACTTAAGGCTATTACTTTATCCGCTGCCAGTTAACGAGACTAAATATAAGTCAGTAATAACTTATATTCAGTTGAGCTAACTGAACTCCACACAAGTTAAGGGACAGGAACATAACTGAACTGGAAGTCAGTTTGAGTTTCAGAGAAACTCAGTTCCTGGGGATTCTACAACTAAAGATTAGTTTTTGGTGACAAGTTTATTCACCCCCCCCTCTAAACTTGTGTTAGCCTTTCCAAGGGACCAACACTCTCACTTGCTCAAAACAAGTGAGACATATCCCCAAGATTCATACCCTCCAAGCGCATCTTAGTAATTCATCCTTCCAAGCACGACCGGAGTGTCTGCCGCAGGTAGGTCAGTGACCCGGCGTGTACTTAGAATCCAAATACCATGTGACTTGGTACACTGATCAGGTAGGTTGGCGGCTTGAGTCAATCTTTGGGATCGAAACGTCGCCTTTCCATCTAATCCGGTGGTATGATTTCAATATGCTTATGACCTCTAGTGATTGCAAAATCCTTATGAGCTACCTCTCCAATGTTTTCACAATGAAGTGGTATCAGCTTAATGGATAATACTTTATCACATAAGTAAACACTGAGACCAAGATCGATTTAACGATCATCCTCAATCTGACCTAAAGCCAGAATCAGTGTTATCACTTATATTTTAGTTTGGACCTGTATATACTAGCATATTATTCCTCATTCTCCCGAAGAGACTTGAGGATTTACTAAACATCCCATTTAGTATTCATTCGCAGGTTTAGACAAGCATTCCTGAGAGGTAGGGTAGACTACACCGTTGAATGTTGCATTCCTCTATGTAAGAACATCTTAACCATTGAGATGGATGAATGGGATTGCCAATTGCTTATTTTTGAGAATTCGAGTGAGTCAAATTCTTTAGAAAATACCCCGATGGCATGTTAGCCTCTGACTTCATATAACACACACATGTTGTTTCCAACAGTTTTAGTGTAACCATTCAGAAACACTAATCTACATACTACTTTACTAATATTGATGCCCAGTCTACGAAAGACTTATCAACATGCTGGTCAAGTCCACATATTAAAAAAATATGACTTTGAAATGACTTAGAGGTTTGCTTTAATCCCCATAGGATATAAGCTATGGCAGACATCCTGCCAAAGGTTCTTTCTGAATAAATTAAGATACCGTTAGTCTTGCAAAAGGGTCTTAGGGAAAATCACCCTTATTTTCTGCTTTGTAACGAATCTGTCATTTGTTCTTAGCTAAAACCCTTATGTTCTGAATGAGTTCAGATTCTGTTGTTCGGCAAGGAAGTCTTAGGGAATCACCCCTATTACCCGCTTTCTGACGAAATCAAGCAAGACTGAGTGGTAAGAGAGATCACGGTCTGGTTAACTCTATACCTTTTAGGGAATCACCCCTAAATTACTCAGCTTTGCATTGAAAGTTAAACTTTCCTATTCATTCGACTCTTTTCCGTGTAGTTCCAATTACTCCCACTAGGCCTGAGATACTCAGGTGGTTCTACAAGAGTTTCAACAGAACTGGAGTATCAAACTCCATTCACAGGGTTATGGCTTTTAAACCAACCTCTATGATCAGGATCCTATACAGCCCACGAAGGACTATAGGTCATCAATCTACCCTATAGAACGTAAGGTCCCGCAATGGGTAATGGACAAACCATACTCCCACTGCGTTCCGGCTGGATTGAAATACTGATCTAGTTTAGTAGTTTTTATTAGTGTTATCACCAACTGCCGGTGTTGGATGTGGACTAAACAAATCAGTTAGTAACATCTTCAGTACAAATACTTCAAGATCCAAAGCTGTGACTTATAGACTCTATCAGACCGAGTTTGACAGTATAACCGTCATTCTCTGATTTTATGAGTTTTATAATCAACCTTTACTCAATGTATTAAGATATTTCATGCTCTGAACGTGTACGCAAAATTTCCAGTCCTACCTTCAAGCACTAAGTGCTAAATGTGTATATTTGCGGAAGTGGGGTGAACCGAATTCACTCCGTATCCACAAATGTGTAGGCATCTTCCAGATAGACTTCTCGGTTCCACATGATAATGTAAGCCGTTATTATTGCAACTAATATCTTAAGTGAGTTAAGCAATGTATCGTAGCACATCAATAACTATATAAGGCAAATTTATGGTGTATCCCTTAGTGAAAACATTCCACTGGGAGGTAGGCCGAGCATCAGTCCCGAAGACTATGCGAAGCCTATACTTGAGTATATAATACCCTATCTCTGGTGAAATCAGAGATTCCTCCTAATATTTTGGATACACTTATTGGAGTTTCGAGTAGTTGTCAGACTAGATGTCACTACTTGAAAAAGCTCCTACTAGCTTGTATCTTTCATATGACCCCGAAGGTCGATATGAAAAAGCTATGTAACTTCTTTAAATCTATTACCCTTTCCCGATTGAAAGGAAACTTAGGCATTGTTCCTTTAAGACAGGGTTACTTTGACTGGGAGATAGGAATCACCCTAAGCCAGTCTGCAGATCTTGTCGTTAGGGAATATGCACTAATTAATAGTATATAAAGAAGTGTTTATTTAAATACGGAAACCATTTGTGTTTATATTGTTTAAGATATATTGTATATACCTATTCAACATTTCTTAGTGGTTCTGACTTTATCAAACAAAAGTCCGAGTCTTGGGTTTGTGCTACGAATGTTATATTCATCGTCAATAAGACAAACAAATTATCCTATTGAAAATGAATACGTTCGTTCCAACGAATCCGAAAATAGAAAATGAATTTTCTGTGATATTCAAGAATTGAATCCGAGATTCATTTCCTTATATCACTCCCACTAGTCTATCTGAAATAACTGCCCGCTGTCTATTTTATTTATCTTTTAATGCTGTGTTCCTGTGTAGATTTCCTAATAAGAGTTTGTCTACTTGGATTGTTGAACAAGGAAAGTGTTCTTCCTAAGAAGGGAAGACGAGCAAAGGTTGGTTAGTGCGGTTTCAGCGGTTCAAGTTGTGGTTGGTCAGTTTTGGGTTGTGTGTACAAGGGTTTGAAGAGTTTGGGGATCAGTAGAGTGTTGGATCAGCGGTTAGCAAGATCAGAATCGGTTGGTGTTGTCCGTGGGGAAACAAGATGAATCTTCGGTTTGGTTTGCGTAGAAGAGAGGGTGCTAGGGAAGGTCAACAGATTAAGCTCACTCGAGTTTCGAGGAAGAAACTCCTCTTAAGGGGGAAGGAATGTAATATTCCGACCTTTCGTAGAAGAGCAGACGTGTCTTTTTGTGAAAAGACGGAATATTATATTTATTAATTCTGGATTTAAGATTAAAAGGAAAAGGAAATAAAAGGGCTTATTGGGATTTATTGGTAATTAATAGGATTATTAGAGGAATTAATGAGCAATTTAAGGAAAAATAATTTCCATTAACTTTTGGAAGTTATTTTCTACAAGTAACTTCCCATATTGTCTAATAAGTTAGCAAAAACACAACTCCCCTTGGCAAGTTTGAATTTGGAGAGCAAAAGAAAGAGAAGTGTGTAAGAGAAAATCCTCCAAAATTTTCATCAAGACCCGGTAGGATTTCGGAATGGAAGATAGGAAATGATTCAGCAGAAGAAGGGCTACGAGATGATACCAGAAGTTCAGAGTCTTTTAAAGGTATGGTCTAGTCCTAATAATGGTTTCATCAAGGATTGATCAAGTTTCAAGGTTGTGTTTAGATGAATTCGTAGTTCCTTCTGTTTAGAAGCTTTGATCGCAATTGTTTCTTGTTCAATTGGTTGATCAAATAGGTTTCTTGGGGAAGTCTTAGAAGTGCTATAGATGTTCTTGATGTTTTGCTTCGGTTTTGCTTGCTAAAAGGTAAGAGCCTCTTCCTAATGTTTAATTGAGGTTTTATGGTGTTAAGATGGTGTTTTGGGTATGATTTGTGGTTAGAAATCTTGCTCGTTGTTGTTGTTGTATTACGAGGTGTTATTGCATGTTTAGAACCTGTTTTGATGGTATTTGGATGTATATTTTGGTGTTTGACCTGGTTGGTTTTGAGTAGAAATTGATAAAGTGCAGAAAATTGTATGTAGTGCAGTTTCGGTCCAGTTTTGGCACCCCCCTGACCTGTTCAGAGAGTTCTGTGAACTCTCTGAAGCAGTTTTGGCGCGCCCCAAAGGCTTTGGCCCCCCTAACCTGAATAGAGAGTTCAGTGAACTCTCTGATGCATTTTTGGCGCGCCCCGAAGCTTTTGGCGCCCCCTGACACTGTGTGAATGTTGTTTCTAGTGTTTTAAGCTATGAGACGAGTTCTAAATGTCATCTCTTAATCTAATAACATTAAATGAACATGAACAAGCCTTGATTAATCGTTCTTGCATGATACAAAAGAGAGTCCACATTAGGCACGGCCCATGGGGGCCTAGGGAATAAGTGTTCTCTATATAAACTTTCAAAAGAACTACGGCAGATTTGATTCCAATAGATACTTTGGATACGTAGACAACTTGGAAAAAGATCACAGGCTCACTCTAAATCATCCTAAAAAACCTTCTCCTTATTCATACTTTTTTATTTATTGCCCTTGATTCAATTACCACTAGATTAAACGACACATGTTTATACCCATCGAAATTTTGCTTCGTCAGTGTACTATCAAATAAATGGATAAGATGTATAGTGTATGCACACTACACATTATGTGTAGTGGATGTATAACGCTCTTTCCCATATTATTGACTATGCTTAAAAATGAAAAGTAAAGAAAAAAACAGACTTGACTTGACTTCAAAAATAATTGTATGGCTGTGCTCTCATCAACAAGTCGGCATAAGGTATAGACTGTATAGTCCAGTACAAATCACTGTATATTTGTACTGTTAAACAATATACAGGATGTTATACATTCATTACATATACTGTGTAAGTAGATAATCAATACACAATCTTGTCCATTCAATTTAATAGGTACATTTTAATTATTGGCTAGATATGGTGGTAGTATATGTGCATTACACAATATGTGCACTGCACATATCATTTTCCTCCCAATATATGTGCACTAAGAAAAAAAAGAGTGATGAAACATCCACAACACACTCATCTCGCAATCCTATTAAGGATAATTCTTCCATAGTCACTCCACTTGCACCGTAGACACACGTGGATGATTCTGGACCAGACAGTTTGAATTTGAGTTGAAACTGTGTGGTCCAGAATCATCCACGTATGTTACTCCTCAAATTGACTCACCAAAGAAAAACATCACTATTAATACCATTGATTGTAATGGGACCCATCATAATAAATGGTTTATCATTTTAATCAATGAGAATAAAACATATAATGAAAGTGATACTATACCAATGCGTAGTGCACATACTATTTAAAAATAAAAAAAAAAAAGAGTGTTATGTATCTCACTGCATACAATTGAATGAAGGTAATTTATAAAATAATAAAAAAAAAATGCAAAAATGAAGTTTGTTTTCAACTTTTCATCCTCATATGACGATCACAATATCAGAAAATTAAGGGATATATCATACATATAAGTACACTGAACTTTAGAATGAGCATCTACCTACAAAGATAATATAACCCATTCTGTATTTTATTTTTTTTATTTTTTTTTTGAAAGGAACCATTCTGTATTTTTGTTCTTTCAAATTTTCAGGTTGACTATAATATACATGTATCACACATTGTGAATATAATATGTTGGGTAGTGATTCCATGTCCATCAAATGAAGGTATATACTATTCGTCGGATATAACTTATATGGATGGAAGCATATAATAATACCATTTGACTGCATATCAACCACATGCATTATCAATTAATTAACTACATAGTAATAATTATTCGACTAATTTTCATAAAATCGGGGAATAATACATTTTCATTATTACAACAAATTTTTACGGTTCATGATGTTTAGTGAACGTCCTTACAATGTCCTTCACGAATTCCCCTACAGCGGCATACTCTTGAAACGCTCTAACATCCGCGTCTAACCGCAACATATCCGGTAAAAATAGCCATAAACCGGTACTTATGACGAATCCAACGGTCAGGATCCTCCCAACAATCTTTGGCAACTGCCACCTGCCCTTGAAAACCTTCTTCACACCAACCTCTACAACCACACACGTCCCATGGATCAAGAAAAACCACGTAGTCTTCCAAGTGGGTTTTTGATGGCCCATATAGTAAAAGATGAGCTCATGCATCAGGCCCGAAACAACAAAAGTACCGAAGACAGCTGGGAGTGGAGCCCACTTACGCTGTAAATATCTGTTGGACAAATTGAGGAGTGGATCGTATACGCTAGGGCGCAGGATACGATTGACCATGATGTTCCATCGCCTACCCCAAAAGTCCTGTAACGATGTCGAAAGCAAAGGCTCATCAAATGTGGGCTCCAGCTCAGCGCCTAGGATCTTCTGAGCAACAGCAGCAGCAACGGCTAGGATTAACTCTAAAGCAAAGTAGATATGAAAACAGTACATGATGGAGATGATGTACGGATGGAGATGGTGGCTGTAATCATGTAGCTTGATCATCGTCCCCAAAAGCACCCCTTTAATGGCGTAGCTCCAATTCCAAATAGATGGGTTTCTATCAAGATCGGATTTTGATGGGGTAATCTTGATGGGGAGACAAGCAACGGCGAGGAAACGTTGAAAAGAGGAGGCAACGGAAGGATCGGAGAGGGGACCACAACCAAAAGCTAACATGAGGAGCTTGAAATTGGAGAGCCAAGCTATGAAGAAGGCGGTGGTGACTCCGAGGTGTATGGTGTGGAGAGATAAAGGGAGGATGAAGAAAAGGGATATGATTGGGAAGAAAAGGAAGAGACGGGAAGGGCCTTTTGGGAAAATCTTGGTAATAAAATTGCAGTAACATATAGAAACGGAGACAGTGAACCATACCTTGATGAGGTTGTAAATCTCTCCTTGGAACCAGTATGAAATTACATCCTTAATAATACTTCCCTCCATCTACCATGAATTTTGATGAAGATGATGATGATGATGATGCACACACGTACGGTGGAAGCAATTTTTTGTTTTGGGATATGGTGTAATTACGTACAACTTCTTTCTGCCCTAAAAAAATAAAATAAAATAAAATATTTCTTTCTAAAAAAAATTTGAGGTGGGATTAAATTGTGAACAGTTAATACTTAGACAACTAAATTAATCGTCGAGGGAGCATGTATTTAAGTCTAGCGTACGGTCCAGAAATGGGGAAAAGTCCATTTAGGCATGAAAAACGTTTGGTATACCTGCAGGTAAACGAAAAGAAGCGCTCCTGAACAAGTTGCGTTCGCTGTTTGTTTACTTTATATATTATAGAATCTAAGTTGATAATATTATGTCCGTTTAAAAATACGAGCTTCAATCGTAAAGGTGAATATGATAATAATGTTTATAAATCAATGTATAACCAATCGTAAATAAAGAATAATCTATTCATCATATATATATACTAGTGCTTCTAAACTGTGCAAGGCACAGTTATGCCCACTGCAGGTGAAATTTTGTTAAAAGTCTTGATAAGAAAAGAACAATCATTGATGATCAAGTATAGATCAGCATAAATGAGTTGTATGATATGTTAAATGATTATGTAAGAATTTTTTCACTACTAAGCAAAAGTTTAGGTGTTCTACAGAATCACATTTGTAATTCATGTTAGTAATGTGAATGATTGTTTCTAAAGCTGCAGCTTATAAAATGAGTGCCATTAAAGGCTAATGCATATTACGGTAATACCAGAAATGCATGAGTAGCAGTAGTCTTGACATATTTTACAACACAAAAGCAGTTTTTGTTAGGTAGACACACAAAGTGATGAAAGAAGGTGCAACGTTAACCCAATTTTGAATTGTACATGTAGAATTAAACAACTATTCATGAGCCACACGAGAGACAGTTGCTCCTTGCTCCTTAAGGCTAATGTATGCAGTTTATCTTACGTTTATTAAGGAACTTCATTGATTGAAGAAAACAGGATTACAAAAGATTTGTCTTGCATGCATATTATTAATTAACGTAACATATATGCATCAAAACCGACCTGAAGAGGAATTGCCGAATGAAGCAGCCATTTGATGATGAAAACTTGGAAGTTCATCTGGCTGAAAAAGATCTTGCCCAGAATGTAAATGATCACATCAAAGAATAGCAAATGATCACATCAAAGAAGGAAGGAGGGAGGGGCAAGAAATACATATAATCCATTAGCATGAGCAAAAGAACACAATTAAAGTTAGGATAAAGGAAAAGAACAAGATTCAATGTTCTTAAAGAAAGGAAAAAATGCAAACAAACAAACAAAAAAAAATTGCCATCACGCACTTCGCTGTGTTCCCCCGGGACGGCTCAACTCAACTTTTATGCATCTGCCAGCTATTTCTTGCCTATTCAATGATCTTAGAGTAACATCAGCATCTCTAACATCATAAAATTCCACAAACTTATGATGTCTCTTATGCGGTGTTTCCTTTATCTGCTCAATAATAAACACACACATACATTGAGAGAACTAACAAAGAAATAATGTGATACTCCCACATTCTAGATATTTAACAACAACAAAAGTAAACATGTCACCTCTTTGACTTCGCTGTAAGCCCTAGAAATTTTGAGGAGGTCTTCATTAGAGACAGAGGGGTCCAAATTGAATACAACCAATGTACCTTGATTCAAGTCCTTATCTGATGGCTTATCCTAGTTAAAAAAAAGAGCAAGAGTGAGGAAAATATTGAATTTCCATATAGCATAGATGTACTGTAAGTGAGAAGGAAAGAGATTTCATAACCTTTGGAATTGAGAAATGAATGTCCAACTATCTCTTACGCAATGACATATTTTGTAGTTCGCGTAGAGCGGCTCGAGCAGCACAAATAGCATAGTAAGATATCATCACAAACCCTTTATGCTTGCATGTAGTATAAAAAGTTCTGATATCATCGAATCTCTACAAGTGAAGAAATTCCATATACAAACACACACACACACACACACACACACACACACACACACACACACACACACACATATATATATATATATATATATATATATATATATATATATATATATATATGGTAATAAAATTACAATTAGAAGGGGTGCTAGTTATTTACCACAAACTTTTACAAGATTGCAGATAGAATGGTTAGAAAAGGAAAAGTGGAATATGCATGGGTAAAAAAGGGCAGTACAAAAAAGTTAGATAGGGTAAAAGGAAAATTTATAACTATATGTTTCCTTAAAACATAGTACGCGACCTCTGTACATGAGCTACATCAAAAAGTAAACAACCATTGGAAATATTTTAAGTGCGGTGTGTTATATACTTATATAACTACTATGTAGTATATTGTGTGTGTGTGTGTTAGTTTTTGCTCTAAAATTCTTGGAATTTTTTGAGACACGGAAACCCGAAAGGACAGCAAGGTAACTTAAAACATCATCGTATTTCGAGGCCACCAAATACAAACAGATACAAGCAGACAAAGGACAACAATTTGATGGATACAATGTGAAAAACGCACATACAAAGTATCAAGTAATAAGATTACCTGAAAGAGCTCTTTGAGTTCAGAATCTTCAACGTTACTACTGATATTGCGGACAAACAAGGTTCTTCAAGGATGCTCTCCAAGTGGATGTTCCCCAGGCACAGCACCACCCACAAAATTTTGACCCAAAAACTGATTCATTTCATTGCCATTTGCAGAATCCGAAACAGTAAGCCTTGACAGGTTGAAATTTAGACTTTCCCTAGCATAATACTCGATTTCTAAACCACCTCCACTACTGAAGGTGCACTTCAAGTTGTATATGTAAGTTGCATCATGTATTTCTACTCTAAGAATATAAGGGTATGCCCTAACCCTACCCTTCATCCCCCTTACCCTCGCATTCCAAGTCCTAAACAGGAAAAAATACAAAACCTGACTGGTTGGATGAAAGTAATACAGAATCTGACCCCAAAAGCCTAAATCGACAAACAAAAGGGCAAAAAAACAGAGGAAAACACAATGGAGGCAATGGACCATTCAAATAAAACCGATTTTTTTGTGTGTAGAAATTCAAATAAGTGCACACACATTGAAGAACAGGCAACCTAATCAAACAGAAAGGAAAAAAAACACAAAATAGCTTGAACCAGAAGGTGTAGCTGTTTGGAGTGATGCAAATGAGAGTGAGAAGTGAGGCGATCTGTGAAAGTTGATTGTATGTAGGTGTGGGGGAGAGTGATGAAGAAGCCGTAGCCGCATCTTTGAAATGAAAACCCTAATACTACTACCGAAACTAATAGGAAGGGTAAGTAAAATTAATGTGAACATAGAAAGGGTGTTACCAATATCCATGTCAGATGAGAAACCTTCTTCAAGATCAATAACACTTCTTGTGTCTGCAAAACACTGGATTTTCATTGTGGATTCTATGCATTTCATAAAACGGGCTAACTCAAGGTCCATGTCTACCATGTCCCTAAAGAATGGCAAAGAAAAAGGTTAAAACATAAAACCAAATGTAGGCATGGCACATTAGGTACTTCATATGTGGAAAATATACCTAATTTGATGAGGCGAACCACGACTTTAACAGGGTACAAAACTTTTTCAAGAGACCTTGTAGCATCAATACAAAAGTAGATATCGGCATCAATACATAAGTAGATATTAAACAAATAGAGTAACAACAATCCATATAAATGTGGCAATTGAATTGTTTTCACAATCTCAAATAAATCGATAAACATATCAAAAACGTGATAGTGATGGTGAAGATACCCGGTTAAGGAGGATACGAAGATCCAAGTTCTGACATATTGTGGTTGAACCCTTAATTAGCGGATGTTCTTCCTGCATTCAAAGAAAAAGAAAAGAGTTTAAAAAAATATACAGAAAGGTGATGGAACACATAAAAAAGAAACAATTGTTATTATAAGAAAAAGGAACTCACGCAGATGAAGTGACCACGACTAATGGATGAAGATAAATTTTGGTAATGCATATCCACCGCCGCCAGATCCACCGTCACCGTCACCGTCACCGTCACCGTCACCGTCACCGTCTATGCCATTATCTCCCAACTCTCTAAAATATGCAACAAAAAATAAGCATTAAATAATCAATGAATTATGATATTTTCTAGACTTTGAAAATCCTTGTCTAGGTTTTGAAAAAAAAAAATCCCTGTCTAACTAATGTTTGAAAGAAAAAAAATAACAAGAAAAATTCAACTTGCCTCCATTTGTGTCGCTTCTCATAGTTCTGCTTCTTATTCAGACCAACTTATTGTTTGTATTCCTTAAGAAACAGTATGAGAGAATGAATATGAGTAAAATACCTAACAAAAAGTGAAATCAAGCATAAAATCTAGAAGCAAGAAGAGCAACACTAAAAATTTAATAGTACCATCTTCAACGGTTATGAAGCCGCCCATCGTGTGAAACACGTGTTTCGGTTCATATTTCGGAAATCGAACCAAAACGGCAAGTCACGAGCAAATATCACGTCCGTATCAATAAAATATTTCATAAGATATTAACATAAATGAAAAGAAAGCTACGACCTTTAATTGCCGGGATATGCGGGAGCCTTTCACGAGTTTACTTGCATTGCCAAGAGATCGAAACTGCGACAATTCGCAATAAAGGCTCGCCTTTAAGCCTTCGCAAGATCATTGAAGATGTAGGTGATGATATCCCTAAGATCTTTCCTTTTCTATATCGGTAATAAGTGATAGAAGTGAAATTAACAAGAAACGAAATCACATTTATTTCGAATCCTTCAAAATAAATGTTGAAATCAAAGCTTCGTGTGAACTCATACGTTGCGGTGATTCGAAGAAGACCAAATCGTGTAAAGATTGGATCTTTACACAATCGAACTCGCCATAAACAATTTTGGTACAAAATCGGGGCAAATTTCGAAACATATCAATTTAATAAAACGATACTAACACGGGATAAAAAGGAACTGAAAACTTGTCTGAATGAGGTGCGAATCGAAGACTTGATTCTTCGATTTAGAGCCTGTGCAAGAAGGGAAAAATCATGCCATATTCACAGCTACAAATCCGCTTCAATTCATCATGTTTCATGCTCTCCATAACACAAGGTTCGGCTGCAAAAGAACATAGACGATTTTGATTTGAAATCCAATCAAGAGATAACACCTTTAATCTCGAACCTTCCAAATCGGATTTCAGAAACGTGGTTGCTCGATGATTGATACAAGGTGGATGAGAAACACTTGAGAGGAAGTCGAACCCAGCTACAATTTATCCGATTTTCCGCCAAAAGCATCAACAAATTCGACTTCTTCCGACCAAAACCTGAGGCTTTGGAATTGCAAAAGTTCATATTGGACATTGAACGGACAGATTGGTACGCAGAAGAAGAGAAATTGGTATTGAACCCTTGAAAATGGGGAAAGCTGTTTTATTGATGCCAGCTAAATGTTTGCCAAAAAAAAAAAAAAAATGAAGGGACCAATCAGAGGGCGACACGTGTCACTCCCAAATTAAACCCCCCTTGTCTTTGTATTAGGTAGAAGGGATATCATTATTGACTTTCTAATACGTTAAGCAATAGGATATTTGTATATAGTTTTATTATTTATGTATTTACATTTGATTTTTTATACATTAACAAGTCAAATTCGATCCGAAGTAGTGTTACGAGACAAAAATACTTCTATCGAGCCAAACTCGATCAAACATTGTCTTTTAAATTAGCTGAGTTTGAGTATAATTTTGTATGTGTTTATTAATTAAACGAACGGTCGCAAACAAACTCGTTACCCATACAAATACGAGTTTAATTTGAACAGCATATATATACTCAGTTTAGCTTAGCTTGGTTCATTAACAACTCCGTTGAAATATTCCGATTTTCGGAAAAGGGCAGACGTGTCATTTTGCGAAAACGAAATATTGGGTTCGGTTCCTTTTATTCGGAGTTTAAGTATTTGATAAATTATATATATATATATATATATATATATATATATATATATATATATATATATATATATATATATATATATATATATATATATATATATATTTATTTATTTATTTAAGGAGGAAAATCTGATTTTTATGATTAAGGAAAATAATAAGATTTTCTATTATTTTTGGGATTTGTTATTTAAGGAAAATAAATCTCCACAACTCTTATAACCTACTAGAAATCGATTTTTTTCCACCTCCAAATTCACCTTCTGCGTGTAAGAGCAAGGGAATAGGGCTGAGGGAATTTCATCAGTTGCTAAGGCAAATCTTAACGGTTTTCAGATCAGAGTCGAGCACCGGAATCGTTGTGAAGAAGGCTTCATTTTGAAATCAGAAAGTTGGAGTTTTGTTGAGGTATGTTTAAGCCCTAAATTCCTGTTCTTCTTCGAGTTTGATGGATTCAAACTCATCAATTCGTAGTTTTTATCGTTTAGAAGAGTGTGATCAATTTGGATTTATCACATGTTTTTCTGCAGAAAAGATCAGTTTTGCTTCTGTTTCTGCGTTTTGTTTGGATTAAGCTTGCTAAAAGGTAAGAGGCTCTTCCTACGATTTCAATTATCGTTATTGAGGTTTAGATCAAGATTTAAGATGTTTAGATGTAAGAAAGAGGTTTTTTTTGTTGGTCAATGATCCTAGATGCTATGGTATGATTAGATAAGTGGTTATGTGTGTTTTTCTGGTTTTTTTTAATGTTAATTAGGTTAGAAACGGTTTAGAAATCGCGTTTGGAAGATTTTAGCGTTTTGGGAAAAACCCAGGCAAACGGGCGTTTGCGATCATAGCAGCTCAAACGGGCGTTTGCACAGGGCAGACGGGCGTTTGAGGTTAGACTTTTGATTCAGGATGTAGCTTTTTTTTGACGGACGGGCGTTTGGGGTTAGTGGACTGGCGTTCGATGTCCAACGGGCGTTCATAGGATGTCAAACGGGCGTTTGACCTATCTCACCTTGTTTTTACTGTTTTAGCGTTTCAACTTGGTTTTCGGCTTCATAATCGTGTTTTCACTGTTTTAAACCCTTAATCATGATATGTTAAGATTAATTAAACATGAACAAGCTTCGATTGAACTTCTGATTCGTTCAGTTAAAACACCGAATGTACTCTTAAAGGGAGTTGAAGTTCGGATCCGTCGGAAGGGCATGAAAGGCTTGTGCTTTGATGAACTAGAGTTCATCAATGTCTGTGTAATTGTTAAGATGTGATGTCTAGCTGTCTAAGTGAGGGAGTAGAGTGGTTAAGGTGAGTTTTATTCTGAAAACACTTAGGTGGTTAGTTAATTCACATTAATAATTACATACGTGTAGATAAAAGCTAAAACGTCATTTATTCTCGGTTAGGCACTCTTTCATATCGGCGATGTGATACATTCATAAAAGGTGAACAACGCTACTGGCCTTAAACGGCTGAAGGGTAGTGGAGGAAATTAATCGGACGTATACGCATACCGGGGAGACCCCGGAGCTAATCGGTGCTAATCACCGTTAGTTAGCAAGTATATCTTCAGGCTGATGAACGCCATGCGCAGTGTCCTTGAGTAATGATGTAACAAAGATAAGCTAAGTTAGAAACGTATAGTCACTACGTGTCGATGGGCATGAAGTGAACCCTAAATTGAGTCGGTCTCACTAAGATAATATCTTTAATAATAACCTTAATGGAATTGTAGCTTCTACTTCTTACTTTGTACAATGTACTTACCTCAAATGCATGTTTATTTATGTGTTTGGGGGAGAGAAGATGAACAGGTTAGTGAAGATTTCGAGGAGGACTTTGATGACGACGTTTGAGGACGCCGGAGTTGAAGACCTTGTTTATTATTCTTTTATTTACGTTTATTTCCCAGTCCTGCATTATTGTTGGAACTTGTAGTTTCCTTTTAGTCTTTGAGATTCATACTTTTGGATTCGTTTGGTTTTTTTCCGATGTAATAAGTAATACATTTTATTCTATCTTTAGTATTTCTGTTCTTGGTTGCTTGAAAAAAAATTACACGAGTCTTTTTAGCTTCCGTTTGCTTTCATTTGATACGATGTGGTAGAGGCTTACGTGTAATATTATTTATTTAATATTATGCGTGTCGAACGTTGCGTTGCCGGATAAGGACTCGGTGTCCGGGAACGGGGCGTTACAATTGGTATCAGAGAAAAGCGTCTTTTAGGCTTCCCTTCTTCTAAGATAAGTTTTCTTTAGATCTTTTAGTAACGTTCTGGTTTTCTTTGATCATCAGGATGGTGTTCACTAGAACCGGAGCCGGTGCAGAAGCTTCAGGAGTCCGACGAGAGAGTCCGATACCAGTCGTAGGAGGCGGTTTTGTGAGGCGGAATCCTTCACCTCATCCGAGCCCCACTCCACCCCCTCATACTGTGACCCCTACACCAGATTCTCAGAGGAACTTGTCGCCATGACCAATTCGGAACACTACCCCACGATTTCAACCAAGGTATAACTACATTTATGGAGAGCCTGAAGAAGCTCCTATCCGTGTCACTGTGGTAGGAGACATTCCACATGTCAGTGTACCCCCAGCAACCAGCATTTATCCACCACCAATGAGCTACCCTCCTCCACTGGTGTCTTCTCACCAGCAGTATCAGACTTTCTACCCTCCTCCAGTAGGTCACACTCCTCGACCTACTATACCTCCATCACCCCGTTTTGATCACCAGCAAGGCTTTGGTTATCCACCCTACGGTTTCTACCAGCAACAAACTTACCAGCAAGAGATACCCTCCAGTTTACCCACAAGCCCCACCAGTTAGACAGTCTTTCGAGCAAGCACCCCCAGTGGACTGGTATACGAGATTAAGGAGGAACAGAGTTCAAGACTTCTTTGGGAATGTCGAGCATTCAAAGGCTGAAGAATTGTTGAGAAGCTTTGAGAAAGCTTGTAGGAACATCAATGTTCCCGAGACTGAGATGGCACAGTTGGTAGTTGGATTTCTTATAGGTGCAGCTGAAGCTTGGATTGACGCTATACGAGTAGCAATGGGAAAGTGACAGATTGGGAAGGCTTTAAGGCCATGTTTTATAATGAGTATTTTCCAGCAACAGTGCAGGCAGACATGGCAAGTCAGTTTTTAAAGCTTAATCAGGGTAATTATATGACAGTATCACGGTACACCAACATGTTTAACGAGTTGGGGAGATTCTACCCTGAGTTGATGAAAGTAGAAGAAAGAAAGATGGCTCTTTACAAGGAAGGCTTAGCCTACCAGATACAGTCAGGTATGTTGGGTTTCACAGCTAAGAATATGGATGAGTTGTTGAATAAAGCCTTGGAAGTTGAGACCTTCAGGAAGAAGGCTACAGTTGTTATTGGGAATAAGAGAAACTTTGGAACAAGCCAGGGTAATAACCGGGGAGCACCACAACAGAATTTCAAGAAGACGACAGCCCCTACAGCGAGTAAACCTCCAACCGGAGCACCACTTTGCCCTAAGTGCAATAGGAATCACTCGGGTGAGTGCCGAGTTCATACAAACGGTTGTTATCTTTGCGGAGAAATGGGACATTTTGCTAAGAACTGTCCAACAAAGGATCCTACAAGTACTCAGAGGCAAGGTAATGGGAAAGGCGGCCCAAGTCGCCCAGTTCGAGTGTTTGCAGTGGATGCTGAGATGGCTGAACCAGATGATAATGTTATATCAGGTACCTTTTTTGTTTATTGTAATTTATTAGAGTACTTTATAGCACGATTTAAATCATGTGGTATTGTATTTAAATAAATGAATTTACATCCTAGGTACAATAATATTAGATAACTTAGCAGTTACGGCGTTGTTTGATACGGGGGCGTCTAATACTTTTGTGTCAACTAAAGTAGCTAAGAAGCTTAATTTACCAATGGAACCTTTAAGGAACACTTTGGAGATAACAACACCTTTAGGAAGAGTGACTAAGGTAACCAAGATGATGCCTCAAGTAGATGTTCGAGTTGGAACGTATCGTTGCAAGAGTGACTTTACGGTTTTGGACTTTTCGGATTTTGATGTGATTCTTGGAATAGATTGGCTATCCGAGAATTATGTTCACTTGGATTGTAGAGAAAAGAGAGTGACCTTCAAGATACCAGGGAAATCAGATAAGACTTACCAAGGAAATGTTTACAAGCCTAGTAAAGCGTCACCCTATAATTTCAGCGGTTAAGGCTATAAGAGCTTGTCGGAAAGGTTGTGAAGGCTACTTGTTGTACGCAGTGGATGTGGAACAAGTGAAGCCTGAGTTAGAGGAAACCCCTATAGTAAGTGAGTATCCTGAAGTGTTTCCGGAAAAGTTACCGGGAAACATGCCGGATAGAGATATTGAATTCGAGATCAAGTTGATACCCGGAGTGGCACCAGTTGCTAAGGCACCCTATAGAATGGCACCGGCTGAATTGAAGGAGTTGAAAGCTCAGCTTAAGGATATGCTTGAGAGGAATATAATTCAGCCTAGTACTTCGCCTTGGGGAGCCCCAGTGTTATTTGTCAAGAAGAAAGATGGTAGCATGAGGATGTGCATAGATTACAGAGCGTTGAACAATCTTACCATCAAGAATAAGTACCCTTTTCCAAGGATTGATGATTTGTTTAATCAGTTGCAAGGCAAGAAAGTATTTTCTAAGATTGATCTTAGGTCAGGGTATCACCAGTTGAAGATCAAGGTAGCGGATATACCGAAGACGGCTTTCAGTATGAGGTATGGACATTATGAGTTCTTAGTCATGCCTTTTGGACTCACTAATGCTCCATCTGCATTTATGGACTTAATGCAGCGTGTTTTCATGCCATACTTGGATAAGTTTGTGATAGTGTTCATACATGACATTCTAGTGTACTCTAAGGATGAGAAAGAACATGAAGGACACTTAAGGATGGTGTTGGAGACTTTGAAGAAGAACCAGTTGTATGCTAAGTTCTCCAAGTGCGACTTTTGGTTGGATCAAGTTAGTTTCTTGGGTCATGTCATTTCTGGAGATGGCATTAAGGTTGATCCCGTGAAGATTGAAGCAGTTGAGAAGTGGTCTAAACCGACTATAGTTTCAGAGGTTAGAAGTTTTCTCGGTTTGGCTGGCTACTATAGGAAGTTTGTTCAGGATTTCTCAAAGATAGCTACACCACTTACCCGGCTCACTCAAAAGAATGTAAAGTTCAAGTGGACCAGTGAGTGTGAAGAGGCTTTTCAGACATTGAAGACGAAGTTGACTACAGCCCCAGTTTTGGCAGTTCCGGAGATCTTTGATAATTATGACGTTTACACAGATGCTTCGGGACAAGGTTTAGGTTGTGTGTTGATGCAAGGAGGGAAAGTAATTGCTTACACATCTAGACAGTTGAAGGTGCATGAGAAGAATTACCCAATCCACGACTTGGAGTTAGCAGCAGTAGTGTTTGCCTTGAAGATTTGGAGGCACTACTTGTATGGAGTTAAAGCTAGGATCTTCACCGATCACAAGAGTTTGAAGTATTTCTTTACCAAAGAGAATCTGAATATGAGACAAAGGAGATGGTTAGAGTTTGTTAAGGATTATGACTTGGATATTCAGTACCATCCGGGTAAAGCAAATGTAGTAGCCGATGCTTTGAGTAGGAAACCAGTGTTTACGGTTTCAAGTGTTGATGTTGTTGCTGAGAGGCTAGATAGGCTGCAGATTCGGAGTTTTGATCAGATTGAAGACCGGCAGCTTGTGGCACCGTTGTTAGCGAGGTCCGAGTTGATGGATGACATTCGGGAAAAGCAAGACGAAGACCCGGTTTTGGTTGACTTGAAGCGAGTTGCAAGAGAAAAGCCTACAGTGGGATATGTGTTACACAAGAACAGAAACCTTTGGTACCAGGATCGCCTGTGTGTGCCTAATGTTGGTGTTTTGAGACAGAGAGTTATGGAAGAGGCACATAGGATTGCATTTGCGGTTCATCCAGGATCCACCAAAATGTACAGAGACTTGAAGGAAAGGTTTTGGTGGCCCTCGATGAAACTGGAAATAGCCAAGTTCGTTGCAGAGTGTGATACTTGCCAGAAGGTTAAAGCAGAACATAGAAGACCGGGAGGAATGCTTAAGCCATTAGATATCCCCGAATGGAAGTGGGATAAGATCACTATGGACTTCATCACCGGTTTACCTAAGACGAGAGGCGGTAATGATGCGATTTGGGTGATTGTGGATAGATTGACCAAGTCCGCCCATTTCTTACCGTATAAGGTTGATATGCCCTTGAAGAAGATGACCACACTATACATGGATAATATAGTGAAGTTACACGGAGTACCTATCTCGATAGTTTCGGATCGTGATTCGAGGTTCGTCGGTCGGTTTTGGAAAAGTTTACAAGCAGCTTTTGGAACCAAGTTGGATTTGAGTACAGCCTTTCATCCTCAGACAGATGGACAATCTGAGAGAACTATCCAAACACTTGAAGATATGTTGAGAGCTTGTGTTTTGGAAGTAGGTGGATCATGGGATGATTACCTACCGGTAGCAGAGTTTGCTTATAACAACAGTTACTATGCAAGTATTGGCATACCACCGTTTGAAGCGTTGTATAGAAGAAGATATAGAACGCCGCTGTTTTGGGATGAAGTCGGGGAAAGACAAATCACCGGACCGGAATTGGTTGAGCAAGCTAAAGAGAGAGTTCAATTGGTTAAGAAGAATATGAAGGCAGCTCAAGTCAGACAGAAGAGTTGGCCAGATGTTAGAAGGAGACCTCTTGAGTTCGAAGTTGGTGAAAGAGTGTACCTACGAGCTTCACCAATGAAGGGAGTGAAACGTTTTGGACAAAAGGGAAAGCTAAGCCCAAGGTATGTTGGACCTTTTGAGATTCTAGAAAGAATTGGACCGTTGGCTTATAAGCTTAAGCTACCGGAATCCATGTCAAGAGTCCACAATGTGTTTCATGTATCGATGTTGAAGAAGTGTTTGACCAAGACAGATGTTGAGATTACAGTTGATCCGGAGATTCTTCAAGATAATCTTTCGTATGATGAGATACCAATCAGAATTTTGGACCGGAAAGAAAAGATGATTAAGAGACGGTTGATTCCTACATCAATTCATAGTTTTTATCATTTAGAAGCGTGTGATCGAATCTAATCTAAGTTTAGATTTATCACATGTTTTTCTGCAGAAAAGATCAGTTTTGCTGCTGTTTCTGCGTTTTGTTTGGATTAAGCTTGCTAAAAGATAAGAGGCTCTTTCTACGATTTCAATTATCGTTATTGAGGTTTAGATCAAGATTTAAGATGTTTAGATGTAAGAAAGAGGTGTTTTTTTTGTTGGTCAATGATCCTAGATGCTATGGTATGATTAGATAAGTGGTTATGTGTGTTTTTCTGGTTTTTTGATGTTAATTAGGTTAGAAACGGTTTAGAAATCGCATTTTGAAGATTTTAGCGTTTTGGGAAAAACCCAGGCAAACGGGCGTTTGCGATCATAGCAGCTCAAACGGGTGTTTGCACAGGGCAGACGGGCGTTTGAGGTTAGACTTTTGATTCAGGATGTAGCTTTTTTTGACGGACGGGCGTTTGGGGTTAGTGGACGGGCGTTCGATGTCGAACGGGCTTTCATAGGATGTCAATTGGGCGTTTGACCTGTTTCACCTTGTTTTTACTGTGTTAGCGTTTCAGCTTGGTTTTCGGCTTCATAATCATGTTTTCACTGTTTTAAACCCTTAATCATGATATGCTAACATTAATTAAACATGAACAAGCTTCGATTGAACTTCTGATTCGTTCAGTTAAAACACCGTATGTACTCTTAAAGGGAGTTGAAGTTCGGATCCGTCGGAAGGGCATGAAAGGGCTTGTGCTTTGATGAACTAGAGTTCATCAATGTCTGTGCAATTGTTAAGATGTGATGTCTAGCTGTCTAAGTAGGGGAGTAGAGTGGTTAAGGTGAGTTTTATTCTAAAAACACTTAGGTGGTTAGTTAATTCACATTAATAATTACATACGTGTAGATAAAAGCTAAAACGTCATTTATTCTCGGTTAGGCACTCTTTCATATCGGCGATGTGATACGTTCATAAAAGGTGAACAACGCTACTGGCCTTAAACGGCTGAAGGGTAGTGGAGGAAATTCATCGGACGTATACGCATACCGGGGAGACCCCGGAGCTAATCGGTGCTAATCACCGTTAGTTAGCAAGTATATCTTCAGGCTGATGAACGTTATGCGCAGTGTCCTTGAGTAATGATTTAACAAAGATAAGCTAAGTTAGAAACGTATAGTCACGACGTGTCGATGGGCATGAAGTGAACCCTAAATTGAGTCGGTCTCACTAAGATAATATCTTTAATAATAACCTTAATGGAATTGTAGCTTCTACTTCTTACTTTGTACAATGTACTTACCTCAAATGCATGTTTATTTATGTGTTTGGGGGAGAGAAGACGAACAGGTTAGTGAAGATTTCGAGGAGGACTTTGATGACGACGTTTGAGGACGCCGGAGTTGAATACCTTGTTTATTATTCTTTTATTTACGTTTATTTCCCAGTCCTGTATTATTGTTGGAACTTGTAGTTTCCTTTTAGTATTTGAGATTCGTAATTTTGGATTCGTTTGGTTTTTTTCCGATGTAATAAGTATTACTTGTAGTTTCGTTCTTGGTTGCTTGAAAAAAAATTACCCGAGTCTTTTTAGCTTCCGTTTGCTTTCATTTGATACGACGTGGTAGAGGCTTACGTGTAATATTATTTATTTAATATTATGCGTGCCGAACGTTGCGTTGCCGGATAAGGACTCGGTGTCCGGGAACGGGGCATTACATCCGTATTCATCCAATATCATTTTATGTTTAAAATGTTTCATATTCTTGTTTTATTTTATTTTTTTTAACATATGAAAATGGTAGGCAGCATAGAATTGGCAAAAAACAATTCTTATGGCTAACAGACATTTATAAATATATACCGTATATCGAGTAGGTAGAGCGAGTTGGTATTCACACTTTCACACAATATACATACTTAATTGGGAGTCTTGCCAATTTTTTGAATTGAAACTTTTGTGTATTAGGGCCTCGAGGCCTACTTGTTCAACCTTGGGAGAGCTTAACCACATGCACCAACATATCCCTCTCACAATCTACCCCAAAAGGATGAGATGATCGACTACGTGGTGCGTGCTCAGACTAGACATCTGAGGTCTATCGAGGTCAAAGCTTAGGCTTACGATGACTTTTAGACTAATTAATTAACATGTACAAAAGCTAAATTTTATATATGTTCGGACCCCGCTCTCTATAGATCATTCATCGATCAACGAAGATAAACGGCTGCACCTTGAGGCTGGATTTGGCAAAAGGGATCGATAAAAGAGTAAACGTTCTACATATATATATAGCTCAGAGCTAACATAAAAAGGTTTAATTTGTTGCCTAATTGTATTATTGGATAGCTAGTCATTACATTCAAGTGTCATGTTTTGATATGAAACATTAATATAGATGATGAAAGTGCAATAAAAAGGGTAAAAGTGGAAAATATATATATATCAATCACAAGGTTGGTTTCCAGTCTTTCTTGATCTCGAATACGTAATTGATCTCCAAGTAGCACTTATTGTCATCATCAACAAACTGCACATATATATATATAGAGAGAGAGAGAGATCGATCTCACAATTAAAATCTACAAGGCCAAGATATATATACAATAAATGTACAAAGAGTAGATATATATACATCACCTTGGTTCTTGCAGAATAGGATCCTCTTGCAAAAATGCCTGCAGGGGTTGTCTCTTCATTCATTTCATGTGTGTATGGCTCTAATTGTGGACTGAATGTCCCTATCATTTGTTTTGTGCTGTCCACTGGATCGGAATTAATTAATAGACAACATACATTATCGATCACAATGGGAAACCTAGCTCCTTTTATTAGAACTCGTATATACATTATATATATCGGCATATCGTTAGACAAGACACAATGAATTGAATGGAATTAATAGTAGCTAGCTAGGGTAAATTATTAGAGCGAGGGATCGAGGAAAAGTGTATATGCATGTACGTACCTTTAATGCCGGTTTTCCAGACAGTGTTGGTGTACTTAAGGCCAGAAACAATGTTATTGCTAACCTGAAAGGTGAATTTCAGGCTATAACGGCTACCTTCTTTCAGTACAAACCAAGTGCCTCCAGGATTTCCATCGTTATGGATTGGAAGAACAATATCTGATCTACCAGGCGATATAATCGCAAGACTCATGATCCTCACTTTTGGATCCAGGGACTCTGCATGCATTAATTAATTAATGTTTATCAGTAGATTAAGGTACAGAAGAGGCTAGCTACCATAGACACAAACATGCATGGTATATATATTAACAGTAAAACTACATGTTCAAACACCTATCTCTATTTCAAGAATGAATATGAATGCTTAACAAAAAGGTGTTGACCCCTCAAAAAAAAAAAAAAAATTGTGTTGTTGGGAATCAAAACATGGGTTGAATTAAAAACTTAATTAAAAGTGGTAGCTAGCTAAGCTGCAAAAGCTACTTGTATAAATGTTACAATGTACTAAGTCATCAAATAAATAAATAAATGAATGTAGTAAATCATCAAATAAACACTACTACAAAATAGGATATAGGTCACACTTAAGATAAAATAACAATCGCAGTTTTAATAAAACCGAGACAACGAAAAATATATATCACACTTACAACTTTCTATCACACTTATTGAAAAACTGAGATAAGTTATATTAATCAATCTCATTTTTAAAGTGTGACTTAATTGATATGATTTTTCTGTCACAGTTATTGGAAAACCGAGATAAATTACTTCAATCAATCTCATTTTTAAACTGCGATTGAATTGATATGATATTTCTGTCACAGTTTCTAAAAAGCGAGATAAATTATATCAATCAATCTCACAAACAGTGACAGAATTGATATGATATTTTTGTCACAGTTATTCAAAAAACGAGATAAATTATACCGATCAATCACACTTTTAATCTGTGACTATATTTGTCTGATATTTTTGTCACGGTTATTGAAAAAGTGAGATAAATTATATCAATTAATCTCATTTTTAAACTGTGACTGAATTCATGATATTTTTGTCACAACTATAGAAAAAGTGAGACAAATTATATCCACTAACAAGAAAAGAGACATAGATCACACTTATCTAAAGATAAGGATCACACTTTTAAAAAACCGAGACAAGTAAAATGTATATTTATCACACTTAAATTTTTTATCACGCTTATTAGGTGTGAAAAAAAAAATGATCACACTTTTTTAGGTGTGATTGAAATAATAATAGATCTCGGCTTTTAAGTGTAATAACAACTACTAAAATAGATCACGCTTTTAAATGTGTTGAAATTATAATCGACCTCGGTTTTTAAGTGTGATAACAACTATAATAGATCACGATTTTTAAGTGTGATAACAACTAAAATAAATCACAGTTTTTAAATGTGTTGAATTATAATAGATCTCGATTTTTAAGTGTGATAACAACTAAAATAGATCACACTTTTTATTATCACGGTTTTTAAGAAAACTGAGACAAGAACATCAATCAATCACGGTTTTTAACTGTGATTAAAATATTATGATATTTTATAATGATATTTTAGATTAGTGTGGCCGAAAATTATAATAAAGTAGGCATCGGCCCAGCGGTAATTAGTGTGGTTCCTTAATCCGGAGTATACGGGTTCGAGTCCCAAATTTTTAAGGCAACAAAAAATATGTGTACGTTTATTTTGTTTTCGAAAAAAAAGAATGATCACACTTTTTTATGTGTGATTGAAATTATAATATATCTCGGTTTTTAAGTGTGATAACAACTACTAAAATATATCACAGTTTTTAAATGTGTTGAAATTATAATAGATCACACTTTTTTAGGTGTGATTGAAATTATAATATATCTCGATTTTTAAGTGTGATAACAACTACTAAAATAGATCACATTTTTTAAATGTATTGAAATTTTAATAGATCTCGGTTTTTAAGAGTGATAACAACTATAATAGATCACGGGTTTTAAGTGTGATAACAACTAAAATAGATCACAGTTTTTAAATGTGTTGAAATTATAGTAGATATCGGTTTTTAAGTGTGATAACAACTAAAATATATTATAATTTTTATTATCACGGTTTCTAGAAAAAATGAGACAAAAATATCAATCAATCACGCTTTTTATTATCACGGTTTCTAGAAAAATGAGACAAAAATATCAATCAATCACAGTTTTTGACTGTGATTAAAATAATATGGTATTTTATAATGAGATCTTAGTTAAATGTGGTCGAAATTAAAAGAAAGAAAGCATCGTCCTAATGGTAAATAGTGTGGCTCGTTAATCCAGAGTATCCGGGTTCGAGTCCCGACAAAGACAAAAATATTTGTGTGCTTATATATTGTTTTTGAAAAAAAAAAACACTTTTATTGGTGTGATTTAAATTATAATAGATCACGATAAAAACTAAAATAGATCACAGTTTTTAAATGTGTTTTAATTGTAATAGATCACGGTTTTTAAGTGTGATAACAACTATAATAGATCACGGTTTTTAAGTATGATAAGAACTATAATAGATCACGCTTTTTAAATGTGATGAATAGATTACGGTTTTTAAGTAATACCAAATATAATAGATCACGCTTTTAAATATAATACTCCCTCCGTCCCATTTTATTTGTCACGTTTCTTTTTGGTTTATAAAATAAGTGTTACTTTTTTAATTGTTAAATTTCTTCAAATACCCTTCATTCTTTACAATATTTACAATAAAAAGATTAAATGCGGTTATTGGATCATTTAATGTGATTCAAAGCTATTATTTTAATAGGTGAAAAGTCAAACGCGACAAATAAAATGTACGGAATCACGCTTTGAACGCGATTATTAAAGTATTTTATGTCACACCTTAATATGCCACACTATGGAAGCCGTGACTAATGTAAATATATCACACTTAAAAACCGTGATCTTTATTACTTGAGTCACCAATAAAGAAACTTGAGTGGTAGAAAATGGGTTATTCGATGCGGGGAGGAACGATTAATGAGAAAGCATACGCGATACTTTATTTACTTGAGTCACCAATAAAGAAACTTGAGTGGTAGAAAAGTGATCATGTCATTGTTTTCAACACACTGAAATAAAGTACGTAGTACCAGAAATAGTTGGTAATTAAAGACATACGAGAGAAGTATAAAAAATAAAAAAAATTACCACCGACAGCATGGACATCAACACTCCCCAGAAGCTGTTCTTTCCATCTTCTCAAACTCTCATCATCCTGTTTATAATAAATACAATTTCAAATACTAATAATATAATAATAAGTGCAAAAATAATTTCTATAACAGATATAAAAAAAAGAAACACAAACACAATCGCATCAATATAATTTCCTGGATCCACAGCCATGCATTCAGAGGAATTTGGAATCTAGCTAGGTTTGGTTTTTGATTCTTTCAATCACATCACAAAGCACACACAACACAGACCAAACAACTTTTTTTTATTATAAATATAATATATATATATAAAATTAAGAATAAAGATGCACTAAAACTATAACAACAACTCTTTAACGACAAACACAATAATACCTACCGGCTGATGTTTATTAACATTTTAGAGGTCGATGTAGATGTAGACTTTCATTCAACAAGATAAAAGGTCAAACATCATCCGTGAGATTTGAAACTCTAGAGATCGAAGCTTATTGTAGCAGTACGTTTTAATTAATGTGATAATATATTCAAGAAAATATATATTGAGGGAAGAAAAAAAAAAAAGGTGAAAGACCTTATCTTTTTCTTGAAGTTGTTTAAGAGTGAGTTGAGGACCTAATTGTATCTTCCCCCCTTCTTCTTCTTCTTCTTCTTCATTATCATCATCTTCTTCAAAATCAACATCAACCTGATCAGCCGCTGCCTCATCCGCTGTAGTATACATTAATAATGAATTCTGACTCAATTGCCTGCTTAGTTTTCCACCAACTGCTTCTTCCTCTTTCTCAATATCTACATGATGCTCTTCCCTTGTTTTCTCATCATTCTTAACATCATCAAATCCCATTCTTTCTTTTTTGATTTAATTTCAGACAATTAACTTCAGCAAATCAACCAAGGACCAATATTAACAATTGTAACACATTCAGCCCCCGGCCCCTTGTTCTTATAAAAAAGAAGTAGTAGGGAATATATAATGGATAAGAACAAAGGGATAAAGAATAAGATAGAGAGAGAGAGAGAGTGTTATAAAAGAATACAAATAAAGAGAGGAGGTTGTTGTTGTTGTTGTTGTTGTTGTTGTTGTTGTTGTTGAGGGTATACAAATATATTCAGTCGCATGTGATTAGACTGAATGGTGGCGTATTGAGGGTTAGCTTGAGGAATCCTAGGAATTTTAAAAACAAAACCTTTTTTTATTTTTTTATTTTTAAAATTTGAATTTGTGCAAAAAACGAACCCGGCCCACAAGCAAGCAAAACAAAGAGAAAAAAATTTGGTAGAGAGAAATTGATTGATATATTGTAAGGAAATGCGAAAGAGATGGGATGCTTGAAGATTTTCCTGCTCTCTCTCTCTCAAATTATTATTATTATTATTATTATTACGTGGTAATCCGGGATTCTTAATATATGGACAAATTAATGAATTTTGTAACGGAAGGAAAAAAATACGGATCAACCAAATTTTATTTTGAAAGAGAAAAATGGGGAGAAACTAGTCGTGAAGGTCACTAATTAAAATTTGTGGTGCACAAGTATCAATGTAGGTAAGACCAAGATTCTTTAGGACTTTTTGTTTTTAATCATGTGTGCATGGAGTATATGCTTTACCCTTTTTGGAGGGTGTTAGGCTAATTTTGATATTTAACTAAATATTACATGTACAATTTTAGTATGCATATATATATGTTCACATGTATCTAATAATAATAATACTACTAGTACCATTTTATGAAAAAAAAAAAAAAAGAATAATATGTTTATTTGTACATGTGCTACTTATATAATTATGTGAATCGCGTCGATTTGCCGTGCATGATTGACGCATTGTTTTACTGCTCAATATGTAAGAAACTAGTTTTCACTTTTTATTTAAAGGGACGTACGACATTATATATTTTTTCTTTGAACAAATTATTATTTACCCTTTTATAATTTATGACATTGATCGCTTATGTTTGTCGATTAATTTTTGATTAGTTAAATTGACAATGTCATCTCAAAACAAAAAGGAAATTTGACAATTTGAATCGATTTCTATGATCAATCGTGCACATGAACGTTAGAGTGAAATTGAACGTGGTTGTGGCTAGCTAAGCTATAACTATACATCTAACATGTGTATAATTTGAAAATCATATACAAAATTTAAATTCAGTCTGAAACGGATCAATTGAAAAATGATCCAACTTAGATTCAGCCCACAGTTCGGCCTTGGGTCCGATGAATCTAGTAGGTTCAAGTCGACCTTATCCAGGTTGCTCTCAAATATCAACTGACTTCGCTCATGTCAGTAGCAATTAGTAGACCATGACATCCCCATCATTCCAAAGTCGAACATGTTGTCTCCGACCTACAAATGCAGTTATAATGCATTAATGGACAAAATCCCACGACTGATCCCTATTAAGTCCCAAAACACGTGATTGATGACATCAAATGATATGCGGTTTTAACGCATTAATGGGCAATATCTCAAACTTGATCCACATTAATTGCCTCAACTCGTGATTGATGACCTCCAATGATTTTAGCCTAATTTTTGCCCCCACGATTGTCATCATATTGCCGGCCCTCAATCGCACACCCGGGATGCGTCTATATAAGGACATATGAGTTCCTTACAACTATATAAAGTACTCCATCTGTCCCGCAATATAAGTCTTTGTAATTTTTTTGTGGTGTCCCAAAATATAAGACTTTCTCACATTCCAATACAATATTAAATGTATTATTTTTACTTTCACACTAAACAATGCAATATTATTAGTCAGTCCAAAAAAACAATACAAGATTTAACGTTGAAATATATGGGACGGAGAGAGTATATAAAGGACTCTTGTACTCTCCACAAGAAATAATGTTATTGAAACGATCACATATAATTTGGATACGTAGGCACAGTCTCTATGACACAATAACAAATCACCAACAAATTCTTCTTGTGATTCTCCCAAAAGGAGCCATTCACCCGTAAAAGTAACCTAACGATTTCTTAGCATCGTCAATACCATTCTCAAAACATCATAAATATATTCTCTAAATTAACATGTTTTGATAATTAATAAATATGTTCACATGTATCTAATAATAATAATAATAAAAATAATACGTACCATTTTATGAAAAAAAGAATAGTATGTTTATTTATACATGTGCTACTTAATTATGTGAATCGCACCGATTTGCCGTGCATGATTGACGCATTGTTTTAGTGCTCAACATGTAAGAAATCAGTTTTCACTTTTTATTTAGAGGGATGTAATGTAAGACATTATATATATATATATATATATATATATATATATATATATATATATATATATATATATATATGAACAATTTATTATTTACCCTTTTATAATTGATGACATTGATCGCTTATGTTTGTCCATTAATTTTTGATTAGTTAAATTTGACAATGTCATCTCAAAACAAAATAAAAATAAAAATTGACAATGTGAATCGATTTCTATGATCGATCGTGCGTTAGAGTGAAATTGAACACGGTTGTGGCTAGCTAAACTATAACTATACATCTAACATGTGTATAATCAGAAAATCATAAATAAATAAAAAAGTATAAATTCTGTCTGAAGCGGGTCAAATTGAAAAATTATCCAACTTAGATTCAGCCCACAGTTGGGCTTTGGGTCCGAAGAATCTAGTAGGTTCAAGTCGACCACATCCAGGTTGCTCTCAAATATCAGTCGAGTTCACTCATGTTAGTGGCAGTTAGTAGACCATGACAATCCCCATCATTCCAAAGTCGAACCTATTGTCTCCGACCTACAAATGCAGTTATAATGCATTAATGGACAAAATCCCACGATTGATCCCCATTAACTCCCAATACGAGTGATTGATGACATCAAATGATACGCGGTTTTAACGCATTAATGGGCAATATCTCAAAATTGATCCACATTAATCGCCTCAACTCATGATTGATGACATCCAATGATTTTAGCCTAATTTTTGCCACCACGATTGTCATCATATTGACCGGCCCTCAATCACACACCCGGGATGCGTCTATATAAGGACATATGAGCTCCTTACAACTATATAAACTATATAAAGGACTCTTGTACTCTCCACAAGAACTGATGTTTTTTTTTTTTTTTTTTTGTTGAAAAAACTAATGTAATTGAAAGGATCTCATATAATTTGGATACGTAGGCGCGGTCTCTAAGATACAATAACAAATCACCAACAAATTTTTCTTGTGATTCTCCCAAAAGAAACCATTCACCCACAAAAGTAACCTAACGATTTCTTAGCATCGTCAACACCATTCTCAAAACATCATAAATATATACTCACTCCTTTAAAAGTTAAGATAATTAGTATTAATTATCAAAACATGTTAATTTAGAGAATATATTTATCAGAGAGGAACAATTACATATACATGTGCATGCATATGATAAACATAACATATGCTTTGTATTTGTACACACAACACGTTCATCTGACATTGCGCTCCAATAGAAGCTCTTTCATGGAAAGATTTACCTTTAATTAATAACTTAGATTCCACTCAAAATAAAATAAAAAAACAAAAAAAAAAAAAACTTAGATAATACGAAGGTTGATGTTTAAGAAAACCATAATGAAGGTTAGACATGAAAAGACATTTAAATATGATTACTGAACATACCAGAGACTGGTAGGTTCATCCATTAGGTGGATATACATATAGTTCTTTAGTGCTCTGTTGTTGTCACAAAAAAATAATTAACTTGATTAATTAAACTTTTCTTGATTAAACCTTTCCGTTTTTCTGATAATTAAGCATATTGCAGGGGGTACATAAATAAACAAAACATATATATATATATATAGTGTCAAATAGCCATCAATTTATTCCCATCTAATATACTACGATTCAATGCAATACAGGCTGACAAGATTTGGATTAAAAAAAATCCAAATTTACAAATCAAGAATTTCCATTCAAAATGTAAACCTCTATTATTATGGCCTCAATTCGGATCATATCAGGCATGGGTTACATTATGAATGAACCGGTATAAAATTGCGGAGCAAGCCTTTACCATTAGACTTAAGTATAGTAACAATGACATTATAGACACTAGCAGTTCCTCCTGTCGCTCTTATAAGAAGACTGTATTCTGTTCCTGAAAATAGTTGTTCAACTGTTCCTCTGATCACGAGCTTAAACTGCACGGTGCCGTGAGCTTCCTTATTGAATTCATCGCAGGCGAATTGTGCGACAGATACCACTTTCGGGTCATTCGGATCCACCGCTACGGGTGCTGCAATAACCGAGTAAAAGTTGGTGACTAGAAGCATTCCTATGATGATTTGGAGTGACACAATCTTGAGAGACGTCATTGTGTTCAAATTAATAATATTTGTATTTGCTTAACATATATTATGCTAATGATCGACGTGAGCTATTTATACTAATTTAATTCTATTATGCGAGGAAAAAATATTTTATTTTATAACACAACTTTATGACAAAATCATTGCAGAAGGCAATAAATCTCCTCACAAATCTTTTATACAAGGCAATAAATCTCCTCACAAATCTTTTATACAAGGCAATAAATCTCCTAGTATCTTTTCTGAGGAGCGTGCATTGATTTTCCACTTAAAAATAGTACACCATTTGAATTTATCATAGAAAACAGTCCCACCGCGCGCTACCACCTTGGTGCCATTCGGTTAACTAGTGATATCCGTCCATCGGTGGCAGGCAGGCAGGGTTGCGGGGTGGCACCACTCTATACACGGTAGGTTTTTCTTATAAAGATATAGCGGGGTATCACAAGCCAGCGACCCCTAAAAGAACTATACACGGAAAGGTTTTCCGATCTTTATAAAGATATAGCAAAAAAATTTATATATAGGCCCGATTCTTTAAAAAAAATATCCAACCCAATAAAACAATTTATATTACTAAATGTTACTTCATGAAGAAAGTAGCGAGATAAAAAGAATTCGAAAAAAATTGAAATGCACGCTTTATATATTGAAGACAAATAAAGCTATCATAAAGGGAAAAAAATAAGCGGATGAACCTCTCCAAATTTTGCCCGAAGAAGCGGATGAACCTCTCCAAATTTTGAAATTCTTGAAAACATTTGATCTAAGTTATGTAAACACGGAGATTGTTTACCGAATATCATTGACTATTCCGAACGGTTGATCCGCATGAACGGAGTTTTTCGAAGTTGAAGCTAATAAAGAACCATCTTCGAAGACGATGAGTCAAGAACGCTTGAATGGGTTAGCGATAATATCGATTGAGCGAAAAATTGGTTGATGAAATTGATGATTATACATTGATTAGTGATTTCGCCTCCAAATGCGCTTCAAGAAAGCATTGTTGAATTAGTATTTAGTATTAATATATATGTATGTTTTGTGTTTGCATTATGAATTTGATGTTTGTATATGAATGTATTAGAAAAAAAATTGTATTTTCGGTCGATTTTTTTTTTTTTTTTTTTTGTACATAAATTCAATTTTTTTTAACCTGCCGCCCTTAAAAAACGTAGGACCGGCCTGGATATAGCTTATGAAATTGACGCTTTAAATTTTATGTATCGATCTATTATTTTTATGTTTTGATCTATGATTAATTGTATAATTTTTTTAGAAAATTAATTGTATAAAATTAAATATACAAATTAAATTTATGTTTAAAAGAACAGAAAAAAAATTTGAATAATATATATCTGACTGTCATGCCGTCCCTAGCGGCGACGGCGGCCGCAAAAACTGAGCAAAATAGGTAACCTTTTTTCAGAAACAAAATATACGATGATTTGAATTTTGAACTAGTACACAATTGAGAGGGATTGTGTTCAAACGTAAGTATATGTTTTGTGTATTATGACCGGTCATAAAATACAAGTCATTTAATTTTCTAAACATAATATTTGGCATATGTCCAAAATATTAAACAAAAGAGACACATCATCCTTGATAACACTTACAAACTAATCCTCAAAAAAAATACAAAAAATAAAACACTTATAAACTAAAAAGAACGTGGAAGGCACAATAATACAAGATAATTATAACTAGGAAACACACAAACCTACTTCCTAATCCTGTCGATGCGATGACTGTCCTCGTTTTTACGGCGATAGCCCAAGGACGGAGTCAAGAACAAAAATAGGGTGGCTAGTAGACTAGTGGCGGATCCAGGAATAAATTTCAGTGGGGTCATCGGAGTCTAAAACTACATATTTTATCCAAAAAAATTTCAGTGGGGTCACCGGGGTCTAAAACATCAATTTTTATCTACAAAATGACACTTTTTAACAACAAAACTACATAGTTTTAATACTAAATTTTTTTTTTATTTTTAAAATGTCGCCTCCCCTGAGGTACGTGGGTCCGCCCCTGTAGTAGACTATAATCACATGTCTAGACTCTAGATGGTTTGTGTATAGACGATTTAATGATTTGAATCTGATGGAGTACATTTTTAGTGTAATCATAGAACACATACATAACAGAACACCTACTTAAATGCCTCAGCTCCCCGGTCAACATAGTCAAATAGGGAATGATTGTAAATACAAATCAGTCTATGAAATAAGAAAATAAAAGTTATTTCTCTTTTGTGTTTCTTTATGGTATCAGAGCACCAGTAGCTCGATCCTGATCACATTTCTTCCTTTCTGCCTCCATGGCACAACCAAATCAGCAGCAAATTGTTCCACTGAGTCCCTATTACCTGCATCCAAATGAAAATTCATCATTAGTGTTAGTTCAACCACCCTTGAATGGAAGCAATTATCATGCCTGGGCAAGATCAATGCGTATGGCTCTTCTTTTTAAGAATAAACTGGCATTCATCAATGGAAATCTACAAGCACCACAAGCAGATGATGCTGATCACCATGCCTGGGAGCAATGTAATAGCATGGTAGTATCCTGGCTCCTAAATTCAATGTCTGGCTCAATAGCACAAAGTGTAATGTGGCTCAATTCAGCAAGAGAAGTGTGGATAGATCTACAAGAGAGGTTTTCTCATGGTGATCACTTCAGGCTATCAGACTTACTAGAGGAGGTAAACTCTGTGAAGCAAAATGATTTGTCTGTCACTGATTATTACACTAAATTGAAAATCCTATAGGAAGAACTGTTGATAATCAGACCATATCCTACTTGCACTTGTAATCCTGTGTGCAATTGTGGTGCTATGAGAACCTATACAGACTACTTTGAATCAGAATGTGCTATTAGGTTTTTAAAAGGTCTGACTGACAACTTTGCTCCTGTGAAAGCACAAGTGATGCTTATGCATCCCTTACCACCAATCAATCAAGTTTTTGGCATGGCAATCAAACATGAGAGGCAATTAAGTTACTGTTTGGGGCATCCTGATAGGATTGACAATCCTGTTATGGCAGCTCAAAGAAGCAATGTTTATGGACAATCTGGTAATCAATTTGGTCAAAATACTGCTCCTAGTGGAAGTGTGCAATATCCAAAAAGGCCTATGTCTAGTAACAGATATTTTCAGTGCACTTTCTGTGGTCGACAAGGACACACTGAAGACAGATGCTATCAGAAACACGGTTTTCCCCCAGGAGGGAGAGGAAGGGGCAGAAATAATTTTGGTACTGGCAGGGGAGGAGGCAGAGTTGCAGCAAACCAGATAGATGCTGAGGAAAATGCTATGACAAAATCCGGCAGCCAGTCTGTTACAACTTTGTCCACACAGGAATAGTTGGAAGAGTTAGGAAATTTGCTACATGTACCTACTGCTGAAAATCAAACTGAGACTGAACATCTGGTAAACCAAGCTACTGTACTAAGTGCTAACTTTGGATCCCCTGCTGCTGGTAAGTTTGTGCATTTCTAAGTCACAACAATTGATTATAGACTCAGGTGCATCAGATCATATAATATGTACTCTTGACATATTCCTATCCTATAACCTATTTCACACATCAATGTTACCCTTCCTAATGGAAACAAGACCATTGCAACACACAAAGCCACTGTCCAACTCACACCTAATCTTACAATATATGATGTACTATATATTCCCACTTTTAAACACAATTTACTATCCTTATGCAAATTATTACTCCATCATGATTTAAGTGACATTTCACTCTAACCTGTGTCTCATTCAGGATCCTATGACCAAGAGGAAGATTGGATCAGCTAGACAATTCCATGGCCTATACTACCTAAGCATTCATGATCATCACCACCAATCAAGATCTGTGGCTGTTTCCACCCAAATCAATTCTGCTTTATCTTCCAGTAGGCCAGATGCTTTTACTTGGCATCTTAGATTAGGGCACATGTCAAATAAAGTAGTTTCTGATGTAAAGCTCATAGATCCTGAAGTTTGTTCTTTTGAAATGAATAAATGTACTGTGTATTATCTTGCTAAGCAAAGAAAATTGTCTTTTCCTTTAAGTGATTCTATGGCTATTGCTCCCTTTGATCTTATACACATTGACATCTGGGGACCCTACAAAAAGGGAACCATCTATCATGAACATTATTTCCTAACCATAGTGGATGACTACACTAGGTACACTTGGGTGTTTCTACTTAAAACCAAATCACAGGCCAGTGCCACAGTCAAATACTTTTGTGCCTTTGTTAAAATGCAGTTTGAAAAAGAAATCAAAGTCATTAGGTCAGAAAATAGCCTAGAATTCAAATTAACAGAATTTTACAACACACATGGCATCACTCACCAAACTTCATATGTGTACACACCCCTGAACAAAATGGGATTGTTGAAAGAAAGCATCAACACATCCTTAATGGGATTGTAGAAAGAAAGCATCAATACATCCTTAATGTGGCTAGAGCTCTAAGAATTCAATCTAATATCCCTCTATCTTAATGTGGCTTTTGTGTACAGCATGCAGTGAACTTGATATCTTACACCATCACCTATATTGCAGCACCAAACTCCCTTTCAGAGACTATAACTGAAGCCTCCAATATATTCAAATCTTAGAGTTTTTGGTTGCCTAGCCTTCGTCACAAACCCTAGTGTACACAGAACTAAAATTGACAACAGAGGCACACCTTATATTTTCTTGGGATATCCACCCAAAGTTAAAGGTTACCTACTTCTCAACTTAAACAACCAAACCATCCTTATCTCCAGAAATATTGTTTTCCATAAAACCATCTTTCCATTCACTTTCAAAGATGCCAAGCATTCACAGGATCTTTCCTACTTTTTTCCTTTGCCTGCTAGTGACAATCATCTTCCATTCAGCCTTCAAAACGCTCACTCCATAGATCCCACAACACCTTCATCCAACTACAATCCATCACCCACACACACTGTTCCTGGATCTCATTCAACCTCTGATTCATCCATCAGTCCTTCCCCAGTACCAACTGACCCCAACACTTAAGATTCACTTACATCCTCTACCAATCCTACACCCACAACAACTCCTCACTCTTCACCAGGGCCCTTCAATCATAATGTGCCCACTAGACAATCTGTTAGGGACAGGCAAATGCCTAAATACCTTCAAGAATATGTTAGCCACCACGCCTCAAGCCCTACATCCACAAAGTATCCAATTCAGGAGTATATATCTTATGATTTACTTGCACCTAACTATAAGAAACTTGCTTTGAGTGTGAATATCATAGGTGAACCAGTCAGCTACCAACAAGCAATCATAGATATAAGGTGGGGAGATGCAATGACTGCTAAAATTGATGCTCTACAACACAACAACACATGGGACATCGTTTCTCTTCCTAAGGGCAAAAGACCTATTGGTTGTAGGTGGGTCTATAGGGTTAAATACCTACCAGATGGAACTGTGGAAAGGTTCAAGGCCCGTCTGGTAGCAAAGGGGTACACTCAACAGTTTGAAATTGATTAGCATGACACATATGTCCCAGTTGCGAAGCTTACAACAGTTAGGGTCATCATGGCTGTGGCAGCTGCAGCACATTGGCATTTGGAACAACTAGATATCAACAATGCCTATCTCCATGGATATTTACCCGAAGAAGTCTACATGAGGATACCCCCTGGGTGTGATACTTCTCTCCCAAATGCAGTTTGTAAACTCAAGAAGTCATTATACAGGCTCAAGCAAGCCGGACGACAGTGGAATGCTAGACTTACATCCTATCTCACACTCTGAACTTTAAGCAATCTAAGAGCGATTATAGTATTTTTACTAAAGGTTCACATGGGAACTTTATTGCACTACTAGTCTACGTGGACGACATCATTCTCACTGGCCCCAATCAGGAGTTAACCCAGGAGATCAAAGCTTGTCTGGACAAGGAATTTAAAATTAAAGATTTGGGCCGGCTACACTACTTTCTAGGGGTGGAAGTAGCAAGAGGAAGTAAATGTATTACCTTATCTCAACGCAAGTACGCTCTTGACCTTCTTTCAGAAATGGCCTCCTTGCCTGTAAACCAGCCACAACACCCATGGTTACAAGCATCAAATTGGCAAAATCGGATTCCCCTCCTTTACCCGACAATAGCAAATATCGGAGTTTAATCGGCAAACTAATTTACATGACTTTCACCCGGCCGGATATCAGTTTCGCTGTGCAGCAGCTCTCACAATTTCTTGATTGTCCCACTGAAAATCACCAACAAACGGCATTACGTCTTCTGCGCTTCCTTAAAGCCTCACCCGGTCAAGGTCTATTATACCCCGCCGACCCCATCACACATCAGCCGGATCTTGCTAATTCCGGACATGCTTCACCGCCTTCATTCCATTTACAGGCGTATTCAGACTCCGATTGGGCCAGATGTCCTGACACTCGACGTTCCATCACCGGCTGGTGCATCTTTCTAGGCCGGTCCTTAATTTCCTGGAAGTCAAAGAAGCAAAGCACGATATCCCGGAGTTCGGCGGAGGCATAATACCGAGCTCTTGCCGCCACTTCTTGTGAGTTGCAGTGGTTGGTATACCTGTTGTCTGATCTCGGCATCAAACCCACACTGCCAATCCCACTATTTTGTGATAATACCAGCGCGTGTTACATTGTCGAAATTCCCGTGTTTCACGAGCTTACAAAACAAATCGAACTTGATTGTCATTTCTTCCGGGACAAGTTTCAAGTTGGTCTGCTCATACCAAAGTCCATCCCTACTGAACAACAATTGGCGGATATCTTCACTAAACCGCTTGATGCACCTTGGTTCAGCTGTCTGTCTCGTCAACTCGGCATTTACTCCATTTACTCCCAGTCCAACTTACGGGGGGCGTGATAGAACACATACATAACAGAACACCTACATAAATGCCTCAGCTCCCCGGTCAACATAGTCAAATGCACAACTTGGAGACCAAGTTTGGATGGTTACTTACAACGGAATATTCAAAGAATATTCCCAGTATATTCCACATAATATTCCTTGTCAACAGAATATTCCACGGAATATTCCATAGTTGACCGATCCCAAATAGGCCCAACACTTGCACAATATAATTGGGGAAACAGTGTTGGTATCAGAGCGGGAGGTCATGGGATCAATCCTTGCTACCAATATTATTTCCCCAATTATATTGTGCAAGTGTTGGACCCCTTTGTTGGCCTTGTATGCCCTTTATATGCCTTTGTGTGACATGTTGGTCTGAGCTTGTTATAGGCCCACACTTGAGGGGGCGTGTAAAAAGTGATATAAGGAAATATAGTAGCGTCTTTACAAATACAAATTGATTTTAGTACAACGGTAAGCGTTTGATCCTAATAATTAAAAAAATCCAGATTTTTAGTGATTTTTTTTTTCGGATGGGCTTAGCCTCCACAACAATACTCATGCCTCCATTATTACGATAGCTATGAAACTCGTAAAACTTCATCTTTCGGCAGCATCTCTCTCTCTCTACGCAATACCTCTAAGACATTTACCGGTTAGTTAAAACCTATCTAGCGGTTACAAAATCTCATGTGTTGTGTTTTGTGTGCTTGTTTAACTGTTGTTGTGTAATGTTATTTTCTTAATAAAATAAAATTTGTTTAAAAAAAGTATTTAAAAAAATCCATAACATAGTCTCTATCCAAAATTGCAAAATACATAACGTTTAAATTCTGCACTAATTATATATCCAACACACAATTACATATTCACTCAATTGAAATGGTGATGTTTGTTTGAATAGGTAAAATATAGAATAAACTCTCTTAAAACAACGATGTAATGCTCTAATAGAATCTGTTAAAAACGGATGCAAATGCTTTAATTATGCAAGCTATTTATATCGATCACTTCCGACATTTTTTTTTTAAACAATTGAAAGAAAGATCATTATAACTATTTACAACAACACAAAAGTGGACTAATACATTACAACACATTCGCTGGAGGACTCTCAATAATAATTGCCTTCAGAGGGATTCTATTAGGAAATAGTCACACATGGTAGTATGGTAGTTGTGTTGTTTTAAAATACCCTTGTAATTAGTATCTTGGTAAGCAAGTTATGGGCCTCTGTGAACTAGTTGGGCCTTGCACAATTAAGGCAAATATGTATCAAATACATTCTCTGTGTGAATGTAATATCAAATTATGAGTTTATCAAGTTGGTAACAGAGCCAAATGGCCGACGCCACCTCTGGAACCGGAACACCACCGGTTTCCTCCGATCCTCCGGCATCCTCCTTAGGAGGTTCCACAACCACTATCACTCAAGGGTTCTCCTATCAAAACCCTCCTACGATTGGTCTTACATCGTCTTTCCAAATTCCCTCTCCTCCGATTTCAACCTTTCAATTCGGCACCGGTTTTGTCGCTGAACCCCATATACCGGCCTCTTTTTCACTACTACACCATGGTATTTTCCTCGATCAAGTTCTGCTTACCCTCTTCTCTTGGAGGCTCTACTGGAGAAATTGCACCATTTGGAGGTCACCTACCTCAGACTTGCTCGGTCAAACTCGATCGCAATAATTTTCTCTTTTGGAAGTCAATAATTCTTCCAATCGTTCGTGGCAATCGTATAGATGGGTACATTCTGGGCATTTCTTCTCCACCACCGGAATTTCTATTGTCCGCAACCGCCGGGCCATACTCTAATCCAATCAAAAATCCGGCATATGAGATTTGAAGCACTACGGATAGTCTGCTCATCGGTTGGCTTATTAGTTTGATGACTGAACAAGCTCTCACAGAGGTCATTGGCTGTAACTCTGCTCGTGAAGTCTGGGTTACTCTTGAAACACTTTTCAACAGTCAATCTGAGGCCAAAATGTTGGAATTAAAGACTTCTCTTACTAGGACGGAGAAAGGAAACAAGTCTATGATGAATTATCTTGCCCTAATGAAGTCTTACTCAGACGGATTAACTGCAGCTGATTACCATATCACCAAATCTGAGCTCATCTTGGCTGCTCTAGGTGGTCTTGGTAAGGAATACGAATTTGTTATTGTGAATCTGACTTCACGTGTAGGATATCTCTCTTGGCAAGAAGTTCAGGCTCAGTTACTTACACATGAGCATCTAGTGGCACGTTTCAATCCCTCTGCTGGCTATGATTTTAGTCATTCTGCTCATGTTGCCACAAATAGGGGTTCAAATTCTGGAAGAGGGATCTATCACAGCAATAGAGGGGGCTATCAAGACTCAAATAGAGGAAGAGGTCGAAATTCTGGACGTAATAGAGGCAGGGGAAGCAGATCAACAAATCTCCCTGCTTCATCTGGTTCAAATCCTAATGTCCCTAAACCTACTTGTCAGATTTGCAGTAAGGTTGGGCATATAGCTGCCAAGTGTTGGTACAGGTTTGACTCAAATGTTAATCCCACTGGTGAAGATGGAACTCAAAGAAATGCAACTTATCTTGCTACCCCTAATACCGTTGGAGACCCAAGTTGGTACACGGATAGTGGTGCAACAAGTCATGTAACTGCTGACCTCAACAATCTGCATATCAACTCTTCCTATAATGAATCAAATGCCCTTACTATAGGGAATGGTGAGAATTTGTCTATTGCTAACACTGGTCACACCACTCTTAACACACCACACTCACAAATAAGACTTAGGAATATTCTTCATATACCCCAAATAACATAGTACCTTATCTCTGTTTCTAAACTTACTCATGATAATCTATGTTATGTTGAGTTTCATTCTGGTTTTTGTTTGGTAAAGAACAAAACCACGGGGAAAATCCTTCTGGAAGGAAGACTTAGGAATGGTCTTTATCAGCTATCTCTTCCCTCTTCCAATATCTTATGTCCAAGCTCTCCTCACTCCAAGCAACTCCATCAGTCGCTCACAACCACTCTTCAACCGTCTAAAGTCTTGAGTCAGTCCTATGTCAGTTTTCACTCAAAGAAAGAGTCTGTAAACCTCTGGCATGAAAGACTTGGCCATCCTTCAGCCAGTGTTTTGAGTCTTGTCATGGAGAAATGCAATAAAATTTTGAACTCTGATTTCATGTTTTGTGATGCCTGTCAGCTAGGTAAAATGCATGACTTACCTTATCATAATTCTCAAAGTATAGCTGAAAATGTGCTTGACCTTATTCATGCTGACCTATGAGGCCCAGCCCCTGTCCACAGTTCCAGTGGTTATCTTTATTACATCCAGTTTCTTGATGATCATAGTAGGTTTGTCTGGATTTACCCCTTAAAGTTCAAATCTGATGCTTGGCAAGCTTTTCAACACTTCAGAGCCTTAGTAGAAAATCAGTTCAACGGTAAGATTAAATGTTTTCAGTCTGACTGGGGAGGGGAGTTTAGAACATTTGAACCACATTTAAAGGACCTTGGCATCATATTTAGACATCAATGTCCACATGCTCGTAGTCAAAATGGTATGGTTGAGAGGAAGCATAGACACATCACTGAAACGGGACTAACCTTATTTGCTCAAGCCTCTCTACCCCTTAAGTTCTGGTGGCATGCTTTCCAATATGCCACATATCTGATAAACATTCTTCCTACCATTGTTCTAGGGCATAAGTCTCCCTTTGAAATCCTTTTCCAGAAACAACCTGATTATAATGGTCAGAAGGTGTTTGGTTGTTCCTGTTTTCCCTACCTGAGACCATTCCAAACTCAGAAGTTTCAATTCCATACCACCAAATGCATATACCTAGGTCTGAGTCCAAATCATAAAGGATTCATGTGTCTTGACCCTATCACTCAGAAAATGTATGTTTCCAGAGATGCAAAGTTCAACGAGTCTGAGTTTCCATCTCTCAAAAGAACCACGACCACATGCCTTATCTCCATGATCAACAATCTTCCTACCACAACCTACCTTCCTGTGTTCCCAAACATCTCCACTACTCCTACTCCCTGTCCCTCAAATCTACAAATCCCTGTCTCCTCATCAGAGAAAACACCAAGTCCAAATCCAAATCCTAGTCCAAATCCTCCCAACGCCTTCAAACTCTCCAACATCTTCTAACTCTGTAACACCACCATGATCCCCAAATTCTCAGGCTACTGTGCCTGCCTCGTAACACAGGTTCCTCAAGTTCTTCCATATCCACTGAGTCTTACCCTTCTTCTCCTTCTCCACCACCTCAGTCAACACAGAATGTCCATCCTATGAAAACTAGAGCTAAGGATGGAATTCACAAACCAAAACAAATTTTCTCTTATGATGCACATAGAAAATGCTCAGCTTACCCTGTAGAACCTACAAAGGCATCTGATGCCCTCAAGGATCCTACACGGAAAAAAGCAATGGATGAAGAATTCAAGGCTCTAAGCCTGAATAAGACTTGGGAGCTTGTCCCACCTTCTCCAAATCAGAAATTGGTTGGAAATAAGTGGGTGTTTAAGCTAAAATTAAACACTGATGGAACTGTTGCTAAACATAAAGCCAGACTTGTAGCAAAGGGTTTTAGCCAGACCTAAGGCTTACATTACTTTAAGACTTTTAGTCCTGTTGCAAAGGCTCCTACCATTGGAGTTATCATAGCTGTGGCAGTTTCTCTACAATGGCCCATTCATCAAATTGATATAAATAATGCTTTTCTCAATGGAAATCTCACAGAAAAGGTGTTTATGCCCCAACCAGAAGGATATGAGGACCCTGCCAGGTCTCTCCATGTGTGTTGTCTCAAAAAGGCATTGTATGGGTTAAAACAAGTCACAAGAGCTTGGGTTGATGCTCTCAAACATCAACTTCTTCAGTGGAACTTCAACCACTCCAAAGCAGACCCCTCACTGTTTATCTTTCATCATCAATCTAAAATCTATATGTCCTCATCTATGTAAATGACATACTAATTACAGGGAATGATAATAAGGTAATTAAAAGATTCACAGATTTGTTACACTCCAGGATTGCTCTTAAGGACCTTGGTCAAATTAGCCATTTTCTGGGGTTGGAAGCTTATAGAGATGCTTTTGGTTTGTTTCTCCATCAAAGTATGTATGCTGCACAATTACTGGACAGATTGAATCTGGGAAACATGAAGCCATTCCTTACTCCTTTAGCTACAACTGCACAATTGTATTCTGAAGACAACCCCCTTATGCACAATCCTTCTCTTTATAGAAGCATTTTGGGAGCCCTTCAGTATCTCACTCTTACTAGACCAGATTGAACATTTGCTGTAAATGTATTGAGTCAATTTATGCAGGCACCAAGAGATGTACAATAGTACTGTGTCAAGAGAACCCTCAGATATGTCAAAGGTACCATACATCATAGGCTTCACTTCAAAGCTGCTCCAACTCTACACATCAATGCAGATTCTAATGTTGACTGGGCATGTAATCTGATTGATAGACGATCCACATCAGGTTACTTTGTTCACTTAGGGGATTCTCTTGTCTCTTGGAGTTCAAAGAAACAACAAGTTGTTGCCAGATAAAGTACAAAGAGTGAATATAAGGCCCTTGAAAATGTAGGCTCAGAAACAATGGATACGCTCCTTACTTACTGAATTCAAATGGCCTCTCAAAACTGTCCCGGTTACCTGGTGTGATAATCTACGAGCTCGGGCCCTTGCTTACAACCCAGTCTTCCACTCGAGAACCAAACATATAGAACTTGATGTGCACTACATTCGTGACCTGGTGGCCAGGAAGTCTCTACGTGTTGCCTACATTCCCTCAGCATACCATACTGCTGACTGCTTCACCAAGCCCCTGTCTCACTCCAAATTTGCTGAATTCAGACACAAACTCAATGTAGTCGACACCACTTTTTGTTTGAGGGGGGTTTTAGGAAATAGTCACACATGGTAGTATGGTAGTTGTGTTGTTCTTAAAATACCCTTGTAATTAGTATCTTGGTAAGCAAGTTATAGGCCTCTGTGAACTAGTTGGGCCTTGGACAATTAAGGCAAATATGTATCAGATACATTCTTTGTGTGAATGAAATATCAAATTCTGAGTTTATCAAGTGATTCAAACCTGAGACCTCCTATCTCAGGGCCTCAACTCTAGCCAGTTGAGCTAGGCCTCATCGGTGATTACTTTCAATTTTTGGCTCAAAAAAATGGGGCATTAATGATTAAAAAACATTTTGGGCAACCTCTATTATATACTTGTGGGTAAGTATTTTCTTTTGTGAGAAAATCTTCAAAAAATGTAATATATCTCGTCATAAATCAGTATAGAAAGCAATAAATCTCCTAGTTAGTTTGCATAGGAATCAAGAAGTTTTTATGAAAATGAAAGATGATATTGTAGAGACTCAAGTCTCATTTGATTTGTTTGAATGCCTATGAAGAAAACTTATATTACAAATTGTACTTTAGATGGTAGATAAATTGCCAAAATTGACAGGACATGTATTTGTCAGATGAGTGAATGTCTAATTGTCCCCACATCCCAACTATCCATTGATTGAAGCTCACACTAACTTGTTGTTCCAGTGTTCTTCACGGGCCCTCTGTAACCTTATTAGGAGACATACAATACTTTGTCACTATTGTAGCGATACACAACGCTATTTCTCATCAGTACTTTGCTAGGGTTAGGTTGACAGTCGACACGGCTGTTACCAAACTTTGGGAATTCAGACAAGCAGATGAAGCCTGAAAGAAATTTTCTACATTTTCTATCAAGTTGAAATGATATTTAGAAAATTTAATACTAATGGAATTTTGCTATTCTTGTCATCCCAACGCCATTGTTTAAGTGATGGGGCTTGTAAAATACGAGGCCATGGGCTACTTGTGATGTGGAGACTTTTATTTTAGCACATGAGTTTTATTTTTTTTGAAGAGAAAACTATTAATAGAAAAGGATGATGCTAGAAACCTCAAGAAAAAAAGTATGAATTGTATGTTGCAGCTAGTACAACACACAAGGCAGAACTGATTCTTTAATGTTGCAAACACAGAAAGTTCATTCATGACTTTCATCAAACACTTGACTCAAGTAGTGGTTATTGACGGTTATAGGATCAGTTGGTTTGTTGCAACTGTCCAACTAGCTGATAGATCATTGGAGTAGTATATATATGTAGTTAATTGAAGTTCAGAATCATCAGATTGTAACATTTTACTCAATGAGTAAAAATTCTCTTCCTCTCAAATTTTCCCGCTTGTTCTTCATTTGAATTTGTTAATTCTTCTTGAATCATTCTTTGATTCTTTATGTTTTTCATCATGGTAACAGACCCCGCTTATTCCAGCTGCTGACACTTACTGATTACTATTTTTCCATTCGTTATCTTATTTGCGGAGTGGAGCTGCAAGTTTCTTTGTATTTCTTGTTTTCTGCAAGAGTTCTTGACAATGGTAGAAGTTCTTGGAGACGGAGTAGTGAATCCTTAACTGATTCACCCAGGAGAAAATCAATCTGCTGTGATTGTTCAACCGGTACTCAAGGGAGCAGAAAATCATCATTGTTGGAAAAGAGCCATTTCCATGGTCCTTTCAAAAACTGAAGTTTGTTGATGGTACTCTGCCAAGACCAGCTGACAATCATAGAAACTTTGAAATTTGGTGCCAATGTAATGATATGGTGTCCAATTGGCTGGTTAATTCTGTTGATGGTTCTATTCAGCAGAGTATTTTTTGACTAACCACAACAAGGGAAATCTGGGTTGATCTTGATCATAGGTTTGGAACTGGAAATGCGTATCGTCTGTCTAATCTTCAAGAAGATATCTATGCTACAAAGCAAGGTACTAGGACTGTTACCCAGTATTTCACAAAATTAAAAGGTTTATGGGGTGTGGATTAGTTTCAGTAAGCTTTGGTTCTATATCTAGATTAGATCCATCCGCCAGTCTCTTTCTTTTCCCACCATCTCCTACTTTAGACTACTTGGTAACAGTTGATGGTTCAAGTCTCACAAGCCTAAGACCCAATTAACCGTCGAATGGCAACCCGGGTGACAAATGTGCAGCAATTAACCTAAAACCAAACTTACCAAACCAGAAATTTAACACATGGTTGAATGAGGGCTCGGTTTAAAATTAGAGTTTGGCAACTGTAGGTCTCTTTAGGCTTAAGGGTTTTTACATGCCCTCTAGGCTATAAATAGACCAGTACATCAATGTGGATTGCAAACAACTCAGAGCAAACTTCTCTTGAGCAATCCCACATCCTATTACTTTCAAATTTCTCTCTTTTCTGGTCTTGTGAGAGTCTGACAGAAGTTGAGGGTAGTTTGAGTGCTTGGCAATCAGCTATTTGGCCTTGCATTGGAAGCTTGGTGGTTGTTATTGACAGAAGATCACCTCTGGTCAATAACCTTCACAATCTTCTGGCTGAATTTCTGGTGTCCTTTGTGCCTAAGGTACACAGCTTTTGATACTGTACGTGCCTTGTCTAAGTTTGTTCATCTGTGTTTGAAGCATTGATTTTGGAATTTGATCATTGCCTACCAAGGTAGTTGACACTAAGTCTGTCTGGTTTGAAGTGCCATTACAGCTTGCCTATTGAGGCTAGTGGTATGTGCCTTGATTTGGTGAAGGATCAAAGATCTTATGTCCTTGCCTCAGTTTCAGACTGAAGTCTTTCTGATTCAGGTCTGTGTTTGATCCCCATAATTTGCTGATTTTAAGTCTGATCATCAGCATACCTTGTGTTGCTGTTAATCAAGCTTGAAACACCCTTTTGGTGCTGTATTGTGTCTGCAAGTCTGTTTTCATATTGCTGAATCTTGATCATTGCATCCTGCTGACTTGCTCTAATCCTATCTGCTGCCTTATTCTTTTTGCTGAATATGAGCCTTGAACAACTTGTAATAGCATAGGTCCTAGACTGCTTAAGTTGCCTGAATCTGTAATTCAGCATATGTGACATCAGTCTTGATAATCCAGTTTATTGGACATGATTATCACCTCTGTTGTTAGCTGAATATTCAAGCCATTACCCTGTTAGATTTGTGCTGATTCTTGTATTCAGTCTGTGTAGGACTGAGGTTTGATAATCCTGTTGGTTCAACTTGATTATCCTTCCTTATTCCTGACTGATAATTCAACTTGAATTAATTTGCTGAATTGCATTGTATTTCACAGTTTCTTCTTGTGTTAGTCTGCTGCTCTTTTAATCTGTATTGTTATAAACAGAAGTGGTACTTTGTAATTTTGGTTTGCTGAACAGTGATTGTCATAGTATATATATATAGCATTGTTTTCTGTTAAAATATTTAGTAATAAGATCTATTTAAATAGTTGGCTGAACCTATTGTTACAGTATTAGTTTGCTGTATTTATTTGTTGCAACCTGAACTCAAATTGTACTAGCTGTTTTGATTAATAATATATATACATATATATATATATATATATATATATATATATATTGAACTCTGCATATATATCACCTAATCAAGTATATTTATATATATATATATATATATGACCGAAATTGAACTCTGCATATATAACACTCACCTAATCAAGTATATTAATCTGTGATTAATTTGTTTTATCAAAATACTTGTGATATAAACTTGATCTAGGTATATATAATAGTTAATCACTTTAACTTAGATTAAGTCTTGCTTCCAACTTTGTCTAAGTGTGTTTAGTTATTTGATATACTCTGATTTTATCATAATGTATTGCCTGCAACATTTGTCTAAGTGCTTGAAATTTTTAAAAGATAATTTTTACCCACACTCTATTCAAACCCCTCTAGAGTGTGTCTGCGTAATATCGATCCAACAATAAATTCTCTTTCTCTCAAATTTTCCCGCCTGTTCTTCTGATTTTGTTAATTCTTCTTGAATCATTCTTTGATTCTTTATGTTTTTCATCACCGTAACAACACGAAGCATAAAGAAAATTAACCAACAAAAGAAGTCATGAATCAATGTAGTCAAACCATCATTTTTTTAATAATATTAATCCCAATGTGAATAATATTTTCCATAACACTCTTACAATTGAAAAAATATTAGTGAATTCACTTCGCCTTTATTTGATTTGAGAATCAGACGGTTTGCTCCATGCGCGTGTATGATACTTGCTATGTCATGCCTGGCAATCAGGGGCGGATCCAGCACATCCAGGCGGTCACGTGACCCCACTGGATTTAAAAAGATATATATATTTAGCATTAAAATTATGTAGTTTTGTTGTTAAAAACTGTCGTTTTGTCGATAAAATTTGATGTGTTAGACTCCGGTGACTCCACTAAAATTTTTTTAGGATAAAAGATGCAGTTTTAGATTCCGATAACACCACTGGAATAAATTTTTGGATCCGCCACTACCGGCAATCGTGGGCAGATCCACCTTTAATGGACCAAGTGCCATCCATTAGGAATACCTATCAAATCATGGTCTAGGGTCCACAATTAAATTGTATATTTTAAGGGTCCTAAATTGGTATGGTTAGCATTATTTTGGTTATTTTCTTTCGATGTTTTGATAAATTTTATTGTATAACCGTTGCACATACAATATTGTATCAAGAACATAAATTATTCCTTCCTGTTAAAGATAAGCCCATTGATTCTGAGCTACTGGAGGATCTTGATTTACATCTCCACTCATCCCGTGGGACAGAGGGAGTGGGGACCCTCGGAGGTAGGGTTTACCTTTTTTTTGTGTATCAAGAACATAAATATGATATCACAAACTAAAATCTATTTATTGTAAGTGTGTAAAGGTGAGTCGATTATCATCTTAATTAACAACTCATTGGGTGGTACTTATAATAGTTGCATCGATAATATAATCAAAATGTATTGATCGCTTTCACTGACCTCAAATTATACTGCATTATTAGTCACTTACTCACCTTTTCATTCCTCGTCGGCTCGTCCATTTAAATTGAACCCCTCGAACTCACTGGTGTCTCTACCGACTGACAACCATACCGAAGTGGGGGAATACTTGTGTGGCGTATCCACACGTGTGGAGACGCCGTGTGTTTTAATATTAACTACACAGTTTCCTTCTGTATTTAAACTGTGTGGTTCTGATCGTTTCTGAAAAGAAGACGTCTCATTCATTATCAGATAAAGATAAAAACAAAGCTGAAGATTCAAATTTGAAAAAGATAAGCCGATTACCTGAAGATTAGCATCATTGGAGGAGAAGACCCTTGAGCTATCCAGACTCCTTCAAGGCTGCACGAGGACGTGTTCCAGATTAGGGTTACCTTTTGAATTTGGGATTAATTAGTATTTATCCCTTTAGTGTTTTATTTATTTCTTTTATGATTTCCTGTGCTTATAAAAAGCTGAGCCCTGTAATTGAATTTTGAAGGCAATAAAGTCATTATTTTCTTATTTTATAACTTCTTTATGGTATGAGAGATTTTGTGATCGTGTGTAGCTTTTTCTCAACCAATGGCCAAAGAATCAGCTCTCACAATCCAACAATTTCATCAATGTTCTAGCCTTATCTCTATACGGCTGAATCTAACAAACTACCTCCTATGGAGATCTCAGGTCGTTCCATTGATTAAAAGTCTTGGTGTTTACCATCACATTACATCAACGGAGAAGCCCGCTGAAAAGTCCAAAAAGGATGGTGAAGAGATCGAGACAGATAACCCAGAGTTCCACACCTGGAGTGTCAACGATGGGCTGCTAGTATCACGGCTACTAGGAACGATGAAGGAAGAGATAGTTAGCATGATATATGAAGAAGATTCGACTGCCCATCAAATCTGGACAGCACTGGATCAACAATTGCTGCCTCACACAGTGGAGAAAGAGGGCAATCTGAAAAACTTGCTTTTGAGTTTGAAGAAAGGATCAAAATCAGTTGAGAAGTACTTGAGGGAATTCAAGTCTATATGTGACAATCTTGCTGCAATCAAGAAACCTGTGTCTGATATAGACAAGGTTTTCCAATTTTCTCACGGTCTTGGACATGACTATACCAACTTCAGGACTGCCATGCTCACAAAACCACCTTACCCTTCTTTTAGTCAACTGATTATGGCATTGCAGGGATATGAACAGACCATGAAGGCACAACAAGCTGATCATAAGGAGGCAGTGAACCAGAATCAAGCCTACTTCTCTCAAAGAGGGAGAGGCAGAGGAAGGAGAGGCGGTGGCAGATCATCTTTTAACTCCCAAGGTCGTGGCTTTGCACCTGCTGGACGGGGTGGAAATAACACCCAGCAACAAGGAACAGAAGCAAAAACTGACAGTCAGTCAGCCCTAACACAAACTCTGACTCTAGACCGGTTTGTCAGATATGTGGCAGGGTGAATCATACAGCAATAGACTGCTGGTACAGGTTCGACCATGCCTACCAATCAGAAGAAGTTCCTAAGGCTCTGGCTGCAATGCATTTATCAGAAGGACAGGATCCCCGCTTTTACGCAGATACAGGGGCAACTAGCCATATGACAAATGATGAAGGTAAGTTGTTCTCCAAAACACAATATAATGGTAATGACAAAATCTATGTAGGAAATGGACAGTCATTAGATATCACTCACACTGGACAGGCCTATGTTGGTAATCTAAAATTAAAGGATGTTTTGGTAGTGCCATCCCTAACAAAAAATCTATTCTCAGTTGGAAAATATACATCAGATAATCAGTGTATTGTTGAGTTTACTAATGATGGCTTTGTTGTTAAGGACCAAGAACAGAGGATAGTGGCACAAGGACATAAAAATGGGAGACTATATGCAGTTGATGAAGGAATAAAGGAGGCCCTGAATACGGTAAGGTCGGGGAAAGCGGTAGCATCAGTCTGGCATCAGAGGTTGGGGCACCCTAATGTCAAGACTCTATCTATTTTAAATAATAAGTCCCTTATAGATATTAGTAGCTGGATTTCAAAGCCTGCCATTTGTGCTAGTTGCCAAATGGGCAAAAGTTGTAAATTACCTTTTGATAAAAGTAATAAAAAATCTATGTTTCCTTTAGAAAAGATATATTGTGATTTGTGGGGTCCAGCACCTATTGCTTCTAATCAAGGGTATCAGTACTATGTGGTCTTTGTTGATGATTTCTCACGTTTTTCTTGGCTATATCCACTTAAAAGAAAGTCTGATTTTTATGACTGTTTCATAAGGTTTCAAAAATTGGTGGAAAACCAATTAAGTCACAAAATTAAGACTTTTCAGTGTGATGGTGGTGGTGAGTTTAAATCAACCCCTTTTCTCAACCACTTAGCAGAATGTGGCATTAATTTACAAGTTTCATGCCCTCATACTCCTGAGCAAAACGGAGTGGCTGAGAGGAAACATAGACATGCGGTAGTACTTGTCTCACCTTGATGTTTCATGCCCATGTACCTCAGCACCTATGGGTTGAAGCATTTCTGACAGCAGTATATTTGATAAACATGTTACCTACTTCAGTTTTAAAAGGAACAACTCCCTATTTCCAGCTGCTCAAAAGAGATCCAGACTATAGTGGGATCGGACATTTGGATGTCAATGCTTTCCAACACTTAGACACCACGGGCAGTCCAAGTTTGCAAAGAGGAGTGTCCCATGTGTATTCTTAGGGTACAGTCCCTCACATAAGGGATACAGATGCCTTGATCCAAAAACAAGAAGGGTCTACATCTCAAGACATGTAGTCTTTGATGAAGGAACCTTCCCTTTTAATTCTGCATCAGATTCACAATCCACACAGGGACTGAATATCTTGAATATCATACCAAGGATGAGTGGTTTTCCACAAAAGCAATTGAAGATCCACCCCAAGACACAACCTTAGACAAAGCTGCCACAAATTGTTGTCCAGATCCCACTGAAACAAATATGGAAAATCCAGAACCAACAGAAGTAGTTCAAGAACAACATGAACCTGTCTATGCAGGACATGGTCAGGATGAAGGAGATATGGATCAGGACACTCCACCAGTTCAAGAAGACATGGATCAGAATGATATGCCAGAATTGGAGGAAGAGCAATCTGAGACAGAACAAGTACACTCTGAAACTCAACCTGCCAGGCCTATGAGGGACAGAAGACCTCCTACTTATCTAAAAGATTATGCCATGCCTACAGAGGAACTAGCCATTATTCCTGAACCTAAGTCACTCAAGACAGCTCTTAGGCAACCAGAATGGATTCAAGCAATGAGGGTGGAACTGGATGCCCTGGCCAAAAACAACACCTGGACCTTGGTTCCCAGACCCTCACACAGTAACACAATTGGGTCCAAGTGGGTGTATAAGGTCAAAACAAAGGAAGATGGCAGCTTGGAAAGATACAAGGCCAGGTTAGTGGCACAAGGCTATTCCCAGCAATCAGGAGTAGACTATCAGGAGACTTTTAGCCCTGTTATAAAACCTACTACAATCAGATTGGTATTGGCCTTGGTTGTCTCTTCTGGATGGATCATGAAGCAATTAGATGTCAAAAATGCTTTTTTGCACGGACATCTCAAGGAGACTGTTTACATGGAACAGCCCCCTGGTTTTAAGGATGAAAGGAAATCTGATCATGTGTGTCTACTACAAAGATCTCTCTATGGGCTTAAGCAAGCCCCTATGGCCTGGTTTGACAGACTATCATAATACCTCCTCCAGATCAACTTTTATTGCAGTCGGTCTGACCCTTCTATGTTTGTTTTCAGAACTACCACAGTGACTGTAATCCTCCTCATCTATGTAGATGACATTATAGTCACTGGGAATAGTGCTGAGTTCATTACAGAATTGATACTGAAGTTGGGTCAAGAATTTGCACTCAAGGACCTGAGGTCTCTTAAGTATTTCTTGGGCATTGAAGTAAAACTCACCTCTACAGGGGTCTTTCTCACTCAACATAAATATGCTAATACTCTTTTGAAAAGAACAAACATGCTCAGTTGCTCAGCTATGCTACCCCTATGGCTGTTAAGACTCAGATAAAGCCTTCTGATGCTGATCTTTATGATGCTTTCGCTTACAGAAGTATAGTTGGGGCCCTGCAGTATCTTACAATTCACTAGACCTGATATACAACATGCTGTGAACCGGGTATGCCAGCATTTCTCTAATCCTACTGTGGGTGATTTCAAGGAAGTTAAAAGGATTTTACGGTTTGTTAAAGGTACGACTACTCATGGCCTACACTATCTTGCCAGAAGCCCTGTCTCGTTGTGTGCCTATAGTGATGCTGATTGGGCCGGGTGTCCTACAACTAGATGCATCACTAGTGGTTTTTGTGTCTTTCTTGGTGCTAATTGTGTCTCCTGGAGTTCGAAAAAACAAGCAACGGTGGCCAGGTCCAGCTCTGAGGCTGAATATAGATCCATGGCCTCTGCCACCGCAGAACTGGTCTGGATCACACATTTGCTTCGGGATCTTGGTGTCACTTTGTCTAGACCACCGCATTTGCTATGTGATAATCTTAGTGCTCTATATCTTACAGTGAATCCTATGTTTCACGCACGCTCTAAACACTTTGAGCTAGATTATCACTTTGTTCGCGAAAAAGTAGCTGTTCACCAGTTAATTACACGCTATGTTCCTTCTACCAAACAACTTGCGGACATTTTGACCAAACCGTTACCGAAAGATCAATTCTTCTACATTTCGGACAATCTGCGTGTTTAGCCTTCTTCCCACGTCAGATTGAGGGAGGATGAAAAGAAGACGTCTCATTCATTATCAGATAAAGTTAAAAACAAAGCTGAAGATTCAAATTTGAAAAAGATAAGCCGATTACCTGAAGATTAGCATCATTGGAGGAGAAGACCCTTGAGCTATCCAGACTCCTTCAAGGCTGCACGAGGACGTGTTCCAGATTAGGGTTACCTTTTGAATTTGGGATTAATTAGTATTTATCCCTTTAGTGTTTTATTTATTTCTTTTATGATTTCCTGTGCTTATAAAAAGCTGAGCACTGTAATTGAATTTTGAAGGCAATAAAGTCATTATTTTCTTATTTTATAACTTCTTTAGTTTCATCCGTTATTCATCTTAAAATACTCTCTTCACACAAGTATTAACAACATAGTTTTATTGTGTATTTAAACTGCATCGTACTTTTTTCAAACAATCTTACTGACATGATCGATTTTCCTTCTATAGTATTTATAATATTTTTAATGAATTTTATACGTTTGGTTTTATTTCTTCAATATAAAGTATCATGGGCCATGAGAAAAGTATTTATACATTAAGGAAATGTATTTTTCTTTTTTGGCACGTCTTTATGAGAAATCTTTGAAAAGGGTAATATATCACGATATAAATCTGCAAAGAAAACAATATATTGAAATGAAATATATTGTAGTGACTCAAGTCTCGAGCATTTTGTTTGTTTGAAAACCTATCAAGGACGATCTAATTATCCCTTCATCCCGACTCTCAATTGAAACAGTATAAATAGTTAGCCCTTCAGACCACCCCTCTCACTACTACAACAATTATATCAATCTCCAACCGTAGTGTTTGATTTTAACAAACGCAATAGAAATGGCTTTCAAATCTGAGTCACTCCATTTAATAATCTTTATGTTCCTTTCATCTACTGCATTGGTTGTTTCAGATACAGTAAACCCAAAAGATCCAACTGTGATCAATATTGGAAAGTTTGCAGTCGATGCACACAACGTTGCAGCTCACACGAACTTGCAATTCCAGTTTGTTGATAGCGGGCTCTCTATAACCATACTTGGAGACATCATAGAGTACGATCTCATCATTGTAGCAAAGGATAGCGGCGTTTCTCATCAATATAATGCTAGGGTTAGAGTGAGATCTGCCATGAATGTTACTGAACTTTTGGATTTTAAACAAATTTAATATTAATGAAATTTCTCTGTTCATGTCATGTCAAGTGTGTGTTTGAGCGACCTGTCTCGTATGAGGCCAAGGCCTAATTATGAGACAACCTTCTTTCTTTTAGCACATCACATTTTTTTACTAGCTAAATATTATTACTAGAGTATCTATCAAGATGCTAAGAACATAAACCATAATAATAATAATAACAAAAACTGTTACAACATGAAGCATAAAGCAAAATATCCAACAAGGATGCCATGAACCAAGGTAGGCAACAACAACAATTGTTACAACATGAAGCATAAAGCAAAATATCCAACAAGGATGCCATGAACCAAGGTAGGCAACCATTGTTTTTGTTTTTGTTTTTTTATAATATTAATTCCTACGATAAGTGAATTAATTTTTCATAAGACTTTGCTCCATGTATGTGTTTCTCAATGCCATGCCCCGTAATCGTGGGCGGATCCACCTTCCTTGGACCCACTGTCGATTTGGGGGGCGACATGGTCTATGACCCACAATTTGATATGACTAGATGTATATAAGTCCCATTTTTATATAATGTTGAGACAGAAATTATGATATAATTGTTGTATAAAGTTTATGAGAAATTATAGTATATCGGTGATTAAAAGGGTTATACCAAATGGATGAATGTGATGCATCCAACTCATCGATTTTCACATAGTAAATGTGGGAAGGTGTGAGGTGAATATATCACAACCATCCACTTGATATAACTCTTTAATCACTGTTGCACCATTACTCTTCTCAAACATTATATCATGTGTATAAACATGACATAAATAATTAAAATCTTTATATGTAAGTGTGTTAAGGTGAGTTGACTGTTTTGGCTTTGGCAGCTCCATTGGAAGACATCGGCAACCCTCATTTTATTTTTGGGCTTCATTGACTTTGCAACAAGTTTGGCCAAGTTTTTTGGTTTAAAAAAACAAACAAAAGAGAGTGTGTTAAGGTGAGTTGATTAGCATCTTAACCACTCATTATGTGGTACAAATTACTAATAACATTTGCATCTCTAAATTTGTCTAATGCTAGAAAGATTTATTACGGCGCAATTGGAATTTTGATCGGCCTTTTCTAAGTATCCAATCTTACCGACAGTGTATCGGGTCAATTGTAGCCTAGAATTGGTGAGTCAATGTCGTATCCCACAGAAAATCTGGTCGAATACCAAAGTCGGTCTCGTTCCTAGTTTAGGCCAACACAATAATTGAACATGGTGATTTGTCAGATCACCGGTTCTACACACTAAAATGCACAAAAGAAAGATTTAAATCAATATAAAAGAGATAGCCGAGCTATGATCCAATCTAATACTCACAAACCCTAGCTAAGTCCCGAGGTATTCTTGATTCACCTAAACGTTCTCGATGTCAAGTAGGGTGTCGTTTCCTGGCACTGAGAATAGACATTATTTCAATAATCTACCCTCCTATGTCAGGTTCAATAGTCCGCTGACCGAATTTAACTTACCTCACACGGTCTACGATCAATGAAACGCTCGACAAGTCGATACAAACCTCACACAAGAAACCGCATCTGAACAACTCAGTCGGTTTTACAGGGTGATCCTAGAACCCCGGTTCCCGTATCCTCTCGCAAAATACATCTATAAAGACGATACGTGTGATACGATTATCGAGTGATCAATTCAACAAACGTGATAAGAATAAGTTCTAGAACTATGGTAACATCGAGAATCAACAGTCTTAAACATCAAGAACACCACATGAACAGGCTAGATTCGATTTCATAGACTATCACATAACTCGACTATATAACGATTACCTACTCATTATAATAAGAAAAATAAAAGGGATCAACAATAAAAGTTAACAAAAATCAAGATTGAAAGCAAGAACAAGAAAGGAAATTGATATTACTGAGTAGAAAATTGATTTTCCGAACGAAATCCCGTCAATAACGCGTCAAGCTATCACCGAGATCCTCCGGATTACAACAATATACAACTAAACTAAGGTAATCTATCTACAAACCTAATCTAAGCTAAGAAAAACGTAGAAAAGTGATGAAAAACGAGTTGGGGAAGAAGAAGAAAGTATTAGATCCAAAATGGGGGTATTTAAAGTGTTTTGGCAGATCTGGACGCTAGGCGTGCGCCTAGGATTTGCTCGGCGTACACCTAGCATGCTGAAAACATGGACTGAAACTTTGTTGACCAAATTAACTGCCAGGCGTGTGCCTAGCATTTCTCAGGCGCGCGCCTAGCTGACACACCCTCAGTAAATCGGCCATAACTTTTTGTGTAGACCTCCAAATCGAGTGATTCAAAATGCATTGGAAAGATAATTCAATTGTCTACAACTTGAATGCAGATGTCCAGCCCATAAAATGCCTCTAATTAAGGTGGATCAAAATGCAGATCAATGGAACCAACAAGTTTTGATCCGTTTTAACGTTTAAGCTTCGGGCACACGTTCCAATCCTCGTATCTCGCCTTCCGGACTTCTCGAACACCTAAAAACTGTCCAAGATCACAACAAATATCACACGAAACCCCTACAGGACACTAGGGTGACCGAGAGTATAGTAAATACACCGAAAAAGACCGAGAATCCCAGACTTTACGTCCTAGGTCTCGAAATGATAACCAATGTGTAAATACATCAAAATACAAACAAATGTCTCTGGAAACATATAAAAAGAGGTATAAACGGGGTATAATCACATAATAAATGATAGACAATTTGACTCTCATCAAATTTCACAATTTTTATTGCGTTGGGATTGTTTGATACACATATTCTTGATCTATCATCTTTATAAACTTTGTGAAAATAAAATTAATCATATATTGTAAGTTTACCAACGGCATTCAGTTGTTGGGAGTCTTGGTCAAACCGACAGACCGTTATTTGTAAAATCATATTAATATGTGGATTTATGTTCCTCACACTCCAAACCTTTATGCTTCAGTGAAACACGTTACTAGAGATAAGTACAAAGTGTGATGCCTCTCATCCTTATTATTGAATTTTTTTCCAAAGAGTTTCTCATTACCGGATGTACATTAAACATGTTTTTCGAGAGGCTAATTCTGTTCTTGATGCATGTGTGGCCTTCAATGTTACTTCGCTTTCTATATTTACTAAAGAGTCATCCCTACATGACAATATTTGGATATGTCTTCACCATGATACATTGGGATTTCCAACGATCAGACATGGAAGGCCCCCCATCAACATGAGGGGTAACAAACAGGTGGTGGCTTGCGTTTTTCTTGAGGTAGTAGTTGTCCCGTGCCTATTTTGCTCTCTATTGTGTGTTACTTCTTTTTCAGGGGAGGACGAAATTTTGTTTCACTTTGGGCGATGGTACCTTGAAATCAGGACCTCTAGATAATTGAGATGGACATCTACCTGGTTAGGTTGCAAATCAGGATGGCTGATGAGCCCCACAATAACGAGGAAGAGACAAAGATTTCGCGGATGACCATTCTTAGACTACGTCAGGATCCCAGTAGTGTTGGAACTTAAAAAAAGTTGGTTTCATTATTGTAATTTTATTTTGGGGTTATCGGAGATTTGTGGACCGAGACATATGGTGTTGTACTCTTTCCTATACACCTAGATTTTCCCACACTGGGTTTGCCAGATATAGGTTTTAAAGAAGCAGTGCTATGTCCCGATGACGCATTGCATAAAGGGGGTAGGAAATGACATGTACGGATTTTTATTATTTCAGCAATAAAAGAAAATAATTTTCTATAAAAAAAAAAAAAGACTTATACCAAGCATCGAAGAGGGTTGGTTCTTCAAGAATTCTAGTCTAAACTACGAATTAGATTGGGCCCCATAAAACCCGTGGCCCTAGACCAATATATTGATAGGGCCCTTTGTTTCTTAGGTGCAACGTACGTATGCTTCTAAAAAAATAGTCCATGTGTGCTTAACTTTTATTTATAATTAGTATATGAATCATGACTAATATACAATACATAACACAATGTAAAGTAATATTTCTGGGTTTCGGGAATTCTTTGGGGACTTGCTTCAGCGACTTACCAAAGATCAGGTGTCAGTTTTCTGCATGTTCTTATGGAATCTTTGGAAGGCGCGGTGTAGTGCAGTTTTCAAAAGGTACACCTATATTTGCCTCTCATGTTGTTTCGGCTTCTACTGCAGCTGCGTTGGAGTATTCCCAGGCGGTGAGTGTTGTTCCTGGTGCGTCTGTAGGGGTGACACACCCTGAGGACTGGAGCCCCCCACCTCGGGGGTACTGGAAGTGCAATACAGATGCTTCGGTGACAGAGTCGAGCTCCAGAATTGGCCTGATTTTTCGAGATTCGGTGGGGTCTATAGTGGTGGCCTTTTCTTTTCACTTTGATCCGGTTGATGCTCCGATGCTTCTTGAGATGTGGGCGATTTATCGGGGTATGGTAGAGGCAGCTCGGCTTGGTCTTTCGACGGTGATTTTTGAAAGTGACTGCTTATCTTGCATTCATGCACTTTCTTGCCCTACAGAGGATCTGTCAGCTTTTGGTTGTCTCGAGACTGTATCTTCAGCTTCGGTCTCATTTTCTTCTTGTCACTTTATGTTTGTGAAGTGGGTGGGGAATATCCATGCGCACTTACTTGCTAGACATGATGTGATGACTTCAGACCCTAATTCTTGAGGAGGTCTTCCTCTGTATGATGTAGTTCTTGCTACGATTTGCCTTAATAATAAAATATTGTGTCTTCAAAAAAAAAGTTTTTTTTTTTTTTTTTTTTTTTGAGGAATATTCGAAAGTAATATTTAAATATTCACTCTCGTGTAAAAATAATTGGGAAAAGAAATTGAGTATAAGATAAACTGTCTTTGAGCACTTGTGTCTCCTTTGCAATACTCTTGTCAATCGTATTCTGACTAAATGCAATACAGATGCTTCGGTGACAGAGTCGAGCTCCAGAATTGGCCTGATTTTTCGAGATTCGGTGGGGTCTATAGTGGTGGCCTTTTCTTTTCACTTTGATCCGGTTGATGCTCCGATGCTTCTTGAGATGTGGGCGATTTATCGGGGTATGGTAGAGGCAGCTCGGCTTGGTCTTTCGACGGTGATTTTTGAAAGTGACTGCTTATCTTGCATTCATGCACTTTCTTGCCCTACAGAGGATCTGTCAGCTTTTGGTTGTCTCGAGACTGTATCTTCAGCTTCGGTCTCATTTTCTTCTTGTCACTTTATGTTTGTGAAGTGGGTGGGGAATATCCATGCGCACTTACTTGCTAGACATGATGTGATGACTTCAGACCCTAATTCTTGAGGAGGTCTTCCTCTGTATGATTTAGTTCTTGCTACGATTTGCCTTAATAATAAAATATTGTGTCTTCAAAAAAAAAGTATTTTTTTTTGAGGAATATTCGAAAGTAATATTTAAATATTCACTCTCGTGTAAAAATAATTGGGAAAAGAAATTGAGTATAAGATAAACTGTCTTTGAGCACTTGTGTCTCCTTTGCAATACTCTTGTCAATCGTATTCTGACTAAGGTCAACATTAGAGGTAAATGCACTATTCTCAATTATTTACTGTGTCATTTTTGCAATTGTTACGATGAAGAAGTTGAACATGTTTTGTTTGGGTGTCAATTTGCGGTTGGGTATAAAATGTTTAACTGGTGTGGCATACTACAAGAATATTGGCTTTTGGCGGCACCTATTGGCGGCGCGCATATAGTGCGTGCTTCCAATACATCATTTTGCGGCATGCAAATAAATGCACGCTGCTGATAATGGATATTGCGTATTAAAGGCGGCTTACATCTCGTGTAGGTCGCTAATATGTATCTTTAACAGCGAAAGGTAGTGGGCAGTTGAAATTATAAATGTTGGCAGCGTGTATAAAGCGTCGTCGATGTCCTAAAATAATAGCAGCATAGTTTGTGTTCTACTAAAATTACTAATATTAGCAGCGTAGCTCGTGTGCGGCCAAAATTACCAATTTTGGCAGCGTGAATTAACGCACGTCATGAATGTCTAATTTATATATATATATATATATATATATATATATATATATATATATATATATATATATATATATATATATCCCTCCAAGCCCTAAAAAATAAAAATCAATTGCAATTCACGCACTACTACAAATATGGGTTTTTAGGACATAACTATAAGGACATTTATAAGAAAATGCCCTATCAAATGGCTAATGGGGCGTTCAAAGTTGAGTGCGTTTCCTACCCCGTATAAAAAAATAATTTTATTTTTTCGAAAAATTAAAATTAGGTATCAGGACGTTTCCAGAAATCCTAATTTACCCAAAATCCAGCGCGGGAAATGTAGCGCTTAATTTCCCAATTTTTTTTTTGAAAATCGTCTTCTTTCATTCTGCAGCCTCTAAGATGGAATCACAACCACAACATCGGCAGCCTACATCAATTGATCTAGACTTGTTATCCTTTCATTTATTTCCGAGACTTGTTATCTTTAACGGCATATTGAAGTCGCCGAACAGTGCCGGACTGCCGGCTACCAAAGCCCTGAGTTGCTCCCTCCGGCAGAATAATCGTGACTTTTTTCTTTGGTGCTCACCCTTCAGTATGGATCTCCGTCTCTCATCTCAAATGCAGCATCAGGTGCTAATTCCATTACCTCCAACTTCATTATTCAACTTTTCAATTTTTTCTTACGAATTCTTAACGTTGATGCTATGAGAGGGGTATCACCATAGCTATAATGTACTTCGTGTATCATTCATCGGCTATATATATTGTACCTTGTGATTGATGAATGATATATGAAATACATTATTGCTATCGAAATAAGGGGCTATTTGGCAGTGATTTTTGTTTTTTTTAGAAAGGTTTGTCAAATTATCGATTCTTATTGTGTACAATAGAGTGATTATTTTTGTTGATATGTAGATTGAAGGATTTTGGATTTTTGATTTTGGAACCAAAATTGGAAGATTTATGTTGGGATGCTCGGACGTTCCAAGATAACATGCTTACCATGACACGTGTCCTTGCTACCGTTTAGACTGCCGTATTGAGTGCGAGAAACGAAGCGTCGTAACACAATAATGGGGCGGTTATCCCAAGACTTCTTTTTGGGGTTTTATAACTCCTAGTCTCATCAATCTTTTCAGACGTTACTCTTTAAATCAAGTGTGAAGTCGGGACGGTTGCCATTCCATTCTTTCATCTCTCCGATCTTCTTACTCAAGTAAGCCTTCTTTCTTTTCTGATTCCTCTAAGTCTTTTCTGTTGTTAATGAGTGAACCTATAATTCTTACTGATAGTTCCATTGAGGCATTATTTGAATCGGAGCCGGAATTAGAGGAAGAAATTACCACTGCCGGAGTTAATCTCGAGAGGCCTGCCCTTTCTTTTTTCAATCCTCCCCCTTCTTCCTCATCTTCTAGATTCGTCCTTTCCCTTAAGGCCTTTATGGCTTTGAAATCACAGGCGGCCTGCCATGGCATCGATACCAAAATAACCACCACGGAGTTGAACCGTATCTGTAAACAATACAACCTAACAAATCCGCTTTTCAAACCCATTATCCCGGCTCCCGGTGTTTACGCCTATCAAGCCCCGGCCGGGTACTGTGCCGTCTACCGAGAGCAGCTATTATGCGGCTTAAGGTTTCCGATCTGTCCGGCCGTTTTAGCCGTCCTGGAGCATTACGACCTAGGGTTGGCCCAGATCGTGCCCAATGGAATAAGGGCGATAGTGGGCTTCGCCATTTGGTGTAGATGTGCCTGCATCCCCTTCAAAGTCCAAACATTCCGACTGTTCTTTCAGCGGAAACAGGTGCCAGGGCAGGCTGGATATTACTGCTTCCCACGTCGGGGGGATTTCATGCCTGACGTTCAATTCACAGAGCCTGGGGAAATTTCGTACAAAGGTTGGAAAACGATGTTCTTTTTCATCTGTCCCGAGGTGACTCGGAATCTGGGTAGGTGGAACTCTTCGGATCTGGACGGCGATCCCCGGCCAACTGACGTGGATAGGAAGCTCCTAGATGACATTCGCAAAAGCGGAGTGTATATCCGGGAGAAAAAGTATTCCTCTGAGTTGATTTTGGCTGCTCAGTTGCCCACTGCGGGTCCTGACCCATACAAGGAGTTAGATAAGGAAGAGTACAAGATATGTAGGGCTTTAACATCTGTTTCTTGTCATACTTGTTTTATGCCATACTTTGCTAAGTGTAAAAATATTTCCTAACATTTCTTGCTGTTTACTCTGGCAGTGTCTTCCTTTGCTGACCTTTTGGAGGACGTGAATGACGAGGTGGTTCCTCCGGTCAACCCTGAAGAGCCCAACCAGGAGGCTGAGCCGCAGGATGACATAGAGCCGGAACATCTCCGGGCTGCTGGAACTGTCCTGACTCCCACTTCGGCCCAACTCTTGTCCGGGCAGCCAGATGACTCTTCTGGGGACGTGGAGCGGATAGATGTGGATGAAGACCAGAAGATGGGAGGAGATGCGATCGAGCCTAGCCGAAAGAAGAAGGTAGTCTCTTCCTCGGCTCGGAAGAGTCGATCCAAGAAAAGGAAAGCGGGTCGGCAGACCATAGAAAACGTCGAGGACTCTCCTGAGGAGCCACCGTCCCCGGGGCACAATCGGGCGTACGAATTGTCGGACCAGGGACCTCGCCGCTGTGGTAAGTTCTTGTATACACATGCCAGTTACTCCTATGCGTCTTATTTCCTACTTACCTTTCCTCTGTCTTTTCCAGGGGTGCCCGGGTCGGCCAGAATTCCTGGACCGCCTTGCTGAATCTGCAGCGAGTAAGGAGGCTTTGCAGGGGACGATCGAGGAGCTCCGGGCTGCACGTGACAAGTATAAAGAGGCCTCCAAGGTTAAGGACCAGGAGGTTGCAGCTCTAAAGAAGGAACTTACAGAGACCCGGGCCAAGTGTACTGCCGAGCTCCAGGCCAAACACGATGAGTATGTGGCAGAGAACTCTGAGCTCGGGCAGGCGCTGGCCAAGGTCCGAGCTGAGCTGATTGCTCTGGAAGCTTCTCTACCTGCCCGGGATGCCCGGGTCGTGCATGAGTATAAATCTTCTGATCATCTAGCCGGTGCTTTGAAGGTCCTTCTGAACCCTGTTATGCAACATGGATACACGACGGGTGTAGACGAGGCAAAAGAACAACGTCCTGAGCTGATTCTTTCTGACCTTATGCACTATCGTTCCATGTATAAAGAAGGAGCGAGTCAAATCTATGATGCCCGGGCCGAGCGAGTTTAAAGCGAGGCGAAGACATTGGTGCCAAATATGCCCGACGTCGTCCCACTCCTCGTGGACCGTGCCCACTCCATCTTCGACGGAGCGAGAATCCGAGAACCCGGACACCGATTTGTTTATCCTTGTTATTGTTTTTCTGAAAACTTTGAAACTTTTTGTTGTAAAAGTTTATGTATTTTATTTATACTTTGTGGTGCCCTGCCCACTATGTTTTGTACTTTGGGTTTACCTAGTTTATTTTGGGTTTGAATTCTGTCTTATGGATGCCCCCTTCCCCCCGCATGGCTTGCATTACGACGGTTTGGATGACATACTAAGTCTTGATAAAACTTTGGCCGACTGCGTACTCGGGAGGTTTGACTAAGTCTTTAACCTTCGAGTATAACATGGCTCGGTTAAAACTCGTCCCGGCTTGAGGACTCGGGAAGCTTGTGGTATTCAAGCTTTCGAGTCGACTTGCGGGACTCGGTTAAATTCCGGCCGACTCGGACTTAGGAGGTTTGACTTTTGCAAACCTTCGAGTATAACATGACTCGCTAAAACCCCGTCCCGGCTTGAGGACTCGGGAAGCTTGTGGTATTCAAGCTTTCGAGTCCGACTTGCGGGACTCGGTTAAATTCGGCCTAACTCGGACTTAGGAGGTTTGACTTTTGCAAACCTTCTGAGTATAACCTGACTCAGTTAAAACCCTGTCCTGGCTTGAGGACTCGGGAAGCTTGTGGTATTCAAGCTTTCTGAGTCTGACTTGCAGGACTCAGTTAAATTCTGGCCTGACCTGCAGACTTAGGAGGTTTGACTTTTGCAAACATTCTGAGTATAACCTGACTCAGTTAAAACCCTGTCCTGGCTTGAGGACTCGGGAAGCTTGTGGTATTCAAGCTTTCGAGTCCGACTTGCGGGACTCGCTTAAATTCGGCCCGACTGCGGACTTAGGAGGTTTGACTTTTGCAAACCTTCGAGTATAACCCGACTCGGTTAAAACCCCGTCCCGGCTTGAGGACTCGGGAAGCTTGTGGTATTCAAGCTTTCGAGTCGACTTGCGGACTCGAGCTTAACAAAAATTCAATCACAGTACATAATATAACAATATATAACACGAAAGAATCATATATTTATTAGAACTCAAAGGTGTTTGATAACACTTTTATTGAAAAAGATAACATAAAATGGAAAGATAGAATCGAGCCTGGATTCGTTTCAGGCATAAAACTTTCTAAGGTTGCTGGCATTCCAGCTTCTTGGTACGGTCTGGCCACTCGCGTTAGCTAGCTGGTAAGCACCTTTTCATGAACTTTAACCACTCTGTACGGGCCTTCCCAGTTCGGGTTAAGCTTTCCCTGGGGACCCTGCTTGCTGACCTCGTTCTTCCTTAGTACCAAGTCTCCTTCTTTGAAGTAGGAATGCTTAACCTTAGAATTGTAGTATTGGGATATTCTCTGCTTGTATCTTGCCATCCGGATATAGGCCACTTCCCTGGCTTCTTCCAAGTTGTCCTTGGCATGTCTGAGCTCGATGTCCTGGTCTGTGATTGTGTGGAGCTCGGTCCTCGGGGAGGGGAGCCCTATTTCGGCCGGAATGACTGCCTCACATCCATAAGCTAAAGCAAAAGGGGTTTCTCCGGTAGCTGAATTTGGAGTCGTTCTGTACGCCCAAAGGATGTTAGGCAAATGATCGACCCATGCTTGTCCCTCTTCTTCCAATCTCTTCTTCAACCCAAACTTGAGCTGCCTGTTGGTCTGTTCTACCTGGCCGTTGGCCCAGGGATAACCGACAGAGGTGAAATGTTGGACTATACCCAACTCGACACCACGACTTGACTCGTCCCGTCTTCAACCGTGTTCCATTGTCCGACACCAGGATCTTGGGTATCCCAAAGCGGACGATGTTTTTCCACAAAAATTTCTGTATGGCCTTTGCGGTGATGGTGGTCAAGGCCTCGGCCTCCACCCACTTAGTAAAGTAATTAACAGCCACGACAAGAAACTGTAAGTTACCTGGAGCTCGGGGAAGAGGGCCAACCAGGTCTACCCCCCACTGATAAAAGGGCCAAGGAGAGACCAAAGGAATCATGTTTTGCGCTGGCTGGTGAGACAAGTTATCATGCACCTGGCATGACTTGCACCTCAGTACCAAGTCGTTTGCGTCGTTTTGCATAGTTGGCCAATAATACCCGAACAAGCGGCATTTACGAGCTAGTGTCCGGGCTCCTGCGTGGTTTCCGCAAATGCCGAGGTGGATTTCCCTGAGTAGATAATTTCCTTCTTCCTGGGTAGCACACCTGAGCCATGGTGATATAAACGATCGTCTGTATAGGATATCATCAAAGAGAGCATACCTGCTTGCCTGTAGCTTGACCTTCCGGGACTGAACCTTGTCAGTTGGCAGAATACCGTGTTTTAGATAAGAGGTTATGGGGTCCATCCAGGTGGCTTGTTGGCTAATCGGTTGTACTTCGCTCAGGACATAACTTCGTTCGGTCAGCTGTTCCACCAGAACTTTTTTATCTGAGAAAAAATTAGATGCCAACTTGGAGAGGGCATCAGCTTTCTTGTTCTTGGATCGAGAGACCTGCTCTATATGGACTGACTTGAAGTTTTTTAGCAAAGCCTGTGCTGCTGCCAAGTATCTCTTCATTGATTCCTCTTTTGCCTCATATTCACCCTTGATGTGGTTAACCACCAACTGGGAGTCACTGAATACGTGGAGGTTATCTGCCCCGAGCTTGTTGGCTAATCGGAGCCCAGTAATTAAAGCCTCATATTCTGCCTCGTTGTTTGTAGCCGCAAAGTTGAAACGTAGTGCATACGGAAATTCTTCCCCCTTCGGACTGAGGAGCAAGAGGCCTGCTCCTGCTCCTTCTTTTCCTGATGCTCCGTCCACAAAAAGGGTCCAGGTATCGACCTGCCCTGTTAGCTGTCCTTCATTTGTCTCGACCTGAATTCCTTCAGCCAAGAAGTCGGCTAAAGCCTGGGCTTTGACGAGCAGTTCGGGGTTGGTAGTCCAGGTCATACTCGGCCAGCTCGATTACCCATTTGGCTAGCCTCCCCGAGGTGTCTGGTCGTGCCAAGATCTGACGCAGTGGTTGATCTGTGACCACAGTGATTGAATGTGCCTGGAAGTATGGTCGTAACTTTCTTGAGGCGTGTACCAGAGCCAAAGCTAATTTTTCCGCGTTCGTGTACCTGAGTTCTGGTCCATGTAAAGCCCGGCTCACATAAAACACGGGTGTTTGTATGTGTCCTTCTTCTCTGATTAGGACCGCACTGATTGCCTCATCAACTACTGCCAAGTATAAAAGCAGAGTTTCTCCCTCCTGGGGAGATGTCAGGGTTGGTAGCTCGGCCAAGTACTCCTTCAAATCGTCAAATGCCTTCTGACTGTCCTCATTCCACTGGAAGGGACTTGCTTTCCTCAGGATTTTAAAGAATGGTAAAGCACGCTGTGCCGACTTGGATAGGAACCTACTCAGGGCGGCCATGCGGCCGGTTAACCTTTGCACCTCCTTGATGCTTCTGGGTGGTGGCATTGTTCTTAAGGCTTCAACTTTGTCCGGGTTAGCCTTAATTCCTTCTTTTGAAAGCATGTAACCCAGGAATTTACCTGACCTGACCCCAAATGTACACTTTTTTGGGTTAAGTTTCATTTGGGTCTGCCTGAGTACCCCAAATACTTCCCGGACATCGAACATGTACTGATCTAGAGACCTGCTCTTGATCAAGAGATCATCTACATAGACTTCCATGCATTTCCCAATCAGCTTCTCGAATATTTTATTCACTGCTCTTTGAGAAGTGGCGCCAGCGTTCTTCAATCCAAACGGCATAGTAACATAGCAGAACGTTCCTTCTTCTGTAATGAATGCCGTCTTTTCCGCATCGTCCGGGTCCATGGCAATTTGGTGGTATCCTTTGTACGCGTCTAGAAATGCAAAGATTTCAAATCCGACCGTTGAGTCAACTAACCTGTCAATCTTAGGCAGCGGGTAACAATCCTTTGGGCAAGCCCTGTTCAGGTCAGTAAAATCTACACACATTCGCCAGCTACCATCTGGCTTTTTTACCAGGACTGGGTTGGCTAGCCAGGTCGGGTAAAACACTTCACGTATGATCCCGGCTTGTAGTAATTTCTCTACTTCCCTTTGAATGGCCTCCATTCGATCTTTTGCAAACTGTCTTTTCTTTTGTCTAATCGGTTTCCGGGCTGGGTCCACGTGCAACCTGTGCAGAGCCAGCTCGGGGGACAAGCCTGGCATGTCATCCGTCTTCCATGCAAACACGTCTTTAAACTCCTTTAATATCTCAACGAGCTCTGTTTTAAACCGATCTGGGATCCATGATCCTATGTTGACTGACAAACTTTCCTGTTCCTTTCCCAAATTTACTACCTCGATTTTATCATCTGATGACCAACTTTCTTCTTCCTCTCGGGAGCAAATCTTCCACGGATACCGTTGTACCATCATTCTTCCGTTTACGGTGGCCGTGTAGCGGCTCCCCCGGCTCGTTTCGACATCACCTTTGACTTCTCGCCGTCCCCTCCCGGGTCGGGAACTTCAAACCGATGTGAGCCGGAGAGATCACCGCTCGCGGATCTATTAGGGCGAGCCGCCCCATGATAACATTGTAGGGCGATGGGGCCCGACTACCACATAGCTCACCATAAGGATCCCGTCCCGAGGTGCTTTCCCAAAAGTGGTTGGTAAGGTGATCATACCCACGGGGTGGACCGGTGGCCCTGCAAACCCGAATAGCGGGGATGATACAGGTGCTAGCTCTGCATCCTTTAACTTCATGGATTGAAACACATTGTAGTACAGCACATTGACTGCACTTCCGGTGTCTACACAAATACGCTTCACCGTATGTTTATTGATTACCGTCTCGATAACCAAGCCTTCATTATTGCTGACGAGGGGAAGAGGATCGCGAGGGCCATAAACGACCTCCCCGGACAACCTTTGCCTCTTTCCTGAGTCGGTGCTGGTCGGTGCCCGGTTACCACTCTGCTCCTCAGGTCGGGACGGTGTACTCGGACCACCTGAGATGGTATTGATGGTATTGATGGGGCGATTATCTGGCTGCCTCTCCGGTCCTGGGGACGGATCCCTCTTTCGTCTATAATCATCCTTTCGGTCATGACCGAAATCTCTCCTCTTGTATTCCCGTCTTCCCCTGGGTTCTGAGTGACGAGACCTATCTATGACCTCATCGAGTTTCCCTTCCATAACACGGCGTCGATCTCTCTCTCGTAAATCCCCGCACCGCTTCTACGAGTCGTGACCAATGTCTTCATGAAACTTACGGTATTTTGTCCGATCCCTTTTTTCCCGGGGTCCCTTCATAGGAGGTGGAGTACGGGCAATACCTTTTCTCTCGCATTATGGCGAGGACCGCTCGCGCGATGCGTTCAAAGGGATAAAGTCCCTCTCCCGGGCCCCTTTCTTCCCGAGTCGGTCGGTTATGGGCGCAGCTACTCGGTCCCATACCGGTTTACGCTTTCTATCAGATCTGTCATCTGACCTCTCTTTTTTAGGAGCTTCCGACTCCCTCTTTAAACGGTTGGCCTCTTCACCTTGACAGTGTTTATATGCCAGATCCATACACTCATCCATAGATTTCGGAAGTCGACCATTGAGCTTTGCATACAATCTACCTTCTCGCAGACCTGCTACGAAAGAGGTGATCAGGAGGTGTTCATCAGCATTCCCGACCTGCCTAGATTCCTCATTGAATCTTTCCGTGTGCTAAAAGATCGTTTCTTCTTTTTTCTGACGAATTGTGAGGAGATACGTGACATTCCTCTGGAAGGGTTTAACGGTGACAAAAGCCTGCAAAAATTTTCTTGCCAGGGTTTCAAAATTCTCAATAGACCGAGGTGGTAATTTTCGGAACCACTCACGAGCCCTGCCCGTGAGTAAGGCCGGGAAGGATTTGCACTTCATCTCCTCGGGTGCACAGTCTAAATTCATGTGCGTTAAATATTGAAAGAGGTGATCCTGGGGATCTTTCGTTCCGTCATATGCTTCCAGTTTTGGGATCTGCTCTGAGAACGGTGATTCGATAGAGAGATCGTCCGTTTTCTTTCCCGGATCCCGTCTAATTCCGCCCGGCGCCTCCCGGGCCCGAGCCTTAACTTTTTTATGCCGCGTATGGGAGGTGGAGGAGAGAGTTTCTCCTCTATCCTCCTTATTTGCCAGGTTACCCTTTGGATCCACGTTTTGTGGAGATTCCTCTTCTCGTCCTTTTAGGGCCAAACCTAGCACACTTTTGAAAGCCGGAACATCTAAATTACGTAATGCATCCAGCAAGGCCTGCTGTGCTGGATCTGCCAGCCGTTTCCTCCGGATTGGTTTGGGGTTGGCTAGTAGTAGTAGCGGTTGGGTCTACTTCTCCGACGTCTCTAGCTGCCGCTGTTTGGGTCCTTTTTCCAGTATTTTTTGATGGTACCATCGCTGTTTCTTGATCAAATCGTAACAAAAGAACCCTCCTTCTAGCGCCAATTGATGATGTCGTATATCACCTACGGATCCAAATAACTCTGGACGATTCAAACAAGAACGAAACAATGGGGATAGTGATTTGGTGTGATTAAGACGAGCCCGAGAGTTAGTTTCTCTCAAGTTGCCTACGTATCCAATAGCTAAATTGGAATCAAGTCATTCGTAGTTCCTTAGGGTTGTTTATATAGGGAGGCGTCTCACCTCTTTCCTTGTCAAACAAGTCGTAGAATCCTTAAACCCTAAGGATCATCCCGTGTTTATCTCTAGCAAGAGATAATTATGATTATATTCGAATCATGGGATCTCCTTCCGGTAATCCAGGGATTCTCCTATAATATAGGCACATACACGGATTATTATATAAGGAAAGATCCCGTCTGCCTCTGATGAGCACCCCAGGTCGCCTCGACCTGAGTTGTGAGTCCTATCTCCTGACCTGACCGAGCTGCGCTGCAGTGCGGTAGCCAGGCAGGTAAATGGGCAGACCTCCCCCCTGGGGTAAGGTCCTAATACTGTAGGGCTTCCTGGCCCTAAGAGATTCCCTCTTATCTTTCTCTCTCAATCTTGGGATGTTATAAGAGTGACACGTGGTCAGGTCTATTTTCACCATCGTCAGGATGACTCTAGCAAGCTAGTTGGGTTTGAAAGCTACTTACGGAAAGGATAATTTTCTATCTGAATGTTTTGTTTGTAATAACAGTGCATACCATATGTTTGATTAAATGCCTTTTAGACAAGTTTTTGTTTTGTAAAGTAAATGTTTACTTGATAAGTGCTGGATTAAATGCTTCTTGTTTTCTTTGTATGAATCACATAAAAGTTGACTTTTTTTTCGAGGGGTAGCATAAAACTTAACTTATAATACAATAGTTCAAGTGTCTTCGAACTTTTGAAAAAGTACTGCCAAGTTTACTTTCCAATGGACTACACAATTTTTGTGTTTCATTTTCTTCCTTCTCAGCTTCATTGTCATCTTTCTTTACCCATTTCATTTTTTTTTATAGAATTCATCTCATTGTGGATGATGTAATGCCCTGGTTTGATGTTTATCTTCTGAATAGCAAGTTTATGAAGTCTTCTCCTGGCAGTCCATTGTTTGTTTTCTGCTGGATGAGGTATTTCTTCTCATTACTCTTGACTTTGAGTTAATTTCTGCTCATCTGAGATATATTATATGTTTCCATCTGTGTGAAGACTATGAATCCAAAGAATGATTATAGTTCATGTAAAAGTTGTGCTTTAATTCCAGAATTAGGAAATATAGATGTTAATTCAGTTATTCTTTCGAAAAAGAGTTGACATAGAAATATGGTCAAAAAGAACTCAAACAGGGTTGTGGTTCTGAAAATGACCATGTTCTTACACAAAATATTTTCCTTTACGATTCCAATTTGTTTTAGCGTTGCTGACTCGTATCTTTATATTTAATTCTTCCTTCTGTCTCCCAATCAGTATGTTTATTATGAACATGTCAATATTTTGATCTGGTATTCTGGTTTCAATTTAAGATAATGTAAATGTAGTTCTTGAAAATTTGTAACTGACAGTGGCCATCGAACTTGAAAGACGATTCAGCGGCAAGTCTCTAAAATTCTTCAATGTTGATCATGGGAGGGTCAGCTTCTTTTCTAAAAGCAGAATAGATCTCCCTGTTCTTCCATGATCTTTGTACATGCAATCAATGGAACTTCATGTGCTAACAATCATGTAAGAATCATTTTGATAAAGTTCTTTTTTTTTTATAACAATATTTAATCATCAACTTCAAACTTTTATAGATTTTAAATTTATCGATTTTTTGAAACAACATATGCCTTTTATAGATCTTTATCGATGAAGTAAAAAAACACATAACAAAACCGTGTGCAATCGTCTATAAAAGTTACTACATATTTTTTATTACCAAAAGAAGGCGTAGCACAAAAATCACATAAATCACTATGGATGAGTTCTAAAACGGAAGACGACCTTTCAACACTTTGAAAAGGTTGTCTAACAATTTTGTTTAACATACAAGTATTACACTTATTCATATTCATGTCAAATGAAGGAATTAACTCATTTTTAGACATCACCAACATACGTTTATAATGACATGTCCCAACCGAGCATGCCACAAAACAGAATTATTAACATCATGAATAGCAGCAACATTATTTACAACATCATGCTGAGTATTTAACATAAACATACCATTACATAAGTAACCAAATCCAATAAATACACCACACTTACTTAAAATGTACTTATCCGACTCATAGACTTGTTTATAACCTTCTTTACATAAAATACTACCAGAAACCAAGTTTTTCCGTATACACGGAGCATGCAACACTTGTTTTAAAATAATACATTTTCCAAAACTAAAAGATAAAACAACACTTCCAACTCCAACTATGGCAGCCTTTGACTCGTTTCCCATAAATAGCATGGATCCATCGATCACAGGTTCATAGTTTTTAAACCACTTCGATCCTTGCAAACGTGTCTTGTTGCACCCGAGTCAATCCACCAAGCAACATCATCATCCTGCATATAAAATGCTTCAGAAATTAGTGGTACATAATTCACACTCGAATTAAATCCACAAGTAACATTCTGACCTTGATGTTTAGGAGCACCTTGGTCCTTAGACCCTTGCCCCGAACTGTTGTTTGGTCATTTCTTCCTTACTCGACAATCAACTCTGAAATGTCCAGTTTTACCGCAATTCCAACAAGCACCTTTCGGTTTTTTGTTGGTATCTTTGCCATTGTTTTTGGAAGATTTTTTCTTATATTTCCCTTTGTTCTTATATGAACATTCACCGGCTTCCATCATGTTGATAGATGTCGAATCCATTATCTATTTACCCTTTGTTTTACCGCCCTCTTGCGCCCTTAGAGATTCCTCTATACGCAAGTGACTACCAAGTTCTACCAGAGATAATTCTTCCTTTTTGTGCTTTAACATGTGTTTAAAATCTTTCCATGAAGGTGGTAACTTATCTATAATGCTTGACACCGAAATAGACTCATCCATTTCCATTTTATGTTGTGCAAATTGACCCAAAATGCGCGGTAATTCATTATATTGTTCCATTACCGACCTTGAATCTACCATGTTATACTTCATGAAATTACCAACCAAAAACTTTTTACTAGAGGCATCTTCATTCATGTATTTAGACTCAGTGAATCCCACAGCTTTTTCGCGGACTCAACATTTTGATAAATGTCAAACAAAGAATCGACATACCGTTTAGAATGTGACCTCTACGATGTAGTCATCATTCTCCCACTTGTTCTTCCTCCTTAGTTCCTCCAAAGGTCCATCATCCAACACTTCAGGCATTGGTGTACTCAACACATACACCACTTTCAATGTTGTTAGCAGAAAATGCATCTTTCTTTGCCATCTTCTAAAATTAACACCTTCAAACTTTTCCAACTTACCAAAGTTTGCAGTCAACTCCTTGACAATTGACATTGCAGAAATTCTGAAATAACTTTTGTAGATTGTTGTATGTTTGTGGCTTTCAAGGGAACAACAATGTCAAAACAAAACCGCAGAAAACGCAGAAAATATGATATGCTTGATATAACGTAGAATCGTGATTAACACTTTCCTACAAAAGTTATTTGACCCTTATAAGATGTCTTGGGTTACACAAATACTTCTGTGAGATAAGACTACGCTTCCCTTCACTTTTAGGCAACAAAAGAGAAGTATGCTAATGGAGTTTTTATTAGAAAGTTATTGACTCTCAAAGATGATGTGCCAAATTCACCACTGTTTAAAGCACTTAAAAAATGATCATTTATAGTAGTGGAAAACCGACCTCTTATGTATGCAACTTTGGAAAGAAGTTACATACATAAGTCAGTTGAAAATGATGCAAAGACACACTAATTCAGAATTTCGGGCCACGGGCGGGCGCCCGTGGCCGGCTGTGAACCGGCCAAAACTTTCTGTTCAAATTTGTGAACAAATTTTTCTCACAGGCGGGCGCCTGTGGCCGCCTGTCACCTGTTTTTTTTTCCAAATTCTGAATTTTGGTCCTGTAAGTGGATTTTCAGTCCTTTAAGTGATTTTCCCGAACTATACTTAATCATTTAAATCCGTAAACTCGTAAATACTTATATGAGCATACACTCCGTATCTCCAAACTCATATTATAGCATTCCGAGTTCACCCATCTTTGTACCAAACCCCGATTACATAAATGAACATGGTAACACTTAAATTACCAACAACACTTATTTTGTCTTTAAAACACCCGTGTTTCACAGTGTTTTGCATTTTTTGATTATTTACGCATAAAAACACCCGTGTTTTAAAGACAAAATAAGTGTGTCTGCACCGTGCGGACACACCACCCAAAAATTTTCCGTTTTAATGGGCCAACAACTTACGGTGGAACAGTAGACCCAAATTATCCTGTTGTGATTTATGTCTCTAAGCATGCAGTTGATCAACACAACTTGGATACAAACTTGCAGTTTCAAAAAGTTATGTATGGATGTGTGTTTAATATTTTATGACTCGATCACTACCAGCTCTATATTAAGGCAAAAGACAACGGTGTTTCACATCAATATTTTATTCATGTTATACTAAATCCTTTTTGGGGTAAAATACAACTTAAAAATTTCACACAACATGATTAGAAACAAAAGATACGTGTACTATTTTGTATTATTAAACAATAAAATGAAGATTTCAAAAGTTTGAAATTAATGATATATCCTTGATATTGTGAGGTTTAGTTTCTTTGAATTGACATAATTTGAGAATTGAAGGGTTAAGAACCCAATCGCAAGTTTACAGCAGATAATGTCATGTTTGTGCCTTCAATCATTTCCAAATTTCATACCTATGTACTATGCGAACTTCGGTAAACTATTATTAATGGGTCAACAATCACCATGTATATTTGCGTTAGGCTGTATTAGATCCGGATCAACGTGTATCAGGGTGCCCTTTTCTTTGGTATCCAAACTATATAGTTGTGCTGTTTAAAAATTTAGCAACATCATTTTTGCATCCATTGAGATCTGATTATTTTTTAACTATATAGTTTTATGGTTAAGAAAATACATATAAATACCATTAGAACACAACGATCTCTTTTTCTGATTACGGGCATATTTGTCTTTTTGGATCTATTTACAAAATTATCTTTGTTTCTTGTCTAAATAGTGATTGTCAATCTGTTTGCTTAAACGGAAAACAAGTAATGGATCGATGAGTTTTAATCGCTAATGAAATTATTATGTTAAAAGGAAGAAAATCAAATTTTTTTCTCATGAAAGGCGACTTTGTCAAAGCCCATGATTATGTGAAATGGAATTTATGTGATTGCATCATGATTCAATTGAAATTTGGGAAAAAGTGGAGAAGTTAGATAAAAGAATGCTTGTCCTCGACCAAAGTGTCCATTATTATCAATGGAACCCTATTCATTAATTTATTTTGGTAATTGTGTATAGATTTATTATAGTAATAGATAAATCAATAATTATGAGATATACCTTTCATAAAAAAAATATTATGAGATGTGTTGAGTTGTTTGAGTATTAAACGAGTCAAGCAAGTTCTTCCGATATACAAATAAAAATTATACTAATAATTTTAATAAATACTCAAATTTATGGATCGAGATGTGTATTAAACAAGTCAAGTACAAATTTTCCTTTTATGGCTTGTTTGAATTCAAGTCGAGTTTCGAGCAATAATTTTTCAGGCGGAATCAAGCTCGAGCCTTGGTGGATATCGACTCAGGTTGGCTCGATTTTCTTTGTTTCAAAATGATTTTTTTAAAAAAACTGTACAACGCATGTTTAAAATTTTAATTTTCTTTTGACATCCAACGCATGTTAAATAAGTCAAAAAAATAATAAATTTTAATATCCAATGCTAAACTTTGTCAAATCATTATAAGTACGAACTCGTCCGCACGGGCCCAACTTAATTGGTAAAAGAGTATGATGTTGTAGGGATAATCTTGTTTTTTGAGTTGAGGTATTAGAGTTCGATACTCTTTATCGATTTTCTTAATAAAATAAGGTTTATACATAACTCTCGATTCGCATCAACGAGGCAGTGCGTGCAATTGGCCTCTTCATTGGGTTGGAGTTCAAATATAAGTACAAACTCAAGAATACATATTACTGCACATAAATTCCACTTTTTTTTAAGGAAAATTCCACTTATCTTTTCATAAGGATTTTACAAATACATGAAGAATAAAATCCATATTACTCCATCCATTGTTATTTAACTATTGCAGTTGCCAAAATAAAAAATTCATTTTTATCTGTCGTAATTACATTTTCAATACATATTTTAATACTCTTTCAGCTTTTCAATATCACTTTTCAATTTTTTAGGCTCATTCAATCAATCAATCTTTCATATTCAATAAACCACTACACTTTTCAAGATTTTTTTAATATTTTATAATAAAAGTCAATGCAATTACTCATTTTCTTAATTTGTGTGTTTTTCTCAAATGACATAGATAATAAGGAACGGAGGGAGTATAATCTTCATCCTTATTTACCTAGGCTCGATCTTTGCTAACTTGATTATCGCAAACAACCTAGCTAGCTTGATTATCGCAGTTGCTAAAAACATACATATTAATGAGAGTAGTTAATACTTTAATTTAACATCAAAATAACAATAACACCCATTGAAGATAATTAATGCAATGTTTTTTTCAATCTCACACCGCTTAATAATAATGGTATAGGTAGAAAAATAAAATAAACAATGATTTGGAAATGTAAATACAAACGGATAAAAATGAAATTTTATTTTTGGCAACTACGACAGCTAAATAGCAATGGATGGAGTATTATCAAAAAGAAATCTGAACGGTTTTGTGTTACGTACTCCCTCTATTCCGAAATATCTTAGGCAGTTGTTAAAAACACGCTTATTAAGAATGTGATTTAATGCTATGACTCTAAAGATACAATGACTAAAAATCCCTATGGTACAATTAATATAGTTTTCTTCTTAACTTCTTACCTAGTACTTCTTCCGTTTCAAAATAACTGATGCAGTTGTCTAAAAAAATTGTCCATTTTATGTGAGGCAGTACTATTTCTAATACAACATTTATTGTGTTTTACTTGATTACCCTTATTTATTACGGTAGAGAGACAATGACATTCTAGTCATTTCATTGTAACAGTTAATGCATTAACTCACATCCTTAATTAATATGCGTGATTTTAGCAACTGCCACAGACAAATTGAAACGGAGGGAGTATTAAATAAGGGCAAAGTAGGACAATTAGCAATAAATGCTGTTTTGAAAAATGTTCTGCCTCTGTTATATTGAAACAAAACTTTTAACAATTGTATCAGTTATTTTGGAACGAAACGAGTAATATGGATGTATATCTATCATTTATGACATGGATACATGAACCAAACCCAAAAAAAGAAGAAAAAATAAAGTTCACTAATCCTTGCACATATATTGTGAATATTCATTCACTGGACCAATATCTGTTCCGGGCCAAATTAGAATAATAGTAGTATAAATAACCACTTAATTAGCCCACCAATTGTATCTATTTATCCACAGCTACAGCTAGCCTTTCTATAATTCTACTACAACTTCTGTATTTGATCTCCTTAAACACAGAGAAAAATGGCTTACAAATCCGCAGAGACACTTCATTTCATGATTTCAATGCTTCTTATAGCCTCTTTTTGCATGGAGTTTGCTGCAGCAGGTGATAGTGAATTAATTGGTCCAAAACCGGTACACCCAAATGACCCGGGTGTGATTAATATCGGTATGTTTTCAGCTGATCAGCACAACAAAGATGCCGGCACCAACTTGCAGTTCCAAAATGTAGTGGATGGACTTATTGTTTCCATACTTGGAGACTTACAATACTACCTCACCATTGCAGCAACGGACAATGGTGTTTCTCATCAATACTATGTTACGGTTTCGGTGAATCATTTTACAGGTGCAAGACAACTCGTTGATTTCCATCAAAAAAACTAGAACACAAATATTATTAATTTGTTTTTTTAATATATATTATTGAATTTGAAGGAGATTTCCAATGTTTCAATTTAATGGAATTTCATCGTTTTTTGTCTTGTTGTGTTTATTTGATTTTACAAACTTTGATAATTTAAGTGTTAAGGCAAAGAAGTAAGATGAAAGTATGGCTCTCGATCAAATAGTCAGGACATTCGTGTACTACTCGTTATGACTTACAAGAATGTTTGTTTCAATTTAGGTTTTTCAAGTTTGAGATGTAACCAAGTTATTCGAATAATCAATTTAGTTCTTGATTTCGACATCTTGTAATCGAGTACATTGCACCCGAGCTTAACGAGAATACATTTTTGTACATGATTTAGTATAACATATGAATCATTAATTATGAGATATGTTGAGATGTTTTGATATTAAATGAGTTGAGCAAGATCTTGCCTTATACAGTTAAAAGGAAAAGAATTCTAAAAAATGCTCGAGTTCACGGATCACGATGAGTCTTAAACGAGTCAAATCTGATTTTTACCTTTTCTTTCATAAGGGTTTTACAAATACATGATGTAACGCCCCTCTCCTGGATAGGGAGTCCTTATCCGGACATGAAACGCTCGGCACATGACGAGTAAACCCAAAATCTCATGTAAGCCTCATGTCATATCAGAGTTAATATGGATTCGCGTAGAAGAAAAACAAGCAAAAGACTCGGGAAAATAGATGCAAAGGGTCTTCAACACAACCAACAACTATAATACAATCGCTGTCAAACTAAAACACTAACAACTGAAAGTAAATCCTATTATCCATTACAACTAACATTTCTCAAAAGGAGAAACAACTACACTACTGGCATCAATGCCTTATTTAGAAAGAACAACTATAAAAGTAAACTAAAACATAAAATACATTTTTGCTCCATCTTAAGCTAGCACTCTTAGTTCGTCATCAAACTCAGTATGTGCCTGCAACCTTCTTATTCCAAATAAAGGAGTGATAACTAACTAGATGCTCAACAAGGAGAAAGAAAATTAAAAGAAAGATTCAGGGTCGTCATAAGCTGAGAGACACGACATGAATCTGCTTTATCCACTTTCTCAAACCGTTTAAAGACAATACTTGAAACATAAGTAAACCCACTTTAAAGTCATATTGAATCATGCATAAAAAGCATGCCTACTTACAATGTCAGTTTCTCTTGCATGTACTTGTTTAGTTGCATTACTTACTTTCTTAACTTATTCGTGTTCTTGTCATATTATTGTCTTGTCTTGCCTTGTTTATTACTTACTAAACATAAGAGTCTTGTGCAACATGGCTAATATGACTCACCATACTTTCAACTTGGGACTTAAAGTACCCAAGGTACTTTGTTCAACATGCATCTTGAGAACGACATGACTAATACAGTTAGTCATACATCCGACAAGAGACTTGAGTACCATGGTATTCCGTATAATACTGATAGATCACAAACTATAAACAAATAAGAACACATAAAGCATATGATTCAGGTTGAATTCCATGACTAACCTACGTGATCAGAGAGCAGGATAAGGATGCGGCTCGTATAGAACTGGATGCGATCCTGGGTAAGACTCCATTTTCCTTTGAATCCTCTTTTACTGAGCAAGTAGAGAGCTATCCCCGACCCCATGGACTTAAAATGCCTAAGATGGATCCCTATGATGGAACAAAGGACCTCAATGATCATATGCATCAATACCTAACGCACATGACCTTGTACAACGCGGCCGACCAGATGAAGTGCAAGGCATTTCCTGCTCTACTTACTGGTCGGGCTCGGGAGTGGTTCAAGAAGCTACCTCCCAAATCCATAAATGATTTTGCTACTCTAGCTAGAAAGTCATGCATGCATTCATTACTGCACGACCGTTCCAGAGGAACGCTACCCACATACTCACTCTAAAACAAAAACAAGATGAAAGTGTGTTGCAATTCCTAAAAAGATTCAATGAGGAATCAAGGCAGGTACATGGGGCTGATGACCATTTGATAGTCACCTCCTTCATAGCAGGACTACGTGAGGGTAGGTTATATGCCAAGCTGAACAGTAAACCTCTACTTACTATGGAAGATTGTGTAGAGACGGTCTTCAAACATTGTCAATGAGAGGAAGCCAATAGGCTAAAAAGAGAACATGAAAGAGCAGACCCTAGAAGGGGAAGGTCTGAGCGACAATCTGACAAAGGTCGGAAACAGGTATGGGACAGAATGACTACCCCGATTACTGACAGGCTCGGTAAGAAGGGTGCCCTTCAGGATAAGGACTTGGTGCCGTTGAATAGGTCGCATGAGAAGGTACTCGCCTTAATGGAAAGGAAGGGAATAGCTCGAACTCCTCCACCTTTGAGAGGCCCCATAGAGAAAAGGGACCAAACAAAGTTTTGTAAATACCATAAGGATGTAGGCCATGATTCGGTAAACTGCAGGGAACTAATTAGAGATATCGATGCTACGGCCTTAGAAGGAAATATATATGAGGCGATTGATCGCACATGGAATCCTAACCCAAGGGGTAGGAGAGAATACAAGAGGCGAAACTACTATCAAGGAAACGATGGCAGAACAGATCCAAAACGAAGGAGAGATCCGTCTCCTGATCCCGAGGGGCACATGGATAATAAGCCTACCAACACCATTAACACGATTATGGGTGGTCCGGCAGGTTCCAGGCCACCCAGTGAAAGCAGTGCTAGCAAGGCCCCACAGCCTGAAACAGACAAGAGACAGAGATTATCTGGAGAGGTGGTATACCGACCTCGAGATTCCCTTCCGCTGGTCTCCAACAATGAAGGACTTGTGATTGAGTTGGTGATCAATAAACATATGGTAGAGTGTGGTGGATACCGACCTCGAGATTCCGTGCTTCTCGGCCGGTCCCCCCCCGATTCACCCGATAGGCATGATCCGACTGCCCACGACAATGAAATACCACTCTTATAGGGAGCGAGTCACCCCTGCTCATGTGAGCATGAAGTTCCCTACTATAAAAGGGACAACCGAGATTAAAGGATACATGGAAGTAGCAATGAGCTGCTACACGGCAACTATTAACCAAAAAATGAGAGTGCAACAGGTTCTTGTTGAGGAACTAGTTCCCGAAGAAGAAGAGAGATGGTTGACCGAAGATGCAGTTAAGCAGGAAAAGTTGTGGGAAGAACACGATGACTTAACAGCCCCACAGACAGTATCTGATGGGTTTAATGAAAGAGTTTAAAGATGTTTTCGCATGGAACGAAACGCAGCTTCGCCCATGAGAGGGTGGAAGCTGTTCAGAAATAAGTAGCAAAGCTGTTGCAAGCCAGTATAATTAAAGAGGTGGTATACCCCGAGTGGTTAGCCAATCCTATTTTAGTCAAGAAGCCAGACGGATCTTGACGCATGTGTGTGGATTTTACTGATTTAAACAAGGCCTGCCCAAAGGACTGTTATCCACTTCCAAAGATAGACAGTCTAGTAGACTCCACGGTCGGGTTTGAGGTTTTCACGTTTCTAGACGCGTATAAGGGGTACCATCAGATAGCTATGGCTCCAGAGGATATGAAAAAGACATCCTTCATAACAGAGCTGGGAACATTCTGCTATGTCACCATGCCATTCAGGCTCAAAAACGCTGGAGCCACCTATCAGAGAGCGGTCAACAAAATATTTGAGAAACAAATATGAAGGTGCATGGAAGTGTACGTAGACGACATACTGATCAAGAGCAGATCTCTCGAACAGTATATTGACGTCAGAGAGATCTTTGTAGTGCTAAGGCAAACGCAAATGCGGCTCAACCCCAAAAAATGTACGTTCGGGGTCCGGTCAGGGAAATTCTTGGGATACATGATATCCAAAGAAGGTATAAGAGCAAATCCGGACAAGGTCGAGGCCATACAGAGCATGGCACCACCAAAAAATATTAAAGAAGTGCAAAGATTGACAGGTCGTATGGCTGGCCTGAATTGGTTTCTCTCACGTTCTGCACAGAGGGCTCTACCGTTCTTCAAAATCTTGAGGCAAGCAAACCCTTTTAACTGGAATGAAGAGTGTAAGAAAGCATTTGAAGAATTGAAGATGTATCTCACCAACATGCCTGTCCTCACCACTCCAAAGGCTGGGGAAACCTTATATTTCAACTTTTTAGGCTCATTCAACCAATCAATCTTTCATATTCAATACACCACTATATTTTTCAAGATTTTTTTTAGTATTTTATAATGAAAATCAATGCAATTACTCATTTTCATAATTTGTGTGTTTTTCTCAAATGCCACAGATAATAAGCAACGGAGGGAGTATAATCTTCATCCTTATTTACCTAGGCTCGATCTTTGCTAACTTGATTTTCGCAAACAACCTAGCTAGCTTGATTATGGGAATAATAGATACTTCCTCCGTTATTATTTAAGTGTCGCAGTTGCCAAAAACACATATATTAATGAGAGTAGTTAATGCTTTAATTTAACATCAAAATGACAATAACACCCCTTGAAGATAATTAATATAATGTTGTTTTCAATCTCACACCGCTTAATAAATAAGGGTATAGGTAGAAAAATACAATAAACAATGATTTGGAAATGTAAATACGACGGATATAAAGGAAATTTTATTTTTGGCAACTACGACAGCTAAATAGCATCGGATGGAGTATTATAAAAAAAGAACTCAGAACGGTTTTGTATTACTCCCTCTATTCTGAAATATCTTAGGCAGTTGCCAAAAACACGGTTATTAAGAATGTTATTTAATGATATGACTCTAAGGATAAAATGACTAAACAATCTCTATGATACAATTAATGTAGTCTTCTTTTTAACTTCTTACCTAGTACTCCATCCGTTCCAAAATAACTGATGCAGTTGTCAAAATATTTTGTTCCATTTTATGTGAGGCAGTATTGTGTTTTACTTGATTACCCTTCTTTATTACGGTAGAGAGATATATAAAAGAAAGTCACATTAATTATATCCAAAGACATTCTAGTCATTTCATTGTAAAAGTTAATGCATTAACTCACATCCTTAATATGCATGATTTTAACAACTGCCTCAGACAAATTGGAACAGAGGGATTATTAAATAAGTGTAAAGTAGGAAAATTTTGCTGCTTTGGAAAATATTCTGTGTTTGTTATATTTGAACAAAACTTTTTAACAACTGCCTCATTTATGGATGTATATCTATCATTTATGACATGGATACATGAACCAAATCCAAAAAAAGAAAGGGAAAAAAAAGTTCACTAATCCTTGCGCATATATGTGAATATTCATTCACTGGACCAATATCTATTCCGGGCCAAATTAGAATAATAGTATAAATAACCACTTAATTAGCCCACCAATTGTATCTATTTATCCACAGCTACAGCTAGCCTTTCTATAATTCTACTGCAACTTCTGTATTTGATCTCCATAAACACAGAGAAAAATGGCTTACAAATCCGCAGAGACACTTCATTTCATGATTTCAATGCTTCTTATAGCCTCTTTTTGCATGGAGTTTGCTGCAGCAGGTGATAGTGAATTAATTGGTCCAAAACCGGTAGACCCAAATGACCCGGGTGTGATTAATATCGGTATGTTTTCAGCTGATCAGCACAACAAAGATGCCGGCACCAACTTGCAGTTCCAAAATGTAGTGGATGGACTTATTGTTTCCATACTTGGAGACTTACAATATTACCTCACCATTGCAGCAACGGACAATGGTGTTTCTCATCAATACTATGTTACGGTTTCGGTGAATCATTTTACAGGTGCAAGACAACTCGTTGATTTCCATCAAAAAAATTAGAACACAAATATTATTAATTTGTTTTTTTTATATATATTATTGAATTTGAAGGAGATTTCCAATGTTTCAAATTAATGGAATTTCATCGTTTTTTGTCTTGTTGTGTGTATTTGATTTTACAAACTTTGATAATTTAGTAGATCCTTTGGATCGATGGAGTACAAATAGAATAAAATGGATCTGATTGAATGTAATGGAATGAAATATAATGATATCATTTCATTACTACGTTTCGTAGTCAATTGAATAGAATCATTTTTATTCCATTCCAACATTCCATAGCTTTTTTTAATGAAATGAAAATCACACATTTTCATTCTATTGGAATCAAAATAATTCCATTCTAAGGTTTCCAAACATGCCAAATCGATGGAATGGAATGGAAAAAGCATCACATTCCATCAATCCAAACGAGACATAAGTGTTAAGAACCCTAATATAATACTAAGGCAAAGATGACTTACAAGAATGTTTGTCTCAATTCAGTTTTTTCAAGTTTGAGATGTAATCAAGTTATTCGAATAATCAATCAAGTCGATCTTGATTTCGACATCTTGTAATCGAGTACATCGCATGCAAGCCTAACGAGAATAAATTTTTGTACATGATTTAGCATAAAATATGAATCATTAATTATGAGATATGTTTGAAAAGAATTCTAAAAAAATGCTCGAGTTTACGGATCATGATGAGTCTTAAACGAGTCAAATCTGCTTTTACTTGTTCTTTCATAAGGGTTTTACTAATACATGATGTAACGCCCCTCTCCTGGATACTGAGTGCTTATCCGGACATTGAACGCTCGGCACGTGACGAGTAAACCCTAAATCTCACGTAAGTCTCATGTCATATCAGAGTAAATATGGATTCGCGCAGAAGAAAAACAAGCAAAAGACTCGGGAAAATAGATGCAAAGGGTCTTCAACACAACCAACAACTAGAATACAATCGCTGTCAAACTAAATCACTAACAATTGAAAGTAAATTCTATTATCCATTACAACTAACATTTCTGAAAAGGAGAAACAACTACACTACTGGCAACAATGGCTTATTTAGAAAGGACAACTATAAAAGTAAACTAAAACATAAAATACATTTTTGCTCCCTCATAAGCTAACACTCTTAGTTCGTCATCAAACTCAGTATGTGCCTGCAATCTTCTTATTCCAAATAAATTAGTGATAACTAACTAGATGCTCAGTAAGGAGAAAGAAAATTAAAAGAAAGATTCATGGTCGTCATAAGCTGAGAGACACGACATGAATCTGTTTTATCCACTTTCTCAAACCGTTTAAAGACAATACTTGAAACATAAGTAAACCCACTTTAAAGTCAAATTGAATCATGCATAAAAAGCATGCCTACTTACAATGTCAGTTTCCCTTGCATGTACTTGTTTAGTTGCATTACTTACTTTCTTAACTTATTCGTGTTCTTGTCATATTATTGTCTTGTCTTGCCTTGTTTCTTACTGACTAAACATAAGAGTCTGGTGCAACATGGCTAATATATGACTCACCATACTTTCAACTTGGGACTTAAAATACCCAGGGTACTTTGTACAACATGCATCTTGAGAACGACATGACTAATACAGTTAGTCATACATCCGACAAGAGACTTGAGTACCCATGGTATTCCGTATAATACATTGATAGATCACTAACTATAAACAAACAAGAACACATAAAGCACATTGATTCAGGTTTAATTCCATGACTAACCTACTTGATCATATAAAAGCCATAACGACATGCACCATACTCCTAACCCATCTCCATTATTAACATGAAAAATAGAACTAGAAACATAACCATAGCTTGAAATAACTTTCTTAAAACACTGTAGACAACACAGAACGACCAAAAGTCCAATATGAGTGTCTCCTGGTGCGCTTAATCGAGAGATTCTCTCTGTTCAACGGCCCAGCCGCCCAGTTGAAGCCTAGATTCGCTTACTGACCTAGCAGATACCTGGCAAACTGTCTTAAACTCATAACATGTCCAATTTTCGTCAACTTACAGGAAAGCAGTATGAAAACATATTAAGAATACAACCTTTAAAATAAACATTAAATTTGTTATAAGAAAAACTCCTTACCTATTGGCTATTGTCGAGCCGAAACAATACAATGAACGACGATTAACCTTTAAAACATTAAGAACCTACGAACAATGAAAACCCTTAACATGAAAAACTAAGGATTTTAACTTTAAACGGGTTTGAAACTATGAATTAATCAAAGGGCTGTGATGGCTACCTTCTTGAGATGAAACAAGACTCAAAACTGCTCCTGAATCAGGATCTCCTTCGAAACTGAGGATTTGATCTCTACAGACATGCACCAGACAAGGTCAAATGCGTACATGATGCGAAAAGTGCTGGGCTTAACCGAGATTAGTGCTCGGTTCAGCGTGCCAACTTTTTCCCCAAAACTCCGAATTCGCGATTCTGATGAAGTCTAGGGCTCCTTGAATCATTTTTATAGACCCTTCACAGCTTAGGTCGGTTTTTCCAGAGAGCTTGAGGAAAAAACAAAACAAATTTCGACAAAAACTTAAACACACTTACTAGGAGTTGAGGGGTTTTACATGTGAAGGATAAATTAAAATCCAATACACATAATAAGAATTATTTGTCATTATAATCTTCATTCCTTAATTAATTACACAGGCTTTTTGCTATAACTTGACATTTGCGGCAACCTAGCATTGAGTATGGAAATAATAGATATAAATTGATCCGTTTAACGCCAAAACACTGAATGGTGTTGTGTTATTATGAACGTGTATGTATCATTTATGGTATGGATATGCTTACATGAACCAAACCAAACCAAACAAAAAAAAAATTAAAAAAATGTGTTTGTACAGAAATTAAGTTCAATCCTCACGTACGCATGTGTAATTAATGTGTAAATTCAGAGGACGAGTATCTGTATTGAGCCCATTTAGAATCATGCATATAAATAACCCACCAAATAGTAGCTGGTGATCGGATCGATCGAATATATCCATTAATTCCACAACAATTCGATCAATTCAAACTGCAATATTATATCTCTCGATCCGTATTTATAATAGAATTTGGGAGAACACGCACGCACAACAAATTAAAATGGCCTGCAAATCATCAGAGACGTCGAGACTTCATTTCATGATCACCACATTAATCCTGGTGATGACGTCGACGAGCTCATTAATATGCATGGAGTTTGGTGGTGCAGCAGATCATGAAGCAGCAAGAGAATTAGTTGATCTAAAACCGGTAGACCCAAATGATCCGGTTGTGATTAATGTGTGTACGTTTGCACTGGATCAACACAACAGAAATGCTGGGACCAGAGTGGAATTGAAAAATGTTGTGGGTGGATTTAGTGTTTTAATACAAGGAGAATTACAATACATCCTCACTATTTTGGGAGCCGACTTTAGTGTTTCTAGTGTTTCTCATCATTACTCTCTTAAGGTCACTGTCAACCATGTTACCGGTGCAATCGCACTTGTTGACTTCAAACAAATTGATTAATTAGTTCCATTAATTTGGCCCTCGAAAACAATTAAAATGTTCCATTAATTTGTACCTTTTCATTAAATTCATTACAAGGAGCTAGCTTTCAAAAGTTTATAATTAATGGACTTATACTACATAATTTTACAATTGAACGGCCGGATAAGACTCATAATTTTATTTTTTGGACCAAGCCTGTAATTTCATTATAGTATTTTCATTTTACAATTGACCAAAATTTTCAAATTGATATATGAGTAGACACTCTATGCTTTCGGGGGAGGAGAAGAGGATTTTTATTTTAATATGGAAGGAGATGGAGCAATGATCGATATTTACATACAATCTTATATACCAAGTTAAATCCCGATTAGACGATCATATCAAATTCAATTCTCGATTAGACGTTCAAGGTGTAATATCACATATTGAAAAATTATGAGAAATAGGGTTAAGATATTGTTAGGTTGGCGTATAGCGTATTTACATGATAACCCGGATTAACTATTTTACAAACTTGCGGTTTTAGGACGTTACACTATCACACAACAATTTTATCACATATAATAACATATATGTTACAAATATTTTTAAGAATGATATTTTTTATAAGAAGAAGGACAACCATAATTTTTATAACAACAATTCCCGAAATCGGTGAATTTCGATAGTGAATTTCGACAAAATCCCGAAAATTATCGACAAATTGAATTTCGTCGGTGAATTTAAACGGTGAATTTCGAACACAAGTGAATTTCGACAAATGAATAAATAGTTTTGTCCTTTTATGCGAAAGTTTCAAAAAACTAATTCCCCCTAACATATATACATAACCTATCTTGTTTTGACAAGTATTCTTTAATTATAAAGCTCAATTATAACATTAAATTTCTCACACATGCATATTCTTAGTATATACCACCTCCATTCCTGAATGAGTTGTTTTCATTTAAAACCTTTGTACATAAATATGAGTCATTTTATTATTCCAAGATAACTTAAGTATTTCAATTGAGGAAAATTACTCTCATTCCAATACCACTAGCCCCACAGATCCCCTACGATAATGGACGGTAAAGTGCATGTTTTAAGCATCAAAACGTCGTCATTTTGTGCTCAAAACAAGGTCGTTTTGGTGCTTAAAACATACAATTTATGATAGGAGATCAGAGCTCCTACCAATAGTTCCAGCCCTCCTCATTGCTTAAAAATACCCTCGTGTGATTCATTGGAAGGATATACATGATATATATCATATACTCTCATTTATATTCCATCATTATTCTCTCAACAAATATCTCCATATTATCTATTAAAAATATAATTATCTCCATAAAACATAACTTCTTAATCCATTGTTGAAAATCATTCAAATAAACCTTTGTATTACCCAACAAGGTATCAGTCTAGTGATCGACAAGGACAATGACCAGAATTCGAGTTCAACTTGGAGAACTTGGGATGAAAAGGGTGTGTGTGCGAATATTTCGTTTCCGTAAAAAAAAAAAAAATTTGTATCCATGTTTATAGGCTTCATCATTAGTTGGGCTTTATGGAGTTTTGAATTGATCCATTCTCTCTCATTTTGTGGTGTTGTTATGTTCCTCCAATGGACATCAACGTTCTTTAGGTAACCCAATGAAGTGTTCTATTCGGCCCATAGTTTTTTTCATACAAAACAGGCTTATCGAAGCCGGCCTGAACCGAACGGAGGATGGCACAAGTTTTAGGCTTAAGCCTTCCTTCTCCGGCTATCGTCTCAAACCGGCGACATCCCAAATTGCTCCCTTCTGCTACACTCAGCTCAACTTGTAGTAAAGCAATACGATCCGTAAGCTCTAAGGATTCGAAGCTGACCTGGGATTCTCTGCAACAAAGCCTCAGATGCAACGCCAAAGTTTCCTGCCTCTTCTCTGACAATCGCAAGCAGGTATTTAACTTTTCTTCAATTGTATAATCTTACGTTGCTGAATTCTCTAATCAAATACACTGAATCTCGATAAAAATATCAGTAATTTGGATTCGTTTTCGACCCCATGTTACCTTTTCGATGATTCTTTCAGTTTCTTAATGAAAATTGGCCACGGTATTCTGCAATTTTGGATGACTTGCATACATTTGGCCCTCCATGAGTCAATTGAGATTTTGAAAAGACATAGAAATCCAAGAAAACATTGGAATCGGAGGTACATTGAGAGAATAGAATAGATGAAGATGGATTTCAGTACAAAATACTTGTAATCGTCATTCTTGCCCTGCCTTAGTGTAATCTGTGCTCTTTGAGCAATGCCAAGATATAAGCAAGCCCCATAATGCTGTGAATATCACTAATTCTGTTTCCATATGCACATACCTGTATGAACAGAGAACTAGGTAGCCTTGACATTGATCTTTCTTTTGGTAAAGTTTGCATCTTTATTGTCTATTAATGATCACTCATGTGGAATGAACTTTCCAATTATTATTAGTTTACCAAGATTTAACATGGTTAGCTCCTCCACGAGATTCCCGTCATCCCATGAATGTGATGGTATCGTGGGGCATGCGCTTTTGATTCCATTTGAGAAGAGAAATAATACTGGTAGCAATTAACATTCATGGTACTTTAAGCTTTTTGCACCTTGATACTGCTTTTCCCTCGATCGATTCGACCTCCATGTGCATATGTGTGTTGTGTTCTTTTGTTTGTGGATGAGTTACCTCTGGTTTTTACCATCATTAGGATCAAGCTAGAAAAGCTCTAGAAGGTGCGCTTGGTGGGAAGAAGTCCGAGTTTGAGAAATGGGACAAAGAATTAAAAAAGAAAGAAGTGGCAGGTAGAGGTGGCAATTCGGGTGGTGGAGGTTGGTTCGGGTGGTTTGGTGGATCAAATGGTGATCACTTCTGGCATGAAGCACAACAGATAAGCTTCACGCTTCTAGGCATTATCGCCTTGGTAAGAAGTAATTTCATCTTGCTTCTCAACAGTTATTGCTTATGGAACAACAATTTAGTGTGTCATATATGCTGCACTTATTTTGTCTCTTATTTTTGCTGTCCAGTATCTTATATTCGCAAAGGGTGATGTCCTTGTTGCGGTTGTGATCAATCCGTTGCTGTTCCTTCTACGAGGAACAAGGAATTCCTTCAAGTTTTTGACCTCTTTAATTAACAAAAGGGTAAGTCCAGCCACAAACTTCAACGCTGCTTCAAATTCACAGGAGGGAGTTACAGCCAAAGGCAACGTAGTTAGGAAATGGGGAAGTGAATGATTGCATCGCTTCAAGAACAAGAAATGATATGCCTTGGTTTTGAGGCACTTTTGATCTTTCTTGTTCTTCGTTTTCAATTTTAGTCCTAGTCCTACCTACCTACCTACCTACCTACCCTTTCTGGCTTGGAATTAAGCTTGGCTTAGTAGTTTCATTAGATAGCACAAAAAAAGTTGAAAGTATGTATTTGTCATCATACTGAACTATGGGTGATATTTATTTGTATCTTTTCAGTGATTATTGAATACCGCTGAGAAGGGGATGTCCATGTTACATCAATATGTACCTCTTGCTAATTTGTTGCACAATATATAATGACATTGTTTAACTTCCTTGCACCCCTTTATGCGAAGCTTGATGATAGAAATGCAATTATGTAATGTTTTATCGGATAAGTAGTTACATTAAAGCTTGTACTGCAATACATTTGATGGATCAGTTGAATAAAATAACTTGTGCCACCTAAAAAGAAAAATAGTTGAGTTATTTTGACATGGACTTAAAAGATAGATCGAGATAGTATTAGGGATCGGGGAAATTTTTACGTAGTAACTCCATATGGATGGTCTGAACTAGGGCTGGACAAAAATCCATTCAAACCTGACCCGACCCGACCCGGTTCTCATCCCTCTCCCAACCCGATTTTCTCCGACCCTTGTTTTTCCCGACCCGATTTTGTCGGGTTTTCTCCCTTCCCAAACAAGGACGGAAATATATCCAGGTATAATGTTTGAATCCCGATGGGTCCCGATTCCGACCCGACCAAATTAATTTTTTTTATATATTTATTGATTATCTTTCCCTAAAATAATTAATTATTGTTTATTTATGAATTGATACGCACTCACTACTAAAATATAGAAAATTTTCTTGATTCTTGTCTAAAGTTTTCCTTAATTTGTGGCAGTGAATCAATCGAGTGATACTATGCATTTTTTTTATTAGTTGGAGGTTGCACATTCATAATAAAAACACTATTTTGGTATTAGTCTAATTTTTTGAATTATGAATAATATGTTGGTGGGTCGATGACTATATGATAATAAAGTCTTACGGTCACCATTAGAGTGATTGTATTGCATTACTAACTTGTGTATTTATCTTTATGAAAAATTTAAACTATGGATATTTTTTGTTGATGGTGATGATGAATTTGATTTCTTGACGAGAAATTACAAAAAAATTAACGTAAAAGAAAAGATAACATTTTGCGGGGATATTTATTCCCTACCCGACCCGATCCCGATCCCGAATATCCGGGAGTCCCGATTGTCGGAGAGGAAAAATGAAAACAAGACGATGAAGTAAAATATTGAGTTTATTAACTTTCAATCTCAGATGAATTAAATTGATCATGGCCACTGTATTTAAAGCCACACAACGGAAGTGCTGCACATAGTTGATCTATTCTAGGACTCTCTTTAAATAAAAGATAAACACTTTCTCTTTAAATAAAAGATAAAAACATATAAATGCTTTTATCTATAACTTATTTTATGACTTGTCACTTATTCAAATAATACTCAAGATAGACACACCTAATTGATAACCTTTTATCTTTGAACAAATAACCAAAGTCAAACTTAGTCACCACTCTTTATTACTCCACACCTTATCTCTCCTGGACATCATTTATGTCGGAATTAGTGTGTTTGTTGGAAACTGACTGTTCTTCTTCCTCAAGAGAATGAACACTTGCATCAACGGAATCTTTATGTTTAACACCCTCCCTCAAAGTTGGCCGGGGGAGGAGGCCAAGTTTGGGCGAGCTGAAGACGAGGGTGGCTTTTTCATGGGCTTGGTGAAGATATCGGAAATCTGTGCTACGGTAGGGATGTGCTTGGTGACAAGTTGACCTCTGGCTACCTGTTCGCGGACAAAATGGTAATCAAGCTCGATGTGTTTACTTTGAGCATGAAAAACAGGATTCACAAATAAGTAGAGCACGCTGAGATTATCATAGTAAATAATCGGCGGTTGTCGAACGGGAAGACCAAAATCATTCAGGATAAGGTCAACTAGGTCAATTCAGCAGCGGTGTGGCCATTGAGCGATATTCCGCCTCTGTGCTTCAGCGGGATACTGTGTGTTGTTGTTTTGCTCACCAAGAAATCAAATTGGAGCCTAGAAATGTGCAATACCCGGTGGTGGAGCGGCGAGTCAACGGGCATCCGGCCCAATCGGTACCGGAGTAGGCAGAGAGTTGCAGGGACGAATTGGAAGTGAGAGAGATGCCCTGGGAAATAGTCCATTTGACAAATCAAAGAATCCGTCGTACCCAGGTGAGGTGATGAGTAGTTGGGGCTTGCATGAACTAGGAAGCAAAGTTCACACTATATGCTAGATCTGGCCGGGTAAGTGTAAGGTATTGGAGAGCTCCAACCAAGCTTCTGTACAATCTGGGATATGTGAGGGGAATTGGTGTTTGTGGATGCTTCATATTGGTCCAATGGAGTGGAGATTGGTTTACAGTCCAGCATCTGAGCTCGTTCTAGTATGGTGTGGGCATAATGAGACTGGGAACGATGCAGGCCAGTGTTGGTGTGGTGTAAATGTATGCCAAGAAAATAGTGCATAGGGCCCAAGTCCTTCATTGCAAACTCTTTGCTAAGAAGTGAAATGAAGGAGTCCACAAGTGAAGCATTTGAGCCTGTCAAGAGCATATCATCTACATAGAGCAGTAGAACTAGCACTTGGTGGTTAGTGTGACAGATAAATAAAGAGGGATCAAACAAGCTACATTTGAATCCATAGCACAAGAGAAATGTACTAAATCTGTCAAACCAGGCCCTAGGGGCCTGTTTCAATCCGTATAAAGCCCTATGTAATTTGCTTACATGATTAGGATACCATGGATCAACCATACCAGGAGGTTGATCCATGTAGATGTCTTTTGTGATATAACCATATAAGAAAACATTTTTTACATCTAGTTGCTTAATAGGCCACTTAAGGTGTAGGGCAACACAGAGGATCGGTCTGATGGTCCCTGGTTTGATTACAAGGAAGAAAGTTTCCAATTAGTCTATGCCATCTATTTGGTGATACCCTTTGGCCACAAGTCTGTCCTTAAGTCTATCTAGCATACCATCAGCTTTAAGTTTAGTTTTGAAAACCCACTTAGAGCCAATGACATGCATTTGGGGTGTCCTAGGTACTAAGGTCCAGGTCCTATTGATGGCTAGGGCATCTAGCTCCTCAAGCATAGCATTTTTCCAACCTGTGTGTTTCAAGGCATATTTGACTGTAGTAGGTTCTGGTGGACACCTCCAGCATCACCAACAAGTTCTCATGCACCTCCAGCATCATCAACAAGCTCTCACACAGACTCAACACATCCGGATACACCCATGTCCTCACCTGAACCTGAAACCAACATTATAGTCACCATAGCACATCATAGGATCTTCAAACCCAATCCCAAATATGCCCTGCAGGTGTCCTACACTCATATTCATGTGTTCTGATTCTTCTGAGGGTGGTGCATCCTTAAAAGTTGTGTCATGTTCTGGTTGTTGTGGAGTGTGTGGGGAGGACTCAGATTGTGGTACCCTTGTGGGTGTTGAGGAGAGTGTCTAAAGGTGTGTCTAGGGCCTCAGGTAGAGCTTCAGTGACAGCTATGGTTTGTGTGGGGTGTTTGGTGAGTCTGAGTGATAGTTTTGTCCATATGGCATAGAATTATCAGTGCTGGATTATTCGGACTTGTGAGGGGCCAGGATTCAAACACATCTTCAATGTATGAGTTTTGACATGATAGTCCTTTAGGTGTTCTTTGTAGGGCAGCAATGTCTCATCAAAGTTTACATGCCTAGAGATGTAGGTTTTTCTGGTTTGAGGATGGTAACACTTGTAGCCTTTATGTTGGTTGTTGTAGCCTACGAAGACACATGGTAATGTTTTAGGGTCAACTTGTTGTTTTTTGTGTCCCAAGTGTAGGGATAGAATCTGGATCCAAACACCCTTAGTGAAGTGTAGTCAGGTGGAGTCTGATGCAGGGTCTGATAGGGAAGTTTCAAAGTTTAGGGTTGAGGTAGGTAACCTGTTCATGATATACACAGCTGTGGTAAAAGCTTCTGGCCATAGATAGAGAGGGGTCCTGCTGTGGAAGAGCATGGTTAATCCTAGTTCCCTTATTGTCCTATGCCTCATTTCTACAGATCATGTTTGTTCTGGTGTATGTGGGCAGGAAATGTAATGTAACATCCCTTTACTTAAAAAATGCCCCTTTAGAGGATTGTTTACAAACTTTCCTCCTCCATCTGATTAAATATTTTTATTTGTTTATTAAACTGGCACTGAACATATTTTTCAAAAGCAAGATAAGTATTGAAGAAATCAGATTGTGTTTTAATTGAACTAGCCATGTATACTTAGAAAAATAATCAACAAAACATGCATAGTAATAAAATTTCTCCCTAAAAGACAACTGAGGCAGGCCCCCACAAGTCACAGTGTATCAAATCAAATATGTCCTTGATTTTATGTTCAGAATCATAAAAAGGCAACTTATTTAACTTCTCTAACTGACAACTTTCACAGATATAATATGTGTTTATTTTTCCTAACACCTGTATGAGTCATTTATTCTTTAACCTTTGAACTGCTGCTAGTTGAGAGTGTCCCAGTCTTTGGTGCCATGTCTCTACAGTCCCGGCTTTGAATCTGTTTGAGTAGGGGTTGTGGGTGTACTAGACCAAGTATATAGATCACTTGTCCTTTTCCATGTCATCAGTGTGATTCCTGTTCCCCTTTCCTTCACGTTGAAACCATGGTTAGTGAATTCACAGCTCATAGTATGTTGGTCTGTGAGTTGTCCTACTGATAAGAGATTTTTCTTTAAGTCTGGGACTAGCAACACATCATGAAGTGGGACTGTTTTGTTGGTTTTATGAGACGTACCTTCCCAATCCCATGTATGGGCAGGTGTGTTCCATTTCCAACAATAACAGAATCACTTCCATTTTAAGGCTTAAGGTTTGAGAGCAAAATTGAGTTATAGGTCATATGATTTAAAGCTCCGGTATCCAAGGTCCATTCAGTGTCTGCTACTGATTTTCCAATGTCAGGGCTGCAAGTGCTTGTGGAAGAGAGCTTGCCCATTGATCAGTCCTATTTTAGGCACCCACCAACAGATCTTGGCAATGTGTCCTGCACTCTACAGTATTGGCAGGTTTCATTTTTGTACATCCCTCTCTCATACATTTGTCATCTTCCTTAATTTGTCCTTTAGGTGGTCCCCTCTTGTTTTAGTTTCTGGAATCAAGTTTATTTTTTTGGGCTTGAAAGCCTCTTCCATAAGAATCAAACTTGGATTTGTTGTCAGTGTTCCTTCCGTTCCCTTGGTTTTGTTGTGATTGTCCATAAAAGGCCATCTGTGGCATTGTTGTCAGATTTTCTGAGTCATTATGTGCATTGAGCCAAGTCTTTCTTTGATCAAAATTCTGGATTTGTGATACCAACTCTTGATAGGTAGGTTTGGGAGGCTTTAACATAGTTGTTGTGAATGTCTCATATTTGGGACCAAGACTGGTGAGAAGGTAATATACCTTGTTTGAATCTAGAACTGGCTTCCTTATGCCAGCCAGATAATCACATAAACCTTTGAAAATTCTGATGTGCTCATTTACCGACACACCATCTTGCTTCCTTAAATAGGTAATATGTTGTTTTAGGTTAAATTCCATTTCCTGGGAATCTTGAACATAAGCATCTTTTAAGGCATTCCAAACTGCCTTTGATGTGTCGAGGCCAATTACAAGACTGAGGGATTCCTCGGATAGTGGCCCAATGATCCATCCACGCAGCAATCTATCTGCTTTCCTCCATTTGAGAAAGTCCCTTGTGAGAGTCTGCTCTCCTGTTACTGTTGATGCATCTGTATTACCTGTTATGGTACTCTGTGTCCCCGTGGAAGCATATTTGGCAGGTGCTGGTGTCTCATCAGTTAGATGACCCACCAGATCTTGACTTTCTACCAAGGCAAGAGCTTGCTCACGCCATAGAGGGTAATTTTGTAAGGTAAGCTTCAAGGAGATGAAGCTACCAACGTTTAGCGAGAGTGTTGACATGGCGTTTGCAATGTCTGGCTCTGATACCAAGAGAAAAATGAAAACAAGACGATGAACTGAATATTGAGTTTATTAACTTTCAATCTCAGATGAATTACAATTGATCATGACCACTGTATTTAAAGCCACACAGCCGAAGTGCTGCACATAGTTTATCTATCCTAGGACTCTCTTTAAATAAAATATAAACACTTTCTTTAAATAAAAGATAAATACTTATAAATGCTTTTATCTATCACTTATTTTATGACTTATCACTTATTCAAATAATGCTCAAAATAGACACACCCAACTAATAACCTTCTTTGAACAAATAACCGAAGTCAAACTTAGTCACCACTCCTTATTACTTTACACCTTATCTCTCCTACACGTCATTTATGTCGGAATTAGAGTGTTTGTTGGAAACTGACTGTTCTTCTTCCTCAAGTGAATGAACACTTGCAGCAACAGAATTATGTTTAATAGTCGGGTCCCGACACCTATCGGGTTTGGTTTCGTGGAGCGAAATGGTTTCCCAAATCTTATCGGGTTGGGAATTGGGTTGAAAGGTTATGGGATGAGACCCGACCCGATGCCACCCCTAGTCTGAACCACACATGCACTTTAAAACATGATATAAGTCGTGTGATTCTGATCATCATGTTGGAACTTTATGGTATTTTAGCTCCGAAATGGGTTTAAGTGTAAGTGACGAACATTCATCTTCAGGCCCGGATTTGAATGAGTTATGGAATGAATTTCCGGGAGCTAAAAACGGTTTTGGAAACTATTAAGATAGTAGTTGATGTTAGGCTTTTGAATCACTTGATTCCGATATCGGGTGAATAAGAAATTAATGCCTAAAGATAGAGTGATATATGTGAGGCGAAACAGACATCAGTTCAGATCGAACTTGTTGATTCAATGCATCTGTTCGGATTATGTTCATGAACAGAACGGTATCCGTTCAAAATTCGCTTATTTCCAACTAATAACTTCCATTTTTGAACAGTTGCTTCATCTACCAAAGGTTGTTTTAATGCATATATAATCCCATTGTCCTAAATGAAAACTTAGACAGAAAATTTATTTACATACTTCTAGAAAATAGCACAAACAATTTTCTGCATTCTTAACTGTTGAATAAGGCAAACAAACATTTCTGCAAAAACTCATTTTGCATAGTCAGAGATATTCAATGCCGGATCAGTTCGCCGCTTGTTCGCATTGAAGTGCCGCAACCAGAACAAGGAAAAAATTGTTGTATCTTGGGAGACTTATTGCCATAACCGTGTATTTAATCGGGGCAATAAAATCTTAAGAGCATCAGTAACGGTTATTCACGTTAAAGCATCTGAAAGTGATGTGGCATATATATTTGGCAATGAAAAATGATATGTGCACTACACTTGTGTGTAGTGCACAAACCACTACTTGTGTGTAGTGCACAAACCACTACATATGTCCAAGTCCTTGATGAAAGTGATCAATTATTATTTGTGGTGGGTCCCAACAGAATGTGCGGTATTGATTGTGTTGTGTAAGATGTTGTGGTTGAAATAATAGTAAGGGTTATTCGATGCGGGGACGTAATGGCTTCTCGTGCAATTCTCTCTCTTTGTATGCAATTCCCTATTGAGATATAAATATGCTGGGGTCCCACTATGCCACTTGCAGTAACCCTGAATTTCCAAAGCATATATAAAAGCCATCTAAGAAGCATTTTCTCTCAATTTGCTTTGGAAATTCAACTGCAAGTGGCATAGTGGGACCCCAGCATTTTATATCTCACAACAAAGAGAGAGAATTGAGAAGCCATTACGTGCTGTTTTATGTAAATACTCTTTACAACTTTTTATTAATCGTCAAATATAGTAATACATCCCCTATTTTTTCAACCACAATATCTTATACAAGATAACCAACACCACATATTATGTTGGGACCCACCAAAAATAATAATTGATCAATCAAACTTGGACAACATCATATAGTGGTTTGTGCACTACACACAAGTGTAGTGCACATATCATTTTCCTTTATGAGTAGTGATACCCAAAGAACAGGAAAAAAAGAGCCATTACCTATATGAGTAGTGATACACAAGTATGTAGTGCACATATCATTTTCCAATATCGAAGGCATTGGAGAAGCTTTTTACCCAAAGACGAGGAAAAAAAGAGCCATTACCTATATTTTATTTATTCCAATACTCAATTTGCCTCTATGTCAGAACTAAGGCTTTCTAAAAAAAAAAAGCCATTACTTATGATCTAACGACACCGTTCTACGCGCTTAGTCTAACGAATAAGTTTTTATTTTTTACTTTTTCTTTCAGTATTTTTATTTCGAATGTGTTGCAGTAATTTTCTATGAATGAAATGTTTGTTCTTCTTATGTGTTCATCATGCCTGCAATATGTTTCTACAAATTCATGTTATTCTATTTCATTAAAATTAGCAAAGCGGTACTACACTACTAATTTTCCCTACAATCATAAGACTTTATCTCGCTTCATGTGTTAATAATCCGATTCGTGTGTAATCTGTTTGATGTGCATATACTTTTGTAGAACTTGGAACGATGAATTGCATCTGCAATTCTGGAAAAATAACATAGGGAAAAGTTGTAGCAATACAAATTTTTTTTTTACATATTTATCAGAAAAATGACACGACTAACTACACTGTTTTCAAGAGCTAAAATACTTTGTAATTACTACGTATTTTTTGAAAACTCGAAGAATAAAAGTTGTTTCTAAGGTGTTATAGATTACAAATCCATTTGTCTTATTTGTTAAAAGTGTCTGTGAATTTTTAAAACAACTTTAGAAAAAGTTGAAGCAGAAAATTCATGTTTAACCGGATGTTTATTAGTTAAATGAGGTACAATAGCATGCTTACGTGCGAATCTTTTGATAAATTTATTTTAAATGATGTGTGCGATCTTAAACATCTTCTAAAATATGTTGGTATCAATTCTGGAGATGTGAAATGACTATTAGAAAATTCAACATGAAATTGCGGAAAAATATGATGATTTTGTGTAAAAATGCACTTGTTGCCTTGTATACCTTTAGAAAAATTATGTTAACAACATGATTTTCGTGTTAATATTTTCTACAAGTATGTGAGTATAGTTTACTTGTAACAAAAATCAGCAATTTGGTTGAAAAAATTATTGTGCCAAAAAATATAAATATAGTCACGACTTTTTGAAAAAAATGGAAAAACTGCCTACTTGTGTTGTAGTCCAAAATAATTTGTAAATACTCGTTCATTTCTGAAAAGTTAAAGAACGAAAGTTGTTTATTCGATGTTGTAGATTACAAAAATATTCATGTTATGTGTTTAAAATGTTCGTGAATTTTTAAAATTGCGATATACCAATATCGGGAAAAGTGTGCATAACAGAGTCTGTTTTGATTGTTGATCTTCTATTTATGAACAGAAATGGAAGGAACATTGGGAAACAACTCCGTGGTCGTTTGTGCAACCTGTTGCTGTGAGTAGAATGAAGATTTGTCATGGTCGAGTAGAAGGACGCTTTGAGCATTGTTTCGGATAACCGGCAGCTATGGTTCTAACGATTGTGGGAGAGTTTGTCTCACCACGAAAAACCAGAGAAGTTCAACGGCAGAACTTCAAGAGATGGCATTAGAAAATGCTATTCTATTTGACAACTTTGAGTTAAGCAAAATGGCTAATTGGGATCCTCCTGCGGTGCAAGAGGGTGAAATTATATTGTTGACCGGTTTATGGAATACAAGATGGTGGAATCCAAAAACGTTGTTAGCCAAATGGAAGAGTTGCAGATAATTATCTCCGAGTGTCTCGAGGAAGATTTGGTTATTAATGAACCATTCAAGTTGCGGCAATAATTGAGAAACTTCCACCTTCGTGGAGAGATTTCAAAAATTATTTGAAGCATAAAACCAAGGAGATAACCATGAATAAGTTGGTGGTGAAAATAAAGGTTGAAGTGAACAACCGACAACTTGTTAGAGGAGGGAATTTTGAACAATCCAAGGCAAACTTGGTGGAATCCAGTTCCGGTGAAAATGATGCCAAAGGCCAGAAAAAAAAGTTCAAGGGTGAAAATTCTAAGGGCAATCAAGAGGCTAAGCCATTTAATGGTAAATGATTTAATTACAGGAAACAAGGACACCGCAGGAATGAATGTCGAAAGCCTCGGAAGATTGACAATATAACGTGGAAGAAATAGTCACCGAGACTATGGATAAATTGAATTTGTCCGCTTGTTGATTGCATTGAACCTGATGATTGAACTTCTTTTGTTAAACTTTGAATCTAATTAATTGTTTGAAATAAACAATTTAATTTATACATTATTATATGTGTGTAATAATTTATATAAATGTGTATGTAGGTGTTTATGTAAACACCTTAATGGTTGTGATAAGTTATTATGAATATATGTATAATATGTTGTTTATTCATATTAATTATAGATTTGCTTTCGGTTTTGTGATGTACATTTCAAGATGTAAAGACGAAGTTGTTTTTGCGTTTGTTGATACGTTTAATTCGACATAATAAAATGGTTAATCAATTCATGATGATCAAGATGGAAAAGTGTGATTCAAGATTTAATGAATTTTGTTTTAGTACCGACAACATTCATCAAATCATTGAACTATCCGTACTTAATCAATTAATGTTGCGAAATGATGATTAACTTGAGGTTTACAAAAAAACCTGTGGGGAAGAATATCTTCTGGACTTAAACTTCATCATATTCTCGGAAATGTGGGGGTGAATGATAAAGGGAATTTACCTAAACAAAGTGATGTAACGAAATCAAGAAATGGAAAGGAAGTTGAATTAATTCAAAGTTCCTTGAAAAGATATTGCATGTGGCTTAAAGTCTATCATTGTTATTAGCATTCAATAGTCGGTAATTAAGTGATAGAACAAACACACAGTAATATCAAAAATGGTAAGTTAAGATTCATATCTCGTAGACACAATACCATTTAATAATGATCTCTAATGGTTTGATTTCCCGATTGTATAAAGTCGAAGGAGAATCATGCGGATCCGCTTATAAAAACATTTAGCTAGAGATCGGGTGTCAAATTTTTGACAAACGGAATGGGACTGAAGCCTATTACACATGTTCCCTTATAATGGCAACTCCAACCATAGTGACTGGAGATCCCAAGATCATGGTTTAAAAGGGACAACTAAGTTACGAGGGACAATTAGCACTTACCCATTCTGTTAGAACAAAAGTGTTGTCTGCTGAAGGTTTAGGTTAAGCATAAAGCTTTTAATGATTCCTATATCTTGGTTAAGCCAAGTGGGGTACTGCAGAGTACTCTTTATAGGAGGTCACCTATGTAAGTGGAAGTTGGGCCGCTTCTGTGAGAATTTGTGGGCTGAATTCTCTAACAAACTTTTTGAAACCAAGGTGTTCCAGGGTCAAAATGGACACAACCATGAGAACTTCGAGAAGGCCAAGGGGTCTATTGTGTGGGTATCATTGTCTAGGCATGCACCAAAGCCTGAGCAGTTCAAGACTTAGTTCACTGCTAAGCCGAGTATGTCCGATGGTATTCTACTAGGGAAGGTTCAAGGCAGCAAACCACCTCGCCCGATGCAATATAACTCCGTTTGATATCTCTACAGAGTCTGCATAGCATATGCATTAATTTTCATTCATGTGGGGGATTTTTGGAACTTTATGGTATTTTAGCTCCGAAATGGGTTTAAGTGTAAGTGACGAATATTCAACTTCAGACCCGGATTTGAATGAGTTATGGAATGAATTTCCGGGAGCTAAAAACGGTTTTAGAAACATCTAAGATAGTAGTTGATGTTAAGGCTTTTGAATTACTTGATTCCGATATCGGGTGAATGAGAAATTAATGCCTAAAGGTAGAGTGATATATGTGAAGCGAAACAAACATCAGTTCAGATCGAACTTGTTGAATCAATGCATCTATTCGGATTATGTTAATGAACAGAACGGCATCCGTTCAAAATTCGCTTATTTCCAACTAATAACTTCCACTTCTGAACAGTTGCTTCATCTACCAAAGGTTGTCATAATGCCTATATAATCCCATTTTCCTGAATGAAAACTTAGACAAAATTCATTTGCATACTTCTAGAAAATTTGCACATACAATTTTCTGCATTCTTAACTTCTGAATAAGGCAAACAAACATTTCTGCAAAAACTCATTTTGCATAGTTAGAAATATTCAAGGCCGAATCAGTTCGCCGCTTGTTCGTATTGAAGTGCAAACGCAAAGCGTAGGACAAGGAAAAGAATTTGGCTATAAGCTTGTGGAGACTTTTTGCCATAACCATGGGCATTTAATCGGGGTAATAAAGTCTTAAGGACAGCGTTCTACGCGCGTAAGTCTAACGAATAAGTTTTCGTTTTTTACTCTTTCTTTCAACATTTTTATTTCGAATGTGTTGCAGTAATTTTCTATGAATGAAATGTTTGTTCTTCTTATGTGTTAATCATGCCTGCAATATGTTTCTACAAATTCATGTTATTCTATTTCAAAAAAATTAGTTAACCGATACTACACTGCTAATTTTCCCTACACATCATTCCCGTTACTTCACTCCCGTTACTTCACTCCATATGAAGCCACCACTTAAAAACTTACATAGGGATAGGGTATAATTTTTTTTTCCTTTCGTAAGGTATTCTCAGATAATTGTCTGAAACTAATCTTTCGAGATACTGTCAGACACCAAATGTATAAAATAATTTTAGTCAAGTAAAAAAAGTAATTGTACAAGTTCTTAAATGCAAAAGTGCCTAATAAAAGACCTAGTTAGCTACGTGTTTTCTATGCCTTTACACGTTGGATGCTAGAACCTATTCGAAATAAATAAGTGTGAATTATAAAAACAGCCACACAAGGACTCCCTCTGCAGTTTACACGTTGGATGCTAGCCTATCATCATACATTATATAATAAGCAAAAGGCCATTAATTACAGATCATATCGTTGAAGAATCCATCCCATGGTAGGGACGCTTTTGGCCGTCCAACTCTCACTTCATCAATACTTTTCATTCTAATTTTGAGGGGACAGGGAAATGGATCTAAATCTTGTTTAATTTTTATGTTCAATAAAAATTAAAAATGATGTTATACGTAAAACAATGTTATATTAACAGTACAAAGTACCATCCTACATAAGTTATTGAAGTACCACAATTTATACAAAAACAACATAGTATTGGTTAAAAAGAATTATATGAAGAGTGGAGCCAAAAAAATTGAAGTGAATGTATCTAAAATTCTAAGTATTTTTCTTGCATGTATCTAGAATTCTAAATGTTATTCTGTTTAAAAAGACTTACGCAGTCTTATAAAATTGTTTATGGGGATAAAAAATGGTTTTCAAAGTTTGTGGAGCCAATTGGTACTGATCAAGTGTTTGTCGTAAAGTTGCTTTTAAGTAGGCATGGTGAACATGCATCATCATCATCCTTAGTTCCCCGGCGGCGCCATGTATATGGATTTGAGTCACCCGACCCGTTAAAAAAAAATTATAGTGAAATTTTTTTTACATACATATTTTACATATGTATCGATCCCCTTATTTTTATATATTGATCTCTATTGACCTATATTAAACTATAATATGTAACATTACGCTTAGTAATTATAAAATATGATAAATTTTCGATCCGTATCACTAAATTCCTGGCCACCCTCCGATGGCCAAACTAAATCCTCCGACTTGATATAAAATAATAAGACTATGATCATAATTAATTCGCATAATTGCATAAAGCAACGTGTGTATATTAGCTAGTATATATACAATTTGTATATTAATTTAAAAGTAAATCCGCTGGTTAAGCTCGATCGATTTCTCTGTACTGCATGCATGCTTCAATAATTCTTGCTTTAATTACTATATAATATAAAATATAATTTGACTACTTAGGCTTAATATCCGATTTTTTTTTTTTGCAACAACAACAATTATTATTATTTAGAGCTTATCTATTATGTTAATAGATAAGCCAAAAAAGAGAGTTACATGAAAGATACAAAAGTTTCATTAAAGTACTCCAAACCTAGAAAGAATACTCTAAACTGTCTAGCTAGAACTACTCAGAGGGCAATCTATCCAATCATTTTAAACTAAGGAAAATTTATCGTATCTAAGGTCAATCCATGAGAAACTGAGTATTTGTGTTAGGATCAAGCGCTTACCGTTATACTAAAATCAATTGGTGGTAGTGAATGCGTAACTTTATTTCTTATACATTTAAGAGTGTGAGCAGTCTGTCCCAACACCCCCCTCAAGTGTTGACAATCAGTCCAACACTTGCACAATTTTTTCATTCAATAGTGTGCAATCTGTCCACAATCTGTCCCAACACCCCTCCTCAAGTGTGGGCAATCTGTCCCAACACTTGCACATTTTTTTTAATATTGTTCCAACCATGGTTTGATCTCGTGACATTTGGCTCCGATACCATGTTAAGATTTGTGGAAATCAATTTGTTGGGACAGATTGTCCACACTCTTAATGTATAAACAAATAAACTTGCGCATTTACTACCACCAATTGGTTTTAATACAATAGTAAGCGCTTGATCTTAACATGATAGCAGAGCCAGAGATCATGAGATCGAACCTTGGTTGGAACAATATTTTAAAAAAAAAATATTGTGCAAGTGTTGGGGACAGATTGTCCACACTTGAGAGGGGACCGACTTGGAATTAAAAGTAAGATTATTCCTTCTTTTCCATAGGGACCAACACGTGATTTTTATGGTAGCATCCCAAACCTTTGATAGCTTGATTTGTAACACGTGATTTTTATGGTAGCATCCCAAACCTTTGATAGCTTGATTTGTTTCACATTCATGAGGACATGTTGAAGAAAAGGTCCCCAATCCATAGACGTATTAACCGGAGGCCGCCACCATGCAGAAAACTTGTCCCAAATCTTAGAAGCGAATGGGCAACGTAAGAACAAGTGAATCTCATCCTCCAAAGCTAAGGAACAAGCCGTGCAAAAAAGGCTAGCTAGCCTTATTCCTCTTTTTGATAGATTTGAAAGAGTTGACAGAGACATTGAGTAGCTTTCCAAATAAAGATATTCACCTTAGAAGGAACTATGTTGTTCCATCGAGAAAGGGCATGACCGGCCAGCCATCAAGTGAGGGGTAGTGTTTTCCATCACTAAATTTTTTAGCCTAGCAACCGAGAAGGCTCCACGAGGGTTGAGACTCCAGAAAGGTCAAAGGTGTGTCCACATGTCCAGCAAGAAGATGAAGATCGGGAAAAGAAGCCAAAAAGTCCGTAAGCTCACCGAATGCCCACCCCAGCTTATCTCCCTCCTCCAGTCCCAAACCCAACCCATGCAGCCTTAGTCATCTTCCGTCGATCTCCCACCACACACTCTTTATCACTAGCTAGGTTGAATAACCTTGGGAAAAGGAGAGAGAGAGAGAGAGATCATCTCCAATCCATACATCCTTCCAGAATACATGATCGCACACAAATATCCGAATACATGATCGAACACAAATAATTAATTGATATATAGTAACATGACAAATTTTACGGTGGTCGATGACCATCAAACTCAATCTTCATTTGGATCGTTATGAATTGATCAACATACACACAATCATTTATATGATGACACATGTCCCCTGAGTTTGATGGTCAATGACCACCATAAAATTTCCAATAGTGGCATTTATAGATCGAACACGTCTAATTTGTACTCCCTCCGTCCCTAATTGTTTGAGGTTTATTTCATTTATGGATGTCCCAAAACAAATCTCATAACTAATATTTAGTCTAAAAAGTTCTTATTGAATTTCTAAAATACCACATAACAACATTTATTATATAGCAAGTTTAAGGATAATATAAGAAAAACATAATTGTAAAGTAGTTATGTTTTTAGTTATTAGACAAACTAATAAATGATGTTCTCTTAAAGTTTGAAAAAGTCATAAACAAATTGGGACGGAAAGAGGACAAGAAAATCATATATCTATTTGGGAAAATATTTGTGTGGTGTCTCCACACGTGTGGAGACATGCACCGTGTAGAACAATATAAACCATACAGTGTAATTATGTATTTAAACTATGTGTTTCTTATCGTTTCACTCGTTACGTTACCTCAAAATACATTCTTCACACAAGTATTTTGAAGTATCATGTATCTAAGTGTCTTGCGATCTACGTACACAATGAACATCCTCATCGTAAAACCCAAACCCTACCATACATTCAGCTGATTCCGAGGCGCCTAATTATACCAAAAAAGGGTAGGCAACTTGCTTTTTTTTTTTTTCCATTCATATCAGAAATTGGAAAATCAGGTCGTGTCAGATCTGACACTTGAAAATCAGGTTGTGCCTTTTCTGACATGAAAAATAAGGTAAACGTAAGAATCTCTACGTTTAAACGTAGAGATCCTTACGTTTAAACGTAAAGAAGTTTAAATGACATAATGATACGTATTTGAAAATTACCTACGTTTAAACGTAGACAACCTACGCTCAAACGTAGAAAATATACGTTCAAACGTAGCAAATCTACGTTCAAACGTAAGAAAATTCAAAAAACAGTTTTTAATATTTTTTTCTACGTTTGAACGTAATAAACCTACGTTTGAACGTATATTTTCTACGTTTGAACGTAGGTTGTCTACGTTTAACCGTTTGAGATTCTGATTATTTGTTTTTCTCTTTTATCTTTTTTTTTTTCTCTCCTATCTTATTTCAAATTCTGATTATCTCTTTATATTGATGTGCTTTTACTTCAAATCTACGTTTTAACTTAAAAAAAATACAAGTTTTGGCAATGGAAAATATGGATATGGATATATGGATAATACAAACAAACAAACAAAAACTGCCGACCTGTAAAATGAATGTTTTTGAGAAGAAAAGTTAGGTTACATAAAACTTGAAAAAGTATATATTTATTATTTTCAACCACTCCATCAACACGCAACGCAAGGGAAGGGATTAACTTAACTTAATCATATCCCAATAGGAATAAGTTAATAATTTAACGTGAATAAGATAGGAGAGAAAAAAAAGAAGATAAAAAAAAAAACAAATAATCAGAAGCTCAAACGGTTAAACGTAGACAACCTACGTTCAAACATAGAAAATATACGTTCAAACGTAGGTTTATTACGTTCAAACGTAGAAAAAAATATAAAAAACTGTTTTTTGAATTTTCTTACGTTTGAACGTAGATTTGCTACGTTTGAACGTATATTTCCTACGTTTGAACGTAGGTTGTCTACGTTTAAACGTAGGTAATTTTCAAATATGTATCATTATGTCATTTAAATTCCTTACGTTTAAACGTAAGGATCTCTACGTTTAAACGTAGAGATTCTTACGTTTACCTTATTTTTCATGTCAGAAAAGGCACAACCTGATTTTCAAGTGTCAGATCTGACACGACCTGATTTTCCAATTTCTGCATTCATATTGTAGTACTAAATATTACTGTAGTATTCTTTATTTATATAGTATTATTAAAATAAATCAGAGAATTGAGTGGAAGGCTAGCTGATGACACCGATCCAGCGTGGCTGACCCGGCACGGACACCTACTGGGTCCCAAAGCACGAGTGCACCACGTGGAAAGGACGTAAATACATCAATTTTATTATGAGGCCGGTCTGCTTAGAAACTGAATAATTTTCAATTGTATAGAGTCTCTAGTGGGTTAACTAAAGTAAACATTATTTATATTAATTTATAAGAATAAAAGCAAGAAAAAGAAAATTCTAAACTAAGAGAGCAAGCTTAAATACTCAAGAAAATCTCATAATAATAATAATAATAATAATAATAATAATAATAATAATAATACGTAAAATGGAAGAGATTATATTGAATAATCAAAAAGATACAAAATGCATTAACTGGGCGATTGTTCATTTCAGCAATAGATAAATAGAGTGTCTTTTAGTGGGAAGTAAGTTTAAACGTATGGTGAGTTGTTATTGCCACTTTTGTGAAAGTTAAGTGTAAATTGGCCGCCCACCGATTCCAAACACTTTCGGCTACTGGTTGCTGTCCATACGTCATGTTTCGCCAGTCAGTCGAGTTTTCACGGTTTCAAACTCTCATTTTATTATATATATATTATATATTACACCTTTAGTTTTACAAGATTAATATATAGTACATTAATTAAGGGATAATAATACTAATATTGCTACTGGCCATGGTAAAATTAATTAAAGCTACCTATAATTAATAATTTATAAAATAATAATAATATATGCCGCATGGAGATTTACTCCAACATGGATGCATGATGAGTCTCAGTCACCTATACGGCCGGGCATGTGGTAACTGCGCACAACACAGTATTAATCTCTCTCTATATATAGCTAGATAAAATTATCATAGTCTGTGGTGTGCCCCATGTGAATTATGATCTGTCCTAGCAACTAAATTATTTACTTGGTTACAAATCACATCATCAAAATATATATAAAATGCAATAAACATCATCAAAAAACACACACACATATTATATATATAAAGTTGAGACACAATGTGCATCGTGAGTTGATTAAATCATTTCATACAAAACAACAACGGTGAGCTTAAGTAGCTAAGATAGTCCCGGGTTCTTGAAGTTACATGATGTTGTCCGTTGATATGTATATTAAGTGGCACAACAAAATTGATCATTGGCACGTGCTCTCGTTAATTTGTCTTTTAGCTTTTTTGACTGTAACACAATATAATTTTGTTGTTATAAATTATATACGTACGGTGGTCTTCTTTACTTTTTCTGGTGACCCTAATGGCTCCAATTTATCGTTCCGCCACCGCATTTGCCGACTCCGATTCTATCAAATTTTTTATGACCGGCCGAAAGGCTTTTTTATTTTTATTTTTAGATAGAACTCAAGTTTTTCCTCCGGTTCTTATTTCGGTGAAAATTTTAAATATCTGATATTGCAGAAAATCGCTAACAACGATGAAATATCATCGAACGAATGCATTGTAAGCACATCACCATACAATATGTGCATTCAAATGATAGAGAGAAACTTTATATTTCTTATGTATCTACCTTTTATCTCATCTACACTCGTCTATCAATGTTGATACTTCATATTGAGTTTTTTCTTGTTGTTTTGTGACTGAAAATTAAATTTCTCTAAATGGTGTACGTACGTACTTGAGGGGTCGGTAGGAACAAAGACGTACATCTAACACAAATGTAGTAGGAAAGAAAATAGCTATTCTAAAAGCATTGCTCAATTAGTTTTTGCTAAAAAGTAAGCAAAAGTCTTTGTACTACATCCGTCCCGTAATATAAGTTTTTTTGGGTGTCCCAAAATATAAATCATTCTCACAAAACAATACAATATTAAATACATTGTTTTTATTTTCACACTAAACAATGAAATATTATTAGCCAGTCCCAGAAAACAATACAATATTTTGCATTGAAATATTAAAAAACAACTCATTTATTATGTTTTCTTAAACCGTGGGAAATGATCAAAAAGCCTTATATTATGGGACGGAGGGAGTATAATCTAAAAGTTAAAAAACATATAGAACCGGACAATCTACACGTTAAAAGTCCAAGCTGTCACTCAGATGCATGCGATTGATGTTAATTTATAATTTGATAAAGATTATCTTTTATTTATTTATAATAAAGATAAAGATTATCTTTAGTACGTACGTGATCCCATTCCTCTTATTATAATATATAAATGATGAATATGAATAAAAGCATTCCTTGACTTCCTCTATAAATAGAGCTCTTATATTGATCTCCTCCACACCAATATCCACTACTACTCATTCTATCATTAGCAATACACTTCAATTCACTTAATTCCTCCATCACTCTTCTTCTTCTTTTCACTTTTTTACATCTCTCTCTCAACCTTTTCTTTTCATTTCAGTTGCAATGGCATCCGTCGAGGTATTAATTTACATATATACCCCCCTCCCCCCCTTTTTTTTAATACGATCCCTTGCATTTTATTCAAGTTTATAAATCTGGTGATCATATATATATATATATGCATGAATGTTCAGCCATACTAAATTTAAATAACGTACATCTGTTCTTTTCCCCTTTATTTTACTGTAGTACCCTTTTATTGCTCGAATACCTAACAAAATTTGAGTACACCCAAGCTAGATTATTAATTAGATCAAGCTTATAATTAATATCATTATTCCCTTGATCCAATGTATAGTTTAACTATAGAATGTCTGAACTCTGAATATTAGGGGACATATAAAAATACATTATACACCATGATCACTAAAATAAATTTTTAAGAAAAAAATGGTACATGTTGTGGAATTCCCGTATATGCATGTGTAAATAATAAATATGTTGCCACAGGTTCAAACAATGCCCGTAGAAAACACCGCCGCCGAGGTTTATGCCACCCCAGAACAAGAATTATCCAAAGACGAAATTGCTGCACCTACTACTACTACTACTACACCACCGAGACACCAGTCACAGAAGAACCCAAAGATGTCGTCACTCCTCCTGCTGCGGCGGCGGAGCCAGAGGAAGAGGAACCAGCAGCTGCCGTCGAAGCAGAAACACCACCGGCAGTAGAAGTTGAAACTAAGGAAGCTGGCGCTGCTGTAGAGGATGCTAAAACTGATCAGGAGCCGGCAGCAGCTGAAGAAGAAGAGAAAAAGGAAGAAGGTGAAGTACTGAAAGAGCCCGAAGAAGCTGTTGAGGTGATCAAAGAAGATACTACTACTCCAAATGTAGAGGTTCAAGAAGAAGCTCCCGCTGACGCTCCGGCCCCTGCTGCGGCCGTGGTGGAGGAAGCTGAAGCCACTCCGGAAATTCCAGCCGAAAAGACTGAGGTGTAGAGCTACTAATAAATAAACAGAGGAAGAGAGGAGGAATCGACGGAATCATCGGCTCATGCATGGCATGCAGTTTAATTTCAAGATCATTATGGTTTCTTTTTTTTTTTTCGTTTTTTTTGTTTTTTTGTTTTTCATGTAAGTTTGTTTGCCTTAATAATCAAATGTTTGTGTGTATGTGTTATGATTAAGTGAGACAAATCATGGCTTGGTAAAAATGGGATTAGACTATATGGCAGCAAAAGCAATGTAATGAAAATCGTTCAAGTAATGCTGCATTGCATTGTAACGAAAGCATATATGGCTTTGGCCAATATATATTGTCTCATATTTTGAATAATTAATAAAGGTATGTGCTTTGCTTTTACTTATCTCTTATATAATCACAATATATATTAGTTGGAACTAATTAATGCATGGCACTCTAAAATATTTTGGTGGACTATTTAAAAGCAACACATATGTTGGACCTGGTGCAAATCCTAGTTGGTGCACCAAAACCAATAGGAATCCAACATTCTAAAATGGACCCCTACTTGTAAAAACTTTCCACCAATGTATCCCTTTGAAAGTGTTGACTTGGTGGTCCAAAACTTACACCTGGACCACCCTAAAATTTCACTAAAAGCAATATATATACCAAGAAGGACTACTTTGACATAAAAAATTACATGGCAAGAAGTAAAGTTATTTTGCTTTCACTTCACATATGTTTTTTTATTTTTTAATGTATCAAAGTTCACATATAATCTTACAATATTAATTTTCTTCTTTATTTTTCAACTCTCCATTTTTGTCTTCACAGTTTGCATGTAAGAAGCACAAAATTTCACAGTTTGCATTTAACAAGGTTTTTTTTTCCCTTCAAATTGTGAGAATGGCTAACTTAGGAGAGAGTTCCATAAGTTCTCAAAAAAAAAAAAAAAAAAAAAAAAAAAAAAAGGAGAGTTCCATATGACAAGCGCGCAATTTGCCCAAGCATTCCACAGATCTATTGTTACATTAAGATAAATTAACTTTCAAACTAATGCAATTTAGTTTGAATGTGGAATGCTTATCTTAATTTATTAGTTGTTTTTATCAATAGTGATTCAAGGTTTAAATGTGAATTGTCCATCTTTATCATGACTTATCAATACATATATAAAATCGGGTCCGGATCCTCAGCTTTTACTTTCCCAGCTTTTCCCAGCTTTTGTGACGTGTCGGCACCCGATTGGCCGAAAACCGAGTTCCGAGCCGAGTCTCGCTTTTATGGGCCAAACTCAGTTTTTATAGCCAATCATGTGCCGCCACGTCACAAAAGCTGGGAAAAGCTGGGAAAACAAAAGCAGAGGATCCGGTTCAAAATGGTCAATGAGGTACGCCACCTTTATATAATCGGACATTTTATTTCTTTTTCTTTTTTGTTGAGGAACGGACCTTTAATTTCTGAAATGACGCTTTCTCGAAACATAAGCAAATAACATAGCTTCGGATACAGAAGATGAAGTGCATATTTTTCTACATTGCTTCTTTGCTCTTAACATTTGGGATAAAGTTTAATCTTGGTGACGGGCTCAACATTATCCACTTTCGGATTGGCAATCATTTCACCACTACACTTCTCTGTATGTGAAGGAAAAAACATGTCCAAGATATATGGGACGCCACAAGGAAAATAACATGTTGGTGCATTTGGAAAATAACGAACAATATTATCTTCAACTCAAAAACCGTGTCGATGGAGGATTTATTCGTTGAGATTCAAACAATTAGCTTTTCATGGAATAATAATAGATGTGAAAAATTGACGCTGGATTGGAATTCATAGAAAGTGTGCCCTTTGGATGCTCACAATTAGCCGGACACTTCTTTGTCTTTTGTTTGGGTGCTCCCGATTATTGTTTGGATAATGTTTAGGCTTGAGTATCTGTAGTGGATTGGTGTTCTATTTTGTCTATTTACTTTCTATTAGACCTTGTAACCTTCTTTGTAGCATCTGCTACTTTCAATAAAATTTAGTATTGCTGTTCAAAAAAAAAAAGCAAATTACATAGCACGTTCACAGTTATTAGTCATTTGGGAAGATTTAACGACTTTAGACAACAAAAAGCCACGAGCCAAGCTGTGAACCAAGAGCCAATAGCCAAAAACTAAGAGACCTGGGGTTAACAATGAACGAGCTGTGTCATCTTTCTCGTTGGCAAAACAAACGTAGGCTGCAGCTGCATCTATCCCTCGTTTGACGAAGAATGTTAGAAGCTAAAGATAAATTCTCTACTATCAGGGAAGTTCTCTATCCTGACATAAATACTATGTCATGACGTTGTATCAAAATTTCTCAGTATCAAATAGGTTAAACCACAACTAGAATAAATTTGTATTGGTGAACCGCCCCGATAATTATAGGTTTGGAAAAAGGTGAATCCATAAACTTGGCAACCTTATTGTGAAAAATGTCAACCCCACCCCCTCCCCCTTCCCTATTGAAAACTAGCTATTGATTGTAGGCGTGTCTGCCATGAGGCAACTAGATTGAGGTATTATGTTAAGAATGATGTTGCAACACAATGGAAAGGGTAAGGTTGGTGTTATTGACTTTATAGGGGGTTCGTTTGAGGCAATAAGCCGCAAAAGACGTCCTTGAAGGAATTTTGGCTAGTGGATGGCAAAATGTACGGTTGATGTTAGTTATTGTTGTCATTAGAAAAAGGGCAGTTTTGTACAATCACATTGATGTAATTCTTTTTACCTTCATGTAAAAGGGTAGATTGGTACTTTCTGTGTAATTGGCCGGAGACCAAACAAACAAAAGGTCAGGGGCCTGTTGTCATTTGATTTGAGTCATCAGAAATAAAAATAAAAGAGAATGTTTTTGTCTCTCCCCTGTTCTTCCCATTTCTAGATCTAGGGTTTATTTTCTTCATGGCATCAGAGAGGTTCGATTCGCATCTGAAGCTCTGATCTCTTTGTTTTGTTGTTAATTTCGTGTTCCTTTGTCCGTTTTAATGGCAAATCAAGAAGCGATTCCTGTTTCTAGCCCATACTACATCCATCCTAATGAAAATCCGGCACTTATTTTGGTGCAGCCGCCAATGGAAGGAAGCAATTACTATGAGTGGAGCAGATCTATGAAGATGTCACTCATCACCAAAAACAAAATCGGCTTTATTAACGGAACGATGCCGAAGCCTGAACCAGAGAACAGGTATTTCGGAGTTTGGAATCAATGTAATACCCTAGTTACTTCGTGGTTGCTTAATTCTGTGATAAAACCTATAGCTCGAAGCGAATTGTGGTTAGATTCTGCGTGCGAGATCTGGAATGACCTTAAGGACAGATATTCTAGCGTTGACGCACATAGACTGTCGGATTTACTGGAAAATATTAGCAATACGAAGCAAGGAAACCTAACGGTTACAAAATATTTCACCAATTTGAAGGTCCTATGGGATGAGGTGGCTATTCTAAGGCCTATTACTCGGTGTCCCTGTGGAATAGGATGTAATTGCACTGTGGCATGAACGGTGAATGAGTATACTGAGAATGAGCAGGTGATTCGGTTTCTAAAAGGACTTACTGAGGAATATGAGCAAGTTAGGTCTCAGGTCTTCATGACAACACCTTTGCCTGCATTGAAGGTAGCTTTTGGTATGGCAGTCAAACTAGAAAGGCAGAAACAGTACACACATGGACAAGGTCATACTAGTGATTTTGTGGTATTTGCAAGTAAGACCCAAGACGGTAATGGTGGTAACCAGGATAGGACCAAACAGAACACTTATTATGGAAACAAGAGGACAGGTGGACATTCTAATCAAGGAAGAAAGGCGCAATGCACTTACCGTGGCTTTCATGGACATACCATGGAAACCTGCTATAGGAAGAACGGTTTTCCACCAGGTTTCAAATCAAAAAGAAGAGTCAATTATGTTGAAGGATCCAAGGAATCCACCTGTGAGGGACAACATGTGTATGCTGAGAAGAATGAGCAGGCTCATAGAGATTCCAAGGACCAATATCAGAAGATTCAGGAACAGTATCAACAAATTCTTACCATGCTACAGGGTAACCAGCTATCTATGAGGGACTATGCTCCAGTAGTGAACCAGACCTCTACCATTGCAGCAAATTTCAGGCCCACGCAAGAAGGTTCAGGTAACTGTGATACATACTCAGGTAATTGGATCTTAGATTCTGGTGCTACTGATCATATAGTCTAGAATGTGAGTCTATTATCTGATTATCATAGTGTCACGAGCATGAGTGTAGGGCTACCAAATGGAGAAGTGACAATGGTGTCTCATATAGGGACTGTTAAATTGAATGACAAGTTGGTTTTGAAGAGAGTCTTATGCATCCCTGGTTTTTATGTTAATTTGGTCTCTGTTGGTGGGCTAACTAAGGATAATCCCGTAACAGTCAGTTTTAAGGCTGACACTTGTTTCATACAGGATCAGGAGACTGGGAGGATGATTGGTGTAGCTGAAAAACACCAGGGCCTGTATATCTTCACGGGTGATTCAAATCCTAAAGAACAGAGAATAAGTTGCTGTGTGCAAGATGTGATACCAGAGGGCATGATGTGGCACTACAGGCTGGGTCACCTGTCAAATAAAAGCCTTAACAATTTGCACTTATCAGGTTCTAGTAGCTGTAATAAAATAGTATGTCCAGTGTGTCCTTTAGCCAAACAGAAAAGGAATGTTTTTCCTTTGAGACAAAGTAGCGCTAGTGCTTGTTTTGAGCTTGTGCACATGGACATTTGGGGTCCATATCACACACCAACTGTCCATGGTCACATGTACTTCTTAATAGTGGTAGATTATTCTCTAGACACACTTGGATTTATTTGTTACGAAATAAAGGAGAAGCTGTTGATTTGGTCCCAAGTTTTGGTAAATTTGTGAAGAATCAACATAATACCACTGTTAAAACACTTAGGATAGACAATGGGAGAGAATTTGATCTCAAAGCATACTATGCTTGTTGGTCCCTTGGAAAGGCTAACACAAGTTTAGAGGGGGGGGGGGTGAATAAACTTGTCACCAAAAACTGATCCTGAACTGGAAAAGTCCCAGGGAACTGAGTTTCTCTAAAACTTAAGCTGATCTTCAGTTCCTGTCCCTTTAACTTGTGCGGAGTTCAGTTAGCTTAACTGAATATAAGTTATTACTGACTTATATTTAGTCTCGTTAACTGGCAGCGGATAAAACTAGCCTTTAGTGCAACAGATGTGTAATTAGAAAACTAGACCTTCTATGTAACAGTTAAGTGCTGACTCAGTGTCTAGTGTTTGCTGAGAGATAATGCAATAAATAAAACAAACACAGATGCATAAAGTAAATCAACACAAGATTTGTTTATGGAAGTTCCGGGTGGTGTAATCCCGCACGTCTCCCCTTCTCCTGTGGCGTAGGAGGTATCACTAGAAAAATGAGATAACCGTTACAAAATTCTAGCACTATGACAAATCCTTCACGACACCCTAGTTTCACTTGTCTACACAAAATGAAGAAAGGTGAGATTGCTCCCTTCACTCGCACACCGATCTTTCGGAGGTGGAATTGCTCCTTCACCACTCACTACTCACACACACGATCCGCGATCGCACCAATCGCTCGTAGCAACACCGTATGAAGAAAGGTAGAATTGCTCTCTTCAAACTATGCACGACCAACCCTTTTTCACAAAGGATAGGTTTAGAATTAATCAAGGATTAATTCGGTGAGTCGTTTGATTTTTTCTCGGATCCGACTTTGTAGCTCCAAGATGCCTTCATTCCCCCTTGATGGGTTACCGGATCTTCCTTGAAGTTTTCAAGGCAGTGTCGTTGGCTCCCCTTTATCTGGATAAATATAATCTGATTTTTTATGGATCTGGATTTGGATCTTGAATGTATGCTTGTAAAGCTCTTTTTCTGATCCTCCTCTCACTTACTTCAAGTGATTTTCTTGTATATTTATAGGGGTGATGTGACGATTACTAGCTCTTGTAGCCGTTACACTTGTCATTTAGCCAACGTTCATATGTACGATCTTTTGTCGTATTGATAGCTTGAATTCAATCAAGGCCTTAACTCAGTTTTCTACTCTTCTTCAAAACTGAGTACCTTGTTTACTTAATATCTGACTTTAATTCACTAAGTCAGAGTACACCGCTCAGTTTCTTCTTTTCCAGGTAACTGATAATTTTTGTCCTTAAGATTATTCGCTTTTATATGATCTATAACTCGGTTTCGTGTCACCACGTACTTGCTCGAATCCCGACTTATAGTCATGACTTAATCGCTTCTAACCGAGTTTGCCACCTCGCTTCTTCAATCTTCAACAACCGAGTCCGTGTCCCTCGCTTCTTCGCCTTCTAGATAAGCCAACCGAGTCTCCGTGTCCCTCGGCGAACTTATCTTCTTCGGTTTCAAAGATAACCGAGTTTGAACCCTCGCTTCTTCAAGTGCATATTCGCTTTTCTTGTTATAACTCGCTTTCTTGTTGTGACCCAAATTGCTTTCGCCTAGTTCCTATTCTATTACAATGCTTGTCCGAAACAACCTATACAAAGTTCACACTCTAGATAGAACTTATACATTTGTCTCTGACCATTTCTTGCTTCTTCTTTTATTATGCACTATAACGATTAGTTACGACTTCATCATCATGGGTTGTAAGTGATTTGTCTAATTTCATGACGAATCATCATCAAAACATAAATAATATTTCCAACAATTTCCCCTTTTTGATGATGTATCATAACCCTCCCTAAAAGCAATAATTAAAGAATAATGCAAGAAATCATAACAAACTATTTTAAGATAGCAAAATAACAAACCAAGTTTATCACAAGAACCAAAATGGAACAGACCGAGTTAAAAAAAAAAAAAACGAATTAGATTACAACTTTTCATTTTCTAGTGCCATTAACTTTTCTCCAAAAAGAATGCTTCTCTTCGTCTCCAAAAGTCTTCTTTCTTTTCTTTCTTCAACCGACTCACCATCTCTCGGCTTGATTTCCGTATATTCATTCAAAGAATCTGTTTCCTTCTTCATTCTCTTGGTTTATGAACTTACTCGAATTTCTTTGAGTTCTTCTCCCATCAATTTCTCTTCTTCTCGTAAAAATGAGATTAGCTTTTTCTTTTTCCTCCTTATTTTCTCGATTTCTTTTCGCTTCCCCCTTAGTTTGTGTCTCTTTATTTGCCAATTTTTCAAGAAATTTGACACAAATTGCAAGCTTCTTCCGATGCTCGCATTGCTTTAACTCGCATTATCTTCATCATCCTCGATCCTTGTGTCTTTAAAATCTCCTTCGCAATCGCTCTTCAAACATACTATCAACCGCTTCTTCATCAATTTGGGTAGTTAGTAGATCGGCATCTACTTGTCCGTCTTGATCTTCCATCGCTTGTCCGGCATAAGCCTCTTCACTTTAGCCGCATCCTCTCTTACACTTCATCACCTACAAACTTTCATCTTCCCCTTGTTTGAAGATAAGCGAAAGCAATCTTCAAATAACTTACGTAGGGTGATGATGTTTGAGTAACCGTTCAAACCCGAATAATGTATCCTTCCAATTAGTTCATGCAAAGTTGAACAGCTTTCTCCCGTAGATTCTCGTATTAAACATTCAATGAAATCTTTCGATTCTTCGGTTTTCTCGGCTTCAGTTTCTTGAACCGGAAATTCTTCAAATGCTGATTTGCTTATGGATGCCTTATGAGCTTGTGACGAGGATCCAGTTTCAGGATAGTAAAAGTGAGTATCATGAACTGTCAGTTCCTTTTCATACTCAGTTTCACAAAATTCGCATCTTCAACAGCTTCTCTCTCTGTTTTTCGGTGTATTCCCCAAACATAGTAGTGGGAAATTCACTCCTTCGCATTCTTCTTCACCAATTTCTTCATCTCCATCTTGTTCACTTTCTTCAAGTTCATCAACGAACTCTTCGCTTTCTTTGTACGTGCTTTCTTCGGACTCATCGTGCTTGCTTTCTTCGCTTCATCGCTTCATCATCAATCTCAATTACTTCCTTAGTTTCGCTTTTCTTTGCCCGAAACTTGTTCAACATTCTTTTCTCGTCTTCTCGTGGGTTCCGTCGTCTAGTCTCACAGCCTCACTTGAACCGGAGTCCGAAACTTCACTCCACTCTTCTTCTTTGGTGACTTTTCTTTTCTTTGTCCCGGTGGATACCGACTTTTGTTTCACTTCGGTTGGTGTGGATTTAGGAATGGACAAATGATCCAAGATCCTTTGCACCGGATAGGTAAAACCCTTTTTCGCAAGAATGATTCTCCAAATAGCTTCCTTAATTTCTTTGATTCTCTCGCTTCTCACGGAAATCTGCTTTATCAACCGATTGAGTATAAATTTGTTCCAATCAAATCTCTCCTCAAACCAAATGGCATAAATCAATTTCATTTTGTCCGTTGAGAGAGTGTAGAAATTTCGAGCATGACCAATGACATTTTTGGTCAGAAGAATTGTCAGGAATGCAAATTCTCCTTTCTGCTGATATATAGAGCCACTGAAATTCTTCTCTTTCTTATTAATTGCAGTGATGTTCCAAAGCTTGTCTTTTTCCTCTTTCCCAAAGGTGAAGGATGAGCCTCCAATTATATCTAGATGGAACACCGGGAAAGCGCTTGTTCATCAATGGTGAAGTTTTTGTCTTGAACGGTAGTTTTGAAGCTTCTTCCATTGTTGGTGATTTCAGCATTCCTGTAGAAATCTCTAATGCCGTCTGGGCATAAGGTAGAGACCTTTGTATCAATCAAATTCTCCAAACCTCGAATCTTTTTAATCTTCTTTGCAATTTGAATTGAAAGATTGGAGTTTGAGAATTTTTGACAGAATGCGTCCAGGCTTGTTGTGATTCCTTCGTCAATGTTGTATTGCTCCATTGAATTTTTGAATTTGGGATTCTTGAATGCTTGATTTTGGGAGAGCAGGATTTCGTCAAGATTTTGTCTTTCAATCTTTTTCAAAATGAGAGTCGTGTCACAATCAATGAGATTATGTAGGGATGTACATCTACTTTTTCTCCCGCATTGACACGTGGCTTCGAGTGATTTGCCATGTCGGCCCAAACGTCGATGGTAGCCGGAAAGTCTTTACTTCTTTGACAGCTTTGTCCTTCATCGCTTTTGCCGTCTCAGTTTTGTATGGAAGTCAGTTTTTTTGTGGATTTTGCAATATAAACTGACTTTTCCTGCAAAAAAAAAGTTTAAGTTTTCCTCGGTACCCATATCTTCTTGGATCCGGCTGGATTAGTTACTGAAGTATTACTTCCGCTTTCTTGGTTGAGAGAATTATACCTTCTCAACTCTTTTCTAGATAAACCACTACGCTCAACCTTAGTTGATTTCACAAGGATTCTTTTAGATTTAACATTTTTAATTTCTTTGTGTAATCTACTAGGTCTTCCAAAGATCTTGATTTCTAAGATTTGTACTTTTTGAAGTCTCAAGACCGGGTAGGGGTGGGTGATTATCATTGCCTTTGTCAACTTTGCCGAGCATTGTCCTTTCAAAGAAAATATGACAACTCGGTTTCTAGAAACTCATTCCAATCTTTTGCTTTGTCAAGTTCTTTGTCTTTTTGTTCCAATTCCAAGGAGAGTTTTTCGGTTAACTTGACAAGATTAGAGTTTCTCCGACGAGTTCGGCAAGTGATAACGAGTGGAAGAATGTACCTTTTCTTGATGATTCGATATAGTTTGTACATTCTCTTGTTGTCGTAATGAGTCTTCTATATCAATATCTATTTGCAACAATTCCTTTCCTTCTTCTTTTGAGAGGTCTCTCGTGATGGAACTCCTCCGGATTCTTTAAGGTGATCATTGAAGTTTGTATCCACTTCATCATTGAGTTGAGGTTCTCGGATTTGTATAAAGATTTGTCGTACGAACCTTTCGATCATTTGATCCCGAAAATCGATATATTTTGCAAACAATTAATCAAGGGATGGGTAAGCCAACTTCTAGCTTTAGATGTAGACATTGAAACTATATGAACCGATGCGGTGAGGGGTCTTCAACAATCGGTTTGAAATGTATCTTGGATCTCTTCCAGAAAGGAAGATTTGCTCCGATACCAATTGTTGGTCCCTTGGAAAGGCTAACACAAGTTTAGAGGGGGGGGGGGGGTGAATAAACTTGTCACCAAAAACTGATCTCGAATCGGAAAAGTCCCGGAACCGAGTTTCTCCGAAACTTAAGCCGATCTTCGCTTCCCCGTCCCTTTAACTTGTGCGGAGTTCGCTTAGCTTAACCGAATATAAGTTATTACCGACTTATATTTAGTCTCGTTAACTCGCGCGGATAAAACTAGCCTTTAGTGCAACCGGTGTGTAATTAGAAAACTAGACCTTCTATGTAACGCTTAAGTGCCGACTCGGTGTCTAGTGTTTGCCGAGAGATAATGCAATAAATAAAACAAACACGGATGCATAAAGTAAATCAACACAAGATTTGTTTATGGAAGTTCCGGGTGGTGTAATCCCGTACGTCTCCCCTTCTCCCGTGGCGTAGGAGGTATCACTAGAAAAATGAGATAACCGTTACAAAATTCTAGCACTATGACAAATCCTTCACGACACCCTAGTTTCACTGTCTACACAAAATGAAGAAAGGTGAGATTGCTTCCTTCACTCTGCACACTGATCTTTCGGAGGTGGAATTGCTCCTTCACCAGCTCACTACTCACACACACAGTCCGCAGACTGCACCAACTGCTGTAGCAACACCGTATGAAGAAAGGTAGAATTGCTCTCTTCAAACTATGCACAGCCAACCCTTTTTCACAAAGGTTAGGTTTAGAATTAATCAAGGATTAATTCAGTGAGCTGTTTGATTTTTTCTGGATCTGACTTTGTAGCTCCAAGATGCCTTCATTCCCCCTTGATGGGTTACTGGATCTTCCTTTGAAGTTTTCAAGGCAGTGTCGTTGGCTCCCTTTTATCTGGATAAATATAATCTGATTTTTTATGAATCTGGATTTGGATCTTGAATGTATGCTTGTAAAGCTCTTTTTCTTATCCTCCTCTCAATTACTTCAAGTGATTTTCTTGTATATTTATAGGGGTGATGTGACGATTACTAGCTCTTGTAGCCGTTACACTTGTCATTTAGCCAACGTTCATATGTACGATCTTTTGTCGTATTGATAGCTTGAATTCAATCAAGGCCTTAACTCAGTTTTCTACTCTTCTTCAAAACTGAGTACCTTGTTAACTTAATATCTGACTTTAATTCACTAAGTCAGAGTACACCGCTCGCTTTCTTCTTTTCCGTGTAACCGATAATTTTTGTCCTTAAGATTATTCGCTTTTATATGATCTATAACTCGCTTTGTCACCACGTACTTGCTCGAATCCCGACTTATAGTCATGACTTAATCGCTTCTAACCGAGTTTGCCACCTCGCTTTTTCAATCTTCAACAACCGAGTCCGTGTCCCTCGCTTCTTCGCCTTCTAGATAAGCCAACCGAGTCCGTGTCCCTCGCCGAACTTATCTTCTTCGCCAAAGATAACCGAGTTTGAACCCTCGCTTCTTCAAGTGCATATTCAGCTTTTCTTGTTATAACTCGCTTTCCTTGTTGTGACCCAAACTTGTTCGCCTAGTTCCTATTCTATTACAATGCTTGTTTGAAACAACCTATACAAAGTTCAGAATCTAGATAGAACTTATACATTTGTCTCTAGACCATTTCTTGCTTCTTCTTTTATTATGCACTATAACAGTTAGTTACGACTTCATCATCATGGGTTGTAAGTGATTTGTCTAATTTCGTGACGAATCATCATCAAAACATAAATAATATTTCCAACAATGCTGATGAGGGAATTTTGCATCAGACTAGTTGTGTAGGTACACCCCAACAAAATGGGGTGGTTGAAAGGAAGCATCAACACCTACTCAATGTAGGAAGGGCACTGAGATTCCAAGCCAACCTTCCCATTAGTTATTGGGGTTACTGCTTACAACATGCCACCGATATTATAAATGTCCTACCAACACCTGAACTAGAGGGTAAGACACCTTTTGAAATCATGTTTAGGAAACCTCCCACATATGAAGACTTCGGGGTCTTTGGTTGCTTAGTATATGTATGCACCCTCAAACAAAACCGACACAAATTCGATCCCAGAAGGAGGTTAGCTGTGTATCTAGGGAACTCAAAAACACAAAAGGCCGTTACACTTCTTGATTATCACACTAGGGAAATATTTACCTCAAGAGATACAGTGTTCCATGAAAACTACTTTCCTTTACATCACAGACCCCAAAAACCTGCTCATACAACAGTCCTTCTCCCTACTTCATTGACCTATCCAGATGACATTATTGTGAATGAGCCACTTCCCATTGTAGATGAAATGCCCTCAGGACTTGGTTCTCAATCACCCACAGATCCACCACCAGTCCCCACAATCAGAAGATCATCTAGAACAAGACATGTCCCTGGTTATCTAGATGAATATCTGTGTGCCCAAGTAAGCAGTAAAGCCTCTTATCACCCTCCAACCAGCAATGCTTCACCTTCTTGCATTGATACTGAACAGGAACCTAGGAGTTACAACCAGGCTATTATTCACCCACAATGGAAGGAAGCCATGGAAAAGGAGATCACAGCCTTAGAAGCCAATCACACATGGGATATTGTGTCTTTGCCACCTGGAAAGAAACTAGTAGGGCTGTAAATGGGTCTACAAAATTAAATATAAACCAGATGGGTCAATATAAAGGTACAAGGCTAGACTTGTAGCCAAAGGTTACACACAAACTTATGGGGTAGACTATGAAGAAACTTTCTCCCCCGTGGCTAAGATCACCATTGTGAGACTTTTACTAGCCATAGCTGCAGTTAAAGGTTGGAACCTTAAACAACTAGATATCAACAATGCCTTCCTCCATGGTGACTTGGAGGAGGAAGTGTACATGAAATTGCCACCTGGGTTCCAATCACAACAACCTAATCAAGTTTGCCATTTAAAAAAATCACTCTATGGCCTGAAACAGGCCAGTAGGCAGTGGAATAGCAAACTCACATCAGCTCTTCAATCTCAAGGTTTTGTCCAATCCAAGCATGATTATAGCTTGTTCTTCAAGGGTACATGGAGCTCTTTCTTGGCTCTTTTAGTGTATGTAGATGATATCATCACAACTAGGTGAGGATCTTGATGGCATTTCTGCTCTCAAAAGTTTCCTCCACTCTACTTTTCAGATCAAAGATCTTGGTGATCTTAAATTTTTTTTGGGCATAGAAGTGGACAGAACTTCTGCTGGGATCTATCTATCTCAATGAAAGTATGCCATCAATTTGTTAGAACATTATGGTTTCTTAGCCGTCAAGCTGTTTCCACTCCTATGTGTTCCAAGACAGTGCTTACAACCGGGGATTCTGAACATTTACCAGATAATACAGGATATAGGGGCCTCATTGGGAAGCTTCTTTATCTCACCATAACCAGGCCTGATTTGTCATTTGCTGTCCAACAATTGTCTCAATTTCTTGACTGCCCCACTGTCTTGCATCTTCAGGCTGCACACAGGCTTCTGCGGTTCATCAAGAAAGACCCCTCCCAAGGCCTCTTTTATGCTGCTGATACATCCCTGGCTCTTAGTGGTTTTGTAGACTCTGACTGGGCGGGTTGCAAGACAACTAGACGATCTATTACAGGTTTTAGCATGTTCCTAGGGTCTTCTTTGGTTTCTTGGAAAGCAAAAAAGCAAACTACTGTTGCTCGAAGCTCAGCTGAGGCTGAATACCGTGCCATGGCTAGTGCTATTTGTGAAATATTGTGGATTCAATTTCTTTTGGCAGACTTGCAGCAGACAACCACTTCTCCTACAGCTCTCTTTTGTGATAACCAAAGTGCCATTCATATTGCCCAAAACCCGGTGTTCCATGAGCGCACAAAACACTTGGAAATTGAATGTCACTTGGTTCGAGAGAAGGTTCAAGCTGTTAGTAATATCATCCACAACGGAAGAGATTTAAGGATCTAGATCTATAAATTACACGTAATAAAATAACTAGATCTATTCTACAAGGGGGTTGTAGATCATACCTCTTGGATCTCAAAATCCAAGTAGAAGATCTTCCGTACGTGTGATAAGCAACTCCCGAAATAACAAACGAAGATGTGAAGAGCACCCCCTTGGCGATCTTCCGTACGTGTGATCCAAGCAACTCCCGGAGGTCCTCCAAGGAAATCCTCGTCTCGAATCCTTCCGATATCTTTACCCGGAAAATTTATCAATTAATTCACATATCGTTTTAATTAAATTCTAATAAGAACTAAATTAATATTATCGAATTCGACGTCCGAGAATAAATTCTAATAAGAACTATGCTATATATCGGAGTCCGCACGTCGAGGACCACCATGGACTAATAATCGGCGGCTCCGATAAATCAAATAAATAATTATCTTACGAATAGAATAATTATATTCGATAAATCAATCACGGAATATGCCACCATAATCCCGTGATCGCACTCCTCCGATTATGAGATTATATTTATCTCCTCACGAGAATGATAATAAGCGTCCATTGATATAATCATTACATATGGATTAATCCTCCATAGACTGTCCATTCTAAATCGGGAAGTTACCGTTAACCCTTTTTAGAACCTCTTATCCTTATTTACCATTAACCCCCTAGTGATCAATTAATTCTTACAACTCACTGGTAGCTAATCAGTGTAATATGAACTCTATGGATCGATCAGTTTCTAGGATTAACAAATAAGGGAACTGTCTATCTACTTCCAGAAATGAAAGGAATGAATTCTGTATCTGTGATAACACAGACTACTCACTCAATCCAGTACAATGCCAAGATGGGGTAATTCAGATCACAGACTCTGTGTAATCCTTAACCGTCAAATCAAACCTCATACTGATTCAAGCATTTGACTGTGATCACCTAAGGATTAAGATATATCCATAAATATGATCATCGATTGATTCGATAAGACTTCTCGATTACGGAATTATATCGTGAACTCTAATCAAATCGGTCCAGCCCTATATGATATATCTATCATATATAAATGCCCTATTAGGTTCTCTTAACCGAAAGTCCGGATAAGACAATCACACCTATTGTGTTCTAGGCGCATTAATAGCACGTTAAATGAGAGACCTGATACTCTCGATTAACTTCACTACGGGCTAGTTGTATTTTAAGTACATCTTCACTAACTCAATCCTCCCGTGTATATCCCATACACTGAGTTAAGTGATTACATAAACGATATACTTTAGGGTTTTCTGTAGTGTAAATACTATTGTCAGATCGGTGAATATGAGAATAATAAATATTAATAATAATATCATTTCATTTATTAAATAAAACAATTACAAAAATTGTCTCCCACTTGCACGAAAGCATGTGATTAATTGTTTTAGAGCATACCCTATTATTTAAACTACAACAAACTACATCTCCCACTTGCTTTAAAGCAATGGAGACCCATCCCGTATTCTAGTACCCATTAAGCAAATCATAACCATTGCAGATGACAAAGTACACTCCGAGTGTGCCGTCGTAGGATAGGTCAGTGACTCGGGGAGTACCTACATCTAAATGTCATGGGTCTTAAGACTTATTAATACTGTACTAAAATTGATATCCAGTCTACAAAAGACTTATCAATATTCTGGTCAAATCCACATATTGTAGAAATATATGACTTCCCATTTCTCTTGATCCAAAGTGACCGAGAGGTTTGCTTTTTATCCACAAAAGGACATAAGCCTTGACAGTCATCCTGTCATAAGTTCATAAGGCAATACCCTTTTGTTCCGAATGAATTCAGACTCCGTTTGTTTGGCAAGAAAGTCTCAGGGAATCACCCCTATTTTCTGCTTTTGAACGAAATCATGCAATACTAAGTGGTAAGAGAGTTCAAGGTCTGATTAACTCTCTACTTCTTAGGGAATTACCCCTAGACCACTCAATCTTTGCTCTGAAAGATAAACTTTCCTATTCATTCTACTCTTTTCCATGTAGATCCAATTACTCCCACTGGGCCTGAGACGCTCAGGTGGTTCTACAAGAGTATGAACAGAACTGGAGTACCGAACTCCATTCACAGGGTTATGGCTATTAAACCAACCTCTATTATCAGAATACTATACTGCTCACAAAAGAGCCATAGTCATCAATCGATCCTCAGACTACAAAGTCCGCAGAAACCGTAATGGGTAATGGATAAACCATACTCCCAATTCTTACTGGGTGGATCGAAATTCTGATCTAGTTTAGTAGTATTTAGTGTTATCACCAACAACCGATGTTGCATATGGTCTGATTTTAATCAGTTAGTAACTACCTTGAGTAAACGTACTTCAAGGTTCAAGGTTTTGCTGTTCATGGACTCTATCAGAAAGGATGCAACGGTATAACTGTCCCTTCCCGATTTCAAGAATCCTATATCTAACCTTTATACACAATAGGTTAAATGATATATCACGAATGGTCATTGACCGAACGTATGCGCGAAATTCCCAGTCTTACTTTCAAGCACCGTGTGCTAAATGCTTATATTTATGGAAGTGGGGTGAACCGAATCCACACCTTATCCGTAAATTCTAAAGCATGTTCTAGGTAGACTTCTAGGTCCTACATTTCAATGTAGACCGTTATTTCGCTTCCAGTATCTTTATTGAGTTAAGCAGTGTATTGTAGCACATCTAAAACTATATAAGGCAATTTAACAGTTTCTCACTTAGTGAGAACATGTCACAATGAGGCAGACTGAGCATCAGTCTCGTGGACTATGAATGGCCTATTCCAAGTATAGAATACTCTATCTCTGTTGAATATAGAGAGACCTCAAAATATTTTGGATAAACTTTCCGGAGTGTTTGAATAGTTATCAGACAAGAAGTCACTACTCGGAAGCTCCTACTAGCTTGTATCTTTCATCGACCCCGAAGGTCGTCATGAACAAGCTATGTTATTTCTTTATAACCATTATCCTTTCCCGATTGAAAGAAAACTTAGTCATTGAACCTTTGAGACAATATGACCGTAGATCGGGAGAAAGGAATCACCCCGAGCCGCCTTCGGGTCTTGTCTTTTAGGGACTATGCACTAACTATGGAATATGAAGAAGCGTTTATCTAAATATAGAAACCAATTGCTTTAATAGTTCTTAAGATGTGTTTTATATACATATTTCAAATAGCGGTTGTAAGTGGTTTTGACTTTATCAAACAAAAGTCCGAGTCTTGGATTTGTACTACAAATGGTATATTCACTTTCTATACGACAAACAAATTATCGAATATAAGGTAAATCCATTCGTTCCAACGAATCTTAAACAGAAAATAATTTTTCCGCGATATCCAAGGATTGAATCCGAGATTCATTTCCTTGTATCACTCCCACTATTCTAGCTAAAATTAACTGCCCGTTGTTTACTCTTTTAATCGTTAAATGCACTGCTACCTTGTTCTTCCAAAGAACTTAGCTCGAGAAAATCGCCAAGGATTCATAGGTTGGTGATGCAAAATCACCGTCCTTATCCTATGATTTTCAGTTAATTAATTTTCGGTTCAGCCTTAAAGTTTTCTCAGTTTAGATGACTAACACTTTTAGACATATTCTCCCATTCTTGACTTTCCGTGAATGGAAACAGTCTTGAACCAGCGGCTTGTTTAAGTAGACACTACTTTTGAACCGTGGGATGTCTATTTCGAGTGTTACTGGTAGGGACTTCTCGGATTTTTTAATATACCAGAAAAAACAACAAATCATAACATTAAAGCTCCCACTAGTTTATCGGATTCAAATACCGTCTAACGAGCAATGCTTTATTTTTATGATTTTCCGATTTTTTCGATTAGAAAATCTTTCGTACATAGTTCCAATGTTTCCAGAAAAACAACAAATCATTGAACTCCCACTAGTTCATCGATTCCAAATATCGTCCAACTAGCCACATTTCATGACTTTCCGGTTTTTCAATTAGAACGGTTACGTGTGTAGTCAGTTACACTTTTCTAATGTTCTAGAAAAACAACAAGTCATAAAGCTCCCACTAGTTCATCGATTCCAAATATCGTCCAACTAGCGACACTTCATGATTTTCCGATTTTTCAATTTGAAAATTACTCGTGTAATCACTACACACTCAAATTCACTAGAAGAATTTCAAAGTCCGAAATCACCTTTGATCAAAGTAAATTTGTCTTCCGTTTGACACGAATGACACTAGTGACATACCTATATGTCACTCTGGTTTTTAAAAGGCTTAAGAGAAAATATCTCTTTCGAAAATTAATTGCATTATCGATTAACTAGTTCAATGTCCTAGTTACTTTCCACTTTTTAACGAAGTCAATACTAGTCAATTATTAATTTTTAAACAATTTAGTAAGGGATATAATGCTGTAAATAAAATGACATATATTAATTCAAGTTTAGCACTACTATATAAGTTTATTTTAGGAATTGTAAACTAAAATTAAGTCTACTCTACCATTCCATGGTTTTAACCTCGCATCTCTATGCCGCCTTAGGGTAGGTCAAAGAGATGATGGTTAAATCGAGACAATCTCATCAATGAATAACTTGTGAGAATCGAACATCCCACGAGAATCGAACATCCCTTTATTCATTGACTACCTTCCTTTTTTAGCCTAGATATTATCAAGAATATCCTTTATGAGTGTGACCTACTATATCGGATCTCTTAGGCACGCCCCGAGTGTGCCGTCTTAGGATAGGTCAGTGACCCGACGAGTACCCGGAAATCCTATCCTTTCGGAGACCAAGCCATGAATGTTGATAGAGGTGAACACCATCCTTAGGGGACGAAATCAAAGCGCCGCGAGGCGTCACCCTTCTCTCACTTACTTGTATCTATAGTAGAGGCCGTGGGGTTGGCCGTCGCCGCCTCCCCGCTCCCACTCAATATTTTGGAAGTGGTGGTGGGTTAACTAACCACGTCTTTTTGATGTTAACATAAAAGCACATCAAATCAAGGATTCCGAATGGTGTCGGTAACGTAGGCAAGCCTACCCGTCCTATTCGTTGGAACATATGTGACGGTCGGACGAAGTCGGGTCAAGAGAGCCCCATCGAGATAAGAAGGAATCACCCCACCGCTCGCCGGTGTAGCTTAGTCTTGCCGGACCCCCGTGCATACATCACACTAGGAGGGTTAAGTCGGTCGAGCCTAGCTCGCTGACCACCCAACCTATAGGCGAACCGTTTTTATCCATGATTTATTGTTCTTTTACCATCATTGAATCTCGTAGACACTACGAATCAAAAACGTGATCTCGTTTGGGCTTTTACGGCGGTTCACCGAGAACACACACCGAAAGGCTTAATGATTTCATAACCCGTCCTCGGATCTTTAATTAGTTACTAAATTAATTAATTACCACGTATTAATTAAATTTCAACTAATTACGCGAGTTTGTATACATGCCTATTTTAATTACCAAAATTAAAATTCTACATGTATGCATGGAGTGGATTTATGCTATGATGCATGTCATGGCAATTCCGTTTTTATATCTATTTTATGATCAAACACATAAAAAATAAATTGCGAAAAATTTAAACACCGAGATGGATCATTGGTACCCCCGACTAATCTATTTTCTAAGGAAAACGTAAATAAATTCTAAGTCTTCAAATCTTGAACTTGAAACTTCCGGATCTTCAAAGTTTCGATCTTTACACGAACCACGAACGACGAGGAGAGGAGGGCGTAATATACCAATATATTTAAATTATATCTATATTAGATTGTTTTATAAAAAAAACTTTTTTTTTCATAACAGCCTGATCGGCTAAAACTGGGTGTCCAATCTTACCGGCAGTGTACCGGGTCAAATTGTAGTGTAGTCTGGTGAATCAAGTGTCGAATCCTCAGGGAAAAGAAAATGTAACTTAAAATGTGGCTAAACACCAATTAGCTATTATTATCTTGATCTAAGTCGCAATTCTTTTTACTTAGAGCTATTCAAATGATAAATAAGTAAATATTTATATAGATACCAATATAATAGATAATTAAGAAGAACTAACCAAGACAATGTTATTGAATTATGCTCTCTTTTAGTTTAATGGATGTGATCAAACTTCTTGTTTTAAAGTGTTATTGATTATGTGAAACGGTATACTCCTCGCCTAACAAATTCCCTCATACGAGTGCACGAATTCGTTCTATGCCTCCTCCTTGGTAAAACCGTAATTAAACCTAATGATTTGACATGATAATCTCTCGAGTATAAATATTCTCGTCCCCGGATAAGAAAGAGGTTTCCGTTTGTCGTACGGCCAATTTTACCTTCCGGTCTTTCTACCCTTTTCTCATACCCTAACGTCTCTGGTCAGTTCATGATTAGGTTATGGTTCTGTCCATACTGGTTAATTACGTCAATACAGACTATCAATTAGTTCAAGTAGAAAGAGATTCATCATATTCAATTTTTAATCATATTTTAACTTAGTCTTCATCCATTTCCCTAAAAGAGAAACATATTTCAATTACACGTCTTGGCTAGTTGTATAGTTAGCCTACATACATTATTACAGGTAGAGAAAATTGTATATAAAAAAAACCAAACATAATAACAGCAGAATATTACCGATTACAATTGTTGAAATGAGGCTTCGTCCTCTGAATGGCACAACAGTGATAAATTCAACAATCTTCAATAATTATTCTAACTATTACAACAATATACTACTACTTTTATGGCAGAATGCCTATTGAAATAATATTTACAGAGAGTAGATAAGAAAATATAATGACAGAGATATAAATATCAGTATCTATCTCTCCCTCTTTCACCTCATAAATGAGGTATTTATAGGTGTGACTTCGGGCCCGGCGTGCGCCGGAACCGGTCCGGCGTGCGCCGGATTAACCGATTTCGAATATCATGTGTCGACGCACACGGGTAACATGGGAGTAATTATCACATAATCCGGCGTGGACCGGTTTCTTCCGGTCCGCGCCGGGTTTGTCTCGCCACTTGATGATTTTTTATGATTTGATTCCGATTCTTCTACTTTGTATCACATATTACTCGTATAACAACAACAAAAACGACAAAAACACAGGTAAATCTGACAACAAAAGTTATAATTTGTATTATGTCGTCTTTTTGTATTTATTAGATTTTTATATGTTATTTTACTATCTTTTAATATTTTTAGATAAAATTAATCAATAATATATATAAAATGTGATAATATTTTGTTATAAATTTAACATATATCAACTATTCCCCACTTAGCTTTTGATCGTCCTCGAGCAAAATAAGCGATGATAATAAATAAAAATTCGTAATGAAAATAATATAATTTATTTAGACTAAATTTCCAATTTAGTAACGTATACTGTTAATATTATAATTATATCAGTTTTATCTATCTAAGATTATTTAAGAAGATAAAAAGTGTGTATAACTCAACAAATTAGTTATAAAATATTATCTAAAATGAAATTCTTCATGAATTACTTAATAAAAATATTTAGAATAACTTTAAAATCGCCACTATATGAATTATCGGAATCAAGGACTAAGTCAAGTAGTTGGCAAAATGGCTTATAACGTTCAGGTTCAGGGTGTTTGGCTAATCGAAGGGATATGAAAGGAAAATCGAAAGAGATAGAAGCAAGTCGTACGTACTTACACCTTCAACTTTTGATCAAAAATATCTTGATTAGTAACATTCTGACACTGACTATATTTTTTTTTTTTTTTTTTATTTTTAAATTCATACTAATATATCCGAACTCATTGCCAGAATCAGCTATCTTTCAAGCGTCATGAGGTGAGGACAAATATATTAGTACCTAACTATTCCAACAATTGGTACAAGATTGCCTTCCAAATAATATTTATTCCAATCTCAGCATATACTATTTTTGAATTTCGATGTCGTCACCGCTATCCATAAACACATACTAAACTTGCGGGATTTCAAGGAAATATAGACCATTTTAAGTTAAGGGTCGGTTTTTCTTAGTTAATCATAATGGCTAATTTCGAGTGAGGTCTTGATCACTCTTCAAGGCTGAGGTGGGGACAAAAATTGGAAATTATGTTCGGGTAGGCTATTTGGCTCTAGTTAGTCAAAGTGATGCCAAAACTCTCGTCATTCCTAGTCCGATTCCAATTTCATATTTGTCTTGAAAATGAAAATTATTCTAAAATTTTATTATAAGTGATTCTTTGTCCAATTCCATAAAAAAATATTTCATACTAATTATCTAGATATACATACTTAATTTCTTATTAAGATCTAAAATAGATATAAATAATATAGAAATAATATATCAAGCTTACTTTACCAAAAAAAATTTCTATCAAACTATATCATTTTTATTATAATAATTATATATTATTTCATTTATTTCCTTGAGGATAATTAAACCAAGTGTATAAGTATTTGATATATTAATTTCATTTTATTTACTAACCTAACTTCATTCCCCACTTACGAACCGTCATCGTCCCGATGATAAGTGAGTGAAAAATGGGTAGAAAATAAATGGAATTATTTTAACTAAGGTGATACGAGTTTTTCTTCTGAATTATTCGTTTAGAAAAGAAAAAACATAACATTTTTTTTAAAGGAAATATTAATATTACACAAAAATATAAAGACATAATTAAACAAACTTACGGAATAAAAACAACTGTAAATAACTTAAAAACCGAAAACATCTTATTCCAACTACTAAACCAACCACTTAAATTCCTCTCTTCATACACAGATGAAACTACTCCTCTAATCTTCTGCTGTAGATGAACCACTTGGTACATCCACTGGAAGCAGACCTAGAAGAGGTTGACGAGAAGGAAAGATCTCATCCGAAGCAGTCTCCGGAACTCCAGCAAAACGGATACAGATTTTAGAGATCAAAGATGCAAACGGCATCGGTTGACGAAAATTTCGTCTACCAAGAGCAAAGTTGATGGCCGTCTTGTGGATCAGACTCCCCAGTCAATAATAGCTCCAATCGTAATAGCATACAGTAGCAACATCTCATCATCAGAAACCTCGGAAAAGTCCAAAGTTGGAAAAACTCGTGAATTTATAAAGTGTTTCCAGTGTTCGAAGATGAGGAAGCGAGTCAAGTGGAGACAACATGATCACGGTTGTAATTTGGAAAGAGAATTTGGAAAGCTTCGGCACATTTATCAATAACACCATGAACTGTGTCCAAATTCCACTTGCGATTCATAATGACTATTTGGGGTAGTTTGGACAGAGGTATTTGAAAAGCTTGATTGATGATAAAAGGAGTGAATGGTACAATACAACCACGGACACGCACAAAACGTGTAGATGCGACAGAAACAGTGTCTGACAGTGCTGCATAAAATTCTCGAACTAGAGTGACATTGACCTTGCCTCTTGGTGTACGGACAAAACGATCCCATCCACCTCCTTCAATACGGAGAAATCCCCACTGGTTCATTTTTCGAAAGTTGAGACCCTTCTCAAGCAAAATAGGAGATTGACTGAAATTGGCTAGATAACGGTCTTGAGCTGTTTGGTGTGGATAATCATTAGGATTGAAAAATAAAGGTTGAATATCCGGGATTTCATCATTTGGGTACAACTGGGGAGAGTAACTGTTAACTGAAGGAGAAGAATGATTAGACATTTTGTACCGTTAATCAGTAGGTGAAAGAGAGGAAGGTGTATCCTTCTAAGATAGCAAAGGGTGCTATTTATAGGTAAAAATTCGAGTAGAAGAGGAAAAGAGTGTTTCAGTGACATAAATAGATTTTCCGGCGTGGACCGGTTTCTTCCGGCCTACGCCGGATTCTATTAATTTCTGGCGGTATAAATACCCTAGTCTCTAGCTGTCAGGTCGGTGATAACCCGGTGTAAACCGGAAGTAACCCGGCGTACGCCGGTTTGCACTATTCATGGACAGAGACGAAAATGGTGCCCCAAAATTTTTTTTTTTTTAAAACACCTTACTAAAACAACCAAATTTTATAAAATTATTACAAACTCGGGAAATTATTTAAAAGTGCACTAACCCCTGAGTGCATCAACCAAACGTCAACGTTAAAATTTCTAGTTCCAAAACAACATAATAAAAGGAAATAGTCATCAAAGTACAAATGTTTTTCAGATGATAATATTTTAACCAGTTTATTCGAAGTCTTCATAATTCACATCGTGCGGCGGCTGTGTCATGGATTGAGTCGAAACTGCTCCAAAGTCGGAAGTTGAAGTTGTGGTATAGAATGGATCTTGTGAACGCATGGTGGACATAGTAACCGAACTCTCGAAACCAAGCGATCCAAAACCGGTAGTGACAGCTGAAACCGAAGCGTAATCTCCAAATCCTGAAGTAGCAGCTGTGACACCTGGAAACATACCACCTGACATACTAAACTGACCCGAAGTAGCCTGAGTGTAAGATTGAGAGGTAGGAGGCGAAGGAATCGGTCGAACCCAAGGTTGGTAAGGTATAGGGATCTGCCTGGCACTGAGGCAGATCATCAGACATCTGCTCATAAGCAAGGTCTAGACCTCTCATGAAAGCTCGCTGACCTCTAACTCCCACTCTAATATCATTGGCCCACTGCCTGACTCGGTCGAATCCTAACAGCATATTAGTCTGACTTCTTTCAATTGCACTAAGAATGGCGTCAGACTGGTGATAACTCTGACTCTGCACAGGCTGAAGAGGATCCAAATAGGGGTGGGATTCTAGTACGAGGGATTTGCTGACGCTGCTGTCGGTTAGGATTATTATAATCAAGTTTACCAGCAGGTTGCGGGGCAAGTCTAGGGCCTATGATTGGGGTATCGGCAGAAACAATTTTGTCAGCAGGTAAGGCTGGGACTCTCGCCATCAGACACAATGCAGAGATTAGATTTTGAAATGGCATGTTTCCTTGCGGAATACGAGCATGAGCAAAATCCCAAACCTTATTGAAAATCAATTTTCCTAGATTGACCGGAACATCCTTAACTATTGCCCAAGCAGTAATGACATCATCTCTACCAAAAGCACTGACATGAGTAGATGGACTGACATTATAGCCTAGAAACATCTTAATAGCTCTGACATCCTTAATACAACCCCCGTATGCAAACCTATTATCAATCCAAGTTGCAGATGGGTCGAAGGCTTGTTGAGCTTCATAAGCCTTAGCTTGCAAAACACTAGGCTGGGTTAAACCCCAAACAGAATAATAATCTTCCTCATCAGGAACCTCAGGAATGGAAAAAAATGCATTAATGACTGACTGAGTAAAAGGGACGGTAGCATTTCTAAGAGAAACAGAGGTCAAAGGGCCTTCATCTACAGGGTCATAGGCAGAAATGACAGAATAAAATTCAGCAACCATCGTGGCATTGACAGGGTCAACACGCTCATGGGCAATCTCCATCCACCCTCTACTCTCAAAAATTTCCTTCAGTTCAGGTCCTAAGGAAGTAAACTCAATACCACGCTCTAACAATACTGAACACTTTGAAAAATATCTATCATAAGCTGATACAACAGCAGGACTGGCAGTTTTTTTAAAGGATATAGCCTCTTCTTCTGCTGTGAGAGGTCTAGGTTCATGCACAGGTATTACAGGTGGTATATCAGATTTTCTTTTCTTATAACCCTTTTTACGAGAGGAAGACTCAGCCATCTACGATTGTGGTATCGACAACAACACCAAATAACAAAAAGTAATATTAAAACACAATGAAAACATCAACAAAAAATGATAAAATTGATACTTAAAATTATAAATTTGATAAATAATTATTTTAAATGGTTACCTGAAAATGTGAGGGATGTAGAAAAACGTGGGTGGCCGGAAAATATGTCACTTCGCCGGAATTGTGTGCTTAAGCCGAAAATCACCAACTTTGAGTGTAATGTATTAATTTGTTGTGTTTGTGGTAGGAGAGGTATTGGAATTAATAAAACTAGAGAAGAAAAGAGGTGGGTTATGGTGTAAAGAGGTGGGGAAGAAAGGGGTGGGGGCGGCGCTGTAAAAGAAATTGGGGAGAAGAGGAAGAAGAAAAGAGAGAACCCGTAGGTTAAGTTCATTTAATTCCGGCGTGGACCGGTCTAGTCCGGTCTACGCCGGGTTTTTAAAATCCGTTTTTTTTTTTTTTTTTTTTTATAAATATTTTTATAAAATCACAAAATCATTTAATGATAAAATAAACTATTACAATATTTTTGGTATGATAATTCTAATTATATCATATAAACTATATATGATATAAAATAAGTTTATCATAACATTTTTATGAAATCTTTGAAAATAAAATTCAATCTAATTTTACTCCTATCATCCTTAAATCTTCGAGATTTCTATAATAGCGGTCCATCAACCTAATTCCTAGGAATGATGCGTTTGAATTCTCTCTTTGTTTCGGGATTTTCGGATAACCACCTAGTCGTTCCCATCTTAATTACATTCAAACATTCATCCTGGGATTTGGTTGTGCTTTCCCCACATTTTCCACTGTGCTCACTCTTTCCACAGATTCTACATCTCTTTAAAAATCTTGCCCTTCTCTTTATAGCACTTCTTGATTTTCCATTACAAAGATCTCTTTCTTTGATTTTACTTATCAGTTCTTTATTCAATTTAAAAACTAGGGTTTCTATTTTAAAGGCAACATCTTTATCTAAACCTAATTTTAAAAGTAAAATAAAAACTTCTATTCTATTTATAAAAGGCATTCCAGTTCTTTAATGTCTATCCGGTAAAAGACGAAACTAATTAAATTGCATAATAAAAAATAAATAAATAAGAAAGAGTGTACCTGGGATCAGCTTAGTTTGTGGCTGATAGCAAAACGTTTCTTTTTAATCATGGAGGATCGCTAAGGTACATAACTTCTCTTGTTAGAGGTATTCCTTCTTCCTTTACGAATAACTTCACTCGTGGCCATTGGCTATAAAAGTTGTGAATCCATCGCTTAATTCTATAGCTCCCGACTTATAGATTTTTGTTACCTCATATGGACCCGTCCATCTTGATTTAAGCTTACCCGGAAACCACTTCAAACGTGAATTATATAAGAGTACTCGATCACCTACATGAAACTCACGAAGATAGATCCTCTTATCATGGAAAGATTTCGTGCGTTCCTTGTAGATTCGAGCATTTTCGTAAGCGTCGAGACGAAACTCATCCAAGCTTACGTTAACGAAGTAATCTATAATCACCAAGCGACCTTTTGGATCAAAATTTAGAAATTTAATAGCCCAAAAGGCTCGATGTTCTAATTCAACAGGGGAGATGACAAGATTTACCAAAAACTAATTTATAGGGAGAACAACCAATTGGCGTTTTGAAGGTCGTTCTATATGCCCATAATGCATCATCTAGTCTTTCTCGCCCGCTTTTACGATTTGACTCTATAGTTTTTTCCACGATTCTTTTTATTTCTCTATTAGATATTTCTACTCCGTCCACTAGTTTGTGGATGATATGGTGTGCCAAGTTTATGTTTTACACCATACTTCTCAATTAATTTTGTAAATGGACGGTTACGTGAAATGTGATCCTTGGTCACTAATGATAGCCCTGGAGTGCCAAATCTAGTGAATATATTCTTTTTAAGGAATTTTAACACTACTCTAGAATCATTAGTGGGAAGAGCTTCAGCTTCTACCCATTTGGATACATAATCGACCATCACTAAAATGAATTTCTTACCAAAAGATGGAGGAAAGGGGCCCATAAAATCAATACCCCAGACATCAAATAACTCACACTCCAAAATAGGTTGGAGCGGCATCTCGTGCTTCTTGGAAATATTTCCCCATTTCTGGCATGATTCACAAACCCTTGCATAGTGGTGTGCATCTTTATATAGAGTAGGCCAAGAAAATCCACTTTGCAAGACTTTGTAGGCGGTTTTCCATCCTCCATGGTGGCCTCCACCTCACGATCATGGCAAAAGGATAGTATACTTAAAATCTCATCATTGGGTACACATTTTCTAATTATACCATCCGAACATTTTCGAAAAAGATCCGGTTTTTCCCAATAGTAGAATTTTAGATCATAAAAGAACTTCTTTTTCGTTGCCATGTCCAATGAGATGGAATATATTCACGAGGTAAAGTAGTTAACAATATTACCGAACCATGGCGAGCTTTCTTTGGATAAATTACCGGCTTTAACCGCTTGCATTCTTGGAGGAGCATCGACCATGAGGAGTTGTTCATCCGGAAATGAATCTTTGATCTCTTGTCTTCCTCCTTTTCTTTCTTCAAATTCCATACGACTCAAATGGTCCGCCACTACATTCTCACTACCCTTTTTATCTTTAATTTCAATGTCAAATTCTTGAAGTAACAGAATCCATCTAAGAAGACGAGGCTTCGCATCTTTCTTCTTTAGTAAGTATTTTAATGCTGAATGATCAGTATAAACAATTACTTTAGAACCAATGAGATATGATCGAAATTTGTCTAAAGCAAATATCACAGCGAGCAGTTCCTTTTCTGTGGTGGCGTAGTTAAGTTGGGCTGTGTTCAAAGTATGGGATGCAATACTAAGTGGTAAGAGAGTTCAAGGTCTGATTAACTCTCTACTTCTTAGGGAATTACCCATAGACCACTCAATCTTTGCTCTGAAAGATAAACTTTCCTATTCATTTTACTCTTTTCCATGTAGATCCAATTACTCCCACTGGGCCTGAGACGCTCAGGTGGTTCTACAAGAGTATGAACGTAACCGGAGTACCGAACTCCATTCACAGGGTTATGGCTATTAAACCAACCTCTATTATCAGAATACTATACTGCTCACAAAAGAGCCATAGTCATCAATCGATCCTCAGACTACAAAGTCCGCAGAAACCGTAATGGGTAATGGATAAACCATACTCCCAATTCTTACTGGGTGGATCGAAATTCTGATCTAGTTTAGTAGTATTTAGTGTTATCACCAACAACCGATGTTGCATGTGGTCTGATTTTAATCAGTTAGTAACTACCTTGAGTAAACGTACTTCAAGGTTCAAGGTTTTGCTGTTCATGGACTCTATCAGAAAGGATGCAACAGTATAATCGTCCCTTCCCGATTTCAAGAATCCTATATCTAACCTTTATACACAATAGGTTAAAAGATATATCACGAATGGTCATTGACCGAACGTATGCGCGAAATTCCCAGTCTTACTTTCAAGCACCGTGTGCTAAATGCTTATATTTATGGAAGTGGGGTGAACCGAATCCACACCTTATCCGTAAATTCTAAAGCATGTTCTAGGTAGACTTCTAGGTCTTACATTTCAATGTAGACCGTTATTTCGCTTCCAGTATCTTTATTGAGTTAAGCAGTGTATTGTAGCACATATAAAACTATATAAGGAAATTTAACAGTTTCTCACTTAGTGAGAACATGTCACAATGAGGCAGACTGAGCATCAGTCTCGTGGACTATGAATGGCCTATTCCAAGTATAGAATACTCTATCTCTGTTGAATATAGAGAGACCTCAAAATATTTTGGATAAACTTTCCGGAGTGTTTGAATAGTTATCAGACAAGAAGTCACTACTCGGAAGCTCCTACTAGCTTGTATCTTTCATCAGACCCCGAAGGTCGTCATGAACAAGCTATGTTATTTCTTTATAACCATTATCCTTTCCCGATTGAAAGAAAACTTAGTCATTGAACCTTTGAGACAATATGACCAGACTGGGAGAAAGGAATCACCCCGAGCCGCCTCTTCGGGTCTTGTCTTTTAGGGACTATGCACTAACTATGGAATATGAAGAAGCGTTTATCTAAATATAGAAACCAATTGCTTTTAATAGTTCTTAAGATGTGTTTTATATACATATTTCAAGCTTGTAAGTGGTTTTGACTTTATCAAACAAAAGTCCGAGTCTTGGATTTGTACTACAAATGGTATATTCACTTTCTATACGACAAACAAATTATCGAATATAAGGTAAATCCATTCGTTCCAACGAATCTTAAACAGAAAATAATTTTTCCGCGATATCCAAGGATTGAATCCGAGATTCATTTCCTTATATCACTCCCACTATTCTAGCTAAAATTAACTGCCCGTTGTTTACTCTTTTAATCGTTAAATGCACTGCTACCTTGTTCTTCCAAAGAACTTAGCTCGAGAAAATCGCCAAGGATTAATAGGTTGGTGATGCAAAATCACTGTCCTTATCCTATGATTTTCAGTTAATTAATTTTCGGTTCAGCCTTAAAGTTTTCTCAGTTTAGATGACTAACACTTTTAGACATATTCTCCCATTCTTGACTTTCCATGAATGGAAACAGTCTTCAACCAGCGGCTTGTTTAAGTAGACACTACTTTTGAACCGTGGGATGTCTATTTCGAGTGTTACTGGTCGGGACTTCTCGGATTTTTTAATATACCAGAAAAAACAACAAATCATAACATTAAAGCTCCCACTAGTTTATCGGATTCAAATACCGTCTAACGAGCAATGCTTTATTTTTATGATTTTCCGATTTTTTCGATTAGAAAATCTTTCGTACATAGTTCCAATGTTTCCAGAAAAACAACAAATCATTGAACTCCCACTAGTTCATCGATTCCAAATATTGTCCAACTAGCCACATTTCATGACTTTCCGGTTTTTCAATTAGAACGGTTACGTGTGTAGTCAGTTACACTTTTCTAATGTTCAAGAAAAACAACAAGTCATAAAGCTCCCACTAGTTCATCGATTCCAAATATCGTCCAACTAGCGACACTTCATGATTTTCCGATTTTTCAATTAGAAAATTACTCGTGTAATCACTACACCCTCAAATTCACTAGAAGAATTTCAAAGTCCGAAATCACCTTTGATCAAAGTAAATTTGTCTTCCGTTTGACACGAATGACACTAGTGACATACCTATATGTCACTCTGGTTTTTAAAAGGCTTAAGAGAAAATATCTCTTTCGAAAATTAATTGCATTATCGATTAACTAGTTCAATGTCCTAGTTACTTTCCACTTTTTAACGAAGTCAATACTAGTCAATTATTAATTTTTAAACAATTTAGTAAGGGATATAATGCTGTAAATAAAATGACATATATTAATTCAAGTTTAGACTACTATATAAGTTTATTTTAGGAATTGTAAACTAAAATTAAGTCTACTCTACCATTCCATGGTTTTAACCTCGCATCTCTATGCCGCCTTAGGGTAGGTCAAAGAGATGATGGTTAAATCGAGACAATCTCATCAATGAATAACTTGTGAGAATCGAACATCCCACGAGAATCGAACATCCCTTTATTCATTGACTACCTTCCTTTTTTAGCCTAGATATTATCAAGAATATCCTTTATGAGTGTGACCTACTATATCGGATCTCTTAGGTACGCCCCGAGTGTGCCGTCTTAGGATAGGTCAGTGACCCGACGAGTACCCGGAAATCCTATCCTTTCGGAGACCAAGCCATGAATGTTGATAGAGGTGAACACCATCCTTGGGGACGAAATCAAAGCGCCGCGAGGCGTCACCCTTCTCTCACTTACTTGTATCTATAGTAGAGGCCGTGGGGTTGGTCGTCGCCTCCCCCGCTCCCACTCAATATTTTGGAAGTGGTGGTGGGTTAACTAACCACGTCTTTTTGATGTTAACATAAAAGCACATCAAATCAAGGATTCCGAATGGTGTCGGTAACGTAGGCAAGCCTACCCGTCCTATTCGTTGGAACATATGTGACAGTCGGACGAAGTCGGGTCAAGAGAGCCCCATTGAGATAAGAAGGAATCACCCCACCGCTCGCCGGTGTAGCTTAGTCTTGCCGGACCCCCGTGCATACATCACACTAGGAGGGTTAAGTCGGTCGAGCCTAGCTCAGTTGACCACCCAACCTATAGGCGAACCGTTTTTATCCATGATTTATTGTTCTTTTACCATCATTGAATCTCGTAGACACTACGAATCAAAAACGTGATCTCGTTTGGGCTTTTACGGCGGTTCACCGAGAACACACACCGAAAGGCTTAATGATTTCATAACCCGTCCTCGGATCTTTAATTAGTTACTAAATTAATTAATTACCACGTATTAATTAAATTTCAACTAATTACGCGAGTTTGTATACATGCCTATTTTAATTACCAAAATTAAAATTCTACATGTATGCATGGAGTGGATTTATGATATGATGCATGTCATGGCAATTCCGTTTTTATATCTATTTTATGATCAAACACATAAAAAATAAATTGCGAAAAATTTAAACACCGAGATGGATCATTGGTACCCCCGACTAATCTATTTTCTAAGGAAAACGTAAATAAATTCTAAGTCTTCAAATCTTGAACTTGAAACTTCCGGATCTTCAAAGTTTCGATCTTTACACGAACCACGAACGACGAGGAGAGGAGGCCGTAATATACCAATATATTTAAATTATATCTATATTAGATTGTTTTATAAAAAAAAAACTTTTTTTTTCATAACAGCCTGATCGGCTAAAACTGGGTGTCCAATCTTACCGGCAGTGTACCGGGTCAAATTGTAGTGTAGTCTGGTGAATCAAGTGTCGAATCCTCAGGGAAAAGAAAATGTAACTTAAAATGTGGCTAAACACCAATTAGCTATTATTATCTTGATCTAAGTCACAATTCTTTTTACTTAGAGCTATTCAAATGATAAATAAGTAAATATTTATATAGATACCAATATAATAGATAATTAAGAAGAACTAACCAAGACAATGTTATTGAATTATGCTCTCTTTTAGTTTAATGGATGTGATCAAACTTCTTGTTTTAAAGTGTTATTGATTATGTGAAACGGTATACTCCTCGCCTAACAAATTCCCTCATACGAGTGCACGAATTCGTTCTATGCCTCCTCCTTGGTAAAACCGTAATTAAACCTAATGATTTGACATGATAATCTTTCGAGTATAAATATTCTGTCCCCGGATAAGAAAGAGGGTTCCGTTTGTCGACGGCCAATTTTACCTTCCGGTCTTTCTACCATTTTCTCATACCCTAACGTCTCCGGTCGGTTCCATGATTAGGTTATGGTTCTCCGTCCATACTTGGTTAATTACGTCAATACGTACTATCAATTAGTTCAAGTAGAAAGAGATTCATCATATTCAATTTTTAATCATATTTTAACTTAGTCATCATCCATTTCCCTAAAAGAGAAACATATTTCAATTACACCTCTTGGCTAGTTGTATAGTTAGCCTACATACATTATTACTAGTAGAGAAAATTGTATATAAAAAAACCAAACATAATAACAGCAGAATATTACCGATTACAATTGTTGAAATGAGGCTTCGTCCTCTGAATGGCACAACAGTGATAAATTCAACAATCTTCAATAATTATTCTAACTATTACAACAATACTACTACTACTTTTATGGCAGAATGCCTATTGAAATAATATTTACAGAGAGTAGATAAGAAAATATAATGACAGAGATATAAATATCAGTATCTATCTCCTCTTTCACCTCATAAATGAGGTATTTATAGGCTGTGACTTCAGGCCCGGCGTGCGCCGAAACTGGTCCGGCGTGCGCCGGATTAACCGATTTCGAATATCATGTGTCAGACGCACATGGGTAACATGGGAGTAATTATCACATAATCCGGCGTGGACCGGTTTCTTCCGGTCCGCGCCGGGTTTGTCCGCCACTTGATGATTTTTTATGATTTGATTCCGATTCTTCTACTTTGTATCACATATTACTCGTATAACAACAACAAAAACGACAAAAACACAAAAAATCCGACAACAAAAGTTATAATTTGTATTATGTCGTCTTTTTGTATTTATTAGATTTTTATATGTTATTTTACTATCTTTTAATATTTTTAGATAAAATTAATCAATAATATATATAAAATGTGATAATATTTTGTTATAAATTTAACATATATCACGAATTCGGTCGTTCCAATAAAATTTTTTTTATAGGGGAATATTAGGTTTTAGTCCTATTAACAACCATGCCATGCCACATCAGCAAATCAGCAGCAACACGCAAATCATTCAAAGTAAATCAATTGGATCTTTAATGTGATCAAGGAGAGATAAGGAGATTGGAGAGATAATGAGTGATTTGATCACATGGGATATTGGTGGTTAAGAGTCCAATAGCTATTTATTCTTTTATGTAATGATAAAAAGGTTTATTATGTCTCATTATCAAAAAATGCGCTGAAGGGCAATTTAGGAAAGGTCAAGGTTCTACTCTAGGGTTTAGGTTGTATTTAAAGGCAAGCATTGTATTGATCAAAAACAAGGAAAAATAAGTCAGAAAATTTTTCATACACAGTTCTCTTCTATTTTCTTCATGGTATCGAGCCAACTGGTGTCTGATCACCACATTACACATTCTTGTTAATCATGTCTACCATATCAATACATGTAAACAGCATTATCTCGCTCAAGCTAACCTCCAAAAATTACCCCTTATGGAGGGAACAAGCGATTGCTTTTGCAGATAGTCAGGATGTTCTTGGACATCTAACTGGAGAGGATTCGGCTCCAAGCAAAACCGTGCCTGCAACAGACACCACTGCTCCACCGGTAACCAACCCCGACTACACGACATGGAAGAAAGCCGATCGTCTACTCATAGCTCAGCTGATCGGCTCTCTTTCTGAAGAATCGCTGAGTCTCGTAATTGGTCTGGATACAGCCAAAGCTGTCTGGGATGCTCTCAAGAGAGCCTATGCACAAGATTCTCAAGAACAGGAATTTAATCTAAAGCAAAGAAATTACCCACATGAGAAAGGATGACTCAAAATCGCTGCGTATCACATTCACTATTTTAAAAGTCTCTCGTGATGTACCGGCCGCAATTGGTAAGCCTTTACCTGACAATGAGAAAGTTTATTTTTTGTTAACAAGTCTAGGTCCTCAATACTACCTTCACGACAACTATGCTGATGCACAAACCAAGCTATGAGGAACTCGTTGGTCACCTACAAAATCTCGATCAAAGGCGTTCATGGTTTGCAGCTAAGGACCCTGATAATTCTCATCTTGCTTTTTATGGACAAAAACCTGCTCAAAGGAACGATTCTCAGCCCAGGTTCAATTCTTCAGGAAGAGGTTTTCAGGCACAACAATCCAGGGGGTCGGCGTCTTCATCTGATCAATCCAAGAAGGTGTTTAAGCGTATGAGCCGTGCTGAACGTGATCAATACAGGGATCAGACGTGTGAGTTCTATGGCGTCCAAGGACACATCAGCAAGATTTGTTGGTGGAATAATAAGGCAAAGGATGAAGTTCTTCCCCAAGCTCTGACAGCACTCACCTTGGATAACACCATCGCTGATACAGAATGGCTGATGGACACCGGTGCCACAAATCACATGACAGGTAACACACGCCTTCTTCATAATCTTCGTAATTATACCACAAACTGCACACGTGTTTATTGGTAATGGCACAACACTTCCTATAACAGTCATTGGTGACATTCATATACCGTATAATAATGAATTAGTTGTTATTTCTGATGTTCTGTTAGTTCCCCAAATGACCAAAAATCTCATATCTATTCGGCAACTTACTTATCAATTTAATGCTCATTGTTTATTCACTAATATTGGTTTTATTCTTAAGGACAACAAAACCAACAAGATTTTGCGACAGAGAATGTAGAAGGGATTTATATACCCTTCCCGTTGTTCATCATGCACTTGCGGCACACAACTCAAAATCTGCCACCTCTGAAGTTTGGTACCAAAGATTAGGACATATTCAGTTTCCCACTATTACTGCTTTAAAAAATAATGGTCTTATTGAATTTTTAGGCACAAATAAACAGGAGCACTTATGCGAAAGTTGCCAGTTAGGCAAACTTTCGAAGCTTCCTTTTTCTCATTCTGAACATGTTTCTACTGCTATTTTTGATTTGATACATTGTGACCTCTGGGGTCCAGCTCCTGTTGAATCCATTGGCAGGTTTAATTATTATGTCAGCTTTGTTGATGATTTTTCTAAGTACATATGGTTTGTTCCGTTAAAAAATAAATCTGATGTATATAATGTTTTTCTTTATTTTGAAAAATATGCAAAAAATCAGTTCAATAAAACCATTAAGCAGTTTCATACGGATGGAGGGGGAGAATTTGTCAACACTCCCCTCACAGAACATTTGTTAAACCAAGGCATCACACACTTAATCACCTGTCCCCACACACCACAACAGAATGGCACAGTTGAGAGAAGGCACAGAACTATCAGAGAACTTGGCCTTACCCTGCTCTTTCATAGTAGAACCCCGTTGTTTTTATGGGTAGAAGCTTTTTCCACAACCGTGTATGTCATTAATCGGGTACCTTCTCTCACAAACAAAACCGAGTCTCCTTACTATCTCCTCCATAACAAGCACCCAGACTATACCAACCTCCGTATTTTTGGCTCTAAGTGCTATCCTTACCTCTGGGATACTAAGAAACATAAGTTTGATCCAAAAACCCTCCCTTGTGTTTTTGTAGGTTATAGCAACAATCACAAAGGTTACAAGTGTTTTCATCCCACCACCAGAAAATTCTTTCTATCCCGACATGTCGTTTTTGATGAGACCTTGATGCCTTACAAGACCATGAACTCGATAAATCGTCCCTATGTCCTAAATATCTTCGACTCCTGGCTGCCCCCTCGACATCACAGCCCATCATCGTCCCCTTTTCCCATTCATGCAAATGACTCTCCCCCACCACCACCCATCGTCGATGTGCTTGCTCGCCGCTTACTCCTCCTCTTCATCCACCCTCTCCTACTACCTCTATTACCGTCTCATCCGAGTATAATCATCGCCTCCCTCCCACATCCCCATCTCGGTCTCTCCCCGAGTCTCCATCTCGGTCTCTCCCCGAGTCTCCACCCTCATCAACCTTCATCCGCCTCCAACAGTCCCGATCTCGGTTTTCCCGATGATACCTCCCTTAACAGCCATGCCCATGACACGGGGTCGTCTCTTCCCGACGGTTCTCCGATGTCCCCCCATCGATTCCCGATGCCTCCCAGCCTCCCTCTCCTCCCATCACTCGGGCCCAACGAGGTATCTTTAAACCCAATCCTAAATATGCTCTATCCGCCTCTTATGCTGCGATCCCCACCGAACCCAAAACTGTGAAGAGTGCTCTGAAACATGAGGGTTGGAGGGCAGCCATGTTAGATGAACTACAAGCACTAAATGATAATAACACGTGGACTTTGGTCCCCAGAACTTCGAATATGCATGTCATCGGTTCCAAGTGGGTTTTCAAAGCTAAACTCAAAGCCGATGGGACTTTAGATCGGCTCAAAGCTCGGTTAGTCGCTAAAGGCTATGCCCAGGTTGATGGTCTAGATTATGTTGAAACTTATTCGCCGGTTGTTAAACCAAGCACAATCCGCATTGTCCTCTCACTTGCATTGTCTAGGAATTGGTCTGTTCGACAATTGGACGTCAAAAATGCTTTTCTACATGGCAATATTTCAGAAACATTGTATATGGATCAGCCCCCAGGTATGTCTGACCCTACTTTCCCTCAACATGTTTGCAAGCTTCGTAAAGCACTCTATGGGTTAAAGCAAGCTCCTCGTGCTTGGTTTGACCGGTTTAGTGCTTTTTTGCTTTCATTCGGTTTTACTTGTAGCCTCTCTGACCCTTCATTATTCTACTATCATGCTAATCAAAGTACTCTAGTACTTCTATTGTATGTGGATGATATGCTTGTCACAGGTTCCAATCCGCACTTGCTTAGCTCGTTCATCAAGGTGTTACATGCAGAGTTCGCCATGAAGGATCTAGGCACAATTCATCATTTTTTGGGCGTACGATTCAACAGTACGTCCAAAGTCATGCTTCTCCATCGGCCTCATTATGCCACGACTATTCTCCACCGAGCCGCCATGCAAGATTGCAAGCCCGCCAACACTCCAATGGCTACCAAACCCCTCGTTCCACTCACTTCCTCTCCCGCCGATGCGACATTTTACCGCAGCCTAATTGGTGCTCTCCAGTACTTGACATTTACTCGGCCGATATCGCCTATGCCGTCAATCATCTCTCTCGCTCATGCAAAGCCCCTCTCAATTTCATATGCAAAGCAAGTTCAACGTCTTCTCCGCTATGTGAAGTCCACCCCGCAACTTGGTGTCTCTCTTCAATTCACGTCTCAACTTCCTCTCTATGCTTTCTCGTATGCCGATCAAGGGCAAAGGTTGCCCGACCACTCGACGCTCGGTCACGGGTTATTGTACATTTCTTGGTCCCAATCTCATATCATGGTGCTCGAAGAAACAACCCACGGTTTCCGCATCCAAGACCGAAGCCGAATATCGAGCTATGGCCCATACCGCCGCCGAAATTACTTGGATTACCTCTCTCTGCAGAACCGCGCGTCTCTCTTCCGCACACTCCTACATTGCTCGTGATAATCTCGCGTGCCTTATACATGACCATAAACCCGCTTTTCCATGCCCGCAAAGAAACATATTGAACTTGATTATCATTACGTACGAGAACAAAGTAGCTAGAAGCTCTTGATCACCGTACATGTCCCCGCACAAGATCACCGGGCCGATATCTTCACTAAGTCTTTACCAAAATACTTGTTCGTCGGTCTCCGCAACAAACTCGGCTCGCTCCCCGGCCCCAAATTTCGTTTGAGGGGGAGTATTAACAACCATGCCATGCCACATCGAAAATCAAGAAGAACACGCAAATCATTCAAAGTAAATCAATTGGATCTTTAATGTGATCAAGGAGAGATAAGGAGATTGGAGAGATAAGGAGTGATTTGATCACACGGGATATTGGTGGTTAAGAGTCCAATAGCTATTTATTCTTTTATGTAATGATAAAAAGGTTTATTATGTCTCATTATCAAAAAATGCGCTCGAAGGGCAATTTAGGAAAGGTCAAGGTTCTACTCTGTGGTTTAGGTTGTATTTAAAGGCAAGCATTGTATTGATCAAAAACAAGGAAAAATAAGTCGAAAATTTTTCATACACAGCTTCTCTTCTATTTTCTTGACATGCTGTTGACTACGGAAGAGTTGAATCTGGATCTCATTAGATCTGTAAGTTAATTACCTCCTGAATTAAATATTTGTTTTATTCTTCAAAAGAATGTTCTTTATTTTAACCCATCCATCAATCAAAGTATCTGTATTGAATGTTCAAACCATCTGAATTTTATTTATCCTTAGTTATATTCATTAAAGCTTACTCCTTTACGTTAATTAAGCATATATAGATATTTATGTAATCTGTTGAGTAACAATTTCCTGAATTCCTTGTGAAGTTTTAATTGTTCACTTGTGTAAGATAATGTATCAGAAAAAAAAAACAAAGGAAATACTATTTAAGGAGCATTCAATTATTCCCATAATTTTCGTGCTACCTGAACGGAGCACTTGAGCAGCAAGAAATCCAATTCCATTTCTTGACGATCGAGAGAGCTGCAGCCTGCAGTATTCTTTTTAAAAGATGAAAGCAAAGAGCTTAAGAGACATTAGAATTTTAGATACTTAAACTTTTTTTTTCGGTTCTAAAAATTCCAATGATTTCTTTTAAAAGGATGCTTCTTAACATCCACATTCTCCTCCCTTTCTATTTTTTGGATGACTTTTTCTTACAATGACTATAGATTTTTAATGTTTATTTCCTATATTGTAAATGGTTCTGTGGAAATGGGAGTGTTGAAAGTTGTAGTATGACTTTAGGAGTAAAAAAAGTGGATAATAGGAGCAAAGTTAGAAATTGGCATTACTAGTCATTAATTTGCCCAGAAATTTTACTATATCTAGGTTTTGAACATTTTCATTTTGAGAACAGATTGTGAACAGCTAGCTTTATAGCTGCATTATATCTAATTCATGAAACTAAATTACATAGCTCCACCATTTTTTCTAAAGTCTCTGGGATAATTTCACTAGCTACGCCGACGGCTAAACCGTAAAAAATGGTGGCCAAGTTGAAGAACATGAAAGGTGGAAGTGAAATTCTATGTGAATTTTTTTGTTGTTGAAGCCAAGTCAACCTTTTTTTTGTTGTTGTGTTACTTTGTTGAGAATAAAAATAGACTAGTGTGTTACTTTGTTGGTGTGTTACTTTGTTGGTGTGTTACTTGGTTGGTGTGTTACTTTGTTGGTGTGTTATTTTGTTGAGAACAAAAATAGACTAGTGTGTTACTTTGTTGAGAACAAAAATAGGCTAGTGTGTTACTTTGTTGGTGTGTTACTTTGTTGAGAACAAAAATAGACTAGTGTGTTACTTTGTTGGTGTGTTACTTTGTTGAGAACAAAAATAGACTAGTGTGTTACTTTGTTGGTGTGTTACTTTGTTTGTGTGTTGCTTGGTTGGTGTGTTACTTTGTTGGTGTGTTACTTTGTTGAGAACAAAAATAGACTAGTGTGTTACTATGTTGGTGTGTTACTTTGTTGTTGTGTTACTTTGTTGGTGTGTTACTTTGTTGAGAACAAAAATAGACTAGTGTGCTACTTTGTTGGTGTGTTACTTTGTTGAGAACAAAAATAGACTAGTGTGTTACTTTGTTGGTTTGTTACTTGGTTGATTTGTTATTTGGTTGGTGTGTTACTTTGTTGATGTGTTACTTGGTTCGTGTGTTACTTGGTTGGTGTGTTACTTTGTTGAGAACAAAAATTTGTTGGTGTGTTACTGTTACTGTGTTACTTTGTCGGTGTGTTACTTTGTTGGTGTGTTACTTTGTTGAGAACAAAAATAGACTAGTGTGTCACTATGTTGGTGTGTTACTTTATTGTTGTGTTACTAGGTTGGTGTGTTACTTTGTTGGTGTGTTACTTTGTTGAAAACAAAAATAGACTAGTGTGTTACTTTGTTAGTGTGTTACTTTGTTGCTGTGTTACTTTGTTGAGAACAAATATAGACTAGTGTGTTACTTTGTTGGTGTGTTACTTTGTTTGTGTGTTGCTGTGTTTCTGTGTTGGTGTGTTACTTTGTTGAGAACAAAAATAGACTAATGTGTTACTTTGTTGAGAACAAAAATAGACTAGTATGTTACTTTGTTGGTGTGTTACTTTGTTACTTTGTTGGTGTGTTTTGTTGAGAACAAAAATAGACTAGTGTGTTACTTTGTTAGTGTGTTACTTTGTTTGTGTGTTACTTTCTTGATTCAAATGGTTATGTTTGTGTTTTTTTGTCTTTAGAAAATTGGAGGAGCCTTGATTCTCTGTTGATGAAGCCGAGCCGATGATATTTGATGCATTTTCTGCTCCATACATCTTTCATGGAGTTTGATGTGGTGCGGGTTTGAAGGATGAATGTCCATAGATGGTAAAACATACGCTTTTGTCTTCAAGAACTTGAAGAATGTTTTAGTTTCATTAATATGCTTTTTGATTACATCCAATAGTATTTGGTTTTTATTCTCTTGATTCCCCCGGAGTTGCATCTCCATAATGCTTTCATAGATTGTTTCATTAGGATATGAAGCATTTTTTTGAAACATTGTTGTATTATGCAATGTTAATGGTGATATTTTTGTTGTTAATAAAACGTGTCACTGTTGCTGTGTCACTGTGTCACTGTGTTACTGTGTCACTGTTACTGTGAAAGCTGCGATAAAATTCGGCTTTCAAATACTACGTCCAAAAGGTATCAAACGTGATCTCAAAATGAAGATAATACAGAAATATGAATTTCGGTGAAACAATTTTGGTGATCGGTGTTCTAAATCAAAAGTTACGGTCGTTTATAAGAAAAAACGCTCCGGTTAATATAAATATTTTTTCGTCTTTCAAAATATACGTCGGAAAGATATCGTGTTTGGGCTCAAATTGAAGAGCAAAAAAAAACATGAATTTTGGTGAAAATTTTTCGATGATCGGAGTTATAAATCAAAAGTTACGAGTGTTTGAAAAAAAAAGAAAAAAAAAAGAAGATGATATCAAACCTGGGAAGCGCAGAAGCAGGTGAAGTGAAAAATATGCGCGCGGGGGTTTTAGTAAAATGAGTATTTTTGTCCGTCTGAAATTTTTTTTATCCTTTTTGCAACTAAAAAAATGAGTGTGTTCTATTTATTTATTTTGTAAATGTTTTTGTTATTTTCCCTCAATCCCCCTTTTTTTTAATGTTGGGAAAACCAATTAGGTTATATAAAAAAAAAAGAAGCTGCCCCTTTATTAATTACTGCATGCAAAATTAGGTCAACTAAAACAAAATAATTGCCGCATGGAATAAAAAAGATTGCCGTGACCTTTTTTTTTTTTTTGCCGTGATCTAAAAAAAAAAAGGAAACAAATCAGCCCCTCTCCTTTTACCTTATGTTCCACCATCTTGATGATCTTGAACACCATGATCTTCAACATATCATCTTCGTCGTCTCGAACCTGGATCAAGAATAAAATTACAAAGAAGCCATCTTTACAATTTTCGAGTTGCATAAAATTAAATTACAACTCCTATGCTCAAGTGATACTAATCAAAAGAGCTACAAAATAGATCTACGGGTAAACAATACCAACCACAATCCATCTCTTCAACCAAGACATTCATAACATAAAAAAAATATTAAACATGCATCGGCCCCTATAAAAAAATTTGGGACAAAAAATCTACATGTTTACCACTCCTAGATCTAATATTTTATACGTATAAATGTAGATCATCAGGCGACTGATACCACTGTTAGTAATATCATCCGCAATAGAAGCGATTTAAGGATCTAGATCTATAAATTACACGTAATAAAATAACTAGATCTATTCTACAAGGGGGTTGTAGATCATACCTCTTGGATCTCAAAATCCACGTAGAAGAGCCGCAATAGAAATAACAAACGAAGATGTGAAGAGCACCACAATCTTCCGTACGTGTGATCCAAGCAACTCCCGGTGGAAGGAAATCCTCGTCTCGAATCCTTCCGATATGCTACCCGGAAAAACCTCCAAGATTTTCCCCTTATTCTCCCATTGGCCGAAAATATTACTTATTCCCTCTAAAAGATAGAAGTCGAATTTATGTGTAGTAAAAAGGCTTGGGAGAACTCTCTTTATATAGGAGAGTAATCCTTGTCCTCCAAGAATTTTATTTTACAAATAAATAAATCCAATAAATAAAAGATAATCCCATAATATTCTAGAACAAATCTAGAATAATATTTATCTTTATTTCTTACCATAAATATTTATTCAATAAATATTTTGTGCACATGTCTTAAAAACAATTTCTTGTTTCCTAAAAATATGCCCTTGGCCGAAATTATTATTGACCTAGTCAATATACAATTTTCGGCCACTACACCAATTTTGCCAAGATTATGAAAAATGTCTTTTTCACATATTTAATTATTTAGTCCAACTAATTTAATAGTCCACTAAACAATTAATTCACATATCGTTTTAATTTAATTCTAATAAGAACTAAATTAATATTATTAGGATTCGACGTCCGAGAATAGCTATGCTATATAGGAGGCACGTCGGGGACCATGGACTAATAATCGGCGGCTCGATAAATCAAATAAATAATTATCTTACGAACAAAATAATTATATTCGATAAATCAATCACAGAATATGCCACCATAATCCCGTGATCGCACTCCTCCGATTATGAGATTATATTTATCTCCTCACGAGAATGATAATAAGCGTCCATTGATATAATCATTACATATGGATTAATCCTCCATAGATCGTCCATTCTAAATCGGGAAGTTACCGTTAACCCTTTTTAGAACCTCTTATCCTTATTTACCATTAACCCCCTAGTGATCAATTAATTCATACAACTCACCGGTAGCTAATCGGTGTAATATGAACTCCATGGATCGATCGCCTTAGGATTAACAAATAAGGGAACTGTCTATCTACTTCCGAAATGGAAGGAATGGATTCCGTATCCGTGATAACACGTACTACTCACTCAATCCAAGACAATGTCAAGATGGGGTAATTCGGATCACGGACTCGGTGTAATCCTTAACCGTCAAGTCAAACATCATACCGATTCAAACGGTTGATCGTGATCACCTCGGATTAAGATATATCCATAAATATGATCATCGATTGATTCGATAAGACTTCTCGATTACGGAATTATATCGTGAACTCTAATCAAATCGGTCCAGCCCTATATGATATATCTATCATATATAAATGCTCCATTAGGTTCTTTTAACCGAAAGTCCGGATAAGACAATCACACCTATTGTGTTCTGGGCGCATTAATATTACGTTAAAGGAGAGACCCGATACTCTCGATTAACTTCACTACGGGCTAGTTGTATTTAAGTACATCTTCACTAACTCAATCCTCCCGTGTATATCCCATACACTGAATTAAGTGATTACATAAACGATATACTTTAGGGTTTTCTGTAGTGTAAATAATATTGTCACATAGGTGAATATGAGAATAATAAATATGAATAATAATATCATTTCATTTATTAAATAAAACAATTACAAAAATTGTCTTTCGGGCATCACACCTAACACAAGCTGGCCTCATCAAGCTGCTACCAGTTCAGTCCCAACACCAACTTGCAGATCTCCTTACCAAGGCTCTTGATGCTCCCACATTTCATTCATTAGTGTCTCGTCTTCAGATTTCTTCCGTTGGACAGCTTGCTAGCCCAGCTTGAGGGGGGTGTTAGTTATTGTTGTCATTAGAAAAAGGGCAGTTTTGTACAATCACATTGATGTAATTCTTTTTACCTTCATGTAAAAGGGTAGATTGGTACTTTCTATGTAATTGGCCGGAGACGAAACAAACAAAAGGTCAGGGCCTGTTGTCATTTGATTTGACTCATCAGAAATAAAAAGAAAAGAGAATGTTTTTGTCTCTCCCCTGTTCTTCCCATTTATAGATCTAGGGTTTATGAAAGTACCAATCTACCCTTTTACATGAAGGTAAAAAGAATTACATCAATGTGATTGTACAAAACTGCCCTTTTTCTAATGACAACAATAACTAACAGTTGACAGTTTCGGTACTGAGTAAGGTGATGTATAATGGGTTATCGCTGGCTTTATACCGCCACAAGCTGGTTTATAATATGTTATGGTGCATGCCCTCACTGTTTAGCTGGTGCATGAGGATATATATATATATATATATATATATATATGCTTAAGATACTTATAGGATAAAATGACAGTAATGTGTTATTGACATGGGCCAACCTAAACTGTGATATATACCATGGTAGATATAAAGTTGGGGAGACATATACCATGGTAGATATATGGCTCGATTAATTTGTGGAGACTCTGAATGTGCAAGCGACGAGGGTCCAAATAGATGCTGAGGATCTTGATGCCATTTCTGCTCTCAAAAGTTTCCTCCACTCTACTTTTCAGATCAAAGATCTTGGTGATCTTAAATATTTTTTGGGCATAGAAGTGGACAGAACTTCTGCTGGGATCTGTCTGTCTCAATGAAAGTATGCCATCAATTTGTTAGAACATTATGGTTTCTTAGCCGTCAAGCCTGTTTCCACTCCTATGTGTTCCAAGACAGTGCTTACAGCCGGGGATTCTGAACTTTTACCAGATAATACATGATATAGGAGCCTCATTGGGAAGCTTCTTTATCTCACCATAACAGCCCGATTTGTCATTTGCTGTCCAACAATTGTCTCAATTTCTTGACTGCCCCACTGTCTTGCATCTTTAGGCTGCACACAGGCTTCTGCGGTTCATCAAGAAAGACCCCTCCCAAGGCCTCTTTTATGCTGCTGATACATCCCTGACTCTTAGTGGTTTTGTAGACTCTGACTGGGCGGGTTGCAAGACAACTAGACGATCTGTTACAGGTTTTAGCATGTTCCTAGGGTCTTCTTTGGTTTCTTGGAAAGCAAAAAAGCAAACTACTGTTGCTCGAAGCTCAGCTGAGGCTGAATACCGTGCCATGGCTAGTGCTGTTTGTGAAATATTGTGGATTCGGTTTCTTTTGCGTACTTGCGTGACAGACAACCACTTCTCCTACAGCTCTCTTTTGTGATAACCAAAGTGCCATTCATATTGCCCAAAACCCGGTGTTCCATGAGCGCACAAAACACTTTGAAATTGACTGTCACTTGGTTCGAGAGAAGGTTCAAGCTGGCCTCATCAAGCTGCTACCAGTTCAGTCCCAACACCAACTTGCAGATCTCTTTAACAAGGCTCTTGATGCTCCCACATTTCATTCATTAGTGTCTCGTCTTCAGATTTCTTCCCTTGGACAGCTTGCTAGCCCAGCTTGAGGGGGGATGTTAGTTATTGTTGTCATTAGAAAAAGGGCAGTTTTGTACAATCACATTGATGTAATTCTTTTTACCTTCATGTAAAAGGGTAGATTGGTACTTTCTGTGTAATTGGCCGGAGACCAAACAAACAAAAGGTCAGGGCCTGTTGTCTTTTGATTTGAGTCATCAGAAATAAAAAGAAAAGAGAGTGTTTTTGTCTCTCCCCTGTTCTTCCCATTTCTAGATCTAGGGTTTATGAAAGTACCAATCTACCCTTTTATGACATCATATGACATCATAATTTCGACTGATCGCAAACTTTAAAATTGGTTGTTAGATGTTACCAACTTAAAACAAATAAATGTGATTGGTTTCGGACAATATTTATAGAAGGATAAGGATAAAATATGTCTTCTACTAAGACTATTCACAATGAAAAGTCCATGACCGTGTCATATAAAATTTTGAGACTACTTGTGTAGTTTTCGAAATAAATATTACCTACATGACATGATAAAGCCGACAAATGACAAATGTTTTTCAGATGTCAATGCCATAGCTAATTTGAGGATCTATAGCTGGCGTTTCTATAATGTTCTCAATTATTCATGGTTGTCATGTGAGATGTTTAGATTATTTTATAGTGTCTCCGTCTCAAAATATAAGTTATTCTACAGATCTTCACACATATTAAAAAAATGATTGAATGTAATAAATTTGAAGGTTAATGTTTAAAATGCTTATTGACTATAATTAATGCAATAGTTGTTAATGAAAAGTAGTTGGATTGATAACAAATTAGGGGTAAGATAGGGAAAAGGGTAATAAATTTTTTTAGGGAAGAGGTAATAAATATTTCATTGGTAATATAGAATGACTTATATTGTATGAAAGATTTAAAAGTGTATGATGACTTATATTTTGGGACGGAGGTAGTACTACCCCGTTCTAAAACGTAAGTCCGTTTGGGTTTTTTCACACAGATTAGGAAAATTGATTAAATTGGTTATATGTCACTAATTTTGATGAAAAAGACTAAAATGACATTTGACCGTTATTAATGCAAAGTAATGAAAAGTGGACGAGTATATAATAAATAAAGGGTATAAGAAGAAAAATATAATAAGAGAGATTCTATCGACACCCCCAGTTTTACTATTGACACTCTTTTTTGATTATTTTTTTCTACTTCCGGCACCACACATATATTCTTGTTTTTACTTCCGGCACCACACTAGGAATGTCAGTGTTCCTTTTCGATGTTAATGTCAGTCGACTGACGTTTCTAAGTTATGACACTTTTATAACGTAAACGTCGGTGCCACTGACTTTCGTTTTTGAACAGCAACGTCAATGTCTCTGACCTTGGTTTTTAATAGCAACATCAGTGTCACTGACGCTATGTTCATTATAAATAATCATGGCGTCGAAATAATTTTTTGTGGTGCCGGGAGTAATAAGGTATCAATAGTAAAAATGGGTGCCGATAAAACCCCTGATAATAAATGCTTAATCGATTATGTAAATGGACTTATATTTTGGGACATATCCAAAATGTTAAAGGGACTTATATTTTGGGACGAAAGTATAATACTCCTACCTCCGTCCCAAAATGTAATTCCTTATAGTATAATAAATTTTGCTCATTGTTACCTAAAAAATTAAAAATTGTTGATTGTCTTGACATGAAATCTAATGAGCTAATATCCAATAAGTCCTTTTTTTCGATGAGAGGGAGAAGCGAAGAAGAATGGATTTGGATCCACTATTCGATCCTACAAATACTAGGGTTCTTAGGGCATTCGTAGCAGAATCCCTATATGGTGTCTTATCTATAAAATGAAGATAGAAAATAGAGTTTACCCCAAAATAGCTTCCACAACAGAGTCTCTATCCCTATTTATTTTTAGGGATATGAACAGTGCATCCCTACTGTGGGGATGCACTATTCACGCCCTAAACATATTTAATTATTAAAAATTATAGGGATAGGGATAGACATACTGCTGGAGTGAAATAATAAATATTTAATGTGTATAAATAGGATTGTGAGGTAGAATATGTATTATTTAAAATATTATAGGGATAAGGATATGTATCTATTGTTGTGGAAATTGAGATGTTGTAAAATAAGGATATGTATTATTTTATATTATTTTAGAGATAAAATTTGAAGACCTCGATAAGAATGCCCTTACCCGTATGCAGCAAAAGGAAATTTGGGAAAAGAATTTTATGTATTATTGTTGCGTTCGAAAATTATGATGACTAGTCAACATAAAAACCTTATATATGGGTCGTTGGACCCGCCTATACAATCAGCCAGTAATCAAAAGACAATATCACTAATACTACACAACTATTCTAATACTACAATATGTAATACCTCTTAAGATGGATTTGGGGAGCCTTACATGTCTTTCAAATTGAGACAAGCCAGCAAACATTCACAGAAAGAGCACTGTACCTTCTTTCCAGTCCCATTCCTTTGATTTCTTTCCCACTCCGATTGAGGTTTATCATTTCATGTTCCAGAATAACTCCTGTTACCAATATACTCTGCATATGACTTCTTAGCAAATATATCAGATTACCATTTTGGGGGTGACTAGTACTATATTATATCTGGCTTTCAAACTGAACACTCATCGCAAACGCTTCAATGATGTTAGGAAAAGGTTTCTGCAAGAAAACTTGTGATCTTACAGGTGCAAAACTCTCAATTAAACCTTTCATAAACCGGATGACGTATTCACTCTATGTAACCAATGAAGGTAGGAATTACCCTGCAACTACACTTGACGGCACATTCACAAGAGAGAATTGGCCTTACACCATAAAATTAATTTCGTCCCAAACAGTATTTAATTTTGCAAAATACTTAGTCACATACATATTAGCTTGAGTAATTTGATTAATTTCTTCCAACAAATCAGAGAGTCGAAAGGAGTTCATCTTCGAAAATTAAACCTAGGATCTTGCCTAATTTCACGAGTTCATCTACAAGACAGTCTTTGCAATTGAAGGAGTTACCGAATTCATAATTCATGACATTACAGTGATGTCAAATTGCTCCCAACACAATATCATTTTCTCGTCATTCGTAGGCTTTGGAATGCAACAGTCTACAAACCCTAATTTGTCTTTCATAATCAAACCCATACGCATTGCCATGCTCCAGGAGTGGTAGTTCTTACCATTTAGCGGCGGATCTGCCAAAGTCAATACTGGACTCTCATTTGGATGAAGGTAAAACGGTCTCGAAGCTTCCAGAACTTCGGAAGCTCTAGATTGCTTATCTTCTGTCATTTTCGATCTCAATTGAAGAATTGGCTCACAGACGCATAAAAAACTCGGATCGGTGGATTAATTCTTCTCTAATACCATGAAGAAGAATGGTTGGATCCACTCTTCGATCCAGCAAAAACTAAGGATCTTACCTGTACGCAGCAAGAGGGAATTTGAGGAAAGAATTTTATGTATTATTGTTGTGTTCTAAAATTATGACTACTAGTCAACAGAAAAACCTTATATATGGGTAGCTGGACCCACCTATACAATCACCCAATAATAAAAAGATAATACTACTAATACTTTAAAATATAACAAACGTTTGCTATGATGTAATAATTGAGAGATTGAATAATAAAATAATACAATACAAATGTAAAGACCATTGCAACATTAATGTATATTAAAACCTCCGAGCTGAGAGATGCTTTAAGATTTATAGCATTAATTAATTAGTTTTTTTTTTCCCCCCCTCATTCGCAGCTGCCAAACAAAGTATATAAATTAAGCTAAAGCATGGAATATACATACATATATCCATATACATATATATAAAATGAATGGAAATATTGATAACAACGAGCCTAGGCCTCCCGGCGTGGTCTCAGACGACTTGACAACCCCTCTCCTTCCAACCACCTATGATCCAACAACTACAATCACCCGATCCAGGAGCTTCACTTCTTCAAGTATACGTTCCATTTTCTCTCTCAAGAATTTCTTTATATTTCTAGGGCCATTTTTCTGCACAATCATATGTTTATCTGTAAAGTTTGATGGGCCATCAAAAACAAGAAGCAGAAATATGCTGGGAGTTGTTGCATGGGTGTTCACTTGGTGGCTGACTGAGGCTGTTCCGATGCCGATAACATCCATGGCACCCCTCTTTCTCTTCCCTTTATTTGGGATCGCATCGGCCGATGATGTGGCAAAGTCGTATATGGATGATGTTATTACTCTTGTTCTTGGTAGTTTCATTCTTGCTCTTGCCGTTGAGCATTATAACGTTCATCGGAGATTAGCATTCAATGTAAGTAAGTGTATTATTTAATCTTAATTATACCAATCTTTTACTAGTTATTTAAGAATTATAATATAACTTTGTTTTTTTTTAACATGCTTGTATATGACCAAGGCCACGGCCACCTATTTTATAAGAATTTTTATATTCAATATATATTTGTCTTCCTCGATCGTTCGCTCTTTTTAAGCATCTCACAAACTTTAGACGCAGCGTTTTACCATTTTACTACAAAGAATTAAGTTTATTCTTACCGTTATTATTACATATAATAATCTCCACGCACTCTACAAACATACATATATAGTTTGATAGTAAGGTATCGATCTAGGCCGGCCGGGTGTACGTATCATATGTTTTATGGTGGTCTTCTCTCTAACTAGCTATTCTCGAAAAGAGTTATGGTACAAAATGTATTACAACAAGTGAAAGAATGTGATGTATCCAACTCACATCTCAACAGGAAATTTTTGTATAGCTAGTATATTCACATGTCAAAGTGACCGATGTGGAGGGTGTGTGGTTCTGATTCACCCCAACATCATTTCGATGCATGTAACCTCTTCATCCCTTCACCACCCATGTACCATGTTGCATGCATGTGAGTGAATCAATTAGAAATATTAATCGCAACACTTCACTTATATTATATAATGTAACTTATAAATACTCGTTGCATGGTAACTTTTTTTTTCATATATCTTCGTCTTAAAACATAAGTTATTTTACTTTTTAAATTCATGTCATTATACTTTAAGAATGAAACATTTTACTCTATTATCTATCTTAACTCTAATTTAATAAATATACAATCACTCATATTATTTTCTATATAACTATTGTATTTACTATAATCAATGGTATTTTACTTAATGTTTTAAAATTTATATTATTTTTCAACAATATTTAAATTTATAAAATCTACTTGAATAACTAATATTTTAAGATGGTGATATAATTTTTGTACAAGGATAAAATATAAAAATGGGTGGTCCTAAATCAACTATTTAAATGAAATATATATATATATATATATATATATATATATATATATATATATAATATTAATGGTTTTATGATGATCCCGCCATATTTTGTTCACTTTCTCTACCAATCAAAAATTTTAGAATGAATATTTTTTTAAGCATATAGGTTCAGTATAAAATAATGAAATATAATTGGTTTCGGAGCATCATAAAAATTTATATACATAGATATATTATCGGAGAATATCTCAGTATTCGTATTTGTAAAGGAGAATAAGCTACATATTTTAGGTTCAATATTGACCAAATTCTAATTATTGTACAATAGGAATTATTCCTTTTAAATCGGCCCCTCACTTCTAAAAAAGAACTACCAATAGAGAATAAGCCACATATTTTAGGTTCATTATTGACCAAATTCTAATTATTGTACAATAGGAATTATTCCTTTTAAATCGGCCCATCACTTCTAAAAAAGAACTACCAATAAATTCATTCAAAGTAATGATATGATTGTTTAATACTTGTGACTGGATCACAGGAAAATAGGTGGTATAAGAATGCCACGTATTGTAACCGTAACATAATTATCCGGTGAGTAGCGTGTCGTATTCATTTTGCTGTTTAGTGGGCAATTGATGAATTATTGGAAGAATAATAGTATATATATATATTTAGTGGTATAGTTTACAATTTAGATTTATGATGTGATTGCGTAAGCCAGTGACAAATAAACACACAATCCTTATCCGTTCCTTTTCAATTTTAGTCCAGTCGATCAAGACACGTATGTAGTTCAATTTACTAAAATGGTATCAACATCATTACATAATTAATCTTAACTATCCCAATAACTAATTAATGTCTAATCGACCATCACAGTATATATGATTGATCCCTAGTGTATAATACTACATCCGTCCCAAAATATAAGTTCTTTTAGGTTTTTTTTACACATATTAAGAAAGTTGGTTAAATTTATTATTTTTTATTAATTTTGATTAAAAAAACTAAAATGAATTTTCATTGGTATTAATGCAAAATAATAAAAAATGGTTGAGTGTATAATAAATAAGAGATAGAAGGAGAAAAATGTAATACATGCTTTATTGGTTTTATAAATAGACTTACATTTTGGGACAAAACAAAAAAAAAAAGCTAAAAGGACTTATTTTTTGGACGGAGGTAGTATTATTTTTTCAAATAAAAAAGTGTATAATCAGGGTCGGTCATGTGGAATACGGGGCTCTAGGCCAGTTTTAAATATGAAAAATTAGGGATAAAGACAGTTTTTGGAAAATTTTTGACTAACAAAACAGCCACACATTTTTTATAGGGAGAATAACAACTTTTTATAGCCAAAAGGACAAAAAAAAAAATAATAAAAAAAAATAGCGCCGATGATCCTGTCTGCGTTTGATTTTTTTTTTCTTTCCTCCCCGATTTTCAAACGTTCATATCTTTTGATCTAAATCACCAAATGTGATGAAAATTGCACTGAATTTTTTATTTTTTGATCCTCTTCGTTTTGAGACTTGGTTCGATATAATTACATCGTTTTTTTATAAAATTCACTGTCGTAATTCACTCAGTGAATCTTCTTAGTGAATCCCGAAATTAGTGAATATCGACAGCGAATTTCAAACAATAGTGAATTTCGACAGTGGATTTTCTGAAACCACCTCAAAATATGTTGAATGTGGTCTCAAAATAAAGAGCATGAAAAAATAAAAAATTTGGTTAAAGAATTTCAAATTTGGAGTTGTTGATCGAAATATATGAGTGTTTAAAAAAATGGATGAGAGAAGTGTGTTGTTTTTTTTTGTTGAGAAAAATGGCGCCAGAAAAATAAATATTTTTTTTTGTTCTTTATGCAAAATTTTAAAAAACTGTCATTCTCCTTAATTGATGAAATGTTGGTATCATTTTTCCTCGTTACCCCTTTTAAATATGAGCCTCTTCAATTTTGAATACAATTTTTTTTTGAAAAATTACGAAAGTGGAGTGGAAAATAATATATTCATCAGAAATTTACGAGCAACCATAGAGGTGGAAAACATTAAAAAAAATTATTATCACACACTATTTATTTTACTTTAATATTTAAAATTCAAAGTCGAACCAAAACAATAGAATACACTTTTCCTTTTTGTTTTTACTTGAATCACTTGCTTTATAAAATACTGATATTGGTTGAAAAAATTTAGATATATAATAGATAGGTTGGTTAGCCAACATAAAAGCACACTGAAAAGCAGAGTTAAAAATTGTTAAGAGCACATACAATAACCTTTTTTTTGCCAAAGGGAAATGGTACTTTTGCAGACATTACATTGTCTCTTTAATTTTAAAAGCTACAATAACACTATTTTTAACATTGAAACCAATTTGGAAGTTGATGAGATTGTGGGTCTGCCCATTCAATATTCACATCTTTTGTCTTGAAATCTGTATCAAAATAAATAGAATGCTTTTTATTTATTTATTCTTTATTGAAAGAATTTTTATATACCCATCAAATCATCAGGGAAAAATATTTAATGAATATATAAATGAAATTATTTTGAGACTATTGTTGAACAAATGAGGAATATGGACATGACTTTAGTGCCATGTAGGATTTTTTTTGTCTTTTCTAGACAAAGTGACATTGTGGAACGGAAAATTATTGTATGTGCTGTAATAAGCACATTGAAAAGCAGAGTAAAAAATCATTGTTGTTATTATTAGTTTTTGGTTGGAGCTTGACATTTTTCTGATCATTTGATAATAGATCTTCATTGTAGGTAAAGTATGAATTGGGCCCTTAAATTCAAACTATTGTAGGGGTCTAGGCCAAGCCTCTTGGCCCTGTTTGGTTTCGGGTTGATTTGGATTCAACTTAATATTTTATTAACTCCATTATCTTATTAATCATTATTTTATGACGGCTTCTATCGGCACCACGGTTTCACTTCTGGCACCACGAATACTTCTGGCACCCTATAAATTACTATTGACACCACATTGAATATTTTTTTTATTTATGTACTCCAAGCACCACAAAAAAAAATGAAAACTTACTACTCATATCACGAATTTTATAAAATACAATTTTATCCTTTAATAATTAAAAGGAAACATTATAATCCCCAAACTTAATTTTCACCCAAATTCATCTTCAGCTTCATCATAAAAAAATCATATTCATCTTTATCATCATCAACACTATTTTTCTTCAACCATCTTCATCTTCATCTTCAAAAAATCATCTTCATCACAATCATCAATAAATTTTCTTCAACCTTCTTCATCCATCTTCATCTTCTTCAACAAACTTTATTTCGTTCCATTTCAATACCTCGAACACCCATCCGGCAAGAATGAAATAGTATATTATTCGAAATCTCCATCAATACGGCATGCTTTTGTTTCCATTCATCCCCTTTCAGGATCAGTCGTGGTCTTCCAAACTTTACCGATGGTATGGACGAATTCCTTGCTTCATCAAAATGTGTAAAAAATTCTAGCCGCACTTAAAAGCTGAGTACTCAACCGTTGAGTTAGCAACCCAAAGAGAAACTTGAGCATTTAATAAGATAACACTTAAACATCATTCTTAATTGCTTGAAACCATATGAATTATAGAAAAAAATAAAGATTTTTAGAGTTTTCCGACGCCAATTGGATTCTCTGGCCGGCATCCTGTAAAACATCAGTTCGTCTGACGCTCATGTGCAAGTTGAACGTCAATTGTGCTAACTTATAGAATCTAGAACTTAAAATGTCACTGTTTTCAGAACGCCGGCAACTTTGACGTTTCTTCAGCAAATCAGCGTCATGGCCGGTGACGTTATGGACAATAATGTCAGTTTCATTGGCGTTTCTATTAGAATCAAAGGTCGCCCTAAACGACGTTTCTTAGAACGCCAGCAGCACCGATGTCGGAAGACAATGTTCACGACATCCACACTGACGAACAAATAGGTTACCCTAGTGATTTTTGATGATCAACACGTCATCTCATCTGACGTTGTATATGCACCGACATGTCACTGTAAGCGACGTTTCAAGCACCCGGTCGTCTTCCCCATTCCTCCGATCGGGAACGGCCGGTTCATGGAAAAATACCCAAAAAAACCTCTGAATTCAACCCTATATCTTCCAGATTTCAACCGAAAACGAAACGTTACACACTACAATGAAACAAATCGAAATGCAAATCTTCGATGATTACTCCATATAAATCGAAATAAATTACATCATTAAAACCTTCTATTTCTATCAATTTGCAACCGAAATACAAACAAAACAAGATACTTAGATGAGAAGTTAAAAGTGATGTTGTTCAAAGAGAATTTCCGGCACAAATCCGGCGGTATTCTTAGGGTTGTAGAAGAAGTAACAAAGAAGGGTTATAGAAAAGTGGGGACTAAAGTATTTATTTCTTAAAATATGATGGACTAAAGTGTATAGTTTTTGAAAGTTATTAAATGGATTATTTTTAGGTGGTGCCTTGAGTGATTAGGTGGTGTGGAAAAGTAAATGAAAAATAATAAATTAAAGGGTGCCGGTAGTATTTTCGTGGTGCCGATAGAAGCCGTCTATTTTATTAATTCTATTATTTTATTATAATTTTCTTAACAATCATTTCACCTTCAACAATTACAATAATATTAATCAATTCACTTTACTCATCCACTACATTTAACCATTGCTTTATCAATATAATATTCATTAAAATTTCTCTCACCAATCACTTTTTCGCTTACATAAATTTCAATACAACATTTCAACTTTATAATTATTATTTTATTTTACTTTTTTTTTTCCTGAATCAATTTAAGTTCAATCTAACCGAAACCAAGCAGGCCCTTAGGTCTGCCCTGTGTATAATATTATTATATATATGAGGACATGCCAGGATGATGACAAACAACAGAATATATGATAAAGGATATATTAATTATGATTCTACTTTCTATAGATATTCAACGTTACTATAATATAGATTATATTTGTATTTATCAAAATCATGTTCAAGGTGCCATATATGCAGATAACGCTCCTATTCTGTGGTGATCCATTGAATCCACCGTTTTTAATCCTAGGAATATGTGCCACAACAGCATTTGTCAGCATGTGGATGCATAACGTGGCAGCAGCCGTGATGATGATGCCGGTGGCCACCGGAATCCTACAGAGACTACCACCGTCTGATGATCCCACGGTGTCTACGCATAATAATAATGATATTAATAATTTTAAGAAGGCGGTAGTACTAGGTGTAATATACTCGGCGGCGGTGGGAGGGATGAGCACGTTGACGGGTACAGGTGTTAACCTCATATTGGCTGGAATGTGGAAGAGTTATTTTCCTGAAGAAAACCCAATCAGCTTTAACACCTGGTTTTTCTTTGGCTTCCCTCTGGCTTTGATTATATTCTTTGCTTTGTGGGGTATTCTTTGCCTTTTCTATTACAGAAAGGGTTCAAGCCATGTCCTTTCTGCTTATCTGGATAAGGCCCATTTGAGAAGGGAGCTTGATTTGCTAGGTAATTAATATATACTGTACTTAATACTATATATCATCTTAATTAATTTTGCTAACAAATAATATCCTATCTTTTTTATATATATCTTAATGAAACTAATTGTTATATAATTAATATGATATGTATGATTTTACATTAATTCTCTTGTTCTACTGTACATTATCTTATAATATATATACATGGTTTCTTCTCTTCTTGTCAAATGACCTGCAGGCCCGATGGCTTTTGCTGAAAAGATTATATTAGCTGATTTTGCAGTAAGTTTTATTTCTGATATTCGCCGTATGTATTTCATAAATTAATTTCAATATAAGATTATGTAAATAAAAATCCATTGTTTATATATATTTATGTATATATATACTATACGACGAATCTAGCTAAACAAGTTGAAATAATAATTGAAGGTTTTGATACTATTGTGGATGACAAGGAGGATTACAGATGATACACCCGGATGGGGTGCTCTCTTTCATGGTCGTGCTAATGATGGAACTGTCAGTGTAAGTTCTATATATTTTCCTTTGTATAACTTGTTACTATTAATTAATCAATTCTTATAAATCTAATATATATATACACGCAATGACGGAGCATTCAATTTATGTTTAGGTGATTAATTAGTAGACTATATATATATACCGAAGGTCGGATTAACAAAACATATATTATATTATAAATGAAACATGCATGCATGCGATATATTAATTGATTTACACGGCACGACACTACTACAGGTGATGATGGCAACATTATTGTTCATAATACCGAACAAAAAGCAAGAAGGAGAGAAGCTAATGGATTGGAACAAATGCCGGAAATTGCCATGGAACATAATCTTACTATTAGGAGCTGGTTTTGCAATAGCAGATGGAGTTAGGACAAGTGGCTTGGCAGATATCTTGTCCGAAGCTTTAGATTTCTTACAAGCTGCCCCTTTTTTAGCCCTAGCCCCAATGGTTTGCATAATCAGTGGTATCATCACTGAATTTACATCAAATAATGCTACAACAACCTTGTTAATCCCATTGCTAATCCAAATTGCTCGGACGATGAATGTTCATCCTCTGCTTCTAATGGTTCCGGGTGCCATCGGATCTCAATTCGCTTTCATGGTGCCTACCGGAACACCTTCTAATATTGTGGGATTTACAACTGGTCATATTGAGATTAAAGACATGATTAAGGTTGGGTTGCCTTTGAAAATTGCTGGAACTGTTGTGCTCTCCATTTTGATGCCTACTCTAGGTAAGTAATTACGTACCCATTTGTTCTTTTATTTATGTATGCATGTCATGATCGACATGTATAATTAAAGAAGGGAGAGTGTGTGGAGATTTCTAATCCACAAGCTCTATACTCTGCATGCACGTACGTGTCCATTATTAAACATATACAATACGTTGAAACTTCACTATTTTATTTCAAAAGTAATATATACTAGCTTCAAAGTTTTTGAATTATTTATCAATCAATGAGATATGGAATTTTGGATATTAAATAATTGCGCTACATATATATATATATAAAATTATGTATGATCGAGGGTAATGGTATTGTGATTAACTAACATAGCTAGGCTATACATCTTGCAGGTACTTTCGTATTTGGCACAAATAAACAATAGTATGTTGTGTTAGACGGATTGGCTGTATATGATAAGCTTCCATTCTTCTTTTTGTATATATATATATATATATAAATAATGTCAACAGGGTGGGCATGTAATTATTTGGTTTTCATTTATACTCTTTTGGTTTCTCCACAAGTTTATTTCTTGTGTCTGCTATACACTCCTATAACCAGCTGATATATATGTACGAATAGTGCACCTCAATTTTTGTATTAATTTTCTGTACTCATTTCTATAAGTAATTTATTTCTTCAACGAAATCTGCATAATTTTGAAGCTCTTATTAAAGTTGATAATTTTGATACAAAAATGAAGCTCAACACAGTTTTTACTTTTTAGTACTTCAATGAATCTTTGCCCAAACTCAAACTCGAAATACCAATGCTCCAACTCAAACTCATGTTAGGAAGTAACGCGATTAACGAAGCGGATTTTAAAATCAGATTTATTTCCTTTTCACAAGATCGATAACACTTTGATTTGTTGCATCAAAATACGTGACGAAAAAACGAACTTTACCGGGTGGTCTAATGATCGAAACTTTATCTCCCGGTTGTTAATCTTTCGCAATAGTCGTCCATGTGCATGTCCGGCATCGGTGAACCACATGAATAACTCCATAAAATCATGCACGGATCGACATTCGAAAAGTGCTGCTGCTTGACCATATTTTCTCCTCCACCCCTTGAAGTTGGCACCTCTTTCCTTAAAAGAAATTGTATTGTGTTATGATAGAATAACAATTAATCTTTTTTTCCCTTAATGAAATTGGGGCGCCTATTACTATTTAGAGCAACAAGTAAGAATTTATTTTCAGTTGTGGTATATAGATTATGGAGACCTTTGTTCGCACCACGGTAAACCTACTGCTGCACCACAACTCAATGAAAAAAGATGGCATCTACCTCTTACACCACACCCATTTTTTGAAATTTCCAAATCTACCAATACACCACACTTTCATTTCAAACTTAAAAAAAAACACACTTTTGCCAAAAAAAAATTACTATTTCAAGATTTACATATTTCTACATATACCCTAAATTTTTAAAAATTACAAAACACCCCCTAAAACACATCAAAACCGACATGGACACCATTTCCCCTAATTTCTCTCATTCTTCTTCTTCCATTCCTCACTTCTTCCTTCTTCAAAAAATTCAAACTTCCATCTTCAAACTTCCATCTTCAACTTCTCATCTTCAACTATTTTTTCTTCTTCTTTCCATAACAAATCTATTAAACCATAACTCCACATTCCCATTATCACATAAACCATTTTATCCCAATCTCATTTGTAAGGGATTCCGGAGAAGGGCATAGTAGAAAGCCGGTTTTTTGGCATTAAGTGCGGCTGAAAAAGGTAAGTTTATGTTTATATTCAATCTCTCTTTTTCCATTTCAAGCATTGTGGTAGAAATTGTTATTTTTCTTCTTCTTATTTCATATGCTTACAAGTGTTTGATAAAATGCCTAAGAGAATGAATTATGCACAAGTAGTAGTGTTCATGATGCAATTAGTTTGTGATTTATGTTATGAATGTGTAAAGATAATAGAAATAAGAAACAACTTTGATGATGTCGATTTTTGGACAAAGGATTGAGCCTTAGAAGTTTTGAAATGGTTGTTGATTTTTGGTGACATGCGACCTTGGGGAAGTCGCATGTCCTAGAGGAAAAACAAAATTTGACTCTCTTGGGGTCGATTGTCAAAGATGCGACCTCACCATTGTCGGACCACTGAGGAACGACTTTGCGTAAGGTCGAACCTCTAAGGTTCGACAATGGTAATGTCGTTTCTCCTGGAACCTTTTTTTACTTTATTTTGAAAATGATTAGATCATGAAACCAAGATCATTAATGATTGTAGCTTGTGTTTAATTGAATGAGAAATGACATGAACTTGTCTTTTCATCTTTGTGTGCAGATGGGTAGGACAAAGGGCCAAAGTACGTCTATCAATGATGAGGAGCCGTCAAGAAGACGTCAAGCAATGACTGCCTCTTATAGAAGAGGAAAAACAAGCATACATTTGGAAGGAATATGGGGTAAACGTGTGGGGAGAAAAGCGTTAATACTTGAAATAAGGGATAAAAATTTGTAATGAAGATAGTGACGAAGAAGAAAGAAACCGGGAAACAAAAGAATCTGAAGAAGAAGATAGTGGTGGAGAGGAGGGTAGTGAAGACGAAGATAATGAAATTGAAGGCGTTGAAGAAGAGAGAGATGAAGAGAGAAGTGAAGGGAGCGATGATCGGAATGAAGAAGAAAGTGATGAAGGGAGCCATGAAGAGAGAAGTGAAGAAAGCGATGATCTTGATGATGACGTGTTTAACTATGAATTGTACGATAAAAAGCATGATCACGTACACATCATCTACTGAAGAGGGAGGTAAATATAAGTTATCTCTTACAATGTAAATGTTTCAATTATGATATGGATTTGATTAACGACATCTACCATTTTTACTTTGCTTTGAAAAGGATCGTGGATTTATTACGTGCAAGCAATACACAAAAAAAATGTATACTTGGGATTTGTACGAGGAGATAGAGGCCACACGCAATATGATAAAAAAAACGATTTTGTATCGCCTGTATAATGGTTCTTATAAGACGGCGAATAAGGTTCTTGTGTCGGCCTTTGTTGAGCGTTGCATCCTGAAACAACATCGTTTCACATGCCTTTTGGTGAGGCGACTATAACTTTGGACGATGTTGAACAATTGTTGGAAATCCCTATAATTGGAAAGCCGATGGAGGAAGTGAAATGGGCAGAACTTGATCCGTTGGATGTCTGGATATCAAATCTTCTTGGAATACCTGTCCAAATTGTGCAAGTAGAACTGGCTCGTTGCTCAGGATATTCTCTGAGGACATCATGGATTATTAACAATTTGTCGAAGTCTAAAAACAGACGTTGCAATGCTTTAGCCGAGCAAATCACGAGAGGTTTTTTGTTGGTACTGTTGGGATGCACTTTATTTCAAGACAGATCAGGGGATAAAGTGAAGGTAAAATATCTTTACTATTTACAAGATTTGAAGCAATTGGATAAATGGGCGTGGGGTGCGGGCACATTGGCCTATTTATATAGGATGCTTAGCAAATCAGCCACTTACGAGACCAAAGGTGTATGTGGATATCTCACTTTGTTGGAGGTACATCTAAATTTTTACTATTTTTGTCTTCTACATTATAATTATGAAGCAAATCTCGTGAGAAATATGGTATTTTCTTGTTTCAGGCATGGATATACGAACATTGTCCCAAACAACGGCCTCAAAAAAGGAGAGAGATCACCCGCGAGGATATCGGAACACAGAAATGGAATCCGTCATTCCACATGGTGGATGAAGCTACAAATAAACAATTGAAGTATGTGATGGGGGAGTTGGACAATATGACCAAGGAAGATGTAAGTTTTGTACGTACTTATAAACTGGAGTTTAAGTGAACGGACACACTTATGACTTTTGTTTTCCTTATCTTATTATTTGTAGTTTCTTTGGACCCCGTATCGCAAAAGGAGTGAGGATCCTCACGAGGTTGCTTGGTTTTGTGGATGTCTAGTTGTTGACAACATGAAAGAGCCGTATCATCCAAACAGAGTTGTGAGACAATTTGGCCGTGTGCAGGACAAGCCTGGATGTCCTATTCTTGCAAAGAGATCGTCTCGTATAAAAGTCCGAGCTTACCTTGCAAAGTTTGATAATCGGGACAAACATTTTGAGGAATATAATTACCATCTTATTCCCGAAAATTTGAGAGGCCCACGTGCGAAGAAGAATGGGCAATGCACGAAGGAATACGATGAATGGTACAAATCATCTGCAATAATCAAACTTAATCATGAATTGCCTTCGCCGGTCTTTCCAAGTGGTGAATACGAACAAGTATGGATCTATACACTCGTAATATATTAATTTTCTGAATAATGCTTTAATCTTACTTATTTCACTTGCATAGGGTCGTTGGATGAGGAAAGCTATCGACTTGGGTGATGGATACTTGAGAAAGGGCTTGAAGGCAACAAAGAATGAGTTGTATCATGCATTGCAGGCTGTAGTGGACACACTCAAAGAAGGGGTTTGCGTCGGAACTGCTGATATGGAGATTCGTGAGACTTCATCGGGTGTGACAAAGAAAAATAAGTCTACAATTGTTGCGGATGCCGAGAAAAAAAGAGAAAATCTAATATGGAGAAGGAAAAAGGAAAAAGGAAAAAGGAAAAAGGAAAAAAGGAAGCTCAACGACGACATAGATACCGGGAAAAAGAAAAGCAAATCCGTCAGGAAGGCCGGTGGTATTAAAATATGCGAACCATCCGATGTTGGAAGAGACAAATCTAAGGATGATGCCAAAGGAGGAAAGGGGAAGGCAATTCTATTGGAGAAGGAAAACCGAAAGACAAGAAAAAAAATGATTGTACTTCGATAACTACATATGTTTTATTTTATTTTGTGACAATTATCGTATGCTTTGACTATTATGTATTAAACATGGCTTTGATCACCCGTATGGCTTTGACTATTATGGAAACCTCAAAAATTGCCACAGCAACAGCTCGATATCCACAGTTACCATCACCTTTTACTTCAATGACACACTCGATGAATTCTTGAAGCGGATCGGGTATATCTATAGTCCTCATGATAAGATTCTCCACTTTTTTGGAATCAACACTCGTTATACCGTCCTCCACTTTATTGCTCGTTTTGCATGTTCTTGACATTTTTCTTGTTTTATTTTCTTCTTTCACCTCATTTTGATTTTTCTCATCCACGTGTTCATGCAATGAGGGCAATCTTGTTGTTGAACGATCATCATTTGCCATCCTACATTTAGCTGTTGCCTTCGGCCTCCCTCGAGGATTTATCTTCACTTTTGGTTGACTAAGCGTTGTTTTAGCCGGATCAACCACTTCTACCAGTCGTTGGACCATCTCCATTTGTTGTGTATTGGTTGAACTGTTAAACACTTCAACGAAACGAGCAATATGTGGTGTTGGATCAATGATATCATCTCTTGACGGCCCATCCAATGATAACGTTTTCCAATGCTCATGAACACAATCCCGAGGTAGGGTTTCCCTAGTCTGTAAGATGCCAAAAATCTCATGTGCACAAGGTATCCTGTGCATTTTCCTAGTTACACACTCACAATCTGTTGAGTCTAAAGCAATTTTCTTCGACCTATCCACCTCTTCCTCGATCAACGTCAAAGCATCTAGTGACACAAACCCACGTAGATTGCGACACCATGTTTTCCTATCTAAGTTCGAAGGCCACTTTGTTCTTGATGTTTCAAATGACGCCATTATGTTTCGAAACTATTGCACACACATGTTCGCCACCGATTTCCACCCGGTTGCCATGTCGCAATTTGAAGTACGTAACCAATTCTTTAAAACTGCATGAGCCCCCTCAACCTTGCTAGTGTGGGTGTTCCCAAGATGGAACACTTTATTCGTCCAAACATTCACATATTGTTCTTTGCAATCGCCCAACCAATTTTCCTCCAGATAATTGAATACACTCACGCTAACGTTGGTCTTTATTTCAGCCACTCCAACCAAGTAATCTTCTTCGGTGTCACTATATATAATTCTCTTCCACATCTTTTCAATCTCAGAGGATGCTTCTACACTTAATGACTGTCCAAGCTTCGCTTGCACTTCTTTCTCTACGTGCCACTGACACAAAAGATTTTTACATGTTGGAAATACTGTGCGGATGGCATACATTAAAGCTTGTTCTTTGTCAGTAACAATCACTTTAACTGGAGCGTCAATGGTGATAAGTGCCTCGTGAAGCTTTCGTAAGGGCCATTCGTAACTCGAAGTTGTCTCATTTTCTAGAAAAGAAAAACCAATTGAGAATGTCATGTTGGTAGAGGTGACCCCAACAATCTGTAGAAAGGGAAACTTATACTTATTTGTCTTGTAAGTACAATCGATCAGGTACACATGTGGAAAATTCTTCACCAATGAGAATGAGTCCTTTGGAACCCAAAACACATGTGTTACCGTTTCTCCATCTTGTAAGTAACGAAAAAAACTTCCTCTTCACGAGTCTTGTAAAAGACCTCTTGAATTACTGTCCGATTGTTCCTCTCTAATTTTTTCAACTTCACTCTTTGATTGTAGATTGTTTGCACAGAAGTTGCATTCTTTCCATTCCTATCCCTCAATGCCTTGATTATATCTTTAGCGCATGCTTTGCTCTTCGTCAAAATCTTAACAAGGTCTATCTCGTGTTTTGACAAACGCCCCTTGAACGAATGTCCCAAATCTGATTTGTTCAAATCATGGTTGTGAAAACCATTTTTCACACTCACCCGCCACCCGCCGACTGCCTTCTCACTCTTCAATTACAAAAGGAATGGACACCCACATTTTTTTGGGAAAGTATTCCGGGGCTTACCTTTCCCAACACTTCCATCCTTCTTCACATAGTCCTTGCGCACGTCGCCACCCCTTTCACAAGCGTATTTCACATAAGGACTTCGACCTTCTGAGTAGTCCGACTTCCACCTGATTAGTACAATCCCAATGTTGCTTGCAACTTCTTTCATCCATTCAATAGCTTTTGTGTCAGTGTTGAATACCTACACATGTCATTATTCCCAACAATTAGCGATCTTGGGATTAAGTTTTCACATCTAACGTCACATTGGTGAATATATAATTACCTGTTCAGTAATGAATATATCACCGGTATAAATATTGAGAGGTGTATTTTCATCTACTACCACTAACGCCATGTTTTGGTTCAACAATTCTAATGCGATCATTTCATCCTCACTAGGGAAGTTGTCATCACGACCATCATTTTGGCTAATGTTGTCGTCTACCTGTAATGTTATAAGCTATCGTCAAATCTTGAATAATAGGGTGCAAAGTCGATTATCACACTTAATAAACGCCATAATAGGGTGCACATACCTTGGAAAGTGTGAAACAATTTAGACATTCGACCCTGACAAGGTCGAACTAGCCACATGCGACCCTGACAGTGTCGCATATATTCGTGACATTCGACCATACCAGGGTCGAATCTATGAAATCCGACATTGGTAAGGTTGTATCGATCTGGGCAAAATCTAGCTAAGAAAAGTCTTAAACTTGGCTAGAAATCATTCACCATACAAAAAATGAGAGTTCAATATCCCGATTTCATTTACATTATTGCATTTTGAAATGTTAATCTAAGGAAAAGAACATCAAATAGGTTATTGATTTCAAAAGTACCTTCTCATCCATGGTGTTGGAAACCCTATTTTGTCCAAGATGTGATTTTGATTCCTTGCCATCCCATTGAAAATTGTTATAGACCCTCCAAAGAAGCTTTTTTTTGGTTGTGCTATTGATTGATTTGGTGTAGATATGATTATGAGGAAATTTTTTTTTGGTAAGGATGATGAAAGTGATGATGATGAAACAAAGGTGTAGATGAAGAAGATGGAGAAGAAGAAGATTAGAAGATGAAAAAAAGTTTGAAGATGATGTGGGTTTATGATGATGATGAAGATGAAATATTTGTGAAGATGGTGATAATTTATGAAGATGAAAGGTTTGTGAAATGGGTTTAATGAAGAAGAAGGTGTTTATGGGGGGGGGGGGGGGATTTTGAGGTTTGTAGGTAGAGGTGTGTGATATAAGTAGGTGAAAATAGGGGGACTAATTCGTAATAAAAATAATTGGTGTGGAAATAGTTATAAAGTGTGGTGTAAAGGTAGAAATTGTGGTGTAAATAAAGAGTGAAATAAGTTTCAAAATCATTGTGGTGTAAAGGTAGAATTTTCATTTAAGGTGTGGTGCAAACTATAAAGTGGTGCAGCGGTAGATTTGACGTGGTGCGAATAATAACTCCCTAGATTATTAGGAATTAAATAAATTATAAGGATTTTGACAACTTTGGTCCCTCATGTTTTAGCTTTGTTTAAAAAATAACTCTTGTGTTTGTGAATGACATTTTTGGTCCCCTAAGTTTTGTATTTTGTTTCATTTTAGGACAATTACCTAATTAATTTCCTAAAATAACGTCGATTAAACGTTTGATCCAACCTGGCAGTCACGTATGCTTTTATATCCCATCTAAACGATTAAACCTTGACTTAGCTTTACTTCAAGACAGTTCCTGGCTCAAGCAGTATTATGCCGGCTCCGCAACCATTTTTACTTGCTGCCCATCTACGTATGGTTGCTAGCAATGACTCTGAGGCCATTGGTGTCGAAGTGCTTTCTCTTTCCAGGGTGGTTTGAGGGTCGGGTTGTTCTATGACGAAACTTGTTTCGACAATGAAATCAGCTAAGGCTTGGGCCTTTATTGCTTTTCGCTGCTGATACTGTATGTCGAATTCTGTTAACTCAATTGTCCATTGAAGCATACGGTCTGAGAGGTCTGGCTTGTGCAACATTTTGCGCATAGGACCGTTTGTTAGACATTGATAGTGTGCGAAGATAAGTAAGCCCCGAGTTTTCGAGACGGAATAACAAGAGAGTAGCCCAACTTCTCTATATTATAATTTCGGCTCTCCACCGGACTGAGAGCTTTTCTTACATAATAAACAAGATTTCGGAGGGTTCCGGCCTCCTTGACAAGTACGGCGGATACAGCCCGATCTGAAGCCGCTAGATATAAGAATAACTCATCTCTTATTGCCGGGCTGACGAAGATAGGTGGTTTTCCCATGTAATTTTTTAGAGCTTGAAAGGCTTGCGAGTATTCTTCACTCTAAGTGAACGTTTTGTCGCCTTTCAATATTTTGAAGAAAGGGAGGCACTTCTCCACTGATTTCGATATGAACCTTCCCAGAGCAATGACTCGTCCATTGAGCCTCTGGACCTCTTTATGGAAGCTGGCTATTTCATGTTGATTAGTGCCTCAATTTTTTAGGACTGCTTCTATCCCTCTTTGGCTAACCATAAATCCAAGAAATTTGCCCGCCTGGACACCATATACGCATTTGACTGGACTGAGCTTCGTCGAGTGTTTTTTTTAACATTCTCGAATGTTTCTTGAAGGTCGGCGTTATGGCCTGAGCGAGGTAATTTGACAACCATGTCATCGATATAAGCCTCCATGTTTCTGCCTATCTGCGAGCTAAAGACGTGATTTACCATTCGTTGGTATGTTGATCCTGCATTCTTCAGCCCGAATGGCATCATCCCATAATAATACATGCCCTCAGCAGCCCTAAATGTTGTCATACCTTATCGCGATATGTCATCCTCACTTGATGGTAACCGGAATAAGAGTCGAGGAAGTTGAATATTGCTCAACATAGAATTTTCAACATAGAATTTTTTTCCCAACATAGAATTTTGCTCTCTGATGTGGGACGGAAACAACCATCTAAAACTTTTTGAGTGAAGGGATTCCCAAAATCATGTTGTAGTGGGATTGCAGGTCGACCACGTGGAAAGTTACCTTCTCCGTTCGTGTCAGCTCATAGTCCCCAATCTTTACCTCAAGATCAATGAAACCTTAACCTGTACGGTATCATTAGTGAATTCTTCAAGGATGCCATTATGCGGCCTGAGGCATGAATTTTCAAAGCCAATCTTTTTGAAGAAGTCATAAAACATCCTTGCAAGCTCCCGTATCCACAAAGATTCAATGTATTGAAAGGTCCTTGACACCGATCTCGATAACTATGAGCATGTCGGGAACATCCAGGATACTGACCAGTTCGCTGCGGGTGAACGAGATTGCCTGTTCCGACCCGTGCAGGACAACTAGTTTGTTAGGTACATGTCTCAGCGAGTGGATTTGTGCTTTGAGCTGATGATTGTGTTGAAATAGTGTCCTAAACCTAATCGGGTTGGACCGGATCCGACCGGGTCGAATCATTTCTACTATTTCTTTATTTTTATATATATATATATATATTAAATGACTTTTCTATTGTCATATATTTGATCTTTTAAAGAACCAATTATGAATTGTTATATGATAACGTCCTTAGTATTAAACTGTGATAGAGAAACCATGATAGGCGATTATGGTTGATGAGATCTCTAATCACTTTAATAAGTTTGATACTTAAATGTCTCAAGGCTGATGTACTATTAAACAGGGCATTGATAGTACGAACATGCTAGCATGTATTAGATGTCTTCTGTCTTTAGGGTAGGGATATATCTCATTTATCGAAGTGTAGAGACACCTGGACTGTACATGGACGTGTATTAGAGAATGCGTACGTTAGACTGACCCACTTACACTGTTAAGTGTCACACTATGTGGCGGTTGTGTAATTATCCTTAGGACCGGAGTCTTCATGGCATCACGGTGTGGATTGTCATTCTTTGACACTATTGTGGTTTCCTCTAGCCATGCGGTAGTGATTGGGCGTGATATTGAAGCATGCGGAGTATACATGTTTGGTCGTCCAGGAATCGCGTATCCTATTATTGGGATTGAATATCCGAAACGACCTTCTTATAAGGAATGTCTAGCTCTCGAGAATCTTTGCAAAGTGGGAGTAAATGTGTTATTCCGAGAGAGCATGATAGCCAGATTATAAGATACGGTTGTTAATGTATTGACACTTGAGATATGAATCTATGGATATTATTACACCGATAGGATTCTATTTATACGGTAACTGTTTCACATGAAAGGTAGTAGTCATTGCATTTGACTCTTCCGAAGATTGGGGGTCACGGTGTGTTGCTTGACTCTATCCCGTGATTGTAGGATGAAGGGCATTTTTGTAATTTGCACTTTGTGTCTACGGCCAACATATTCGGAAGCCTATCGGGTCACACACATATGAACATCAAGTCGGATTAAAATGTGGTTATAGTTGATAACCAAATAAAGAAAGTTTTACCTCAAGACTATAAAGGTTATAGTGGTAAATTAATATGATGGTATTTATTTATTAAATAAATATAATACAAGATATTAATTATGGTGATTAATTAAATATATGTATTTAGATACATATTTCAAAAAATATATATATATGATATACATGTATTTTGTGAATTAATTAATTAAAGAAAATCTCAAATCCCAAATTAGTGGGGAAGAGGGGACGCCATTTTCTTGTGTATTGGATACATTTGAATTGTGTAATTTAATTAATAAGATTACCATAATATTAATATTAGATATTAATTGATTTTGAAAAAATAGATTTATGGTAATAAGATAAAGATATATTCAATATAAGATATTGTCAATATATATCTTGGAAATATATTTAATATAAGATATTGAATATTAAATGAGATAAATCAATAAAAGATACTTTCCATATTTTATTAGGAAAATGTTTTTTTGCTCCTCAATTTACTAAGAAGCTAATCCCAATCAGATTAGGAGATATGATGGGCGCCTAACACCCTATATAAGCAACGGTTGACTAGCTCTTTTGTACATCACAATTCCAAGCTAATAGTTCTTGTGAAAAATAGAGAGCTTCTTAGAGAGAGATTAGAGAGAGAGAAAAGTCCGGTCTAGCAACCGGATTTTTCTAGTAGAAATCCATGATGGATTCCGGTGGGCTGTTCGTGTGGATCACCGGTAGAGGCCGAACGCTTGGACGGCTCCGTGCATCACCACTCTCCTTAGACAGTCAAAGCGTCAATCTTTTAGATCAACCAAGGTAACCACCGTCTACTAGGTTATTTTTTTATTGCTTAAACGAAGTCGATCCTGGTCAAAGAAAATAAAATTTTGAATTCCGTTGCGTTCCCGCTTAGATTTCCTAACAGATTGCTGGGAGGCAACTCCGTTATGGTGTGAATCTCTCCTTTTCGGTGAGGTAGGGGATTGCTTTTATTGGTTTTGTTCCCATATCGTTTATACCGACTTAGAGCCCCACATCAGATTAACCTTTCGATCATAATATTTATTAGTGTCGCGCTTGAAATTCGGATCAGGCTTCATCGGGCGATGAGTGTTCAGCTGATCTTTAACCTCATGCATGATCTGAGTGAGAGGAGCGGTGAGAGGAGTGGAACGCTGCTCTAGAAATTTCATGGGTTTCCTCAGATCCCGATTTTGATTCGCGCTTTCTTTTTGCAGATTGGGCTCGATCATGGCCTTGCCCTTATTGGATGATGATGCCGATGATGGTGGAGGCTCAAAGGCCCCATACTTCCTCGCTTTATCGAGCATCTCTTTTAAGTTTTCAAGTGGTCGAAGAGTGTATTCGGCCCTTAGGCCTCATTTAGTGAGACCACTCTGAAAACTGTCCATCACTACACTGTTGGGCATTCCCCTAGTTTGATCATATATTTTGTTGAATTGTTCGTAATATGTGCGAGTTGATTCACTTTCTTCCTGACGGATTTCGTAGAGATCCACTTGTGTCTTTTTGGGTTGACCTGCTGATTTTAATTCGGTGAAGAACTTCGCTTGTAGGTCTTCTTAAGACTTGATGGATCTGATTGGTAAGTTTTGGATCCAGTTCGCTGCTTTGTCCTGCATGGCACCAACAAAAGCAATGCACCATGCAGACTTATTCCTTGTCACTAGAGCCGTTTATAGGTGATAACCAAATAAGGAAAGTTTTATCTCAAGACTATAAATGTTATAATGGTAAATTAATATGGTGGTATTTATTTATTATGAATAAATATAATACAAGATATTAATTATGGTGATTAATCAAATATATGTATTTAGATACATATTTTGAATATATATATATATATATTAATTAATGAATCTCAAATCCCAAATTTGTGGGAGGAGGGGACGCCATTTTCTTGTGTATTGGATACATTTGAATTGTGCAATTTAATTAATAAGATTACCGTAATATTAATATTAGATATTAATTGATTTGGGAAAAGTAGATTTATGGTAATAAGATAAAGATATATTCAATATAAGATATTGTCAATATATATCTTGGAAATATATTTAATATATATTGAATATTAAATGAGATAAATCAATAAAAGATACTTTCCATATTTTATTACGAAAATATTTTCTTTCTCCTCAATCTACTAGGAAGCTCATCCCAATCAAATTGGGAGATATGAGGGGCGCCTAACACCCTATATAAGCAAGGGGTTGGCTAGCTCTTTTGTACATCACAATTCCAAGAGCTAATAGTTCTTTTGAAAAATAGAGAGCTTCTTAGAGAGAGAGAATTGCATTACAGTAAAAGGGTTAATACAGTAAAAAAAAGCAAAAAACTTGCTTTATTACCTTGATATCCTGCTGCTTGTCTGCCATTGCACACACTAATTTCCTTGTGCTGCACATAAACACTTGACTGAATCTGTAATGCCTACAAGTTGGCTATAATCTGTTGAACTGTGCTTCATCCTCTATGCATTAAACTTGTTGATCCTTTGCTTCATCCTCTATGCATTAATCTGCTCAAGATGCTGTTCTTGCACTCTTTTTGTTCAGATTACATGCTGGACCTCTGATGTTGACATTGCACCATGTTGACAGAGTCTGTAATCTAATTTTATGTAACCTGGTGCACATGTTTGCTGGTTTGCTCAGTCTTTGAGCACCTTGTCTGCTGGTTTTGATTTGAGTTGATGCTGCTCTGCATATCAGCTCCTGATCCTTAGCTGAAGTTTCTTAATAAAGTGTTCTGTACCCTTTTTATTCTCTGAGCAATCTGTTTAAATAAAGTGTTTGGATCTCCCTTGTCTGCTTGTTTTGTGTTTGTTCTTAAATGAGATATAGTGGATGATGATCATTCTAACTAGTTTGCTCCCTTTGTTCATTTTGGCTTTTTATTATTGCAGAGACGTTCTAAAAAACAAGGATAAAATCGGAGTAAACTGCCGTACCCTCATTCCTCGGGGACACAGTCATTCCATGTGCGTTATTATAGAATGGTGAGTGGTATTTTGACATATTTTTGTTAGTGTAAAATAATAATATAATTAAAAGTTTATCTCTTGAAAACAAAATATGTGAAGTGTGTTACAAATGTAGGCGGAAGAAGAATGCAGTCATGTGAAAAATTGGAGAGACTGCCACACTAAGAAAAATGGCCGCATGGTGAATGATATAGCAGAATTACTTGCTGTAAGTCACTGTTATTTTGCAATTTATGTTGGACCTTTATTTTTGTGACCAATAGATGTCATTGCTCAAATGTAGGAGGAGATGGATACCAGAAAAAAGACAACGGTATGAAGCTGGAGAACCTGTCGTGGAGGAGGAAATCTTAGCTGAAACATTGGGCAAACAAACTGGTTATAGAAAAGGGTTGGGTTATGGGTTTGTGCCTTCACAACCAACAACACGTGTCGACATCCATAATTCAGAAGCTTTCAAAAATGCACGTGAACAACTTCAGAAACAACAATCCCAGCTTGTGCGACAACAGACACAGATTGAAATTCAGCAAATCACAATCGAACAACAAAATGCTAAGATTGAAGAGCAAATTGTCATGATAGAACAACAAAACTCTAAAATAAATACTTTGCATGCTGATTTGGGAGCCCTAAAACAGAACCAGAAGACGTTAGAGGCTAATTAAGATCGAAAAGATGTTTGATATCTTTGGATGTTTCTAAGGTATAAACATCTTATCCTTTGTTAATTTATGTCTGTTTCATAAAATATATGTCTGTTATGAACTTAAATGCTGGTCTGTACCCTTGGCGTTGGTATTCATGTAGATATTTTTAATTTAGTGTTTGATTTTGTAGGTTGATCGACCACACTTACATGAACTATGGTTAGCTTTGGATTATGGTCAAACTCTCTTTACTCGTAAGACTATCATTTGGTTGTCTGTTGTGTGCCTTGAAATGTGCCATGAACCCCCTTTTTAAAGTTCTCTGTTTGTTCATTCTAGTAGTGAAGGTTTCTTGTGGTCTGTTTGTATTACACTTGTCCATTCAACCTGGACTCATTCAACTTCTCCCTTACATGAATCCCTCAGAATCATCCCAATACATGCAGTTTGAACCCAATGTTGCAATGTCTTTCTTTATGATGGTCATGAGATATACATCATGTGTAGCAAGCCATGCTGCATGTGAATTAATGTTAGAAACCTTCATTGAACTTAGTCCGTATAGGCCTTTCGGGACATACATATTTTGCTCTAGAAATGGAAGATTAGTAGCTGTTGATAATCCTGATGCTGTTTTGCAATTGGCTTTTTATAGTGCTCAGTTGAGTTCTGTTCATTCTACTTCTTTGTTCATGTTAAGTCATGATCTATTCTAGATACAGGTCTTTAATGAAAATCAAGTCCCTTTGATCTATTCTAGATACAGGTCTTTAATGTATTTTGTTTAACAGAGTTCTGAATGTTGTCTACAATGCTACTTTCAAGTCCCTTTGATCGGTTTTTGACCATTCTTTGAAATAATTTATCTGAAGCTGAATCAACTGTTCTATTTTTGTGAAATGCAGTTATGTTCGAGTAGATGGATTTCGTGGAGTGAGAAGCTTATTTTGCTGAAACACATATTCCATGTTCAAATACATTTTGTTGCTTTTTAGCTTTTCTTATGCTGATGAACTTCAAATATTAAGGTTTACTTATTTGGTATTCTTGTATGTAGACATGTTTATTACCAGTAAACATTAATATTATTAATCTAGCTTTATGAGAAGATGATTATTATTATTATTATTATTATTATTATTATTATTATTTGGACAACAGCACTTTATAGTGACATCAGTCATTAAAGATCTGGAAAGCTTTAGTGACAACAGTCACTTAAGATGACTTCTAGTGACAAATTGTTTGTCATTGAAGAAAAAATGTGTTTCTATGAAAAACCATTCAGTAATGAATGCTGGAGTCTTTTGTGACAAAAGTATTGTCACATTTAGGGCTTTATATTGACAATAGTCACTAAAGATCTGGAAAGATTTAGTGACAACAGTCACTAAAGATATAGAATTTTTTTTCCTGACTTTTCGTCACAATAGAGAAATTTTTGTGACAAATATTACACTTGTCTCTACAGAACCCTTTAGCGTCGGCATATATGCGACAATCGTTGCAATAAAAAATTTCGTCGCAAAAAGGCTCTAGTGACAAAAAATTGCATTTTTGTAGTGATGGCCGGTCTAGCAACTGGATTTTTCTAGTAGCAATCCATGATGGGATTCCGGCGGGATGTTCGTGTGGATCACCGGTAGAGGCCGAACTCTTGGGCGGCTCCGTGCATCGCTACTCTCCTTAGACGGTCAAGCGTCGATCTTTTAGATCAACCAAGGTAACCACCGTCTACTAGCTTATTTGTTTATTGCTTAAACGAAGTCGATCCTGGTCAAAGGAAATAAATTTTTGAATTCCGCTGCGTTCCCGCGTAGATTTCCTAACAGTGGTATCAGAGCAAGCTTCGAGCTTAAGCAATACGCATGTTAGTTTGCGTAGTTAATTTTATCGTTTAAATCACGTAATTAAAAGATGAAAGATTTATGATTCACAAAAAGATACACCAAAAGAAAAAAAGGGATCGGATTTTGTGGTGCTCGGCCGATCGGCGGCGGCTGGTGCATCTTTTTGGTGGATCTCCAAAATTTTGTTTTGTGTATTTTGTGATTCAATATGGTTAATAGTTGTGATTGATATCTTTTGTTTAGCTGATGTCATGTGGCTAACTAATGTTTCAAATAGTTTGGACCATTGGGATGCCGAATGACATAATTTGGTAAATATGATTTGCCTTTAAATAATCTAGGTCATTCCAAATTTTGTTTGGAATAGGTCTAGGCCATTTCAAAATAAATTATTTTGGAAAAAGCCTAGGCCTAGGCCATTTTCAAAATTTTTATTTTGGAAAGGGCCAAGGGAGATGCCTTTTGGTTTAAGAAACCAAAGGCTCCGTTTGATTAGGAATCAAAAGGAAAGAAACAAAAGAGGCTTAATTTTAATTTTAATTTATTTTGGAATGGTTCTAATTAATTAAAATTAAAATTAAAATCGTTTTAAATTAATCGTTAATTTTATTTCGATTCAAATCATTAATTAATTAAATGTTAATCAGTTAATTGATTGGATAAAATTATTCAATAGATTAAACATTAATCGATTAATTAAGACGCAAGTTGTTAAGTTTAATTTTATCTTTTTCATAAGTTGTTATTTTATGGGTTAGATATTGTGTAGATATAATATGATTATATAGACCCCGATTTATCATGGACTCGACCGATAGGATATATGTGAATGATCTAAATTTTTCTGTTGGTTTAAAAATTGTCCCAGGCCATTATGAAGAACGTGACCTAGTTTATTTTCTGCATTTATCCTATTCCCGTTAGCTCCCCCCGTGTGCGGTGGGTGTATTTATTTTATTTGAAAGAATTAAATGTAACAATAATGGAGCAGAAGATGGAGACCAAAGAAAGACGAAAATAAAGATCCCATTAGAGATGGAGAATTAAAGATCCAATTGGCGGTTGCAGCTACCCTTAGATTGTGACCCGCGGTTTTGTCAGTTTTTATTCGAAACCGTACCTAGGAAAATCCATGATCATACCGGTTACTTTACGCATTTATTTATTTTGTTCTTGTATTTATTTTATATGATACGATAGATGCATAACTAGGCACGATCTAGATGAATGTGTAGGATGTATGTCTATAGAGATAGATGTACTTGATGAGACCGTAGTAAATTAATTAAGAGAATTAATTCAAAATTAATTGAGTGAATTAATTTAAAATTACTCCAACAACAAAAATCAAGTCATAATATGTCTCCCAATATTATAGTGACGGTGAAGAGCCCTTGTTCGGATCTAACTGATCGGCCCACATCGGGAGTTGACCTACCTCGGGTATATAGATCGTCATTATAGAGATATGATCGTAATGAGATCTCATGAATACTTGGGTTACGACTCGACTAAGAATCTTGCGGTGATTGGCCCACGTAAGGACCGTCTGATTTTAGAGACATGAGGTTGACTATCACATAGACGATGTGAATTGTTAAAGAGTTGACTATTCAAACCACTGAAAGTCGTGTTAGACGCGATTGGTAAGAAGTACCTACCCGTCGAAATTGACCCGGTCGATCAACCCACGTCGGGGATCAGTCAACTAGATAGGATTCCAGCCGCTGAAGAATTATGGAAAATTCTTGAAAGTCAATTGTGAGTAGTTGATTAGTGGGAGCAAAATCATAATCCCAAAAACCATATTTGATTTTGCATGTATAACAACAACACTCTTTTATCTTTATTTTATGTTGTAGTTTGAGCAAACTTTTATATTTATGTTTTTATTCTCGATTAGTAAAACCAAATTATGACCATTACCTTTTGAGAAAAGTTCTCAAATATGGTTAAGTAATTTTAATTCTTTTAAATAAGCAATGACACGAGCAACCCCGTTATAGTAGTTAGAGACAAGGAGACTACATATTTGATGTAGTGCTCCAAGACTTTGATTATTAATGAAAGCAGAAGCTCATGCTATGATTAAATCATTTGAAATAAGTTTCAACGAATTAATCATATATTGGATACGATACAAGATGATCATTCTGTCATACGATGACAATTAATAAGAATGACCACATCGAATATTGGAAAGGTTTGGTTTCAGAATTGTAAGATTTAAGTATCCACTTAATTGTATCATTGCTTAAAGGTTAATTAAATAGTCAATGATTTGAATACGATTCAAAAGGTTAAATAAACTATTAAATGAACTTTAGATTTTCTTTATTAAAGGAAATTAAAGACATATCTCTTGTGATCTTTCTTAAGTCTTATGAAGATTACACCAAGAAATATTCACAAGTGCTTAAATAGAGAACTTATCGAGTCTCTATACTAGGCAAGTGAGTTGAGATAAATCTATCAAATTTCAAGTCAACTCTTAGATATATGATATCTTAGGAGTATGCTTAAATTAGAAAGATTAAATACGGAATGCATTAAGATTCGAAAAAGTGAAGCAAACATTGCGACATTTTCGGCATTGTATTCTGAATCTAGTAGACTGATAAGCGAACTAAATAAACGTTATTATGTTCCAGTTCTTATGAAGAACATATTTTCAGTTCATTGTTAGCATTTAGTAGACATATTCAATTGTAAAGAATAAATGTTATTCCGATAAAGTTGAAAGGTCACTGAATCTGACATGCTAGATTGATGTCACTATATAGTTGATATATGTGATGAAATCTCAACTAAATGTTTATATGGCTGTTATCCTTAATATTTGGTGGTCGTTCTAGACATAGTCTCTATGGATGGGAATCGTGTGATCAGATGGCATTCTGATGACGTCTGAACCATATGGTTATGAATCATGTGGGTAATACGTATCTTATCTAAAATGACTAAAATACCCTTTTATGAAAAATGTTATAAAATCTAGAAAGTTGTCCAAAGCCTAAACATACCGATGGTTGTTGGATCATGACAATTAATGCCACAAATAAATTTTTGTTAATCTCTATGACTATTTTTAGAAATAGCCAAGTGTTCTCAGTGAAGTGCATGATTCGGAAAGCCCGAAAAGTTTGAGCTAGCACGAATATGAGATTGATGAACTACTTAGGAATTAATCTTCAATTGGATTGAAGCAATTAATACCTGAAGGGTGTTTCAGAAGTTGTCTGAAAAGGAATAAGATTCTCTCTTGAAGGATACCATTTTTGGATACGCAATCAGATTGTGCTTCTAAAATAGAAACAACACTTTATATGATAAAGGTGTGACGTAAGCCATGCAAAGTATCCATTACCCGTTTCAGGATTATGCCCTTATACAATACGTATACTTAACCAGGTTCCAAAGAATAAAGGTTGAATAAATTCCATATTAGATATGGAAGGAGATAATGTCGAATCTATCTTAACCGGTGATTTGAAGTTGTCATAGGCCAAGTAGGAAAGTCTTGGATCCTAGTACGACATACGCAACTTTGTGGAATATCTTAGCAAGTACGCTATATATTATTTACTTGTCCACGGAGCAAAAGGTGTTTGTCTCCAAACATGCCGTCTTCAAGAGGAAGTGTTTCTTCCAAAAGAAATAGTGGGAGTAAATTGAGACCTCGAAAGAGTTTGAGAACCACAAAAAGATATTCAACCATAGGAACGAGAGCAGACGCCACATAGGGATGAGGTGTAGAACACTGCTCAGTGCACACAAAAGTTCTGTAAGTCTGTGGATAACCTCAAGCCTGAAAGGGCTGCTGGTATGTTCATCTTGAAGAATGAATATCTCATGACTTATGAAGGAATGTTTGAAACGCAAGATTGAGAGATATGGCCAGGAGCCATAATATCTGAATTAGATTCCATCAGTGACAACCAGGTTGTGAACCTAGTCTGTCTTACCTAGAGGGGATGTCCCTGAAAGGCTGACATGGATAGTAATATGATTAGCATAAGGCTATAGTGAAGGCTGAAGGGTACGGGGTGTAAACCTTGTAATTACCTTTATACGGCCAGCTGAGCCCAGCTCTATTCAGACTATGCTTTTTATAACTTCGTATCATGGCTATATGATAGTGTTGAAGATGTTGGACAAAATGCTCGATGTTCATAGAAGATAACATGATATGTGAGCCCACGAGATCCATTTCTGGACTCAAACAAGTTTCTCTAGACAATTTCTTTGTTTGATAATCAAAGGAATTTGATTTATCCAAAAGAAGGGATATGCCCAATGTGCAAGAGGGATAGTGGGAGTGTATTATGATTTTTTAGTAAGGTATTGGATATCTCTCTCGGGAATTATCACCTCATGTCACAGTCAATCAATGTTTGGTAGTTCAAGGTCTTTACGAAAGCACTTGGATTAGCAGTTCTTATTTTTGGAAATATGAATCTATAATGAATGATAGATTTAACTGCTGTTAGTTTATAGTTTACATATATAGATGTGATGCTAAAAGATACTTCCAGCCGGTGTTCTCAAGATCTATCTATGTTAGGACGTTAGTCCTAAAGATCAGGTGAAAGATGATGGTTATAGAAGGTTTCCTTTGCTACTGCGATTAGAACAATTATAAAAGTTATGCCAGATGTTCATAGTCCATGAAGAGTCATGAGCAAGTATGAAAGTAAATCTAGTGAAGGTCAAGAATATCCTTAAACAAGTTAAGGATGGTTTCCTAGTTTATCGAAACTTAGAATCAGATAAATATAGTTATACAGACGTATATCCTGAGTCTTATAAAGGCGAGTGGGAGCTACTGTCTGGGTTTGTAGTCACTTTGATTAAGTACAGTGAGCTAGAAATGTTCTTGCCTATGGGTCACTGTAAATTATACAACTTAGCAAAAACACAGTAGTGCCTTGGAGTCACAGCGGGAGTAGTACATGGATCTAGAAGGTTCATTCCTGAACCTTGTATGGTTCTTCCACCTTTTCTATATAGCTGATATAGTAAATGGATTCATTGCTTGACGCAAGGACCAGGGTCTCGTTAGTGATTCATGTGTGTGTTGAGGCGGTTCCTTTGACTTGATCATTTGGAACATGATATGAAGATAGTCTGAGTCTCCACGGATAGCGATCCGTTCACGGCTAGGGCTGGTTGCGAGTATTGCATGAGATTCTTGTGTTTCAACTTGGTCTTGTGTGTACGAGTGATTGGATTTAGGCCAAGTGGGAGATTGTTGAAATAGTGTCCTAAACCCAATCAGGTTGGACCGGATCTGACCGGGTCGGATTATTTCTACTATTTCTTTATGTTTATATATATATTAAATGGCTTTTCTGTTGTCATATATTTGTTCTTTTAAAGAACCAATTATGAATTGTTATATGATAACGTCCTTAGTATTAAACTGTAATAGAGAAACCATGATAGGCGATTATGGTTGATGAGATCTCTAATCACTTTAATAAGTTTGATACTTAAATATCTCTAGGCTGATGTACTATTAAACAGGGCATTGATAGTACGAACATGCTAGCACGTATTAGATGTCTTCCGTCTTTAAGGCAGAGATAGATCTCGTCTATCGAAGTGTAGCGACACTTGGACTGTACGTGGACGTGTATTAGAGAATGTGTACGTTAGACTGACCCACTTACACTGTTAAGTGTCACACTATGTGGTGGTTGTGTAATTATCCTTAGGACCAGAGTCTTCATGGCATCACGGTGTGGATTGTCATGCTTTGACACTATTGAGGTTTTGATACGATTCCGGAACATGATTTGCCCTAGGATCTTCTAAAGGGAATCAATGTGGGAGCTCGAAACAACGAACTTAGATAATCCAATCTAAGAATGTTGGCAAGAACGCCACAACGCTGATAAGTTCTTAAAGGGTGGAACTCTACAACGAAGAGATCCTCACTCGCAAGTGACACAAGTCAATAGACTCAATAATATTTTCACTCAAAATTAAACTGTTTGTAAAAGAACCACCTAAGTGCCTTATATAGGCTACAATATTCATGAAACTAATGTAGCTAACCAATGTGGGATAAATTACATTGTAATTTTCGCCACTATATTTCCTAGTGGACATAACTTGACTCTAATAAGCCCAAATGACTTTTATTTGCTAAAAAAAACACTTGACTTAATATACTAGCATATAGACAACTTTTCTGATGGGTCATACTCGCATTTAGGCCCATAAGACCTTTATTAACTAACTCAATGCATAATAATATAAAAATAGTCCCAATAACTAAAATAATTCATCCAAGCCCTATAATGTCTTCGTCAAGTCCAATAGCATAAATGGTGCACTTAGTGGGCTGTTCTTCGGTCTTCTCGTGTGATTCTTGCTCCAAATGGCTTCTATGGCCAAAGTATTCAAGGCCTCTCTAACTTTCTTCTTTTGGAGCCTTGTCATTGGCCCATCTCGAATCACAAGCAGGTCTACAGTCTTCATAGGAACTAAAGGGTCCGGAATATCATCATGGATCACATCATTCCCTCCCAATAGGGAATGATCTACCCTCAGATCAAAGGGGTTGTCGAAGGGCATCAAATCAGCAACATTGACGGTAAGTGACACGCCCCAATCTTCAGAAATAGCAATTTTGTAAGCATTGAAGTTGACCTGCTCCAACACTTCACATGGACCATCACCTCGAGGATGTAATTTTGACTTGCGTTGCTTTGGGAACCGATCTTTACGGAAATGCAGCCATACCCAATCTCCTGGCTAGAAAATGTCTTCTTTATGGCCCATGTTTGCTTGCTTCACATACCTCTATGTCGCCTTCTCCACATGTTGCCTGGCCATAGCATGCAATTCTTTCACCAACTCGGCCTTTTGCTCACCATCCAAGCTAGATTGAGCACCTGCAGGGAAAGGAACCAATGAAAAATGCGTATCCGGGTTGAACCCGTTCACCAACTCGAAAGGAGTATAGCGAGTAGCAGAATGTTTACAACGGTTATAAGCAAACTCCACAAAAGGCAAGCAAGTTTCCCAATTTTTCAGATTCTTGTTAATAACACAACGCAACAATTGACCCAAAACTCGATTAACCACTTCAGTTTGACCATCAGTTTGAGGGTGATACACAGTAGAGTACAAAAGTTTAGTTCCCAAATGCATCCACAACACACGCCAAAAATGGCTAATAAACTTAACATCACGGTCACTCACAATATTTCTAGGCACTCTATGTAAACGAACAATTTCTTTAAAGAACAGATCAACAATATGAGAAGCATCATTCGTTTTATTACAAGGTAGAAAGTGTGCCATTTTAGAAAAATGATCAACTACTACGAACACAGAATCATTACCATTCCTAGAACGAGATAATCCCAACACAAAATCCATAGATAAATCAATCCAAGGGGATGTAGGGATAGGCAATGGTGTATAGAAACCATGGGGGCGGATTTGGACTTAGCAGATTTGCACACAAGACAAGCATCACACACACGAGAAACAACAGTTTTCATTTTAGGCCAATAAAAGTGTGATTTAAGCATGTCCAAAACAGCCCCACCATGTGCTTCACGAGCAAGCAAATCACGCATAGAACAACGAGGAATACACAAAACAACCACACGAAATATGAATCCCTCGTGCCTATAATATTTCCCGTGATCTGAGTGCTCAGTAGCCGCATAAGGTTCAGTAAAATCAACATCCATAACATACAATTCCTTAATAAATTCAAATCCAAAGAGTCTAGATTGCATAGTAGTGATTAAAGTATACCTACGAGGTAACACATCAGCTACAACGTCCTTCTTACCCTTTTTATATTTAATAACATAAGGAAAAGATTCTATGAACTCTAACCAACGAACATGCCTCTTACTCATTTTACCTTGGCCTTTTAAGTACTTTAGGGACTCATGATCAGTGTGAATAACAAATTCCCTAGGTCTCAAATAATGCTGCCAAGTTTGAAGTGATCTAACTAAGGCATAAAGTTCCTTATCATACGTAGCATAATTCAACTGGGCACCTTTTAATTTCTCACTAAAATATGAAATGGGTTTACCCTCCTAGATTAACACACCACCAATTCCCACACCCGAAGCATCACATTCAAGCTCAAAAGTTTTATCAAAATTAGGTAAAGCAAGTATGGGTGCAGAAATTAAACGAGCCTTAAGAGTTTCGAAGGACTCCCTTTTCTTTGGTCCCCAATGGAAAGGGATATTCCTCTTCACCAACTCGTTGAGGGGTATGGCTATGCTGCTAAAATCCCTCACAAATCGCCAGTAAAAGCTTGCAAGTCTATGGAAACTACGAACTTCCACTACATTTCTTGGTTCAGGCCATTCCTCCACAACTTTGACCTTCTCTCTATCAACCTCCACACCCTGTGCACTCACAACAAAACTAAGAAACACGACTCTATCCATGAAAAAGTACACTTTTTGAGGTTAGCATACAATTTAGCATCTCTAAGTGTCTCCAAAACAGCGCGTAAGTGACTAAGGTGTGACTCTAAATCATGGCTGTAAATCAAGATATCATCAAAGTAGACAACCACAAATTTATTAATAAAGTCCCTAAGAACCTCATTCATCAAACGCATAAAAGTTCTAGGTGCATTGGTGAGACCAAAAGGAATAACAAGCCACTCATATAAACCAAATTTAGTTTTAAATGCGGTTTTCCATTCATCACCCTCTCGCATCCTCACTTGATGATAGCCACTTTTAAGATCAATTTTAGAAAAGAATTTAGCACCACGTAATTCAGCTATCATATCATCTAAGCGTGAAATAGGATAACGATACCGTATAGTAATTTGGTTGATGGCCCTGCAATCCATGCACATCCTTCTTTGGGACCACAATCACCGGCACCGCACATGGACTCATGGATGCTTGCACATTTCCCTTTGCAATCAACTCTTCTACTTGCCTTTGAATCTCCATAGTCTCCTCTGGATTGGCACGATAGGCTGGTCGGTTTGGCAATGTGGAGCCCGGAATAAAGTCAATTTGATGCTCCACGCGGCGTAATGGTGTCAACCCGCTTGGCTCCTCCTCGGGAAAAATTTCAGCAAATTCCTACAATAAAGACACCACAACACTAGGAAGAGAATCTGTTACGTCAGAAATAAGCTTAAAAGAGGGGGATGGGTGGGGAGGGGAGGGGTCGACATCTTTATAGAGAAAGAGGAGGGGTGTAGTGCCATCTTCAATAGCATTAATAACCTCACCAGCCTTAGCGTAGAAAGTGCCTAACACTCTTTCTCCCTTTTTCTTCACCATCTTTTTTTCTCACTCACTAATAATGGCGCCCTCTCTTACCTTTGACTTTTCTGCTTGAGTTCCTCCCTCGAATGGTACTATGTTGCCCTCCCTTACCATTTCATTTTCAACTTTTATTTTACCCTCATCTCGAGTTCTCACACCCTCTTTCTTTTTCACTCCCGTCACAACTTTTGCTTTTTCAATTTTCAACTTAGCTTCCTCTTCTTTTGTATTTTCCTCACGAGATTTTGAGAGTTGAAGCTGATCGGTGTGAGCCTCCTCAGGTGACAATGAAAGGAGTGTAATCTTCTTCCCTTTATGGATCAACGTGTATCTATTCAAATAGCCATCATACGTCACCCTTGCGATCAAATTGCCACGGTCTCCCAAGTAAGATATGGATAACTGATGTAAGTCAACTAGATGATACTTTTTATGATGTTTTATCCCCATTTCTCATGCATTTATTGATGTTTTTGTATCAATTCAAGTCATTAATTGCTTAGTTTCATCCAAATTTGTAAGTAGTAATTATTATATAAAATATCATATTTTGATAAGTTTTGTACCGGTTTAGTAACCGGAACGTCGTGTCGGGTTTACGCTTGGTATTTTGGTAATTTATTGCAGGACTATAGGTTGACCAAGATCCCGATGGACGACACGTGTTGAGCCTAAAACATGTCTTTTGAGGGATAGAAGAGTGTGCCATAAGCTTACGAGTTCAAACGGATCAATTGTCCTTAGTGCTTCTACCGTAGCCTATATTCAACGGACATTTTACCCAACTTAAAGGCATTTTCTGGGGAATACTTCTGCATGAGAGTTTTAGATCTTCAAACGAGATTTTCAATGCACTTTGAATCACATCAATCAGAGGTCTACAACTCAATTTATGGTCATTTTACCGAACTGCTGTGAAGAACCGGCCTATTAAGTCGCCAAGCGTCGCAAAAGAAGCTGTCAGAGACCTTTAGCGGCGCACGCCGGAATATATGAAGATTTTGCTAGATTTGGCGAATATTTGGAGAATATTTGACATTTAATACGTATGACAACTACCCACATGCCAATATTCCGGCTCAGACCGGGAATTACCGGTTTAAACCGGGAAATGGGCCCACCAATTATTCTCCCCATCTACTATATATATATATATCAATGGAGAAAGAGGAAAATACACATATATATCTTCTTATTTATTTTTTTCTCTTGCACGTACCATCATTTAAAGGCTCTTAGAGTCAAAAATTAGTTACAATATTTAGCTAATTTCATCACAAATATAATCCTAGAATGTTAGTCTAATTTCTTGGTGTATCTTACGTGGAAGAAGCTCGACAAATTGGTGCAACCTCCATTGAAGCTCACCGGAGATGGGAACAAGCTTGCCGTTGCAAACTTATCGGTTGTAATCGGTAACATAATATTCTAGTTTTATTTTGTTTTGTTAATCTGATTACTATAAATGCTAAATTAAATATTTTAGTATTTGTAATAATGAGTGGCTAAATTTGTAACTAGCCAAGATATGTAATTGAACTATTTTTGATCTTTTTAGTGGAACGGATAATGATAATGTAATGTAAATTTTAATTTCAATGGTGTTGAATCTTTTTCTACTTAAATTAGTTGCTAGCTCGTGTTGGAGTAATTAACCAATATTGGCACACACACACTTAATTGATACCGAACGGAGATTTTAAGTGTGAGAACGAGGTAGAAAAACTGGAAGGTAAAACTGGCCGTCTGACGGAACCCTCTTTCTTATCCGGGGAAAGATTATTTGTACTCGAGAGTTTATCATGTCAAATCATTAGGTTTAGGGCTCTTAAACCAATGAGGAGGCATAGAACAATTTCGAACACTCGTATGAGGTGAAATTGTTAGAATACGGAGTGCACCGTTTCACACAATTGAATATCCTTAATAGGCTGAATTAATCACATCCTTAAAACTAAAAGAGACTACAGTTCAATGAAATTGTCTTGGCTAGTACCTTTATTATTAATCGTTAATTTTATTAGTAACGTAAATTATCACTTTTATGTTAAAACTGCGACTTAGATCAAGATAATAATAGCTAATTGGTGTTTAACCACACTTTGAATTATATCGTGTTCCCTGAGGAGACGACCTTGTCACTAGACTAGACTACAATTGACCCGGTACACTGCCGGTAATATTGGACACCCAGTTTAAGCCGATCAATAACATACATCGGTACTACATCGCAAAGAACCTCGTCATCCCGTTTACCAATGTTAAACGCAACCAATGCCTGTTTGGTCACTCGAACCTCACCAACATCATTGAGCCACTGAAGCTTGTAGGGTTCCGGATGGGGAAAAGTGGGAATAGATAAGCGGCTGATCACATCCATACTAACCATATTGGTACAACTCCCGGGGTCATTAATCATCAAACACACATTTTCACTAATCATGCAACGTGTGTGGAAAATGTTCTCCCTTTGCAAGTCATCCACTACCTTCACCGTACTACTTAAAGCCCTCTTAATTACCATAACAACACCATCCACAGGTGGGTGTTCATAGTCATCATCCTTCTCTTCGTCATCCTCTCTCTCCTCCTCAGAATCGGTCCTATACATTCGTACACCCTCAGATTCTCCTACAAAAAGCATCCGTCGCTTGGTGGGACATTGGGAAGCAATATTACCCACTTCATGACATAGGAAGCACTTAATGTCATGTGATGGCTTGGCTTTTATGGCCATGCCCTTGCCTTTATCAATCCCCTTAACTTTAGAAACATCATTGGAGGTGAAATGGTGTTGCCTAGGGGCTGTTGGGGTGGGTTAAGGGCCGTCCCCTCTAGGCTAAAAAGAATGAAAAGTAGAAGTATTACCTCCGATAAGCCTCGTGGAGGTTGACTTCTGGCGCCTTTGTTGCTTCTCAAGTGTCAAAGCGGCATGTAACATTTTATCCATCATTGCACAACCTTTCAATTCTAATAGATTGGCAATCTCTAAACGCAAACCACCCAGAAAATGCTGCATTGTCACTTCCTCATCCTCTTCAATCTGAGCCTTTCCTAGAAGAGTAAGCAACTCTTGATAAAAATCATCTACGGACCTCTCCCCTTGGGTAAGCATTTGTAACTTACGGTATTGCTCACGAAAGTAAGTAAGTGGTACAAAATGCTTCTTCATCTCTCGTTTTAGTACTGTCCAAGTACGAACCAACAGTTCCCCATGCTTCCGCCTCAAAAGATTCAACTGTTTCCACCAAATAATTGCATACCCCGTAAACTCAAGTTGTGCAAGAATGCACTTCTTATCATCCGAATAATTGTTACATGAAAATTTTGATCTAACTTTGACTCCCATTCAAGATATGCGTCCGCATCATTAGAACCGGAAAAAGGAGGCAATTTCATCTTAACTTGCCTCATATTATTGTCAACCCGGTCAGCATCATCAACACCATTCTCACCGGAACCGCCTGTATCCTCCTCATCCTGAGGTACTACCTCTACCACCTCGTTCGTCTCCACCTCCTTGGACAACTCTATTATCCCGGAACGGTAGTTGAGCTTGGCTTTCGGGACCATCTGCTAACATTGCCTGAAATTCAGCCAAAAGCGTGGCATTGTTGGCATTTAGCTCCTCCCTGAACTTCTCATCCACCATCTCTTTTATTTCTTGAGACGACTTCACTATTTTCTTGCGAATCAACGCCACGTTTGACTCGCCTTGTAGTTTAACCGGAGCATCTAGCAACCTAGTAACTTCATCATTATCCATCGGTCTCGACATATTTTCCTCACCACTCTCGTATTTGTACTCACACTCTCTCTAAGTTGTACATTAACCCCTTCTTCAAACAAATCAAAGAATCGAGCAAGGTGTAACAATCGAAACCAACAATCTAGACTAGACAACTAAGAGGTAGGTTTGGGATTGGGTAAAAAGGTATGGAAATGTGTGGAAAAATGTGCGAAGAGAAACTAGCTGCAAGAATCAAAAGCAAGAAATGAGGGACAAGGAAAAATTAAGGAAATTAGTTGAGAGAAAAATTTCACAGACGTGAAGTACTCGTTCAAAGAAAAGGGTTGATTTTTTTTGTTTTTTTTTTTGGTACAGAATTTTCACAGGTATGAAAAATTTCACACCGAGGTGTGAATGGTTCGTTTTTTCTGAGTCCCTTTTTTTATTTTTATTTTACTTGGGCTGACTAATAGAAAATAGATCAAATTAAAATAACACAATTAGGTCAAACTATTTTCCCCTTTGCTTTTGGCTTTATACGGCAACAACTTGCAACTTCTGACGAATAGGATGCAATAAATGGGATTAAATATATAATCAAGAAGCTGGAAAAATTGCTGTTGCAATACGGATGCTAAGCACAACAAGAAAGAATCGGAAGTATTATTATATTTTTTTTGTATAAAAAGACGCAGCAAGAGAAAAAGAAAGGAAAGCTGGGAATTTTTTATTTATGAAAATCAACGCAAGAACAAGGCTGCCGAAAAAAAATTAGGTTTTTTTTGTTTTGTTTTGATTTGATTATGGTATGCAGGAAATGAAATCAAGCAGCAACGAAAACAAAACAAGAAACGAAAATGGATATTTGATTACCTTTAGTCAACCGAAGGCTCTGATACCAAATGATACGATTCCGGAACGGGATTTGCTCTAGGATCTTAAAGGGAATCAATGGGGGAGCTCGAAACAACGAACTTAGATAATCCAATCTAAGAACGTTGGCAAGAACGCCACATCGCTTGCTCAAGGCGCTGACAAGTTCTTAAAGGGTGAAACTCTACAACGAAAAGATCCTCACTCGCAAGTGACACAAGTCAATAGACTCAATAATATTTTCACTCAAATTAAATTGTTTGTAAAAGAACCACCTAAGTGCCTTATATAGGCTACAATATTCATGAAACTAATGTAGCTAACCAATGTGGGATAAATTACATTGTAATTTTCGCCACTTTATTTTCTAGTGGACATAACTTGACTCTAATAAGCCCAAATGACTTTTATTTACTAAAAACAAACACTTGACTCAATATGCTAGCATATAGACAACTTTTCTGATGGGTCATACTCGCATTTAGGCCCATAAGACCTATATTAACTAAATCAATGCATAATAATATAAAAATAGTTCCAATAACTAAAATAATTCATCCAAGCCCAATAATGTCTTCGTCGAGTCCAATAGCATAAATGGTGCACTTAGTGAGCTGATCTTCGGTCTTCTCGTGGTTCTTGCTCCAAATGGGTTTCTATCTTTCTTCTTTTGGAGCCTTGTCATCGGCCCATCTCGAATCACAAGCGGGTCTACAGTCTTCATAGGAACTAAAGGGTCTGGAATATCATCGTGGATCACATCAGGTTTCCTCTAGCCATGAGACGATCATGCGGTAGTGATTGGGCGTGATATTGAAGCATGCGTAGTATACATGTTTGGTCGTCCGAGAATCGCGTATCCTATGATTGGGATTGAATATCCGAAACGGCCTTCTTATAAGGAATGTCTAGCTTTCGGGAATCTTTGCAAAGTGGGAGTAAATGTGTTATTCCGAGAGAGCATGATATCCAGATTATTAAATACGATCGTTAATATATTGACACTTGAGATATGATTGTATGGTATTATTAGAGCGATAGGATTCTATTTACACGGTAACTGTTTCACATGAAAGGTAGTAGTCATTGCATTTGACTCTTCCGATGATTGGGGGTCACGATGTGTTGCTAGACGCTATCCCGTGATCGTTAGGGATGAAGGGCATTTTCGTAATTTGCACTTTGTGTCTACGGCCAACATATTCGGAAGCCTATCGGGTCAAACACATATGAACATAGTCGGATTAAAATGTGGTTATAGTTCATAACCAAATAAAGAAAGTTTTTTCTCAAGACTATAAAAGTTATAGTGGTAAATTAATATGATGGTATTTATTTATTAGATAAATATAATACAAGATATTAATTATGGTGATTAATTAAATATATGTATTTAGATACATATTTCGAAAAATATATATATATGATATACATGTATTTTGTGAATTAATTAATTATAGTATTATATTAATTAAAGAAAATCTCAAATCCCAAATTAGTGGGGAAGAGGGGACGCAATTTTCTTGTGTATTGGATACATTTGAATTGTGTAATTTAATTAATAAGATTACCATAATATTAATATTATATATTAATTGATTTTGAAAAAATAGATTTATGGTAATAAGATAAAGATATATTCAATATAAGATATTGTCAATATATATCTTGGAAATATATTTAATATAAGATATTGAATATTGAATGAGATAAATCAATAAAAGATACTTTCCATATTTTATTAGGAAAATGTTTTTTTTTTCCTCAATTTACTAAGAAGCTAATCCTAATCAGATTGGGAGATATGAGGGGCGCCTAACACCCTATATAAGCAACGGTTGGCTAGGTCTTTTGTACATCACAATTCCAAGCTAATAGTTCTTATAAAGAATAGAGAGTTTCTTAGAGAGAGATTAGAGAGAGAGAAAAGTCCGGTCTAGCAACCGGATTTTTCTAGTAGAAATCCATGATGGATTCCGGTGGGCTGTTCGTGTGGATCACCGGTAGAGGCCGAACGCTTGGACGGCTCCGTGCATCACTACTCTCCTTAGACAGTCAAAGCGTCAATCTTTTAGATCAACCAATGTAACCACCATCTACTAGGTTATTTTTTTATTGCTAAAACGAAGTCGATCCTAGTCAAAGGAAATAAAATTTTGAATTCCGCTGCGTTCCCGCTTAGATTTCCTAACAGATTGCTGGGAGGAAACTCCGTTATGGTGTGAATCTCTCCATTTCGGTGAGGTGGGGGATTGCTTTTATTGGTTTTGTTCCCATATCATTTATACCGACTTAGAGACCTACAGCAGATTAACCTTTCGATCATATATTTATTAAAGTCGCGCTTGAAATTTGGATCAGGCTTCATCGGGCGATGAGTGTTCGGCTGATCTTTAACCTCATGCATGATCTGAGTGAGAGGAGCGGTGAGAGGAGTGGAAGGCTGCTCTAGAAATTTCACGGGTTTCCTCAGATCCCGATTTTGATTCGTGCTTTCTTTTGGCAGATTGGGCTCGATCTTGGCCTTGCCCTTATTGGATGATGATGCCGATGATGGTGGAGGCTCAAAGGCCCCATACTTCCTCGCTTTATCTAGCATCTCTTTTAAGTTTTCAAGTGGCCGAATAGTGTATTCGGCCCTTAGGCCTCCTTTAGTGAGACCACTCTGAAAACTGTCCATCACTACACTGTTGGGCATGCATCCCCCTAGTTTGATCATATATTTTGTTGAATTGTTCGTAATATGTGCGAGTTGATTCACTTTCTTCCTGACGGATTTCGTAGAGATCCACTTGTGTCTTTTTGGGTTGACCTGCTGATTTTAATTTGGTGAAGAACTTCGCATGTAGGTCTTCTTAGGGATTGATGGATCTGATTGTTAAGTTTCGGATCAAGTTCGCTGCTTTTTCCTGCATGGCACCAACAAAAGCAATGCACCATGCAGATTTATTCCTTGTCACTAGAGCCGTTCTGCTCTGTAATGTTGGGATCCAATCATAAGGGCAAGACGCTCCTGAATAATTCATGAATGTGGGGTAGTTTAGACCCTCAGTTGTTGTGCTGAGGATGTCTCTATTGAGGACACTGGTACCCAAAGCTTTGTTGTTTTCCTTCCCTCGTTTATCCTTTTGCAGTTCCTTGACTTGCCTCTGAAGTTTTGCAATCACTTCCTCGAAGGGATTAGGAACAGGCTGTCTGTAGCTGACGACTGACCTAGAACCCTCAGCTTGATAGTTAGCTTCTTTGGGTTGATTTCCCAATCTTGCCTTCACGTTCCGGCGAGAGGATTGAACTTTATCACTCTTTTCTTTTCTCGGAGGTTCATCCGGCTTTTCACTTACTGGGCCGAGAAGATCCTTAACGGGATTGCGACCCTGGTGTCATTCGGCCGATGAGTGAACATTGGTTTCCCTTTCGTTGTATCGAATAGAGGGTCCTCTTGACAGAGCAGAAAGATCAATGTACGTGTCTAGAGCGGGAGACCTCAGAGGTGGAACGAACTCTCTAATAGGAAGTGAAGAATGATTCAGACGAATAAGTTCTTGATTAGTCAGGTGTATCATTTCCGCATAGGTAGCATAAGAGAACAAAGCTTTTGCGTAAATTTTGTCATACTCTTCTATCTCCTCACGGGGAGATAGTTGTTGTGAACAGATTGGCCGAGATGTCTCGGCCGCGTTCCCTCTATTATGCTTAGCTAAGGCAAACTAGCCCGGAGTTTCTTAGACCTCGCCCTATTTTCGAGGTGAGTACGTGCATCATACTGAGGAGCGTCCTCGCCATGAGCACTAGGTGCCAGACGTCCTTCCTGATCGTTATGCGGGGTGTTCTGACACACCGTTACATAATCAAAAGTAGGTGCAGTATCCTCATCCGTCCTTTTGTGACCGGGGGTAGGCCATCGTGCAAAAGAGCACCTGTAGATCTTGTTTTTGACATGTTTATGCTTGTAAATCGAATTCGTTGAGACTTGTATGGAGTCGATAATAGCGATGTCAATGCTTGTTGATGATGCAAAGGTTTTAGACGAAGATTACGTCAACCTGGAGATTTTCTATGAACTAGATGGTGAATCCGGTGTAGTTTTAGTCGGAAAGCTAGAAAAGTACGGTTATAGGTATCCGGATGCTAAAGAATAGCTAACAAACTCTCACAGATTTGACCGGAGAAGTCGGCTTTCACAAAATCTTTCCCGGTAACGGAGCCAACTGATACGGCGGTAAATATCACGGGTGTGGTATTTGTATGAATGTGGATATCTGGATAAGTATTTGTGTGTTTGATTGCTTAGAGCTCAAGAAATAGCTATGATGATTTGCAAGAACAATATGCATGTGTGAGAGAGGGTGTTAGTCGACAAATTGGCAGATCTTGGTTGCGTATTTCAATTAATGGTCGATCCTGTTTTAACGAGGGATAATGCCGCTATTTATTGGGCTTACAAAGTCAGTTATAAGGTGAATAGAAAATACAATATACAATCTATAGATCCGCGAGTCGAGCTCATTCTAAGAGATCTGGCTTATATCTAAGCCTACATTAGATCTCCTTACATCCTGACTTGACTGCCTTGTTAAGAGGGCTTCGAGTAGAAGGGTGAGCTGGTGGGCCCTCAGTGCTTCGTCTCGTCTAGTAAATGGCATGTGAAGGCTTTACTGACACCCTTTGCCTAATCGACTGTAAATATCGTGGTGGTGTGAGACGGGTTGGATAATTCTCGGCTCTACTCGCTTTATTTTAGTGTGAGCTGAGCGGACCAAGGAACCTATTCGCTATTGGACCTTCTAGATGACCCAACATAAATCCGAGGGAGCGTTTTATGGGTTTAGCATATCAGACCCCAAACATCAGAATGAACTAAATCAAAAGGTGCACGAGATTGAGGTATATTTTGATTAAAAGGCAAGGCAGAAAACTTTCCAAGTTTACAACCACTACAATCTGAAATATCATGAGGATGCAAATCTCTCAAAACACCACTATTTCTCATATATTTTAGGCAAGAGCCTAAAACATGACCAAGTCTAGAATGCCACAAATAAAACTTAGAAGATGAAGAAGTTAAATGAAAATAAGATAGGTCAACAGTAGTGGCAGTTGCATGATCCGGAATCTGCAGCTCATCCAAAATATAGAGTCCCCCCTGCCTACGGCCTGTCCCAATTAGCCTCTTGGATTTGGGAGTCTAGACATGACAAGAGGTGGAAGAAAATGAACAAAATAACCAAAGTCACATAATTGACCAACCGAGACAAGACTCATAGTATGTTTTGGAATACAATAAACATTAGAGAGAGAGAAGTGTGGAGTGTGGATGTGACCAATCCCAGTCAATGGCAATGGTGTGCCATCAACAGTCATAATAGTTGAGGAAGGAGAATCAGAAGACATACATGTAAAAGAAGAAGAAACATAAGACATGTGAAATGAGGCTCTAGAGACCAAAACCCATGAATTTGTACCAGAACCATTAAATGGTGGCGAACCTGATGTAGAACGAACAGACATGGCATAATGCTAAGACTAGGACACACTCTGACTTTGAGACCGAGACTGGCTAGCATGGAACCTCTGAAACTGCTCCACAAGAGAGTCCATAGTAGGATTCACAGAAGAATCCACAATCGAGTCACCTGAGGGATGGGCCAACGAAGCAGTCATATGATGAGAGCTAGTACGGGGCTGCCCTTGCCCCATAGAGTATGGCCGTTGTTGCCCACCACGTTTTTGTTATTGGGACCTGTCACCTTGCTTCAAACCTTTGCTTTATGTCGTGCTAATAATTCAGGATACAGATCTTTTTAATGCCCTGGTTGCTTACAATAATTACAATCACGACCTGTTTTAGTGTTTGACTTAATCAGTTGTGAAGGGGTTGCTAAAATAGATGCAGATGGAGTGTGCACTCCATTTTCAGTTTAAGTCTTGAGACGAATTTCTTCAGGCAACAACTAATGAAGAACAGAATCAATAGAAGGTAAAGGAGTACGATGCAAGATGGATGCACGAAAATTTTCATATTTTGGTCGAAGAGCCATCAACAACTGAACAAGGCGTTGTTCCTCTCTACAAGAAATATAAGGTGCAAATGCCCTCAACTCCGTAGATTCAGTCATTACTAATTGATCCCAAAGAGTAATAATTTCAGAATAAAACTCCTGAATACTTCGATCATTCTGTGACTTAGCACGAATATCAACTTCTAACTGATATTGGACAACAAAATTAGAACGCACGTACAATATTTCCAAATAGTCTCAAACCTCTTTAGCAGTATCATACATGGCCAGTTGCATATCAATCCTGTTCTCAACAAAGTTATTAATCCAAGTAATGATCTTTGAATTACAAGTACCCCACTTCTCATTCAATTCAACAAACTTTTCATCTGCTGATTTAGGAGCCACAATAATACTAGAAATATAACCCCACATTTGCTTGCCTCTTTGAAAGTTTTTCATTATCTAACTCCAATAGGAATAGTTTTTAACCATCTAAACGAACATCACCCTCAGCCATATTGAACAAGATGCACAATTCAATCTAAAACGAAATCGATTCCAGCAACAATTCCATAGCAAGATTTACCAAGACAATTACCAAAGAAAAATAGATCTAAAGAGGCAAATTCAACCACACACCACGAGATATCACAGAAAACGATAAGCACAACTCACCAAACACCAGAGAAAACCAGTCCGAACCCAAAAAAAAAGCTTGTCTTTTCGGTGCAAATTTTTTTGCATAGGATCGACCCACGATCATTGTGTTTGAGATTACCTTTGACTAGGATCAAAGCTCGGATACCATGTTAGAATTTGTATATCAATCAAGAAAACTAGAAAAATGGAGAAGAAGAAGAAGACTCTTGCATTACCTAGCAACAATGGAAGCTTAGGTTTTAGGTTACAATGGGAGAGGCTTATATAGCCAAAAGAAAAAAGACTAAAAAACCCTCACGGCAAATACTAAATATCTAAACTAATATAATATATATGCTAACACTTTCCTCTAACGATGATTTGGTTAGGCGTATTCGTACAAGAAAATAATAGGACAAATCATATAAGATTCAAGGCGGTATAAATTGTCCACAATCAAAGTTACATATATGCTTGTACAAATTTCAACCGGTAAAATAAACAAACACAAGTAGTACAAATTAAAAAGGCACTGAAATTTGGAGCATTTGATCGATTCACCATCACAATGGTTCTTTTAGCAATTTTCTTCTCCAAGTTCTGCGCAGGAGCTGACAGTACTCTTTCAATTGCTGAGAAGTGGAAAGAGATAGACAAAAATGACCCAAAAGCAATAGAGAATATGCAAGTGCACAACCAGAATAACCACACAAACCTCAAGTACAAGGATAATCTTGTGGCTGAAATAGACGTGGAATCTTCTTTTGGCACACAATATAGACTTGATATGGAGGCTTATGATGGGGTTAATCTTAATTGGTATGAGGACCTTGTCTTAGTGGATCTCAATAATTCTAAACACCTTCTGTTAGTAAGGGTATATTTGTCCGATCTTGTAAATTGTGTATCTAGGGTTTGCTATTATTGTAACTATAAATACTTGTGATTATGTAATACAACTACACAACTTTTCTCCCAAATACTTTGAATTTATCATGGTATCAGAGTTCTCTCTCAATGTGAGATTAACCTTTTTTTTTCTTTTCTACTTTCGATCTTGTTTCTCCTTTTCAATAAATTAATAACAAAAAAAAGGGAGATTGAGGCAAAATGACAGAAAAGATTACAAAATGAATAAATATGACACACTTATTTTTTTAGTTGCAAAAAGGACAAACAATTTTAGACGGACAAAAATACCCCTTTAAAGGGACGCGTGCATATCTTCAAGTCCTTCCGTTCCGCTTCAGGTTTGTTTTTGTCTTTGTCTTTGTTTTGTTTTGTTTTGTTTTGTTTTTTTTTTTTTTTTTTTTTTTTTCTTTTTTCAAACACTCTTAACTTTTGATTTATAACTCCGATCATTCAAATGTTTTCACCAAAATTCATATTTTTTTCTGCTCTTTAATTTGAGCCCAAATACGATACCATTCCACCGTAAATTTTGAAAGCCGAAAAAATATTTGTATTAACCGGAATGTTTTTCTTATAAACGACCGTAACTTTTGATTTCGAACACTGATCATCAAAATTATTTCACCAAAGTTCATATTTTTTAATCTTCATTTTGAGACCTCACTTGATACCATTTCGACATAGTATTTGAAAGCCGAATTTAATCGCAGCATTTACACTAACACAGTATCAATAAACAATATCAGTATCAGTATCAGGCTCATTTAAGGCTTAATTTAAGTGACTACTTCAAGGCACACATATCGGGCTCATATAAGGCACACAATATCACTTACAGTAGCATATAAGACACATAGTATCAGTACACAGTATCAGACTCATTTAAGACTTAATTCAAGTGACTACATCAAGGCACACGTATCTGGCTCATGTAAGGCTCATTTTCTGGCTGTAGACATTGAGGTACCAAGATTTGGTTATTTAACAGAGCTGCCACTTGGGTTTGGCAAAAAAAAAAGATAAATGAAGTACTGAAATTGCATTTTTGTTTGATATTCTGCTTCATTTTGGAAGAAATTGTCTTGACTTTTAAAAGATGTTTGTTAGTGAAATGCATAGCTCTGATACCTGAATCAACAAATGTTTTCCAAACAATAAGACAGCTCTTAGTATGTTCCAAACAATAAGCATATTTAAGTCTTATGTTTTGCTTGATGTCAATATCACCCTTGCCCTCTCCAAGAGCACCATCTATTTCATCGATAATCAAACACTTTGGCTTCAAACCGACGATTACAGAGTCCAACTGAACTGTATCCACGATTTTGCTCTCAGCCATCACCAATTGTTCTTTCGATTCCATTTCCTCAAGCACAAAACAAACCGTCAATTTCGGTTTACTCCACGTTCGTAAGCCTTTTTTTGTCCTTTTAAGTCTTAATCAGAGGCAAAAAAAAAAATCACACTAATTTATGACTTCACCCGAGCCCACCACGTCATCCCAGTTCCAAAGCATGAGCACAAATTCCATAACTTCTCTTTTTCTTCAATTGTGCTGGTGCCATTATCTAAGAAGCTACTACTACTACAACTAGTACCATCATCAGCCGGCGTTGCCACTTGATCAATGAAACTACAATCACCATAAGAAGAAGCAGCAGCAGCCGCCACCACCTCCGCTGGAGGACTACAATAAGCCACAGGATGATCCAAGCTAAAATCATCACTACTGTTCAACGGCGGCCCAGCGGCAGTCAAATCGGAAATCTGGATCGACTTTGACGAATTTTCAGCCACCACATGATGATCAAAGAAACAATCACCATAAGCATCTGCCGGAGGATTATTACCATAAGCCACCACTTGATCCAAACCACAATTATTTGACGATGACGCAGGAGCAGTCAAATCGGAAAACCGGATCGACTTAGACCAACCTTCAAGGAGCATCAGATCATCAGCCCTCACCATAACTTTTTTTCTTAAATTCCTCTATTGTTGTTAGGTGTTTCTGAAGCTCTTCACACTCTAAATTTTCCACATCCTTGAAGATGAATCAAACGATGAAGATGTATTTGAAGGAATTTTCTTCTTTAATCGATCAATCCAATGGTAATCGGCGGTATATTCAAAGATCGTTTAAGACAAAACAGGGATATATTCGTCCGGTGGAATTTATTTGTCCTTAATGCAACTAAAAAATTGAAACTGAATTATCACTGAATTAAGGGAAAAAAAAGTGGACTACAAACTAATTTTTCCTAAAAAAATAAAAAATAAAAAAAATCACAAATATACCCCTACTAACACCTTCTGTATTTTCTTGGATGATACCATTGTATTATTATAACATGAATGCTTGGATTTTGTGTTAGTTATTAATTAATGGAGTAGTTTGGGTTGGATGGATGCGCAATTGAATAAACTTATATATATATATATATATATATATAAATATATATATATATATATATATATATATATATATAGAAGTGGGTTCGTATACATACCTATTGATCCAAAATGCTTTACCGTACTTACTACTAAAAATAGTGCGTCGATCACTATTTTAGTGCGCTGCAGTTATTGTTTGAGTGCGCTAGTTTTCTATGAAGTTTTATATAATAAACAATAACGGTTTTATACAATAACTGCCTCAGGTAGTTCTTACTCAAACAATAACAGGGTGCACTAAAATAGTGATCGGATGCGGTATGTAGGTATGTATAGATAGTATGGTATGTAGGGGAACCCAACCCTATATATATATATATATATCCGCATTGTTGTTTTGGCTTTCAAAAAAAAAAAACTGCAAGACATGATATAATTTATGTGATATAATTTTACTTTAGAAAATTACATTATCACGTTTCTGTTTGTATTGTATTGTTGTGATTTTCCGTATATTACATACCTCTGTGCGAGAATAGTCATTTGGAATGAAATCCAACAAAATTATTTTCGAAACGGAAAATTTCTAAACATATATATATATATATATATATATATATATATATATATATATATATATATATATATATATATATATTGACTTAAAGAGGATATATGATCGCGAGGAGAAAAAAAAACAATTAATAAACAAACAAAGGAAAAACTTATAAGGGAAGGGAAAAGAGGAATTATTAAAACTAAAATGCACTAGTGTTTTTGGTGTGACTTGTAACGGTAGCACCGTAGCATTATTCCCATATATATAAACACAAAAACAGCTCTATGTATCTAAGACATGATCATCAGTCTTTGATTGCATAGCTACCTAACTCTTTTAACCAATGCAATAGCCACAACGTATGTACATATAATTATATAATATATCTGCCCAACAACCACCCACTTAATTTCCATTTTACAATTAATACCCTTTCAATCGTACAAAAGAAAAATGTCTTCAAAATTAATTCAGCCCCTTTCAATGTTGTTCGTCGTCGTCATTGTGGCCGTCTTTTTCCCCGGCCCATGGTTTGCAACGGCTGAGGAAGGTGCAGGTGGCTGGCAACCGGTGAACCCAAATGACGCCCAAGTCATGGGTGTTGCGAAGATGGTTGTCGATCAACACAACGTTGAAGCAAAAACCAGCTTAAAGTTCCAGAAAGTTGTCCATGGTGCAGCTCTTCTTGAAGAACCTTACGACTCAAAGTATTATTATTGTATTATTCTTGATGCATTAGACGACCGCGACGACAAAGGCCTAATTCATCATCGCTACGGGGTTGTCGTTAAATATGAGAAGCCTCAAACACCTAATTCTCTTTATAAGCTTATTATTTCTTTTAAACAATTCTCTTAAACACATCACATGATCGATGTATCCAGTGACGGGGCTATATACAACCAAACCAAATGGGGCAACTGGCCTTTTGATCCGGAAAAATTATACTAATATATGTAATATATCTTTGCATGCCTCACCTTAAATTTTTTATTGACTTTTAAAAATTTTATTATAACTACTCTTACTCGAATCCTGCATCCGTCCCCGGATGTATCTCATATATACCATATTATATATATATATATATATATATATATATATATATATATATATATATATATATATATATATATATAAGAATATATATTGACTTAATCTGTCAAAATATATGACAAAAACATTAGTTATTTTCTTTCTTTTCCAAAAAACTCACGGTTTATATTTCATTTTTATGCTAACATGCTATAAGAAAAATGAGCCATAAATTAAACTTGTAAATTATCGATTTAAATTACAAGTAAGAGTAGCATTTCGTTTCCCGGCAAAAAAAAAAAAAAAAAAAAAAAGTAAGTGCAGTAAACATAAAATTTGATAATTTTCACAAGAATATTTTTTATGGTTATTTATTTATAAGGATCTGGTTTGAGACTTAATTAGACATTTAAACACTAAAAAAATATCATCGTTTATAAGGACATATTATATTTAACTTTCCTAAATTAGCCCTTTGGTACAACTATCCCACTGTGTGCTCTGCTGTTTTTCCCAATGGCCCAATAAGCACAAGCTATGTTGCACGAACACCGACACGGATACGGCGTAAGACACGAAACGGACACGGCGACACGGCAACTTTAAAAAATATAGAACACGACATGCCGGAGACACGTAGTGTGTGTATATATATATACAGACATGAGACACCATTCTCCTTCAGGTAAATACAAAACAAAAAACGAAGAAAAAATAAACATCCTGAAGACCAACAAACACTCGCAAAAAGCAAAAAAGAGAAAAGGTTGAAAGCTTTACCACCATTCTCCTTCAGGTAAATACAAAACAAAAAACGAAGAAAAAATAAACATCCTGAAGACCAACAAACACTCGCAAAAAGCAAAAAAGAGAAAAGGTTGAAAGCTTTACTGCAAAAAGTTTAGCCATCATATCATTATATGGACTAACCAGAAGTCAATGATTTAGCATTTAGCAAGTTAGAAACTATGCTAACAATGCCAAATGATTACTTGCATTTGCATACACTACTTGCCAAAAGATGCCCTACTTACTTAGATACACCACTTGCTAATAGGACCAGAATATACACCAGATGATTACTATTTACTACATAGTACTTAGTACTTGCACTACTTGTCAAAAGATACTACTTACTTTATACATTATTTGCCAAAAGATAAGGTTCAACCTCAAAATATCGTGATTTTATCATTCAATTAACGATTAACCACATCAAGCATAGTCATCTTCCACGTCCATCCAAACAGTCTCCATTTCTGGTTCATCCAAAGAAAGGCTTGCAACTTCAAGTACTCCAACATCATCAAGAGAATCAAAAGCACCACCACCTATATCCCACATCTTACAATCCCCTTCTTGATATTGTGGTGTTTTTCTTGACAAGAGGCGAAGATTTTGATGGATATACACAAGTTTTTCAGCACGTTGAGGAGCCAATCTATTTCTTTTAAGAGAGTGAATAAATGAGTAGGTACTCCAATTTCTTTCGAGCATGAAGATGAACATGGCTGATAAAGCAATTTAAGAGCCAAAGATTGTAGACTAGGAGTAGATGAACCATGTATTTCCCACCACATTATTGGATCCACAAGATACCTATTTCGAATGGAATCATGATCACGAAATTCATCCATAAGTGATGAAAATCTAGCAAACTCAACATTAACCTTTCTACGCTCAACTGCATCGGGAAAGTATCGCTTCATGCATTTATCTCTTTCAAGTACAATGCCCGCATCCTTGTGTGGCTCAATATTACCCGCAGCTTCATTCACCCATTCTGGACTATAATACCTAAAAAATGAATCATAGCAAAGCAAGTGAGATTTAATAAACAAGTTTAGGCAACCAAGTTTTCTTTGAGGTTGAAGACTACTTTTGGCATAATATATAACATAAGAGTACCATGTAAAAGTATGATTGAAAGTCAGATCAGGATTTAAAGGAAACAATCCTATCATACTTCTGCCATTCATTCTACTGATCTGAGTTAACTACTCTCCATTCACCAGCCGATATTCTTTTTCTTCTTTGAATAATCCATAACCTTTTAACATGTAATCACACTTAATCTCAAGCAATGGCACCCCTTAACCGAGAAAGGGGCTCTAGTACCATCAAGTCTAATGCAAAACAAACAACACATCCATCAACATACAGAAACTTAGAGGTAGAGATAACATCAACATTTAATGAAATCATATCCCAATGGGTTCAGCAACAAAATAAATGACGAATCATATCAAAGTCATCTAAGACAAAACATGCTGCTCATATGGAACAGCTCACAAAGGTAAACATAATCAGAACATCATTAAAATGAACTAACATAGTCTGCAGCAATTAGAGTTTGTATTAAAAGCAATGAGAACAAGAAATACATAAAATTTAAGGACATCTGCTTTATGCTCATGCTTACATTTTTGTACTCCTTCAAGATGATCGCTTTAGATTTCGGATAATTAAATAGCTGAAAATCATATATTACATACCTTGGATTCAAAGAATGTGCCATACAATGAAGTGGTGTGTTACTTTTTGTCCACCTATCATGAAGAATTTGATTTACCTCTGTCCAAAATGTAGACTCTTCATATTCATGCTTATTCTCATGAAGATAAATTGCCTTCTTCACTTTAGCAATCATAGTACTCCACATGTCATATACCAAGTGAAGAGAAGGTTTATCAGTGTCCAAGAATCTCAACATGTCATAAATGGGTTCAGTGAAAGAAAGTATGTAATCAACTTTTCCCCACCATAAATCATCTAATATCTTTCCTTTTACGAAAGCAACCTTACGAACATCATCCTCTCTATATGCATTCCAATCATCACTAATAACCATACTTTGTAGCCCTTTCTTTATGATTTTAAACCTTTAAGCATGACTAAGAGAGAGGCGAATCGAGTGTCAGCAATAGCAAGTAGCTTCAGCTTCACAAACCGGTTAAACATAGCTAGCCTCATATTATGATTCAAGATAAAGTTCTTAATAAAAGAAGCATCCCCTGCTACATTAGTTATCCATTTGCACTCTTCATAAGTAACTTCATTAGCTTCAGTATTTTTTGCAGCACAAATATTTTTCAAAGCAAGGTTAAGTGTGTGCACAACACAAGGTGTCCAAAACACATATGGATATTGGGATTCAACAAGTAAACCAGCAGCCTTGCAAACAGGAGCATTATCAGTAATAACTTGAACAACATTTTGAGAGCCAACTTCAGCAATCACTTCCTTTATCTTATCGGCAATAAAAAACTTATCTTTATATTCACCTTCGCAATTCACAACCTTTAAAAACATAGGACCACTTTCACACACAGCAATAAAATTTATCAAAGGCCTTCTTTGACAATCTGTCCAACCATCACTCACAATGCTAACTCCTTTGTTTTTCCAAGTATTTTTAATTGGTTGCAACAGATTTTCAACATGTGATCTCTCTCTCTCTCAAGCAAGATAGTTCTTAAAGTGTTGTAACCCGGAGGAACAAAACCACTTATATTAAGTTCACAAGCAAGCTGAAAGGCCCTAACATAATGAGGATTATTAGCTAAATTAAATGGCAAACCGGCAGAATAAAACATCCTAGCAATTTCCTCCTTTAATTCTTCTCTTTTTGCTACTTGAAATGCCATATCTATAGGAGTTTTCCCATTGCCTTTTCTTTTCTTTGGATCATTACCCTTCATTTGGAAGCTAGAAGTAGAAGTATGGGATATATTAGGGTGCACCTGATTATTTCCTGAAGTGGGCAAATGAACGTCTTTGGGTGCGGCATTGTCGGTGGCTTCTTGTGACATTCTTTCCATCTCCCTTATTTGCTGACTAGATACTTTGGTGCAAGGTTTGACTCCACCGCCTTTGAGATTAAGCAAATGATGTCTGACTCGTGAATACGATCCTTTGTAGACATTGTTACAAAAGTTACATCTAAAAGGAATGTTTCCTCCTGCATTACTTTTTTTTCCAACTTTGTAACATATTGCTATAGGGGGTTTGCAGCATCATAAGTTCTATTAGTTGTGACATCCTCGTCGGTTTGATGGGCATTCATTTTGAATGAAGGATACCTGAGAAAAAACAACACAACAAATAAAATTAAATAATTTGATAAGAAAAAAAAATTAAACATCAAAATGTAGATGCAAATAGCTAAAGTCCAAAAAGATCTATCATTTCTTAAAGTTACATGAATCTAAGATCAGGTCCGTCCATACTTGGATGACACAAGCAATTTGAACAAGAAAAATCATACAAGAGAAAAAAGTTTCATTTATGATAAAAGAAGAAATCTGACCTTCACGTTATGCAGATGGAAAGCTCAATGGAGAAGAAGGTTATAGCGAGGAGGAATAGCCGGTAGAAGCAGGGTTTTTGCCATTTTTTTCTGGAACTGAAGAGATGAAGAGACGACGGTGAGATTAGGTTTTTGTTTAATGTATGACAGAATAAAAAAAATATAAATAGCCGTGTCCCTCCGTGTCGCCGACGTGTCCCTGGCGTGTCGGTTTTTAAAATTTAATTTAACATTGAACCCGTGTCGGGTCGGAATTGTGTCGGATACGGCGGACGTCACCCATATTGGAGTGTCGGTGCATCATAGAACACATATTTCGATCAATGGGTAAAACCTTGTCACAGACATTGACGGAAAATACGAGGAGATAGGAAAACTGTGAGCATTTTGAGGCAGCGGCACACGGAGGTTGTTAGCGAGAGATACGGTGAACTTTGGGAGGCTTATTTGAGGAATGTAGAGAATGATACAAGTGAAGATTGGCTTGGGTGGAAGCAGCCGTTTATTACCCACTTCGCCGGATGTCAGTCGTGCTCCGGCGACCACAACCTAAAAGACAAAGTAGATGAGTGCGTAGTTGGAATAGAGAGGACACTGAATTTGCTGCTAACCCAAAAAATACTGTAAGATCCTTTATATATCTATCTTCACTTGATCCCCTTATTGATGTATATATGGTTGAGTTTATGGTTCTTGAAATTAATTACATTACTACACAAGACACAATCTTTATGCAAACTGTTGAATTTTGATTGTTTTCACATATACATGGGAAATAGGAGAATGAGAAGCCAAAAAAAAAAAAGCTTCAAAATAAAAGGGAAGAGAGCTGTTAAATTGTGCTACACATTTTAAAAAAAAAATTAAATATCAAGATTGTATAAAAACTCTAGAAATACATTTCTAGAATAGAAGGCTTCAGATATGTAAGACTACAGAATAAATATCTAAGTATTTGGCTAGAGTAGAAGCTACTAGATGCATGTAGGGATTACTCAAAATCAAGAAATGTCTAAAACATCCTATTAGACACTTGAACTATCCAATGGAGGATATAAATAGCACCACCACCATGTACATGAGCAACCAAGCAATCAAGCAATCAATACAATAAAATTCCTTTCTCTAATCTCTCCAACTTATAAATCTTTTTTCCATCTCACACTCATCATCCTAGCCTTCTCCATCCAACTTACTACAAAAATTCTAACAAGTGGTATCAGAGCTCGGTTTCCACACAACTACAACTGGGCGAAATCAACATCATGGCAGATTACACACTCCGCTCATCCATTCCGGTTCCAATTTTCCGAGGTGAAAATTTCGACTATTAATTGGTTCATTAAAATGAGAACCTACTTTTGTGCTCAAGATTTATTGGATATCGTAAGTAAGGGTTTTAGCATCCCCGACGACATCTCAAATTTATCTACCGCACAAAAGAAAGAACTCAATGAGAATCAACAGAAAGATGCTCAAGCATTATTAGCCCTTCAGTTAAGCTTGACTAAAGAATTGTTTCCAAGAATCATGAGTGCCAAGACGGCTAATGAAGCGATGGAAAAGTTGCAGGAGGAGTTTCAAGGCAATGAAAAGGTACGAGTCTCAAAACTCCATTCATTGAGGAGAAATTTCGATAATTTAAAAATGAAAGAGTCAGAGAATGCTAATGATTACTACACAAGAGTAGATTCATTAGCAAATATTCAATTGAGGGCGAATGGAGAAGACGTCCCAGAGAAGAAAATTGTGGAAAAAATATTAATTACATGCACAGAAAAATATGATCCAATCATTACAGCTATTGAGCAATCAAAAGATTTGGAAAAATTGTCTGCTTCAGAATTGATGGGGTCTTTAGAAGCTCATGAACATAGATTGGAAAGGCGTCACGAAGGCACAACTGAAAATGCTTTTCAATCTAAGTTCAAAACGCCGTCACAAAAATCAAAACAAAATGTTCGGAGATCAAATGAATGTTCTAAAAATACAGAGCTTCCAAACAAAACATTTTCTCATTGCGGCATATGCAAGAGGAAAAGCCATTTGGAGAAAGACTGTTGGTTTAAAGGAAAACCACAATGCAAAAATTGCAAGAAATTTGGTCACGTCGAGAAAGTATGTCGATCTAAAAGGAATCATCAAGCTAACTTTTTTGAAGAAAAGGACGTCGAAGACAATCTCTTCTATGCCTGTCAAGTAGCAACAGAGGAAAAGAAAGATACATGGTATCTTGACAGTGGTTGCAACAATCACATGACAAAAGATGAATCCATATTTTGCCGTCTATAAAAATTCAAGACAAATATTAAGATTGGAAACGACGACTTTATGGAGGCTACTGGAAAATGCACTATTGTCATTAACACAAAGAAGGGCAAGAGATACATAAATGAGGTGCTCTTGGTCCCGAGTATAGATCAAAATCTATTTAGTGTCGGGCAAATGATGGAGAAAGGATACTCGTTGCATTTTGAAGGAGATTCTTGTACAATATATGATAAAAAAAGATAAATCCCTTCAAATTGCAAAAATAAAAATGAAGGAAAAACGATGCTTTCCGATCCAATGGAGTTATGCAAGAGATGTCGCAATGAAGGCACAAGTTGATGACTCGTGGTTATGGCACAGAAGGCTTGGTCACTTTAATTTCAATGGATTAAGAATACTACATCAGAAGAACATGATGAAAAACCTACCCACTATAAAGGCACCCGATCGTGTATGCGAAGGATGCATGCTCGGGAAACAACACCGACAACCATTTCCTGTTGGAAAAGCTTGGAGAGCGAAGGAGACATTAGAATTGGTGCACACGGACGTTTGTGGCCCAATGCGCACTCCTTCACATGAACAAAATAGGAACTTCATTCTCTTTATTGATGATTTTACCAGGATGACATGGGTTTATTTTATGTGTGAAAGATCGCAAGTATATGAAATATTTAAGAGATATAAGGCCTATGTCGAGAAACAAAGTGGTCACTACATGAAGACCATAAGAATTGATTGAGGCAAAGAATACACATCTAAAGAATTCAACAAGTTCTGTGAAGATGAAGGTGTTGAGCATCAATTGACAGTTGGATACGCTCCAGAACAAAATGGTGTATGAGAACACAAAAATAGAACAGTTATGGAGACAACAAGAGCTATGCTAATGGAGAAAGGCCTTCCGAAAACATTTTGGGCATAGGCAGTGCATACTGCAGTCTACTTGCTAAACAGATGTCCAACCAAAGCCGTTGAGGACAAAACACCATTCGAAGCCTGGAGTGGGCGAAAGCCATCAGCAAAACATCTTAGAGTCTTCGGCTCTATCTGTCATGGTCACATTCCAAAAGAGAAAAGGAGTAAGCTGGATGAAAAGACAGAGAAAGGGATTTTCTTAGGCTATAGTACACAATCAAAAGGTTACCGTGTCTATAGATTAAGAACAAGAAAGCTTATTGTTAGTCGAGATGTTGAATTTGACGAGGATGCAAGCTTCAATTGGGAAACCGAGGAAGTTGAAAGGAAAACAATTAATATGGCACCACTTCTATGAACCAACGAAGAAGACAATCGTCAACCAGAATCACCAGCTCGCGCTATCATTGAAGAAACATCACAAGATGAAAGTTCTTCTCCAGAGACACCACCAAGGAAAACAAAATCCTTGAGTGAGATATATGAGAGATGCAATCTCACCTTGATAGAACCAAGAAGTTATGAAGAAGCTTCCAAAGAAGAAGTTTGGAGAAAAGCAATGGAAGAAGAAATTAAGATGATAAACAAGAATGAAACGTGGGAGCTAGTAAGTCCACCTCTAGACAAAGAGGTCATCGGTGTTAAGTGGGTCTATAAAACAAATCTTAATCCTGATGGATCCATCCAAAAACACAAAGCAAGGCTTGTAGCCAAAGGCTACTCTCAACAGTTTGGAGTGGATTACAACGAGACATTTGCTCATGTTGCACGATTGGATACGATACGTGCATTAATTTCCCTCTCTGCACAAAAAGGATGGAAAATCCATCAGCTGGATGTTAAATCAGCATTTCTCAATGGATATCTTGAGGAAGAAATTTACGTTGAGCAGCCTCAAGGATTTATCGTGAAAGGAGAAGAAGACAAAGTACTAAAGTTAAAGAAAGCTTTATACGGGCTCAAGCAAGCCCCATGGGCTTGGTATAGCAGAATTGATAATTACTTCATCATGCAAGGTTTCAGGAGGAGCAAAAGTGAGCCTACACTTTACATTAAGACACGAGATTCAAGTGACATGCTTATTGTTTCCTTATACGTTGATGATCTCATCTTTACGGAAAAAAAATGAGGACATGATCAAGAGTTTTAGACAAGACATGATGAAGATGTTCGAAATGACAGACTTGGGATTAATGCACTACTTCCTTGGAATCGAGGTAAACCAAAAAGAAAATGGGATTTTCATTTCCCAAAAGAAATATACAGGTAGTCTTCTTGAAAAATTCAAGATGAAAGGGTGCAAGAGTGCAAGAGTTTTGCAATTCCACTAGAAATCAAAGCACTCAAGAGTGAAGATGGCATGCCAAGGGCAGATTGTACGGTCTATCGGCGTCTCATTGGAAGTTTACTCTATCTAACAACTACAAGACCTGACATTATGTTTGCAACAAGTTATCTCTCTAGGTTCATGCAATGCCCAAGTCAAGTCCACTTCGGAGCAGCTAAAAGAGTGCTAAGATATCTACAAGGTACAAAGGATTACGGCATTTGGTATGGATCGAGTCTTGACTCAAAATTGATTGGGTACACTGCTGATAGCGATTGGGCAGGATCATCAGATGATAAAAACACATCTGGCTATCCAATCACTTTGGGCTCAGGAATATTCTTGTTGGTCCCAGAGAAGGGTAAAACTATAGTCAGGGGGGAGGGTGAATGACTATAGTGGAGTTTCAAAAACTTTTCTTGTATTTAAAAGTTTTTGGGCAGCGGATAAGTCCCTTCTTACTATGTTGTTTCAAAGTAGTTTGGACAATCACAGATATAGATTATAATTTAGGCAATTTAAATGAATACAGTAAAGTAGATTGCAGAAAGTAAATTGACACAAGGCTTATAGTGGTTAAGGGTGGTGTAATCCCTTAATCCACTCTTATCCTGTGATGATTGGAGGAATTCACTATTGTTTTCACAGATACAATAGTATGATTGTCCTTGACTTCCCAAGCATCACAATCTACAAGACTAGCACTCCTTGACTGCAACAGCTTCAGTGATTCAGTCTCTTTCACTGCTCCTTGAGATCAAAACCTTCAGCAGCTATCACAAGCACAACTCCTTCACAGATGACTTCTGATTCAGTTGCTTCAGTTTATTGTGAATGAGATTCGCAAACTTGATTGATCAATCTCAGTGCTGAATATGAAATTGTAGTTCTGATGTCTGAGTTGATCTGTAGATAAATCCTTGTAAGTTCAGAGAGAAGGCTTTTCAAAGTGATAGAGTTTCTGCTTATTTTCTTTTTCTAATCGTTGTTTTTATCTGTCTGTCAATACCTCCTATTTATAGCCTTGAGTATCCTTGATTTGAAATTCCATCCGTTGGCTATTTTTATGAGAGGAATAATCCTTGATTTTATTCTTGATTCCCCCTTAAATATATTCTCTTCGATTTCAGTGATCGGATTTTTCCTTCAAATGTATAGCAGAAAATCCGTCATTGATTGATCCTCTATTGATTGTGCATTAAATGCATAAACCTCTGAATCTTCATCATATTTCAATTCTGTTCTGATAAGGATTACTTCGCCGATCTTTGAACAGTCAAGTGATCCACCTGACTTTGCCGTTTAGATCTTCCTTCACTTTGCCGAAAGTCAGTTTTCTCTGCCGATTCACTGTTTGCTTCATCACTTCAGTTTAAGGAGAATCTTTGTACTTCACTGATCATTGATTTGGGTGAGATCAGTGTACACCATATTTGAGCATTGAATTTCATCACTTGAAACATACTTAGACTTATCCAAGGTCATCACAGACTTCCTTGGTTATAATTCATACCATTAAGTCTTCACAGCTTTTCTGCTGGTGCTTGGCTGGCTCCACTCTGCCGAATGTCTGGTTTACTTTCCCGTCCTACCAACTAGTACAATACTTGTCTGACTTAACTTATACAATATGTCAGACTCTAAGTAAGGACTTATACAGAGAATTCTAACTTATTTCAGGCTTGCTATAACAGCTAGTATGGCCATCATCAAAACATAATAAGAATGTTCCTAACAATTCTCTTGGGCAACAAAAAAGCAAGACACAATAACACTATCAATAACGCGAAGCAGAATATGTAGCAGCAACATTCACAATATGCCAAGCTATTTGGCTCAAACGCATACTTGAGGACATGGGGGAGCCTCAAGATGAAGCAATATTGATCTACTGTGACAACAACAATTCAGCAATTTCAATGGCGAAAAACCTAGTATTTCACAACAAGACTAAGCATATAAGAATCAAGTACCACATCATCAGAGAAGCTGTGGCCAATAAAGAAATAGAGGTCAGCCGGAGTTGCAGCAGATAGTGGTTGAGTGGTTGTCTTAGCTGGTGTTGTTGACTTGTGGGATGCATGTGGCAGTAGGAAGGTGCTTAGAAGAATGTCATCACAATTGCATCCGGTGTAGGAGTAACCTCTTCTCCTTGTTTTTCATGATAATCAGCATGATGGTCATCATTATCATTGTCATCCTGATCATCTCCATCATCTTGATCAGTGTTATCATCATCATCTCTACCATCTTCTGAGTCATCATTGTGGCTGTTAGAGATCTGGGGTAGTTTTGCCTTTGCTGCATCTACCATGTCCCAGAGAGGATATTCATCAAGTACACCAACCAGAGTGGTGATTCTCAGAAAATTGAAGATCCATGCTTCCTCAACAAGCATGCGTTCCGAATCTCGAATCTGATTTCTGGAATCGCCTTCTTTCCATTCAAGATATTCTGTAATTCGATCATCAATATTGTTTGCAAACAATTGTGCAGGTTCTTCTGGAGATTCCTCGTCATCTCCAGTGTCTCCTGTGATTTCCTTATTTAGAGATTGTTCATCCTCACTTTCATTTTCTTCTCCATGTTGTTCTGCCTCAACATCAGTGTCCTCTTCTTCTTCTTCTTCATCGATTAATTTTCCAAAGGCTGTCTTGTCCAAATTGCGTTGAACCTTTTGTTTCTTTCTTTGACCGGTGGGATAAGTTGTTGTTTTCTTTCTCTTCCCTCATCTTGCTTGTTTTTGCTGTTTAACATAGGTAAACATGACCTTAGACTCATGCAGTTTGTGAAGTTGTACAACAGGGACCTTGAGACATTGCATCAGATAGTGTAACTGAATCCCATATGATTTTTTCACCCAGAATTGTCCTTTCTTCGTCTTTCCTTCTGTTGTTCCCTTATTGGCTGCTTTAACTTCACCTTGAATTTGTTCTTTGAGTCTTAAAAAGAAGTATTTTGCCCAATTGAAATCCAGATTGTTGTAGATGATTCCCATTAACCGCATTCTGATTTCTGTCATGGCATTATTTGCTCCCAACTTTCCTTCGATGGTTTTGCCAATTAGGGCACTGAATTCACTGAATGGCTTCTTTAAAGCGGATCTAAGACAATTGACTTTCTTAGATCCTGGGTTTGCCTGTTTGGCGATGGTTACCCAGAAATCATCCAAGTTTTGTGGTACTAAGGTTACTTTTGTTTGACCTTTATTTGAAAGTTTAAGATGTTTTCGGATTACCTTTTCTGTAATCACTATGTCTTTGCCGTTGACAGATGCAACAATCTTATCTTCTTCCCATTCGTCACCTTCTTCTGTAAGGAGCCCAGCGACGTATTTTGCTGATTTCCAGAAAGAAATTAGACTTTCATAGCAGACTTCGGTTACTCGGGGATTGAGAAAGGTTGATAATTTTAGGTTTTTGCATCCAGCTACCTGTCGTTTTGCTTCTTCATCATCTCCACAAAGCTTTAAGTAGTGTTCTTCTTGGAAGAATGATCCAGTGGCAATCGATTTTTCATACCCAGTTTCGGTGGTTGAGGAGGATGAAGCCATTTTTGGAAGTTAAAAGAATTTTTGAGAGTGAAATGTGAATTTACAGAGGAATGTATGATATGCAAGGGAGTGTAAAAATTTCTGAAAATTTCTAAGTGTAGTTTATATAGGATGATTTGGGTAGTGTGAACGTGGTTTGAATGTGGAAGGATTTTATGACATAATGGCGTGATTTTGTGTATGTAAATCGCGATATTTGAGTGAAGTGGGGGAGTGGATTGAGGTAAGTAATGATAGAGCCCGGGAATCGAGGCGTTTATAATTCAAAATATATATATATATATATATATATATATATATATGTATATATATATATATATATAAAATTACCTCCATAATTATAAATTTATCTCCACGTGTGTAATCATCTTCAGGATAATCTTCCATAACTCCCTTATTCTCCACGTGTATAAAAGTTGATTATGTCCACACTTTAATTTACCCATGATTCCAATCTTTATTTCGGTGAAGTGCCTTGGCTGGCTATTTAGCCGGTGTAGTGACTTTTTCACTGAGCCGCTTTATTTGAATGTTCCTAACAATCAGTTAAGTCACTTTGCTGGATACCAGTGTCTTACTTGCTACATCTTCTGTAATGGCAAAGGTTTGAACAGCTAAAGAAGATACTTAGCCGATTACTTCAGTTAGCCGCTCTTTTGTACTTAGTCGATTTCAATCATTCCTAACTCAGTTCTCAGCATGCTGAATCTTTCATGACTAAGTGGTTTAGTGAAGATGTCAGCCAATTGATCTTCAGTGGGTATGTATTTTAGAATGACATCTCCTTTTTCAACATGATCTCTGATAAAGTGATGTCTCACATCAATGTGTTTTGTTCTTGAATGCAACACTGGATTTTCAGTGATAGATATTGCACTTATGTTGTCACACATGATTGGAATTGTTTTCTCCTCCACTCCATAGTCCCTTAGCTGTTGTCTAATCCAAAGTACTTGTGCACAACAACTGCCTGCTGCTATATATTCTGCTTCTGCTGTTGATGTAGATATGGAGTTTTGCTTTTTGCTAAACCATGAAACTAGTCTGCTGCCTAGAATTTGACAAGTTCCAGATGTGCTTTTTCTATCTATTTTGCATCCAGCATAGTCAGAGTCTGAATATGATATCAACTTGAATCCTCCATCTTTTGTATACCAAATTCCTACATTGATAGTGTTTTTCAAGTATTTGATTATTCTTTTGGATGCTAGAAGATGTGATTCCTTTGGTTGAGCTTGAAATCTTGCACACACTCCTACTGCAAATGCTATATCAGGTCTGCTTGAAGTTAAGTATAGTAGGGATCCAATGATTCCTCTATACATTTTCTGATCAACATCCTTTCCAGTTTCTTTTCCAAGAATGACTCTTGCACACTTGATGTATCTCTTGTATCCCAACTTAGAATAAGTCTTTTGTATATTTGGCATCAAAAATTCCATCCTTCATTTGTTTACTTGCAAGAAAATAATTCGTCATGCTTATTTGAAATTTGCTCTTCATCAAATTTGCAAATTTCACACATAACTTTTCATCCTCTCGATCCAAAGATTGTCAAACATAGATTTGTACTTGCTTGCTTGTTCCTTCCTAGTTCTTATCTATAGTTCCCTTGTTGAATCCATTCTTGATCGAAATTGTGATAGTGTTTCATACCAGGCTCGGGTGCCCGTTTGAGTCCATAAAGAGCTTTCTTTAGTTTGTATACTTTGTCTTCCTTTCTTTTGAGTTGGAAACCAGGGGGTTGTTCCACATATACTTCTTCTTCCAAAAGTCCATTCAGAAATGCACTCTTGACATCCATTTGATAGACTTTGAAATCTGTGTGCAGCAAAAGCTAGAAAAAGTCTGATTGCCTCCAATCTTGCTACTGGTGCAAATGTTTCATCATAGTCTATTCCTTCTGCTTGAGAATAGCCTTTTGCAACTAGCCTTGCTTTGTTTCTGACAACAATTCCTTGCTCATCCATCTTGTTTCTGAATACCCACTTTGTTCCAATGATGTTGGCTATATCTGGTCTGTCAACAAGTTCCCAGACTTCATTTCTTTCAAATTCATTTAGTTCTTCTTGCATGGATGTGATCCAATCTGCATCTTGAATTGCATCATCTATTGTCTTGGGTTCCACTTGTGATAGAAAACATGTTAACCTATGCTCCAGTTGTCTTCTGGTTCTTACTCCTGTGTGAATATCTCCAATAACTTGTTCTTCAGGATGATCTCTTAGCCAATTTAGGTCTGGTTGAAGTTGTTCTTCACTTGGTGCTTCGTAATTTCATGTTGTGCATGAGCTTCAAGTTACGGTGCTTCTTCTCGTTGTATTGACTTGTGGCTCATCTTGATTTCCAAAATTGTGATGCAGAATAGTTGCTGGTACTGTTGTATTCATATACACTTGTCTCTGTGCTTCTTCTTGTTCTTGAAGACTTTCACCATTTGTATTTGGTTCATCGAAGACTACATATATTGATTTTTCAATCATCAATTTTCTTTTGTTGAGTACTTTGAATACTTTGCTGGTGTCTGAGTATCCCATAAAGATTGCTTCATCAGCCTTTTCATCAAAGGCATGTAGCTGATTCATGTTCAAAACAAAACATTTTGATCCAAACATATGTAAATATGAGATATTAGGTTTTCTACCATTCCATATTTCATATGGAGTCTTTCCATGATGTTTGTTGATAATTGATCTGTTTTGTGTATGGCATGCTGTGTTTGCTGCTTTAGCCCAAAATCTCTTTGGCAAGCATGCTTCGCAATCATTGTTCGATCGCTTCTTTGAGAGTTCTCGTTTCTTCTTTCGGCTACACCATTTTGTTGTGGGGTTCTGCTTCGATAATTGATGCGGTACTCAATTTTCTTCACAATAGGTTCGATAATTTCATTAAGAAATTCGGTGCCTCTATCCGATCGATCTTGATGATTTTCGGTTCTTTCTCATTTTGGAGTCTTCTTAACAAATCGGCGGCTTTTTGAGTGTCTCTTTCTTCTTGTTCATGAAGATGGTCCAGGTGTATTTTGAGTAGTCATCCATCACTACCAGGGTGTATTTCTTACCACTTACACTTACGGTGTGACCGGTCCAAACAGTCCATATGCAACGGATGTAGAATTCTTGTTGTTGATTGATAGGGTTTTGACTTGAAAGAACTTTTGATTTGTTTCCTTTCGACATGCATCACATAGACTTTCTTTCTTGAATGTGATCTCTCGGCGTGCCTTCAACTAACTTGTTCTTTGATAATTTGTTGATGGTCTTGAAATTCGGGTGATTTAGTTTTCTATGCCATAACCAAACTAGTTGATCGTTTATTTTTGACAAACAAACATGTTTCTCGCCTTGGTCGTTTTCCAATCCACCACATACATGTTATCTTTTCTTCTTCCCGCAAGTACTACCGTGTTTGGTTTGGTGTGAATGACTTTGCATCCTTCCTTGCTGAAGTGCACATTATAGCCTTTGTCACAAAATTGACTAATGCTCATCAAATTGAAATTAAGTCCCTTGACATATGCCACATTTTGAATCTTCAGATTGTTCTTGAGCATTGTGCCTTCCCCCTTAATCTTGCCAGGGTTTTCTTTGCCTCCAAATGTGACTTTGGGTCCATCAAAAGCTTTGAAGTCGGTGAGCCATCTCTTGTTTCCTGTCATGTGTCTGGAACATCCACTGTCTATGTACCAGACTCCTACAAAACAATTTAATTAAGTTTAGGTACCCAACACTGTTTGGGTCCATACCTGTTAGCAGTCATGCCTCATACTCCAAGTGTATATCCAAATGATCTTCTTTTAAGATAGTTAAAGTCATCAACTTCATATATATAAGGCATGGTAGAATAGCTTATAGTATTTCTACTGAAGTTATTCTGATACTTTTCTTTACTTTTTGGTGCATTTGCATCCTTCTTCACTCTCCAATATGCAGTAGGAAACCTTACTTGCTTCATGTGTCTAGGAGTATACCTAGTTTGATTTTTCTTAAGCACATGATGCATATTATGGAATGGTTTCTTCCTGTATTTTAGAGGTGCAACATTCCAATCATCCTCTGAAGGATAAAGTCTTCCTTTACCTTTCAGAAAGTCCTTGCTTTTGATTGAATTGATTGATGATTTAGTCTGCTGTTTTACTGCACTGGGTTTTGACTTCACCGGTACAGGATGAGTGGTTGAGACCAGGGTTTGTCCCTTTCTGAATTTCGGTTCAATGTTGATCCTGGATTCAGAATTGTGTTGACCATTGTTTCTACTCTCATCCTGACTGTTGTAGCCAAGACCAGATCTGTATCCAAACCTTTTTTAGGGTTTGTAAACGGGTTCATTTGTTATCTTAACTGGTAGGGGGATTTTCTCAACTGATCTGTCAACAACAGATGTATGAACCTCTGTTGTTTGTTGATCATTTGAGTAGATCTCCTTACTAGTTAGTTCAGCTTTTTCTTTATCCAGTTCTTTCTTTAATCTTTTATTTTCCTTTCTTAGATCCTTTCATTCCTTTTCCAGAATTTCATGATTCATTTCAATTTCATCAAATTTAGTCATGAGATTTTGGACTAGGTCTGCTGGATCTAAAGGGAGAATAGAAGATTGTGCAGTGTTAGATGTGGATGCATTTGATGAAGAGTGAGAGCTAGATGTTACCTCAGTTTCATCTGATTCTTTGGCCATTAGACATAGGTTTGTTTTCTTAATGTCTAAGCTATCACCCTCATCTTCATCTAATTCTTTGGTCATGAGGCATAGACATGCTTTTTTATTGTTTGAGCTGTCTTCTTCATCACTGTTATCTGAGTTATTATCAGATGATTCTTCATTCTTTTCACTGCTAGGTTCAGCCTTGAGTGCTTTCTTGCCTTTCCTCTTTTCAGATGCTTTGTATTTCTTCTTTTCATCATCTTTATCATTTTCTTCAGGACAATCAGCCTTGAAGTGACCTTTCTTGTTGCAGTTGAAGCATCTGTATTCATCATCTTTCTTCTTCATGTCTTTGTTTGAGCTTGACCTCTTGTTTGATGATGAGTTTCCTTTGAATGGCTTCTTTTTGCTAAACTGTCAAAACATTTAACTAATAAAGCTACATGTTCTTTAAGTTCATGCGTCTCTTTCTTGATACAATCGGCAAAGTTACTTTGCTTGGGGTGCAATCGGTGCGGTGGCTTTTTGTGTCTCTCGCCGGAGCACCATCTTCACCGTTCGGTTCGAATTCATGAGCTTTAAGTTGGGACATCGGTGTCGAGTGTCAGTGCTTGCAAGGTTTGTGGTTCCTCTGATTCCTGATGTTATGATCTTCCATCTTTCAGGTAAGTCTCTCAAGATCTTTAAGCATACTTCTTTCTGGGGATATGTACGTCCAAGCTATTGCAATTCACTGATGATGCTAGAGAATCTGTTGTCCATTTGATCAATGGATTCACCAGTCTTCATTTTGAAATTTTGAAATTTCTGTTTTGCAACAGATATTTTGTTTTCTTTAACTGTTTCAGATCCTTCATTTATCAATGCTAGCTTGTCCCACATCTCCTTTGCTGTTTTGCAATCTTTGATTCTCATGAACATGATGATATCTAGAGTCTTCAAAATCATATCTTTTGCAACAAAGTCTAGATTTGCTCTTCTCCTGTCATCCTTGGTCCAATCTTTCTTGGGTTTGTCTATTTCCTTTCCTTGATCTGCTCCTGTGGATACCAAAGTCATGATCATTATTGGTCCATCATTGATTACGTCCAGCATCTCCTCATGAGTTGCTGCAAGATGAGATAGCATTCTTATTTTATATTCATCAAAATTGTTAACATTGAAAACAGGTACTTTTGACATAAAGTTTGAGGAATCCATAAGTACAAATAATAGATTTAAATGTGAATGAGTAGAAAACTCAGATTTGAAAACTACTTTGAAAATATGTGATCTCCTTGTTACCAGAAATTAGATCGAACAGGTTCGATACTATGAACACTGCTCTGCTTCGCCAATTGTTGGTCCCAGAGAAGGGTAAAACTATAGTCAAAGGGGGGGGGGGGGGTTAAATGACTATAGTGGAGTTTCAAAAAAAAGTTTTCGGGCAGCGGATAAGTCCCTTCTTACTATGTTGTTTCAAAGTAGTTTGGACAATCACAGATATAGATTATAATTTAGGCAATTTAAATGAATCCAGTAAAGTAGATTGCAGAAAGTAAATTGACACAAGGCTTATAGTGGTTAAGGGTGGTGTAATCCCTTAATCCACTCTTCTCCTATGATGATTGGAGGAATTCACTATTGTTTTCACAGATACAATAGTATGATTGTCCTTGACTTCCCAAGCTTCACAATCTACAAGACTATCACTCCTTGATTGCAACGCTTCAGTGATTCAGTCCCCTTTCACGCTCATTGAGATCAAATCCTTCAGCAGCTATCACAAGCACAACTCCTTCTCAGATGACTTCTGATTCAGTTGCTTCAGTTTATTGTGAATGAGATTCACAAACTTGATTGATCAATCTCAATGCTGAATATGAAATTGTAGTTCTGATGTCTGAGTTGATCTGTAGATAAATCCTTGTAAGTTCAGAGAGAAGGCTTTTCAAAGTGACAGAGTTTCTGCTTAGTTTTCTTTTTCTAATCGTTGTTTTATCTGTCTGTCAATGCCTCATATTTATAGCCTTGAGTATCCTTGATTTGAAATTCCGTCCGTTGGCTATATTTATGAGGGGAATAATCCTTGATTTTATTCTTGATTCCCCCTTAAATATATTCTTCTTGATTTCAATGATCGGATTTTTCCTTCAAATGTATAGCAGAAAATCCGTCCTTGATTGATCCTTTATTGATTGTGCATTAAATGCATAATCCTCTGAATCTTCATCATATTTCAATTCTGTTCTGATAAGGATTACTTCACCGTTCTTTGAACGGTCGAGTGATCCACCTGACTTTGCCGTTTAGATCTTCCTTCACTGTTTTTGCCTTCACTATGCCGAAAGTCAGTTTACTCTGCCGATTCACTGTTTCCTTCATCACTTCAGTTTAAGGAGAATCTTTGTACTTCACTGATCATTGATTTGGGTGAGATCAGTGTACACCATATTTGAGCATTGAATTTCATCACTTGAAACATACTTAGACTTATCCAAGGTCATCACAGACTTCCTTGGTTATAAGTCATACCATTAAGTCTTCACTGCTTTTCTGCTGGTGCTTGGCTGGCTTCACTCTGCCGAATGTCTGTTTTACTTTGCCGTCCTACCAACTAGTACAATACTTGTCTGACTTAACTTATACAATATGTCAGACTCTAAGTAAGGACTTATACAAAGAATTCTAACTTATTTCAGGCTTGCTATAACAGCTAGTATAACCATCATCAAAACATAATAAGAATGTTCCTAACAATTCTCTTGGGCAACAAAAAAGCAAGACACAATAACACTATCAATAGCAGAAGCAGAATATGTAGCAGCAACATTCACAATATGCCAAGCTATTTGGCTCAAACGCATACTTGAAGACATGGGGGAGCCTCAAGATGAAGCAATATTGATCTACTGTGACAACAATTCAGCAATTTCAATGGCGAAAAACTCAGTATTTCACAACAAGACTAAGCACATAAGAATCAAGTACCACTTCATCAGAGAAGCTGTGGCCAATAAAGAAATAGAGGTCATGCATTGCAGGAGTGAAGAACAGTTAGCCGACATATTCACAAAAGCACTACCAAGAGACAAGTTCGAGCTATTACGAGAAAAGATTGGTGTCACTAAAATGTGTACCAAGGAGGAGTGTTAAATTGTGCTACACATTTCTAGAAAAAGAAAATAAATATCAAGATTGTATAAAAACTCTAGAAATACATTTCTAGAATAGAAGCTTCTAGATATGTAAGACTCTAGAATAAATATCTAAGTATTTGGCTAGAGTAGAAGCTATTAGATGCATGTAGTGATTACTCAAAATCAAGAAATGTCTAGAACATCCTATTAGACACTTGAACTATCCAATAGAGGCTATAAATAGCACCACCACCATGTACTTGAGCAAACAAGCAATCAAGCAATCAATACAATAAAATTCTCCTTTCTCCAATCTCTCCAACTTTTCAATCTTTTTTCCATCTCACACTCATCATCCTAGCCTTCTCCATCCAACTTACTATGAAAATTCTAACAAGAGCAATTTGGATCAGAGCAATAAACAAGCAGCAGCAGCAGTTTATGGAAATGAAGACTACGTCTACACTCAATCTCTCCCTTAATTAATTATTGTAATTGGTGATTGAGTAGTTGTGTTTTTCTTCTTCTTTGTTTTTTCTATGAGATTTATGCAACAAAACGTGAGAATATGGGTAACATTTATTTATCAAAAGTTCAAAACCTAGAAAATGATGCATATGCTTTTGTGTGTTGACAGAAAAATAAGCAAGAAAATGAAATCACTTATTTGGGTTGATTAAGGGCAAGGTTATTGATTTGGTACATAAATTTGGTAGCTTTGTAAAATAATTGTAACGTCACTTCATCGCCATTTGTCACTGGATCGTGTCGATTTTTATGTAGAAATTTTGATTTCCAGAAATAAAGTCGGAAAAATATCAAATGAGATATTAAAATAAAGAGAACAAAAAAATATGATTATGGTGAAAAAAAATTTAGATGTTTTGCCATTCAACTGTCAATGCATCTTCAACTGTCACTGCATTTACTCAATTATGGTGAAAGAATTACGATGATCAAAGTCTTATATCAAAAGATATAACCGTTGCCATTGCATAGAGTGTCACTTCATAAAATATTGTTCTCATTGGTTGTCAAATCACAAAATATTGGTGTCATTGAGTGTCACTTCATAAGGTGTCACTTCATAAAATGAGATATCAGAATAAAGAGAATGAAAAAAATATGAATTAAGGTGAAAGAATTTTGTTGCTTGTAGTTTTATATCAAAAGATACAACCATTTGAAGTAGATTTTTTGAAAAAAAAAATCGATTTTCTGAAATAAAGTCGGAAAAATATCAAATGTCATCGCGGTGTTGCTTCATCACGGTATCACATCATCAAATGTCACTGCATCGGGGTGGTCACTACATTGCGGTGGCCAATGCATTGGGTGCGGTTACTACATCGTAGTGGTCAATGAATCGTGGTTGTCACTGCATCGCGGCGGTCAACGAATCGTGGTGGTCACTGTATTGCGGTGGTGAATGCACCGTGATGCCCACTGCATGGCGGTGGTCAATGCATTGGGGGTACTCACTGCATAGCGGTGGTAACTGCATCGGGGTGGTCAGTGTATCGGGGGTGGTCACTGCATAGTGGTGGTCAATGCATCGCGGAGGTCATTGCATCGTGGTGGTCAATGCATCACAGTGGTCACTGCATCGGGGCGGTCACGGTATTAGGGTGGTCATTGCATCTCCGTGGTGAATGCATCGCGATGGTCATTGCATCACGGTGGTCAATACATTGGGGTGGTCAATGCATCACGGTGGTCACTGTATCAAAGTGGTCATTTGCATCGTGGTGGTCAATGTATCGCGTTGGTCATTGCATCGGGGTGGTCGCTGCATTGCGGTGGTCACTGTATCACGATGGTGAATAGATTGTGACCATCACTGCATCACAGTGGTCAATGCATCGAGTGTGGTCAATGCATCATGATGGTCAATGCATCGTGGTGGTCTCTGCATCCCGATGGTCACTGCATTGGGGCGGTAATTGCATCGCCGTGGTGAATGCATCGCGGTGGCCATTGCATTTCTTTGGTCAATGCATCACGGTTGTCACTGCATCGCGGTGGTCAATGCATCGGGGTGGGTAATGCATCACGGTGGTCAATGCATCATGGTGTCTCTGCATCACGGTGTCGCTGCATCGTGTCGACCAAAAAAATATGAATTATGGTAAAAGAATTATGGTATTCGATTACTATATTTTAAAACTGGAGATCGGCTCAGTTAATTATTCGAGTAGCTCGACTAGAGTTTGAACTCTAAAAAATCTGAATCGAGTCAAACTCTCTTGCAAGTCGAAACTGAATAGCTCACGAGTAGCCCAATTCACATGTCACTTCATCATCAAATGTCACTGCATCGTCGCATGTCACTCATCTTCACATGTCATTGCATCGTGGTGGTACCTGCATCGGGGTGGTAACTACATCGGGGGTGGACACTCCATCGTAGTGGAAAATGCATCGAGAGTGGTCAACGCATCACGGTGGTCACTACATCATGATGGTCATTGCATCCCGGTACAGGGGTGGTCTCTGCATCGGGGTGGTTACTACATCGCGGTGGTCTATGCATCATGGTGGTCACTGCATTACGGTAGTCTATGCGTCACGGTGGTCACTGTCATCATGGGGTCGCTTCATTAAATGCCACTGCATCATGATGGTCACTGCATCACGGTGGTTAATGCATCACGGTAGTCGCTGCATCGTGGTGGTCAACGCATTGCGGTGGTTATTACATCTCAGCGATAAATGCATCGTGATGGTCACTGCATCACGGTGGTCAATGCATTGGAGTGGTCACTGCATCACGGTGGTGAATGCATCGTGATGGCCACTGCATCATGGTGTCAATGAATCGGGACTGGTCATGCATCACGGTTGTCGGTGCATGTCGATGTCACTTTCTTCATGGTGTCTCTACTGTTAGATATAGTGTGCCCGAAAGACAATTGTTGCTTGTCCTTACGGGCAAGTGGGAGATTGTTGGAAGTAGCGCCCGAAAGACAATTTATGTAATTATTTTTATAATTAATAAATGACAGAGTTATTCTCATCTTATTATTTGCTTCGTGCTTATATGTAATACACTGCTGAACACCCCAAGTCGTATCATATGTAGCTATATAACTTTGTGTGTGTCACACATGAGGATTAAGTTTATGGTGATACACTTGAAATGTTAGTCCGTGGTGAAGTTAATCAAAGTATGGAGTCTATTGATTAAACCACCATTAATGCGCCCAGAACACTTTATGGTGTGACCGTCTTATCCGGACCGTCGACATTGGTTGTCTGAGTGGGGCATTTATATATGATGTAATCATATAGGACTGGACCGGTTTAATCTGCGTTTCTCATATAATTCCATGACTAAGAAATCTTATTAAATCACAAGATGATCATAAATGGATTAACCTTAATTCTGAAGTGTTTACAGACTCCTGCTTGTTTCAGGATAGGGTTTGATGTGTTCGTTAAGGATCACTAAGAGGCGCGGTCTGAATCACTTTCACGTTGGCACTATTCTGGAATGAGTGAGAAGTGTGTGTCTCACAGATATGAAATCCATTCCTTCCTGCGGGAAGTAGAAAGACAATCCCCTTTGTTAATCCTAGAAACTGATCGATGGCCGAGTTCATATTGGTTATGAACTAATTGATCACTAGTGGGTTAATGGTAAATAAGGATAAGATGTATTGAAGAAGGTTTACGGAAATAATCCCGCTTCATTACAGATAGTCTATGGATGGTTATAGTTTAAATGAAATGATTATATCAATGGACACTTATCGACTCGACGTTTTGAGAATAAGTTATATCTATAATCGATAGAGTTCAGTTTCGGATTTATGGTGGCGTAATTCCAGAATTAATAAGTTGAGTAGAAATATTCTGTTCGATGAATATTTTATTCAATTTATCGTAGCTACTGGTTATAGGTCTATGGTCCCCGGGTTGGCTCCTTACACGCGAGTGTTTTCTCGTTTTATGGAACCTCGAGATTAAATTAAATAGTTGGTCTATTTATTGAATATGCAATATTATTTATTTGGTAAATAATATGTAAAATAGAAAAGACATTTTCTATTAAAATGACTAAAAAATGGCGCCACATTTGAGATAATGAGGAGAAGAAATTTTTCTAGATTATGTCACATTTGTAATTAATTAATTATCTATTTTTTGGATAATTAATTGAAAATTAAGAGATTGATTTTTTGGGAATTATCTCTTATTTTTGTAGCAAAAATATCTTTTCCTTATGAGAATAGGTTTTTGTGGTGTGAAAAGGATAACTCTCTTGACTAGCTATTTTCCTATATAAAGAGAGTTTCTCCTAGAACAATAACACAACAAAAAAAATGCGCCACAACCAAAATAAAAGGAAGAAAAATTAGTTTATTGCCTTAGACATTAGAAGAAGAAAAACCTAGGGTTTTTCTTGTGCATATTCGAGGAGGTTCTACGGCGAGGATTCGACGTCCACCAGTCGTCGCTAGGAGATACAATCCGGAAGATTGTGGCTTCTCCCTTGGTCGATTTTATCATCTCTCTCCGATAAGGTAAATCTTCAACCTTCTCGTAGGATTAATTAGTTGTGCCTCATATCGTAAATCGCATAAGCTTCCATTGTGCAAAGATCGAGTGTCTCGATCGGTGCTACTACTCCTAGCATCTACATCGTGGTGTCTCTGCATCGGGGGTGGCCACTGCATCGGGATGGCCACTGCATCGGGGGTGGTCAATGCATCGTGATGGTCACTGCACTGGAGGTGGTCACTGTATCGGGATGGCCACTGCATAATGGTGGTCAGTGGATTGTGGGTGGTCAATGCATCGCGGTGGTCAATGCATCATGATGGTCACTGCATCGAAGGTGGTCACTGCATCGGGATGGTCACTGCATCGCGGTGGTGAATGCATCACGGTGGTCACTACATCGCGGTGGTGAATGCATCGCATTGTCTCTGCATTGCGGTGTCTCTGCATCGGGGGTGACCACTGCATCACAGTGGTCAATGGATCTTGCGTGGTCAATGCATCGCGTTGGTCAATGCATCGCGATGGTCACTGTATCGGAGGTAGTCAATGCATCGTGATGGTCACTGCATCGGAGGTAGTCAATGTATCGCGGTGGTCAATAAATTGCGATGGTCAATGCATTGTGTTGGTCACTGCATTACGGTGGTGAATGCATCGCAATGTCTCTGCATCGCGGCGTCTCTGCATCGTGGTGTCTCTGCATCGAGGGTGGTCACTGCATCGCGGTGTCTCTGTATCGGGGGTGGTCACTGCATCGCGGTGTTCAGTGCATCACGGTGGTCAATGAAAAAAAGAAAAAATAAACTTTCACTGTCCAGAAGAAAAAAAAAATCCTATAATTTCAATCCAGGGAAAAAAAAAAACAAAAACAAAAACTAAGGAAAAGAAAACAAAACATAATAGCAGCAACATAGCTCCAAAAAAATAAAATAAATACACATTCTGTGTCGGCTGGTTCCCCTCTTTTTTATTTTTTTTCTTCATTAAGGGTATTTTGGTCTATTTATCTAGTTTGTGTCCTTATAACTAAGTGTTTGTTTTGGGTGTCCTTTTTGCCTAATTAAGTCTAATATGTGACTTTTTGGAAAATTGTCCATTTTTAATTCGAGAGTGCTCACGAGCTAACAAATCGAGTATATATATACAAAATGATTGAGATAAGTTCATTTATAGTATTCGAGTTGTATTCATGTCAAGCCTATTCGATCTGAATCATACCCAATCAATCTATTCGGGTAAAAAAATTCAAATCAAATTTGAACCGTTCATGCATGAATGTTTTGACTTATGATAAGTTGAGGATAAGTGGAGATGGGAATGCGCACGGGGTAACTTCAAGACTTAATTTCTTCTGGAGCAGTCCGGTTGATTTCTGGGTTTGTTCAACATCAGTTTTGTTTTCTAGCTACAATTTTAGGCTTTGAATTTCTTTTTGAAGTTAAGATAATCTTTTCGTAGTTGTTTTGGCTTTGATATTGGTAGGATTAGATTCCCGTAAGATTTATGTTTTTTGTTGCTGGTTTGTAGATTCGCATAGATTTGGAATTTAGTTGATGTTCGGTTCGTAGTTCGGATCGTCTTTAAGGTTAGAAAATGTTCTTACCAAAATTTTTCGTTTTAATTTAAAGATCATGTTCTTAAGTTGCTTTGAATACTCTTTTATGTTAAACTGCACGAAAACATACATGATTATATGTCGCCTGGTATCTACTAAGCTGTATTTTCATAACGTTATTCTGTTTTCTAGGTACCTTCCTGTAAACTGTTTTATGCATTTTGGTTATGAATAGTGAAAATAAGATGAGAGTTCGGTGTTATTATGGCCTTAGTAGGTTCTCGTAGGTTAGTTATGGACTTTACATGAAATCTATATGTTTTATGTGCGCCTACATGTTTATAGTTAGTGACTTTGCGATGTAATAAACGGACTACCATGGGTTTTAAGTCATGTGTCGGAGGTATAGTGCTCACCATGTTGTTTTCAAGACGACGGTTTTAAGTCTCATGATTGAAATTTGAAAGGTATGATAAGTCATATTAGTCGTGTTGCACCAAGCCCTTATGTCAAGTCAGTAAGCAACATATGTATGAACAAGACAAGACAAGAACTTGAATATGTTAAGTAAATAAGTAAGAAGCACGAACACAAGACACGAACATGTTATGGTTAGTAGACAAGTGAAGTATGAGTTAGTAGAAAGCTTACATAAGCTTGATCAGTAAGATAAACACGATAAATAAGTAATTAATGAAATGAACAAGTACGTTCAAGATGAACGGAACGTAGTAATAGACATGTTTTTTTTATATATGCATTGTTCAAGTTGATTTTAAAGTGGGTTTTCCTAATTTTCAATTTACGTTTTAAAACTGGTTTTCTAAATGTTCCTAGTTATGTTTTCAACTGTTTCGTAAACTTGATGAACTAGATTTATGCAAGGTCTCCCGACATCTGACAAACATGAATATCTATTTTGATCTTGTGCATGAGCTCACTCTTTTATTTGCAATGAGAGGAAATGAAGGTTAATGCATGATGAGTTGGACGATGAGCTTGGAAAGTCAGCCTAGGAATGGAGCTACGGAGTTCTATTTATGATTCTCATTCGACTGCAGTTGTAATTGGTTGAGTTAGTTAATAGAATAACTTAAATTTCAGTTTCCCGAGTCTCTTGATTGTTTATTTTTTTCCACACTTTCCGATATGATATGATGCTTACGTAAGATTTAAGATTTTCTCTAAATGTCACGTGACGAATGACGGAGGTCGGGTTAAGCCCCGGCCACATGTCATCTTATAAATAGCAAACACTACAAGAAAAATGAGATTTTGTGACGAAAGAAAATGTGACGTCTCAAAATCCATCACATATACATATGTTTTATGATGAAATTTTAATAGTCATCACAAATGTGCAATCCATGGTTTTTCTAAGAAATCAAACACTCATTCGTCACATATGAATTACAATTTCGTCAAACAGAAAAGCGGGAAAGTTTTAGCGCCATAATGAATTTCTATTGGTGAGGAATATAGGAATATGTCACATAAAAACTTAAAAAAAATATACTTATATTTATTTTCAACAAAGGGTGAATAATCTTATCGGTTTTTCCCTGTGGACCAAAATCATCCAACTCTTTCTAAATATTGAACATCGTTTAGGCTCCGTTTGGATTAAAGGATTTACATAGAAAGGAAAATGAAAGATAGTAACAGAAAAGAAAGGAGGAGGGAAGGAGAAATTGTGAAGTTTATTTTGAGTGTTTGGATAGAACTAGACAGAAAGGAAAGAGATACACGGATTGTCAGTACATTTTTAAGAAAAATGTATTGTTTCCTTCCGTTTCTCACCTGTTTTGGAAGGAAACGAGACCACCCAATTTTTAAAGAACCTTATCCCTCCTTCTCCCTCACTCTCCTTTCCTTTCTATCAAACTAAAACAATCCAAACACAAAAATTTAAATCCGTCCAAATCATATTATTTCTTTTCCCTTCAAATCAATCAATCCAAACAGGGCCTTAAGAAAAAAGAAAAAAAAAATCAAGCCCAGACAAGAAGACCTAGGTGTTCCTACTTCTCTGAAATTCGAGAATCCCCCTCCCCACCCCCTTCGGCGTCGCCACCATTTAAACTCATACACCGCCAATTTCATGCCTCCTTCTCCTACGAGGCATAGCTTCCAAGCTTCATTTCAGGTCATCTCTTCGTTTTTCATATATCTTTTTTTTTTCCTCTTTCTCTGTTTTGTGTTTCTCTATTTTATGTTTCGTTTTTATTTGCGTAATTTGTGATTGACTTCTGCTATCACTTGGATTACTGTGACTCCATTCTAAAGATTATTCATTCGTTCTATTGGTGTTGGAGACAAAATATTTTGATGTGATTTATTTCGAAATCAACCTTCCGGTTTCATGTATTTGTAGTGTTGATTATTTTTTTTTTTTATAAATCTTGTTCGAGTGCAAAGAATTGCATCTTTGGCTGTAGCAAGTGATCTAACAATGACATCGAATGTCATCCGGTATCATGTTTGGGCATTCAAACATGAAACCTTTAGAGGGCACGATCTCTTTGTTCACTTGAAGTCATTTGCTTTACTTTTTGGATCTCGGCAATGGCCTTTGTTCACTTGAAGTCATTTGACTTATGTTTTTCTCGTTTAGCCGTTGAAAGTAATCATTTTCACAAATAGATTTCCTGAAGAAAAAAATCCCCATAAGTTTTTCGTTTGGTAATCTTTTCTTAGATGGTTCTCTTTTTTGGTAATTCTATAAGGAGAAAAATAGCCTGACTGTTTGACAATAAAAATAGACTTAAAATACATTAAATTTGAGGAATATATGCTTTATTCTTTTTTGTTATGGTTTGTTGAAAAGATGGATCGCTATTTGATGAGATGATGGCTAACTTCTCATCAAATTGTTACATATTTACGGGCGGGGAAGAAGAAGCACTGGATGCTCTATAAATGGGAGAGAATTTGTAAGTGAAGAGTCAAACCCTATTGATATTTAATTTGTAACATATTTTAATGGGAAATAGGATTTATAAAACAATCTGACGGTGTTTTGTGTTCATCATATAGTCTCATAAGCCATGTTTTGGGCCACATAAATCAAGGGAGTGCTTTCCCTTGATTCTCTTTTTGAGGAACTGGTTGAAATAGGCTCTCAACTACTATGAGGTTATCTCTATTTTGATGCAACATGTCATGGTTGATGGGAAGGTCAGGACATTCAAGTCTTCAACACTTATCCTTTATGTTTCATGGGTATGGATTTTTCTTACTTTACATAGTTGTATCCTCTCTTAGCTTGTTATAATCTTTCAGATTGCTAAATGAGCATGATAAGATTGTAAAATATTCTTGGACATGTTTCTTCCTATCATTTGCATTTTCAGATGTTTTATAAATTCTAAGAAAAATGAGAACTCCCCCCTCCTTTATGAACACAAAGGGGAATTTTTGTCTTCAGTAATTCAGGATGAAGGGACAAATTGTAACTATCAAAAATAGGGAGAAGCTCAAGGGAACATTCAAGACAATTCATGTTCGGGATTCTGTTGATTACGAGTTTGCTGCTTGCTTGGGAAATGTCTTCACGATTGGCAAAGGTAATAAACCTTGGATTTCTCTTCCTAAGGGCAAGGGTATCGAGCTGTATGTTATTGGGGAGTCGCATGAGAGACAAGCTAGCCAAGTTGGTTATTAGTGTTTGATGAGTTGTGCCGCATGCTGTATGTGTTCTCCATTTATGGCAGTCTAGGCGTAGTTGCTTATAGACTATTATAATATTCTTTTATAAATGAATCATTGAGCTATTTTCTGGGTTATGATTGTAGGGTGAAATACATGTTTCTACATGTAATCTTTCTAGTATTAATAAAAGGATGTTGTTTTGATAAACAAAAATATTTGTTGATATATTTATATTTCACTTTTGCTTGTTCCATCATTGTTATGCGCTTTTGCTTATGTTAAAATTTTAACTGGATAAAATAATCATATTGTATGTGAAATATAATTTATCACGTATTATAAGAATATGTGACGAACTTGATGTTAAAATAAAAACATTGGGTGACGTTCACTTCGATCATATATAATTAGTTTAAGGGATGAAGGTTTCATCATTTATCATATGAATATGTGATGAAGTGAGGGCCACTGAAATTTAAAATACGTGAGAAGGTTGTGGCATCACTTATTCAAGGCAAAAGTGACGACCGTATCGTCACTAATGTATATAAAATGACCAAGTGCAAAAGGAAATATGTGATGAAGTGTTCGTCACATATGAAACAAAAAAGTGAGGAGTGATAAATTCGTCACTGAATACATTTCGTGACTTATGATAGGTGACGACCTTAGTGACGCACGAATTTCGTCACAAATAACCAAATGTGACGAAATTTACTAACTATGTGACAAACATTGGTCGTCACAAAATATCATTTTTCTTGTAGTGAAAACAATAAATAAGGAGAGAGAAGGAAAACATTTAGGGGCTAGGAGCCCTAGCTAATACTGTAACTCAATTATAAAGACCTTTACCCCCAGGAGGGGGGTCTACCTAGTCTGTCAAGCACCATTTATAGCCCACCGCAGGTCGGTCAGGGCACCGTAGAGCCAGAGCAGCGCAGCTCAGGCCAAGGCATAGTTTGAAGCTCTCCGCATGTCGGATAGAGCTGATCACCGCCTTATCCCACGTGGGTAACATATATGATAAATATGGAAATAATCCTTGATGTTCACAACTCTAATTCTGTCATTTAAACATGCTTGATTATCTCCTAGAATCACGGAGATTAACTCGGATTTACCTATTATCGGTTACAAACAAGAGTCCTTGAAGGACAAGATACAATCATAACCTAGGGCACAAGAGTTCCATATATATATATACAATCCTTAGAACTACGGAATATTTGATTCATGAACAATCCTATGATACAAAGGCAACTCGAGAAGAACATTCTCAGGCCCGGTCTAAATTACACAAAACTCCCGCCGTTTTATAGTTACATTCCATTTTTTTGGATCTTAGATTATTGTCTCTAGAGTTTTTAGGCTCGGATTTATCATAAACGATATACAACATCGTCAACAAACGTTTCTTTTCCAGATAATTAAGCACTCGATATCCGAGACCGAGCACTATACGAATATATACTTATAGCATATATATTTTAGGAGGAAGTGTTCCTTTGTGTATTGTGGGTTGCATATATTCCACCATTCTACTTAAAATTAAATCAATCAATTTACAGAAAAAAAAAATGGAAAGGTTAAAGTAGAAATTAATAAAAACAAAATTTGTTAAGATGTATATTTACATGGAAAGATATATATCCACATAGCGTAATAGGTGCAATAGAGGAAGTAACCGATGTCTCCCAATTAGTGTAAATATCTCATCCTTAATTTTATTAGAGGATGGGGTATATTATCAATTAATGGTAACCAAGTAAGTTAATTAGCACTATATATATAAACACCTCTATTAAGGCATCCATGCATCATTGCATAGCTCTACACTTTGACCAAATTAAACAATTATACAGCCACTTTTCATTTTCACAGAGCCAAACAACAAAATATAAAATAAATATGTCCTCAAAATTTCAGCCAATTTCAATCTTATTGCTCATGGTGGCCGTCTATTGCACAAGGTTTGCAGCGGCTGAGGAAGGTGGTCCGACGACCAGTGGTGGCTGGCATCCGGTGAACCCAAATGACTGCAACGTGATCAAAGTTGCCAAGTTTGCCATCGATCAACACAATCATGATGCAAAAACCAGCTTGAAGTTTCATAAAATAGTGAAAGGTGCAGCTCTTAAAGAAGCTTCTGACTCACAGTATGCATTTATTCTTGAGGCATCAACTGACGACGTCAAAGGTCTTCTTCATCGTTACAATGCTATCCTTCTTCATAAATCCCGAAAACCTAATTCTCTTAAGCTTATTGCTTTTCATTAATTAATTTTATTAAACGGATCACGTAGCATATATATGTTTCTGATCATTTTGTACCACCATCTGAAAAAGCTCTTGATGCACGTGTGAGAACTGAAAAGATTGAAATTAATGCGCGCATTCTTCTTAGGTTGCATGTTCTCTCTTTTTTCAAAGTTATCCAATGACCCTAGAAATCTAGGGTTTTAGCAAAAACGATAGCAATCCAGCCCCTTTCTTTAATTAAAATGAGCAGATCGATAATCCGCGCGATAATGGTTCTTACAAAAAGATGACTTGATTACTTATGAGTGGTGCTTCTACGGAGCGCATCATGTCATGCATGACGGTGTCTTGACAACGGTGTGATTTTCACCGTTGATGCATGCGAGATCTAGATGATCATCTAGATCTCGCATGATCAACGCGTGAAGATCACCGTCATGCGATGTACACCGTCATGCGCGCACACCTGACGCGGCAAGTGATTGCTGATTACTTATATGGTATCAACCCTAATCCACATAGGATCCAACCTCCACCTCATCATACACATAGGATAAAGTAAAACATTACATAAAATGATATTAAAATAGATAATGCGCTGCTGATAGACTTGGGCTTTAAGTTGGGCCGGGTCTCTGCTGGATTGTGTAACAGGCTAAACATAGGGTCCACTAGCAGAAGACTCAGTCAAAGTAGTTCCCACGTCATCCAACCTAGCAATTTAGAAAATTATTTACTTTACATTAATTAGTGTGAAGTTCAGCATATATATATAGGAGGGTGATCACCGATGGTGTCCACCGATCACATCCCCGAACATTTTTTGGCCATGCATCTATAATTTAGAAACAAAAACTAAAAAAAATCATAAAAGTTTTGGAACATGTACAATTTGCAACTTTCTCGGAGATATGAGTACGGAATTTCTGTGCTTTAATCATTTTCCATATATATATATATATATATATATATATATATATATATATATGTTGGGAGGTACGTAATAGTATAAATAGTCTCCTATATTTATTCAAAAGTTATGACTAGACCATGATCTTTTTATTATGTAAAGAAAGTTGCAAAAATAATAAAGGTTTATTGTTGAAAAGGATAATTTAAACATAAAAATATGTAAAAAGAACAGTGAAATTTTTTTCGGGTAAAAATTATATATGGCTTATTTCACTGTGATAATGAAACATTGAATTTGAGGTTAGTTCCACTGCAACAAACAGTGGATTTGAGGTTATGAACAGTGGATTTGTCCTTATCACCCAATTTATATTTCCACCGTCCCGATTTCTATTTACCCCCCTCTTTTTTGTCAATTTAAACCACTCCCCAAATAATAAATGCAATTTTATTCTTTTGTTACAATAAGTCGCACTATGTTTTTTAGACTAATGCTAAGAGAAGATCTCCATTAAATTAATTGCACGTTTAATTAAAGATCGATTGTTTCATTAAAAAAAAAAAGTAAAAAAAAAAAATTAAAGATCGATTTTACAACACATGTACACACACGATTAATTAGAAGGAGTCGATAAATTGATAAGGAATCAAATAATAATTACATATAGAGAAAGCCAGAAAGGCACAATACATCCATATATATGTTACATGATGATGAGAAGCTGGCAAGAAAAACACAGTACAAGTAATTAACCACCTTCTTTATAACTAAATAATGAATATGTCACTTATTTTCACACATGCATAAAGTGTAACAAAAAACATGTAAACTCCAATTAATTAATTAATGTCGATATATGCATGGATTAATACAAACAGTATATATATTATATAGTCTCTTCTGATTGGTGTGTTCCATTAATAGAACCATTTGCTCCGTTGCTGTGTCTATGGTTGTTATGATCCACTCTAGCCGCCGATTTTTTCCAACTATAAACCATGTGTATACTTCCAATATTATTGCCACAGCACCAAGTGCGGCAATTGTGCCTATGTATGCTCTTTTCCATTTCTCCTCAGGATTCAATATATCAAAACCTTTGAATATATTCACAATGCTAAGGATGATAATTGCATATCCGAATGAATGATGGTAAATGTTCCAGTAAAATCTGTATTTATGCTCTTTTTTTGGCCTTAAGAGCAAAGCAACCACCTGCATCGATCATATTCAACCGTAACCATTAATCAGTCACGTATATATCTTAAATATTATATAGCACGCTGATGTTAGCTTAATTAATTAGCAAGCTAGCTAAATTATATGTCCAAACGAAAATGTTATAGCTAGTCACATACATAAATCATTAATTAATTTATGTCACAACAAACATGATTTTAATTATATTATATTATTGAAAGATATATATATATATACCTGAATGGTGGCGAGACAAAAGAGTAGGATGCCGATGATCCTGTGGGTGGTGTACTGAATTCCCTTAGATTGTTTCCCAAGATGAATTCCCGTAGCCCATCCGGCAACACCGACAATGTAGCCTGATAATTGGCAGGTAACATGAAGGTAAAACCATGCCGGATCAGCACAAGGAAAAACTCTCAGGTATCGTGCAATCACTGCTCCAAGTGGCATCAAGATCCCCCAGCTCACAGCATTCACAACTCCATGAATCTGAATATATATATATATATATATATATATGAAATTCAAACCAAATTAAAAACAAATACCCCCAAGCCAAGTATATATTATTTTTATTTATATAAAAAAAAGGTTGATGGTTGATGGTTGATGGTTGAAAGCTGGCTCTTACATTTTTCTTCTTGATTCTTGAACCTCCAGTGGTGGGAGTAGACTCTCCAGAAAGAAGGTTGATAGTTGCCATAGATTGCATATTAGGACCAGTAGTTGAATGAATAGTGGGAATATCATTGGAAACTGGACCATCTTGCCAAACTTGGTTCACAATAGTGGAGTTAAGATTCTGAATCTCCAAAGTTGCGAAAATAATAATCTCGTTATTTATATGCGTAGCACTTAAATCTGAAACTGGGAAGCTCAAACTTCCTTTCTCCAATTGTGTTCGATAGACAGATACAGGGGAAGTGTATGCTGTTATAGTACCATCAGATTTCTGGTAAGCCACAAGTGCTTGCGCTCCGATCATGTTTTGAGCCGTTGGATTAATCGCCCATGCAACCCATTTTGATGATGATGATGAGATGGCTGTGTGTCTGTAGGCGATTTTAACCGTTTTGGAAGATGAGTTGTATGTCCAATGAAGGAAGGAATTGAGATATGGGAGATCATTGCATGAGCTGAAAACCTTGTTGCTAATAAAATTGTATTGTGCACATGATGATGATGATGATGATGATGATGATGATTGAGCAAAAGTAAAAGTGGTGGTTGAATCGGGCAAGAAGATGAGGAGAATCATGAAACAAACAAGGAGGTTAGTAGTGAGTATTTTACTCTGCATATTGTACTTTAATCGATTCCTTGTTGATGGCTGCTGGGCTCAAACTAAACTTAATTAGTAGAGTATTAATCTAGCTTGTGATCGAGTTAAAGAAAGGACATAATTAAGAAAACATGCGGCAGACAAGCTAGTGTTACAACCCGGCCGGCTGGTCTAAACACTGCTAAATTTGTTAAGAAATCTTGCAAAAAATTTTTTTTTTTTTTTTTCCTCTCTTTTTCTTTGTGATTTAACTAACGGCCGATCGAGTTGATGGGAAGAATATGTGGAGGAGGAAGTTAATAAATATATAGGTCGGAGGTGGGAGGTGGGAGGTGGGAGGTGGGTTGTGTATCATACATGTATTTAAAGTCTAGTGTGGTTGCGGGGAGATACTGCAATTTGTCTGGAAAAAGTTCCAACATTAGTCAATGTCAGCGGCTTTGTCCAATTTCTACCTAAATTTTACTCGGATCAAGTATGATTTAATAATATAAGACCAATAAGAAATTATAAAAATATATATGTCCAACTTTTTCAAATTTACTCTTATTTTACAAAAAATTATTCGTTGATCAATTATGACATGATGTACATTGACCACATATAATTGATGTCAACAAATTTTATCCTCGTAGTTCCAAATCCCGAATCTGAGTTGGTGATTCCAGACCAATAAAAAAAATTAAGTATTTATAAAAAAATATCATTTTAAAATTCTTTATTTGATTAAAAAGCTGACATATCAGGGGCGGACGCCGGATCCCGGACGACAATTCTAAAGATATTTTGCAATGAAAACGATGTATAGTAATGTTTTTTTGTCCCATTGGATCCGAAAAAATACTACTCCCTCCGTCTCAAAATGTTTGGGACATTTCATTTTTTAGCCGCTTACGAAAAGTCTAATTAATCATTGGAATTTCGTTAATTGATGTAATATTATTAGGGTTATGATAAGTGAAACTTAAAGTACATAAATGTAAAAAGTATTAGACCATTTGATGAAATTCGAAGGATTAATTAGACTTTTCGTAAGCGGTTGAAAAGTCAAACGTCCCAAACATTTTGAGACGGAGGGAGTACTATATATATGTTGCAGGAAAAAAAACATGATTACACACTTTGTGTATAATTGAAAAAAACACTAACATATATCGCATAATCCTAACACATTAACCTTTAGACACCTATTAGTAAAGATTTCTAATACTACAAACAATGTTTTTGAACGAAACCAACATTTTTAAAATTTATTAATATTCGTTTAAATATATCACTTTGGTAATAACTATGTTTTTTTATTTACATTATAAAAGCTTTATGTCAAATTATCTTGATTATTAGATATGATAGGGGCGAAATAAATTTTTGTGGGGGCGAAGAAAATACATAATATATATAATTGGGTTATTCTCCGGATTCGAGGGGGTGTGTGTACTGTTCCCCCAATACATAGTGTGCATCCGCCCCTGGACATGGTGGTTGTATTGTGATCCAGGACCACCATAAAATTAATGAATATCTATTTTAGAAAGTTTTTTTTTGTTATAGTTGGCTTTGTGCTATATATTACGTACTTTTAACATGCCCTTATGGGCGGTTAAACACATCTAAATCAAGCTGTTTTGCGCATTAATTTACCGATAACAGGATAACTTAATTGAATACTTCACACAATTTTTACATGAATAATATTGTTATTGTTAGTTTCACAATAAAAAAAATGTCACTTGATAAAATAACAAATACATCTTGAATCATTGATTATGATACAAAATTCATCGATTAATTGATAATTGTTATTATGACTATTATGTACTAGACTTTAATGATGTACATAAATTTTGTCTCAGTTACTGGGGGGCTCTGGAAGCCGATCAAATTATCTAAGAATGGTCCGCCTCTATCCCATCTTTTCTTTGCTGATGATCTACTACTATTTGGGGAAGCGAGTGAGGTTCAGCCGTTGGTAATGGATGCTGTGCTAGGGGATTTCTGCAATGTCTCTGGTATGAAAATTAATATGGCGAAATCACAGTTTCAGACATCGAACGTTAATTCCATCCGTAGAGGCATAATTAGTCAATCACTTGAAATGCAACATACATTTGACCTTGGGACTTATCTTGGTATGCCTCTTCTCCAAGGTAGACTTAAAATCTCTACGTTCTCATATTTGGTGGATAAAATGAAGCGAAAACTTAGTTCGTGGCATTCTCAAACATTATCCCGTGCGGGTAGAGCAATCTTAATGCAAACGTCTTTAGCCTCACAACCTTTTTACACCATGAAAACGGTCAAACTACCGATGGGCATTCTATCACAACTAGAGAGGATTTGCAAGGACTTTTATTGGAGGGATACGATTGAAAAAAAGAAGTTGCATCATATTGCGTGGGACAAATTGTGTGTGCCAAAGGAAGCGGGTGGTCTAGGTTTTAAAATTTTGGCAGGTATGAATCTAGCTTTTTTGGCGAAACTGGCATGGCATTATATGAAGGACAAGAAGACGTTGTGGGTTGAAGTCCTCAAAGCTAAGTACGGGAAAATCCACCAACCACTAAAGCAAGGGAGCTCTATAATGTGGAGGAGTATTAGAAGTGGGGCGGCAATTATAGATGAGGGAGCCGAAATGATTGATGGTATTCTCACTTGGAAGGATACTACTAAAGGGCACTACACGGTCAGCTCGGGCTACCACCTTCAATTTCTACCAGAGGTGTAAAATAACGTGGAACCAATTTGGAAAGAAATTGGAGTCTGAAGGGTCCATCTAGAGGCAATCATTTTATTTGGATGATATGCCATGATGCGTTACCGGTTAACGTACGTTTATACCGGTGCCAAGTAGTGGAGTCAGACATATGCACAGTTTGCGGCCAAGAGGAGGAAACTTCTCTCCATTCCCTCGGGATTGTTGCGACCTAGGGCGATATGGGATAAATTCCTAGAACCTGCTTGTATAAGAGACTTCTTTGCTGCTGAATCAACAAAGGATTGGATTACGTTCTCGTTAATTCGGCCCGTACTTTCACAGAGTCTCCCAAATGCAAATACATTTGGAGGGAGATTGTTAACAGTATTTGGATTTGGCGTAACAAACGGATCTTTGGAGAAGAGACTTATTACCCCCCGCCACACGTCTTCATATAGGCCAAATAGTGGAAAGAGCCCGAAATATTAGACTAGCTTGGGGACTAGAGGAACAATAGTTAGTATTTTTGCTTTGTTGGTTTGGACTCTTTGTAAATGTTTGACATCTCGGTTTATTGAATAAAAAGTTCGTTTAAAATTAAAAATAAAATAAAATTATGATATGGTGAATCTAAACCAATAGGATTTAAGCATGGTCTTGGTCGTAGGATGAAAATATTTATTTAAAAAACTTGATGGGCAGAAACATGTTTTTTCTTAACAACAATAATATATTAATATATCAAAAGTTTTTCTAGCAAGACGCTAGAAGATTTAGAGGGAAACCGAGCATTATACATCGGAAAAAATTGTAGATAATCGATCCGTAGACTAAAAGCTACATAAAGCAGAAGAATACGAAAACCAAAATTAAAACACTTCAAACATGCCATAAACCTTGCTCCACTTGCTCAACGGGAAAATGCACCAAAGTCACCAACGGCATCCGGACTTTGAATGTGAATGGAAATCTGAAAATTACAAATCAAAAAAAAAAAACACCAAGAGTCCACCAAGATACTCATGTATTCATTGAGTGAAAAGGATCTGCACGCCAGCATTCTCAGCTTGCAATACTAAGCTTATCAACACCCCCAAGCCAGCTATAGGATAATTGTTGGATTTCGGACACCGCCAATGGTGGGTCAATTACTTGAGACTTAAAAATCATCTTATTCTATTTTACTATACAATCCATAAGGTTACCCCTTTAATTGCTTCCCACAGAGTACATGCGACACTATTGAACTTTAGAAAATGCGAGATTCCAAGCACATCAACCATAAAGACTGCTGAAAATTCTGGAAAATTGCACCAACGATACACATTGCTCCAAATAATGAATGATATGTCACAAAAAAGAAGAGATGATTGATTTATTCGGGAAAATGATGACAAAGACAGCATAAATCATCTTGCAAAGAAACTCTTCTACTCAACAAATTGGGCTTCGTTGGAATCCGATCCAAGTTTACCTTCCAAACAAAGATGTTGATTTGGAGGGTAACCACGTCAATGAACTTGTGAGATTCAAGTAACCTGTGAAGATTCTTAGTGGAGAAATTTCCATTTGCAATTAAACTCCAAACTTATCTGTCGTACATGCAGAGGAAACCAAACTCAACAAAGATTTAAGATTTCTCAAATCTTCCTCCTCCGCCCCTCGAAAATCTCCCCCCACTCCCATTGCTACACCCCGTCCCTCTAACCTCCTAAATTACAAATGTAAGCCAATTTATCTACTGCCAAAGAAAAAAACCTAGGAAAAATGTTTTTCAAAGGCATCTCCTCACACCAAACATCCAACCAAAAGCGAACCCTACCCCCATTACCAACCACCCAGATTCTGAGCCCCTCAAAGTAACTCCCAACTCCTGAATAAACAAACACGCACCCGTAATATCTTTGCAGACCCGACCCCAATTAGCTCTACGTCCCTCAAAATCCCAAGAACCCTCTTCACCATATATAGAAGTCAAAACCTTCCTCCAAAGAGTCTCCGGTTCCTCTACAAAACGCCACCACCATTTTTCTAGTAAAGACAAATTTTGCAACAAAAGACACCCAACCCCAATCCCCTCAAAGAGTAAGGTGCCTAGATTACGGGCCAGGAGACCCAAACAATTTTCTTATTTTGGTGCCCATCCCCTCCCTAGAAAAACGACGAACGAAACCTCTCAATATCATTTTACACACAAGCAGGGGCCCTGTAGACATATAAGAAGAACAAAGGAATGGAGCCCAAGACAGATTTAGCGAAAACCAATTTGCCTCCTTCCGAAAGAGATGAAGACTTCCACATTGCCAGCTTTTATTCCAATATTAATGACATCCACCCAAGCACTCTTTCTTTTTTATGCTTGACCAACCCACAAACCCAAGTATTTGAAAGGCAATGCCCCAAAAGAGCACCCCCTAAACCAAAGCAGCCTGAGCCAATTTACCTTCAATGACATTGATTTCAAACAAGTTACATTTTGAAATATTAATCTTAAGACCCGAAACAATCTCAAAGCACTTAAGAATATGTTTGAGAACTTTTAAATTCTCTATACTTCAAAATCCCTCTAAGATAGTATCGTCTGCATACTTTAGGTGTGATAGTTGCACATTACTCCTACCAAGTGAAATGCTTTTGAAGATATCTTTATCCACAACATTCTTCATCATAATATTTAGAGCCTCGGCAATAATCAAAAACAAAAAAGATAACGGGTCACCCTGCTTCAACCCCTCTCTAAATTAGTATGTATTTTAAATTGGTGAAAAATGTAAGGTTGGTGTGTATTTTGTTGGTGATGTACATAAATTTATCATTTTTTTTTAATTTTATCGCAAATTTTATCCTGATCGTGGACCAAACATGACTTGGTGATTCAGAACCAATAGAAATTCAGAATAACACATAGGGCCGACCGTGTAATAATAATAATTATTATTATTGAAACGAGATTAATTTGGGGTAAACCAAATTAAATCAATGAAGTCTTCCTCTAAAAAAAAAAAATCAATGAAGTCACTCCTACGATAGAAGCAAGTCATCAAATTCTAACGTCTTACGTGCCTTGTGGGTTATTGACCACTTCAGAGTCGAAGAAAGGTACCTTTGACCACTTCAGAGTCAAAGAAAGGTCAAGGTGAGAGCCTGAGGGTAGTACATAAATGGAGCCATGCGTTGTTTTTTCTTTGGTGTCTTGCACGCAAATTTTCTTTTCTTTTCTTTTTGACAGGCTTGCATGCATTTTTTCTTTTCATAAAATCTTGTAGACGACGACTGTGAAGAAAATAGAAACCATGCAATCTCTTAGAGTTCAAACTCATTAATAATGCTATATTCTTAGAGTTGAAAGGACATGGTCAGCCATGCCATGCATCTCTTAGCTAGCCACATCAACATGTATATATTTCTATTATATACTTTTTGCACTATCAGATTAATTAATTAATTAGTTAAGATATGGAATTCAAGGACGACAGCTTTCATATGTAAACCAAATTGCATTAGACTTTTAGTTAGGATGGAGGAGTTGTTATAAACAAGATCGGGAATCTAGATGATAATAAGATAATAACCAGATGCAATCTAATAATAATAATCAAACATATAAACAAATTCAAGAAAAACACAAGATTTAATGTGGTTTTCGACGTTGTGTCGATTACTCTACGGATAGAAAAGATATATTTTATTATACACTGAAATTCTTGGTTTTACACACTTTTGCATTGATTACAAGATAAGTATCTATATGCACAGATCCCTAAACCCTAGCCGTCAAAGGATAGTTGTCTGAACTGTCATAAATACACAGACGTGGGTCCCACTCTGCTTACCCAACTTCAGCGAACAAAAGCTCAGATGTGGAACCCAGCAGCACTCAAGAACTCAACGGACTTAGCAGTCTGCTTACACAAAAGGACTCAAATGACTTCACCGACCGACTTCCACATACTTGAATATACTTACTCAGTTGACCATCACTCAGCTGACTAACAGATTAGTTTCACCAGATTATCTAGAGATCAAGTCACACTAGACAACAAATCTCCACCTTGACTTAAACTCTCTTCAAATCAACCAGATTGCATATACAAACGTACTGTTCTAGATGCATTCGTCAATGCCAAGATGTATTGTACCAGACTTCTCTTCGAAATCCACTCAGCTGACATGCCCTCAGCTGAGTATCCATATTTCCACGTTATAATCTTTGAATATTCAGCAAGTCCAGACACAACTAAAACTTGCTCTATTGAACTGGTTTAGTAAGCATATCAGCAGGATTCTCCTTGGTGCTGATCTTCCTTACTCGAACCATCTTCTCATTCCTTAGAAAATGATACCTGATGTATGTATACTTGGTTCTCTCACGATGAACATGATCCTTAGCCAAACATATTGTTGGGGAGATTTTGCATCATTAAACAAAAGAAAATTTATAAACCTATACTACCATGCAAAACTACCTCCTAACCGGCCGAATACCGGGTAGTTGCTAGTAAAGTTGGATAAGTACGGGTATCGATCCTCAGGGAAAAGGGATGTTGAATCTAATCTAATTAATTCTTCTTTATTAAAACAAATAACTAATCCTAATCTAAAACGGAAAATAAACTGGACAGAGGATTGTTAATCCAAAGCCAGGAAAATATAAAAGCAATAAAACGATAAACTAAATCTAGGAAAAACAATAAAACAATCTAAACTAAACTAACGATACATGGGCTCAAACAATGTACAAACTAAGTGATCTCAATCCTAGTTATTCTCATGATTTTAATTCAAATTGTGGTTTTACCTTTACACGAGATACAAATCCCTAATTCCTTAGTGAATTTAATCTCAAGCTATGGATTCCTAATTCCTTAGTGAATCCAATTTATCAATCTCTCATCTTCCGAATGTTGAGATCGATTTACCAAACAAAACGAAGGCTTAGATTCAGGTTAACTCTCGTATTTTAGAATCTAACAACCTAGATAATTAACCAATTAATTTGCCACGAATTAATGATTAAAAATCTCATCTTTCTACGGTGATCTAGCTTACTCAACTTCCGTATGTTGTGAACGTATCAATAGCAAACAATCTTCCGATGTAATTCACATAATAGCATCAAAGATCATACAAAAAGAATACAAAACAAATTAAACATCAGGAAAATAAATAAAGGACTGAATAAATTAAAAGATTAAACTCACATAGTTTTGGTACATTGGATGAACTCCACGGATAAACAACGAAATAAACGGAAAAAACTACATCTAATCTAACCCTGGATCACCCGAGCACAAGGCTCGGGTGACCGGCCTTGAGCTGCCAAATTGCCGCTGCTGTGCTGTGTATTGCCGCAGGAATATATTTAATTATTGTGTACAAATTAGGGTTGCAAAAGTGCTGTTTAAATAGAGAAGTATGTCGGCTGAGGCAAGGAATATGCGGCTGAATTAATAATTATCCAATTATGGTTGTAAATCTTAAGTCGGCCGCTTTCAATGTTTAAGTCGGTTCTGCTGAGAAAAGCTCCGGACGCTCGGCTGGACATGATGGACGCTCGTTCACGCATGATCTCTAGACTCTGTATCAACTTTCTTGCATGGGACGCCCGTTTTCTGAATTTGGACTCAAACTTCTAAAATTCATATCTTGAGTTGTAGACCTCCAAAAATTATGATCCGAATGTCATAATTAAGCTCTCGGAAAACTCTACAACTTTCATTAAGGACTCTTCTTTAGAAAACGCCTTTTTGATTAGCCCGTCGTATTACGAGTATATTTCGGGATTTTCCCAAGCTTTATTTCATCCTCATCCTCTTGTATCTCTTTCTTTCCACTTTAATCTTCACTCAAACATCATTTAAACCTCTTCCATTCCACATTTGTGCACCTAAAAGATGACAAAACCGAGCAAAACGTAAAACCATACAAAATAGATAATAAAACCACGATATTTACTCGATTTTGCATTTTAACTATTCAAAACGTCATTTGCTCAATTAATCGATTATAAGCTCGAATTCTACGAAAAACATCCATATATGGGGAATATTGATATAAAATATATCCTTATAAAACACTACAAATTGACCCTTAACACATATTGCACTCAAACCGTCACAATATAATTTTGCTTGATCTTGATATAGCCCAAATCACTGACTAGTCCCTTTAACTAGATACCCTCCCTGGCTGCTTCAGTAAGAGCCATTTATTCTGCCTCAGTATTTTAGAAAGCTACCGTTGCTTTAAGATTTGCTTTCCCGCCGACAACTGAATTCTCCAATGTGAAAAGATAACAAGTCATAGATTTTATGATGTCCACATCACCTGCATAATCAACATCACAGTACCATGTGACAAGACCTTGTGTATCACTTCTATAAATGAGACCAACATCAATTGTACCTCTAAGGTACCTGAACATTCTTTTCACGGTTTTCAGTGTTTCTTTCTAGGTTGATCCATAAACCTGCTGATAACACTGACTGCCTAAGCCAGCTCAGGCCTGGTGGAAACCATGGCATACATCAGACTGCCAACTGCACTTGCATGGGGAACTTTTGACATATTTTTCTTCTTATCTACTGGCTGTGAAGCATAAAAAGACAAATGAACATTTGATGCCATAGGAGTATATATTGGTTTTGCAGCGGACATGCCAAATCTGGCCAAAATCTTCTGTATATAACACTGATGAGATAAGAGCAACTTCTTTTGTCTCTTATCTCTCTAAATCTCCATCCCCAAAATCTTCTTGGATACACCCAAATCCTTCATTTCGAATTCAGCACTAAGAAGGTCTTTCAGATTCTGAATACCAGACTTCTTCATGGCAGCTATCAACATGTCATCCATATACAAGACAAGATAAATATGTGATCCATCTTTCAGCTAACTGTGTTACACACAACAATCATATGGACTTCTGTTATAACCCAGATAGATCATGTAACTATCAAACTTTTTATACCACTGCCTTGGAGCTTTTTTCAGTCCATATAAGGGCTTTGTTGGACTTATTTTTGAGTTTTAGGGATGAGTGCCAGACTAGCTGTTATAGAGTGAAGGCAAAAAGATGTCTAGATCAAATGTATAGGTTTATTAGAGTTTGATCTTGTATAGGTTTGATCAAACAAGCATTGTAAAAGGTCAGCTGATTTACATCAGCAGACTTGTCTATATCAGTAGGGTACACATGTCAGTAGACTAGTCAGGAACCTGCTGAAGACTGAAGGCTGAGGGCTCAAACTCAATTATTGAAGGCTAATGGATCAAACTTAGTAATTAAAGTCAAGGATATGGAATCAGAATTTAGGGAAGTCTGTGATGACCTAAACTGATTACATATACCTTGTGTACAAGGCCTAAGTTCCACAAGTAAAGTGGTGATTGGAACTTAGTTATGTGCAAAAAGGTGTAATCTAACTTCATAAATAAAAGTTAGATAAAATACAGTTAGCTGAAGTTTTTTTAAAACACTACAAAATAAGGATCAGCTTACTGATGTGTATATCAACATACTTATGTTCTCAGGAACCTGCTGGACACATACTTCGATTTAATCAAAGGCTACATTGGAAGATTACAAAGAAAGGGACATCCAACAACCTCTGATTTATCAAACAAATCAATGGTTAAGATTAAAGGGACGTTGGAAAGATTCAGACCTTTATCCAATGGATAAAAGTCAAAGGGTGGACAGAATGTAAACTGTCAAAAAGGAATCTGACAGTGTCAGTACTAGGAACAGTCAGAAAAAGCAAGTCAAGATGGAGACAAATCCAAAACGGCTATGTTTGAATTTCAAACATAAGTCACAAGGATTTCTACCTATAAATAGAGGACTCCTAACTCTGATACAAGTGATGATTTTGGAAGAAAAATAAGGATCCATCATTAGCTATCAGAATTAAATCGATCAAATACCCTGCTGACCCTACTGAGCATAAAGCTACTGATCCAGTACAACTCTTCAAGTGTAATCTGCATTCAAGCTACATCAAGTTTACACACTTGAAGACCTCAAGCTGCTGATCATATTATCCTGATCAAGCTGCTGAAAGCTGAATCACTTACTTGATTCAAACTTTCTTTTACAAGGAATCTACTGAAGACAGTGAAGTGATAACGGAAAAATTCACTGTTATTTTTATAACTTTTCAACCCGTTTCTGATATCATTTCGAGTATTTTTATATCAGTTCGAGTCATTAATTCCAATGTTTCATCTAAATATGTTAGTAGTAGTTATTTTATAAAATATCGTGTTTTTATGTGTTTTTACTAGTTTTTGTACCGGTTTAGTAACCGGAGTGTCGTGTCGGATTTACGTTTGGTATTTTGGTGGTTTATTGCAGAATTATAGGTTGACCAAAATCCCGAGTAACGACACGTTTTGAGGCCTAAAAGAGGTGTTTTTAGGGATAAAAGAGTGTGCCACTAACTTAAATGGTCAAGTGGATCAGTGGTTAGTGGTACCACTAACGATTTATATCTTCGATGAACAAATGGCCCTTCAAAACGGCATTTTCTGAAGAAGTGGCCTTAATAAAAGTTGTAGAGTTTTCCGAGAGCTTTCTAATGACGTTTAAATCATGATTTTTGGAGGTCTACAACTCAAGATATGAATTTTAGAAGTTTAATATACAATTATTGATTATATATAACTTATATAATCATTAGTTTGTAACCGCCTGCACATGGGTTATGATTACGGCATGTGGAGTAATCATGATTCAGGACCGGTCCGGCTCATTTCAGGACCGGTCCGGCCTCAAACTTTTTCTATATATATGGAGCCTCAGATACAGAGAGCTTCGCCCCTCTCTTCTCCCATTTCTCTTCTTCTCCTTCTTCTTTCTTTTATTTATGTTATGGAGGGGCCTATATGTAATATATATGTCGTTATAATGTCGGTGTAATAACCCGACTAGTTATAGTTTTAATATAATTTCGTTTCCGCTTTTTATTGCTTTCTTTTATTTTATGCAATTAGTATAAATATATATATATATACGTATATTATATATATATCTATATCTATATATTTATCTATACGTATATCTATATAGCTGTAGTTATCTTTTTCGTTTTGTTTTCTTTCGTTTGTTATTTTCGTTGTTATTTTCGTTAATATGAGTAGTTAAACTCAACATAGCCGAATTATGTGAAAACGGGTGAAATTAACCCTTGGGAGACGAGATGGAGTTGTGTTGTGCTTAATTTAACGTTTTTATGATAAAATCATGTTTTAAACTTGTTTTGATCATTTTAATAACTTTGAATAAAATTGACAACTTTGTTCACGGTTACATCGAGCTTATAAATGTATTTTGCGGTGAGATGTGAGATATGGATATCACTAATCATAGTCCTGATTGTTAGATTGACAATCTAAGTGACGATCCGGACTATGCCTAAGTGAAATTCTTATTTTTACGAGATGTGCGAAACATGTTTTAAAATCACTAAACCATAGTCTTAATCGTTAGATTGGCAACCTAAGTGATACGTTAAAATTATGTTTTTGTGAGGTTTTTCAACGGCTTTTTATTCCGGTCAACCATGTTAGGCGAGTTAGCTCTCTAAAGGGAGGGTTAATAAACCTAGTGTGGGGGTTAAGTGAGAGCCGTTCGAGATCTTAACGCAAGAATAAAGAGTTGACTCCCGTGAATATCATATGAAATGAATCGATAAAACACACTCCTTATCAAGTTTTTCCCGGGGAGATAACTCCGTTGGATCATGGCTCGGCTATGCTTTTTAATCACCTAGTTAATCTCGTTAGTTAAAATTTATTTTTCGCATTAGTATAAAAACTCCACCTAAAACTTTGATCGCCTAGACTAAGAACCACGTTCGCTTTGGTACTCACAACCACATTTCTCTTGGGACGACCTCGTACTCCCGTAGCTATCCTAGCAATCGACCCGGTACTCGCGCGCTAGAGAGTTAGTTTACCCACAGTTGCGAGTCTTTATAAATGTATTTTTTAGTGGGTGAATTTTTCGCTCATCAAAAAAATTGGCGCCGTTGCCGGGGAAATGTGTGATATTGTTGTGATATCTTGTAAGTGAACCGAAGGCTTGGGCCTAGGTTTTTATTTTATATTTTTTTTTTCTTGTTTTATTTAGATGTCGACAAAGAGCTATGGATGCTGAAGTGATATTGTCCTGAACTCGGTTTGAATACGACTTTGGTACTTAGCCTCTTCGGAGGGTGATATCTTGTAAGTCTGGCTAAAACTGGGGATTAGGGCCTTCGGCAACCATAACTTTTTGAGGGGTCTAAATATCGTGTGTTTACGAAAAAAAAAACAAAAAAAACAAAAAAAAAAAAAAAAAAAAAAAAAAAAAAAAAAATAGAATTTTTTTTATTGTTTTATTGTTGTTTTCTGAGATCTTGCAGATTGAGCTTAAATGGATGGATTTTTCAATCGAACTACTCAAATTGAACAACAATACCCCTACCAACCTTATCAACAACGGTTCGTGTCCGAGCCTCAATATCAACAACGGAGATAACCAAGGTTCATGGAATTATCGGTGCCCTAGTGCATACCGGGACCGAATTATGGTTATTCGAGTTATGAGCCACAAACATTACGAGGATTACCCGAACCCTAATGCTTATCGGGATTACGGTGTTCATACTCGGCACGTTGATAGCTTTAACCATATTCGGCCATCGATCGTTGTCCGGAATGGCAAGAGGACTACTACTCACCTCCGATGAATCAAAGTCAATATGATCGGTGCGCCCCCATGCCACAAGAAGAATTCACCGACAACAAATAGAGCAACTAGAACGATTGAACCGGATCTTGGAAGATCGATCGTTGGACATGCGGGAGTTCAAGGTAAGTACCGACTCCGCTATAAGAAATCTTCAAGACAAGGTGGGGCAATTGATTGAATTAGTGAGGTATGTAAAGAGGCAGAGACAAGTGCAATAGAGGTGGTTAGGGATGAAAATGTTATCACCGAAAAAGTTCGGGATGAGAATGAGGTTGATAATTCGGTTCGCGAAGAAAAAGTGCAAGATTTGGAGATGACGAGTTAGAGGAGCGAGAGATTGATTGGCCATCTTTAGTAAAGCCACCGGGAGAGTTGGTAATAGGCGATATATCGGTCCCGGATTACTACATTCGTCCACTCGTGAGGATGAATTTTCTACGCGGTCCAGTTTGTGTACTCCCCGATGGATGAGCTTTATGGTAATTTTCAAAAGAAGATGGTTCGACAGGATGATAAAAGAAGGTTCGACGGCTGGGATGAGATAACATCGAGGGCCAAACGAGGTACGTTTCTAGACAATTTAATTTCTTTGGTTCTCGCATTGTTAATTTTTCTTAAGCTATTGATCTTCTTAAGTTCTGATTTTGGTTGATAACTTGTAAATACTAATTTAGTCGAGCAAACGACGTTAAACAAAAGCGCTACCGGGAGGCAGCCCGATAATAATAATTTGGATAAGACTAGTCTGAATGAAATGTAGAATTTGTATGAAAGATGAACACAAATCACAACCAAGTCTCAGGATGAATGTTTGAATGTCATTAAAAGAGAGAACGATTAGGTGGTTATCCGAAAATCTCTAGGTAGAATACAGAAAAAAATTCAAATGCATCATTTCTTGGACTTAGGTTGTTGGACTGTTTTGACAGAACCCTTGAGGATCTGGGTATAAAAGACTCAATACTATTTCACACATTTCATTTTATGATCTAGTCTGTTTCAAATTTCGGTCGTTGTAGTATAGTGGTGAGTATTCCCACCTTAATAAAACTGTGTGTAATAAAAAATGAATCTAGGAATAGCTGACTTGACTATGTTATATGCTCATGTGATACATATATGCTTAGATGTTCGTGCTTTACCCGTGTGGGTTATTTTTCCATCTAAAGCTATATATATATTGCCTATCGAATTTTCTGACGTAACAGGGCCATTATCTTATTATTCCCATATCCCTATTCGATGTCTTGGCACGAGGACCATGTCCCGTGTATTCTTTGTTTTAAGTTTTGGTATAGGGATTCGGATCGTGCTTTCTCATGGCTGTTACGGGATTCGATAGCATCTTTCTGCCTGGTTTATAAGCTAAGTCTTCCTCTCTATCTCACTTACACTCTGAGAATAATGCAAAATCGTAAGTGGGGGGTAGAAACGTGGTTGGCTTAGAAATGGCAGTAAGTGTTTAAACCCTTAGTTTTTGATTCTCTTTCGAGCATTATTGAGTTGATTAAAATGAACTGTATAAGGTATATTTTTCATGGATTTGAAGATGTAATGATCGATTTGGATGTATATAACCAATGTGAACCGAAAGTACATCTTAACCTCAAATTTATTTGTGTAACATGAATTCCTTCACATAAGCCTTTGATATTGAAGCGAAAATTTTAAACTGTACCCATTCAGTATTCTAGTGGTTTATCCTAGAAATAGCAGTAACTTAGTACCTAACTTCTGAACATGTACTGTGAATATCTGAAGGTTTGAATGTGATAGAAAGAATGTCAAAATAAGATAAACTATATATATGTCGGTTGTAGCTACCAATGATTTGAGTGCGGTAGGGCGTTATCACGAAACGTCCTATACCACTATGAGGCTTAAAAGCTCCCGACTGCCTGATGATATTAGTCCAGCTAGGGTGTTATCACGAAACATCCTATTGCTGGGAATGAGGGCATAAGCAAAAAAAAAAAAATAAAAAAAAATAAAAAAAATATTATAATAATAATAATAACCTAGTTAACTTCTGACTATCCCCAGTATAAACTAAATGATATGCATCAGGGATTATCCTAATAAGTACACGGGAGGACGTTGCGTGGAATTGTTACTACCTATGCCTAGGAAAGTCATTAGGACTGTCTGAATGGATATTTGTGCGTTTGCTTGAATTATTCAAAAGAGGATAGTGGAAATTGAAAAGGCTTGTCACACACTCAATCTGTTATACATTTATATTGCGGTTAACGTGTAGTTATGATTCGAATGGTTGCATCATCTGATTGTCATTTATATCTTATATCTTCATGAATTTTTCCTCATTCATTTTATTTTATCGCTTATTTTGTTCGAGGACGACCAAAAGCTAAGTGGGGGGTTGTGATAACGGAAAAATTCACTGTTATTTTTATAACTTTTCAACCCGTTTCTGATATCATTTCGAGTATTTTTATATCAGTTCGAGTCATTAATTCCAATGTTTCATCTAAATATGTTAGTAGTAGTTATTTTATAAAATATCGTGTTTTTATGTGTTTTTACTAGTTTTTGTACCGGTTTAGTAACCGGAGTGTCGTGTCGGATTTACGTTTGGTATTTTGGTGGTTTATTGCAGAATTATAGGTTGACCAAAATCCCGAGTAACGACACGTTTTGAGGCCTAAAAGAGGTGTTTTTAGGGATAAAAGAGTGTGCCACTAACTTAAATGGTCAAGTGGATCAGTGGTTAGTGGTACCACTAACGATTTATATCTTCGATGAACAAATGGCCCTTCAAAACGGCATTTTCTGAAGAAGTGGCCTTAATAAAAGTTGTAGAGTTTTCCGAGAGCTTTCTAATGACGTTTAAATCATGATTTTTGGAGGTCTACAACTCAAGATATGAATTTTAGAAGTTTAATATACAATTATTGATTATATATAACTTATATAATCATTAGTTTGTAACCGCCTGCACATGGGTTATGATTACGGCATGTGGAGTAATCATGATTCAGGACCGGTCCGGCTCATTTCGGGACCGGTCCGGCCTCAAACTTTTTCTATATATATGGAGCCTCGTATACGAGAGAGCTTCGCCCTCTCTTCTCCCATTTCTCTTCTTCTCCTTCTTCTTTCTTTTATTTATGTTATGGAGGGGCCTATATGTAATATATATGTCGTTATAATGTCGGTGTAATAACCCGACTAGTTATAGTTTTAATATAATTTCGTTTCCGCTTTTTATTGCTTTCTTTTATTTTATGCAATTAGTATAAATATATATATATATACGTATATTATATATATATCTATATCTATATATATATCTATATATTTATCTATACGTATATCTATATAGCTGTAGTTATCTTTTTCGTTTTGTTTTCTTTCGTTTGTTATTTTCGTTGTTATTTTCGTTAATATGAGTAGTTAAACTCAACATAGCCGAATTATGTGAAAACGGGTGAAATTAACCCTTGGGAGACGAGATGGAGTTGTGTTGTGCTTAATTTAACGTTTTTATGATAAAATCATGTTTTAAACTTGTTTTGATCAATTTAATAACTTTGAATAAAATTGACAACTTTGTTCACGGTTACATCGAGCTTATAAATGTATTTTGCGGTGAGATGTGAGATATGGATATCACTAATCATAGTCCTGATTGTTAGATTGACAATCTAAGTGACAGATCTGGACTATGCCTAAGTGAAATTCTTATTTTTACGAGATGTGCGAAACATGTTTTAAAATCACTAAACCATAGTCTTAATCGTTAGATTGGCAACCTAAGTGATACGTTAAAATTATGTTTTTGTGAGGTTTTTCAACGGCTTTTTATTCCGGTCAACCATGTTAGGCGAGTTAGCTCTCTAAAGGGAGGGTTAATAAACCTAGTGTGGGGGTTAAGTGAGAGTCGTTCGGATCTTAACGCAAGAATAAAGAGTTGACTCCCGTGAATATCATATGAAATGAATCGGATAAAACACACTCCTTATCAAGTTTTTCCCGTGGGGAGATAACTGTTGGATCATGGCTCGGCTATGCTTTTTAATCACCTAGTTAATCTCGTTAGTTAAAATTTATTTTTCGCATTAGTATAAAAACTCCACCTAAAACTTTGATCGCCTAGACTAAGAACCACGTTCGCTTTGGTACTCACAACCACATTTCTCTTGGGACGACCTCGTACTCCCGTAGCTATCCTAGCAACGACCCGGTACTCGCGCTAGAGAGTTAGTTTACCCACGATTGCGAGTCTTTATAAATGTATTTTTTAGTGGGTGAATTTTTCGCTCATCATGAAGCACATTTATGTCAAGGACTGTTGCTTGTGGTGGAGCTGGTGAAGAGGCAATCCTACCCTTCAAGGACCAGTGGAAGACTTTGGAGCAGCAATCCTACCTGTTCCAAGTGTTCAGTTTGTGAAGCCATAGTTATTGGTGAAGGACAAGCAACTTAGGGATTTTTGTAACAGCTACCCCAAGAATCCTTAGTGAATTACCTCCAACATCACAGGAGAAGAGTGGACTGACAGGATTACACCACCTGGAACCACTATAAAATCTGCCTACTTACCTTCTGCATTTATATTCTGCATTTAGTTTATCAAGCACATCAATCTACTGAATCTAGCAACTGAATCACACATATACTACTGAGTATCTAATACTTGGTATAATATTTAACAACAAGTAATAAGGCTTAATTTTTTGATATATTTCCGCTGCACAAATTCAGTAAACTCAACAATCAGTAGACTACGAGTATCAGCAGACTACTGAAGTATCAGCCGGCTGCTGAAGTTGCTGAATTTGTTATCTCCAAAAAGTTTTAAGTGTTATGTTTATTCACCCCCCTCTAAACTTAACCAAAGCCTTTTCAAGGGACCAACAATTGGTTTCGGAGCAGTGCTTCTGTTCTGAAGTAATCCTACTTGTTGTGCTTGTGAAAATACTTTGAAAACTTTTTTTTTTAATTTCTTACTTTCAAAGCTTTGCATCATGGATAAAAACCAGTATGCTAGAACAATGTTGATGTGTTCTTTAGATCGTTTTGATGAGTATAAACGCCGTATGCACGCTTATCTAGCTGCAACACATGATGAAATGATGGATGTGCTGACAGATAGGCCACTGGAGATTACCAAGTCAGTAACAGTGGGAGATGAGACATAGTACATTCCAAAACCAAAAAAGGAATGGACTGCTGAAGATAGAAAAAGAGCAAATCTCAATAATATTGCTATTGATATCATATACAGAACTTTGGATAGCAATATGTATATGAAGGTGAAAGATTGCAAGACTGCAAAGGAACTTTGGGATAAGTTGCAATTAATCTGTGAAGGCACTGATGCAATCAAAAAGAACAAAATCAGTGTGGCAAAGAAGAAGTTCCATGAATTCAAAATGAGACCAAATGAAACCATTGAACAAATGGAATCAAGATTCAATGCAATCATGGATGAACTCACCCTACTGAGTGTGAAGTACTCACAAGAAGAAATCAACTCAAAAATCTTGGAAGCATTACCTGCAAAAAAAGTCTGGGAAATGAAGGTGACTGCCATAGAAGAAATGAGGAGTTTGCATGAAGAAGACACCTTCAAATTGTTTCAGATCTTAAGGCCTATGAATTCAGTAAAAAGCTTCTGCATGAGACTGAAAAAGAAGAGCCAAAGACCACTGCATTGGGTGCTTCACATCAAGAAGAGACATCAGGAGTTCAAGGTGATCTACTGGATGAGATGCAAGAGCAGATTGCCCTACTCAGCAAGAAAATCAGAATGATGAAAACTGGAAAGGGTTCTCCAAGGAATTTCACAAAGAAATTCAGTGAAAAGAAAAAGAATGAATCAAAGAAAGATAATGATTACTTGTGCTATCATTGCAAGAAACCAGGATACTTCAAACCTGACTGTCCTGAATTAAAATAGAAAAAGGAACTTGATTATCTTTGCTTTAATTGCAAGAAGCCTGGACATTTCAGACCTGATTGTCCGGACCTACTGAAGACCAAGAGCCAACAAAGAAGATCTGGCAAGAAAGCTATGGTTGCTGAAGATGCATCAGGATATGAAGTAGAATCAGAAAAGGGAAATGAATATAATGATACTGCACTGGTTGCTGAGATGGAAGATTATGCTTTAATGGCAAATATGGATGAAACAGAGGAGGTATACAATTCTGTATCAATAAACACTCCTGCTGGAAGTGATTGTGAATCAACTTGTGGTTCAAATCCTAAAAATTCTGACAATGAAGAAACTTTGGATGCCATCCTTAATCAACTAAGGATAATACAATCTGGTTATGAGATTGTGAAGGCTGAAAAAGAGGCTCTTCAATCAGAAGTTGAAAGATTAAATGCTGAATTAAGAGTTCTCAAATGAAAGGAAAAAGAAGTTAGACAGAATCAACATAAGCTTGCTGAACATTCAGTAGCTGCTGAGTCTGATGAACCATCTTGTTCCTCCACTACATTCAAATCTGGAAAGCCTTACGGTGATAGAACATGGCTTGGATTTGGAACTCAACAATCCAATAAGAATGGATCCAGTAAGGTCACTGAACCTAGTACCAGAATTGGTCCTAAGTTTGTGCCTGCACAAGATCCAACTCCCAAAAGGGTTGCTGAGGCAGAAAAGCCTACGAGAAAGCTTCAAGGAAGCAAAATCGAAGTCAAGGAAGTCAACGACTCCCTAATAAAAAGAATAAATCTAAAAATAGGACTGTTGTGCCTTCTAGACCTGCTGATTGCAGACCTGCCACCAAGTCTGCTGGACCACAAAAAGATAAAACCAGAAATATTCCAAGGATAAGAATCCTAAATCCAAAAATGCTAATCATTCAAGGGATACTTATCTCAGGGGGGAAAGGTAGATTGTTCCCAACTGATGATGATTGGAATATTCATGCACCTACTGCTAGAAACAACAGATATAACCATGCTGCTAGGGTAAAAACCTAAGCAATGGAATCGGCAGAGGACTCAGCAGAGGACTTATACAAGACCTCAGTAGGGACCTCATCAGACTCCATATTACATGCCTGTTCCTAATAGACAGCAAACCTATAGTTATCCTAGTGCTTCTAACAAATGAAATCACTTTAAACAGCATTATATTCCAAAAGGCCAGAAAGCATATGTGAATCATACACAACCAATTGTTAGACCTTATGGATGTGTAGAATACATGTATGAACCAAAGTATGATACCTTTCAAAGAAGACCTTATGGAAACTTGCCAAGGGTCATGCTTACCACTAACCATTATGGACCCAAACATGTTTGGGTACCTAAAATGCATTAACTTTGTTTTGTAGGGTGTCTGGTACTTTAACAGTGGAGGTTCCAGACATATGACAAAGAATAAGCACTGTTTGTCAAGCTTTGTGGCAAAGGATGGTCCAAGAGTGAATTTTGGCAACAAGAACACACCAGGATACACAAGAGGATATGACACACTTGTGAGAAATGGATTAACAATCAGGAATGTTGCATATGTAGAAGGACTGGACTACAACCTACTGAGCACTGGACAATTTTGTGACTTGGGATACAAGGTCACTTTTGACAAAAACACATGTATTGTCATTAGTGAAAGAGGTGATCAAGTTGTATTAGCTGGAAGAAGACAACAAAACATGTATGTTGTGAATTGGTCTACTGCTGTTCCAGAAACATGCCTGATTGTGCATACCAAGTCAGAACTTAATTGGTTATGGCATAAGAAGTTGAATCATCTAAATTTTGATGATATCAATCAGTTGGTGAAGAAGAAACTGGTGATTGGTTTACCTGAGATCACATTCAAGAAGGATGCTATATGTGATGCATGTCAGCAAGGTAAACAGACAAAGTCTAGCTTCAAGTCAAAGACTAAACAATCAACAAAAAGAGTTTTGGAGCTGATGCACATGGATCTTTTTGGACCAGTAACACCAACAAGTGTAACAGGAAAGAAGTACACCTTAGTGGTTGTGGATGATTATTCAAGATACACTTGGGTGATATTCATGAACAAGAAAAGTGAAACACTTCAAAAGATGCCTGAACTTTTGAAGAGATTACAAGAATGAGAAAAGTTTGACATAAGTAAAATTAAGATCGATAAGGGTACTGAATTTCTCAATAAAGTTATAAGAGAATATTGTGAACAAAATGGTGTACTACATCAACTTGCTGCTACTGGTACACCTCAACAAAATGGGGTTACTGAAAGAAGAAACATAACACTAAAAGAAGCAGGAAGAACTATGATTTGTGAAGCATTGCTACCTGAAAGATATTGGGCTGAAGCAGTCAATATAGCATGCTATACACAAAACAGAACCTCAGTGAACAAGAAGCTGCTGAAGACACCTTATGAGATTTGGAATGGAAGGAAACCTAATATATCTTATTTCCATCCATTTGGAAGCAAATGTTTTATCTTGAATCATAAGGAGCAATTGAAGACATTCCAACCAAAATCAGATGAAGGAATTTTCTTGGGATATTCTTAGTCAGCAAGGCATTCAGGGTACTGAATAAAAGGACACTGAAGCATGAAGAAACAATACATGTTGTATTTGATGAACCTAAGTTCACTGGAATGGAAGATGAAGCTTCAGAACCTACTGAGAATCAACAAGTCACTGATCCAGAATGTGTTGAAGTTTTGAAAGGTTTAATGACTTAAAAGTTTCTGACATTGCCCCTGCTGAACACCCTGCTTGTAACACTACTGATGCAACAACTGAGGCAATTCAAGGATCTTCTGAACCCCCTGTTGAAGAAACAACAGACCCTACTGAAGATGATGTTCCTGAAATTCAATCTAACCAGAATCCATAATGGTTAAGAGATCACCCTGCTGAACAAGTTATTGGCAACATACAACAAGGTGTGAGGACTAGAAGACAATTATAAGCAATGTTTACATGTTTTCTATCTCAAATTGAACCTAAAGTTGTTGAAGTAGCAATTTCAGATCTAGATTGGATAATTGCCATGCAAGAAGAGTTGAATGAATTTGAAAGAAATCAAGTTTGGACACTAGTGGAATGGCCTAATCATGCAAATATCATTGGTACAAAATGGGTATACATAAACAAATTGGATGAATCTGGTACCATTGTGAGGAATAAGGCCAGACTAGTAGCAAAAGGCTATTCTCAAGCAGAAGGAATAGATTTTGATGAGACATATGCCCTTGTTGCAAGATTGGAAGCTATCAGATTATTCTTGGCACATGCTGCTTATAAAAACTTCAAAGTATATCAGATGGATGTCAAAAGTGCATTTTTGAATGGCATTCTGGAAGAGGAGGTCTATGTTCAGCAACCTCCTGGATTTGAAGTTAAAGATCAAGAAGATAAAGTGTATAGACTCAACAAAGCACTTTATGGTCTGAAACAAGCACCAAGAGCATGGTATGAGACTCTATCTCAATTCTTTATAGACAATGGTTTTACAAAAGGTACCATTGAAAAGACTCTTTTCAGAATCAATGAAGGAAACAACACCCTGCTGGTACAAATTTATGTGGATGACATAATATTTGGTTCTGAAAATGAATTGCTATGTGAAAAATTTGCAAATCTAATGAAGAGCAAATTCCAAAGTATGATGGGAGAGATGAAACACTTTTTGGGATTGCAAGTCAAACAGATGAAATATGGAATCTTCATTCATCAAACCAAGTATACCAAGGAGCTACTGAAGAAATTTGGTATGGAAAACATCACCAAGGTATCAACTCCTATGAGTACAAATATCAGATTGGATGAAGACAAAGAAGGCAAAGATGTTGATCAGACCTTAACAGAAGGATGATAGGCGTCTGTTGTACCTTACTGCCAGCAGACCTGATATATCCTTTGTTGTAGGTGTTTGTGCAAGATTTCAATCAAAACCTAAGGAAAGTCATTTAGGTGCAGTTAAAAGAATTCTCAAGTATCTAAAAGAGACTTTAGGAGTAGGAATATGGTATTCAAGAGATGGAAGTTTCAAGGTTATATCCTACTCAGATTCTGATTATGCTGGATGCAAGATTGATAGAAAAAGCACCACAGGAACCTGCCAGTTAATGAGAAATAGACGGTTTTCTGGTTTAGCAAGAAACATAATTCAATATCAACTTCCACTGCTGAAGCTGAATATATTGCTGCTGGAAGTTGTTGTGCACAAATACTGTGGTTAAGACAACAATTAAGGGATTATAGAATTGAAGAAAGAGAAATTCCTATAATGTGTGACAACACAAGTGCAATTGCAATCACAGAAAATCCTGTTTTGCACTCAAGAACCAAGCATATCGATGTGAGACAACACTTCATAATAGATCATGTTGAAAAGAAGGATGTGGTGGTTCTGTATATCCCCACTGAAGATCAACTTGCTGATATTTTCACTAAACCATTAGATAGTGAAAGATTTGCTAAACTAAGGACTGAACTTGGAATTATAAAAGTTGACTGACACATCTTTGATCAGCAGTGCACTGGAATTCAACAAGGGGACTAGTCTTTGCTATGTTGGGTGAGCTCACTTAGCAGATTAGTCATTGGTATCAACAATTCCATGTACTTATGTTTGGACAATTGAGCAAATGAAGTTGCCAAGGGGATTGGTCTTTGTCTTGTTGGGTGAGCTCACTTGACAGATCAGTCATTGGTATTAAACTTCATCTTGTATTATCAATTGGACAAAACAAAAGAAATTAAATATCAGCAGAGTAACTCTGTCAGTAGGTTGATGAGACTTTTTGTCAGCAGGCTGCTGAGCCAAGTCTACTGATGACAAGGCTGCTGAAGGAAACGTTACACAGTCAAACTTACAAAAGTCAAAAAGCAAATGGCATGATATTTATCTTATCTTTATAACTGTGGTTACACGATCGAACGGTTACAAACATTTATGGATAAGTAATGGGCCACGTGTCAAGATCCCATTTATTCCAACTTTAATCGTGGTTAATGCTACGGTACGTGGTCTGACAGTTTCTAACCACTACTCTCTGTTATATATACAAACCTATACACAGAAGTTACTTTCAAAACTCAGACTGATTTTCTCTGCGTATACACCGTGTGAACACAGATTTGTGAGCTATCTTCTTCATATTTTTTCTTAAACAATGGCAGAAAATGATGATGTTCAAATCGGAACAAGTCAAATAGTAAGAGGCTTTGTTGTTGATGCCAACCAAACAGAATTAGCTATCAATATTGGTCGAAGGATAAGAAGATATGAAGGTTTGGAAAATGTACTCAATATAAGAATGGAAAGAATATCATATACAAATGTTTTTAGCTTCTGGAGAAATGTTGTAATAAGAGAAGGTAGAGAGGCATTCACCACAACAGTAAATACCCAGGAGATTTAAGTTTCCTCAAACCTACTGAGGGAAGCTTTTGGTTTTGCACCAGTAATCGATGCTCCAACAAATCCTGAGGAAATGGGACTGTCAAAAATGGATTTTGTTGATAGAATCAAGACCAATGATGCCATCAAATCAATTCCAGGCATTAATGTGAAGCATATTGGTTATGAATACAACCTGCTGAGCAAGATTATTGCAAAGAATATCTTAGGACTCATTGGAAGCATGGATACTTTATCAGGACCCAAAATAGAACTGCTGATGATCATTTGCAAAAGCATGAAGTTTGATTGGGCTGGATTCTTTGTCCACTACATGAAGAAGGTAGCAAAAGAAGAAAAAGAAGGGACAAGTAAATCCAAGGCTTTACCTTTGGGATTAATGGTTCAGGCCCTGCTGAATCATTTGGGAATTGCCGATATTGCACCTGAAAAGTTAAATAAATCCAGATACAAGAAAGAGATTGACTATCCTATCCCTGGTTTGGATGATGATGAAGATGTGGATGATGAGGTCACACAAAGTGACAATGATGGTGGAGATGATGATGCTGGTGGTGAGCAGGTTAAGCAAGTTGCTAAGTCTCCTGCACCCTAAGAAGGTTCCTGAGAAGAGAAAGGCTGCTGACACAAGAAAGATAACAGAAATGTTAAAGCCTAGGAAGACTAGAAAGCAAACAGCAGAGACTACCGAGTCTGCTGAGGGGCCAGCTGAAATTAAGGTTACTGATCCTGCTGTAGTTGCTAAGAAGAAGTCTATTGCCGAAGTTTTGAAGGAGAAACAAAAGGAAGCCAGTAGAAAGAGGAAAGCTGCTGAAGCTGAAACAGAGCAACTTTCCAAAAGAATGAAAGAGATTGCCAAGAAAAGGAAACATGGCAAAGGAAAACAATTGAGGACTCTGGAGGCTCAGAGAGAAGAAGCGGAATGAGAGGCTATTGAGGCTGAGCCCTTAACAATTATCAAGCCTACTGAAATAGTAGAGGTTGTTGTTGAGCAACCCACTGGAGAATCACAGCAGGCTGCTGACCCTGAGCCTGTTGTGGAAGTTGCTGATTCCCCTCCTGTAAAGACTGCTGAGCCTACTGAAGCTGCACAAGTTGTTGTTGAGCAACTTGTTGAATAGCCACAACAACCTACTGAGAATACACCTGCTGTGGAAGTTGAAAAGTTGGTACAAGACCCTGCAAATTCTGCAATAGTTTAGGGGGAATAGCAGTCTGCTGCTAACCCGGCTGATGAGCATATAAGTCAAGGGGAACCCAGTGTTGAACAGATGGAGGTAGTAGGCACTAATGTACAATCTGAGCAACCTACTGACCTGGAAGCATCTGTTGAAGAGACTCTTAACTTGCTTGTTGAGACCTTTGGAGGTCAGTAAGCCACTCAAACTGCTCCCAGAAAGCCAACCATGCCATTTGAAAGGAAGGAGAAGAAGAAAAATGAAGGATATGTTGATCCTAAACTTCTACTGGTTGCAAATTTTTGTCAATGGAAATTTGGGTTCTATAAAAGACAAAAGCCAGCTGCAGAACCAATGACAGATTTTGAAGAATGGGCTTTTGAGAGTGGAAAATTTGTTGGATTTAGTTGATACCTCTCTGTAGGAATCAAGATTGATAGATCTTTTTGATCAACAAAAGAAGGAATAGGGTATCAAGTTCAGAGATCCCAGTGATGAATCAGACAGTGATGATTCATCATCTGATTCTGGTGATGACTTCCCCTCTGGTCCAGGAGGAGGCAGTGGGACTGCTTTATTAAATGAACAAAGCATGCAACAGTCCACTGATACTGGTAGCTCTGCTGAGGGCCATCAGACTGGACAAATGGATGAGGATCTGGAGGATCTCACCATGGATAATCTGGAGGCACAAATCAATGAGGGAATACATATTGGTGCAAACATGATGGTTGGTGAGATAGACACTTTATTTGTTGAAGAACCTGCTGAGCATACTGATGATCAGCAGACTGTAGATTTGGATGATGAGAGGGTTACTGATCATAGTGAACCTGATGTCAACTCTGAGGATTCAATTCAATATCAAGACTGGATTGACACTGAGGACACTCTCTCCAAGACTGCCAATTTTCTAAGAAGGATTGCTGATGTAAGGGAATTTCAAAGAGAAAATAGGGCTGAATTCCCTGCAATTCTCATACAGAGAGTGCTGATCACTGAGGAGCAACAAGTGATAGCACAGAGGTTGGACATGGTGATGGGATTTGAAGGATCACCATTGTTAGTTGAGGAGGTTCAGGTTGCTGAGGTTCAAACAGCATCTGAACAAAGGTTGGAACAGGAGGAACATGTTGCCGAGTCTCAAACAACACCTGGACAAAGGTTGGAACTATCTATGGGTTTGGAGGAAACCCATGCTGTTGCTGTTAAACAGCCTGCTGTAGTAAAGCCTGCTGCAGGAAAGGTCACTGAGGGTAAGGATAGTCAGCAGACTGCTGTTGTTGATGAAGATGAACAGCTGCTGTACTATGACTATAGTGATGAGGAGTTTCAAGTGCCTAAGGAAGAACCTATTGATGATGAACCTCAACAGGCATTTGTACCAGTTTTTGAAGAACCTGCTCTTGATCCTATTCTGGAGGAATTCCAAGGACCTAACCCTGCTGGAAGGGATATGAGCTTTGCCATGGTTGTCAGCAGACAAATGGGCACAATACAATGTTGAAGAGCCTGCTGATGAAGCTGTTGAACATATGGCTGGAGGAATGGCTGGTGGAATACCAGCAGAGGTTTTGGATGAGTTGAGGACTGTCAGAAATGACATTACAAGGTTAAGAACTCAACTTGACAGGCAAGAGCAAAGATTTGAAGACTTGATGAATTTAGTGGAGAATAGAGGAAGAACTACAGAAACTGTTGCCTCCAATATTACTTCCACACAGTATGCTCTTGCTGACCTTGCTCTGGATGTAAAGGGGATCAGGCAAGGAAATACAATGAAGGAGAAGTTTCTGAAAGATCAACTTGAAGCCATTCATCAGAAACTTGATAAGCTTGCCGAGACACCTAAGCCTGCAGTGGCTGAATCTGCTGGAACACTTCAACCTATTGGATTGGATCCTAAGCGTACTGAGAGGATCAATCAATTGGAACAAACAATGCAACAAAGGATTACTATAATTGACACAAGAACTGAAATCATGGAAGGACAACTGAGTAATCTAGTAAACACACAGGAAAGTGTTCATGGCCTGCTGTCCCATTTTGTTGATGATGTCAATAAGGGGGAAGAGAGCCAAACAACAGTAGCAAAAGAGGCTGCTAGAATCTTTGCTAAGAAAAGATGGGAAGATGACACCAATGCTTTTAGGGAGCCTACACTTGGCAGACTTCCACTTACTGATGATCTTCTCAGAGAATACAAGAAGGTCTACAACAGCAAAAGAAGACCTTACCATGATAAAGGTTTCCATGAGGGACTCAATTCCTTTTTGGGACTTAAGTTTTGGGAAGCAAAGGTTAAAGCCATGAGGGCTGCACACAGAGGTGGAAGAGGTGGAAGAGGTGGTAGAGGTGGAAGAAGTTTACCTACTACCAATGCAAAGGAGTCACTTAATGAATTTAAGGAAGTTTACATGCGTTTAGGCTTCAGAGTACATCAGATCAATCTCACTCTGCCTGAAGCATGGAAATGGTGGAAAGAAGTGAATCCTCACATTGATTTCTCTCTTATTGAAAATGATTGGATGAGAGAAATGATCAGAGAGATAAGAGTTTATCAAGAGCAAGTGGAGAAAGCAAGGGAAGAAAGAGAAATAAGACAATAGATCAGCATACTTACAATTGCTTTACTTTTTGCTGAATCTAGCTTGTAACACTTTTGAACAACTGATTATAATGATAATTGACTAAGTTTGTTCTGTTTTTGTTTTCAATCTTTTTGCTTTGTTGTAAGGAGGGTATTGGCATTATCACCAAAAAGGGGGAAATTGTTGGACTTATTTTTGAGTTTTAGTGATGAGTGCCACACTAGCTGTTATAGAGCAAAGGCAAAAAGATGTCTAGATCAAATGTATAGGTTTATTAGAGTTTGATCTTGTATAGGTTTGATCAAACAAGCACTGTAAAAGGTCAGCTGATTTATATCAACAGACTTGTCTATATCGCAGGGTACACGAGTCGGTAGACTAGTCGGTTACATGCGCCGAAGACCGAAGTCCGAGGTCTCAAACTCGCTTATTGAAGGCTAAGGGATCAAACTTAGTAATTAAAGTCAAGGATATGGAATCAGAATTTAGGGAAGTCTGTGATGACCTAAACTGATTACATATACCTTATGTACAAGGTCTAAGTTCCACAAGTAAAGTAGTGATTGGAACTTAGTTATGTGCAAAAAGGTGTAATCTAACTTCATAAATAAAAGTTTGATAAAAGACAGTTAGCTGAAGTTTTTTTTTAAACATTGCAAAATAAGGATCAGCTTACTGATGTGTATATCAGCAGCCTTATGTTCTCAGGAACCTGCAGGACACATACTTCGATTTAATCAAAGGCTACATTGGAAGATTACAAAGAAAGGGACAGCCAACAACCTCTGATTTATCAAACAAATCAATGGTTAAGATTAAAGGGACGTTGGAAAGATTCAGACATTTATCCAATGGATACAAGTCAAAGGGTGGAATGACTGTAAACTGTCAAAAAGGAATCGACAGTGTCAGTACTAGGAACAGTCAGAAAAAGCAAGTCAAGATGGAGACAAATCCAAAACGGCTATGTTTGAATTTCAAACATAAGTCACAAGGATTTCTACCTATAAATAGAGGACTCCTAACTCAGATACAAGTGATGATTTTGGAAGAAAAATAAGGATCCATCTTGAGCTATCAGAATTAAATCGATCAAACACCCTGCTGACCCTATTGAGCATAAAGCTACTGATCCAGTACAACTCTTCAAGTGTAATCGGCATTCAAGCTACATCAAGTTTACACACTTGAAGACCTCAAGCTGCTGATCATATCATCTTGATCAAGCTGCTGAATGATGAATGCTGAATCACTTACTTGATTCAAACTTTCTTTTACAAGGAATCTACTGAAGATAGTGAAGCACATTTTTATCAAGGACTGTTGCTTGTGGTGGAGCTGGTGAAGAGGCAATCCTACCCTTCAAGGATAAGTGGAAGACTTTGGAGCAGCAATCCTACCTATTCCAAGTGTTCGGTTTGTGAAGCCATAGTTATTGGTGAAGGACAAGCAACTTAGGGATTTTTGTAACAGCTACCTTAAGAATCCTTAGTGAATTACCTCCAACATCACAGGAGAAGAGTGGACTGACAGGATTACACCACCTGGAACCGCTATAAAATCTGCCTACTTACCTTCTGCATTTATATTCTGCATTTAGTTTATCTAGCACATCAATCTACTGAATCTAGCAACTGAATCACACATATACTACTGAGTATCTAATACTTGGTATCATATTTAACAACAAGTAAGAAGGCTTAATTTTTGATATATTTTCGCTGCACAAATTCAGTAAACTCAAATGTCAGCAGAATACTGAGTGTCAGCAGACTACTGAAGTATCAGCAGGCTGCTGAAGTTGATGAGTTTGTTAACTCCAAAAATTTTTAAGTGTTAAGTTTATTCACCCCCTCTAAACATAACCAAATCCTTTTCAAGGGACCAACAATAGGTTTTTAAGATCAAGCGCTTACCGTTGTACTAAAACCAATTGGTGTTAGTAAATGTGCTACTTTATTTCCTTATACCACACCTTCACAGCGCCATGGGTTGAATGCACACAGGTAGGCAGAGTGTTGTATACCCAAAAATCTCCCCCCAGCACCTGCTACCCACTCAACCGTGGTGTAACACAGAATGCTGTTACCGGGATTCGAACCCATGACCTGCTCTGCTACCAGTTTTTAGGATCAAGCGCTTACCGTTGTACTAAAACCAATTGGTGATAGTAAAGGTGCTACTTTATTTCCTTATACCACACCTTCATAGCGCCATGGGTCGAATGCACACAGACGGGGAGAGTGCTGTATACCCAACAGTAAACTTCTTGTTAAAGAAGGGTTGAATCAAGAAAGTGATTCTACTTTCAGTAGACTTCTGATCAGGATGAATGAATCAGTAGCCTGAGTTCTTCAAGTGTGTAAACTGGATAAGTCTAGATTTGCAGGAAATACTTGAAGAAAAACTTGATCGGTAACTTTAAAGCTCGATGTATCAGCAGGGTCAGATTGCACTTAATTTCTTGCTAAAAAACATAGTTGCTTAATGTTAATTCCTGGTTTTTACAATCTGAATCAGTAGTCCTCTATTTATAGGTGTAGATCCTGTGATTTGAATTTGAATTCGAATGATAACCGTTAGAGAATTATCTGAATATCCTTTAAAATACCTCTGATGTACTTGACTGACACTGTTAGTGTTCTTCTGACAGTCCAGTCTTTCAACCAATGATATAAATCCATTTAATAAGGCTCTAGAATCCTTACAACGTCCATTTCATCTTGTCCATTGATTGACTAATTAATCCAAGGCTTGTAAATCATCCTTATCCATTTAATCTTAAAAAAACTTGGATTAAATCAAATTAAACATTCAGCAGATACTTGTTGTGTTAGTCTGCTGATGTCCTTGATTGTCAGCTGACTTTTAATCTGCTGTGTCTTGATAAACACTTTAGCTGACTCCTTCTCATCTAACTTTTTATTATGAAGTTAGAGTACACCAATTTAAACATAACCAAGTTCCAATCACCACTCAACTTTAATGGAACTTATATATTCTACACAAGGTATATGTGATCAGTTTAGGTCATAACAAACTTCCCTAAATCCTGATCCCATATCCTTGACTTTAATCACTAAGTTTGATTCCTTAGCCTTCAATACTGAGTTTGAACCCTCAGCCTTCATTACTGAGTTTGAACCCTTAGCCTTCAGTCATCAGCAGGTTCTTAGACTCTACTGTCCTAGACACTTTACTGACCTAGATAGGTCTGCTGATCAAGTCAGCTGACCTCTTTACAGTGCTTATTTGATCAAACCTATACAAAGATCTAGTAAAACCTATACATTTAATCTAGACATATTTTTGCCTTTACTCTATAACAGCTAGTCTGGCACTCATCATTAATACTAAAATATGTCTAACAATCTCGTCTATCTAAGTGCAGAGACACTTGGACTGTACGTGGACGTGTATTAGGGAATGCGTACGTTAGACTGACCCACTTACTTTATTAAGTGGCACACTATGTGGCGGTTGTGTAATTATCCTAAGACCGGATTCTTCATGGCATCACGGTGTGGATTGTCATACTTTGATACTATTGAGGTTTCCCCTAGCCATGGGGCGATAATACGGTAGTGATTGGTTGTGATACTGAAGCATGCGTAGGATTCATGTTCTTCGTCCATAAATCGTGTACCCTATTAGTAGGGGTGAATATTAAGGAATGTCTTATTCATGAAAGTCTTGCAAAGTGGAAGTAATATGTTACTTCGAGAGAGTAGGATATCCAGATTATAAGATACGGTCATTGATGTCTGACACTCGACGTACGACCGAATGGATATTATTACAGCGATAGGATTCTATTTACATGGTAACTGTTTCACATGAAAGGTAGTAGTCATTGCATTTGACTCTTCTGATGATTGGGGTCACGGTGTGTTGCTAGACGCTATTCTGTGATCGTTTGGTATGAAGGTCATTTTTGTAATTGCACTTTGTGTCTACGGCCAACATATTCAGAAGCCTATCGGGTTACACACATAAGGACATCTAGCCAGATCAAAATGCAGTTATAGCGATAACCAAATAAGGAAAGTTTTATCTCGATGGTGGTATTTATTTATTATGAATAAATATAATACAAGATATTAATTATGTTGATTAATTATATATACATATTTTATTATGTATGGGGCACATTATATTTGTATATATGATATACATGTATTTTGCAAATTAATTAATCGTAACATTATGTTAATTAAAGAATATTCTGGATGCCAATATTAGGCTATTTGGGGCGCCACTCTCATGTGTATATGATACACTTGGATTATGCAATATAATTAATGAGATTATCACATATTAATATTGGATATTAATTGATTTGTAGAAAAATAGATTTATGGTAATAAGATAAAGATAGTCAATATTAGATATTGATAATATCTTCTAAATATTTAATATAAGATATTAAATTAAATTAGATAATTCAATCAAAGATATTTTCCTTATTTTATTAGGAAATATTTTCTCTCTCCTTATTCTACACAGAAGCTTTTCCTATTGGGAATACGAGACATATGGGGTGCTCAACACCCTATATAAGAAAGGGTTGTCTAGATCTTTTGTACATCGCAATTCCAAGAGACTAATAGTTTTTTGTGAAAAATAGAGAGCTTTTCTAGAGAGTTTAGAAAGAGAGGAAAGGCCGGTCTAGAAACCGAATTAATAGAGAGCTTTTCTAGAGAGTTTAGAGAGAAAGGAAAGGCCGGTCTAGAAACCAAAATTTTCTAGTAGCAATCCAATGATGGATTCCGGCGGGTTGTTCATGCCGACTAGCAGTAGAGACCGAACGCTTGGGCGGCTCCATGCACCACTACTCTCCTTAGACGGTCAAAGTGTCGATATTTTAGATCATGCAAGGTAACCACCATCTACTATCTTATTATGTTTTTTGCTTAAACGAAGTCGATCCTGGTTAAAGGAAAAAAATCTTTTGAATTCCGCACTGCGTTCCCGCGTAGATTTCCAAACACGGTCTTTTTGGTCTTTTTCGGTGTATTTACTATACTCTCGGTCACCCTAGTGTCCTGTAGGGTTTACGTGTGGTATTTGTTGTGATTTTGTACATGTATTAGGTGTTCGAGATGACCGGAAGGCAAGATACGAGGGTTGGAGCGTGTGCCCGAAGCTTAAACATTCAAACGGATCGAAATTCATTGGTATTACAACCTTAGCTTCCGATCATTTGCATTTTGATCCACTTTAGAAGCATTTTATGGGCTGTTCATCTTCATAAACGTTGTAGACAATTTCATTAGCTTTCCAACTCATTTTGAATCATTGGATTTGGAGGTCTACACACAACGTTATGACCGATTACTAAAGATGTGTCAGAAGGCGTGTGCCTGACAAATGCTAGGCACACGCCTACGGGTTAAATTGGTCCAGAAAGTTTCAGTCTAAGTTTTCAGCATGCTAGGCATACGCCTAGCAAAGCCTAGGTGCACACTTAGCGTTCGGATCTCCTAAAACACTATAAAACCCCAATCTTCATATATATATATATATATATATATATATATATATATATATATATATATATATATATATATATCATATATATATAAATTTCACAGCTTTTTCTCGCACTTTTTCTTCATCTTCTTAGCATAGATTAGATCTGTAGGTAGATTAGCTTAGTTTAGTGGTAGATTGTTGTAATCCAGAGGATCTCGGTGATAATTTGACGCGTTATTGACGGGGTTTCATTCGGAGATTCGATTTTCTACAGCCTAATATATTCAGTATTTCATTTTCTTTCTTGTTCTTGCTTTTGATCTTGATTTATGCTATGTTGATTTCTTTTTATTTTGTTGTTAGGATGAGTAGCTAATTTCCCGATAGTCGAGTTATGTGATAGTCTTCAAAATCGAACATTAGGTTGTTGATTGAAGTGTTTTGATGTGTTGATTGTTAGATTCTCGGTGTTGTTATTGTTTTAGAACTTATTCTTAATGACTTTTGTTGAATTGATCACTCGATAATCGTATTACACGTATCGTCTTTATAGATGTATTTTACGAGAGGATACGGGAACCGGGGTTCTAGGATCATCCTGTAAAACCGACTGAGTTGTTTAGATTTGGTTTCGTGTGTGAGGTTTATATCGACTTGTCAAGCGTTTCATTGACCGTAGACCGTGTTAGGTCAGTTAAATCCGGTCAGCAGACTGTTGAACCTGACATATGAGGGTAGATTATTGAAATAATGTCTATTCTCGGAAATAGGAAACGACACCCTTCAATGATACGGAGAACATTAGAGCTTGTCGAAACACTTCCGAAAATGAGTTAGGGCTAGAAAGTAGTGGGTTGGATCATAGCTCGGCTATCTTGTTTTTCATAGTTTTATATCTTTTTATTTTGTGCATATAGTTTGTAGAACCGGTGATCTGACAAATCACCACGTTCAGTATTCGTGTTGGCCTAAACTCGGAACGAGACCGACTTTGGTACTCGACCAGATTCCCTGTGGGATACGACCTTGACTCACCAAGTTTAGGCTACAATTGACCCGGTACACTGCCGGTAAGATTGGACACTTAGAAAAGGCCGATCAGCGTACAATCGCATGCCTTTTGGACTATGTAATGCACTAGAAACATTCCAAAGGGGCATGATGTCATTATTTGCGGACATGGTGGAAGATATTCTGGAAATTTTCATGGATGACTTTTCTGTATTTGGAGATAGCTATGATAAATGCTTGGACAACTTGAGTAAAGTGTTAAAGAGATGTGAAGAGACCAACCTTGTACTTAACTGGGAGAAATGCCATTTCATGGTTAAAAAAGGAATAGTGTTAGGTCATAAGATTTCAAAGAAAGTAACGGAGGTTGATAAGACAAAGATAGAGGTAATAGAGAAGTTACCCCCTCCAACAAACTTAAAGACGTTGCGAGCCTTTCTTGGCCACGCAGGATTTTATAAGAGGTTTATCAAAGACTTCTTTGAAGTTTCTAGACCTTTGACGGAATTACTTGCAAAATATGTACCTTTTGTGTTTGGAGAGGAGTGCAAGCAAGCGTTCAACACATTAAAGCGAATGCTTATAACCACCCAATTCTGGTAGCACCAGATTGGAACAAACCTTTTGAGCTTATGTGTGATGCAAGCGACACGACAGTTGGAGCAGCCCTGGGACAAAGGGAGGATAAAATCTTTAAGCCTATCTATTATGCCAGTCATACCCTTAACACTGGCCAGAGGAATTATACAACTACAGAGAAGGAACTCTTAGCTGTCATCTTTGCATTGACAAGTTTCGACCATATCTGATAGGATCGAAAGTCATTAATATCACTGACCATACAGCTTTTGAAATACCTTTTAACCAAGAAAGACTCCAAGCCAAGATTGTTGAGATGGATTCTACTCTTACAAGAGTTTGATGTTGATATTAAAGATAAAAAAGGATCTGAGAACCAGCTGGCTGATAACCTGTCATGATTAACTTTGCTGGAAGAAGAGCAACCGACTGAGATCAGGGAGAGCTTCCCTGATAAACAAATTTTTTCCATCTCAGTGGTAGCTCGAGTTGAATCTCAGCCCCGACATCATACATCAAGAGTGGGCAAGGTATACCCTTGGTTTGCTAACATTGTCAATTATCTAGCAGAAAGATACCTACCACCAGAATTCACAAATGCAGATAATAAGAAGTTTTTCACGTATCTGACACATTATCATTGGGACGATCCCTACCTATACAAGCTGTGCCCTGATGCCATTCTTAAGAGATGCGTCCATGATGATGAGATTCCAAGTATTTTTCACCTATGTCATTCTAGAGAAGCTGGAGGTCACTATAGGCCAAACAAGACAGCAGCGAATGTACTGCAGTGTGGAATCTATTGGCCAACAATTCATTAATTTGCGTACGAGTTTACAAGAGCCTGTCATTCCAGTCAAATGACTGGTAATATTTCTAAGCGGAATGAGATGCCACTACAGAGTATCTTAGAAGTGGAGTTATTCAATGTTTGGGGAATTGATTTTGTTGGGCCTTTCACATCGTCAGAATCAAATCGTTACATCCTGGTAGCAGTTCATTATGTTTCCAAAGATGCCAGGGTTGTCCTGAGGTTTCTTAAGAAAAACATTTTGATAAGGTTTGGAGTGCCCAGAGCCATAATTAGAGACGGAGGGAGTCATTTCTGTAATAGGTTGTTTGAGAAGTTGATGATAAGATATAAGGTTAGACATAAGATTGCAGCAGCATATCACCTCCAGACGAGTGGACAAGTAGAAGTCACGAACAGAGAGATTAAGGGAATCTTAGAGAAGACTGTGAATCCCACAAGGAAAGATTGGTCTTTGAAATTAGATGATGCTCTTTGGGCATACAGAACAGCTTATAGGACCACAATTGGAATGTCACCGTATATGATAGTGTTTGGAAAAGCATGTCATTTACCGGTAGAACTCGAGCACAGAACCCTGTGGGCTACGAGATTTCTAAACATGGATGAAAGTTTAGCCGGTGAAAAGAGAATGCTAGAGTTGAATAGATTGAAGGAATTTAGACTTCAAGCAAATAAGAATGCAAATATTTACAAGGAAAGAACGAAGCGCATGCACGATAAGAGGATTCTGAACCGCACATTTCAAGTTAGAGATAAAGTGCTGGTATATAATTCGCGTCTTTGTCTTTTTCCTGGGATATTGAAGTCTAGATGGTATGGACCACATGTAGTCACAAAAATTTTCAGCTCAGGTGCATGTGAAGTTAGAAATGAATACTCTGGGCAAACTTTCATAGTAAACGGCCACAGGTTGAAAGTATTACCTAGAGCACAAGTATAACCCTGAGTTGGAAGTCTTTACGTTGACGGATCCGAAGTACGAATAAAGGAGCCCTATTAGTACAGTCGATCTAGCGACTATAAACTCAGAACTATTTCTAAAACCTTATTATTGCTTTTGTTTATTTGGTTTATTTTGAGTCAATAAAGTAGAATGACAATCGCAAGGATTTTTCATCCCATATATCTTCGGTCGTCTGGCTAGAGATATATGTGGTTTGTTCCTTCATGATTCTCATGTGATACCCTCATAAAAATTTTCGTTTCTTGCTTAGGCCAATAAAGAATAAAGTGGCTTAAACTATTTTTGTGCATTCTTCCGGCATGCACAATTACCGCCACCTTATTTTCTTATTGCCCTTCGCATGTTACTCACAGTTTTTGGAAGTATTTTGGAAAGCAGGTAACAACTTGGAAGAGGAATGACCAATGAGCCAATGATTACGCTCCGGGATCGCTTTGACTCAGCCGACAATTCTAGAGCAATGTACCTGTCCTTTTATTTCTTACTCGTCATTAGGGACAATGTCTATAATAAGTGAAGGGTAGGCGGTCTTAGCTGGGTAGTCGAAAAAAGGGAATAATATTTTTGAAAATTTAACACTGTTTTTAGCTTGCTTATGGCACGTTTTCGAGTAAGGAATCGGTAGAAAATGAGCCCAAGCTCAATTAGAAGTTGGCTATAGCATATTCAATTTAGTATGGAAGAATGAGCATATATTATGTTGCATGAAGTAGTAACTTATTAATTGTTATTCTGTCATTGCAATCAAATATTTGAGCACATAATCTGAGTGAGAAGTGTTTAAGATCAGATGACAAATTGTTTTAACCGGGAATCTTTATTTGTCTGTCTATATACTTTAACAAATTGTTGTAAGACAAGGGAAGCAACTTGAATTCTTCAAGAGGTAACCGGGACAAAACGGGCTTGTGAGAGAAAGAGAAAAAAGTGAGGAAATCTGCCCAAAAAATTTTGAAAAATGAAAAAATATATGCAATAAAGGCAGTGAGGGAAGCAAACTCGTGTAAAAAGGGCACAACCCTCGCATAACAAGAAACAAACGAGGACTTAAGAGCGATGCTCAGTCCCCGAGTCCACCCGGCCCGATTAAGGTAACATGTTGTGTAACCAAGTCTGAAGGCAAGATGAGTGAGTGTATGTGCAAGTAAGTTAAGATTGTGGGGTTAATACAACTTGATTCTTGATGACGCTTAAAATATTCTATCATACAGCATCAACATTCTATCCATTATGAGCTAAAAAAAGTTGTTTCGGCCTATAAATATGAACCATTTAAGTTGAATATCATATGTCGGGTTCGTGAGTCGAGAAATATGCACTTAGCATTTATTTTCCTTATTTCAATATTATTTCGTGCATTATTTAATTATTTTCAGGATACGGAATATTGGGCTGAGCATTATGGACGAAGGGACTGAACGACAGGAATAGGCCTAGGGTATTCCAGAACATTCCAAGTTAAGTCAGAAGAAGAAAAAGGACAAAATTGCCCTCGGTTTACCGAGGTGTGCCCCGGTTTATTGAGATTCTAGATCTTTCTGAAACGCGTTTTCTTGGACGAACGGTAGAACTAGGTGTTTCTAAGTCGGTTTGGGTAGCTATAAATAAGAGGCTTCGCCTCATACCTAAATGTAACAATTGTAGTGTACAATTTTCGAGACATGTATTATGTAATAAAAGTTCTTTGTTCTTTATTATTTTATGAGTTCTAGTCGGAGAGACAACGGAGTCGCCGCCTAGGGAGAGATCCGGGGGAGTACTATGCTCGTCTTTGAGTGTATGATTTTCTGTCTTTTCCAAGATGTAGATCTATCGTTGTTCTATTCGACTAGAATGTTTTAATTGCTTATTTAGTTTAATTATGTAGTAGTCAGTTTATTTTACCCCATGTGTTATAGATCAAATTCGTTGGTGAAGAAATCATGAAATAGTAGTTGCGTTCTTCAGATCTGCGATGGTCTATATCGCAAGATCTGAATACCTAGTAAATTACTAATTCATGATAATCGACGCCAGCTACGTTGATCGATAGATATAATTTACATGTTAGTAACCTGATCAGCTATTTGCATGTCTTCGTAAAACTAGCATGAAATATGAATAGTGAAGTGTTAGTTTGGACATTATCTAGATGGACCCTAGCAATGTGCTCATCAGTGTCGACATCTGTCTAGGCGGGTTTGCGGTATAAGTTAGCGCTCAATATTGACAGCTCTTGTTCTTTATGCGAATGGGCTATTACGGACCAATTAAGGAGGGTAGCTTGCATATAGATTTTCTACTACCATTGTCGGAGTAGATAGAGTTAGGAGTTGTACCCGTAGCTGAACAATGAATTAAAATTCACCAATGGGGAGGACTATTGCATATGTGAGGGGAATAACTAATTTCTCATAATTGAACTAATACATTAGAAACTCTTGTTGCTCCGTTGAACTTGCATAATCTTGCTAGTTGATTGTTACCAAATTTACTACTGTCTATATTATAGTTGGTCGTAGACCATTATTCGTGACTAGCTCAATCTTGATAATTAGACGTTCTTACGAGTCTCTCTGGGATCGACCTTGACTCGCCGGTACTCTACTACGATAGACATAGTCCTATTTCTAGTAAGTGATTTGCACGTGATCAATTCTCCGCACGAACGCACTATCACGACTGATTCATCACACGACAAATTGATGCATGATAAGTAGTGATTAATGGGAAGCTTATGGATTGTGGCTTGATGTATGTTTCTACCGGAAATGTTAGGAACATTTTGTTATGTTTTGATGATGGCCATACTAGCTGTTATAGCAAGCCTGAAATAAGTTAGAAATCTCTGTATAAGTCTTTACTTAGTGTCTGACATGTTGTATAAGTTGAGTCAGACAAGTATTGTACTAGTTGGTAGGACGGCAAAGCAAAAACAGATTTTTGGCAGAGTAAAGCCAGTCAAGCACCAGTAAAGTAGCAATGAAGACATTATGGTCTGACTTATAACCAAGGAAGTCTGTGATGACCTTGGATAAGTCTAAATTATGTTTCAAGTAATGAAACTTAATGTTTAAATATGGTGTACACTGATCTCACCCAAATCAAGGATCAGTGAAGTACAAGGATTCTCCTTAAAGTGAAAGAATGAAGGAAACAGTGAATCGGCAAAGTAAACTGACTTTCGGCTGAGTGATGACAAAGCAGTAAAGGAAGATCTAAGCGGCTGAGTCAGATGGATCACTTGATCATTCGGAGAACGGCTGAGTAAACTTTACCCAATCAGATTATTGAAGTATGAAGAAGATACAGAAGATCAAGCATTAAATGCACAATCAATAAAGGACGGATTCTCTGATAAACATTTGAAGAAATCCGATCACTGAAATCAAGGAGAATACAATTAAGGGGAATCAAGAATAAAATCAATGATTATTCCCTCCATTAATATAGCCAACGGACGGAAATTCAAATCAAGGATAATCAAGGCTATAAATAGAAGGCATTGACAAAAAAAAAACATACAAGGAAGAACGAAAAATCTGAGCAAAAACTCTGTCAAAGTGAAAAGCCTTCTATTTGTGCGAAAAAGAAATATCTAGTGATCAACTCAAAACTGAGAGCTACAATTCAAACATCAAGCATTGAGATTGATCAACAAGTGTGTGAATCCAATTCACATCAATAAAGCAAACTGAATCAGAGCCATCTGAGAAGGAGTTGTGTTTGTGATAGCTGCTGAAGGATTTGATCCCAAGGAGCAGTGGAAGAGACTGAGTCACTGAAGCAGTTGCAATCAAGGAGTGATAGTCTTGCAGATTGTGAAGCTTGTGAAGTCAAGGACAATCATACTATTGTATCTGTGAAAAAAATAGTGAATTCCTCCAATCGTCACATGAGAAGAGTGGATTAAGGGATTACACCACCCTGAACCACTATAAGCCTTGTGTCAATTTACTTTCAGCAATTTACCTTACTACATTCATTTAATTACTTACAGATAGCTTATATCCGTGATTGCCTAAACTTGCTTTGAAACAACATAGTAAGAAGGGACTTATCCGCTGCCCAAAAGCTTTTAAAAACAAGAAAAGTTTTTGAAACTCCACTATAGTCATTCACCCCCCTTCTGACTATAGTTTTACCCTTCTCTGGGACCAACAGGAAATCTTTGTTCAATATGTGGTAGTTGATGGGGATTTCTCTAGAGGTACATTCCGCATTGATACTCTGCTCGCAGACGAGCAGAAGGCTAGTGGGGGTAGTTGATGACGCTTAAAATAGTCTATCCTACGGCATCAACATTCTATCCATTATGAGCTAAAAATAGTTGTTTCGACCTATAAATATGAACCATTTGAGTTGAATAGCATATGTCGGGTTCTTGAGTCGAGAAATCTGCACTTAACGTTTATTTTCCCTATTTCGATATTTTTTCGTATGTTATTTGATTATTTTCAGGATACGAAATATTAGGCTGAGCATTGTGGACAAATCTGGAATGGACTGAACGATAGGATTGGGCCTAGGTTATTTCAGAACCTTCCAAGCTAAGTCGACAGAGAAAAAAGAACAAAATTGCCCTCGGTTTACCGAGGTGTGCCGCCGGTTTACCGAGGTTCCAAAATCTTCAGAAACACGTTTTCTTGGACGAGGGGTATATCTAGGTGTTTCTATGTTGGTTTATGTAGTATAAGAAGTTTCGCCTAAGAATTTAATGTACCACACAACTATTACAATTACTATGCAGTAATAGTTCTTTGTTCTTTATTTTATTATTTTATGAGTTCTGGTCGGAGAGGCGATGGAGTCGCCGCCTAGGGAGAGATCCGAGGGATATCTACGATCATCTTTGAAGGTATGATTTTCTGTCTTTTCCAAGATGTAGATCTATCGTTGTTCTATTCGACTAGTATGTTTTAATTGCTTATTTAGTTTAATTATGTAGTAGTTATTTTATTTTACCCCATGTGTTATAGATCTAATTCGTTGGTGAAGAAATCATGGAATAGTGGTTGCGCTCTTAAGATCCGCGACGGTCTATATCGTTAGATCTGAATACCTAGTAAATTACTAGTTCATGATAATCGGCGCCAACTACGTTGATCGATAGATTCAATTTACATGTTAGTAGCCTGATCAACTATTTGCATGTCATCGTAAATTAGCATGAAATACGAATAGTAAAGTGTTAGTTTGGACATTATCTTGATGGATCCTAGGAACGTGCTGGGCAGTGTTGGCAGCAGTCTAGGCGGGTTTGCGGTATGAGCTAGCGCTCAATATCGACAGCTCTAGTTCCTTATGCGTACGGGCTATTACGGACCAAGTAAGGAGGGTAGCTTGCGTATAGATTATCTACAACCATGGTCGGAGTAGATAGGGTTTGGAGTTGTACCCGTAGCTAAACAATGAATTAAAATTCACCAATGGGGAGGACTATTGCATGTGTGGGGGAAATAACTAATAACTCATAATTGAACTAATACATTAGAAACTCTTGTTTACTCTGTGTGAACTAGCGTATTAGTGTTAGTGTGTGAGACCAATTTTACTACTGTCTAGATTATAGTTGGTCGTAGACCATATTCGTGACAAGCTCAATCTTGATAATTTGACGTTCTTATGAGTCTCTGTGGGATCGACCTTGACTCACCCGTACTCTACTACGATAGACCTAGTCCTATTGCTAGTAAGTGCTTTGCACGCGATCTATATTATGAATCTAGTAGACTGATAAGCAAACTAAATAAACATTGTTATGTTTCGGTTCTTATGAAGAACATGATTTTCATTTGCTTGTTAGGATTTAGTAGACATATTCAATTGTAAGGTTCCGATAAAGTTGAACGGTCACTGAATCTATCATACTAGGTTGGTGTCACTATATAGTTGATATAGGTGATGAAATCTCAACCAAGTATTTGTATGGATATTATCCTTGATATTTGTGGTTGTTCTAGACATAGTCTATATAGAGGAAAATCGTGTGATCAGATGTCATTCTGATGACGTCTGAACCATGTGATTATGAATCATGTTGTTAATACGTATCTTATGTAAAGATGACTAAAATTTCCTTTTATAAAAAGGTTATAAATTCTAGAAAGTTTTCTAAAGCCTAAACATACCGATGTTTGCTGGCTCATGACAATTAATGTCACAAATAACTGTTTATTAATCTCTATGACTATTTTTGAAATAAGTCAAGTGTACTTAGTAAGTGCAAAATTCGGAAAGCCCGAAAAGTTCAAGCTAGTACGAACATGAGATTGATGAACTACTCAGGAGTTAATCTTCAATTGGATTAGAGTAATTAATCTCTGAAGGGTGTTTCAGAAGTTATCTGAAATAGAATCAGATTCTCCCTTCAAATATACCATCTTTGGGATACGCAATTAGATTGTGTTCCTAAAATGGAAACAACACTTTATATGATAAAGGCGTGACGCAAGCCAGGCGAAGTATCCCTTGCCTGTTTCGGGATAGTTCCCTTATACAATGCATATACTTAACCGAGCTCCAGAGAATAGAGGTTGAAAAATACCATATCAGATATGGAATGAATGACATCAAATCCATCTTAACCCATGATTTAGGGTTGTCGTTCTTCTAGCAAGCAGTCAATGTCTGAAAGGCTTAGAGCCTAGTATGACATATGCAACTTTGTGGAATATCTTTACAAGTATGCTATATATCATTTACTTACCCATGGAACAAAAATGTTTGTCTCCAAACATGTTGTCTTCTAGAGGAAGTGTTTCTTTCAGAAGAAACAGTAGGAGTAAATTTAGATCTCAAAGGTAGTTTGAGAACCACAAGGAGATATTCAACCATTGGAACATGAGCAGGCGCCGAATAGCGATGAGGTGTAAGACACTGCTCAGTGCACGCAAGTGTTCTATATGAATCTGCAGATGACCACACACATGAGGGCGACTGGTATGTTCATCTTGAAGGATGAAGATAGCACGACTTAAGTAGGAATGCTTGAAAGGCAAGATTAAGGGATATGGCTAGAAGCCATAGTATTTGAAGCAGATTCCATATGTGACAACCGGGTTATGAACCTAGTATGTCTTATCTAAAGGGAATGTCCCTAAAAGGTGTAGCTTGTATTTATAAAAGACTGACATGGATGGTAGTACGATTACCATTAAGCTAAGTTGATGGCTAAAGGGCTACGAGGACAAAACCTTGTAATTACCTTTATGCTACCGGTTGTGCGTAAATCCATTCAGATAAGGCTTGTTGTAGCTACGTTATCATGGCTATATGATAGTGTTGAAAACTTTGGGCCAAAGGCTTGATGTTCATAGACAGTAACGCGATGTGTAAGCTTATGAGATCCATTTATGGACTCAAACAAGTTTCTCTGTATAAGTTCTTTACTTTGATAAACAAAAGAGTTTGATTTGATCAAGAAGGAAAGATATGCCTTATGTGCAGAAGGGTTTGTGGGAGTGTTACAGTTTTTGAGCAAGGTATTGGATATTATTCTCGAAATCAACACCCCGTGTCACAGTCAATTAATGTTTGGTATTTTAAGGTCTTTATGAAATCTCTTGGAATGGCAGTTCTTATTTTGGAAATAAGAATCTATAGTGATAGATTTGGATACTGCCTGATTATCAAAGTTCACTGTTTACGACAAATTTCATGGTTTATATCGAGTTACTTCGTAACGATATCTTCCGTGTTTTAGTGATTTTTATAGAAAATCACTTTCTAAAAGGATAAATTGAGAGAATGGAGTTTGAAATGTTTAAAAGTGAAGAATCGAGTGGTTTACGTAGTTTTATGTGTTTTTGTACGATTTTACACTTTGCTCGTGTTTACCATCTTGTAGGTATGCTTGCATGTCTGAGAAGGAGCTTAAAAGATGTCCACTTGAAGATTTAATGGCAAGAAAGAGATACAAAATTGAGATTGGCATGAAGATACATTGAGGACTGAACTGGCGTCCATTGCATCCGTCCAGTGGACGGGCGTTTGAAGGATCAGACGTGCGTCCAGCACGCGTACTCAATTCACAGAAGAGAAGTTTCCAGTGGACGAACGTTCGAAATACTGGACGAGCGTCCGGGAGCGAGATTTTGATTCGAGTCTTATGATTTTGGCTAAACGGGCGTTTACTTTTGCATAAAACGGGCGTCTGGTGAGACTCGGCCCGACTCGGTAAAGTTTCTACGCACTGGACGAGCGTCCACCCTTTTGGACGGGCGTCCGGACGCCGACCTCAGCAAACCGACCTGCCTTTCCTATCAATACAGCGCAGTTTTTTAACCATAATTCATTCATTCACAACACTAGAGAGCAGCCGCATATTCCAGAGCAAACAAGGAGATGAATTCTTCCATCCCAACAATCATGATCACCAACATGATTGTTGGCTAAGCATATCGCGGTGGGACAACGGAGGAAACCAATCAACAACCACACCAACTAGAGGATTTTTAGCTATATCTTAGTGAGTTAAATTTATGATTTTTCATCAATTGGATATTGTTATATTGTTTATGTTTTATTTGAATCGAGAGATCGATGAAACTATCTTTTTGATTGAATTTATATGAGAGTATTGATTCAATCTTTGATCTTTTCAATTGATGCAATTAATTGTGATTCAAGAGATTGTTCATGATTAGTTGAGTAGAGTATTGGAGACAATCTCATGATCTTGTTATGCATGCTAGTTTAGTTTTGCTTGAGAAAGAAAATGAAACCCTAGAAATTGATTAAAGAGATTTAATCGAATTCGTGATTTGATCATTACTAAAAACCGTATTTTTAGCTCACAATCTAGTTGGGGTTGGTTGGTTGGTTGGTGGATTCTCGTTGCCTTGCCGTTATTTTAAATCTTTGATAAACCAAATTCGTTCGTATCAATTGTGATTGCTACGTTTAGTTATTTTAAAAACCCTAGTTGTTACCTGCTTTTTTTTCTGCATATTTCTGTTTTTAGATCGTAATCGGACGCCCGTCCACCTTAAGTGAACGGCCGTCCAGCATCGAATTTTTCTATTTCCTGTTATTTTAGTCACTTCTCATTGTTTTTAGATTACAAGTAGCATAAACCTTAGTTTTAGGTAGTAATCTGTGACATAATCGATATAATAACTGTACTCTAATCCGATAAACGTTCGATTCCCTTAGGACGACCCGTTAACACCCTTTACTACGAACCTTATACTTGGGGTGTTTCGGTTTATAAATTTAAAACTAGTTTTTACCGAACATTCACCCGCATAGATGAGATGCTAAAGGAGTTTATAATAGACCACGTCAAGGAATATTGCTAGCCAGTGTTCTAAAGGTCTATTTATGATAGGACGTCAGTCCTGATGTGTAAGTGTGAAAGAGATTCTGGTAAGTGTCGAGAATATCCTTAAAGGTGTTAAGGATGGGTTCTTGGTTTGCTGAAACTTGGAATCAAATAAATGTAGATATACAGACATGCACCCTGAATCTTATGAAGATAGTGGGAGCCATGGTCTGGGTTTGCAGTCACTTAGATTAAGTGATACAGTGAGCTAGAAATGTTCTTAGGTAGAAATCATTGGGGATTCTACAACTGAGCCAAAACACAGTATTACCTTAGAGACGTAGCGGGAGCAGTACATGGATCTACGAGGTTCATTCCTGAACCTTGTACGGTTCTTCCACCTTTACTATATAGCTGATATATTGGTGGATTCATTTCTTGGAGCAAGGACCAGGGTCTCGTTAGACATTCATGTGTGTGTTGAGGCGGTTCCTTTTGGATTGGTCATTTGGAGCATGATATGAAGATAGTCTAAGTCCCCACGGATAGTGATCCATTCATGCTTAGGCTTGGTTACGAGTATTGCATGAGATTCTTGTGGTGGGTACGAGTGATTGATTTTAGGCCAAGTGGAAGATTGTTGAAATAGTGTCCTAAACCCAATCGGGTTGGACCGGATCTGACCGGGTCGGATCATTTCTGCTATTTCTTTATGTTTATAACAATATTAAATGGCTTTTATGTTATTATATATTCTATTCATTTATATGAACCAATTTGTGATTGTATATATGATAACTTCCTTAGTGTCAAACTATGAAAGAAAAACATGATAGTGATTATGGTTGATGAGATCTCGACTCACTTTGAAAGGTTTGATACTCAAATGTCTGTAGTCGTATGTGCTATCAAACGGGGCATTGATAGTACAATTAGACAAGCACGTATTAGATGTCTTCTATCTTATTGAAGATAGGGATAGATCTCGTCTATCAAAGTGTAGAGACACTTGGACTGTACGTGGACGTGTATTAGAGAATGCGTACGTTAGACTGACCCACTTACTTTATTAAGTGTCGCACTATGTGGCGGTTTAGTAATTATCCTAAGACCGGAGTCTTCATGGCATCACGGTGTGGATTGTAATACTTTGACACTATTGAGGTTTCCCCTAGCCATATGGCGATCATGCGGTAGTGATTGGGTGTGATACTGAAAAATGTGTAGGATTCATGTTGTTCATCCGGAAATCGCGTACCCTATTAGTAGAGGTGAATATCCGAAAGGGTCTTCTTATAAGGAATATCTTATTGTCGAAACTCTTTGCAAAGCGGAAGTAATATGTTACTTCGAGAGAGTAGGATATCCAAATTATAAGATACGATCGTTTATGTTTGACACTCGACGTACGACCGTATGGATATTATTACAATGATAGGATTCTATTTACATGGTAACTGTTTTACATGAAAGGTAGTAGTCATTGCATTTGACTCTTCCAATGATTAGGGGTCAAGGTGTGTTGCTAGACGTTATTCCGTGATCGTTAGGTATGAAGGGAATTTTCGTAATTGGACTTTGTATCTACGGCCAACATATTCGGAAGCCTATCGGGTCACACACATAAGAACATCTAGCCGGATTAAAATGCGGTTATAGCGATAACCAAATACGGAAAATTTTATCTTGACTATAAAGTGTTATAATGATAAATTAATATGGTGGTATTTATTTATTATGAATAAATATAATACAAGATATTAATTATGTTGATTAATTAGATATACATATTTTATTATGTATGTGGCGCATTATATTTGTATATATGGTATACATGTATTTTGAAAATTAATTAATCATAACATTATATTAATTAAAGAATATTCCGGATGCCAATATTAGGCTATTCTGGGCGCCACTCTCATGTGTATATGATACACTTGGATTGTGCAATTTAATTAATGAGATTACCATATATTAATACTGGATAGTAATTGATTTGTGGAAAAATATATTTATGGTAATAAGATAAAGATAGTCAATATTAGAAATTGACAATATCTTGGAAATATTTATTATAAGATATTAAATTAAATGAGATAAATCAATCAAAGATATTTTCCTTATTTTATTAGGAAAATGTTTTCTCTCTCCTTACTCTACACAGAAGCTTTTCCTATTCCCAATAGGAGACATATGAGGCGCCCAACACCTTATATAAGAAAATGTTGGTTAGCTCTTTTGTACAGCACAATTCCAAGAGACTAATAGTTTCTTGTGAAAAATAGAGAGTTTTTCTTGAGAGTTTAGAGAGAGAGGAAAGGCCGGTCTAGCAATCGGATTTTTCTAGTAGCAATCCAATGGTGGATTCCGGCGGGTTGTTCGTGTGGACTAGCGGTAGAGGCCGAACGCTTGGGCGGCTCCATGCACCGCTACTCTCCTTAGACTGTCAAAGCGTCGATCTTTTAGGTCAAGCAAGTTAACCACCGTCTACTATCTTATTATGTGTGTTTCTTAAACGAAGTCGATCCTAGTTAAAGGAAATAATTTTTTTCAATTCCGCTGTGTCCCGCGTAGATTTCATAACACATGTATCCTATGCATGCTTCAATATCATACCCGAGCACTACCGCATGATCACCCCACGACTAAGGGAAACCTCAATAGTGTCAAAGCACGACAAATCCACACCGTGAAGCCATGAAGACTCCGGTCTTAGGATAATTACACAACTGCCACATACTGCGACACTTAATGTAAGTGTGTCAGTCTAACATACGCATTCTCTAATACACGTCCACGTACAGTCTAAGTGTCTCTACACTTCGATAGACGAGATCTATCCCTATCTTCATAAGATAGAAGACATCTAATACGTGCTAGTCTAACCGTACTATTAATGTCCTGTTTAATAGTACATACGACTAGATATATTTAAGTATCAAACCTTTTAAAGTGAGTTGAGATCTTATGAACCATACTCACCATTATGATTTCTCTTTCACAGTTTGACACTAGAGAAGTTATCATATATACAATATCGTAATCGGTCCGTTAAACGAACAAATATATAATAACAGAAATTCATTTATCATATGTATAAACATAAAGAAATAGTAGAAATGATCCGATCCGGTCGGATCCGGTCCAACCCTATTGGGTTTAGGATGCTATTTCAACAGCAAGGCTGACCTACATCCTCCAAAGACAATGTATCATTCCCAACTATGAAGGACTGCACAAAATTCTCATAAGAAGCTGATAGGGATACCAGCAAAATTAGGGGTGCATCCTCATCCTCAATTTTAACATAAATATTCCTGAGATCAAGTAATGTTGTGTTCAGCTAATCAAGATGATCCCTCAGCTGAGCCCTCTCATGCATCTTTAGTCTGAACAGTCTCTGCTTTTAGCAACAACTTGTTGGTTAATGACTTAGTCATATACATGCTTTCTAGCTTTGACCACAACTTGACAGACGTGTCTTCTTCATAAACTTCAGTGATAACATCATCAGATAAACACACCTTGATGATTGAATATGCTTTCTCTTCTAGACTGAAATAATCCGCAGAACTGGCATCTCATTTACTACATAAAGAAGTCCACAACCCTTGTTGCTTTAACACGGACCGCATCTTGATTTGCCACGGACTAAAATTGTTTCCTCCTGTAAATTTATCGATTTTTAAGTTAATTGCAGACATCATTCTTGACAAAGAACATAACTTTTATCACAGACTCCTAGCACCAGTGAAGCTCTTGGTGATGATAAAGTTCATCCGTACAGACGATTCCCAAAAAAATGGCTCTGCTACCAATTTGTTATAAACAATATAGGGAATCTAGATGACAATAAGATAATAAACAGATGCAATCTAATAGTAATAATCAAGCAGATGAACAGAAACAAGTACACAATATTTAACGTGGTTTTCAACTTAATTTATGCCAACTACTTCACGGAAGGAAAAGATATATTTATTATGCACTGAAATTTATGGTTTTTACACAATTTTACATTGATTACAAGATGAGCATTTATAGGCACAAATCCCTAAACCCTAGCCGCCAAAAGATCTTTGTCTGAACTGTCATAAATACCCTGGACGTGAGTCCCACTCTACTGACCCAACTTCAGCTAACCAATGCTCAGATGTAGAACTCAACATCACTCAAGAACTCAGCAGACTCAACAGTCTGCTGACACAAAAGGACTCAGTTGACTTCACCAGCTGACTTCCACAGACTTGAATATATTTACTCAGTGGATCATCTTATCTGACTAACAGATTAGTTCCAATAGATTATGTAGAGATCAAGTCACACTTGACAACAACACTTTATGTTGTATTCAGGGCGGAAGGATAACAAAACTCTCGTGACCAGAAAGTACAATGACATGTATCACCTAGTTGAATTTGATTCTCATAATAGTACAAAATATCGTTTAGTTTTTAAAAAACGATAGATATTCAGTATTTTACATGAATCAAATACAAATACAATTACAATACATAATTGTTTTAAATTATATTATCGAAATAGAGGGAAAAAAAATATTGGCCTTAACAGGATAAAGAAGGAAAATCATCCCGTTAAAAAAATAAATAAATAAGGAAGTGTAGGTAATTGGGTTGTTGAATGAACTATATATCTAGGCTATTATTATTATTGTATAGTGAAAATTGCAATGAAATGTATAATTAAGTAATAGCTAGCTAGATACAACTGCTTGTCGTGTTACACTTAACAACTAGCTAGCTAGACGGACTCTTCTTTCGTCCTGACATATATGGAGTTTCTTATGGTTCCATTTTATTTTTTTTATTTTTTTTGACGAACATTTTATTGATTTACAATATCTATATTCGATCTTGTCATGGGCGCATACAGTATATGTTATCAGTATAATGTTTTGTTGTGCCATTGTTTTGTTTAAAAAGAGAAAAAATTATAAATACATAAATGAGTATAATTAAAGGCATTGCGTGTTGATTCGCTACACTACTTAAAGAAAATAAAAGAACCAAACAGATTCTGGAACTATTCAATTATTCCATTCTTTTTCAATCACTAATTCATTAATTCTTTTTGTATTTTGAAATACGTACGTACGTGGATTGAAAGCTCGATCGATTTGGCTCAAAAGACAGATTCTGGAACTATTCAATTATTCCATTCTTTTTCAGTCACTAATTCATTTCTTTTGTTTTTCAATCACTAATTCTGGCTCAATACACTTTTGTCTATTTTCGAGAAATCGGAAAATCAGGCCCACTTAATCTCTGACATTTTTTTTCGGGTTGAATAGATTCTGACATTTTTTTTCAGGTTCATCGTCCAAATTTAGAGGAAACCGTCCAAATTCAGTCAAAACCCTCTAAATTTGGATTCATTTCGTCCAAATAAATTGAATGGACAAAATGGACGTAAACCGTCCGAATTTTGGATGCACCGTCCATCTTGGGGCGAATACCGTCCATTTTTGGACGGTGCGTCCAACATTTGGACGGTTTACGTCCATTTTGTCCAAAGCTCTAAAACCGTCCAAATTGGGACGGTTCCATATCGTCTCTCCGTCCAAACAGAGGACGCACCGTCCAAATTTGGACGGATTCATCCATTTTGGACGGAAACGTCCAATTTCAAACCCTTATCAGTCCTTCTTCCTCATTTCAAACCATTTCACAGCCGTTTCAAGCAAAACCTCTGAAAAAAACGCAGAAAAGCAGCCATATTTGGACGATTTACAACATTTCAATCCTTCCATTTCTCAGAGCAAATTTGGACGATTACAATGGCTAATCCTTCGTCTTCTCAGAGTCAAGAAGCACCTAATGTGAGTGTTTATGGTTTTTTATTTTTTTACAGTGTTTTCCAATTCCGTTTTGCATTTCGTTTTTTGTTTATTGTTATTTGATTTTGTTGGGTAATCATACATACGATTTGAATTCATATCCTATTTGATTTTGTTATTTGATTCGAATTAATCCTATTAAATTTTGTTATTTGATTGTGACAGGATTTTTACGGTTTATGTCACCATGAATATCATGTTATTTGTTCGATTGGGATTCAACGGTGTTATAGGGTTTAGGGTTTAGATTCAAATTCATATATTGTATGATTATATGTATGTATGATGAAGTGATTTTAGAAATCGAAATGATATTTATGAATCTTATAATTCGAATGGATATGTATGAAAATTAGTAATATGTAATTAATAGCTTAGGGTTTATGTATGTATTGATGTTCATGTAAAATTCGAAAATTCATGTATAATTTAGAGATCGTCATGTTTCATGTTCAATAGTGTGTTATTTTATTGTTGGGTTTGAATTCAATTCATGTATGGTATGATTAAATGTATGATGGGGCATTTAGAAGTAATTTATGATAGTGTAAGAATAAGTATGATAGTGTTATAATTTTTTATTTGATATTCTAGTGTAATTTTTGATAGTATAATGTTAGATTCTATGATAGTAGTATTGCTAATTATTTAAATTTGACAATGAGTAGGACTGATCACAGGGAGTATAAATGCCCTTGAAATTATCGGTAACAAGCATGTGATTTAAAAAATTGAAACAAACGACAAATTAATGTCGTTTGAAAACACAAGAACGAATATCTCGAACTGAATTCCATGGTACGCCTCGGCCTGATGAGGTTCTTAGAATTGCATGCTTTCCCTAGGGTGTTTTCGATTCCTTCGATCCGTTTGTGTCATGCCTAATCTCCAGGCTTTGTATTAGGGCTCCTGGTAGGTAGCTCGTAGAAAATTTCATTAGGTACGCTCAACGAGCATCTTTTCTGTCTCCGGCGGCTGGTAAATCCTCGGCCGGAAGTGAGGCACCCCTTAGATTGAAAATATAAGTTACGTTACGCCGGCTCCGTCCGGCATCCGTTCTCCCTCGTCATCATCAAGTACTCTATGACGTTGGTAAAAACACTACTCTCTTCTTCTCTTACCCCTCTAACGTTACAAAACAACACAACACAAAACAACGATGTTCCGAAAAACAAAAAAAAAAAGATGATAAGACATTTATATATATATATATATATATATATATATATATATATAGATATATATAATATATATATATATATATATATATATATATACATATATATATATATATATATATATATATATATATATATATATATATATATATATATATATGTATATATATACATTTTATATGTGTGTGTATGTTTGTGTGTGTATATATAAATATATATAAAGAATGTCACAAAGTTGTGTGGAGGAGAATAAAACATTTTCCCAATAAAATAAGGAAAACATTTTCATCTCACAAAACATACACACACATATAAAATATATATATATATATATATATATATATATATATATATATATATATATACATATATATATATATATATATCTTATCATCTTTTATATACAACCGAAATGTCTTATCATCTTTTTTTTGTTTTTCGGAACATCGTTGTTTTGTGTTGTGTTGTTTTGTAACGTTAGAGGGGGGTAAGAGAAGAAGAGTAGTGTTTTTACCAACGTCATAGAGTACTTGATGATGACGAGGGAGAACGGATGCCGGACGGAGCCGGCAGAACATAACTTATATTTTCAATCTAAGGGGTGCCTCACTTCCGGCTGAGGATTTACCAGCCGCCGAGACAGAAAAAAGATGCTCGTTGAGCACTTAATGAAATTTTCTACGAGCTACCTACCAGGAGCCCCAATACAAAGCCTGGAGATTAGGCATGACACAAATGGATCGAAGGAATCGAAAACATCCTAGGGAAAGCATGCAATTCTAAGAACCTCATCAGGCCGAGGCGTACCATGGAATTCAGTTCGAGATATTCGTTCTTGTGTTTTCAAACGACATTAATTTGTCGTTTGTTTCAATTTTTTAAATCACATTCTTGTTACCAATAATTTCAAGGGATGTTCTCATACTATCACAAAATACGTAATTCAAAAACCATATATTTGAATTGAATTTTCATCTTCCACTACAACAAAAACATAATCAACTTTGTACCAAACCAATAAAACACATTCGGTAAACAAGTTTCGTTTATTACTACAAACGATCACATTGACATCAACCAAAATATATTTGTATCGTTATCCAAATATTTCATCAGAATATATCAATCAAAATAAGAATTTATCATTGACTACCCTAATTATCCAACGAATGTCAATTCCATTATCGAAATATATAATCAAAATTAATCATTTCTCAACCCTGAAAATGCACATACTACACTACCCTAAAATCGAAAATTTATAACATTAACAATATTAATAAACATCGAAAATTCATAACATTAATACAAATCGAAAATTTATAACATTAATAAAAATCGAAATTTTATAACATTAATAAAAATCGAAACATTAAGAATCGAAAATGCACATATATACTACACTACGCTAAAAATCGAAAATTTATAACATTAATAAAAATCGACAATTCATGTGAACAAATAACAATAAAAACAAACACAATAAATCAATTTATTCAAACTTAAATAAATGCTTGCCCATTTGTTTAAAAATACAACTCCGGTGAAATAAAACAACGCAGCTCAAAAGGACAAATATGGTTTTTTTTTTTTTTTTTTGGGTATCAATGGTGAATTTTTGGTGTAGCAATGGTGATTTTTTTGGAAGCAATGGTGATTTTTTTGTGTGATGAAACGGTGAAGACAAGAGTAGGTGAAGAGAGTAAATAAGACATTGATAATGTTTTCAAAATGGATGAAACCCGTCCAAATGTGGATGAATCCGTCCAAATTTGGACGGTGCGTCCTCTGTTTGGACGGAGAGACTAAATGATACCGTCCAAATTGGGACGGTTTTAGAGTTGCGGACAAAATGGAAGGAAACCGTCCACATGTTGGACGTACCGTCCAAAAAATGGACGGAATTCATCCAAAAATGGACGGTGCATCCAACATTTGGACGGTTTCCGTCTATTTTGTCCATTCAATTTATTTGGACGAAATACATCCAAATATGGACGGCTTTGACTGTATTTGGACGATTTCATCCAAATTTGGACGGTGAACCTGAAAAAAAATGTCAGAATCTGTCCGACCTAAAAAAAATGTCAGAGGTTAAAAGGGCCTGATTTTCCAATTTCTCTCTATTTTCTAATGTGAAAACATGCCATGCCATGCCAGAGTCACATCATCAATGCATGATTATAATTGTCCACAGTACATGTATTGTTAAAGGAGAAATTCTTATCCAGAGAGTTTTCGTATGTACCGCTCATTAGATGTGCGATATATATGCAAGAAGACAAATATTAATTTATCTTCTTACGCACATGTCGCATATCCAACGGAACGGTACACACGAGAAAAGTGCGGTTAAGAATTTCACGTATTAAAGTATCAAAACCACATACAATCAACTTAACTAGTGCTTATTATTCAAATTAGGAAGGAAGTGTTGGCGATCGACTGTGGAAATTAATTAATATTGCTTTGTTTACGATATATGTATTCTCTGAATTATTGTATTTAATTAGTAATGATAGTTTGGTAATTGTGTATAGATATGGAAGCCCTGATAGGGGCTATATATGTATTGTAACCTGTGATTGATCAATGATATATGAAAAATACAATTCCTGATATTCTTTTCATGATATGAGAGACATGTTCCTAGCTTTCCGAAAAAAAAAAAAAACAAAATTCAGCAGATTGAAGCAGCCATGGGAGCAGTGGAGGTGGAGAGGCACCTTACAGATCGACTTCTTCCATCTGGACCATCTCTGGTTGGCCTCGAATCAACGTGCGCAACAGCTACTCACCGGGATATTGAAGATCCGGCTTCACGACGACGACATACCTAACCGTAGAGTACAGGGAGGTGTCGGATTGAATTTTGCAGCAATTGCAACCTTAATGTGCATAACAGGAATACATTCTTCCTCCAACCGAACGCAAGTAGCGACGGTGGAGGTGGTCAGACGAATGGACAGGGCAGAGGACGTGGGGGCGGCTTCAACTCCTTCAATCCCACAGGTGCACAACACGGCAGGAGCAGGAACGCTGGGTTAAGCCCAGCCCACTGGCTCGGCTCAGACGAGTGATTTAGACCAATCAGGGTTCGCCAATATTACACCAGCTCAATGGCACGGCATCTTGGACCTTTTAAGCATTCCAAAACCATGGGATCGCTCGATAGGTAGCTCTGCAAGGTTATTGACACGGGAGGTACTCACCACATGACAAGATTTTTTTAGTGGTTCCATGATCCTCAGGAAATTGTCCAAGGTCACATCGGGTTGCCGGGTGGACGATCATCACCGGCGACTCATGAAGGAACCATTCTTTTGTCTAGAAATTTATATTTGAAAAACGTGTTATATGTTCCCATTTTGAATTGCAATCTACTCTCGGTTACTCAGTTTCAGGATGACCATAATTGTATTCTACAACTTACGAAAAACTTATGCACTATGCAGGACTGAGTGACAAGGACGCTGATCGGACTGGGTGAGCGTGTGAATGGACTTTTTCTGTTCTTAAAGGTTCCAGAGGTTCGGATTTTGGTAGTTGATGGTGCACAGACTGGGGATTTGTGGAACCGGCGTTTGGGACACCCATAAGAAAAGGTCTTTCGGCAGGTGTCTAATATTTCTATTCCCAAACATTTAAATAAAGATGGATGTGATATTTGACTTCAGAAAAACCAGACCCGTGAACCTTTTTCCTTTAGTGAAAATAGAGCTAGTCGTATTATTGAGTTAATACATTACGATATATGAGGTCCCTACAGTGTTCCCTCTACATGTGGTGCTACTTATTTTTTAACTATTGTGGATGACTACTCTTGTCCGTTTGGATTTATTTGTTGTTAAATAAAATGGAGGTTGAAACCGTTTTTATGGATTTTGTCGCCTTAATTGCTCTCCGGTTTGAGGTCGCGATTAAATGGTTCCGTAGCGACAATGGGACTGAGTTTAGGCCAATGCTTCCTTATTTTCGAAAGGAAGGGATAATTTTTGAAACTTCGTGTGTTTGTACTTCTCAGCACGAGCCCTTAGGTGGTCATTTACCTCTTAAGTTCAGAGGAGAGTGTGTTTTGGAAGCTGCTTATGTAATTAACTAAAGCCCGTCGAGTATTTTGAACTACAAAACACCTTATGAGTCTCTATTTCACAAAGAACTGGATTTATCGATGCTTAGAATTTTAGGGTGTTTGGGTTATGCCCACGACCATCGTCCTCCATATAAATTTGCCAGCCGTAGTCGTAAGTGTGTGTTCTTAGGATATCCTTTTTGGGAAGAAGGGGTGGACCTTGTATGACCTTGATTCGGAGGAGATTTTTGTATCCCGAGACGTAAAATTTTATGAGCACGTTTTTCCTTTTTCTTAATAGGCCGAGGGTAGTGTGTCTCCCTCTGTCCCTTACCCAATTCTCATTGATGTTGACATAATAGATACAGGGTTCAAGGCTTCTCCTTCTTCTCTCGGGGATCCACCATTACTGGATCCTCGGGTTGAGGGAGGACGCAAGGGAATAATGATACATGTGATCCAACACATGATATTGCACCCTAACCACAACCTCGACGACCATGTGACGATGCAGAAGAATTAGGCAGAGGTAGACGACAGAAGACCCTGAATTCTCGGTTTCAGAATTTCATGACATATACTCTGATTGCACCGAAAAGTTCTACTCCATGCTCTTCCGCTGGTTCGATATTTAAAGAAACATCCAGGTCAGGGTATATTGTTGCATTCCGACAGTTCTCTTGTTCTTGAAGGTTGGTGCGATTCTAATTAGGCAAGTTGCACTCTTTCTCGGCGTTCATTGAGCGGTTGGTTTGTGTTTCTTGGTCTTTCCCCCATCTCCTAGAAATCCCAGAAACAGACCACGGTATCTCGGTCTTCTGCTGAAGTAGAGTATCGGTCTATGGCTTCCCTTACGTGCAAATTCAAGTGGTTGAAACAGTTATTGGCCGACCTTGGAGTTCGGCACCCCCTGGTATAGGACTTTTTTGTGACAGCCATTCGACGTTGTATATTGCACAGAATCCGGTTATTCACGAACGCACGAAGCACATCGAAGCGGAGTGTCACTTCGTGTGTGATGCCATTATGGATGGCTTGATTCTTCCTTCATATGTTCCTACGAAGCATCAATTGGCAGATATTTTTACAAAGGCATTGGGTCGACAACAGTTCGTGTTTTTGTTGTGAAAGTTGGGCGTTCGAGATTTTCACACTCCCACTCGAGGGGGGTATTACGATATGATGTATTCTGTTAATTATTGTATTTATTTAGTAAGGATAGTTTGGTAATTGTGTATAGATGTGGAAGCTCTGATATTGGCTATATACGTAACCTGTGATTGATCAATGATATACGAAAAATACGATTCCCGATATTCTTTTCACTGCCAAATGCAAATTATCTGCATAATATAACCTGGATTGCAATATATAATGGCTTGTATGTAGGTATACAAAGAAAACTGAATATATGAAATATATATACCACCTAAATGGTCACATTTGTAAGAAGATCTGCCAACTGGGGTTTTGCATATATGCACGGGTCTAGCCACATTTCAGAGGACATTTGATTTTCGAAAGCACCCATCCCAACACTGGCCGTAACAAAAATGGCTGAGGAGATTTTCACACTCCCACTCGAGGAGGGTGTTACGATATGATGTATTCTGTTAATTATTGTATTTATTTAGTAAGGATAGTTTGGTAATTGTGTATAGATGTGGAAGCTCTGATATTGGCTATATATTGTAACCTGTGATTGATCAATGATATACGGAAAATACGATTCCCGATATTCTTTTCACTGCCAAATGCAAATTATCCGCACTATATAACCTGGATTGCAATATATAATGGCTTGTATGTAGGTATACAAAGACAACAGAATATATGAAATATATATACCACCTAAATGGTCACATTTGTAAGAAGATCTGCCAACTGGGGTTTTGCATATATGCACGGGTCTAGCCACCTTTTAGAGGACATTTGATTTTCGAAAGCACCCATCCCAACACTGGCCGTAACAAAAATGGCTGAGGAGGCTAGAATATTATGCTAGCTTGGCATTTAGAGAAGAAATTTGTAGTATAGATGTAAATTTCTGTTACTTTTATGGACTCTTTCTAATTGTTTGACGTTTTGAGTATTGATTAAAACTCTTCGCTTAATCTATAAAGGGAGTACTTATTAATTAGGGACGACTGGTTGACAATTTTGTCATTTTCTGTGCAATTTCGTTTTGTTTTTTTTTTTCCATAGTTAGAGTTAAACGACGTCGTTTGCCATTGAGATTAGGAATCCTGGGGCCCTTTACACGTGCCTTCTGCCTCTCTTCAAGACCAATAGTAAGAAGCCTTCTGTGCTCCAACTCAATTCCACCACCACTTTAATTCACTGCTTGCGTCTCTGATCATATATACCTCTGCATACAGATGGAATCAAGTTCCACGCTCTCAATTGCTTTTCTTCTTCGGCGAGGTTCATGGTGTTTTGTTTTTTCCGGCTGCTCTATATCCAATTTCCGGCTGTTATTCTTGGTGGGTGTCGTCCTCCAGCCCTTTCCTATGTTTCCTTTTTCTTCTATTTCTGTTTTTCGTGCTGATTAGGTCCTCTTTTTCTTTCTCCCGAGTTTGATGTTTGTTTGTAGATTTCTTTCAGATATTAACGAAATTGAAATTGATGTCATAAATCGCAGACCTTAATCTTCAGCCCGGTGTAGTTTCTGCCTCCACGAAACTCCAGCACTGCCCATATAGTCGAGTGGCTGCTTGACTTTTTATTTGGAAATGATATCTTCAAATCCATAGGCTGGGACTTTCAGAAGACGCCTTTGGCCTTTGGAGGTATGTGTATTTTGAGTTCTATGGAAAATCAAATGTTAATTCATGAAATGAGTAGAATCCCTCTTTTAGTAATGGAAACAGCATGGGTATCTTTATTTCTTTTTTTTCATCATTATAGCCGTTGAGAATTAGACAAGGGATTCAATTAGTGGTTCCAATTTTAGAAAACATCTGACAATTTCGCGTTTTAGCAAGTTCAAAATAAGTTTTTGTAGTACAGTTAGCAGAAACAGTGAGTCATTGAACCTGCTCTTTATCATGATACAACTATTGGTCTGAATCAACTATTTGTTAGCAAGTTCAGTCTTCAGGTATTTTCTACTAAATCACACTATAATATGTTTCTTATTAAGAATAACGACTCTTAACTTGGAGTCTGTACTGTCTACTTGCAATTAGGTCCATATTTGATTTGCTTTAGTGACATCTTTCCTGTTAAATTATAAGTAGGTTTTAACCTTGCATTCAGTAGTGGAGATGGCCTTTTCTCCTAACGGACTGATTTCCCGGAAGTAGAATTGTGTTAAAGCTTCAATTTTTTCATGATTTCTTTTTTATATTTGGTATGTATACATCTTTGTCCATCTTTTTGATTGGTTTTGTAATTTTTTGGCTGAATATTTGTTTCTTTAGACGATTGGTAATGGGAACTTCAGTCGTGTCTTCAAGGTCCTGTAGAGAATCGACGGCTGCTTGTATGCTGTTAAACAGAGCACTAAGCTACTACGTAATGGCACAGAAAGGTACTGTTCATATCCTTCTAACCTTTGGTAGTTAAACATGTTTTAGCATCGAGAGTGACTGTCTTGCTGATTCTATTTTCTTAGGCAAAAGGCTTTGATGAAAGTTCAAGCTTTAGGGACTTTAGGTACACACTAGAATGTTATGCAGCAGGTTTCGACACATCGCCACGATACATTGATGGGCAAAGAATTTGACGGCACTCCAGGTAACAAATGCCATATTCATACTATCATCCATGGTTTTAATATAATAAATGTCAATAACAAGGTGCATTGTCTTTCTACCCGTTACAGACAAAGAAAAGGGAAACAAAGTAATAACAACACTACAAGAAACACCGGAGCCCGACTGCTCTAAGAAGGACAAAAGACCACGCGATCCCATAGGGTCCAACACAACGAAGAAAGTCAAGCTGGAATTCCCTGAAAAGATGTAAACGATGCACCAGCGTAATTCAGATTAGCCTTCCCATACAAATAACAAACTTTCAGTACATAAATGCAGCATTTTGTATGTTTTACCCCACCTCCATTTCGCAATACGCTCAAGTATCATGCCACTGAACGGCACCTAGTACATTTGGCACCTCAAACTGACAACAGGCGCATCAAAGTACTCCCCTTTTGTAAAACTACAGGTCCGGCTGATATATATATAGGCAGAACGGACGTGTATGTAGGTTAATAGGGTTCAGGGGTCTAAATTAAGATCAGCAAGGCTACATAAAGTATGTTGAGCATTTTGGCTCTAAAATTACCTCATCAGGGCATAATAAAAGCTGCATAGCTGTGTAATGACATATATAAATACTTTTGGCCTGTACATTAAAGCTGAAACAATCATCGTAGCAACCAACTTCTATTTCATTTCATCACCTATGTAACTTAACTAAAACAACCGCTCTACATACATTGCATCACAGGTAAGACGGCCTAACGGACAACATCGTAGCATTTAAAAAAGACAGGGTCCACCGTGCATCGCACGGTGCGCCTTCCTAGTATATATATATATATATATATATATATATATATATATATATATATATAAAACCAGCATATTTTTTTTTTTACATGAAAGCGGACATCGATCTGAATATTGTTGGCCATTATTATTTTTATATATATGACTCTATAAAGTACACAAAGTCCAATCAAGTTTTATAATTCAATCAAATGCAATTTGGGAAAAAGGAGACTATTTATTTATTTATTTTTATTTTTATAGGTTTTTGTCCAAAAGGACAAATTAATACATTTATTAGGCCACAAGTACATGGATGATTAGAAAGGACAAAACTTAATTAACATTACCAAAATACCCTTTCGCTAATTAAACCTAATTACCCAATTAATCTTTCCCTCATCCATCATCGTTCAAAAATGCATCCATCGGCATCAGCGTTCTTGCAGCAGGTTTCCTTCTTCTTCTTCCAATCACAGCAGCAGCGTATGGTGATGATTCATGGCGGCCGGAATCGTCCATGGTGGTGGTTGGATTGCTACGGACTGGAAATTTCTCTGATTGAGCAAATAGTAACAGACGCCGATTGATCCGTCATTCTCTTCGATTAATCCGTCCTTCTCTATTAATCCGTCCTTCTCGTTGATTGAGCAGACGCCGGACGGACATAGCAGATGCTTCTCTGCTCCGGCTGCTTCTTCTCTGCTCCGGCTCCTGCCTCATTGCTACGAGGATGAAACGGGGATTCGATTTAGGAAAGAATCAGAGAAGGAAGACGAAAATCAAAAGGAAGGCTGTTTTATTTTCGGCCACTGCTCAAGTCACTGGTTTTTTTTTTTTCGGCCACTGTTTTTTCACCCACTGCTCCGCCGGAGTCCAATTTCCGGCCAAGAAGGAAGGCTGTTTTTTTTTTTTTTTTTTTTTTTTTTTTGGGTTTAGGGTTGTTACTATTAATTTTGTAACGTTACTACATTTTTTATGTACTTTATCTATTTTATGGGCAGTTACTCTTTGTTTATTGCCCTTTACTATATTTTACGCGGCTGTTACTATTTGTTTTTAGTCTGTTACTACTTGTTTTTTTGCATGTTACGACATTTTACGGGACTGTTACGACTTGTTTATTGGCCGTTACTATATTTTACGGGCTGTTATTACTTGTTTTAAGACTGTTACTACTTGTTTTTAGGCTGTTACTTTTTTTTCATTGGGTGTTACGATTTTTTTCGAAATTTGTTACTACTTGTTTTTAGGTAATTTACTATTTTTCATTGGATGTTACGACATTTTATGGGTTGTTACTACTTCTTCCTTGGTTGTTACTATTAAAATTATAAAGGGGCATTTTTGTCACTATATTAGCAATTTGTCCTTACTAATCTCTGATTTTGAAATTTGTCCTTCTGGACCCATTTATCATTTTTTTTTTTGTCCTTCTAGCCCCTTCCCCCTTATTTTTATTAATTTTTTTTTGAAACTAGGGAGACTATATCTATATATTTTGAGCATGCACGAATTTAATCTCGTTAACTGCAAATTCAAATTGGACTGAAGAATATCGTAAGCGTACCCAAAAATTAATTGTCTCGTAATATTGGTTTAGCTGACAGTCTAACACCAGTTTCAGAAACAGGCCCTTTGTTATTCTACTCTAAATCAAAGAAAAAATATTGTTATATCCACAGCACGAAATTACTCTGAACACCACAATTAGACGTGAATTTTAACATATAAATGTGGTGACATTAGCAATTTCATGGTGCTAGACATATATATTTTATACGGTTTGACCCATCTGTTTTTTTTAATTTCATGTTGGTCTTGAATCACCAAGTCATACTTATCCAGGACCATACTAAGGTTTGCATAATAATGGAACTTAGACCGACATTCTCACTGATGATGGTCAGCTCTGTCAGGGCCACGTGTCATGAATACAAAGGTTGAACTTAAATAGATTCCGGAGGACGTCCCGACCAGTGGTCGGGAGTCCGACCAGTATCCACAATAAATCATACAGAGCGACCTGCCCCATCCCTCCTGACCACCGCAGGACGGTTCGGTCTATAGAGCATGCGCAGAGCGCGACCACAGGGACTCGGCCACATTGGCCTGAGTGTTCAGTCAGTTATACACACGTTTCCATAATCTGAGGATAAATGTGAGGGAGGAATCCAGCCTCATTAAGGCTCTGATTCAACATTAAAGATAAAAGAGATATTATCTCATGATAATCAGGGATTCATATCAATCTTACTTAATATCAGTATAACCGAATCCTTGAAGGATACGGCAGTATTAGGGTTAAGACATAAACCCCCTACAAGAACTACGGCCGGCTTGATTCCAATTAAGTGATTGGATACGTAGGCAGCTTGAGAGCAACTCAAGTTCAGTCAAAATACAATAAAAACAACCCCCTCTTTTGGTGTTTGCCGGTGATCAGAGAACTACCATTAGATCATTAAGACTTCATCATTGGCGGTAGAAGGAGGGCTCATCTCTTGGTAGTTTTAACAAGAACCATCACCACAGTCCATATGCCACCAAAAAACACGGGCTAGAAAACACAAGATGCAGCCACCCATGGTGGTGGATCCAATTTGGTAGAAAAAGAAGTCGGAGGACAAAACGCCGGTAGGGAAAAAGAACCAACGGTGGCACAACCGTTGCAAGTGGAACCTCTTCCAGATCCGGCACAACAGGCTTTAGTAGAAGCCCTATCAAATCTTAATACCATGGCCTTCAAAGCTATTATGGGAAACGCGTTCAAAGTTTGGGAAGAAGAGACTACAGATGAAGCAGCCCTCAAGGAAAACCCGTTGCTGGAAGACTGCCATAAGGCTCTCAATCCCTCATGGGAGGAGCAGGCAGAAACTATATCTTCCAACTCCAACCTTTGAAGGAGAGAGGTCAGAGACCAAGCTAGGGACGCCGCTCGAGCAGAATTTGACGCCATATTGGGTAAGACCACCTTTAATTTTGAATCTCTCTTTACCGAGCAGGTGGAGAGTTATCCCAGGCCTTCTGGGTTTAAGATGCCCAAGATGGACCCTTACGACGGGTCAAAGAACCCGAATGATCATATGCATCAATACTTGAGCATATAACCTTGGTTAATGCTGCTGACCAGATGAAGTGCAAGGCATTTCCGGCTTTACTCACTGGTCGGGCTCGGGAGTGGTTCATGAAACTACCCCCCAAGTCCATAAACGATTTTTCCACCCTGGCAAGAAAGTTCATGCATGCAATATCACGGCACGACCGTTCTAGAGGAACGCCACACATTTGCTCACCCTAAAGCAAAAGCTAGATGAAAGTGTGCTACAGTACTTGAAAAGATTCAATGTGAGGTCACGACAGGTCCAGGGGGCCGACGAGCACTTGTTAGTCACCTCCTTTATAGCAGGATTGCGTGAGGGTCGACTGTATGCCAAGTTGAACAGCAAGCCCCCACTTACTATGGAAGATTGTATGGAGACCGTTTTCAAACATTGCCAGGGAGAGGAGGACAATAGGCTAAAGAGATAGCAAGAAAGAGGGGATCCCAAGAAAGAACGGTCGGAACGTCAGCCCGACAGAGGGCGGAAACAAGTTTGGTATATGATGACCACGCCGATCACTGAACGGCTCGGTAAAAAAGGTGCTCTGCAGGACAGAGACTTGGTACCATTTAATAGATCACGTGAACATGTACTCGTACTGATGGAAAGGAAGGGAATAGCATGAACCCCGCCACCTCTGAGGGTTCAATAGAGAAAAAAGACCAAACCGAATTTCACAGGTATCATAAAGATGTAGGGCATGACTCGAGAACTTTCGGGAACTGATCAGATATATAGATGCCGCAGCCTTAGAGGGAAAATTAGACGAGGTGATAGATCGCTCAGTGAACCCTAACCCGAGGGGTCGAAGAGAATACCAGAGGCGTAATTACTATCAGGGAAATGATGGTCGGATGGACCCAAAGCGGAGAAGAGAACCCTCTCCTGATCCAGATGGACAAATTGACAACAAGCCTATTAACACGATTACTACCATTTCTGGTGGTCCGGCAGGCTCCAGACCGCCTGGAGAAAGCAGTAATAGCAAGACTAATCAGGCCGAGACAGGCAAGAGGCAAAGATTGCCTAGGGATGTAGTCTATGGACTCAGGGATTTTCTCCCTTAGTCCCTAACAATGAAGGACTTGTAATCGAATTGGTGAATAGTGATGACGGTCAAATTGGTATCATTATTTACCATCAATCTAACCCAAATTTGTGTTCTCAATGGGGATAATATGTATGAAATCATGAGTTAATTAGCTAAATGTGATTAAGCCACGTCCGGGGTGACTAAATTGGTATTATGCGTATTAACCGTGTATTTTATGCGTTATTTGCTTGAAATAGAAGCTACTATGTGTGCTATGATTTTATTGATAGATGAACAAGTGTTCGAAGCATCATTTGGGCTGAATATGAGAGTCAATCGATAAAGAACTGAACGGAGCAGAAGGTTGAAGTGTTTCGAGCGGATATTGTACCTTAGAATCTGATTAGTGATCTTGCAACGCAGTTTCCGAAGCTTTACAACACGCATTCGGCTTGGACTTCTTCATAATGGTTGTAGGGCCTGAAACAAGGATTCCAACGCACTTTGAATCACCCAAATCTAAGTTATGTAGGCCAAGTTATGGTCCAAATACCGAAGATGGGCCTAGGGTATTCCAAGTTAAGTCGGCAGCAGGAAAAAGACGAACATACCCTCGGTAACCCGGGAGGTACCGCCAACTTACCGAGGCCCAGAATCTTCCAAAAATGCGTTTTCTTGTCCTCCAAGCATTGGGTTTACCCCTAAGTCGGTTTATACACCTATATAAAGCCATTAAGAGCTGCGAAATTGTATTCATCTTCCATTCTATCATTCATTCATAGATCTATTCATCAACTAGCAACAATGTAGTCTTTTGGGAATAAAGTCTTCTTTTCTTTTCTTCTTTTCTTTCTTGTAATTAAGTCATGAGTCTTTCATTATTGAATTGTGCTTGGTTTACGATCTTCATGGATCGTCTTGAGTCGCCGGAGGGAGAGAGAATAGAAGAGTAGATATGTTCTTCGTCATGGGTAAGATCTATTCCAATGTTTTATTTCTTTCTTAGATTCATGATTTTTCTTGTGCTAGATCTAGATTATGCTTGCATCTAATCATTTATGAATTAATTCACCGAACCTTAATCTTTATTCGATTCGTTTATATGAAACACAGAATTATGAGTTATGCTCTTTAGATCTGCGACGGTCATTATCGCTAGATCTGAATACCTAGTAAATCCTAATTTACATGTTTTTGGCCTGATCAACTATTTAATTACATGTTATCGTAAATTAACATGAAGGACTGTTAGTGAAGTGTTAATTAGGAAAATATCTTGATGGACCCTAGGAACGTACGTGCTGGTCAATGTCGACAGCTGTCTAGGCGGGATTGCGGTATGAGTTAGCGCTCGATATCGGCAATTCTAGTTCTTTATGCATATGGGCTATTACGGACCAATTAAGGAGGGTAGCTGGCATATAGATTATCTACTGCCATTGTCGGAGTAGATAGGGTTAGGAATTGCAACCGTAGCTTAATTACAAATATGGATCAGATACGGATTAAGGGGAGATTAGTTATGAATAGTTTGGTTAATGCCTTTTCGATACATGATTGATGATTGGTTTATTTGCATCCCTTTTATTTACTGTTCCTTTATGTTGGTCAATAACCACCCCTATCCGGTTGACCTATGAATTGTGGTTGTGTTTAGCATTATTAAATAATAGTCTATGTGGGATTGACCTTGACTCGCCCTTGCTATACTACGATTGACCTAGTACTCTTGCTAGTATTTCGTGTGTGTTAAGAGACTTACACGCGATCAATTAGCAAGAATGTAGTGAAGCGGGTCTGCGTCGACTCGAGGAGTGCTGTAAACGTCTTGTATTTATCAGTCTGCCGTGCAATTAAGATTCAAGATTCCGAGCTGACCCCAGTTCCAGATTCCGTTGTTTGGGTTCACAGGGCCCCGGTCCATCCGGTGGGAATGATCAGATTACCTTCAACTTTTGGACAAGGATTGAGGAGTAGGACTCTTATGGTCGACTATGTAGTGGTGTGGTCGGCCTCAGCATATAACGTCATACTGGGAAGACCAGCCCTTATAGATCTCAGAGCAGTCATATCCCCTGCTCATGTAAGCATGAAATTCCCTACTGTAGAGGGAGCGGAGTGGCAAAAATTAAAGGGGATATGGAAACAACAAGAAGTTGCTATACTGCCACCATTAACCAAAAGATGATGGTACAACAGTTCTTATTGAAGAATTGGTCCCAGAGGAGGAAGAAAGATGGTTAACTGAGGATGAAGTGAAGCATGAAAAGTTATAGGGAGACCAGGAAGATTTGACGGTCGGAGTCAGCTCATGGATTTCCGAACCTCATAGACAGAGTCTGGTTAGCTTATTGAAGGAATTCAATGATGTTTTCGCATGGAGTACCGTAGATATGCCCGGTTTATCTCCCGACCTGGCGTTACATAGGCTGAACGCTAACCCCGAAAGAAGACCCATTTGGAAAAAAAGGCGACACTTTGCCCAAGAAATGGTGGAAGCCATACAGAAAGAAGTAGCAAAGCTACTGCAAGCGAATATAATAAAGGAGGTGGTGTACCCCGACTGGCTGGCCAACCTCATTTTGGTCAAGAAACCAGATGGATCATGGCGCATGTGTGTAGATTTCACCGATCATAATAAGGGATGTCCAAAGGACTGCTACCGGCTCCCAAAAATTGACAGTTCAGTGGATTCCACAGTCAGGTTTTAGGTCATTGCGTTCCTAGACACGTATAAGGGGTACCATAAGATTGCTATGGCTCCAGAGGACATGGCAAAGACATCGTTTATCACAAAAAGAGGAACTTACTGCTACATCACCATGTCGTTCGGGCTTAAGAATGCAGGGGCTACATATTAGAGAGCTTTCAACTGGATATTTGAGAAGCAGATAGGAAGGTGCATGAAGTATACGTTGATGATATACTGATCAAGAGCGGTCTCTCGACCGGTACGTTAAGGATGTTAGGGAAATCTTTGAGGTGCTAAGAGAAACACAAATGAGGCTCAATCCCAAGAAGTGTATGTTTGGGGTCAGATCAGGGAAGTTCTTAGGATATATGATATCCAAAGAAGTTATAAGAGAAAACCCAGACAAGGTCGAGGACATACAGAGCATGGCGCTGCCCAAAAATATCAAGAAAGTGCAAAGGCTGACGGGGCACATGGCTTCCTTAAATAGATTTATCTCACGGTCGGCACAGCGTGCCCTGCCATTCTTTAAAATCCTAAGGCAGGCTAATCCCTTCGACTGGAATGAAGAATGTCAGAAGGCTTTTGATGAGTAGAAGGTTTATCGGGCCACTTTGCATGTCCTTACAGCGTCGAAAGCTGGAGAAACTTTGTATTTGTACTTATCCGTGTGCCAAGAAGCACTGAGCGATGTCCTAGTAAGTAATCAAGAGAATATCCAGAAGCAGTCTTTTATGTCAGCAAGTCCCTGGAGGGCCAGAAGTTAGATATTCAAATACGGAGAAGTTAGCACTGATATTGGTTCATGCTTCTAGAAAATTGAAGCCGTACTTCCAAGCACACCCTATAGTGGTCATGACAGATCAACCGCTCCGACAGATACTAGACCGACCGGAAACGTCGGGAAGGTTAACTAAGAGGGTGGTCGAGCTGACTACTTATGACTTAGAATTCCGACCAAGAGTTTCAATCAAAGCTCAAGCCTTGGATGATTTCATTGCCGAAGGAATAGCAATCACTCTCGAGCAAGAGCATTCACAAGAGCGGTCGGAACAATGGATGTTGTATGTGGACAGAGCGTCCAACAAATAAGGAGCAGGGCAGGTCTTCTACTCTGTAGCCCAAAGGGGATGAGTTCCCTTATGCGCTGCGTTTCAAGTTTAAGGCTACTAACAATGAGGCTGAGTATGAAGCGCTAATTACGGGGCTCAGGCTGGCCGCAAAGCTAGGGGTAAAAAACTAACATGTGTTCAGTGACTCCCAGTTGGTCGTGAATCATGTTAAAGGGGAGTATGAAGCAAATGAGGAAACAATGAAGAAGTATCTCTCCATAGCATGAGCATTGATTGCAGAGTTTGAAGATGTCCAGCTAGGGCAGATTCCCAGATCTAAGAATGCACGAGCTGATGCACTCTCTAAGCTGGGTTCAAATTATGTCTCTGACAAAAAGTGTCGATAGAGCAGATTGCAGAGCGGAGTTATGAGCAAAAAGAGGCCCAACCGATCACTCAACAGGACACTTGGATGGTCCCAATAGTGGCCTTCCTGAAGAACAGCCTGGTCCCGACCGGCAAAGCTCAAGCTCGAAAAATAGGGCTTCAGGCGAGCAGGTACTCATGGTTTTACGATATATCGTATTGAAAATCTTTTATTTCACCGTGGTTGCGTTGTGCCACAAAGGAAGAAGGGAATCACCTTCTTCGTGAGATCCATTTGGGAATTTGTGGAAGTCATATAAGAGCTAAAGCACTGGCTCGGAAGTGCAGATTATTTGGATATTATTGGCCGAGCATGCAAGCAGATGCTCGGGAATTGGTAATGACTTGTAGAACATGCCAGGTGCATGACAACCTTACCCATCAGCCTTCACAACAGCTGATCCGTATAATCTCTCCTTGGCCTTTCGACGAGTGGGGAATCGACCTGGTCGGGCCATTACCCCGAGGACCGGGTAATTTAAGATTTCGGGTGGTAGCCATCGACTATTTCACTAAGTGAGTGGAGGTAGAGCCATTGACCACAATAACAGGCAAAGCCATTCACAAGTTCTTATGGAAGACCATAGTGTGCCGGTATAGGATCCCAAAAAGCATCATATCTGACAACGACACACAGTTTGAAGATAGAGCAGTCTGAGAATTGTGCTCTGAACTCGGGATTACGCAGCATTTCACATCAGTCGGTCACCATAAGAACTGGCAGATCAAGATTGGACTGAAAAAATGGCTAGAAGAAGAAGGCAAAAACTAGGTAGAACAGTTGCCCAACGTGCTATGGGCATATAGAACCACACCTAACTCGGCCACTGGGGAAACCCCATTCTCGTTAGCTTACTGGTGTGAAGCGGTCATACCCGTGGAGATTGGATTACCCTCTTCTCGAGCAGAGCTCTACAACCAGATAGATCAGGAAACAGAGTTAAGGCATATAAAAGACGATCTAGAGGAAAATCATGAAATAGCATTCATTAGGATGGAAAAGTACAAGCAGAGAATGTCCCACTACTATAATGCCAGGGTTAGAGACTCATAATTTAAATTGGGAGATTTGGACCTTCGAAAGAACGAGGTTAGCAGGAAGGATCCTCAGGGTAAGTTGAAACCGCATTTGGAAGGTCCTTACAAAGTCATTAAGGTGCACGGTAAAGGTGCATATCAGCTGGCCGACGCTCAAGGAAAGACCATTCCATGAAGCTGGAATGCGGTCAACCTAAGACGATTTTATGCCTAAGACAGGTTCTAGGCTGTTTAATATTTCTATTGCTCGAACTATTATGTAATAAGTTGCATTCGCAACAGTTTGGTTTCAATAAGATTTACCTTTTTTATATATTGCTTGTGTTTCTCACAATAGCGTTTCGAAGGTTTGCAAAGGAAATCGTAATACTCTTAGCTCAACGAGTCGGGCCTTACTTATAGCTGCAGTGCAGCCTAGCTAATAAAATTATAGGCCTGCAGGGCGGACCAAACAATTTACGCTCGATGACCGAGCGATATAACTAAGCTGCAAGACAGCATCATAAAGTTGTGCAATGGACACATTAATATTTGTAGGACATACCAAGTAGTTAAGCTCAGAGACTGAGCGTCAAATATTTTGAAACTGCAGAGCAGAAAAAAAAAACTAAAGACTCGGAGACCGAGCATCGATGGACTGTAGGGCAGCCAAAATAGTTTCGAACTGCAGAGTAGATTAAGATATACTCGGAGACCGAGCAGTCCAAATCAATAAAAGTTTGTAAAAACAAACTATAAAATCTGTAGAACAGACCATCAATGATCAAGCTCGAAAGTCGAGCAAGAATAAAAACTACAGGGCAGCAATACAAACTTTGGTCAGGGACAACACACAATTAAAGTTTGCAGAGCAGACCGCCCAATATACAGCTCAGAGTCTGCAAAGCAGATCACCCTATATCGAGCGTCATAAGAGACTAATGAGTTTGTAAATACCACTCTTTAAGCCTGCAGGGCATACCATTTCACGTCTAATTCCCGATCATAAACTTCAAGTATGCCTTGTCAGCAAAAGACATGCCATACTTGGGGGGGAGTAGGAGAATTAAGAATCAACAGAAGCAAAATAAAGGCAAAGGTAAGTACTCTTTCCTTAAAATTGTGAAATTTTTCGAAATTAGAAATGAAACGACCGCAGAGTGATGCACGTAGATCAAGTGATAATAAAATACTTGACCACCATAAACCAATACTAGCAAGAGGACTAGGTCCATCGTAGTATAGCTATAGCGAATCAAGGTCGATCCCACAGGGAACCAATTATGGGTCATTTATATACAAGCAATTAATTATTCATGCCAAGAACACAAAGCGGTCTATGACCAACATGGGACAAGAAAAGATAAACGACACGACTCGACACAACACAAATAAAGACACGTAATTAATCTCCCCAATTATTATGTTATCGTTTGGATCTAGAGATTTTATATAATTAAGCTAGACTCGACAACTATTGATCCGATTCGTATTTCTTTTATATTGGCTACGGGAGTCATCCCCTAAACTAGATCTAGCTCCGGGTAGGCCATCCAGATCACTATGATACATCACGTGACTTCGCTTTTTCGGCCTCCATCTCATATGACTCGCACGCTTACATAACTAGGGATGCCGATATTAACCGTGTTCCTCACCTAGGCAACATTCCTTTGTTCAGGCGTATTTCCTAGACGATCGCATCAGTCTTTGTCCCATTAACAATTACCTGGACGGTCTCATGTTAATCTATGATTTACGTATAACTAGGTGAGCTCAATTCCCTAATACAGAACAGATCTAGATCTCGCTGAAAGTCCCGGAAGATCAATTCATGAGCCGACCTATGAGCCCTATATTGGTATTTCCTAATCATACGCTAATTAAAACAGACGAGCAACGTAGCCGTAGCCATACCTACTAAGATAAGAAATTCTAGGTGGACAATCACACCATAAAGACGTGGCTAGATTGACGCGGCGAAAATCTAAATCTTAGCGTTTCTACATACGTAACGGATAAAATAGAGACTCATAAAGCAATTATATAGATCTACTAAAAACACGGTTTTCGATCATACCAAAGTCATCTATAGGCCACCGGATAACAGATCTGGGCGTTTGGATCCTTATAGACAAGGAATCCCCACTGCCTCATATCATATCCTTAGATCTACATCGTCCGGTGAAGAACGAACAACCTCAAACGATAAATAATAATTGGGGGCTTAATTACAAAGAACAAAGAACAAATAAATACAAGAACTTACATTATTGCAGATCTTGCATAAAAACTGCTCTAAGAAAAACTGAAGATTTTATTATAAACTGAGAAGTGTAAAAAAATGTATTGTGTAAAGAAGTGTGTTTTTGGCGTGTATAACATGCCTTTATTTATAGGGGTTCAAGCTAATTAAGAGATATACATCAAAATATCAAAACAAATCAGAGATAACTCCCGGCCGATCTCCAAAAGATGAAGTGCGCCCCCCCTTCATGCATATCCTCAAAGTTGGCACCATCTTGGAGTCTTTTGTCATGCTTATCCGATCTTTTCGTGCTAATCCGATATTTATCTTGAATTTCCTTTGATTTATCTTGAGATTTAATTCTTCCATTTTTATTTATCCTCCAAAATTATCCAAATCTGCAAAATAGATATTTATTCCAAAATAAATCATATTTAAATAAAACGGATAAATCTAATAAAAACGGATAAATACCGATTTATAAATAAAAACAGATAAATACCAATAAAAAATGGATAAATACCAAATTATATTTAATAAATCACAAAACATTAAATAATCCATATAAACATGTGATTTAATATAAAATACATATTATTAATCTCGATTTAAGGTCAACGTTGATGACTTTTACGGGTATAATTTGACCATCATCAACTACCCCCCACTTAGGCTTTGATCGTCCCGAACAAAGCATCAAGAAGTAATTCCCCAAGAAAACAATTGCCATGGTCAAATCATACTTACGCGAGAAGCTCGAGTCAACTCATACCGATCATGCTCGCTCAAGATATCCATTATTCACTACAATCTTTGAACCGAAGTGATGTGTGCATGTGCATTCAGTTTTATATAATCGAAGCAAGATTAGAGTTTATGCTAACTTCGTAATCTCAACCTACCAACATCAGCATTCCCACTTCTTAAGCCTCGCAATGGGTAAAGGCATGGTGCAATAAGCAAGAGCGTCATCCATAAGGTTTTTGGACTTGGAGACCGAGAAAAAATACTCAAGCCTCTTAAAAATTGAATTTTTTTTTCTCATTTTCATCATTTCAAACTTTACCACTTCTCAAGAAAGAAACTTGCTTTAAAAGTAAAGTATGCATTGCAAGAATCCCTCTCTCACGGATTAGTGGAAGCATTGAATATTACCACAAGCGCGGGGCTACTTTGGTAATGTTACTACAAGCTCAGTGTTTAACTTATTGTCAAAACACAGATAATTCTCAAGCTTATTACTCCGCTTTGATGGCTAGAAGATAAGAATACATCGCAGATAAATTTCGACACTAGGTCTGCATAACCAATCATCTACGCAATGTACACATAATTCTTCTTAGTTATTATAATTTGTGCGGTATTCGTCGATTCATTTTGAGTAATCAAATAATAAATAACTACTTGCAATAGTTGGCATGAATATCCTTAAGTTCACATTCACATAAGTATAATATGATCACGTAATTATGCAACTTGGTTCCTTTCCTATCAATTCTTAGCTAGGAACTCACAATTCTAAGGGTACGAGATATAATTAATTTGGCATTTATGCAATTTTTTTATTTTTTCACCGTTTCATTCAATTGTTCAATTATAGCATCATGACAAATAAAAATGAGAATTTAAGAAAAAGACTTAGCTCTCAAGTAGATGCAGAACATCGGAGTTATTCAAGCACGTCGTGGAGTTGCAAGTGCAAACATGTTTAAGCAAACCAAATAGAAACTCCACGAAACCGTTAATAACATGTCAATGGAAGTTACAAAATAATGTGGCAGTAATTAGATATAAAAGATCCAAAAACAGATTAAGCCACTTTATTTCATACAACCAATGACAAGGAAAACCAAAGAGTTAACTCTGAAAAAGGATATACGGATGTCTCGGATTTTATCAACGGAAAACAACAAGTAATAAATTAAATCCGGTTTACCCCAAGTGCAGGGATCGTAGTATAGCAACTAATACCGGGTCGATCTCACAGGGAATCGGGGTTGTTTATTCTAGTTTTTATTTAATTAACCAAAATATGTCACGACTACTACTACTAAAAAGATTATAACAAAATAAAACAATTAAGAAGTAACAAAGTTAAAAACGATAATACGAAAGTAAACTGGACAGAAGATCGAGATCTAAATCCAGGAAGATATGATTACGAACAAGATAACTAAACTAAGTTTATTCTAACCCTAATACGCAATAAAAACTATAGCTTTACTAGGCAATTCTAGCACAAGTGATTTTAGTCAATAATTTAACAAACGAACAAGCTATTGATCCACCAATCCTACAACAATCAATTTCTATCTAGATTATCTCATGATTTTTAACAAAGTTGTGATTCACCTAACAAATGTATGAACTCCTAATCTCTTAGAAAAGTTCGCCTATCAATCTTTTATCTTTCGATCCTAAAGATTAATGCTTTCAAATCAAAGGTGTAAGATTTCTCAATCTAGCAACCTAGAAATTCAACCTAATCAACTCTCGTTATTTTTAGGTTAAAGATCTAATCTTTATTATGGTTATCTAGGGTTTAATAACGATTCTCATCAATATCAAACATCAAACATGCAAGCATCTCTCGATATAATTGCATAAGATAAACATAAACATAATAAAGATACGACTTTAATTAAAAACTCACAAGATAATCAAAGATGAAATTGAATTGTTGATAGAACGGCTTCACAATGCTTGTTCCAAAAGCCTTTAGCCTCTAAACATCACTTGAACAACTCGAATTGCTTCTATGTAGTGCATAAAAGTAATGGATCTAATCTAAGAATAAAAATTGAAGAAGAAAGGTGCAAACCACAAGGAAATCGCCCCTTAGGGTTCTTGTGGCCGCCTAGATAGATTAGGGTCTGAATGTTGTGTTTAGGGTTGAGAAAAACGCAGCTATTTATAGATTTCTAAGTCGGATGCTGCTATGTCGGCCAATGGACGCCCATCCGCTATGCTGGACGTCCGTCCAGTCTTCATAAAAATCTTCGAGTCGGGCCGAGCTGGATCAGACGCCCGTCCTTCATTAAATCAGACGCTCGTTCAGCAATCTTGGGAGAACTCTAAATCAAGTTACTTCTTCTGGACGCCCGTCCAAATGCTCAGACGCCCGTCCACTGGACGCTACTTCTAAACGCCCGTTCAGGATGACTTCAAATCCGTTTTTCATCTCTATCTCTAACCGACTTCATCTTTATCTCTTTTTCTTCATATAAATACAATCCTTAACATCTTTTAATCCTCTTTTGAACCAATTTCGTGTATCTACAAGATAATAAAAACATTGCAAAGTGTAATATCATTCAAATCAATAGAAAATCAATAATAAAACACATAAATCCACTAACTTTGCAATTAAACCGTTTCAAACCTCACTTGCTCAATAAACCAATAAAACACTCAACTTCTATGCAAATTATATAAATATGGAGGAAATTATTACGAAATATAACATTATAAATCACATAAAAATCACCCTAAACAACTCCCCCACACTTAGCTTTTGCTCGTCCCGAGCAAAAGAAAACAAGGTCTAGGCTCAGAAAAAGGATAGACATTTCAGCAGGTATAAAGCATATTCAATAAATTAGAGGTCACCCCGGTGTGTGTGCAAAGCCATAGTAAACTTCCACTAAGTCCAAACTTGAAATTTATTCAAATCAACTTGCCAATATCCCATTTAAACTAGAAATAACTGACACTTATAACATGCACCCTACAAAACGTAACTTTCCTGAAAAGGATGATAGAAGGTATTTACGACCCTTCTGACATACTCAGAGGATAATCCCTACAACATATCTGTCAGTTTATACTGGGGATAAGGTAGACGATAACTAGGTCTTTTACTCATTCATACCAGATTCCTTATATAGGTTGATTCAATTAATTCCCATATATAAACACACATCAGAATGAGCTATTGCCCTGTCATAGCAGAATAGGATATTCGAGATATACCCTACCTTACTCAAATCATAAAGCAGCTTTTTCTGACTGTCGTGAGCTCTTGGTCATCATAGTGGTATAGGACATTCGAGATATGCCCTACCTCACTCCAATCATCGACCAGCTTCCGACACACCCGATTATTTCATATTTTTTTTTCTTAAAACAACTTTTCCAAAGCACAGTAGTTACGTTTCACTTATCACATTCAAACCTAAGATATTCACAGTATGTCATACTCTGGCTATAAACACAAACTATTATAGTTCTCACGATACGTACGTTAGCACTAAGCACACGATACTTATAAGATAATCAAAAATTACTAATCTAAATGGGTATAGCTTTATAATTTAGCTAATCGTTCAATATGGCTCATGAAATGTATGTCGGGTGAAACAACTAACTTACTAAACATACGGTATACAACATCCATGAATATTAAAACCGAACAAAAATATGCATTTGCTCACTCGGGACAACAAATTTTTGAAAAATTTGAAAATTGAAAAATTTAGCTCATTTTCCAGCATAGAATCATAATGTAGGAAAATGATAGATACACGTAACTAGTCCCCTCCCCCACACTTAAACCACAACATGTCCTCAGGTTGTGCAAAATGAAAAAGGAACAAAGTACTTAGCTGAGTGTAACAGATACTCGAATCGTTGGTCAGGCCGGAGCATGAAAAGGCCAACGCTCTCAATGGCGTATATAACTTATGTCAGCACGATGTAAAAGCTAGCTCGACAAAACAGCTAGAAATATGCCTGCACTACTCGATAAACACGGGAAAATCTCGGGGAAAGCGGGGAAATTATACCATAATGAAAGAAAACGAAAGGATAAGGTAAAACTGAATTAGATCAAAAGATAAAACATTCAATACAATGAAAATCGAAAGCATAGTAATGTCAAATACAAATGAAAGTACGAATCGCCTTAAGGCTTACATGAGTCATCGAGAAAAATATAGCAACGAGAACCGACAGTAGCTAACATAAAAAGTACAATGAATCAAGTAAGGAAAAGTAGTAGGAAAATACAAGCATCTCATCAAGAAAATACAGAAGCTAGAATCAGAACATAAAAATCAGGGCTGCCCCGGTGCTGTAGAATCACCAGCAGGAGGTGCTCCACCCGTAGGAGTGTCAGTAGATGGTCCAGCTGTGGCGCTGTAGTCCTCTCTGTTGTGTCAGTCTACTCCTCATAAGAAGAAGACGGATCAGACTCATGAAGAACATCCGCAATGGCTTGCTCGATGTCGTCAGAGAAAACATAATCCATAGTACTTGAATTGAAGACTCTGTCGTCTCTCGGAGGACGGCCCTCACTTATGCAACGTAAGATAGTCAGGATATTGTTCTGGGACGTCCTCATGTCCTCCATCCAGTTCAGTATACTATTAGCCATACTCAGACGCATCCGAACCGATGGAGACAAAGAAGGAAGGGAAGATGCTTGAGGTGGTGCTGAAGATGAGCCAGGCTCACGTGCTACCTCAGCCTCAGTCTCAGTCTGACCAGAAGATTTCACTTTCTCCCACTGCAAGTACCTTGGATTCTTCGGTGTGTGATCAGTCTTGTACTCGGGAACCCTAGCATCTTGACAGAGACTGTGGATCAAATGCGGACATATCAAACACCTAGCATAGACTTTCTGATTCGTTGCTATCTCGTCAAAAATTGCTTGTCCTACATCAACATTCAGCTTGAAGTTCAACGCATACAACATCCCGAGGTCACCAATGTGAAAATGAGTCAGGTTGTTCTTAGGTAACAACCTGTTCTGAATAAAACGACATTGGACCTTCCAATCCTCCGTCCAACTCGTTGTAACCAACTCCTTTCTTTCTCCGCCCGGTCTGAGTGTCCACGGTACCTGTTCTCGATGAATTTTATGATTTATATTGCAATATTTCATAACAATAATCCCCGTGTTTTAGTAATTTTTATAGAAAATTACGTATTAAATGAACAAATGGAAGAAATGGTCTTAAGGTTACAAAAAGTGTAAAACGTGCCAATTACGTGCTTAAAATGATGATTTTATGTTGGTTTGAGTTGTGTTACACTTTGGTATGTTTTCAATCACGTGCAGGTGTTAAATGCGGCTGAGGAAAAGTTGATTTGAGGTGTTTAATCGTGCTTTGAAGAGTGGGAGCTGAAGAATAAAGAGATAAAGATGAAAAGTCGAATTTGAAGGCATTCTGGACGAACGTCCGAAGTATTGAACTAGCGTCCAGCAAGCTGAACGAGCGTTTGATGTTCCGTCTACTGGACGGGCGTCCGGAATTTTGGACTGGCGTCCACTGGAAGAATTTTGATTCAGGATGTTCAGATTTTCAGTGAACTGGCGTCTGATTTTGCCCAATTTTGCATAGGACGTGCGTCCAACCCCAGCTCGGCCCGACTCAAATAAATTTTACAAGCTGGACGGACGTCCACTCTCTTGGACGGGCGTCTAGCCGCCGCATCAGCTAAACCGACTTTAGAATTCTATATAAGGCAGCGTATTTTCAACCCTAATAATCAGAATTTTACACGGAGCAGCCGCATACCCTAGCAGCCGCAACATACACACTAAAAACATGAGTCTTCTTCTTTCAATTCTCTCTTGGAGATCAAGGATGATTGAGGGCTAAACAGAGTTCGCGATGGGACAACGGGATGAAGCCAACACAACACCATCACAACCAAGGGATTTTCGAGTAGCAATTGTTTAGTGAGTTTGAATTTTAATTTCTTTATCAATTGAATAGATTTGAATGTTTGGTTTATTAGATTGAGAAATCAATGAAACGTTTATCTGTTTTGAATTTTAATGAGAATTAGATTCATGTATAGAACCGTTCTTTTGATACGATTAGTAATAATTCAAGAGATTGTTTATTGTTGATTGGGTAGGAGATTCGGAGACGAACTCGTGATCATGTTCTTAAATTGTTAATTTTGTTTTACTTGAGAAAGAAAACGAAAGCTAAGTAAATTTGATTAAGGAAACTAGATCGAATTTAGGTTAGATCATACCAAGAAATATAATTCAATTCATGACTTGGTTGGGTGGTGGTTGTTTGGTGGATTCGTGTCGTTCTACTGTCCTTTAAATTCATAAGAAAGTTCGTAACCTTTTGCATATTAGTTTAGACTCTTAGTTCGTTAGTTCATTCGATTTTAATTTCATTAGTTTAAGATTAGTTCAATTTGATCTACTTTTATTTTTATCATCTTTAATTGCTGTTTTGAGTTTTCTGTTTATTAGGTTAGATAATCTTAATTCGGATTACATAGTTCTTAGATTTTAGTACTTTTAAGTAGATTCTCGTGACATCCTCACCATCCATTAACTATATTAGTTTCTGACGCGTTCGACTCCCTTAGGACAACCCGGTAACACCCTATACTACGAACCTTATACTTGGGGTGTTTCGGTTTATAAATTTAAAACACGTTTTTACCGAACAATACCTCCGGGCACACTAACAATCTCAAATCCTCCAACGGATCCTCTCCCGCATCCTGCTTAGCTTTGATCGCTTCTTTATAGTCTAGCCCCTCAAAAGGTGCCAAGTTGTACTTCTCGTTTATAACCTTAGGCGTAAACGGCACCTTTACTCCTCTCACCATCACAACTCCGGTTCCCAAATCCGTATCCGAGCAATTTGCATAAAACTCTCGCACTAACGTTGCATTAACCGGAGTCCTCGGGGTCTTCAACAATGCTCCCCACTTCCTATCCGTTAACAGTTTCACGAAAGAGGGATCAACCTTGGTTTCAAGGACGGCTCGCTCTATTAACATTGTTCTTGTAACATAATGCTTATTATATACCTCGAAAGCCTTAGGATTAATGAACCTACGAGCCAATGGAATAGGGATAGGGGTCTCACATTCTGTCTAGCCGGTTCCACTCTCTCAGTTGCTTCCTCGGTTCTAGTCCTAGGTTCATCTTCATCTTTCTCAACTTGAGCCTCCGACACCCTAGTCTTCTTCATCACTAATGGCTCATCATCAGTTTCTGATCCTGACTCAGACTCATCCCTTAAAGGAAACCTAGGTTGACCTTGAGCAGCCCTAGGTGGATTTTGATGTTCACCGATACGGATGCCTTGGTTCGGATTCACTAAAGTGGGGTCTACAACTTTTTTCTTCTTAGTAGGTTCATCGGCAACCCCCTTACCATGCCATTTCTATACCGCTTTATGTACCATCGTAAACTCAGGCTTAACAAACACAATCCCAAACCACAATCCAATTCAAAACCACCCGTTTATCGTCCAAACGGGATTTCCCAAACAATTCAACACCAAACCAACATCAAAACCACAATGCAATCCATCCATTATCATCCATCAACATCCCAAATCACCAACAAAGGGAGAAAGAAAAACAAAACAAGAAGAAAAAGCCAATAAGGAGAATTTCATGTAAAAAGAGTCGACTCGAAGATCGAACTCAGAAAAACATGCAATAATCTAAGAAAAGTTTATAAAATCTTACCAAGTACGTTGAAGGGATGATGATTAGAAGTCCTAATAGTGAACAATCGAACCCAAAGATTGGATTTTTCTTCAAAGAAAACCGCACTAGCTAGGTCACTGAATCGAATTAAAGGTTGTTTGTTGAAGGTTTTGGTTTGAAGAATCAAAAAGAGGGTTTTGAGAGGTGTTTGTGGAGCTTTGAATCGCTCAATTTGGTGTAGAATCAAGGATTTTAGGGCAAAGGGGGGCAAAAAGTCGCGTTTGCTCTTTTAAATTTCTGATGTGAATAAAAAATGGGGAAGCAGGGGTATTTATAGATGCGGGTCCGAACGGGCGTCCACTGGGGATCCTATGAACTGGACGTGCGTCCAGGTTCTCAATTTAAGTACAGAGTTGGAGGGAATTGTGCAGACGGGCGTTCAAGCAATTTGGACGCTCATCAAGTATTTTCAAAGGACGGACGGGCGTTCAGGTAAAGTGGACGCTCGTCCAAGGAGAACATAGATCAGACGGGCGTCTCAAGGCATGAACGCACGTCCAAGGCAGAATTCAACAAAAACTTAAAATTTTCCATTCATTCCAAATTTAACCTTTTATTTCACATAAAACAAATACAAAAACTCAAAAACAAATAGAAAATAGTGGGTTGCCTCCCACCGAGCGCTTTTGTTTAACGTTGTTTGCTCGACGAAAACCCTAATGAATCTAGTCCTCATAAATCTCCGCCCAATCCACAATCCGGATCAGACGACGGAGCATATCAATCGTGGGAGGAAAATCGTATTCATCCTGTAAGGCCCAGTCCTCTCCAGCAACATCCACTCCTCTGAAGTGTTCAGCACGCAGTACTAGCATCAAGTCAGTCAGCATCGGGTCATTAAGGATTGTGTACTGATAAACTACTTTTATATGATTAAATATACGTTATATTATTATGTTTTATCAACGAATTCTATATAAAATATATGAAATTATGGTATAAATAGTATGAAATGTTAATCTTTATAATTTAGAGTAGTTAGTAGTAATAATAGTAAAAAGTTGTAATTTTGTACCGATTTTAGTAAATCGGAGTGTCGTGTCAGATTTACGTGGGTATTTGTGGTATTTTATTGCGGATTCATAAACCGAGACCCCGAGAATCGACATATTGAAGTTTAATCATATCTACGGAATGATTTAGAGAGTGCCCACGAGCTTAAATGGTCAATTGAATAGCTTAAGTGGTCAAGTGGCCAATCAATTTGGTTAAGTGGTAATCGAGAAATGTCTTCGACAAATGAATGGCTCATCAAAACGACGTTATCTGAAGAAGAGTTCTTCACGAAAGTTGTAGATTTTTCCGAGAGCTTTCCGATGCCGCTTGAATCATGATTTTTGGAGGTCCGAACTCGAGATATGAATTTTAGAAGTTTAATAATTATATATAATTATAATTATATATCACCGCACATGCGGTGATTGCAATCGGGAGGTGGAAGTAATCATTAGTCCGGACCGATCCGGCTTGATCTCGGACCGGTCCGGCCCAAGAACCTTTGTCTATAAAAGGAGCTCATTTGCAAACAGAAACGGATGTACCAATATATATACACTATATCATATATATATATATCTTCTCCTCTTTATTTTCTTTTTATTTAGTAGTTTGTAAATAGGCCTTAAGCCAAAAATAATAATCTCGTAGTATCGTTGTAATGCTCGGGAAATTATCAGAAGTTCAGTGTTGTTGAAGTCGTTGTAATGTCCGGAAGAATACAACTCTGATTCAGCATTTGTAATCGGGTAACTTTTCTCAAGTATTTATGTTTGTTTTTATCTTTTTCGTTGTTATAATGTTTTTAGGCTAACTCTAATAACTAGCCAAAGTTATGTAATCGTTTTATTTCGATCTTTTCGGTAAAGGAATCTTTGTCTAAGTGAAATTGATTAAAATTGAGTTAATTGAATCTTTTTCTATTCGTAACGTATTGATAATATTCGGATTGACGTAATTAACCAAGATGAATCGCACCATATAACCTAACGATGAACCGACCGAGAGAAGTTAGGATATGAGATAAAAGATAGAAAAACCGGAGGGTAAAATTGGCCGTGCGAAAGCGTGACAACGGAATCCTATTTCCTACCCGGGGGCGATTTGTCTTGGGAAAGATTAATCTTATTAAAATTGTGCTCGAGATCGTAATAATGTTAAAATCAACGAGTTTAATTAAAGCTAACACCGGAAAGTTAAATCGATCCGCGACAACCGGAGCCTTTTGAATAACATCGGCCGTCGACAAACGGAATAACCTCTTTTATCCGGGGTAGATTTGTACTCGGTACTGTTCGGACTAAGCGAGATTAGCATGGGGCGGTTGTGGAGATTGAGCGATGACAATGACATATGACAATTTCATACGCTCGTGTGAGGAGGAATTGTTAACCTCGGGAGTGCACCGTTTCATTTACTCAATTGGACCTAAAATAAAAGGAAAGATCGAGCACATTCCGTCTTGAAAAGATCGTATAAATCAATTATATAAACTTTGGCTAGTTCTATAAACTTATCTGTCTATTTCTATAAAATATATTGGTATCTATATATTTATATTTATATATATATTTTGCAATCTATGTACATCTATATATATTTATATATCTATATATATTATATTAGAATAACTTTTAAATTACGCATTTATTTTATGTTGACTAGAATAGTAGTGATCTGTGTTATAAAATTACGGTTTAGATCGAGTTAATAACGACTCTTTGGTGTTTAACCACACTTAGAAGAATTACCAAGTTCCACGAGGATTCGACACTCTGACTCACCATACTAGCACTACAGTTTGACCCGATACACTGTCGGTTAAGGACTGGTATTAGCACTAGAAAAGGCCACGTCAGCTTTCTGGCGCCGTTGCCGGGGAACGTCGCTAATTTCTTTTTTTTGTGTCTATGGTTACTACTTGTATTAGCTCAAAATTCTCGAGAATAAGTCAACACTTTTCTTATCTCATTTCTATTTTAATTTTCGTTGGTACCTACCTTATAGGTAAGTTACCAATTTTTTTTACTACTATCAATTTCGTGTTATTTTCTATTTTCATTAGTTGATGACCAGAAGTGGTAAGGCCCCACTCACTCCTTATAAGCCTGACATAAACACTTACGAAAGGCAGTTAAGAGTAGAGAGTAAACGTGGTCATACTAGTCAGGGAAATCCTGACCAAGAATCATCTTCAAACAGAAATACAAGAATGGGCGAAACTAGTGATGAAACAAATGAACGAGAGGCTAGATCATGCTCCGGGGCATGGACAAAACCCCATTAACCCTAATAATAATAATAATAATAATAATAAAATAATCGAAATCGGAACCGAATAATCGTAATAACCCACCAAACCCGAGACCTATACGTGATCAAACCATAAGAAGAAACCAGACTAATAATCCCATACTTTTACCCAATGAAGGAGCAAATAATTTCGAAATTAAATCTCATCTTTTTGGTTTAATTGACGCAAGAGCCCAATTCCTAGGAGAGGATGATGAAGATCCACATCATCATCTCTATCTTTTTGAAGAACTGTGCAATACAGCCAAAAGTCAAGGTGCTCATAAGGAATTAACGAGGATGACTATGTTTCCTTTTTCTTTAAAAGGACGAGCCCGAGATTGGTTTATGTCTCTTCCACATCATTCACTTACTAGTTGGGAGGAGATTCAAACGAATTTACGAAACAATATTTCACTCTGGACGAAATTTGGAATTAAAAGTCGAGGTTGCTAACTTTAGACAAGGATCGAAGAAACGCTTGGGAATGCACAGGAAAGATTTAAAAAATTGTTAAGAGCTGTCCCGATCATGGTTATTCCTTAGATATGCAAATTCAACTTTTACGTCGTAAATTAAGGAAAGATTCACGTGCGGATGTAGATCATGCATGTGGTGGTTCTTTAATGATGAGTGAAGCTCAAATAGTTTACGATGCTATAGAAAAGATTTCCAAAAATAACGAGAATGTGGGAAACCGGTTCTAGCACCGAAAAGTAGCTTTTGCGGAGAATGTACATCTAATACGGAAGTTCTAGCACATTTAGAAAATTTGAGTAGGAAATTTGATGGCCTACAATCTAACAAAAACCAAAGCTCAGAAAATAGTACACCAACTGAATACTCAAATCAGGATAATATGCCATTAGGGATTGAAGAACCAACAGGATATTCAAGAGAGGAGGTGAGTTTTCTTCAGCAGCATAGGAATTTGAACAATGCATACTCAAACTCGTTCAATGCTATTAGAAGAGATCACCCTACTTATCGATGGTCTGAAAACCCTAGTAAGCAAGGACAACCGCCATATCCAGTCCCATATAGGAATCAAGTTTATCAAGAAAATACATCTAATCAAAATTTACAATCGTTACCTAGATCCTATCCTCAACATACCACTCAAAGTATACCAGTAACTCAAAGTTCAACTCAACCTGCAGAAGGAGTTGAAAAATGGGAAAAACTAATGGAAAATATGATGGGTGTAGTATCTACTCAAGCTAAGAATATGGAAACAATGATGACTTCTATTGGTACAGTCACTAAAGATATGAGTACAATGAAAACATCTATGAGTGGACATGATACCAGAATGAGAACTATAGAAGCCTCATTGAGAAATATGGAAGATCATTTGAGTAGGGAAGGTGAACGTAACAACAGTAGACCACCTGGAGGATTACCAAGCAATACTGAAAGAAACCCAAGAGAGGTAAATGTTGTAGTTACGAGAAGTAGAAAACTACGTGGTAGTAATGGAGTAGAAAACTTCGGGAATAATGAAGTAGAAAATGATTTAGATGGAAAAAATGATAAAACTAAAGATGAAATTGAATTCAACGATGAGGAAGAAGAAATTATAGAGAATTTCTTGAAAAGGAATAGAAGTTTGGAACACGAAAATGAAGGTGAAAAATGGGTAAAAATCCCCAGGATTTTGAAAGATCCCATGGATAAAGATTTAAGGAATTTATTCAAAGAACATGTTAGACTAGAGGATAAGGAAAACAAGGATGAAAAACAAGAAGAACTAAAGGAATCTGAAGTAGAGATTGATTCAGGGAATGTTTTAAAAGAAAAAACCCAAGATCATGATACTTGGCGATCAAGTAATACTCAAAGGTTTAAGGATAAAGGAAAAGAGAAAATGACTTTGGGATCAAGGGTTATAGATTTAGAATCTTTACCTTACCCACCTAAAAATCAAATTAAAAAGATTAAAAGCGATCGAAGTATGCTCGTTTCCTTGATACTTTTCGTCATATTCATGTTAATATCCCTGTTATCGAAGCTCTAATTAGTATGCCTGCTTATGGAAAGTTTATGAAAGATATTCTGTCAAACAAGAAAAAACTAGAGGAATATGAGAATATATGCCTAAATGAAGAATGTTCTGCAGTTTTGCAGCATAAGTTACCACCTAAACTGAAAGATCCTGGAAGTTTTACCATTCCATGTGAAATTGGAGGATTTCTGTTTAAGAAGGTCTTATGTGATCTTGGAGCTAGTATAAACCTCATGTCTTATGAGGATTATAAGAAGCTAGGCATAGGAAATCTTACGAAGGCGAAATGACTACGCAAATGGCGGATAGATCGATTAAATACCCTAAAGGAATTATTGAAGACGTATTGGTTAAAGTAGACAAGTTCTATTTTCCGGTAGATTTTGTAGTTATGGAAATGGAAGAAGGATATTCGGCGCCACTTATCTTAGGTCGACCGTTTCTAGCTACGGGAAGAACTTTAATAGATGTTCGAAAGGAGAGTTAATTCGAGAGTCAATGAAGATGAAGTTACTTTCAATATTTTCAAAGCTATGAACCATCCATACAAATCCCCGAAATCATGTTCTTTTATAGAAGATATTCATTACTATCTATGATAATCGATTAACAACTTTTGAAGACGAGTTAGAAGAATGCTTAACTCTGTCTATCTATAAGGAAAATGAGAAAGACACCGAAATGAAAGAGATAATTCTTTCCCTAGATAAAGGAAGTTTTACTTTTAAACCATCTTGGCATAAGTATTTGGAATTAGAACTAGAAGGACCGGTTCTTAAACCATCAACTTTGGAAGATCCACCTAAGAATGCGGAATTGAAACCGTTACCTTTAAATCGAAGTATGCTTTTCTTGAAACTAATAATCTATTACCGGTTATTATTTCATCATCTTTAAGCGAGCAACAAGAAGATCAATTACTTAGAATGTTGAAAAAGCATAAGAAAGCTTTTGGATGGACGATTGCCGATATTCGAGGTATTAGCCACGAGATTTGCGTTCATAAGATAATTCTGAAGGAAGATGCTAAACCTTGTATTCAACCGCAATGCCGCCTCAACCCAAATTTGCAGTTAATTGTTAAGAAAGAGATCATTAAGCTATTAGAAATGGGGATAATATTTCCCATATCAGATAGTGAATGGGTTAGTCCAACTCAAGTTGTACCAAAGAAAGGAGGTTTCACAGTGAAAGAGAATGAAAGGAATGAATGGATTCCGACTAGAGAGATTACAGGTTATCGAATGTGCATTGATTTTAGAAAACTAAATGATCATACTAAGAAAGATCATCATCCACTTCCATTCATAGTTCGGATGTTGGAACGTTTAAGTGGACATAAGTATTACTTGTTTCTTAGATGGTTATTCGGGATATTTACGATATTCATTGCGGCGGGAGATAGAGAAAAAACTACTTTCACTTGTCCTTATGGAACTTTTGCTTATAAAAGAATGCCGTTTGGTTTATGTAATGCACCGGCTACGTTTCAAAGATGTATGATGGCTATATTTGCGATATGGTTGAGAAATTCTTAGAAATTTTTATGGATGACTTTAGTGTTTACGGAGATTCATTTGATGTTTGTGTGTTACACTTAGAACGAGTGTTACAACGGTGAAGATACCAATTTAGTACTAAACTTGGGAAAAATGTCATCTAATGGTATCGAAGGAATTGTTTTAGGTCACGAGAATCTCGAAGAAGGTATCGAAGTTGATAAAGCTAAAGTTGAGGTAATTGAAAAATTACCACCACCGAGTTAATTTAAGAACCCTAAGAGGATTTCTCGGACATGCGAGTTTTTATAGAAGGTTCATTGCTGATTTCTCGAAAATAGCAAAACCTCTAAGTCATTTACTTGAAAAGGAAGTACCTTTTAACTTTGATAGTAAATGTATGGAAGCCTTTCAGACCCTAAAAGCGAGGTTGACTACTGCACCAGTGTTAGTAGCACCAGATTGGAGTTTGCCGTTTGAGATTATGTGTGATGCCGAGTGATTTAGGTTGTAGGAGCTGTCTTAGGTCAAAGATATAACAAAATTCTCAAAGCTATTTACTATGCATCTCACACATTAAACGCGCTCAACTTAATTATGCAACTACGAGAAAAAGAAGCTGTTGGTTGTAATTTTTGCCTTAGATAAGTTTAGATCGTATATTGTTGGATCTAAGGTAATAATTTATACGGACCATTCAGCCACGAAGTATTTACTCGGTAAGAAAGATGCTAAACCACGTCTTCTTAGATGGATTCTCTTACTTCAAGAATTCGATATTGAAATTAAAGATAAAAAAGGAAGTGAGAATGTAGTAGCAGATCATCTAAGTAGAATGGAAAATGATGAAGAAATAGGAATTGAAATTAAAGATTCATTTCTGATGAACAATTGTTTAGAATAGATACTCCTTCAACCATGCGGTTATTAAAAAATAGAATTCCTTCTAGGAAGTTTCACCCTGGTTTGGAGATATCATTAATTACTTAACTTTGTGATTATATTCCGTCTCATTGGACTTGGCAACGAGAAAAAGAAGTTCTTTTATGACTTAAAATTTTATTCTTGGGAGGAACCGGACCTTTTCCGTAAATGTTCGGATGGGATAATCGAAAAAATGTGTGCACGATAATGAAATTTTAAGTGTTTTATCATTTTGTCATGATCGTGAGGCGGGAGGTCATCATGGAGGTTGGAAAAGCTTGCTTTTAAAGTTTTACAATGTGGTTTTTATTGGCCTACACTATATAGAGATGCTTATAAGTATGTTAAATCTTGTGAATCGTGTCAAAAATGGGGAAATGTATCTAAAAAACATGAAATGCCTATGCAACCTATTTTAGAATGTGAGTTATTTGATGTTTGGGGTATAGATTTCATGGGACCTTTCCCTATATCTTTTGGAAAAAGATTTATTCTTGTAATGGTAGATTATGTCTCGAAATGGGTAGAAGCTGAAGCTCTTCCAACTAATGATACCAAGGTTGTCATACGATTCCTTAAAAAGAATATATTTACCAGATATGGCATTCCGAGGGCAATCATTAGTGATAGAGGTTCACACTTTTGTAATAGACCATTTACTAAGATAATTGAAAAATATGGTGTAACGCATAAGTTAGGAACGCCCTATCACCCGCAAACTAGTGGACAGGTAGAGGTGTCGAATAGAGAAATCAAAAGAATCGTGGAAAAAACAGTTGATTCAAATCGTAAAAACTGGGCAGTTAAATTAGATGATGCATTATGGGCGTACAGAACAGCTTTTAAAACACCAATTGGTTGTTCTCCCTATAAGCTAGTCTTTGGTAAGTCTTGTCATCTCCCGGTTGAGTTAGAACACCGAGCCTTACGGGCTATTAGATTTACGAATTTCGATCCTAAGGTTTGTCGGTGATCATAGATTGCTTCAATTAACGAGAACTAGAAGAATTTCGTCTCGATTCTTATGAAAACGCTCGAATCTACAAGGAACGCACGAAATCTTTCCATGATAAGAGAATCTTTAAGCGTGAGTTCCATGTAGGTGATCGAGTGCTTTTGTACAATTCACGTTTAAAGTTGTTTCCAGGTAAGCTTAAGTCGAGATGGACAGGTCCATTTAAAGTAACAAGGGTTTACAAATGCGGAAATTTGTTGAACTAGCGATGGAAATACAACTTTTATAGCCAATGGCCACGAGAAAAGTTATTTGTGGAGGAGAAGGAATCACACTTTGAAAGAAGAAATAATGCTACTAATTGATCCCCCGACGAATTGAAAAAAAAAAAAAAAAATGAAAAAGCGAAAAGCGAGCTGGAATCGGCCGAATACCAGGTGCTATCTATCTTTACTTTTCTGTGTTTTTAATTATGTTTAAACTCTTTTCGTCTTTTACCGGATAGACGTAAAAGAACTGGATGCCTTTTTTAGATAGAATAGGAGTTTTTATTTTACTTTTAAAGTTAGGCCTAGATAAAGATGTCGCGTTTAAAACAGAAGCTTTAGTTTTTGAACAAAACAAGAAATTGTTGAGAGAGATCAGATTGAGAGAAGTATGTAATGGAACATCAAGAAGTGCGATAAAAAGAAGGGCAAAGTTTTTGATGAGATGCAGACTTCTGTGGAAAAAGTGAACATGTTGGACGTTGTGGGAAAAACACAACCAAATCCCGGGATGAGTGTTTGAATATTGTTAGGAAGGGAACGATTAGGTGGTTATCCGAAAATCCCGATGGAATTCCGAGAGATAATTCAAATGCTTCGTTTTTAGGAGTTAGGTTGATCGAGCGTTATATCGAACTGCGGAAGATTTAGAAATCGAAGAATCGGGAACCCTTAAGTTTCGAGTCTTTTTCTTATATTTTATTTTATAAAATTTTCGCATAACTTCTGAGAATTTTATAAAATTGGATCTTTATAAAATTTGAGGAGTTTTATAAAAATTTTATAAAAGTTTTTTAAGTTTTAATTTTAATATTTTATAAGAGTTGATATGAATTTATTAAATTTTTATAAGCCTTTTTATTAAGTGTTATAAAGATTTTATTAAATTTTTAGAAATTGTTATAAAATTATAAAATTTCCTTCAAATTTTATTTTTAAAAGTTTTTTAATCAAGTTTTATAAGAATTTTATAAGTTTTAATCAAAAAAATCATAAAAATAAGAAAATCGGAAAAAATGAAAAAAAAATTGGGCACGGACCGATCCGGCCTTAACCCGGACCGGTCCGGGGTCTAAAAACATAAAAAAAGACGGGGACCTTCTTTTTCTTCTTCTTCTTCCCTAATTTTCTTCTAACAGCCGCACCCCACCCCCAAAACCCCACCACTCGAAAATTTTTATCAATTCTTCCACAAAAATTCACATCTCACACTACCACTACTTGATTTCTTCCTCTTTTCATCTCTTCTCTTCTACACAAAAGTTAAAAAAAAAATCAAAAGGGAGCAAAAACAAGCTACATTTCATTCCGGCGACTTTTCAACTTTTCCGGCCTACTTTTCAACATTTTCTTCATATTAAGGTATAATTTAGTTTATTTAGTTATCAATTTCGTATTTTTCATAATTTTTTAGATTAATTTCAACTGTTTTGATTTTTGAGTGTGTTGTGACATTTTTATTTTTGTTGTCTTTGTTGTTGTTTTTGTTGTTGATTGGCATTACCAATATCGTAGAATGGTGAGTCGAGTAGGAAAGGCTCTAAAAAGCGAAAGTCAAACATTCCCATATCAACTCTGTCGTAGGCACATAATTTTATCACACGAAGAAGAATCCGTTAGCTTTGAAAAAACGCATCACACGAGGCTAAGAAAGCGTATGAAAAATTTATAGTAAATGTGATGTGTTGGTTGAAAAAGGATTAGACTTGGATGACTTAGGTGATGAAGTCAAAGATATCTTTAGAAAACGACGGTGGTTAGATTTAGCGACCGAAGGGAAGGGAGATTAACACGACTCTAGTAGGCGAGTTTTATTCGGTTTTATCTACACTTTCACGGGAAGAGCGACTTACTCGGTCGCCAAGCTGTACCCCTTAGAGCCGAAATATTCCTTTTAGCCACGAAGTCATAAATGCAATCCTAGGAGTTGAAGTTTTTCTGATGAGGAGGATTACGGGGTAGTTTATAATCTAGATGATCCTGCAAGTTTTGAGCGGACGCACGAGAGCTCAGAATGCTTTTGACCCGACCGCTGTGTGGGTTGAAAATCGGTTTAACTACGGGAATTGTTTTAGAGGGTTGAGGGCAATTAAAAGATTTATTAGCCATTATCTCTACCCCTCACGTAAACATACTTCTTTTGGAAAGGAAGATGTTTGTATCGCTTGGGCGATGGTAAACGATGTTAGAGTGGATGTTGGAAAGGTCATGGTTAAAAGAATTTTCGAGAGTATTGTCATTGCCAGACCAGGGAGTCATCTGTACTTCCCTTGTTTTATCTCTGATTTATGTCGTAGGGTGGGAGTACCAGTCCTGCCTAATGACAAATTATCTCTGGCAGATGCCAATTTGATTGGACCGAGTTTGACTGCACTTCCGGATGGTAGTATACGCTCTTTGCTTAGAAGACGTCAAACTCAACCAGCTCCACCAGTTTTCACATCTTCTTTTCCATCTTTTTCTAGCTAGTCAGCCTCAACAAACTCCTTTCTCCAACACTATCACATATGATATGTTTCAATCTTTAGTGACAGACGTTGCACGTGGTCAAGCCAACATGGCTTTATATGCTGAGAGTAATAGGCAGTGGTGTGATGATATTCGTAGAGGTTTAAGGAGGAACGAGCAGTTGCTTCGTAATCCTACTTTTGATGATCCTGCCTATCCATCTTGTCGGTCGGATCCTTATACCTTACCGATGGGTAACACCTATTCCACCACCGTCGAGCTTTCATACATCGTCATATCCTTTTGGAAGCCAATCTAGTGGAACGGGTGTATTTTCGACGGTGTTCGGAGACCGGCGATGTCTAGTTGGGGAGGATTCACCGAGTTTGCACACATCACGGCGGCATGAGTTCGATGGGTCTTGATAGTTCAGTCAGGACCACGACTACATTTCAGCCACCAGCTTCTCAGACGTTTCCGAGTTCAAGCTTTCAAGTTGATCCAGAGGAAGACTACGAAGAAGATTGAATTTAAAAATTGTGTTTGACTAAACATTTTTATTGCACATTTTATTCGACGTTTGTCATTTAGATATTGGTTTGTTTTCGTTTTCGTTTAGTTTGATTTTATAGTCGTCTTATCAAAATTTGGTTTGCATTCTAAATCGTTTTAGTTTTTATAAAAACTATAAAAAAAACCCAAAAATAATTTTTGTATAATTACTACGTCATTCTACAAAAATATAATGTGTCGTTTTATCCGTTTGTATCAAGTTTAATTAACCATTATGAAGTATCTTCAAGGAAAAAGGCATGGATTATTACACACGTGAAGTAAAAAAACAAAACACAATTTGACCTTTACCTCTGTCCTCAGTAAAAGCAGGATGAGGCCGGACCGGTCCGGCCTAGACTCGGACCGAGCCGTGAAGGGAAAGAGGTGAGTCATTTTTAGAGTCCGTCTAATGCATCCACGTATGTAAACTTTTCCATCTATTAAAGGAGGTAAGGGCATGAGTAAACATTATCATTCACTGTCTTTCCTTTTACTTTCAACTCTGTTTTAAAATTTTCATCTAATTTTAAATGTCGAACCACTCCTCACCGTCGGTTAATTCTTACGAGCCTCACACCCCGGATTTTCCGGAATCTCAAGCTTCTAATGAGAATATCATTTTACACCCTCGTTTTGCGAATTCTCCAATCCAGTTGGAGAAAGGTTTAAATGTCGATAAGATTGATCAATGGGGAAAAATTATTATTCGAAGTTTTGGTTGGAAAAAATTTGTCAGTACGCCGAGAGGAAGGGTAAATGTCTCGATAGTTCGAGAATTTTATTCTGCCCTCATGACGACGTCCATGATCGATATCACTCAGATTGTATCGGTAAGAGGAGTGGCTGTTCCCTTCTCTTCTTCTATTATCAACCAAATTTTTGCAATTCCACCGGTTTCAATGCAGCATTTTGAGATGGAATGGGGCTTACAAAATCCACACAATCAATTGAACAGAGTCCATGAGTCTTTCCAATGTCTGTTTCCACTTTTCGACACAAATCACGAAATGTCTACTAGTGCTTTACTTCCACACCTAAAGGCGTGGAAACATTTCATTAATTCTAGGGTGTATCCTACTTGGGATTTCGGGAGCCTTAGTGATAATGAAATGCTTCAGCTGTATGCTTTGACGGTTGGTGTATTTGTCGATTGGGGAATTTTGATTCAAAGGACGGTGTTGGAGTTTGCTATCACAAGAGGCGTAGGGGCAAACCTATGCCTAATTCATGGATGATTTCGCGCATGTGTACTCAGATGAGTGGAGTGGTAGAGTTGGAGACGGATGAGATTTTTCCGTCTAGAGATAGTCGAGTTGGATTGTTACCGGTTGTACACCGGGTTGTTCGTCTACGATCTAGATGGTTGGTTGGTGGTTTGTTTAGGATGTTTAAGTTTTAATAAGTTAAATTAAGTTAAGTTTGAAGTTTTATTCTAGTTAGTTAAGTTTATGTTCTTTTAAGTTTGTAATAATCTATCTTGTTTAATATATATATGTCTTAGTTTTTTATGTTTGTTATTTAATGATATAATCAGTATACGCTAAAATTAAAATCAAAATAATAACGATAATAGATAATTTTAATTTTATTTTCCAACCTACTTATTTATTACTCATTGAACATCGGGACGATGCCACTTCGTAAGTGGGGAGTAAGAGTTAGGTTAGAAAATTCATTAAAATTTTCGAAAATAGTTATAAATTATAAAATTATCAAAATTTTTATTACTTATTTTCAATTTTTAAGTAGTTAATATATAAATATGAATAAGAAATGATATAATTTGGAAGAATAAGTTTTTAATTAAGTAAAGTATATTAGATATATTATAATTATATCTTATGTCTAATTTAGATTTTAATAAGATTTTAAGTTTATATAATTGAGTAATTAAGGTTAGATATTGTTTTTATGAAATTATATAAGTATGTTGATAATTATAAGTAAAATTTTTAGAATCATTTTCTTTTCAATATGAATTATGAGTTTGGAATTGGACTAGGGATGTCGATTTTTGGCACCACAAAAATATAACTATAGCCAAATAGCCTACCTAAATAAATTTCCAATTTTTGTTCTACCTCGGCCTTGATTAGAGTGATCAAGACCTCACTCGAAATTGCTATTGTGATTAACTAGAAATAACCAACCTTTAGCTAATTTTGGTCTACATTTCCTTGAAATTCCGCAAGTTTGTACGTACTTATGAAAAGAGATGGAGACATAAAAGCTAAGTTTTGGTATATCTTTGAGATTGGAAAGATTAGATAAGTATTAGTATATTCGATCTTACCTCGCTGACACTTGCAAGATAGTCGATTTTGGTAATAAGTTCGGATATATTAAATTAAGAACGAAGCACCATATTTACACGAAATTAATCAAATACCAGTATCTTCCTTATCTCGTGATCGACGAATTAAAAATAAAAAGAATATATCGGTTGTAGCTACCAATGATTTGAGTGAGTAGGGTATTATCACGAAATGTCCTATATCACTATGAGGTTAAAAGCTCCCGATTGCACGATGATAGTAGTCCGGCTAGGGTATTATCTCGAAATGTCTATTCTTTGGGAGTGAAGGCAACATAATAAAAAGAAAAAGTTGAATCATAAGATCTCAAGAATGATTGCAAGTTTAAGGAAACCGGACTTGTAATTTTCGATCGAAAGAGTAGTACTCCGATCAATCTTGATGAAGCAATGCCTATAAGTTTGATTTTCTACACACACTCACGCTTTTAGTTCTTAATCTTGAAAAAAAAAAAAAAGAGAGAGAAGATCTGAAGAAAAAAAATTTGTTATTAATCGATGATTATTTTTTGATCAAGAATATGAAGATGTAGGTACGTACGACTTGCCTCTCTCTCTTTTTGATTTCCCTTTTTCCGATTAACTAACATCGTGAACCTAAACTCTATAAGCCATTTTTGTCGACTACCTGACCGAGTTTCCGATTCCAGAATTTCATAATAGTTGCGATTAAAAATAATTCTGATATTTTATTTATACTTATTAAGTGTTACATGTACAATTTTATCTAAATAATATTTAATGTTTAATTATTTAAGTTATATATTCTTTCTGTCTTCTTACGATTTTAAATTAGAATAAGTAATATATTTATAATATTGACAATATAAATTACATTAAAAATTATAATCGATCAATTATATTATCTTTTATTACCGCTTATTTTTGCTCGAGGACGATCAAAAGCTAAGTGGGGAGTAGTTGATAAACTACTTTTATATGATTAAATATACGTTATATTATTATGTTTTATCAACGAATTCTATATAAAATATATGAAATTATGGTATAAATAGTATGAAATGTTAATCTTTATAATTTAGAGTAGTTAGTAGTAATAATAGTAAAAAGTTGTAATTTTGTACCGATTTTAGTAAATCGGAGTGTCGTGTCAGATTTACGTGGGTATTTGTGGTATTTTATTGCAGATTCATAAACCGAGACCCCGAGAATCGACATATTGAAGTTTAATCATATCTACGGAATGATTTAGAGAGTGCCACGAGCTTAAATGGTCAATTGAATAGCTTAAGTGGTCAAGTGGCCAATCAATTTGGTTAAGTGGTAATCGAGAAATGTCTTCGACAAACGAATGGCTCATCAAAACGACGTTATCTGAAGAAGAGTTCTTCACGAAAGTTGTAGATTTTTCCGAGAGCTTTCCGATGCCGCTTGAATCATGATTTTTGGAGGTCCAGAACTCGAGATATGAATTTTAGAAGTTTAATAATTATATATAATTATAATTATATATCACCGCACATGCTGATTGCAATCAGGAGGTGGAAGTGATCATTAGTCCGGACCGATCCGGCTTGATCTCGGACCGGTCCGGCCCAAGAACCTTTGTCTATAAAAGGAGCTCATTTGCAAACAGAAACGGATGTACCAATATATATACACTATATCATATATATATATCTTCTCCTCTTTATTTTCTTTTTATTTAGTAGTTTGTAAATAGGCCTTAAGCCAAAAATAATAATCTCGTAGTATCGTTGTAATGCTCGGGAAATTATCGAAGTTCGGTGTTGTTGAAGTCGTTGTAATGTCCGGAAGAATACAACTACGATTCGACATTTGTAATCGGGTAACTTTTCTCAAGTATTTATGTTTGTTTTTATCTTTTTCGTTGTTATAATGTTTTTAGGCTAACTCTAATAACTAGCCAAAGTTATGTAATCGTTTTATTTCGATCTTTTTGGTAAAGGAATCTTTATCTAAGTAAAATTGATTAAAATTGAGTTAATTGAATCTTTTTCTATTCCGTAACGTATTGATAATATTCGGATTGACGTAATTAACCAAGATGAATCGCACCATATAACCTAACGATGAACTGACCAGAGAAGTTAGGATATGAGATAAAAGATAGAAAAACCGGAGGGTAAAATTGGCCGTGCGAAAGCGTGACAACGGAATCCTATTTCCTACCCGGGGGCAGATTTGTCTTGGGAAAGATTAATCTTATTAAAATTGTGCTCGAGATCGTAATAATGTTAAAATCAACAGTTTAATTAAAGCTAACACCGGAAAGTTAAATCGATCCGCACGACAACCGGAGCCTTTTGAATAACATCGGCCGTCGACAAACGGAATAACCTCTTTTATCCGGGGTAGATTTGTACTCGGTACTGTTCGGACTAAGCGAGATTAGCATGGGGCGGTTGTGGAGATTGAACTGATGACAATGACATATGACAATTTCATACGCTCGTGTGAGGAGGAATTGTTAACCTCAGGAGTGCACCGTTTCATTTACTCAATTGGACCTAAAATAAAAGGAAAGATCGAGCACATTCCGTCTACTGAAAAGATCGTATAAATCAATTATATAAACTTTGGCTAGTTCTATAAACTTATATGTCTATTTCTATAAAATATATTGGTATCTATATATTTATATTTATATATATATTTTGCAATCTATGTACATCTATATATATTTATATATCTATATATATTATATTAGAATAACTTTTAAATTACGCATTTATTTTATGTTGACTAGAATAGTAGTGATCTGTGTTATAAAATTGCGGTTTAGATCGAGTTAATAACGACTCTTTGGTGTTTAACCACACTTAGAAGAATTACCAAGTTCCACGAGGATTCGACACTCGACTCACCATACTAGCACTACGGTTTGACCCGATACACTTTGTCGGTTAAGGACCGTATTAGCACTAGAAAAGGCCACGTCATAACCTAATTAGGCTTAGAATAAATGAATCAAAGAAAAGAACAAAAACGAAAGCAACTAAAATAGAAAAGGATATCTAGGATGCCTCCTAGTGGCGCTTTGGTTTATGTCGTTAGCTCGACAATCTTTCAATTCAGCTGGATCGGATCGGCCACTTAACCTTTCTCCCACCACTTACATCGTGTAAGCTCGATCGGTAGTGTGGGCTGCGAGAAACGACATCTAACACATGGGGTCAAGTTTCTGATCGCTTTCCAAACGCTTTTAATCCTCCCCATTGTAGTCTTTTTATTTCTCTGTCTTTTCTTCAACTGTCGCTCCCTTTCAAGCTCTTCCATATCCCAACTACCAGCCAGAACTTCCTCTACTGGACCACTGCCGTCATCCTCAGAAAACAAAACTCGTCAAACTCATTGACTTCAGGAGTACTACACCCGAGGATGTCGAGGAAGTGAACAATCAAAGGCTTCTCTTTGGTTTGACCAATATAATGCTTACACCTTTGACCATTCACTCTAAACGGTTGGTCACCATGACCTCTCAGTTCTAAAACACCTCCAGGAATGATTTGTAGAATTTCAAAAGGGCCAGACCAACGTGTCCTCAACTTTCCAGGAAACAAATGTAACCTGGAATTGTACAATAAAACTTGCTCCCCAACTTGACATTCTCGCTTCTTGATTTTTGCGTCATGAAGGAGTTTCATCTTATCCTTACTAATCCTGGCACTCTCGTAGGCTTGGAGTCTAAACTCATCTAACTCATGCAACTGCTGCAGTCGGTGTTCACCACATGATTTGGCATCAAAGTTTAAGAACTTAATGGCCCAATATGCTCTATACTCCAACTCAACTGGCAGGTGGCATGGTTTTCCATACACCATCTGGTAGGGTGATGTACCCATGAGGGTTTAATAGGCAGTTCGGTATGCCCATAGTACATCATCCAACTTAAGACTCCAGTCCTTTCTATGACTTGTGACTACTTTTTCCAGGATCCTCTTCAAGCTTTGATTGCTTCTCTCGACCTGGCCACTAGTCATAGGGTGATATGGTGTGCCAGTTTTATGCCGGACACCATATTTCTCAAGTAATTTTTCTAGTGGTCGGTTGCAAAAGTGTGTCCCTTCATCACTTATCAAGGCACGTGGACATCCAAATCTCACGAAGATGTTTTTCTTAAGAAAATTCATGACTGTTTTATGATCATTGCGAGAAGTGGCTTGAGCCTCCACCCATTTCGATACATAATCGACACAGAATAAGATGTATTTATTACCACAGGAAGATGGGAACGGGCCCATAAAATCAATCCCCCATACATCAAAGACTTCACATTCAAGAATGGGCTTCAATGGCATGTCAAAACGCCTTGTTAGAGCTCCGGTTCGTTGGCACCTATCACAAGCTTTACAGAAAGCTTCTGTATCCTTGAAGATCGTGGGCCAATAGAAACCAGACTGAAAGATCTTGGCAACGGTTTTCCAAGGACCAAAGTGACCACCGGTAGGTCCACTGTGGCATTGTTCAATAATGTTACGTTGCTCAGATTCAGGTACACATCTCCTTAGCAATCCATCCTTACAAATCTTGAAGAGGTAAGGTTCATCCCATACAAATGTTTTCAAATCAGAGAAGAATTTCTTCTTCTCCTGATATGAAAATTCCGGATTAAGATATTGTGAATGAAGGTAGTTGACGATGGAAGAATACCATGGAATATCTGGAGCACAATCGTCTATCAGCATTACATTCTCAAGAGAAAAGTAAAGATCTATATCGTCAGGGTCTTCCTTTTCCTCATTCAACATTCTCGAAACATGATCAGCCACTACGTTTTCACTGTCCTTTTTGTCTTTAATCTGGACATCAAACTCTTGTAGGGTCAGTATCCAACGTAGTAAGCGCGGTTTAGCCTCCTTCTTTGTCATGAGATATCGCAAAGCAGCGTGATCAGTCCACACAATCACTTGAGCACCCAACAAGTAACTACGAAATTTTTACCATAGCGAAGACTACGGCTAGTAATTCCTTTTCAGTAGTGGTGTAGTTTACTTGGGTTGGATTTAGTGTGTGACTGGCATAATAGATAGGCTGGAATTTTCCTTTAATCCGTTGTCCTAAGACTGCACCAACAGCATAGTTTGATGCATCGCACATAAGCTCGAAGGGTAGATTCCAGTCAAGCGAGATCAGAATCGGTGCAGAAATTAATCGACTTTTAAGCTCCTCAAACGCTTGCTTGCAATTATCATCGAAATTAAAAACAACGTCTTCCTTGAGCAAAGTAGATAGGGACTTGGCTATCTTGGAAAATTCTTTAATGAATCTCCTATAAAAACCGACGTGTCCAAGAAAACCTCTAACTTCGCGCACATTCCTAGGATAGTTCAGCTTCTCGATAGCTTCCACTTTTGCCCTGTCTACTTCAATACCTTTGGCTGAGATTTTGTGGCCAAGAACTATTCCTTCGTCTACCATGAAATGGCACTTTTCCCAATTTAGGACTAAGTTCTTTTCCATGCATCGGGATAACACCTGGTCAAGATTATCGAGACAATCATCAAAGGATTGACCAAAGACCGAAAAATCATCCATAAAAATTTCCATACACTTTTCAACTAACCCATCAAAGATGGCCGATACATCTTTGGAATGTAGCTTGGGGCATTGCAAAGACCAAATGGCATTCGCACAAGTGAATGGACCATAGGGGCAGGTGAAAGTGGTCTTTTCTTGGTCAACCGGATCGATGGGTATCTGGAAATATCCTGAGTATCCATCCAGGAAACAGTAGAATTCATGTCCCGCCAGGCGCTCTAGCATCTGGTCAATGAATGGAAGGGGGAAATGATCTTTCATCGTAACCTCATTGAGCTTTCTATAGTCGATACAGACTCTATAACCAGTAACGAGCCTCAATGCTATTTCTTCTCCTTTCTAATTCTTCTCAATAGTAATTCCTCCTTTCTTGGGAACTACCTGAGTAGGGGATACCCATTCACTGTCAGCAATTGCGTAAATGATACCCATGTCTAAAAGCTTGATAATCTCCTTTTTGACCACTTCTTGCATATGAGGGTTGAGCCTCCTCTGGGGCTGTCTAACACACTTTTCACCCTCTTGAGTCTTGATTTTATGCATACAAACGTCAGGAGATATCCCTCTGATGTCTCGTACTTGCCAACCAAAGGCTTTCTCATTCTTTCTCAAGACGTCTAACAATTTCATCTCTTCCAATCGAGATAGCTTGGCAGAAATAATCAACGGAAGCTTGTCACCTTCTCTTAAGAACACATATTTCAGATGCTTAGGTAACGGCTTCAGTACCAGATCTGCAGGGGAGTCTTCTAAACTTGATTTAAGATCTCCACTTTTCAACTCAACATCACTGAGTTTACTTAGTGGTCCCACTGCCAAAACCTCTCCTTTCAACAATCCTTTATCAAACTCAGCTTCTAACTGTTCTAGATTCACCACACCATGATTATTCATATTCTCAACTAATCGCTCGTATTCAGTTGCAACAGCCATGACTTGCTTTTCCATGTAATCATTGAAATCATCTGACGTATCCTCGATGGAGAAGCCGGTGGGATAATCAGAGGGTCTCTTAATAGCTTTGGAGACACTGTAGCTCACCTTCGATCACCGACTCGTATAGTCACTTGCCCACCATCACAATCAATGAGGGCCCTAGCTGTAGAAAGAAAGGGTCTTCCAAGTATCAAGGGGACATTCTCATCCTTCTCTATGTCTAGGACATACCAGTCAACCGGAAAGGTAAATCTATCAATTTGAACTAATACGTCCCTTAATATTCCCGCAGCTTTCTTGGAAGATCTATCAGCAAATTGAAGATTCATGGTTGTGGGTTCTAGAAGATCATTCAATCCAAGCTGTTTGCAGACAGACAATGGCATCAGACTTATGGATGCACCCAGGTCACATAAAGAATTTGGGAAGACTAAGCCTCCCATCAGCAATGTGTGCACGAATTTCCCAGGGTCACCCCTCTTGATTGGTAGATCATCATACGTTACCATAGAGCAATCCTCACCAATCAACCGATCCATGTCTTCTAACTTTTTCTTAGAAGAAACAACATCCTTGATGAACTTGGTATACTTAGGCATCTCGACCAAAACATCATATCGTGATTTTTAACAAAGTTGTGATTCACCTAACAAAGGTATGAACTCCTAATCTCTTAGAAAAGTTTGCCTATCAATCTTTTATCTTTCGATCCTAAAGATTAATGCTTTCAAATCAAAGGTGTAAGATTTCTCAATCTAGCAACCTAGAAATTCAACCTAATCAACTCTCATTATTTTTAGGTTAAAGATCTAATCTTTATTATGGTGATCTAGGGTTTAATAACGATTCTCATCAATATAAAACATCAAACATGCAAGCATCTCTCGATATAATTGCATAAGATAAACATAAACATAATAAAGATACGACTTTAATTAAAAACTCACAAGATAATCAAAGATGAAATTGAATTGTTGATAGAACGGCTTCACAATGCTTGTTCCAAAAGCCTTTAGCCTCTAAACATCACTTGAACAACTCGAATTGCTTCTATGTAGTGCATAAAAGTAATGGATCTAATCTAAGAATAAAACTTGAAGAAGAAAGGTGCAAACCACAAGGAAATCGCCCCTTAGGGTTTTTGTGGCCGCCTAGATAGATTAGGGTCTGAATGTTGTGTTTAGGGTTGAGAAAAACGCAGCTATTTATAGATTTCTAAGTCGGCTGCTGCTATGTCGGCCAATGGACGCCCGTCCGCTATCTTGGGACGTCCGTCCAGTCTTCATAAAAATCTTCGAGTCGGGCCGAGCTGGATCAGACGCCCGTCCTTCATTAAATCAGACGCTCGTTCAGCAATCTTGGGAGAACTCTAAATCAAGTTACTTCTTATGGACGCCCGTCCAAATGCTCAGACGCCCGTCCACTAGACGCTACTTCTAAACACCCGTTCAGGATGACTTCAAATCCGTTTTTCATCTCTATCTCTAACCGACTTCATCTTTATCTCTTTTTCTTCATATAAATCCGATCCTTAACATCTTTTAATCCTCTTTTGAACCAATTTCGTGTATCTACAAGATAATAAAAACATTGCAAAGTGTAATATCATTCAAATCAATAGAAAATCAATAATAAAACACATAAATCCACTAACTTTGCAATTAAACCGTTTTAAACCTCACTTGCTCAAAAAAAACCAATAAAACACTCAACTTCTATGCAAATTATATAAATATGGAGGAAATTATTACGAAATATAACATTATAAATCACATAAAAATCACCCTAAACAACGGACTCAAAAAGAAAAATACTAAGTAGAAAGAAAAATAAACAAGCAACAAAAGATTATAGTCTTCATCGATATCCTCCACCACAAAAATATCAGAATAACCGGGTGGAGAAGACAAAGATCAAAAGGCATTACCCCATGTGGAAGAACATAAGGTTGACAGGATTAACCATGTATTCAACCCAGTGAAAAAGAGAAACTTGGTAAGGTATAACAGATTCAATGTGACCTATTGGTAAAAGATAGGATCAGAAACTCGGCGCAGACGCTTCACGTTTGGATTGGATATCAACAACTTAGGGAGATGTAGCTTCTCCTCGAAATTACTAACAACCCAATGCATCACGTAAAATTCATCACCGTCATCAACAAGGTTGGATCGATGTGATATTCTTAGAATAAAACTCATCATCTAGAAATGCCGGAATAGGCGTAAAAGTGTGAAATTTAAAACTTCCGGTAGAAAGATAAGTTGTAGTTTGATCGAACCAAAAACTTTTAAAATCTAGCTGGGTTCAGAGCTACACTTACCCCAGCTAGGATCATGAAAACCAAAATGATAAAAGATAATCATTAAAACTTAGCAATATTTCAAATTTCGCAACACAAAGGTATTTTGTAAACAAAATGGAGGTTGAGAGTATGATGGGTTTAGAAAAGGATAGTGACTGATGGTAAGAAAAGATAAAGGGTGGGTAAGACATTGTGATTATTGGTGGGTAAGGGTGGGAGAGTGAAATAGATGGAAAGAAAGAGAGAGAATGAAAGAATGGTTAGAAATGTGAACTGTTGGGGTAGATTGGTGAGAGAATAGAAAAGGTTGAAGGGTGAAAAAGGTATAAAGGAAAGGATAAAGGTAGTTGCAGAATGAAGTGCACACAACTTTGGATTTTCACTCGGATCGCCATTCTAAAATGTTTTGGAAGTTGACCAAAATCATTTTTGTTCGCACCAATCATTCTCTGTTACATTTTCAGTAATTCTCAAGCTCTCTTAATGCTTCCATCTTAAGGCTGATTGCTAAATTTCCTTTTCTTTAGCAATTTCTCGACTCTCCTACGGAACTCTATTTCACGTGGCCTATATTGAGTAAAAGGTTTTGCACATCCTTAGCCCAATGGCCATCGGAACACGGCAAAATAAAAAACCTCAACATATGTCACGTTACTCTTATTTGACTCAAAGAAAAAAAAACCTAAAAAGATATCCTAAGGGTTTTAAAGAATTAGTTCTGAGTTTAAAGTCCTCGGCTCGACTTTCCAAAAAGTATCCTTGTCAGTTATCCTTCTTGGATCGCCATATATTGACCCTTTGAGCACTATACGAGGTGGGCTCGTCGCATTTGCGGATTAATATCCTTCCCTTGGTTGTGATACCTAGGAAACGACATTTATCCATACCATTTATACAAAGCTCTTACCTCGGCTCTTGTTTTAGGAACTAGTGAATTCTAAGAAGATTTAGTCCTACGGACCCAATTTAATCACATCCTCTATAATGCTGCTTCATTATGCTCTCTCAAAACTCAACGTCTTCTTTAGATTGCGAAATCTTAAAACTACACAAATTGTTGCTCCCATGGCCAGTAGAAGCAATCTCATGCATAGGACAATGAGATTTTGACAGAACTACGAGGAACTCTTTATTCACTACTTCCTTCAACTACTACATGTTTCCTTACACCCTCTAGATGAGATAGTTTTGGGGCAGAACCTTCCACACTAATAAAATTAATCTTACAAACCAACTCCGGGCTAAGATTCATACTCAGTTTTATGTATAGGCTAACTTATGCTCAAAAGACCAAACGATAGTAAACCATAAGCAGAAAAGGTAGTACCTTGCCTTCAACATTGTACCATGAATAATTCGAACATTTTAATATTCATTTTCTCGGAGCCATCATGGTGCTTTAAAGGTGTTGCCTCCATCACTTTTCCCATCGTAGATTAGTAGCCCCACATGTTGCTGGGTTATTTTCTCAGCGCCCGCGAAAATTTACTGACTCAGATTATTGTTTTCCCTGGTATCTACAAACAGAAGAAAAACAAAACAGACCGTAGACTAATTTTAACATGGTTTCCCATGCTGCTATCAGACCTACGGATTAAACATACGGAGATAAACAGACACGCGAAGTCCCAGAAAACAGAACTAGGCTCGCTGGCGGCGAGATGCAGTCTCGCTGGGAGCGAAGCCAGCTGTTCCAGATTCTGGAATTTTTTACACAGAGCAAACAACCAGAGGGACTCAAAAATGTAAAAACAGACTCTAAAACAAAAAACCCGACATGAATAAAAAATCACTTATATATAAAATTGACCGTTGGTTCCCCGGCAACGGTGCCAAAAACTTGATGCACGTAGATCAAGTGATAATAAAATACTTGACCACCATAAACCAATACTAGCAAGAGGACTAGGTCCATCGTAGTATAGCTATAGCGAATCAAGGTCGATCCCACAGGGAACCAATTGTGGGTCATTTATATACAAGCAATTAATTATTCATGCCAAGAACACAAAGCGGTCTATGACCAACATGAGACAAGAAAAGATAAACGACACGACTCGACACAACACAAATAAAGAGACGTATTTAATCTCCCGAATTATTATGTTATCGTTTGGATCTAGAGATTCTATATAATTAAGCTAGACTCGACAACTATTGATCCGATTCGTATTTCTTTTATATTGGCTACGGGAGTCATCCCATAAACTAGATCTAGCTCCGGGTAGGCCATCTAGATCACTATGCTACATCACGTGACTTCACTTTTTCGGCCTCCATCTCATATGACTCGCACGCTTACAAAAATAGGGATGTCGATATTAACCGTGTTCCTCACCTAGGCAACATTCCTTTGTTCAGGCGTACTTCCTAGACGATCGCATTAGTCTCTGTCCCATTAACAATTACCTGGACGGTCTCATGTTAATCTATGATTTACGTATAACTAGGTGAGCTCAATTCCCTAATACAGAACAGATCTAGATCTCGCTGAAAGTCACGGAAGATCAATTCATGAGCCGACCTAGGAGCCCTATATTGGTATTTCCTAATCATACGCTAATTAAAACAGACGAGCAACGTAGCCGTAGCCATACCTACTAAGATAATAAATTCTAGGTGGACAATCACACCATAAAGACGTGGCTAGATTGACGCGGCGAAAACCTAAATCTTAGCGTTTCTACATACGTAACGGATAAAATAGAGACTCATAAAGAAATTATATAGATCTACTAAAAACACGGTTGTCGATCATACCAAAGTCATCTATAGGCCACCGGATAACAGATCTGGGCGTTTGGATCCTTATAGACAAGGAATCCCTACTGCCTCATATCGTATCCTTAGATCTACATCGTCCGGTGAAGAACGAACAACCTCAAACGATAAATAATAATTGGGGGCTTAATTACAAAGAACAAAGAACAAATAAATACAAGAACTTACATTATTGCAGATCTTGCATAAAAACTGCTCTAAGAAAAACTGAAGATTTTATTATAAACTGAGAAGTGTAAAAAAATGTATTGTGTAAAGAAGTGTGTTTTTGGCGTGTATAACATGCCTTTATTTATAGGGGTTCAAGCTAATTAAGAGATATACATCAAAATATCAAAACAAATAAGAGATAACTCCCGGCCGATCTCCAAAAGATGAAGTGCGCCCCCCCCCCGCATGCATATCCTCAAAGTTGGCGCCATCTTGGAGTCTTTTGTCATGCTTATCCGATCTTTTCGTGCTAATCCGATATTTATCTTGAATTTCCTTTGATTTATCTTGAGATTTAATTCTTCCATTTTTATTTATCCTCCAAAATTATCCAAATCTGCAAAATATATATTTATCCCAAAATAAATCATATTTAAATAAAACGGATAAATCTAATAAAAACGGATAAATACCGATTTATAAATAAAAACAGATAAATACCAATAAAAAATGGATAAATACCAATTTATATTTAATAAATCACAAAACATTAAATAATCCATATAAACATGTGATTTAATATAAAATACATATTATTAATCTCGATTTAAGGTCAACGTTGATGACTTTTACGGGTATAATTTGACCGTCATCACAGAGAAGGTCGCAGTCAAAAAAAAGAAAGAGAAACTAAAGCAGTCCTAAGAAGACTTGGGCCGAGAAGCATCGGGCTGAGCGTCCCTTTATGGAGATACCACTGTTGAGCCAGCAGCCGGTTGGGACGATGAAGCAGCAGCGTACTTAAAAGTAATGTCCACTCCCGACTTAAGCTCCTTGAGCCGGTCATTATAAACTTTGCACATGCCAGGTTTGTACATGCCCCTATTCTTCAACTTGGTTGGGTCAAGACCCTCAAGCCGGGATCTGACTTTATCAATCCCCATGGAATATCCGTGAATAACCAGGGGGATGAGCAGAGCGGAAAGGACCCCGTCAAAATGACAGGGGTTGTAGTACTCTCGGATGCCCTTAGCAATGAGCGTGGGAATAGATTCCTCTAGGCCATTCCGCGCGGACCGTGCTTCAGCCAGGCTCTTCTTGGCATTGGCCTTCTCTGTGTCTAGTTGATCCTTCAAAGCCTGCACCTCCTCAGCGTGCGTCGTCTGCAGCGACTGCACCTCAAGCGTATGCTGACTCTTAAGGCCGACCACTTCTTTCTTTTTGGATTCGTACAAGTCCTTATACTTATTATTGCTAGCCTACAGCTCGGCTACCATTTTCTCATGCTCCTCGGCAACAGCTTTAGATTTTGCCAAGCGGCCAAACACTTCCTGCCCTATGCGGGCAACCTGAAAAAGTAAAGCCAAGAATCATGGAATTGAAGGTTATAAAGACATAATAGCCATATTAAATCACTACAAGGTATAATAGCTCATACCATTTCTGACAGGTCCACAGTAGACATGGCCGACAGTTGCTCTTGCACCAAAGATGCATCGCTCGGACCACCTTCTCCCGCTGCGATGGTCAGGAGATTGGTACGACTTCTTTGTGGGATGACCCTTCAGGTGAGATGGAGATCACTTTTGTTGATGGGTCCGAGGGATAAGATCAGAGGCCTCTCCCAGACCAAAGGGATGGTCCGAAAATTCCACCTCTTCGTCCTCCTGACCATGTGAAGAGACCATAGCATTGTCAGGATGCTCAGACAGAGATCGGACACCTTCAGCATCCAGCACAGAACCAGCCGCTCGGGCAAGCAGGGGCTCTCGGTCAGATCGATCCTCGGGAATCAAATGTGCCTCCTCCTGCTCCTCATGATGGACATCCTCAGCTCCAGCTCCAGATAGCAGAAACGCCAGTTCAGCCACTACATAATAAAGAAGAAGTCAAATATACAACAATCATATCCAAAAATATTAAAGTATGGAGAAGTGATAACTCAAGGAATGCATCCCTACAAGATTTCTCTTCATTCTCTGTAAGTGGCGCATAAGGCTCAGGTCCGGCATCGTGCAGATGCGCCCGATCAATCAGCTCGGATGTATAGTTCAAGCAATTCATAGAGATGTTCAGCTCCCTAATAACCCGAATCCAGTCCACCAGGTCGGTAGTGTCAGGGGCAATGTCCTGATCGAGAGTCACCGAGTTCCATTGGACCATCCGGGCCGCCCCCTCGTGACGGACAAAGAAAAACCTCTATTTCCATCTTTTGAAAGACGTTTTCCCCTTGTGCTGGATGGGAATGTCTGCCAAGGAGTCTGACCGGCGGAGAAAATAGTACCAGCCAGGGGAATTGAGAACTGTGGAACGACGGTAGAATACCCTAAAAAGTTCTACGGAAAACCTCGTCCTTACTAATCGGCACCGAATCGCAAAACCTATGATAGAGCTAATCCCGTTGGGAGCGATTTGGGCAATCCTCAGGTTGTAATAACGAGTAGTGGCCACAAGGGCCGGACAAAGAGGCAGCCGCATGCCACATTCGAACTGCTCTTTGTAAACCGCACAGTAACCGGTAGGAGGCTCAGAGGCATACCGGCCGACAACCCAAGCGTCAGTTTTAGATTTGGGACTGATCGGAATCTGATGGGCAAATCTGGTGGCGTCTATGTCGTACTAGGTACAGAGAAAATCTATGGTGTGTTGGGAGATGATAGATTCAGTGCCAAAAAAACCCATAATGGATCGAGTAGCAGACACAACTTTAAGGTGCCTAACAAAGGTAGAATCCCTATTAACTAGAGGCGGAGTATGCCTGGGAACAAGTCCCGATAAAGAACGAAGAAGATGAAGAGTGGCCGGAGGAACAACCGGAGAAGATGAAGTGCAGGGGGTGGGGCTAGAGACAACGTCCTCTTCTTCAAAATCAAATGATAAGTCTAAGCTTATTTGTCTATCTACGGATTCATCAGAAGGAGTAGAATACCTCACCCACATAAATGGAGAAATCAAAAAGACACAGAATGAAATATGGAGAAAATACTTACTTGCGGATAAGAGGAAGAAGAAAAGAGACGGAGGCTTGCTTCATACTTGAGTATAAAATGGGAATAGTATTGGGGAAAGAACGTTTGAAGAGATAGGTTATAACTCCGATCGTCGCCTCGATTAATGACCAACTTTATACCAGAGGATACAGACGCCTCATTTCTCGTGATAATAATGACGATTAAAGCAATGTTTTTGACACGTGTCAGATCGCATTTTGATTGGCTCCAATAGAAAGAGCCGCCCAACCAAGGCCTAGCATGGTCAACAATAGATCGCCCAAGTCCAAAGGCTCAGGCTGACCGGGGCTTATGATGATGGTCAGCTCTGTTACGGCCCGTGTCATGAATACAAAAGTTAAACTTAACTAGATTCCGGAGGACGTCCCGACCAGTGGTCGGGAGTCTGACCTGTATCCACAATATATCCTATAGAGCGAGCTGTCTCATCCCTCCTGACCACTGCAGGACGGTTCGGTCTATAGAGCATGCGCAGAGCGCGACCACAGGGACTCGGCCATATTGACCTGAGTGTTCAGTCAGCTATACACATGTTTCCATAATCAGAGGATAAACATGAGGGAGGAATCCAGCCTCATTAAGGGTCTTCTTCAACATTAAAGATAAATGAGATATTATCTCCTAATAATCAGGGATTCATATCAATCCTACTTAATATCAGTATAACCGAATCCTTGAAGTATACGGAAGGATTAGGGTTAAGACTCCCTATATAAACCCATACAAGAACTATGGCCGGCTTGATTCCAATTAAGTGATTGGATATGTAGGCAGCTTGAGAGCAACTCAAGTTCTGTCAAAATACAATAAAAACAACCCCCTCTTTGGGTGTTTACCGGTGATCGAAGAACTACCATTAGAGAATTCGACCTGAGAACCGTAACTGGTGAAATCCGACTTCATCACTCACAAAGCCTGGAATGACACAAAATTTCATTTTTTTTCTATCACGGAAACGATAAAGTTTTGCTTGAAAAAAAAACAAAAGAATTTCTACAAATACAACTAAATTGAAATTTTTTGTAGGGACGACTAAATTGACTTGAGTAAGCTAATTGGAAAATTTTAATTTATTAGAATAAAAAAAAACCCTCTAATGAGGAGAAAATAGACTCTAAGAAAATAGACTCAAGGAACTCCGTCCAGGCCTTTTATCCTTTGACTCCGGCGGCGGCGTTTGCTGCCGGCATCAACTCTGTGTAAATCGTTTCTCTGTTTAGCTTTTATTTTTCGTTTTTGATCAGTAAAGTTCCATGGTTCGTGACCATCTTTTGCCTTCCACCAGATCTGATCGAGTTTGATGGCGAGATGGTTCTCCGGCGTTGACTCTGCTCCGGTCAGCTTCTTTCTTCCATTTTTAGGGCTGAACGACATTTTTGCTTCTACCCATCAAGAAGCTTAACCTCCTACTATCGTTTCTCCACAAGCTTGGCTTGTTCGCGATGGTGGTGGTTAGATCTATGGCTGTCTTGTTTGGATCTAGAGAGATCATCCGTTTCAGCTCGGTATCACCGGAGGTTAAGTCGCCATATCCGTCTGACCCGCGTTTCTTTCTGCCAGTTGCTTTTCGGGTTGGGAAGGAAAACCAGGCTTGCGGGCTCTTTCTGTTTTGGTGGTGGCTTGCTGCGGTGCGTGGGTGGATTGACGCTTTTTCCGGCGATGATATTCTGGAATAAAGTTTTTATTCTTCTTAGTTTATTTAAGTTGCTTTAGTTTTGTATTATATGTGTTGTCAGGTAATAATTGCTTTAGAGGACCCCGTGTCTGAGCTTTTTTATTCATTTGGAGAATCTTTCTCTTTGTTGTTCAGCACCCTCTTCTCAATCTATTATCTGGCTTTGTGACGTTGTAATGTTCGTTAGTCTGTGTCTTTAGTTTTCTTTATCCGGTTGTGATCCGGCTTTTTCCGGCGGTGTCTAGCTTTACCGGCGTTAGTCCGGCATTTAATAAAATCTTTCATTTCCCGGGGAAAAAAAGAAGAGATATCTTATATACAAAACATGAGAACTACAATTTACCCTACAACAATACTACTAAATTTTTCAGTTATAACTCTCTAACCGGTCCATGTCCGGTAAGATTTAAAACCTACGGAGTGAAAGATACCGCCAACCATCCTTAACCGTTATCAATTGCCGCCAACCTCTTCTATTGCTCTCAGCCGCAGCTAACCATCCAAATTTGGAACAAAATCTAGAACAACTGTTTGGTGAGGTAGGAGAATTATCGATCACCGTTTTACGAAGCAGTCGGAGGGATTGACCGTAAAACAAGAAGTTGGATATTGAAACTGGAATGGTCAATATTCGTCTACAACCGCCCACTGACACTTTAAAATCTGAAAAACTTGTCAAATTTCGGTCAATCTATTTCGTCTCCAATTCTCAATCACCAAGTACAATATTTATAGCCACTAGTAGGGCTTCTACATCAATACTAGATTATCAATTTACCCTTACTACTCTAAATACAAATATGTCAATACTTTCCATAACACAATATTTTCCATAAATCACCTCTATCGTAATACCCCCCCTCAAGTGGAAGCGTTAAGATCTCAAACGCCCAACTTGCGAAATAAAAATTCAAATTGTTGATGACCCAACGCCTTCATGAAAATATCCGCCAACTGATTCCGTGTAGGGACCTATGAAGGCAAAATCAAGCTATCCGTGATTGCATCCCGCACAAAATGACAATCCGCTTCGATATGCTTCGTGCGCTCATGAAAGTCCAGGTTATGTGCAATATATAAAGCCGATTGGCTGTTACAAAAGAGTTGTATCCCCGGGGGATGACGAATACCCAGGTCTGCAAACAACTGTTTCAACCATTTCAACTCACATGTAATAGAAGGCATCGATCGATATTCCGCCTCGGCCGAAGATCGGGACATTATGGTTTGTTTCTTGGATTTCCAAGATATCGAGGAAAGACCAAGGAAGACGAACCAACCGCTCAATGAACGACGAGTAAGTGGAAAGCTACCCAATCAGAATCACACCAACCTTCAAGAAGAAGGGATCTATCCGAATGGAATTAAATTCCATGACCTGGATGCTTCTTCAAATATCGGACGAGATAGAGGGCCGCCTCCCAATGGTCATCACGGGGTGCTTGCATGAACTGAGACAACACATGCAAGGAATAAGCCATATCAGGTCGGGTAACATTGAGATATATAAGTCGGCCAATCAATCGATGATAAGGCCCCGGATCACTCAACAATGCGCCCGTAGCAAGGGCCAACTTGTGATTTTGCTTAATCGGGAAATCCGCTGGCTTGCTTCCAAGTAAACCAGCTTCATGAATATTATCGAGAGCATACTTCCGCTGATTCAAGAAGATGCCGTCCTTGTTCCTCGCCACCTCAATCCCAAGAAAATATTTCAACACCCCAAGATCCTTCATTTTAAAATAGCTCCCCAAGTAGTTTTTAAAAATCCACATGTCGACCTTATCGTTCCCGGAAAAAATCATATCATCGATGTAAATGAGGACATATAGCTGAATGTGATCGCGATGCAAAGTAAATAACGAATAATCGGAGTAGGACTGACGAAAACCAAAGTCACGCAAAGCTGACGCAAGCTTTGCAAACCAACATCGTGGTGCCTGCCTCAACCCGTACAACAATTTGCACATCTTGCAAACTAGGTTTGATCCCGGCCTCTCAAACCCGGGAGGTATCTTCATATAGATTTCCTCTTCCAAGTCCCCATGCAGAAAAGCATTATGGACATTCATCTGGTGAATGTCCCACTGTTTTACCGTGGCTACACGGAGAAAAGTCCGAACCGTAACCATTTTCGCCACAGGGGCAAAAGTCTGTGTAATCAATACCTTCTTTTTTGTGATGCCCAAATGCCACTAACCGGGCTTTCAGACGCTGTAGGGTCCCGTGCTCGTCATATTTCTCTGTATACACCCACTTACTCCCCAATGCCTTCTTCCCGGGAGGAAGGGGTTGCAAAACCCCAGTACCCTAATCTTCAAGTGCCTAAATTTCTTCTGACATGGCCTTACGCCACCCTTCATGTTTCATAGCCTCCTTAAAAGATTTAGGAGGATTACCCACTGTAATAGCCGCAAGGTACTAAAAATGAGAGATGAGATTTATAAAACATTCCTTTCTTTTTGTTAGAAATATTTTTGATTTTGATGATGAGTGTCAGGACTAACTGTTATAGTGAAAAGTTATATTTCCAAGGGACCAACGACATTTGTTTTCTACTAGATCATAAGAAGGCCTACACGTGGGGATCAAGTGTTATCTCACTGGGGCACTTGTCCTTGGTGGATTTTTGGTGTGTCGTTAAACCACAAAAAATAAACATATCCAACCTCTATAACGAGTATAGTGGAAGTAAGATCAATTCCCCGGGGAACGGATGATTATTTCTTTCAGAACAACAATTTAGAAATCCAAGTTGCGGTGAATCGACTAAAATTGCATTAATCAAAATAAACAGTTCTAATAATCGAGACAAAAGCAATATAAAGTAGTGATATAATCAATAATAAGAAGACTCCAGCTAAAGAATAAGAAGGCTCCAGCTAAAGTAGTTATTTTCAAATCGATTTACTCAATTGATTACTGACGCAAGAATGACTCACTAATTTATTAATAAACTGGTTATAGCCACCGACAACCGCCAAGCGATCATTCTCTGCTAAATTCGATAATCAAGACACGGTCGTTAATTATACCCTAACCGGAAGATACCCCTAGACACGATCATAAGAGTTTGGAATCCCGAAAGCATTAAGATTTGAGAGACCCAGTTCAATGTATTAATCCAACCGGACTAATTTTAACCTATATTTTCATTTTCGTGATAACTGATTCTACGGGCTACTGACCGGCAAAATCATGTCACTTACCACTCTATCAAAGCCAATAACGTTGACATATTTATCGTTTTAATTGGTAATCGATTAAATAACGAATTAATTATCCTACAGAAACAACTAAATCAATTATATAATCATCATCGCCCTTCAAAAAAAAAAATCTATATAATCATCAAGTTATTGTCCGGAAAACGAATAAATATCAATAAACTAATGAGGATGAAAATCAATTAGGTCTCACAATCGTATAAATCAAGATTTCAAAAACACTTTAACCGAAAAAAACGAAATTAAAAACTAACCATTGTACTAGAAACAACAAAATAATCCATATGTGTTTTTGTCCTTCGCACAGTTGAATCGAAAAGAAAAGGCAATGGCAGCCGCTGTTCCTTTTTTTTCTTTTTTTGCCGTTTTCGGTAATAGGTTGACAATTCCCAGCAATTCACGTACCACTACGTTAAAAAAACTGCCAATACTAATTTTTGGGCCAAACCCACTTAGTTTCATGGCCGGTATTCCGTCTGGAGCAAACTCGGTTTGGGGCCAATTTTCTAATGTTTGTCTATCTTGGTATACTGAGGCTGCTGAATATATAGCAATGGAGGTTAAAAGGGGGGCACAACCTATTTGGGACAAAGAACATCCTCCCAGATCGAATGAAACCATCTTCATCAACAACTCGAATTAGCTTCCTCAAACAAGGCTTTTAAATCCAATTCGGTGAAGTTGTCTAAGTTTTGCCAATCAATGGACGAACAACTCCTTCACTCAAACTCAGAGCATATTTTCTATCCCCACCGGGATCGAAGAGCCTAAGATTATTGAAATTAAAACCATTGGTATATGGATCAATTACCTGTTCATCCGTTATAATTGATTTGGAACATTTCATCGAACACTTTGTGTGCCACATCGTCGATAGCATTTTGACCCAAAACAACTTCTATAATCAATATCGCTCCTTCAAACCATGCTTTTGTTGAACCATTACTTGATCCATTCACGGTTGTATCACCCAAGGAGCCTAGAGCTGGTTGCAGATCGATCAAAGAAAGCACGACAACTCCATCAACTACATTTCCTTCATTTAGCCCAATCCCTTCATCCTTCCCAACTGATTTCAGCAGCAACATTTCAGTGAAGTTATTGGCATCTTCAACAAATTTAATTGCAGAATCATCGCCCTTAATTTCTTCGAATCGATCTTTTCTTTTATTTTTAATATATAAACTAAAATCTAATAATCTAAAATATAATAATAATCCTTAATAAATAAAACCAAGTCTTGACCACTTTAATAGATATTTGGCACGAGATCGATAAAAATACTCCATGGCAAATAATTGCATTCCGCAACGGTGCGATCTCGTCATAAAATCCTTCAATCATTAATCTTCTTCTTGACCATTCTCTGAAAATCGCTAAAATATTTCAATAATTTTCATTATAATTCACGAGCTTTTAAAAGCTGAAAATCATCAAAAATGCATTCAAAAAGAGTATCGCTCAACAAAATAAATATAAATAAGCACAAGAAATACTATTGATGATATATGGGCCCATTGGATCGGATTATTCGTAGTTGGGCCAGGCCCAAGGTTTAATAATAAAGATACCCAGACCAGTCAAGCTAGACCGCCGAATGCTGACCAGGTCAAGATGCGGGGCAGAATAGTCGAGGAGCAGGAGAAGGACTCCACCGTGTTCTGACCAGATATAACTCTGGTCAGAATGACAGCTGAACGTGGGGAAGACCGAGTCAACAACATCTCAACTGTTTATGGACGTGGGTAGATCCCACGTCCACGACATGATCCATGATAACTCCCCGGCACGTCCAGGGAGAAACACACGATCCACTACTATATAAAGAACACCCTGAACTACGAGGGGGACTTGATTCCAGTTTATTACCTAAATTGGATACGTAGGCAGCTCTCTCAAGAGTTCAGTCCTAATTAATTATACCCAAATATTGGTGTTCTAGTGTTGTTTTCCTAATTAGAATTACCCGATTACCCATTTACAACATTGATACTGCATCATTTGGCGCTAGAAGGAGGGCAAATTCTAGTTAGTGAGTAGTTAATATAGAAAAATGGAGAAAATCAAGGCAATTCGAAGAAACAACAAAATCAACAAGAAAAAAGTCAGGCTGTAAATAATAGTCCAGATCACAATGTTCAAGACACTGGGAAGAAAGTGATGGAAGAGGGACAGACAAGCAACCCAGATGCAATCGAACAGATGTTGGTAGAGAATTTGGCAAATCTCAATGGAGAAGAGATCAAAGCTATTTTTGAGGCAGTTCTGAAAGCGAGGAATCAGGATAACGATATATCTGAAGCAACTACACCACTTCAAACTGCTAAAAAAGAGAAGCGGGAAGCAGAATCTAGCATTAAAGTGGTGGTTACACACCCAGGTGGTGATAACGCCAAGGCAGAATTAGACGCCATGCTGAAACCTAAGCCAGATGAATTTAGGCTGGTGTCCCCATTTACTGAAGACATTGATGCATTCCCATGTCCTCCAGGATTTAAAATCCCAAAGATCCAAGCGTATGATGGAACCAAGGATCCATATGACCATATGCATCAGTACATTCAGCATATGAATCTGTATAATGCTCCAGAAGAGATGAAATGCAGGGCATTTGCAACTCTTCTAACTGGAAAGGCAAGAGATTGGTTCAATAAGTTGAACCCCGCATCTATACCGGATTTTCCCACTCGACCGAAAGTTCATGCATGCATTCATTGCGGCAAGGCCTTTCCGGAGAAACGGGACTTATTTGCCGACGATTAGGCAAAAAGGTGATGAAACAGCTTTTACGGTTTATCAAGAGATTTAATGGAGAATCATCCCGGATAGCGGTCCGAATGATAAGTTTTTGGTAGCATCCTTCATAGCAGGACTTAAAGAAGGGCGGTTACATGCCAAGGCGAGCGAAGAAAGATCCAAAAATGATGGAAGAATGTCTGGAAATAGCATACCGACATTGTCAGGGAGAAGAGGCCAACGAGCCAAGAGAGAAGAATCCCACGGGGATGCTAAGAAAGGAAAGAATGAGGATAGGAATGACAAGAAAAGAAAGTCTGTTTGGGACAGGGTAACTGCTCCCATTTCTGAAAGATTAGGGAAGAAAGGGGCTCTGCAGGATAGAGACCTTATCCCTCTAAACAGGTCTCGTGACCAAGTGTTGGCAATTATGGAGAAGAAAGGAATTGCTAAGACTCCTCCTCCGTTGAGGGGTCCAAGGGAGAAAAGAGACCACACCGGGTGGTGCAAGTACCATAAAGACATTGAACATGACTCGAACAAGGTGCGGGGATCGATCGGAGATATCGACGCAAAGAAGAATGGAAGGAAAGATCGATGAGTGCATCGATCGAGCGCAGGGAGACAATCCCAGAGGAAGGAGAGAATTCAAAAAACAGAATAACAGCCATGACAGGTACAACCAGAGAAGAAACAGGGATCCATCTCCAGATGCAGATGGGCATAGAGAGAACGCCCCAATTAATACAGTGAACACAATTGTGGGTGGACCAGGAGAAGGAAACAAGGCTGCTCAGGAAGATAAAAGGGGCAGCGTAGAGAAAGACCGGGAAGCAAAGAAACAGAAAGTTATGGGAACCGTTCAGTACGGTCCAAGAGATGCACTACCAGCCATTGTGAGCAATGAAGGGCTGGTGATAGAAGCAGTTATCCAGAAGAATCTGGTCAGAAGGATCTGCGTAGACACGGGCAGTGCAGTTAACGTGCTGTAGCACAGTGCGTTCCAAGCAATGAAGTTAACGGATTCGGAGCTGACTCCTGTGTCGACTCCTCTCTTTGGGTTTACAGGACCCCCTATACATCCTGTAGGCATGTTAAAGTTGTTGACAACTTTTGGACGAGGACCACGGAGCAGGACTCTGATGGTCAATTACGTGGTAGTGAAAGCCCCATCAGCATATAATGTGATTCTGGGAAGACCAGCGCTGATCGACCTAAGGGCAGTGGTATCGCCGGCACACAACAGCATGAAATTCCCAACTTTGGATGGAGAAGTTACTGTTAAAGGGGACGTGGACGCTGCTAGAAATTGCTATACAGCAACGATCAGTGGAAAAATGAAAGTGCAGCAAGTGACGATGGAAGACCTAGTTCCAGATGAAGAAAAAAGTTGGCTGTCAAACGATCCAGTGGAATCAATAATGCTAAATGAAATAGACCCGAATCCCGCATAGGATCTTGGATACCGGTTAAGCGAGAAACGATGATGATCAAGACTTTGAAGGATTATCAAGATGTGTTTGCATGGAAGGCAAGCGACATGCCAGGGCTATCAACGAGTTGGCGGTCCATAAACTCAACATAGACCCAACCAGGAAACCAATGAAACAAAAGAAGAGGTCGTTTGCTCCGGAAAGGATACAGGCTGTCCAGAAGGAAGTGGAAAAACTGTTGCAGGCCGACATGATTAAAGAAGTTATCTATCCAGAATGGCTAGCAAACCCAGTGTTAGTCAAGAAACCAGATGGCAGCTGGAGAATGTGCATGGACTTCACCGATTTAAACAAAGCTTGTCCTAAGGATAGTTACACTTCCCCTAGAATTGACAAAGCTAGTAGACTCTACAGCTTGGTTATGAAATTTTTGCTTTCCTAGATGCTTATAAGGGATATCATCGATTATGATGGACCCAAGAGATGCTTTGTAAAACCGCCTTTATTACCGAATTTGGTTCCTACTACTATGTGTCTATGCCTTTTGGATTAAAAACGCAGGGCTACCTATCAAAGGGCAAATCAATACCATTTTCAAACAACAAATTGGCAGATCTATGGAAGTATACGTGTATGGTTTATTGATCAAGAGCAGGACTCTTGACCAATATTTGAAAGATGTAGCAGAGGTTTGCCAAGTCTTGAGACAAACCGGAATGAAATTGAACCCAAAAAAGTGTACTTTTGGAGTAAGGTCGGGCAAATTCTTGGGATACATGATATCCAAAGAAGGCATTAGGGCCAATCCTGATAAATTGGAAGCTTTGAAAGCCATGCCTGAACCGAAAAATATCAAGGAGGTTCAGCGATTAACAGGAAGATTAGCAGCTCTAAACAGATTCTTGTCGAAGTCTGCACAGAAATCATTACCCTTCTTCAAAATCCTTAGGAAGGCCAGTCCTTTTGAGTGGAATGAAGAATGTAAACAGGCTTTTCAGGAGTTAAAAGATCACATTAGTCATTTTCCAACTCTAACTCCTCCACAGGAAGGTGAGATACTGTTCTTATATTTGTCTTTTTGCAATGAAGCCGTAAGTGCTGTGTTGGTAAAGCAACATGGCATGATACAAAAACCAGTATATTTTGTAAGCAAAGCCCTACAAGGGCCCGAGGTTAGGTATTCTGAGGTGGAGAAATTGGTCTTAGCCCTAGTGCACGCCACAAGGAAATTGAGGCCATACTTCCAGAGTCATCCAATGATTGTGCTAACAAATCAACCTTTGAAGCAGATTCTGGAAAAACCAGACAAGTCTGGGAGACTGGCTAAGTGGGTAGTAGAATTGGCAGGATTTGATATCGAGTACAAACCTAGAACAGCAATTAAAGCTCAGGCATTAGCCGATTTCCTGGCAGAAGAGAAGGCTTTGGCTATAGAGCAAGAGGCTGAGAAGAACGAGGCTGAAAAGAATAATTCGAACAAAGGGCGCTTTATGTCGACGGAGCCTCCAACAAAGAGGGAGCAAGAGCAGGACTCCTACTCATTAGTCCAAAAGGTGAAGAATTCCCATACGCCCTTCATTTTGACTTTCAAGCAACTAACAATGAGGCAGAGTATGAAGCTTTGATAACTGGACTAAACCCGGCACGAAGTTGGGTGTGCGAATTTAAAAGTCTACACGTACTCACAATTGGTAACAAATCACATCAAAGGAGAATATGAAGCGAAAGAAGGTCCTATGAAAAAGTATCGCGCAGCACAAAGGAAACTGCAAAATTTCTTAATCATAGAAGTGGAGCAGATAACTCGAGCACAAAACACCCGAGCAGACGCTTTGTCAAAGCTAGGATCGAATTTCTTATCCAGTAAAAAAGTATTGGTGGAGCAGTTGAAACAGAAAAGTTGCGATGAAATGGAAGTACAGCCGATAACACAGGCAGAGACATGGATGGATCCAATTGTCATGTATTTGAGAGATGGAAGGCTTCCTGAGGATAAAGTACGCGCCAGGAAATTGATAAGACTCTCTGGCTGGTATGCCCTGTTCAATGATGTTCTGTACAGAAAATCCTATGCAGCACCTTGGTTGAGATGCGTTACTCCGGATGAAGGAGATTATGTATTAAGAGAGATCCATCTCGGAATTTGTGGAAATCATTTGGGGGCAAGAGCTCTGGCCAGGAAATGTAGGCTATACGGATATTACTAGCCAGCCATGCAGGAAGACGCAGAGACTCTGGTCAGGACTTGCCGAACGTGCCAGGTGCATAGTAACTTATCGCACAACCCTGCACAGGAAATGATGCCGATTGTGTCTCCGTGGCCTTTTGATCAATGGGGCGTGGACTTAGTGGGTCCATTACCCCTAGCACCGGGAAAATTCAAGTTTTTAGTGGTGGCAGTGGATTATTTCACTAAATGGGTGGAAGCAGAACCCTTAACCATCATCACAACCCAAACAAATACGAAATTCTTGTGGAAAAACATCCTATGCGTATATGGAATCCCCAAAGTCCTCATCTCGGATAATGGCACACAATTTGAAGATCAAGGAGTACAAGCCTGGTGCACCAATCTTGGAATCTCTCAACACTTTACATCGCTGGCCTATCCCCAAGCCAATGGGCAGGTGGAGCAGACAAATAGGCAAATAAAACAGGGACTGAAGAAAAGATTGGAACAAGAGGGATCTCATTGGGTAGATCATCTCCCAAATATCTTATGGGCGTACATGACTACACCGAACGCGGCTACACAGGAAACTCCATACTCCTTAGCATATGGGTGTGAGGCAGTAATACCTGCAGAGATTGGACATAAATCTCCCAGGACAGAATTATACTGTCCAGAAACGCAGGAGGTAGACATGCTGCATCTCAAAGATGAGTTGAAGCACAAAAGGGACATAGCCTCGATACAAATGGCCAAATACAAGCAGAGAATTTCTCAATACTATAACTCCAAAGTTAAAGGTACGTATTTTAAAGAAGGCGATTTAGTTTTGAGGCAAAATGAGGCCAGCAAGCAAGGCCCCACTGGTAAGCTAGACCCAAATTGGGAAGGTCCTTATAAAATCATCAAAGTGCATGGAAAAGGATCTTATCAACTAGCTAATGCCTCTGGCAAAACTGTTCCTATAAGTTGGAATGCAGTTCATTTAAGGAAGTTTTTTCCTTAGAGTAATTTCATTTTTTAAGTAATGTTATCTTGAATATAAATTTATGTTCATTATATGATTATTGTACGATGTTTAACTTGTGTTGAAATTGTGTTAAAAACACAAAACTAAAAACAAAACATGGCAGTACAAAGAAACATAAGTATCAAACTTGCAGCGCAAGAATTCTGGGCAGAAGTCCCACTTAAAAATATAAGTGTCAAACTTGCAGTGCAAGGACATTCTGGGCAGAAGTCCCATTTTTAAAATTTAATGACAAACTTGCAGAGCAAGAGCATTTTAGGCAGAAGACCCATTTAAAAATATAAATGACAAACTTGCAGAGCAAGAGCATTCTGGGAAGGAATCCCACAAAAATAATGAAATTGCCAAGTTTGCAGCGCAAAGGCATTACGGGCAGAAGACCCCAAACAACTGTTAAACTTGCAGGGCAAGAAAATTCTGTGTTCCATGCAGCATATAAAGTAAAAACTAAAGAAGCTAAGGATAACAAATCCTAACTTCTGTGTGTGGGGAGAAGACTTATACCCATCAACAACCTTCTGGACGATATTCTGTGCAGCGCAATATGAAGACAAAACAAAATATCTCTAAACAGAGAGGGATCTCTAAACAGAGAAACAGAGAATGTCAAATTCAAAGGTACAAACTCACAAGGTTTAAAGAGATTAAAAATGTCACTGACAAGAAATTACATACATAGTTATTATCAAAAGCTGAGCAAACTCAAAGTTTTCAAAGGAAAATAAGTTAAGATGTAGAGGAGCCGAGGGTCGAACGGGTTTCTCTCAGTGAGCCGAGCAGCTTCTCCGAAGGTTGAGCGATTTTTTCTTAGCATATTTGCGATTATGTCTTCTCCATTCTTATATTCATCATATCGCTTCGTGAAGATCTCCCCTCGCTTTTTTTATCATACAACCGGTGATTAGGCGAGTGTTAATCACCAGTCGACGGTTTGTCCTCATCAACACCAAGTGTATATCCTCTCGCGCAGCGGGAGCCAATATGATCCGGATTTCCTCATAGGTCCGGGAGAAGACTTATACCCAAGAACAACCTTCTGGACGATATTCGAGTAGGGATTTCCTCCATCCGCCTCGGGTTTCGTCAAAATCGGCCTTCATCTTCTTTGCGTAGCAAGATTTTGCGGTGTGCTCCTCATTCAGCTTTCGCCAACCGCCGATATCTTAAATTTAGTCGCTCCTCTTGAGTAAATATCAAAGCCTCGGCTTTGGCAAGATCGACTTCAGCTTCTCGATCTCTCGCTAATCAGGAAGGCGGGCCTCTTCCAAACTGGCCACCTTAGCACTGGCCTCATGATTAGACTCTTCCGGACGGCTACCTTAGCATTGGCCTCGTCCAGCTGGATCACTTTGTGCTGCAGGGCAGAAATGTCTTTGGCCATGCTAGCGGTCTTTTTGTGCAGAGCATTACCCAGGCGGTAACACTACAAATGAAAACGTCTGAGAAAGAGAAAAATAAGGAAAAATATGAAAAATTTATGAAAAAGACTACTTACAGAGTCTGCAAAATCATCAGCAGACATGTCCTCAAAGTTGAAAGAGGAGCCACTGGCAGAACTGCCAGAAGAAGTGGACCTATGCCTCTTTTTCTGTCTTTGAGAGATAGTTCTAAGGGGAACAGCATCCACACCAGTAATTAGGCCCCCAGGGAGATTTTCTTCAACAGTCAAGTCCACAGGATTAATGGGGTTCAGAGTATCCTGCTCAGAGGGATCAGCAGTGGGAACTTCTTCCTGCACAGCAGTACCAGAGCTAGTGCCTATTTGTGCATCCTCATGCTGACCAGAAAGTTCACCACCTTCTGGAATAACGGACAGGGTCCGCTCAGAATCGTCTATCATTTGTTCTGCTTCTTCCTCCTCATCGATGTCGATGCTGATCAGATCATCAACGTTGGCCACTACAAGAAGAAGGGATAATCAAATTATAATCAAAAATAAAAACGTAATGCAAATACAAACATACATTTTCTGTACTGTTTCTTGGAAAACTCCACATAGCCAACAGGCCCTGCGGTCTGAAGCTGAGCAGCATCTATCAGGGCAGAACTTATGAAGTCTAAGTTGAGAGAGATCTTGTTACTAACAAGATATTGGGACAACGTGGCATCAATTAAGTCTTCCAACTTGTCTTTCATGGAAGAGGTATTCCATCGCCCTAAACTGGCATCTGAATTGTGTTTTACAAAGAAAAAGTGTTCTTGCCACTTCTTCTTCGTCTTATCTTTGCCGGTTATCGGAATGAGCGGAGCACTGGCCCTACGACTAAAATGGTACCATCCCCCACTACCTTGCGTCAATTTGCATTGATAGAAGTTCCTGAATAAGGTTACTGTGAAAGGAGTGGTGTTCATACGACACCAAATCATGAAACCTATGAGAAATTTAATGCTATTCGGATGGATCTGACCAACTCCTAACTTATAATACTTCATTATCTCTACACACCCGGGGGGAAGAGGAAACCTTAACCCGCTGTGGAGCTGATCAGCGTAAACTGTGCAGAAACCGGCCGGAGGATTATAAGCATACTCAGTCGGTTTAGGAAGAACGACTTCGAAAGGCTCAGTGCGGATCTTATAGGTCTTTAATAAACCGGCCATCTCGGTCTTGGTCATTTTGCTGGCAACACCATGGCAAGCCATTATTGCCTTGGTTTTATCAAATCGATTGATTTCTCTCTTTAAGGTATTCAAGAAAGCGGTGTGATCCTCTGGATATTGGTGTACAATCGAAGTAGGGGTAAATATTCCAGGAGGCAGAATATGGGAAGGCAGAATACACAATGGGTTATCTCCAAAAGTGGAGGTGTTCCTTAAATCAATGGAGGAGGAAGGATGAGTGGAATCTCCTACAGGTTCAGGGCAAAGCACGGGATTAGATGAATTCACTTCCTCACTATATATGGCTCTGGATATCTTCTCCGGGGACTCAAACAATTTCTCTACGGATTCACTAGAAGCTGTATTAGCTCTCAAACTCATTAAAGATCAACGATTTCAAAGAAATGCAGAAAAAATAGATAAAGACTTACTTGCGGTTGCAGAGAGGCGTTTCCGAAAGTTTAAATTATAAGAGTAAAGTGGACAGAGAAAGGGTTATGTGGCATGAAATGAAGCGACGTAATGTTTTAGTCTACGGTTTTAATGATAACGGATGGGTGCAACTTGGCCTCGTTTCGCATAGTTTTTATAACGGAAGCAGAACCGTTTCAGGCTAGGGCAGCTGTAAAGCAGTCTACCCTAGTCTGGGGGAACTTATGATGATATATGGGCCCATTGGATCGGATTATTCGTAGTTGGGCCAGGCCCAAGGTTTAATAATAAAGATACCCAGACCAGTCAAGCTAGACCGCCGAATGCTGACCAGGTCAAGATGCGGGGCAGAATAGTCAGAGGAGCAGGAGAAGGACTCCACCGTGTTCTGACCAGATATAACTCTGGTCAGAATGACAGCTGAACGTGGGGAAGACCGAGTCAACAACATCTCAACTGCTTATGGACGTGGGTAGATCCCACGTCCAAGACATGATCCATGATAACTCCCCGGCACGTCCAGGGAGAAACACACGATCCACTACTATATAAAGAACACCCTGAACTACGAGGGGGACTTGATTCCAGTTTATTACCTAAATTGGATACGTAGGCAGCTCTCTCAAGAGTTCAGTCCTAATTAATTATACCCAAATATTGGTGTTCTAGTGTTGTTTTCCTAATTAGAATTACCCGATTACCCATTTACAACATTGATACTGCATCAACTATAAAAAAAATGTCTCTATCAATTTTGAAAAACAATTTTTCGTTATTATTAAAACAAATTTTTTAAATTAGTATTAAAAAGAAATAATACACGTACTTTTCAGGTTTCTTATGGTCTTTTCATTTTTATTTCTTAATGCTCCAAATACCTCCAATTTTTACATTGGTCGGCGAACAGTGGTTTTATGGTGGACCAGGTTCACCATGTCACACTTGTTCACCAATAAAAATCCATATAAGAAGGGTAAAAATATAAATTAATAGTATTTATATTTTACACGGTGGGCCCTTGTGTGTTTTGTTGCTTTCCTATTGGTCCTGGATCACCAAGTCATACTTGGTCCAGGACCATAATAAAATTTCCGGTCGGCGAATGTGTCATATGTGTGCATAATGAACTAAAATGATTAACCACATTCATTCTAAACATGCAAACTCATAAGTTGTTACAGAACCATGAAGAAAGGTTTGAAGGATTCTAAGCATCAAAGATATGGACACATTTAAATGTGCACAAGGCGGGAAATTCAAATTCATTGAGTCATCCATCAAACACCTTGTGTCAATTGGTGGTTATAAGTTAAATATTGTTGTTACAACCGTTTTAGGAATTCGCCAGTTGTATTTATGCTCTTAGAGCCGTGAGCATTAAGTTAAGTTCAACATTAACATCTTTTATTTTTAGCTTTAATCCTGTAATCATCAAGAGTTCAATGTGTACATCTCATTTTACTCTAATTCAGTGAAAGTTCTTTAATAGCTTCCTTCTTGTATTAATCAGTTTCTTTTCATCGATCTTTTTTTGTTTGTTTGTTTGTTGAATTCTATGTTTCTAGATCCAAGAATGGCTAATCAGATTACTAATCTAATAGACAATGTTGTGAATCCTTACTTTGTTCATCCGGGTGAAAATCCAATTAACAACAATCTGGAGCAACTTGTGCTTAAGGGTGTAGACAATTATCATTGTTAGATGAAAGCAATCAGTACGTATGGTGTTGTCTTCGAAGAGAAAAATGAGGTTTGGGGATGGAACTTTGCTTAAACTTGATGAATGAGATAGGAAATCTTGAGGCTTGGTGTCAATACAATGACTTGGTGACAACATGGATTCCAAATTCTCAAGATTTTTCAACAGCAAGAGCAGCAAGAGAGGTATGGCTTGATGTCAATCATAGGTTTGGTACATGGAATGTTTGTCCGTTTGTCAAATCATGAGGAAGAAATTTATAATACAGACCAAGGTGCAAAATCTATTATTCAATATTTCTTCACAAAATTAAAGGGATTGTGAGATCAATACATGATTCCGAGACCAATCCTTCCTTGTACATGTTTTGCTTTGAATGTGCATAGAGAATATACTGAAATTGATTATGTGATCATATTTCTTAATTAATAACTTGAGTGAGAGTTTCACTAATGTGAAATCACAAGCTCTAATGGCCACACACTTGCCAAATACCAAAACAATATTTTCAATGGCTTTACAACATGTGACATAAATAATTAATTACGTACTCTACTACTGGAGTTGAAAGTACAACCTTGAGTGTCAATCTGTCAAATCCTATAGACGGGTAATTCTTCTATAGTCACTCTATTTGCATCGTAAACACACGTGGATGATTTTGGACCACACAATTTGAATTTGAGTTGAAACTGTGCAGTCCAGAATCATCCACGTGAGTCACTCCTCAAACATCATCTCCATAGAAGAATTTCCCCCTATAGACAACTCAAGAATCTGGTGAACAAAAATCTTTTGCGTATAATTTACTATATACAGTAGAACATCGATAAATAAATACCCTCGGGACCAAAAAAAGATATTCGTTAAGCGAGTTTATTTATTTATCGATAAATGAATATATTATTCATTTATCGATAAATGAATATTTATTCATATAGATAGTATTTTTACATTTTTTTTGACAATTGCCCAGCTCATCCAAAGCCTGTCGAAGGCATGAGAAATGTAGAGTTATTTTTCTTGTATCATAACACAACATCTAAAATTCAACCATGTGATGCTGAGATTATTCGAGCATTCAATGTTTATTATCGGCGTCGTTTTTAATCTAGAATCTTGTAGAGCCTTGAAGTTGGCTCACTAAATCTTGTAAAGATTAACATTTTGGTTGCTATTAATTTTTCTACCATGGCTTCGAGATTTGAAGTGACGGCGAAAACAATTGCAAATTGTTTCCGGCATTGCAAGATACGGTGTGAAGAAATTGATGTTCTTGAATTAGAAGTTGGTCAATTAGAAAAAGATATCCAAGGATTAAGTGATGTCATTGCTAAATTACGCTATACAAATGTGATGGACGTCGAACATCTTTTGAACTATCCTAACGAGAATGATGCAGTTATGGAATCGCCTACAGACAAAGAAATTATTGAGCCCATACTAAATGATGAGACTGATCATGAACCAGACGATAGTAGTGTCATACCAAATGTGTGGTCAAAAGAAGCCTTTCAAGCAGTAGTCATCATACAAAATTACTTGCTAAAACACAAGCAAAGTATTCCAGAAGTTGTGCATGCATTACAACAAATTACGGATGTGATACATTTTGGTGGAAGGTAAAAACGAACAACTTTAGATGCATTTTTTTTAGAAGAAATGAATTCTTATATGAATATTGTTGATTGGATGAAATATTTTTGATTATATATATAGAATTTAATGATTATTCATTTATATTTACGTGGGGTCCTTATGGACTAAATAAATTTTATTCGTTAATGCATTTAGCGAGGTTATTCAATTAGCCCATTTGCCCAAGTCGGGACCGGAGAAAATTATTCATTTGACGAGGTTATTCATTTATCGAATATTCGTTTATCGAGATTCTACTGTATATGAATTTAGGCTATGTTAAAGGTACATGCAGAGGTATAGGCAGGGGATCGATGTGGTAGAAATTTCCAGAACTACAAAAGGCCAGTATGTACACGTTTTGGAAGAGAATGTCATATTGCATGTGGACAGCATTGGTGGATCCAGGAAATTTTTCCAGCCAAACTCAAAAAAAAAGTTGAAAAAATATGGAATAGCCAAGTCGAACTTATGACCTTAAGATAGGTGTCAAATATTCTAACCAGTTGAACTACATAGATAATTACACAAGAAATTGTCTGAAATAATATACATGTATGATGGGAGTCAAATTGTAGTGTATTTCTTATATGAGATTACCTCCTTTTACAAGTTATTCATGGCTATTTTGGACTATTATGGGTAGTATATGAACGATATTCACTTATATGCATGCTTCGAGACTAATGACGTTTTCGTCCTAAAAACTCATGTTTTATGTCCATTTCGTTACGTTTCTGTCAATGTATATTACGCCTTGGTGTTCGGGTCTTTGTTTTCAGGCCTAGATTGTCTATAAGGTTGAGAATAAGGAAGAGAGTCTCGAGAAAGATTGAGATTTGGGGCCAAGGAGGAGAAAAGAGTGAAGAATCATTGACGAAATCTGAACCAGTCACTTCAGGGGAATTTTGGTCAGACCTGGAGACACTTTCAGGAAGAGTTGTCTTGATAAAAGTTGTAGAGCATTAAATCAGATTTCCTACCCCAAACTAGCGTTTGTCCAACTCAAACTGGCGTTCACAGAAGCAGCGTTGGTACTGAAAGTTGGGTTTTCAGGCAAACTAGCGTCCAAATCACCTCAAACGCACGTTTGGATGGGTTCGGCCTGACTCGTACAAGACAAACAAGTGTTTGGCCAATGCAAACTCTAGTTTGGCCCCGACAGCAATATTCACCGTACCTGTAACGTTAATCTTTATTTTTACCCATCTTGGAAGCATTTTCTGGCCAAGTCGTCTTCATGAAAGTTGTAGGGAATTGAACGAGATTTCAAACGCATCTTAAATCGTTCAAATCGGAGCTCTATACAAAGCTTTATTGCTGATTTACTGAAGACAGCGAGTTGGCTTTTCAGGCAAACGGGCGTTTGCCTTGCCACAAACGCTCGTTCGTGGTCGGGATGCGGCAAAAACCTATAAAACCCTCTTTTCGATCCCATATGATATCTATTCAATACTTAGACGTTTTAGGATTTCATAGGGGCGATTTTAGGGCGATTTCCATTAGTTTAAACGCTGTTTCAATCCTTAGATCATAGATTTAATTCCTAGCAACTCTATACAACTTTCATAGCTTAAATTTTCAATTCCTGATCCAAAATTTCATCTTTTGAAGGAGATTTTCATACAACTCAAGGTTTCATCTTTTATGGTAATTATTTCTTTGTCTTTCAATTATTTGATTATGTCTTTGATTATTGCTTTCATTATTATTTCGTTTTTCAATTCCATCATGAGTAGCTAAATAGTTGTGTTGCCGACTTATGTGATAGCGGGTGAAATGCCCTAAGGGGGATTAGACGGGAGTAGTGTAGCGCTTAATTAAACGTTTGTATGATTAATCTGTTACGAAATCACTAGTTTAACGCAGCGGAAATTAAAATTTGATTTTCTTTTTCTAGATCGTTCTTCGTTTAATGCAATAAACACGTTAAGTAGTTTGACGGTTATACCTTGATGATCTATAAGATCGTCGCTTTGACCGTCAACGGAGAGTAGTTTAGTGCGCAAGCCGTCCACGCATCCGGCCTCTATCGCTAATCCACACGAACCCCTTGCCGGAATCCTCCTTGGATTGCTATTGGAAAACTTCGGTTGCTAGACCGGCCTTTTTCCTCCCTCACAAACTCACTATAGGTTGCTCTCTATTTTACACAAGAAGTATGAGCTCTTGCAATTGTGATGTACAAAAGAGCTTGACACCCACTTCCTTTATATAGAGGAAGTGGTGTCCCTATGTAGTGTGCAGGAGAAGAAAACATTTTTCCAATAAAATAAGGAAAATCTCCTAGATTGATTTATCTCTTTTATTATAATTAATTTTGCCAATATCTTATATTGAATATAATTATCTTATTACCATAAATCTATTTTTCTAAAATCAATTAATATCTTATATTAATATTATGGCAATCTTATTAATTAAAGTGCACAATCCAAGTGTATCCTTATACCCTAGATGTGGCGCCCCATATGCCAATTAATTGGCTTCCGGAATATTCTTTAATTAATATAATTTGTATATAATTAATATCCTGTATTTTATTTATTCATAATAAATAAATACCACCATATTAATTTACCACTATAACCTTTATAGTCTAGAGATAAACTTTCCTTATTTGGTTATCAACTATAACCGCATTTTAATCCGACTCCATGTTCATATGTGTGTGGCCCGATAGGCTTCCGAATATGTTGGCCGCAAATAGAAAGTGCAATTTACTAAAATGCCCTTCATATCTTATAGGAACACACCGTGACCCCCAATCACACACCGTGACGGGATAGCGTCTAGGAACACACCGTGACCCCCAATCATCGGAAGAGTCAAATGCAATGACTACTACCTTTCATGCGAAACAGTTACCGTGTAACTTACAATCCTATCGATGTAATAATATCCATACGATCGTATCTCGAGTGTCAATACATTGACGATCATATCTTCATGGGGGGGGCTTCCACTTTACCGGCCAATTACGAAAGGATTGATTATCACTTTGGGGGTATTAACACTTGATAAAAATTCAAGACAACCAAATTCAGCCTCTTTAAAAAGGGAGGGCACATACACCGCTTTCTTTTCAAAATTCCATGAGCACCGGGCCTTCCAAATATGCCATAAGAGATAAAGAATCTTACCCCGAGCGAAGTCATCGTCAATGTGCAAGATTAAATCGAGTACATCAAAGAAAAGAGTGCAGCTCGCTTTTCCCCCACAAACTTGCTAAAAGGTTCTAAGCTCCACACCTTACGCGCTATTGAACAATCAAGTAGGCAATGGCCAATAGTTTCTATTCCCGCCCCGCACACACTGCAAATGCCATTGGAACAGCCCCGTTTTTGCAAATTATCACTGGTAGGCAAACAGTTATGTGATGCGCGCCAAAGAAAGTGTTGTACCCGAGGTGCAACATTTTGTTTCCATATTTTTTCCAGAAAGGAGAGGGGGTCGAAGCTGATGCCTTCGGGAGCTCATTATTGCTAAATTCTTGATAATCTAAAGCAATGGTATATCCCGATTTTACCGAATAGAGGCCATTTGTAGTGTGATGCCATATTAATCGATCTTCCCGATGCCTTGGAGCAAGATTTATTTTCGTGATGTAATTCGCAACATGTGGCATGAAAGAGGTCGTAATGAGATTTTTATTCCATTTGCGTTCTCCAGGCATCATTAAATTCTTAACCGTACGAGTCATTCGGGAGTGCGAAAAGTGTATTGCAAGTCCCGAAATTGTGGGCCATAGAAATCCAAGGGTCATCAAACACTCGAATATTTTCCCCGAGCCAATGCGCCATCGCAAACCTTTCGTAAGAAGCGCTCTTCCATGAAGAATACTATGCCATACATACGAACCATTGTGGCAATAACTCGCATCGAGAAAGCATGAATTTCGGAAGTATTTCGCTTTTAAGAGCCTGGCCAATAATGAATCCGGTTGATGAATATAATGATGTAGTGGTAATGCACCTCATAATTAATCTGGATATCATGCTCTCTCGGAATAACACATTTACTCCTACTTTGCAAAGATTCTCAAGAACTAGACATCCCTTATAAGAAGGCCATTTCGGATATTCGATCCCAATCATAGGATACGCGATTCCCGGATGACCAATCATGTATACTCCGCATGCTTCAGTATCACACCCAATCACTACCGCATGATCGCCCCGTGGCTAGGGGAAACCTCAATAGTGTCAAAGCATGACAATCCACACCGTGATGCCATGAAGACTCCGGTCAAAAGGATAATTACACAACCGCCACATAGTGTGACACTTAATGTAAGTGGGTCAGTCTAACGTACGCATTCTCTAATACACGTCCACGTACAGTCCAAGTGTCCCTACACTTCGATAGACGAGATCTATCCATATCTTCTAAAAGATAGAAGACATCCAATACGTGCTAGTCTGATTATACTATCAATGTCCCATTTGATAATATATAAGACTAGAGACATTTAAGTACCAATCTTGTTATAGTGATTAGAGATCTCATCAACCATAATCAATATCATGGTTTCTCTATCACAGATTGACACTAGAGACGTTACTATATATATATATACAACAAATAATATGAAGACAAACAATATATATAATAACATAAGTGCTTTTATTAATCATAATAAAGTTATTACATGAACTAAATAGACTGTAAATGACCCGACCCGGTCGGATCCGGTCCAACCCGATTGGGTTTAGGACACCTTTCCAACAATCTCCCACTTGGCCTAAAGCCAATCACCCATATGCCTAAGCCCGTGTAAGTGAACATGTTTCTCATGCTTTGCTTGAGACAATGCCTTGGTTAACGGATCAGCTATGTTATCATCCGTGTGGAATTTCTCTATCTTTACATCTCCTCTATCTACTCTCTCTCTAATCAAGTGATAGCGCCGTAGCACATGTTTGGACTTCTGATGAGACCTTGGTTCCTTTGACTGAGATATCGCTCCATTATTATCACAGTACAGAGGCACTGGACCTTCAATAGAGGGAACCACACCAAGTTCAGTAATGAACTTCTTCATCCAAACTACTTCATTTGCTGCCTCCGAGGCTGCTATGTATTCGGCTTCCGTTGTAGAGTCTGCAGTAGTCTCCTACTTGGAACTCTTCCAGCTCACTGCTCCGCTGTTAAGCGTGAAAACAAATCTAGATTGTGACTTAAAGTCATCCTTATCAGTTTGGAAACTGGCATCTGTGTAACCTCGTAATACTAAATCATCATTCCCGAAAACCAGGAACATATCCCTAGTACGTCTCATGTACTTAAGGATATTCTTGACAGCAATCCAGTGACCCTCACCTGGATTGGACTGGTACCTACTAGTCATACTAAGAGGGTACGAGACATCCGGTCTTGTGCATAACATGGCATACATGATAGACCCGATTGCCGAAGCATAAGGGACTTTAACCATTTGTGCCCTTTCCTCCTCTGTCTTAGGACTCATTCCCTTTGACAGTGTAGACCCCATGTGACATGGGCGGCAATCCTTTCTTGATCGCTCCATGCTTGAATCTCTTCGACATCTTGTCTATATAGGTGGATTGCGACGGACCAAGCAACCTTTTAGATCTATCTCTATAGATCTTTATTCCTAGAATATAGGCCGCATCACCCAAGTCCTTCATTGACAAGTTCTTGGATAACCAAGCTTTGACTGATTGTAACATAGGCACATCATTCCCTATGAGCAATATGTCATCTACATAAAGCACTAAGAACACAATGGCACTCCGACTAACCTTCTTGTAAACACAGGGCTCATCTTCGTTCTTGATGAAATCAAACTGTTTGATTATCTCATCAAAGCGAAAGATTCCAACTCCGAGATGCTTGCTTTAATCCATAAATGGATCTTTGCAGTTTACACACCATCCTGGCGTCATTGGTTGTGAAACCCTCAGGCTGTGTCATATACACTTCCTCAGACATGTTCCCGTTAAGGAAAGCTGTTTTCACATCCATCTGCAAGATTTTGTAATCATGGTATGCTGCAATAGCGAGCAGAATTCTAATGGATTTTAACATGGCAACAGGCGAAAAGGTTTCGTCATAGTCAACCCCTTGTCTTTGCTTATAACCTTTTGCTACTAACCTAGCCTTGTAGGTAGTCACGTTACCGTCCATGTCGGACTTTCTCTTAAAGACCCATTTACATCCTATAAGAACTATTCCCTCAGGTGGATCAACTAAGTTCCAAACTTGGTTGTCCTTCATGGATTCCATTTCAGAATTCATGGCTTCCAGCCATTTCTCTTTATCATGCCTTAATAGCACTTCCTCATAAGTTCTAGGGTCCTCATCTTCCATGAGATATACGCCAGTGTACCTTTCGGGCTCACGGCGTTCCCTGGTGGATCTTCGAGGTGCTAGTGTGCTTAAGGTAGAGGGTGGCCCCACATCTGTATGTGGGGTCTCCTCTACTTCCATCAACGGACTGTTATCCATAAGTGGTTCTCGAATTTCTTCAAGATCAATTTTACTCCCACTGACCCTATCCAGAATAAACTCTTTTCTCCAGAAAATGGCCAGTCCTGGCAACAAACACCTTTTGTTCCTCAAGGTGGTAAAATTGGTACCCTTTGGTTTCCTTAAGATAACCCACAAACAGACATTTGTCAGATCTAGGTTCCAATTTATCAGTCATGGTCCGTTTCACATAAACTGGACATCCCCAAGGTTTCATGTAACCTAGTGTTGGTTTCTTCCCTTTGAACACTTCATAGGGAGTGGACTCAACCGTCTTTGATGGAACTCGGTTCAGTGTATATGATGCGGTTTCTAGAGCATACCCCCAAAATGATTTTGGGAGAACTGCATAGCTCATCATGGATCGCACCATGTCTAACAAGGTGCGGTTCCTCCTCCCAGACACGCAATTCATTTGTGGCGTCCCGGGAGGGGTCCATTCAGGTAGAATCCCATTCTCCTTCAAATAGTCTTGAAACTCTCCATCTAGGTATTCTCCACCTCAATCGGATCGAAGTGTTTTGATTTCTTTACCTAGTTGTTTCTCCACTTCACTTCTGAATTCCTTGAAATTTTAAAAGGCTTCAGACTTATACTTCATTAAGTATATATAACCATAGCGAGAATGGTCATCAGTGAAAGTGATGAAATAAGAGTATCCTCATTTGGCCTGAATTGACATTGGGCCACACACATCAGTATGTAAGAGCTCAAGCAATTCATTGGATATTATCCCTTTTCCACTAAAATGTGACTTTGTCATCTTGCCAAGTAAACAAGCTTCACATGTATCAAACGATTCGTAATCGAATTGATCCAACATTCCATCTTTATGGAGTTTGGAAATGCGATTCTTATTTATATGGCCAAGTCTACAATGCCATAAGTATGATTCATTCAAGTCATTTGTTTTGGCTTTCTTGTTATTTATATTAAGTACGTCAACATTCATATCCAATATGTAGAGACCATTGCTAAGTATGCCAGTACCGTAAAAGATTCCATCACATGAAAAAGAACAACATTTATTCTCAAACGTAAAAGAAAATCCATCAACATCTAATGCAGAAATAGAAATAATGCTCTTCGTATGAGCGGGAACAAAATAACAGTTATTAAGTTCTAATACTAGCCCACTGGGAAATGAAAGAAAGTAAACTCCTACGGCCAGCGCAGCAACACTTGCTTCATTTCCAACGCGTAGGTCCACCTCTCATTTCTTCAGATCTCTAGTTCTTCTTAGTGCCTGCATATTCGTACAAATATGAGAACCACAACCAGTATCTAATACCAGTGGTTAGACTTAGAAGAAGTAATGTTGATCTCAATCATAAATATACCTGAAGTCGAAGCATCAGAATGCTTCTTCTTGATACTCAAGAAGCCTTTGCAGTTTCTCCTCCAATGTCCGGTCTCACCGCAATAGAAGCAAGCATCCTTGGATTTGTCTTTTGCTATCTTAGGCGTTGGCTTAGGTGCAGCCTTCGCCTTCATGGACTTCTTCTGGGCTTTAGCTTTGCCCTTTACACTTGCTTGAAGTGACCAGCAACACTTGCTTTCCCTTCCCCACAGTGCCCTCAGCAGTTTTCAACATGTTCAGTAACTCCGCAAGGGAGCAATCTATCTTGTTCATGTGATAGTTTATCACGAACTGCGAGAATGAATCAGGTAGAGATTGCAGAATCAAGTCAATACTCAACTCTCGTTCCAACTTGTGGCCCAGCTTCCCAAGCCTCTCTATGTACCCGATCATCTTAAGCACGTGTGACCCCACAGCAATCCCAGATGCTCTCTCGGAATAACACATTTACTCCTACTTTGCAAAGATTCTCGAGAACTAGACATCCCTTATAAGAAGGCCATTTCGGATATTCGATCCCAATCATAGGATACGCGATTCCCGGATGACCAATCATGTATACTCCACATGCTTCAGTATCACACCCAATCACTACCGCATGATCACCCCGTGGCTAGGGGAAACCTCAATAGTGTCAAAGCATGACAATCCACACCGTGATGCCATAAAGACTCCGGTCAAAAGGATAATTACACAACCGCCACATAGTGTGACACTTAATGTAAGTGGGTCAGTCTAACGTACGCATTCTCTAATACACGTCCACGTACAGTCCAAGTGTCCCCCATTGGAAGAAGACAGCCGACGGACGGCAGCCCTAGAGCCACCGCCGCCGCCGCAGAGGAGGGGGCCGCCGCCAGTCGGCCGAGCCCCCCAAAACCCTAATTTTTTTGTTTTTTTTGTTTTAACGTTTCGTGATTTAAATCTTGCATCTATCGATTAATTACTACGCAATCAAATTATGCTTATTGCTTAAGCTCGAAGTCTGGCTCTGATACCACTGTTAGGAAATCACTAGTTTAACGCAGCGGAAATTAAAATTTTTTATTTCCTTTTTCTAGATCGTTCTTCGTTTAATGCAATAAACACGTTAAGTAGTTTGACGGTTATACCTTGGTGATCTATAAGATCGTCGCTTTGACCGTCAACGGAGAGTAGTTCAGTGCGCAAGCCGTCCACGCGTCCGGCCTCTATCGCTAATCCACACGAACCCCTTGCCGGAATCCTCCTTGGATTGCTATTGGAAAACTCCGGTTGCTAGACCGGCCTTTTTCCTCCCTCACAAACTCACTATAGGTTGCTCTCTATTTTACACAAGAAGTATGAGCTCTTGCAATTGTGATGTACAAAAGAGCTTGACACCCACTTCCTTTATATAGAGGAAGTGGCGTCCCTATGTAGTGTGCAGGAGAAGAAAACCTTTTTCCCAATAAAATAAGAAAAATCTCCTAGATTGATGTATCTCTTTTATTATAATTAATTTTGCCAATATCTTATATTGAATATAATTATCTTATTACCATAAATCTATTTTTCCAAAATCAATTAATATCTTATATTAATATTATGGCAATCTTATTAATTAAAGTGCACAATCCAAGTGTATCCTTATACCCTAGATGTGGCGCCCCATATGCCAATTAATTGGCTTCCGGAATATTCTTTAATTAATATAATTTGTATATAATTAATATCTTGTATTTTATTTATTCATAATAAATAAATACCACCATATTAATTTACCATTATAACCTTTATAGTCTAGAGATAAAATTTCCTTATTTGGTTATCAACTATAACCGCATTTTAATCCGACTCGATGTTTATATGTGTGTGACCCGATAGGCTTCCGAATATGTTGGCCGTAGACGGAAAGTGCAATTTACTAAAAAGCCCTTCATGCCTAACGATCACGGGATAGCGTCTAGCAACACACCGTGACCATGGTTCAAAGTCTCGGCCGAGTCGACTCCGACTCGGAGTTTACCGGTACAAAATTACGGATTCATCTCGGTTTAGACATGACTTGGGTATGTATCGGTCTGACTCGGCAAAAATCGGCCTAACTCGACAAAACTCGGTCTGACTCGGCCGAGTCAATCCTATATCTACAGTGACTCGTCCTGAAATTTTTTTAAAATTTTTTTTAAATCATTTTATATTGGAGAAAACTCGTCTCCCCGAAACGATACCGATACGCGACGATACATGTGACTCGGTGGCCTCCGAGTCGGTAACCGCGACCGCGACTTTGAACCATGACCGGGACCCCCAATCATCGGAAGAGTCAAATGCAATGACTACTACCTTTCATGCGAAACAGTTACCGTGTAACTTACAATTCTATCGCTGTAATAATATCCATACGATCGTATCTCGAGTGTCAATACATTGACGATCGTATCTTATAATCTGGATATCATGCTCTCTCGGAATAACACATTTACTCCCACTTTGCAAAGATTCTCGAGAACTAAACATCCCTTATAAGAAGGCCATTTCGGATATTCGATCCCAATCATAGGATACGCGATTCCTGGACGACCAATCATGTATACTCCGCATGCTTCAGTATCACACCCAATCACTACCGCATGATCGCCCCGTGGCTAGGGGAAACCTCAATAGTGTCAAAGCATGACAATCCACACCGTGATACCATGAAGACTCCGGTCAAAAGGATAATTACACAACCGCCACATAGTGTGCCACTTAATGTAAGTGGGTCGGTCTAACGTACGCATTCTCTAATACACGTCCACGTACAGTCCAAGTGTCCCTACACTTCGATAGACGAGATCTATCCCTATCTTCTAAAAGATAAAAGACATCCAATACGTGCTAGAGTATTTTGTGGTTACATTATTATACTATCAATGTCCCTTTGATTTGATAATATATAAGACTAGAGACATTTAAGTACCAATCTTGTTATAGTGATTAGAGATCTCATCAACCATAATCAACTCACTATCATGGTTTTTCAAAGAGTTATTTTGACCTCGTAATAATATTGTAGACATACTTCGAATTGGTTTGTAATATTTTAGCCTTGAACCCGTATTCTTTTGGTGAACCTTCCTTTTTAGATATTGACTTAATCTGCTTTAATTTAGTTATATTAAGGTTTCAAAACGTTGGTATAAGTGTTTTGTTATATTGCCCCCGTTTATATACTTCACTGCTATATATATATATTTTGTTTGGTTCGCCAATTACATTCTTTCATTCGAACCGAAATTGATACGACATCAACTCACCTTAATCAAGCGTTTGTAATCGTGCTTATTTCATTTTATCAAACTTTTGTTAAACTTGATATAGGTATAGTAGTTAACGGTGTTAAATTATTTATAAACTCGATTGACACTAAAATTTTTAAAAGGCGACATTACGACTATCATGACAAACACATATATATATATATACAACAAATAATATGAAGACAAACAATATATATAATAACATAAGTGCTTTTATTAATCATAATAAAGTTATTACATGAACTAAATAGACTGTATATGACTCGACCCGGTCGGATCCGGTCCAACCCGATTGGGTTTAGGACACCTTTCCAACATAATCCACGTTCTAAAACTCGTTCTTATAAAGATTATAGCTTTTAGGGCTGAGCAGAAAACCCAATGAACCCAATCCAACCCAAAACCCAAACCAAACCAACCCAAAAACCCAAACCAATTGAAACCCAAATTTTTTGGGTTGGGTTTTGAACCGAACCAAAAACAATTTGGGTTTGTTTGGTTTTTTTTCCTTTCCGGGTTGACCCAACCCAACCCGATATACATATATATATATATATATATATATATATATATATATATATATATATATATATTTCCGTCCAAAGTTTTGAATTAGATTGACAACCTAGTTCACTGCCACACTGACGGATCGTTTCTAGGTTATCAATCCTTACCGGCGTGTACCGGGTCAAATTGTAGTGCTAGTCCGGTGAGTCGTCGTATCCTCGGGGAAATGAAGATCTAATTCAAAGTGTGGTTAAACACCAAGAATCTATTATTAACTCGATTTAAGTCGCAGTTTTACCATTTTCCTCGGGTTAGATAGTTAGATTAGTTAGATTGTTAGTAAAGCAGTAAATAAATATATAAATATAAAAATAGATAATATATATATTTTTGGATCTAGCCAAGAATACTTTACTGAATCAATATCTCTTTTTAGTAGAATTGAATGAGACAGATCTTTTCCTTGATGCAAGGAGGTCAATTATATATGAACCGGTGTACTCCTAAGCTATACAACTCCTTCTCACACGAGCGTATGAAATTGTCATATGTCTAGTCCTCTATCCAATGTCATCTTAAGCATGGGTCACTCCCGTTTTGTCATTCGGCCAATTTTAAGATTGATTCATTAAACAGGTGATTTTAACGTAATAATATCGTGAGCACAATTTTAATAAGATTTATCTCTCCCAAGATAAATCTGCCCCCGGGTAGGAAATCGGATTCCGTTGTCACGTTTTCACTCGGCCAATTTTACCCTCCGGTCTTTCTATTACGATCTCGTATTCTAATCGCGAGTTGTCAATTCATTAGATTATGTTTCTAGTAAAAATCGAGTGGCTAATTCAATTTTTGCTTTCATTAAGTGCAAATAGAAAGAGATTCATTATAATTGGTTTTAATCATTATTACCAGAGTCGATCATCCATTTTACCAAAAAGATTAACTAATTCAGATTCACATCTTGGCTAGATATATTTTTAGCTTAACATAATTAACATATATAATATATAAATAGAAATAGAAATAGTAAACATAATAATATTAGAATATATTACCGATTACAACTGCTGAATCGGGGCCGTTTCCACCGGATGTAGTATAACAAAGTTTCGATTTTAACAATCTTCGATAATTATTCCGCCATTACAACGGTACTATAACTACTTTATTTATATATATAAAAACATATATATACATACATAGACATATGTATATATACGGGCCCAAAATAAAAAGAAAATAAGATAGATGAAATTTTGGGACGTGTGTGTGTATATATATATACAAGTGATCTAAAAAATAAAAAGAAGAAGAAGAAAGGAGACGAGAGAAAGAAAAGAAGGGGAAAGAAAGGAGGCATCTTATTAGTCTAATTTTACACATATATATAGCCTACAAAAGGGGGGCCGGACTGGGCCGGGTAAGGGCCGGACCGGGCCGGGCTAATCATTACATTCATCCCCCTTAATTATCCAATTTTCGGATATAATTTTATATTTTGAAATAAAACTTCTAAAATTCATATCTTGAGTTCTAGATCTCCAAATGACATGATTCAAGAGGCATTGGAAAGCACGTTGAATGATCTACAACTTTCATGAAGGACTCTTCTTCAGAAAATGTCTTTTTGATGGGTCATTCGTTCGTCGAAGATATTTCTCGATTTCCACTAAATCGAATCGATTAGCCACTTGACCACTTGACTTAATGATACTTGAGTTGTAGAAGTCCGATTGACGTGATTCAAAATGCGTTGGAAAGCTCTTTCAAAGATCTACAACTTTCATTAAGGACACTTCTTCAGAAAATGCCGTTTTAATGAGCCATTTGTTTGTCGAAGATATAATTCGTTAGTGGTACCACTAACCACTGAGCCACTTGACCACTTAAGTTAGTGGCACACTCTTATATCCCTAAAAATACCTCTTTTAGGCCTCAAAACGTGTCATTACTCGGGATTTTGGTCAACCTATAATTCTGCAATAAACCACCAAAATACCAAACGTAAATCCGACACGACACTCCGGTTACTAAACCGGTACAAAACTTATAAAAACTTATAAAAATACGATAATTTATATAATAACCACTATTTATATATTTGGATAAAATTAAGTAATTATTGACTTAAATTGGTACAATAATGCTCAAAGTGGTATCAATATTGGGGTAAAATGTCGTAATAATGATCATTAATTTGTCTCTCATCACAACTCCTCACTTAGCTTTTGGTCGTCCTTGAGCAAAACAAGCGATAAAACAAAATGAATGAGAGATAAATTCATGAAGATATAAGATATAAGGGACAACCAGATTCTGCAACCATTAGAATTACAACCAGGCGTTAACCTCAATATAAATGTATAACGAGTGTGTGTGTGACAAGCCTTTTCAATTTCCACTATCCTCTTTTGAATAATTCAAGCAAACGCACAAATATCCATTCGAGACAGATCCTAATGACTTTCCTAGGTATAGCGATAATGAGTTCCACACAAAGTTCTCCCGTGTACTTATTAGGATAATCCCTAAAGCATATCATTCAGTTTATACTGGGGATAGTCAGAAGATAACTAAATTTTCAACCATGCTCTATTTTTTTCATAGAATACTAACATATCCGAACTCATTGCCAAAATCGACTATCTTGCAAGCGTCATGAGGTGAGATCAAATACATTAATACCTATCTAACTCTTTTTCTTCTTTTTTTTTATTTTTAATTTTCACATTTGTAGCATATGCCTTCATTCCCAGCAATAGGACGTTTCGTGATAACACCCTAGCTGGACTACTATCATCAGGCAGTCGGGAGCTTTTAAACCTCATAGTGATATAGGACGTTTCGTGATAACGCCCTACTGCACTCAAATCATTGGTAGCTACAACCAACATATAGATAGTTCATCTTAATTTGGTATTCTTCTTTAACTTATATCCTTCCTATCACATTCAAACCTTCAGATATTCACAGTACACATTCAAAAGTTAGGTACTAAGTCACTGCAATTATCTATAGAATAACCACTAGGATACTGAATGGATACAGTTTAAAATTTTCCGCTTCAATATCAAAGGTTTTACGTGAAGGAATTCATGTTACACAAATATATTTGGAATTACAATGCACTTACGGTTCACGTTGGTTATACACATCCAAATTGATCATTATATCTTCAAATCCATGAAATATATACCTTATACAATTTATTTTAATCAACTAAATAATGCTCGAAAAAAAATCGAAAACTAAGGGATTTATTGATACAAAATAAACATTAATTCCATTGCTTTAGACCAACGACTCCACTCCCCACTTACGAACTTACATTGTCCCCAATGTAAAGTGAGTGTAAATAAGTTGTTGGGAAAGCAATGGTGCACTAAAACAAGTCAAAACAAATACTCGGATGATATTAAAGGGTGGGTGGGTGGGTTAAAGTTATGACCTCCTCAATTCCATAGTATTTGAACTAATACATGTCACACGTTATTTGAAATTTAAAACAGACTAGATCATGAAATGTAATGTATGGCAAAGTATTGACTCTGAGTCTTTTATACCCAGATCCTCAAGGGTTATTTCAAATCGTTCGAACAACCTAAGTCCAAGAAATGACGCATATGATTTTTTCTCTTTTTTCTCCATCGGGATTTTCGGATAACCACCTAATCATTCCCTTTTTTAATGACATTCAAACATTCATCCTAAGACTTGGTGAAACAAAATGAAAATCAATCCGAATTATTCGCAAAGTATCATCCAAAGTATGAGTAATTATTATATTTAACATTTTTGTGGGCTGCCTCCCGGTAGCGCTTTTGGTTAACGTCGTTTGCTCGACAAACTTAAACAATTAATATAATATACTAAACTAAATGGGATACTTCTAACAATTACTCACCAAAGCATGTAACAATTAAGCACTCGAATCAACTAGAAATAAATGCTTAATGAGTAAATAGGAAGGATAGTACCCGTGATTTCACTATATTTATAGTCTATAGCTAGACTTTTCCTTGCTTCAGTTTTTAATGCACAGGCGGTGGGTCATCCTCACGCACCGCATCCGTCTTTTTTTATCAATACTGGTCTCCAACAAATGTTAGACGAATGACGTCGAATCCAACGGTTCTTGACCTTTTCCTTTGATTTTCGAGCTTTCGGTTTGTAAGCCTTCATATTATTCATAGAGTCATCTTCTTCAACTACCTGCGTGTTAGTACGATCCACAACAAGGGGACACAAAGTGTCCATACAAGAACATGGTTCTTGTGTAGTGCATGGATATTTCAATGAAATGTAAATGTTGAAGACAACGCGCTCATTATTCACTCCCAAACTAAGCTCTCCCTTACGAACATCGATCAAAGGGGCTATTAATTGTTAAGTGCCGAAAAGTGTCAAGAAAATGTGCATACTTCTTATCCAACTTCATCCCTTTCATTTCCTCTTTCGGGGAATGAGGGAGTAATTCAAGATCAATTAAAGTAGGGTTAGAATGTATACCTCCCTCACCCTTATAATTAGACGAAGATAGTAAAGCTTCCTTGAATGATTGTGCCTTTTGAGGACACTGTGTGTCATCATTATGTACCTTTTTCTTCAAAATATGCACTGGATATGGTGCTGCCCTATCAGATTGAACCGAGGTGAATTTGGGTTGAGGTGGATAAGGTTCGGTTTGAATTGGCCTTTCCAAACTTGATTCATTCTCAACATGATCATTGGTCAAGGTCCTACTCATTCTTGGATTTTTCAATATTCTAGGAACCTTGACCCATTCCTCATCCTTACTTCCAGGTTCAATATATATGTTCTGTCTTAGGAAATCTTCAATAATGTCCTCTTCCTCTTTGGTGAATTCAGGTTCATCTTTAGATTCCACATTCTTTTCAAATTTACCATCTAAATCATTCTCTACTTCATTATTTCCGAAGTTTTCTAATCCATTACTTCCACAGATTCTTCCACTTCTAGTAATAACAGCAGTTACCTCTTTCGGGTTTCTTTCAGTATTACTTGGCAGTCCTCCTTGAGGTTTACTGTTTTTACGTTCCTCTTCTCTACTCAAATGATATTCCAAATTCCGTAATGAAGCTTCTACAATTCTCATTCTGGTATCATGTCTACTTATAGATGTTTTCAACGGACTCATATTGATGACGGTCAAATTATACCCGTAAAAGTCATCAACGTTGACCTTAAATCGAGATTAATAATATGTATTTTATATTAAATCACATGTTTATATGGATTATTTAATGTTTTGTGATTTATAAAATATAATTTGGTATTTATCCAATTTTTTATGGTATTTATCTGTTTTTATTTATAAATCGGTATTTATCCGTTTTATTTAAATATGATTTATTTTTGGGATAAATATCTATTTTGCGATTTGGATAATTATGGAAGATAAATACAAATGGAAGAATTAAATCTCAAGATAAATCAAAGAAAATTCAAGATAAATATCGGATTAGCACGAAAAGATCGGATAAGCATGGCAAACCAACCAAGATTGGCGCCAACATGAGGATACATTCTAGGGGCGCATTTTATCTTTTAATTGGAGATCGGCCGAGAGTTATCTCTTATTTGTTTTGACATTTTAAAGTATATCTCTTAATTAGCTTGAACCCCTATAAATAAAGGCATGCTATACACGCCATAAACACACTTCTTTGCACAATACATTTTTTTACACTTCTCGCCTTTATAATAAAATCTTCAGCTTTTTCTTAGAGCAGCTTTTATGCAAGATCTCGCAATAATGTAAGTTCTTGTATTTATTTGTTCTTTGTTCTTTGTAATTAAGCCCCCAATTATTGTTTATCGTTTGAGGTTGTTCGTTCTTCACCGGACAATGTAGATCTAAGGATACGATATGAGGCAATGGGGATTCCTTGTCTATAAGGATCCAAACGCCCGTATCCGTTATCCGGTGACCTATAGATGACTTCGGTATGATCGGCAACCGTGTTTTTAGTAGATCTATATAATTGCTTTATGAGTCTCTATTTTATCCGTTACGTATGTAGAAACGCTAAGATTTAGGTTTTCGCCGCGTCAATCTAGCCAAGTCTTTATGGTGTGATTGTCCACCTAGAATTTCTTATCTTAGTAGGTATGGCTACGACTACGTCGGTTCTCTCGCTTTGTAATTTAAACGAGTAATTAAACTTGATCAACTTAATTATTTGTCATCGTAATTTAACATGAGACCTAAAAAGTGATTGTTATTTAGGACAGAGATTGAATCGGTGTCTAAGAAGTACGCCTAATCATAGGAATGTTGCTTAGATGAGGTTACGGTTTATACCGGCATCCCTAGTTTCGTAAATGTGTCAGAAGTTATATGAGATGGAGACTAAAAATGTGAAGTCACGTAATGGAGACACGATGATCTAGATGGCCTAACCGGAGCTAGATCTATTTTAGGGGATGACTCCCGTAGTCGATATAAAAGAAATACGAATCGGATTTATAGTTGTCGAGTATCGCTTAATTATATAGAATCTCTAGAGCCAAACGATAACATAATAATTGGGGAGGTTAATTACGTTGTTTATGTGTTGTGTCGGGTCGTGTCCTTTACTTTTTCTTGTACTTCGTTGGTCGTAGACCGCCTTTGTGTCCTTGATATGAATAATTAATTGTTTGTATATAAAATGATCCACAATTTGGTTCCCCGTGGGATCGACCTTGATTCGCTATAGCTATACTACGATGGACCTAGTCCTCTTGCTAGTATTGGTTTATGGTGGTCAAGTACTTTTAATTATTACTTGATCTACGTGCATCACATATCCTTCGTGACTGTACCTATAGAAGTCATCATGGTTTCCATATTTTGAGCTTGAGTAGACATCACACCCATCATATTTTCCATTAATTTCTCCCATTTATCAACTCCTTCAGGGTTGAGTTGAACTTTGGGTGACTGGTATGCTTTGAGTGGTATGTTGTGGATACGGTCTAGGTAATGATTGTAGGTTCTGATTCGAGGTATCTCCTTGATAAACCTTATTAGTATATGGATTCTTATACTGGATTGGATACGGTGGTTGCCCTTGCTTACTAGGGGTTTCAGACCAACGAAAAGTAGGGTGATCTCTTCTAATAGCATTAAACGAGTTTGAATACGCGTTGTTCAAATTCCCATGCTGTTGTAAAAAACTCACCATTTCCCTTGAAAAACCTTCTGGTTCTTCCATCCCTAATGACACATTATCATGACTTGAGTATTCATTTGGTAAGATATTTTCTGAGTTTATAGTTTTATTGGCTAATAAGCCGTCAAATTTCCTACTCAAATTCTCCAAGTGTGCTAGGACTTCTGTATTCGATGTACTTTCTCCTGCAAATGCTACTTTTCTTGTGCTAGAACCGGTTTCCCACATTCTGTTATTTTTGGAAATCTTTTCAATAGCATCGTAAACTATTTGAGCTTCACTCATCATTAACGAACCACCACATGCATGATCAACATCTGCACGTAAGTTTTTCCTTAATTTACGACAGAAAAGTTGGATTTGCATTTCTAAGGAATAACCATGATCGGGACAAGCTCTTAGTAGCTTTTTAAATCTTTCCCACGCATTCCCAAACGTTTCTTCAAATCCTTGTCTAAAATTAGCAATCTCGACTATTAATTCTAATTTTCTACCAGGAGTAAATACTGCTTTAAGAACTCGGTTTGAATATCCTCCCAACTTGTCAATGAATGATGTGGAAGTGACAGAAACCAATCTCGTGCTCTTCCTTTTAAAGAAAAAGGAAACATAGACATCCTTGTTAATTCATAATGAGCACCTTGACTTTTGACTGTATTACACAATTCTTCGAAAAGATAGAGGTGATGATGTGGATCCTCATCATCCTCTCCTAGAAATTGGGCTCTTGTGTCAATTAAACCAAAAAGATGAGATTTTATTTCGAAATTATTTGCTCCTTTATTGGGTAAAAGAATTGGATTATTAATCTGGTACATTCTTACGGTCTGATCACATATAGGTCTCGGGTTAGGCTGGTTTCGATTATGCTTATTCCGATTCTGATTATTTCTATTATTCTGATTCTGGTTATTAGGTTGAGGTAAATTCTGATTAAGGTTTTGGCCATGCCCTTGAGCATGAGCAATCCCTTGTTCAGGTGTTTCACCAACGGTTTCGACCATTTTCGTAACGTGATTTGACAATTCTTGTGGAATAGAAAATATCGAATAGAAAATAACGCGAAATCAATAAAAAAAACCACATTTTTTTTTCTTTTTTCTTTTTTTTTTTCTCGGTAATTACCGACTCCACTCGGTATTTACCGAGTGTAAATTTTATTTTATTTTATTTTATTTTTATTTTTTTCGAAATTGGTATCTTACCAATAGGTAGGTACCAACAAAAATAAACGAACCGCGTTTACTTTCTACTATCGAAAATAGAAAATAACTCGAAATTGGTAGAAGAAGAAAATTGGTAACTAAAAGAAGGTAGATACCAACGGAAAATAAAAATAGAAATGTGATAAGAAGAGTGTTGACTTATCCTCGAGAATTTTGAGCTAATACAAGTAGTAACCATAGACACAATGAATTAGCGTCGTTTCCCCGGCAACGGCGCCGTAAAACGGATCGTTTCTAGGCTATCAATCCTTACCGGCGTGTACCGGGTCAAATTGTAGTGCTAGTCCGGTGAGTCGGAGTCGTATCCTCGTGGAAATGAAGATCTAATTCAAAGTGTGGTTAAACACCAAGAAGCTATTATTAACTCGATCTAAGTCGCAGCTTTTACCATTTTCCTCGGGTTAGATAGTTAGATTAGTTAGATTGTTTGTAAAGCAGTAAATAAATATATAAATATAAAAATAGATAATATATATATTTTTGGATCTAGCCAAGAATACTTTACCGAATCAATATCTCTTTTTAATAGAATTGAATGAGACAGATCTTTTCCTTGATGCAAGGAGGTCAATTATATATGAACCGATGTACTCCTAAGCTATACAACTCCTTCTCACACGAGCGTATAAAATTGTCATATGTCTAGTCCTCTATCCAATGTCATCTTAAGCATGGGTCACTCCCGTTTTGTCATTCGGCCAATTTTAAGATTGATTCATTAAACATGTGATTTTAACGTAATAATATCGTGAGCACAATTTTAATAAGATTTATCTCTCCCAAGATAAATCTGCCCCCGGGTAGGAAATCGGATTCCGTTGTCACGTTTTCACTCGGCCAATTTTACCCTCCGGTCTTTCTATTACGATCTCGTATTCTAATCGCGAGTTGTCAATTCATTAGATTACGTTTCTAGTAAAAATTGAGTGGCTATTTCAATTTTTGCTTTCATTAAGTGCAAATAGAAAGAGATTCATTATAATTGGTTTTAATCATTATTACCAGAGTCGATCATCCATTTTACCAAAAAGATTAACTAATTCAGATTCACATCTTGGCTAGATATATTTTTAGCTTAACATAATTAACATATATAATATATAAATAGAAATAGAAATATTAAACATAATAATATTAGAATATATTACCGATTACAACCGAATCGAATCGGGGCCGTTTCCACCGGATGTAGTATAACAAAGCTTCGATTTTAACAATCTTCGATAATTATTCCGCCATTACAACGATCGTACTATAACTACTTTATTTATATATATAAAAACATATATATACATACATAGACATATGTATATATACGAGCCCAAAATAAAAAGAAAATAAGATAGATGAAATATATATATATATATATGGATGTATATATATATTTTGGGACGTGTGTGTGTGTGTGTATATATATATATATATATATATATATAAGTGATCTAAAAAATAAAAAGAAGAAGAAGAAAGGAGACGAGAGAAAGAAAAGAATGGGAAAGAAAGGGGGCATCTTATTAGTCTAATTTTACACATATATATAGCCTACAAAAGGGGGGCCGGACTGGGCCGGGTAAGGGCCGGACCGGGCCGGGCTAATCACTACATTCATCCTCCTTAATTATCCAATTTTCGGATATAATTTTATATTTTGAAATAAAACTTCTAAAATTCATATCTTGAGTTTTAGATCTCCAAATGACATGATTCAAGAGGCAATGGAAAGCTTGTTGAATGATCTACAACTTTCATGAAGGACTCTTCTTCAGAAACTGTGTTTTTGATGGGCCATTCGTTCGTCGAAGATATTTCTCGATTTCCACTAAATCGAATCGATTAGCCACTTGACCACTTGACTTAATGATACTTGAGTTGTAGAAGTCCGATTGACGTGATTCAAAATACGTTGGAAAGCTCTTTCAAAGATATACAACTTTCATTAAGGACACTTCTTCAGAAAATTCCGTTTTAATGAGCCATTTGTTTGTCGAAGATATAATTCGTTAGTGGTACCACTAACCACTGAGCCACTTGACCACTTAAGTTAGTGGCACACTCTTATATCCCTAAAAATACCTCTTTTAGGCCTCAAAACGTGTCATTACTCGGGATTTTGGTCAACCTATAATTACGCAATAAACCACCAAAATACCAAACGTAAATCCGACACGACACTCCGGTTACTAAACCGGTACAAAACTTATAAAAACTTATAAAAATACGATAATTTATATAATAACCACTATTTATATATTTGGATAAAATTAAGTAATTATTGACTTAAATTGGTACAATAATGCTCAAAGTGGTATCAATATTGGGGTAAAATGTCGTAATAATGATCATTAATTTGTTTCTCATCTCACACACACATCGAACTTATAGATGTATTTTGCGGTGAGATGTGGGATAATGGGTTTTAGGATCATTGCGTAGACAGTTGTTAGGTTGACAACCTAGCTAGTTGTTAGGACTGTGCCCTATGTGAGGTTTTCATCGGTTTTCCGAGCGGCTCGAGATTTTGGTAAACCATGTTAGGTTAGTTGGCTTTCTAAAGGGAGGGTTAATTAGCCTGGCATAGGGTGTTAAGCGAGAGTTGTTCAGACCTTAACACCTGAATTAGGAGTTGGCACCCGTGGATATCATATAAACTGAATTGGATAGGTAGGTCGGTTAAGACACGCTCCTTGTCAAGTCTTTCCTGTGGGGTAAAAGTAACCCGCTGGATCGTAGTTCGGCTATGCTTTTTAATCATATAAGTAAAACCAGTAGTGTAATCGTTATTTCTGCATTAGTTGTTAATCTTTCCACTATCTATTGACCTGAACCAAGTTCTACGTCGACTTTGGTACTTCACTGTTACTCCCTGTGGATTCGACCTTGTAACCACTATACTGCCCTAACCCGATACTCTGTCGGTTAAAGTTAGCGGTTAAGTATTTTGCAATCAAGAATTTTGGCGCCGTTGTCGGGGAGTACATAGTGAATATCTTGCAAGTTGACTAAAAGCTTGGGCTTACGTCATTTTATTTTTTTTTCTTTTCTTTTCTTTTCTTGATGGAGTTCGTATATTGAAGCGTCACACCACCTATTGCTGTGGTGGTGGAGACGAGATACTTTGATTGTGTTTGTGTTGTTTCCTGAGATCTTGCAGTTTGAGCTTAAATGGATGGATTTTCCAATCAATACTACTCATCTGAACAACAATTATCCTACCAACTACAGGCACCTGAACAATATTATCAACAAGTGTATGTGCATCAGCCTCAGTATCAACAACAGAATAACCAGGGTTCTTGGGCTTATCAGTGCCCTAGTGCATACCTGAATCAAAACTTTGGTTATTCAAGTAATGAGCCACAACATTATGAGGGTTATCAGAACCCTTATGCTTATCATGATTATGGTTATCACACTCAGCATGTTGACAACTTTGCACAGAATCAGCCGTTTGATCAGAATCCATCTTGGCAAGAAGCCTACTACCCACCTCCGATGAATTGTAGTCAGTATGGGCAATTTGCTCCCATGCAACAAGAGAGCTTCACCGACAGTCAAATTGAGCTACTAGAGAAAATGAACAAGAGCATAGAAGAGAAACTGCGGGATATGAAAGAGTTCAAGATAAGTACTGACTCCGCCATAAGTAATCTTCAAGAAAGGGCGGTGCAGTTGATTGAAATAATGGGGTTCGAGCAGGAAGAACATGCATGTGCAATAGAGGTGGTTAAGGATGATGAGGTGCTCATTGAAGAAGTTCAGGCGGAGAGTGAGATTGAGGATCCAATTTGCTATAATGAGGTGTCTGACCGAAAGATAGAGAATGAAAAAGAAGCTTGTGCATATAAGGTGAATAAGGGAGCAGAGAGAGCAAGAAGGCAAACTGAGTTGGAAGCTATGAGAAGAGAGTTAGCTGCTCTTAAGAGAGACCTCACGATGGACAAGGAGGCAGAGAAAGCCGACAGTGAAGAAGTTCAGGTGGAGAGTGAGGTTGATGATTCGGGTTACAATGATGAGCTATCGGACCCAGAGAAGCAAGAGCTTGAGTTGGGATCGCCCATTTCTCCATCACTCCCGATTGAAGAGATGAAAGTTGATACTTTGGTGGAGTGCGCAGGGGAACCGACTATTGTTATGAGTGAACAAGAAGCCTTTGGTAATAAAACGATCTGGGATGAAGAGGAGCTGCAGGACTTGGGGACAGCAGAGGTGCAACTTCTGTCTATTACACAGCCTCCCGATGAATCACAAAATAATGATGTGGAGGGGTGTGTGATAGATTTGAGCGCACTCTTTGATGAGACAGAGTTAGAGGAGCGAGAGATTGATATAGGATCACCTATTTCTCTATCACTCCCAATTGGAGCTTTCCATAAGGAGTGTATGAAGAAACCTGATGAGATTGATAGGCCATCTTTGGTAGAGCCACCGGGAGAGTTGGGAATATTTGATATGTCGGTCCCGGATTACTACTCTCGTCCACTCTGTATGGATGAATTTTATGCAACCCTGTTTGTATATTCCCCGGTGGATGATGTTTATGGAATTGCTAACAAAGGGAAACTACTATGGAGTGGTGACTTTAAGAAGAGGATGGATCGACGGGCTGAAAAAGAAGATTCTCCGGCTGGGAAGAGGTAGCATCGAGGACCAAAAGAGGTAAGTTTTTGGTAAATTCAATTTCTATGGTTCTCGCATTGTTCAATTTTCTTAAGCTATTGGTCTTCTTGAGTTTAGATTTTGGTTGATGAGTTTTGATGCTTACTTGTTTGAAATAAGTTGGTTGGAGTCGTTTGAGTCTTTCATGATTGGAGTCTGTTAAAGTGTCATCCGGTCGAGCCAACGACGTAAAACACAGGCGCTTGTGGGAGGCAACCCACCTTTTTGCTTTATTTGTTTAGATCTTATTGGGACCCTGAGAGGATATTTTACACCCGATCTTGTTTTTGACATGCATGTTATAGCCGATATTTTCTTTATATAGACATCTCCATGTTTGTGTTACCTACACTTAAGGTTTCGGCCTTTCGTTGTAGAGAATTCTTTGTGTTTACTTTGTAGCACAGGCACCCTGGGAGATACATTTGCGGTTGTTGCATTGCATTGGATGAGCTTCGGCGACAGTTCAGCTAAGTTTTTTTTCCTTTCTCACTCACACACTGAGGACAGTGCTTCGTTTAAGTGGGGGGTAGGAGACTTAACTTCACTATTTTTGTTGATAAATTTTTATGCCATGTTTTCATGTACTTGAATGATTTGTAGGCTTAGTTTTTGCTATATCGTGTGAATTTGGGCCATATTTTAAAAATATTCATGGATTGATGTTGTGTTATATGTTGAATCATGATATCCTTAGGTTAAGTGGTTTACAATTGAGTGAACGCATGCGAGTTAAGTCGTGATCTTGTTATAAAAATGGACTACACACGCACTTAATAGCTTCAATATCATGAGTTATGGTAATTAGTGATGCTTATAGTTGTCATAGTCTATTCTGTTACCTAGAACTTATATGATTAACTTTGAGGCGAAATAGAAAGGCCAATCTTGGTAGATTAAGGGATGACGGTCCTGGCATTTCTTTGACCCAACTAGAGCCAAATAGCCAACCCTGTACATAATTTCCACAGAAACCCCACTGAGCCTTTGTAGGGTGGTTAGACCCCCACCCGAACGTAGCCATTCGTTGATTAGCCTATAATTACCGACCCTTAGCCTTTATTTGTGGTCTACATTTCTTTGGCACCCTACGAGTGAGTTTTAATCTTATTTTGGGCACACTTGCTAGCACAAGTATGGGGTGGTGAAGATGTGTGTCAAAGTGTGGTGTTGGTGAATATTTTGTACTACGAATGAGAATGGGTAGCAAAAAGTGTTGGTGTTTGGTTTATGAAAAAAAAGAAAAAGAAAAAAATCAAAATCAAAATCAGTCAAAAAAAAAAATTGAACAAAGTGTTTGAAAAAAAGTTGAGTCAAAGAATGTGTGATGAAAGGGCCATGTATTAATTCTTCCAAAGTGGCGTTGGTGGACGAGTTTTCGTTAAATTATGTTTGGATTTTAGAGTAAAGAAGGAGAAAGATTGCTTGAACCAAGCTAAGGAGGTGAGTTATGAGGCAATTTCAAGAAGTTTTGATTAAGCTCACTCGTTTTTCTCTTTTGATATTCCTTTTATCCTTTCGTTTAGCCCCGTCCCTAGCCTAACGTTACAACCGTGCAAGTCCTGCCTGACCTTAGTTAGCCTTGATTTGACCTCGATTAGTGGAGATGTTTATGAAGTATAAGCCTATGGTGTAACAACAATAGTCATGCATCTATAATCTGAACCGGTTAACTGTGATGAATGAATGAGAAGCTATGAACACACTCACATTCCGTTTTTGTAATAAGGTAGGATTAGACTCAATTGCATTTTCCTGGTTGTTTTCACTTGCCCTTTGCATATGATGATCCCGTGTATGAGTACAATGTTGACTCTATGTTACATTTTAGAGTCGCTTTGTTTGCTCGAGGGCGAGCAAAAGCTAAGTGGGGGGTAGTTGATGGGAGTCAAATTGTAGTGTATTTCTTATATGAGATTAACTCCTTTTACGAGTTATTCATGGTTATTTTGGGCTATTATGGATAGTATATGAACGATATTCACTTATATGCATGCTTCGAGACTAATGACGTTTTCGTCCTAAAAACTCGTGTTTTATGTCGATTTCGTTACGTTTCTGTCAATGTATATTATGCCTTTGTGTTCGGGTCTTTGTTTTCAGGATTAGATTGATGTATAAGGTTGAGAATAAGGAAGAGGGTCTCGAGAAAGAACGAGATTTGGGGCCAAGGAGGAGAAAAGAGTGAAGAATCATTGATGAAATCTGAACCAGTCACTTCAGGAGTATTTTGGTCACACATGGAGACACTTTCAGGAAGAGTTGTCTTGATAAAAGTTGTAGAGCATTGAATCAGATTTCCAAATTATTTCTAATCAACTTATTTGGAGCCCAATAAGTGAAGTTATGATGAAAATACTGAAGCCTACCCCAAACTAGCGTTTGGCCAGCTCAAACTGGCGTTCACAGAAGCAGCGTTGGTACTGAAAGATGGGTTTTCAGGCAAACTAGCATCCAAATCACCTCAAAAGCACGTTTGGATGGGTTCGGCCTGACTCGTACAAGACAAACTAGCGTTTGGCCAATGCAAACTCTAGTTTGGCCCCGACAGCAGTATTCACCGTACCTGTAACGTTAATCTTTATATTGACCCATTGTGGAGGCATTTTCTGGCCAAGTCGTCTTCATAAAAGTTGTAGGGAATTGAACGCGCTTTCCAACGCATCTTGAATCGTTCAAATTGGAGCTCTACACAAAATGTTATTGCTGATTTACTGAGGACAGCGAGTTGGTTTTTCAGGCAAACTGGCGTTTGCCATGCCACAAACGCTCGTTCATGGTCGGGATGCGGCAAAAACCTATAAAAACCCTCTTTTCGATCCCATATTATATCTATTCAGTATTTAGACGTTTTAGGGTTTCATAGGGGCGATTTTAGGGTGATTTCCATTAGTTTAAACGTTGTTTCAATCCTTAGATCATAGATTTAATTCCTAGCAACTCTATACAACTTTCATAGCTTAGATTTTCGATTCGTGATCCAAGATTTCATCTTTTGAAGGAGATTTTCATACAACTCAATGTTTCATCTTTTATGGTAATTATTTCTTTGTCTTTCAATTATTTGATTATTGCTTTCATTATTATTTCGTTTTTCAATTCCATCATGAGTAGATAAATAGTTGTGTAGCCGAATTATGTGAAAGCGGGTGAAACGCCCTAAGGGGGATTAGACGGGAGTAGTGTAGCGCTTAAATAAACGTTTGTATGATTAATCCACGTTCTAAAACTCGTTCTTATAAAGATTATAGCTTTGAATTAGATTGACAACCTAGTTCACTGCCACACACACATCGAACTTATAGATGTATTTTGCGGTGAGATGTGGGATAATGGGTTTTAGGATCATTGCGTAGACACAGCCTAGTTGTTAGATTGACAACCTAGCTAGTTGTTAGGACAGTGCCCTATGTGAGGTTTTCATCGGTTTTCCGAGCGGCTCGAGATTTTGGTAAACCATGTTAGGTTGGTTGGCTTTCTAAAGGGAGGGTTAATTAGCCTGGCGTAGGGTGTTAAGCGAGAGTTGTTCAGACCTTAACACCAGAATTAGGAGTTGGCACCCGTGGATGTCATATAAACTGAATTGGATAGGTAGGTCGGTTAAGACACGCTCCTTGTCAAGTCTTTCCCGTGGGGGTAAAAGTAACCCGCTAGATCGTAGTTCGGCTATGCTTTTTAATCATATAAGTAAAACCAGTAGTGTAATCGTTATTTCTGCATTAGTTGTTAATCTTTCCACTATCTATTGACCTGAACCAAGTTCTACGTCGACTTTGGTACTTCACTATTACTCCCTGTGGATTCGACCTTGTAACCACTATACTGCCCTTACCTGATACTCTGTCGGTTAAAGTTAGCGGTTAAGTATTTTGCTATCAATGTACAGTTTTAATATTATCAGAAAATGTATATTAGTAACTTCATCCGGAAATTTGAGTGGGGTCCATGCACCCCACCCCTAGGGCTGTAAATGAGTTAGGCTACTCGTGAGCTACTCGTACTCGACTCGCACGAGAGATCTATTCGATTCGGTTTTTTTCGAGTTCGAGCTCGAGTCGAGCTACTCGAATAATTAACCGAGTCGAGATCGAGTTTTAAAATATATTAATCGAGTATCTCGCGAGCTTAATCGAGCTTGATTAAATAATTATTTAATTAATTAAATTTATTAAATATATTATAAAATATTATTTTCCTAATTAAAAAAATATTATTCGAGTCGAGTATTAGACGAGTCGAGCTCGATCTTGTCATATTTCATTAAAAATTAAATGAATTCTAGAAAAATAATCGAGCTTACGAGCCAAGTCGAGCTATATCGAGTACTTAGCGAGTTGAGTTCGATCTTTCTTTTTTAAGGCTCGATCGATCTCGAGCCGAGTTTCGTGCCCGAACTTTTTAGTTGAGTCAAGCTCGAGCTCTAGAAAGTATCGACTCGACTCGGCTCGATTACACCCCTACCCACCCCTACCATGATGGGTCCGCCCCTGGTGGACTGGTGTTATAAGAAGTTTGGTTTCCCTCTAAGTTTCAAGGGGAAGATGAAGAGGTTCTGCAGAGATGGCTAATCACATAGGACTTGATTAAGATCTGGCATAAAACACCATGAATGATATATGGTCCTTATTATAAAGATTCAAATTCTCACACTGAACAAGCAGAGACATACTACCTAGATCTCAATATGATCAAATCATGGGAATGTTGAGAAATGAATGAATTCAAGACACACATGATGTTCATCAGCATCAACAAGTTGTAGACCTCACGACAACAAGTGTACAATCACTAACAATACCAAACATGGTAACATTCATGATTGGATTGTGGTTTCATGTACCATGGATCATGTAATTCTTTCATTATCTATCATGTCAAATCATGTTCTTGTTAAAGGTCTAACATTTAATCTTCCTACCGGTGCTAGTGCACATGTTTCTCATATTGGTCAAGTGAGAAATAGTGACACTTTACTGCTTAATAATGTTCTAATATGCATGAAAATGCAAATGAAGTGAAGGTAGGGTTAAAACATATCAGACTTTTGATATGTTTCAACTCTTTAGCTTTGAACGCGTTCTTATACCCCTCAAATTTAACTTTTCATCAACAATGCCTCTCCTCCCGGTTTATTAACTAACATATATCCTGCAAATATCAATATCAATATCGCGCATAACTCCCACAAGATAAAAAAAAAAGGCCCTAAAATACGAGAAAAATTATGGTGCATCGGTGATTTGAAGGGTTATATGTAGGGGGAAATAGTTTTTGTTGTATACCCCTATTTTTGACGCTTACAATCATAACCCCGTCAAACTACTCAGTAGATCGGGCTAATTTTTCAAAGGGACGGGTTATTTTTTCTTGTGGCCGAGCTATTATTCATTGAGGCCGGAATAAAATAACACGTCATGATCAATTTGTTTTATGCAACCGGGTTAAAAACTCACGTCATGCATATGAATTTTTTTTAACATAACAAGCAAGCGTTATTGTTTAAATATAACATATTGCAAAACACATTTCCGTTGAACTCATCATCCGATCAAGGAACGAAATGGTTTTTTTTGTACTCAGCATAATAACAAGTATCTTTTCCAAAATCCGATTGATTCCATGGTAACGTACCATCCTTCAGGATCAATCAAATCCTCGATATTACTATCCATCACTATTGTTCTTGAATACTCTCTCTTTCCATGACCTCCCTAAATAGCTCTTCAATTTCGTCTTGTCTGGCTCCAGTGTTTTATCAGCTAAAATGTCGCAATTGTGTAACATGATTCCGGTTGACTCTGGTTTGTCAATCCTGCCTTGAACAGTGACAACGTTTTGCCAGCATACACAGACGAAGAAGAAGAATTCGTCTCCTATCAAGGAACGGAAATGGTTTTTTTTTTTTTTTTGGCGAAATGGGTTTTGCAATTTGTTATAATAAAAAAAAAGTTTGCTGTTATGGAAAAAAAATTCATATGGAGAATAAAACAAATTGCCCAGGACGTGTTATTTAATCCGGCCTTAATTAATAATAGCTCGGCGGGCATTTGGGCACTTCATATATTGAGCTTTAGTAGCAAATCCGAATTGGGCATTTTTGTTGAAGTTGTTTTTTTTTTTAAAACATACTTATTGCGTTCTTAACATCCGTAAATACAAAATTCAATTTATTGATAGCCTCAAAACATACCTACAAAGTAGTCTTTTGGGCCAAGTAAATTTTTTTATTGGGACATTTTGTTAGATATTTTTTTCATAAATATTTTTTGTAATCTCTTGCATACGAGTTGATGAACGAAATAATGTTATCGCAACGAAACGGGGTTTCTGCCCGGTCAGGTCGCGGTGGGTCAAGGAGGCAGAGCCCCTTCGCAAGGGTCGAGGGGGCAACGCCAACTCGTGGGGGTTCGGGGTCAACGCCCCCTAAACCTAAACCAATACATGCATCAGTTCATGAAGGGAGTAAAAAAAATTTGGGCCTTTATAAAAAAAAAATAACATATTATATTAGGTTGGATCTGATTGAATCTACACATAATTTTTTTTTAGCGAAACATGTACCGTTGGGCCCTCCCAGCACCGTTGGGCTTAAGACCGCGGTCTCTCTGGCCTCACTATAGGGCCGGCCCTGAGCTCGGCCTCATGAAAAAATAACCCGTCACTTTGAAAAAATAGCCCGTCATAGTGAGTATTTTGACGGGTTTATGATTGTAAGAAACAAAAATAGGAGTACACAACAAAAACTATTTTTAGCCACAAGTATATATTTTGTATTTCCGTCTTATATATACCAAGTGGAGGGATGAGATGTATCCAACTCATCCACTTTCAGACAATAGATGTGTGTAGGTGTGAGGTGGATGTATCATGATGATGCTGGATCTCGTTATTATGTGGAATATGTGTTAAATGCTATGTGCGTGTTCCCAGGATCGTAATTTTGTATCTGTGTTATTTTCCCGAGGATTTGGTGCTGTTTTGTTTCGTTTTGTGTGTTTTATAGGATGTACCGAATCTGGAGCATTAGAGAACGGAGCTGGATCAAAAGGAGCATGTTGGGCCAAGTAATAAAAGTCCAAGAAGAATCTGCTGAAGAAAAAGAAGAAAGGTCAGCCCGGTTTACCGTGGGCTAGGGCCGGTAAACCGAGGGCTTGTGGAACACGAAATCGATTATGCTGCATTGTCTACGTCGGTTAGGGTTTTTGAGAGTCATAATTCGGTCATTGTATCTATATAAGGCCGCATTAGCTGTTTATTACATAGTTCTGAAAAAAGTATTCCATTATATATTTTTTAAGAACATTTTATTTTGTTTTGATGATGGTCATACTAGCTGTGATAGCAAGCCTGAAATAAGTTAGAATTCTCTGTATAAGTCTTTACTTAGAGTCTGACATGTTGTATAAGTTGAGTCAGACAAGTATTGTACGTCCTTGTGACCACTATACTCCCGTTGACCCGATACTCTGTCGGTGAAAGGTAGCGGTTAAGTATTTTGCTATCAGTTCCCACCCGCCCTCCCTCTTCCCAAAACCCTAAATTCTGCACCACTCACGTTATACCAAAAAAAACCCTAGCCATGAACACCGCCGATTCCTCCACCGTTACTGCCACTGCCACTGCCACAAGCAAAGCTCTCCCATCCTTCAACCCTTCCTCTACCATTCACATCATCAATTTCACTTGATCTAATATTCATCTCTGGCGTGCACAAATCATGCCATATCTCCGTGGACAGGGAGTTTTTGGTTACGTTTATGGCTCGATCAAGCAGCTGCCTAAAACCATCACATCTCCGGCCGGTGACACATCTACAAATCCGGCTTATGAAACTTGCATTCAGCAAGATAATTTAATTCTCAGCACCATCGCTTCCTCTCTTTCAGAAGATGTTCTTATGCAGGTCTACCATTCATCTACATCTGCAGAGATATGGAATGCTTTTCATACGTGCTTTGCATCCCAAATTCGGGCACGGCTCATCCATCTCAGAACGCAATTGGCCTCCACGAAAAAGGACAACACAACAATGGCTGAATATTATGCCACCGTCAAGCAGCTTTCAGACGAGTTATCAATGGCCGGCCAACCCCTCTCCACCGACGACATCATCACGTATTTACTGGCTGGACTCGAACCCGGTTATAATCTTACGGTAACCCTTCTCTCTGCTCGTGATCAGCTAACTCTAGAAGAGGTTTACTCCCTTCTCCTCACGACGGAGGCCCGTATTCAGCCCCACACTGAGGCCGTCCCTTCGTCACCAGCCCCGATCTTGGCCAATTAATCTAATGCAGGCTATCAAAACCGGGATCGTGGTCATTCAGGTGCAAATTCTGAAGTCAATTCTGGTGGTAATTCCGGATCACGGGGGCATGGCCGCTTTGCTTCAGGCCGTGGGTCAGGCCATGGGCACAAATATCCGCCTGGTCAAGCTCCGACGTGTCAGCTATGCTTTAAAATGGGTACACCACCCAAGAATGTTGGCACCGCTTCAAAACAGATTTTCAGCCCACTTTACCGCCAAACTGTTGGAATAGTGTCCTAAACCCAATCGGGTTGGACCGGATCCGACCGGGTCGGATCATTTCTACTATTTCTTTATGTTTATACATATATTAAATGGCTTTTCTGTTGTCATATATATATTTCTTTTAAAGAACCAATTATGAATTGTTATATGATAACGTCCTTAGTGTTAAACTGTGATAGAGAAACCATGATAGGCGATTATGGTTGATGAGATCTCTAATCACTTCAATAAGTTTGATACTTAAATGTCTCTAGGCTGATGTACTATTAAACAAGGCATTGATAGTATGAACAGGCTAGCACGTATTAGATGTCTTCTGTCTTTAGGGCAGGGATAGATCTCGTCTATCGAAGTGTAGAGACACTTGGACCGTACGTGGACGTGTATTAGAGAATGCGTACGTTAGGCGACCCACTTACACGGATAAGTGTCACACTATGTGACGGTTGTGTAATTATCCTTAAGACCGGAGTCTTCATGGCATCACGGTGTGGATTGTCATGCTTTGACACTATTGAGGTTTCCCCTAGCCACGGGGCGATCGTGCGGTAGTGATTGGATATGATACTGAAGCATACGGAGTATACATGATTGGTCGTCTGAGAATCTGATGACAGTTGAAATATACCTATTTATGTCATCAATTCTAACCTTAAATCGGAGTTACTTATATATTTCATATTTAAATCACGTGTTTATATTTATTATTTAATAATAAGTGATTATTAATATGATAATTGGTATTTAGTTTGTTTTTATTATAAAAGAGCAATTAAATTGTGTGATAAATACGATTTTGCGGATCATGATAAATCGGGAAGATAATTATCATGCAATCGGGGAGATCTCAAGATAAAAGAGAAGAAAATCGGAGCATTGAAGAAAGGATCAATCGGATCAATTCAAAAAGCGTGGAGTGGGAAACAAGTCGGACGAACCGAAGTGAAAACGCGTGAAGAAGGAGGCTCGGTCGACCGAGCCATGCCATTCGGTCGACCGAGCGTGTAGGTTCGGTCACCCGAGCCTAATTTGATAAATGCACGTCAATCTTCTCGGATTCTCCCTATGTCGGCTACAACTCCTATATAAACAAGACCACGATGTTGAGAACACACACCACTACAACACAAAACAATTCATACAATTTTAGATTTTGAGATTTAGTTTTATTTTCTTTATGTTCGTTCATTGTGGATTCGTCGGATTCTCCGATTAGGGAGCGCATTAAAGAGTGGGAGTCACTCTCGTCTTCGAGGGTATGACTATTCAATTATGCAATCTTTATTTGTAGATCTGATATATTTTATTATGGAGTAGTTTTATTTGTATTGATTGCGTGATGTAGATTTATTTACGAACCCATGTGCTTAGGTTAGAAACGTTAAGAAGTAATCATGATTTGTTCCGGCACGGAACCGTGTTCGGTCGACCTAGACATGTCACTCGGTCGCCCGAGTGCTTTGTCATTCGGTCGACCGAGTGTGGTAAGGTGTAGGGCAATATTATGATCGGCTTCGACTACGTCGATTCTCTCGATTTGGAATTAAAACGAGTAATTAAACTCGATCAACTTAATTATTTGTCATCATAATTTAACATGAAACTCAAAAAGTGATTGTTACTTAGGATATAGATTGAATCGGCATCTAAGAAGTACGCCTCACCATAGGAATGTTGCTTAGATGAGGTTACGGTTTATACCGGCGTCCCTAGTGAAATAATTGTGTCGAAGTTATATGAGATGGAGGCATTAAAAAGCGAAGTCACGTAATGGAGGCACGATGATTTAGATGGCCTAACCGGAGCTAAATCTACCTTAGGGGATGACTCCCGTAGTCATAATAATTAATCTTTAACGTTTGTTTTGTCTCGTTATCAACCTAATTCACATGGGGGAGTTATGATCTACTAGCGTAATCAATACTATTTGTCTAGATAATATCAACCGTATTATCCGTGTTTTAGTAGTCTTTAATTTGTCTTTGTGGTATTTTGTGTCTTGTGGTTGTCACTATTTTAGTTACTTGCATTTAGTTGGTCGTAGACCGCCACTTTCAATTTAGTTCGATAAAGTAAGTTGTGTTTTGTTTGTGCCGAGTCTCTGTGGGATCGACCTCGACTCTATCTAGCTATACTACAATTGAACCTAGTTCTCTTGCTAGTGGGTTAGTAGGTCTCGAGTTAATAATTTAATTTGACCTCCATCAAGTTTTTGGCGCCGTTGCCGGGGACTCGAGTCATTAAATTGAGATATAGCTTATTTTGTTGGAACTGGATTCGTGAATATTCTGTGAATAAGAGTCTGTATATTAAAACAGTGTCGTAAAAAAAAAAAATTAAAAAAAAAAAAAAAAAAACGTTCGGTCGACCGAACCACAGCTCTCGGTCGACCGAGAATTTATTTTCTTTTCTGTTTCTGATTCTGTCTTAGTTTTTAAAACATTCTGCTTCTGTTTTATTTACGTTTTCTTTTCTCAAACTTATTTCGAGTCTGTTTTAGTTTTACTTAGTGAGTTAAAGGCCTAGCCTTTACTAGTGATTAATTGTTTTACTGTTGTTTACTATTTTATAGTACGCTACTCGGAAATCGAAGGAAGCGCTTGAACCTTATAATCCTGAGATAGAAAAATTTGCGAGAAGGAATAGGAAATTAGCTAGGGAACTGGCTAAACAAGGAGAAGAGGATCCAAATCTTGAGGAAAGCGAGCAAGGGGTGGAAGAAGGACATACAACCGATCATTCTGAGCATTCCGAATCTGAAATAGAAATGGAAGGAAATCCGGTCAATCCAAACCAGGTACCTAATCCTGTTATTAATCTAGTTATCAATAATGCCAATAATGTGAATGCAAATGTTAATAATGAGAACCAATCCCTAGTCCAAGGAGCGAGGCGCACTTTGCAAAGTTATGCAACGCCCACTATTGAACAATTCATTCCCGCTATAGTAGCACCGCAAGATGCTGCGGAAGTCTATCACCCTAGGCCTAATGTAATTCAAATGGTGACCAATTATTCTACTTTTCATGGAGTCCAAAACGAGGATCCCGGTGTTCACGTGACGAATTTCTTGGAAATCGTTAGTACTTGTGAAACCGAATTAATCCCGGAGGGTAACATTCGTCTTAAGCTTTTCCCTTTCACTTTGAAAGATAAAGCTAAGCGGTGGCTTCTCTCTTTAGAGGCCGGATCAATCACAACTTGGGAACAAGTTGTTGCAAAAATTCATGAATAAGTATTTTCCCTTAGGAAAAACTTTTAAGTTACGCCAAGATATCCTAGGATTTAAGCAACAACCTGGGGAGAGTTTTGATCAAGCTTGGGAGCGTTTCAAGGAAGCTATGAGGAAGTGTCCTCATCATGACATCTCTCTTTGGCTTTTAATGCAAACCTTTTACCATGGGTTGAGAGAGACTGAGAAAATTAGAGTAGACGCCTCCAAAGCAATGGAGCGTTTGTTCTTTTATCTCCTGAGGAGGCACAAGGGAAGATGGAACAAATAGCGATGAATAGCCAATGGGGAGGCAATGACATAGCTACTGTGAAGATGGCCGCTGATATATTTGATGATAGTGCATCCACCAAAATCTTAGAACAACTTTCTGTTATCAATAATAAGGTAGATGGGATGCAAGAGAGGATGACAAGAGTAGAAAAAGGGGCTGGAATCGAGGTAGCACCTCAAGGTGAGAATGCTTTGGTACTTGAAGAAGCCAATTATGTCGGGGGAGGGTATAGACCTAATCATAACCATCCCGGATTCCGATATAGTGACATTAACGCGGAGAAAGGCCTAAACCGCCTACCCCTTATGTACCACAGCAGACTAAAACTTTTGGTTGGGAAGCTGCGATAGAAAAACTGAGTAATGTCGTCACTGACAATATGGGACAACTTTCAAAATCTATGGCTGAGTTAGCCACTAACTTTAGCCAATATTGTCAGAAGACTGATGCCAAGGTAACCAATCAGGAAGCTCTAGTCCAAAATCTCACGCACCAGGTAGGACAACTAGCTGAGCAAGTCTCAACGAGACCTCCTGGAGGGTTGCCAAGCAACACTGAGAAGAACCCTAAGGATTTGAATGCGATCATGACAAGAAGTGGAAAGGAGGTAACTCCACCATCCTTGCAAGAGAAAGAAAAAGTCACAAAGAGTAAGGATAGTGAGCCAAGCAATGAGACTTCTGAGACTTTGCCTGAGCAAAGAACGTATAAAGAACCTGCTGGCCCTAGAGTTGAACTTTACGATAACAAGTATCCAATTTTCACTAATGTCGACCCTTCAACTCTACCTTATCCTCCACCAAAGCCGAAGCCAAAGTTTGATAGTAAGAGGTATAAGAAGTTCGTGGATATGTTTAGTAAGTTACAAATCAATATACCCCTAGTTGAAGCACTAGCTGAAATGCCTGAGTATACCAAATTTTTAAAAGACGCCGTCTCAACTAAAAGGAAACTTCTAGATTTAGAGACCATATGCCTTAATGAGGAGTGCTCAGCCATCCTTCAACATAAGTTACCCCCAAAATGCAAAGATCCGGGAAGTTTTCTCATTCCCCGCACCATAGGTAACGTATGTCCGAACAAAGCTTTGTGTGATCTAGGAGCAAGTGTGAACTGATGCCACTATCTATTTTTCGGGAACTAGGCATGAAAGATCTTAAGAAGACCTCAATCACATTGCAATTAGCTGACCGTTCTGTTAAGGAACCGTGTGGAGTGGTTGAGGATGTGCTAGTAAGAGTTGAAAAGTTTGTATTCCCTGTCGACTTTGTAGTATTAGATATGGAAGCTAACTACGAGGTACCATTGATATTAGGGAGACCTTTCATGGCTACTAGTAGAACACTAATTGATGTTTACAAAGGCGAGTTGGTGTTGAGAGTGAACGAAGAAAGAGTTGCATTCAATGTCTTTGACACGATGAAGCAACTTTGATGATGGAGAGGATGCATGTTTCATGTTAGATTCCATTGACAGGATCGTTCAAGAATTTCAACAACATGAAAGTATCAAGGATTTTCTAGATGTTTGTCTTAGAAGAAGAAGATGAAGTCAAGTACGTGAGTAGTGAGGAGGAAAAGATGATATGGCCCGGATGTAGTAGAGGGACCCCAAGACCGGTAGAGGAAGTAAGTCTTTGCCGAGAGATTGAAAGATTCTATCATAGACCAACGTGGCATAAGTACTTCGAACTTAAACTCACCGGTCAAAAGTTGAAAACATCTTTGGAAGAACCTCCCACAAATTTGACTTTAAAACCTCTTCCTCGCGAATTTGAAGTATGTATTTCTTCAAGATGAGACTTTGCCGCTAATCATATCTTCTTCCTTGACGGACTTACAAGAGGAGAAACTAATGAGAGTTCGAGAGAGTACCGCGGAGCATTTGGATGGACCATAGGGCGACGTTAAGGGCATTAGTCCTAGCGTATGTATGCACAAGATCTCCGTGGATCCTGAAAAGAAAGCGGTTGCACAACCTCAGAGGCGTTTAACCCCACAATTAAAGGAAGTGGTTAGGGATGAGGTTATAAAAATGCTAGAAATGGGAATTATATTTCCAATTGCTTGATAGCGAATGGGTAAGCCCTATCCACGTAGTTCCCAAGAAGGGAGGATTGACGGTGCAAGCCAATGAGTTGAATGAGTTAATTCTGTGAGGCTAATCACCGGTCATCGAGTGTGCATAGACTTTAGGAAACTAAATGACGCAACTCGTAAGGACCACTTTCCTCTTCCCTTCATCGATCAAATGCTCGAGAGACGAGCGGGCATGCTTTCTATTGTTTTCTTGACGGGTATTCGGGATACTATCAAATCCACATCTCACCCGAGGATCGTGAGAAAACGACATTTACATGCCCATATGGGACATTTGCTTATAATCGAATGCCATTTGGATTGTGCAACGCCCCCGCGACATTTCAACGGTGTATGATGTCACTTTGTTTGCGGACATGGTGGAAGATTTCTTGGAAATCTTTATGGATGATTTCTCCGTATTTGGAGACGATTTCGATTCATGTCTCACACATCTAGCACGAGTGTTGAAGAGATGTGAAGAGACTAATCTTGTGCTTAACTCGGGAGAAGTGTCATTTGATGGTTACGGAAGGTATAGTACTAGGTCACCGCATATCCAAGAACGGTATAGAGGTGGATAGAGCTAAAGTCGAGGTGATCGAGAAACTACCTCCACCTACTAATCTTAAAACTTTGCGAGGTTTTTTAGGCCACGCCGGATTTTATCGTAGGTTTATCAAAGACTTTTCCTTCATCTCTAGACCTCTTACCGAATTATTGGCCAAGGACGTACCATTCGTGTTTTCTAATGAGTGCATAAAAGCTTTCAACGAAATAAAAAGTAGATCGATTCGCACCCGTTCGGTCGCACCGGATTGGGACCCGCCATTCGAACCGATGTGTGATGCAAGTGATGCTTTCTTGTTGGCGCCGCTTTGGGTCAAAGAAAAGATAAGATCTTCAGACCTATCTATTATGCGAGCCGGACTTTGAATGCTGCCCAAAGAAACTATGCAACAACGGAGAAGGAGCTTTTGGCCGTTATCTTTGCTTTTGACAAGTTTAGATCTTACTTAGTGGGATCTAAAGTCACTGTGTGGACTGACCACGCAGCTCTTAAGTATCTCCTAGCAAAGCAAGATTCAAAGCCGAGACTGTTGAGATGGATTCTACTGTTGCAAGAATTTGACGTAGAAATCCGAGATAAGAAAGGAAGTGAGAACGTGGTGGCCGATCATCTATCGCGTTTACAATTAGAGGATGGTGAGGAATTACCTGAGATAGGAGAATATTTTCCTGATGAACAACTTTTCTCCATCACCACCATCGGGGGACAAGGTGATTGTCTTTGCGGTTTCTTCGCGAATAGAGGTTGTGAAGGAAAAGAAACAACCATGGTTTAGTTTATTTGTTAATTATCTATCCGCGAAGTATCTACCACCAAATCTCACTTGTCCAAGAGAGGAAGAAATTCTTCAAAGATATTAGACACTATTATTGGGATGAGCCTTATTTGTTTAAGCTAGGATCGATAATGTTTTTCGAAGATGTGTGCCAGAGGAAGAGTATAATGATATCCTAAAGCATTGTCATTCTTATGAAGTTGGAGGACACTACGGGGGAGATAAAACTGCGGCCAAAGTCCTCCAATGCGGTTTTTATTGGCCGACATTGTTTAAGGATGCACACCAATATGCAAAGGCATGTCATGCTGTCAAATGACGAGTAATATTTCAAGGAGAAATGAGATGCCACTCAAGAGCATCTTAGAAGTGGAGCTTTTTGACGTTTGGGGAATAGATTTCGTTGGACCCTTCACTTCATCATTATCTAACCGATACATCTTAGTTGCTGTTGATTACGTATCCAAATGGGTTGAGGCCATTGCTTCACCTACTAACGATGCTAGGGTTGTGGTTAGATTCTTGAAGAAGAACATTTTTACACGGTTTGGGACGCCGAGGGCAATTATAAGCGACAATGGTAGTCATTTTTGTAATAAACCGTTTGAAAGGCTGATGATTAAGTATGGGGTTCGACATAAGCTAGCAACTGCGTATCACCCCCAGACTAGCGGACAGGTAGAAGTCACCAATCGAGAGATAAAGCGTATCCCGGAGAAAACTCGTCAATACAACTAGGAAGGATTGGTCGTTACGTTTAGACGACGCTTTATGGGCATATAGGACTCGCATATAAAACTTCGATTGGAATGTCACCATATAGGATTGTTTTTGGAAAGGCATGTCATCTACACTCGTGGAACCGGAACACCGGGCCATGTGGGCAACAAGGATGCTAAATTTTGATGAGACGTTGGCCGGTGAAAAGAGGATGTTAGAATTAACTCGCCTGGAAGAGTTTCGTTTAGAGGCATACGAGAATGCCAAGATTTTCAAGGAGCGCACGAAGAAGTTCCATGACAAAAAGATTCGGATAGGACCTTTCAAGAGGGTGATCCGGTTCTCTTATACAATTCGCGCTTAAGACTCTTCCCGGGTAAGTTGAAATCAAGATGGTGCGGCCCATTTCAAGTACAACAAGTCTTTCCTTCTGGAGCAGTGGAGCTATTCAATTTCAAAGACGAGTCCAGATTTGTGGTCAATGGACATCGTATAAAGCATTATCACGGGCTTCCGCCTGCTGCTGAGGAGGAGGTTTTGTACCTCGATGACCCTTTCTACGAATAAACCATCTTGAGCTGAGTCGAGCTAGCGACTATAAACTTAGAACTACTACTTATCACTATCTTTTTCGTTTCTCTTTTTAATAAAGTAGCATGCGCCTATCACGGTTTTTTTTCATCTCGCCATGTTCCGAGTCTAAGTTCGGAATAAACGAGGTTTTTTCCTTGATAGCCGTCATGTGAGTTTTTAGGTTTAGATCCCTTTTGGTCTTGTCCATGGCAGTATAAAGTATAGTGGCTTAAATTGTTTTTAGATATTTATATCTAATTACTGCCACATTATTTTATAACTTCCATAGACATGGTATTTGACGATTTCGTGGAGCTTGTTTGTTTATACAGGATGTGTCTGTCTCTCCACGCTGTGCCGATGATTACTCCGATATTGTTCCTTTACTTGGGAGCCGTTTCCCGAGCTAAGTCTTTCTTCTTGACCTCTCATTTATTTTTGTCATTGAGGACAATGCCATGTTTAAGTGGGGGGCAGGGGACTTAGCTATATATATTGTGCTATATGTTGAAGTCAAGGAAAACGGAATACTGAGACAATATTGAGCCAAATTTAAAATTTTTTATGGATAAATGCCAAGTTGTTTAACTCGTACCCTTAAACTTGTGAAGTTCTTATACTTAGAATTGATAGGAAATGAACCAAGTTGCGTGAGTACGTGGTCATATTATACTTTTGCGATAAATTGTTAGTAGACTTAAGGATATTCATGCCAACAATTGCAAGTAGTTAGGTATTGTTCAATTACTCAACATGAGAATCGCTTAGTACCGCATGAGTTATCATAATTGAAAGAAGTATGTGTATATTGCTTAGATAATTGATTATGAGGACCCAGTGTCGACATTTGTCGACTGATGTATTCTGATCTTCTAGCCAACAAAAGCGGAGTAATAAGCTTGGGACGTACTGTGTTTTGAATGTATTAAAACACGGGCTTGTAGTAACATTACCAAAGTAGCCCCGCGCTTGTGGTAATATTCGATGCTATGTTTAATCTAAGATAGGGGATACTCTATGAAAAGTTTTCTTCCTTGAGATTAGTAGTATTCGAAAAATATGCAAAATTGAAAAAAAATTCGAATTTTTCAGAGGCTTCGAGTAGTACTCAGTCTCCAAGTCCAAAAACCCTATAGGTACGCTCTTGCTTATTGTTCTAGTGCTTTAACCATTGCGAGGCATAAGAGGTATGAATGCTGATGTTGGTGGATTTAGATATGAAGTCTGCATAAACTCTAAATCTGGCTACATTTATATAAAACCAACGCACATGCACACAATCACTCCGATTCATAGCGAGTAGCGAATAATGCTTATCTTATGAGCATGACTGGTATGAGTTGACTCGGGTTTCTTGTGTAAGTATGAGATGACCACGGAAAATGTTGTCTTGGGGAATAACTTGTTAATGCTTTGTTCGGGACGAAGCAAAGTTTAAGTGGGGGGCATTTTGATGACAGTTGAAATATACCTATTTATGTCATCAATTCTAACCTTAAATCGGAGTTACTTATATATTTCATATTTAAATCACGTGTTTATATTTATTATTTAATAATAAGTGATTATTAATATGATAATTGGTATTTAGCTGTTTTTATTATAAAAGAGCAATTAAATTGTGTGATAAATACTGATTTTGCAGATCATGATAAATCGGGAAGATAATTATCATGCAATCAGGGAGATCTCAAGATAAAAGAGAAGAAAATCGGAGCATTGAAGAAAGGATCAATCAGATCAATTCAAAAAGCGTGGAGTGGGAAACAAGTCGGACGAACCGAAGTGAAAACGCGTGAAGAAGGAGGCTCGGTCGACCGAGCCATGCCATTCGGTCGACCGAGCGTGTAGGTTCGGTCACCCGAGCCTAATTTGATAAATGCACGTCAATCTTCTGGATTCTCCCTATGTCGGCTACAACTCCTATATAAACAAAGCGACCACGATGTTGAAAACACACACCACTACAACACAAAACAATTCATACAATTTTAGATTTTGAGATTTAGTTTTATTTTCTTTATGTTCGTTCATTGTGGATTCGTCGGATTCTCCGATTAGGGAGCGCATTAAAGAGTGGGAGTCACTCTCGTCTTCGAGGGTATGACTATTCAATTATGCAATCTTTATTTGTAGATCGATATATTTTATTATGGAGTAGTTTTATTTGTATTGATTGCGTGATGTAGATTTATTTACGAACCCATGTGCTTAGGTTAGAAACGTTAAGAAGTAATCATGATTTGTTCCGGCACGAACGTGTTCGGTCGACCTAGACATGTCACTCGGTCGCCCGAGTGCTTGTCATTCGGTCGACCGAGTGTGGTAAGGTGTAGGGCAATATTATGATCGGCTTCGACTACGTCGATTCTCGATTTGGAATTAAAACGAGTAATTAAACTGATCAACTTAATTATTTGTCATCATAATTTAACATGAAACTCAAAAAGTGATTGTTACTTAGGATATAGATTGAATCGGCATCTAAGAAGTACGCCTCACCATAGGAATGTTGCTTAGATGAGGTTACGGTTTATACCGGCGTCCCTAGTGAAATAATTGTGTCGAAGTTATATGAGATGGAGGCATTAAAAAGCGAAGTCACGTAATGGAGGCACGATGATTTAGATGGCCTAACCGGAGCTAAATCTACCTTAGGGGATGACTCCCGTAGTCATAATAATTAATCTTTAACGTTTGTTTTGTCTCGTTATCAACCTAATTCACATGGGGGAGTTATGATCTACTAGCGTAATCAATACTATTTGTCTAGATAATATCAACCGTATTATCCGTGTTTTAGTAGTCTTTAATTTGTCTTTGTGGTATTTTGTGTCTTGTGGTTGTCACTATTTTAGTTACTGCATTTAGTTGGTCGTAGACCGCCCTTTCAATTTAGTTCTGATAAAGTAAGTTGTGTTTTGTTTGTGCCGAGTCTCTGTGGGATCGACCTCGACTCTATCTAGCTATACTACAATTGAACCTAGTTCTCTTGCTAGTGGGTTAGTAGGCCTCGAGTTAATAATTTAATTTGACCTCCATCAGAATCGCGTATCCTATGATTGGGATCGAATATCCGAAATGGCCTTCTTATAAGGAATGTCTTACTCTCGTGAATCTTTGCAAAGTGGGAGTAAATGAGTTACTTCGAGAGAGCATGATATCCAGATTATAAGATACGGTCGTTGATGTTTTGACACTCGACTAACGACCGTATGGATATTATTACAGCGATAGGATTGTAAGTTACACGGTAACTGTTTCACATGAAAGGTAGTAGTCATTGCATTTGACTCTTCCGATGATTGGGGGTCACGGTAAGTGTTGCTAGACGCTATCCCGTGATCGTTAGGCATGAAGGGCATTTTCGTAATTTGCACTTTGTGTCTACGGCCAACATATTCGGAAGTCTATCGGGTCACACACATAAGAACATCTAGCCGGATTAAAATGTGGTTATAGATGATAACCAAATAAGGAAAGTTTATCTCGAGACTATAAAGGTTATAGTGGTAAATTAATATGGTGGTATAAATTTATTATGAATAAATTAAATACAAGATATTAATAATATTATATTAATTAAAGAATATTCCAGAAGCCAATATTTGGCTATATGGGGCGCCACATTGAAGTGTATAAGATACACTTGGATTGTGCAATTTAATTAATGGTATTACCATATATTAATATTAGATATTAATATTTATATATATATGCACTCATACGTGACTTGCACATATGATGTGCATGTGCGCACTAAATGTATATACATATATAGAATTATTTTGTGTAATATATATATATATATATATATATATATATATATATATATATATATATATATATATATATATATATATATATATATATATATATATATATATGATATATATATACATGTGTAAATTGATTTATGGTAATAGAATAAAGATAGTCAATATTAGATATTAACAATATCTTGGGAATATTCAATATAAGATATTGACAATATCCTAGATTTATTTAATATGAGATATTATAATAAATGAGATAAATCAATCAATTATATTTTCCTTATTTTATTGTGAGAAGGTTTTCTTCTCCTCCAAACTACATAGGGGCGCCACTTCCTCTATATAAAGGAAGTGGGTGTCAAGCTCTTTTGATCATCATAATTCCAATGACTAATAGTTCTTGTGTAAAATAGAGAGCATCTTATAGAGAGTTGGAGAGAGGGGAAAAAGGCCGGTCTAGCAACCGGAGTTTTCCAATAGCAATCCATGATGGGATTCCGGCGGGGTGCTCGTGTGGACTAGCGGTAGAGGCCGAACACTTGGGCGGCTCTATGCAGAACTACTCTTCTTAGACGGTCAAAGCATCGATCTTTTAGATCAACCAAGGTAACCACCGTCTACTATCTATTTGTTTATTGCTTAAACGAAGTCGATCCTGGTTAAAAGGAAATAAAATTTTAAATTCCGCTGCGTTCCCGCGTAGATTTCCTAACACAAACCGCAACCCTCGTCCCCCCAATGCATAAACAGCTCAAACTCCTAATGAGGTTCCATCTGACTGGGTTCCCGATACGGTGCCACGCATCATATGACAAACGACTTCCGCCATCTCAACCTTTAGTCCGAGCGATACGATGGACCCGACAAAATTCACATCAGTGATGGCTCAGGTTTGCAAATATCCCATTATGGTTCCTCCTCTTTTCGCACTCCTAATCGTACATTTACACTTTCCAATATTCTCGTTGCGCCTTCCCTGAAAACTAATCTTTTATATGTCCAGCATTTTGCAAATGATAATTGTGTTTATTTTGAATTTCATGCCACTTATTTCCTTGTGAATGACTACTCGGGTCGAATCCACCAGAGGGGGTTCCTAAAAGATGGTCTTTATCAATTCTCCAACTCCTTCAACAAATTCTCCGCTCAAGCTCTTATCTCCACCACCTCCTCCTCAGCTCAATGGCACACTGTTCCTATCCCGTTTTATGTCGTGTTTTGCATCATCAAAATATTTCTATTTACAATAAAGCTTCGATCCTGTCTATGAAGTGTGTCAGTTGGCTAAAAGCCATAGGTCTCATTTACCTGTTTCGCCTTTTACTTCTACTACACCTTTATATTTGGTTTTCTCTGATGTATGGGGCCCTTGCGCCGAACCTTCGATTCATGGCAATAAATACTAAGTTAGTTTCTTGGATGATTTTACCAATTTTTTGTGGATTTACCCTCTGCGTTTAAAATCTGATGTTGAACAAGTTTTTATGCAATTCAAAGCCTTAATTGAACGCCAATTTAATACAACTCTTAAAGCCTTGCAAACCGATTGGGGTGGGGAATTTCGTCGTCAATCCACCTATCTCACTAACCTTGGAATTCAACATCGTCAGTCTTGTCCCCATACCCATGAACAAATGGGTGCCATTGAGCGCCGTCATCATCAAATTGTCGAGGTCGGTTTGTCTCTCCTTGCTCAGTCCAATCTCCCATTACCCTATTGGGAGGACGCCATCATCACTGCCACATACCTTATTAATCGCCTTCCCACGCCTATCCTTAATCACAAATTGCCCTATGAAATGGTCCACGGTCGCCTTCCTGATTATATTTTCCTCTGCGTCTTTGGTTGTGCTTTCTGGCCATATCTTTGCCACTACAACAATCACAAAACAGACTTCCGATCTAAGACATGCATCTTCCTTGGGTATAGCCCCACTCATCATGGTTACAAGTGCTTAGTGATAATGCCCTAAATGGTACCAATAATTATACCCTTATTCATCCCAAATTTTGCTCAAGAGAGGATAGATAGGCTCGTTATTATGTGGAATATGTGTTAAATGCTATGTGTATGTTTCTAGGATCGTAATTCTGCATCTATGTTGTTTTCCCGAGTACTGTTTTGTCTCGTTTTGCATGTTTTATAGGATGTACCGAATCTGGAACATTGGAGAACGGATCTGGACCAAAAGGAGTATATTTGGTCAAGTGATTTAAAGTCCAAGAAGAAATCTGCTGAAGAAAAAGAAGAAAATTCGGCCCGGTTTACCTAGGGCTAGGGCCGGTAAACCGAGGACTTGTTGGACACGAAATTGATTATGTCGCCTCTACTAGGTCGGTTAGGGTTTTAAAGAGTCATAAGTCGGTCATTGTACCTATATAAGGCCGCATTAACAGATTATTGTATAAGCTTTTATATCTTATTATTGAATCTTCAATTACATTATACAATTTTGATGAAATAAAGTTATTCCAAGCTTTTGAGGAGTTCTTTCTGGTTTTCTCCATTTCTCCACCATCTCTAGCTTGAGTACATCGAGCTAGATTTCCATTGTTGGAGGTATGAAACTTTGAACGTTCTTTTTCGTCTTCAATATGGTAGATCTGTTAGTATTTATGTGTTTCAGTTAATTTGCATGTTTAAAGACCCCATGATTTACTTAGATTAATCGTAATTGAGCAATGTAGATCCAGGGACAGGAAAAGCTGACCCTTGTAAACCGGCGGTCTATACCAATTTACCGAGGCAATAATTAGAAAACCTAAAACTGGGATTCACCACAGCTACGTTGATCGACATGTTTAATTAACAGTAGGTTAGATCTGGCCAATCTGCTTATTGTAATCGTAAAACTAGCATGAAATATGAATAGTGAAGTGTTAGTTTGGACATCGTCTTGAATGGACCCTAGGAACGTGCTGATCAATGTCGACAGCTGTCTAGGCGGGTTAGCGGTATGAGTTAGCGCTCGATAACAGCAATTCTAGTTCTTCATGCATATGGGCTATTACGGACCAATTAAGGAGTGTAGCTTGCGTATAGATTGTCTACTACCATTGTCGGAGTAGATAGGATTAGGAGTTGCACCCGTAGCTGATAATGATAATTAAATCAAAAGCTCGCTCGATTAATTTAAGAAAATTATGTGGGAAAGTAAATGTAACGATTAACTAATCCAAATGAGTAGATCGGTGAGAAGATGGGGAGAAATACCAAGTTTGTTTTATGTTCATTGTTGGTCCATGGCTGCCTCTATGTTGCTTCTTAATTAGGTTAGAATCGTTTATAGTTAAAGTTGCATTGTCTCTGTGAGATCGACCTTGACTCACATTTACTATACTATGATTTACCTAGTATTCTTGCTAGTAATATCGACGTTAGTGACTTACACGTGATCAAGATTTTTGGCGCCGTTGCCGGGACAATGGCCAATTTTAAGTCTTGAGTCGTTTTGGATCAAACATGTACCTGTTAATCTACCAGAATAAGAAATTTTAGTCCCGGTTTACCGAGGGTTACCTCCAGTTTACCGAGACCCAAAAAATCAAATTCTGACAGCCTTAGTTTTTCTGTGTTACTCCCTGTTGATTTTAGTTAGTAGGTCCGCAACAGTTGGGATCATACCTAACTGAAGCGGAAGTTGCTAACCTTTTCTTTGTTTTATTTTGTCTTTTTCGCAGGAAGATCAGAACACTTCAGAGATTCGATCAAACCGGAGTTGAAAAAGAGCAAACAAGTCAACCAATATGCCACGGACAATATTGAACGTCGCGCTGATTTCCATGTATCATGGATCCGCCGTCAGGGAGCAATACGAAGCGGCTAAGAAACGGGTGGAAAAAGAGAAAGAAGCAATCAAGCAAGAGCCTAAAGAAAACTTAAAGGAGTATAGTGATTGGCCTTTTCTAAGTGTCCAATCTCACCGGCAGTGTACCGGGTCAACTGTAGCCTGGAATTGGTGAGTCAAGGTCGTATCCCACAGGGAATCTGGTCGAGTACCATAGTCGGTCTCGTCCCTAGTTCAGGTCAACACAAATATTGAACGTGGTGATTTGTCAGATCACCGGTTCTACAAACTAATATGCACAAAATAAAAGAAAGATCTAAAACTATAAAAAAATAAAATAAAATAAAATAAAAGAGAGATAGCCGAGCTATGATCCAATCTAATACTCACAAACCCTAGCTAAGTCCCGAGGTATTCTTGAGTCACCTAAACGTTCTCGATGTCACAAAGGGTGTCATTTCCTGGCTCTGAGAATAGACATTATTTCAATAATCTACCCTCCTATGTCAGGTTCAACAGTCCGCTCAACGGATTTAACTGACCTCACACGGTCTACGATTCATGAAATGCTCGACAAGTCGATACAAAACCTCACAACGAAACCGAGTCTGAACAACTCAGTCGGTCTTACTCAGTGATCCTAGAACCCCGGCTCCCGTATCCTCTAGCAAAATACATCTATAAAGATGATACATGTGATACGATTATCGAGTAGCTAATTCAACGAACGTGATAAGAATATGTTCTAGAACTACGGTAACATCGAGAATCAACAATCAAACATCAAGAACACCACATGAACAAGCATGGGTTCGATTTCAACTATTATCACATAACACGACTATCGGGAAATTAGCTACTCATTCTATCAACAAAAACAACAAGAAATCAACAATAAAAATAACACAAACAAGATTAAAAGCAAGAACAAGAAAGGAAAACGAATTACCAAATATATTATAGGCCGTAGAAAATCGATCCACCGAACGAAAACCCGTCAATAACGCGTCAATATATCTTCGAGAATCAACGGATTACAACAATCTAAGCCTAATCTAAGCTAAACTATGTACATAATTGATCTAAGCTAAGAAAAACAATGAAAAACCGAAGAAAAACGAGTTGGGAAGAAGGTGGTGTGGATCTAGATCCAAAATGGGGGTATTTGTAGTGTTTTATGAGTTCTGGACACTAGGCGTGCGCCTAGGAAAGTGCAGGCGTGCGCCTAGGATGATAAAAACACGTACTGAAACTTCTGGCCAAAATTGGCTGCTAGGCGTGCGCCTAGCATTTGTCAGGCGCGCGCCTAGCTGACACACCCTCAGAAAAACAGTCATAACTGTGTCTGTAGACCTCCGATTTGAGTGATTCAGGATGCGTTGGAAAGCTCATTCAATTGTCTACAACTTTATTGAAGATGTCCAGCCCAGAAAATGCCTCTAAGGTAGATAAAAATGCAGATCAATGAAAGGTATGGTTGTAGTACCACCGCGTTTTGATCCGTTTGAACGTTTAAGCTTCGGGCACACGTTCCAATCCTCGTATCTCGCATTCTGGCCTTCTCAAACGCCAAATACCTGTAAAAGATCACAACAAATACCACACGTAATCCCTACAGTACACTAGGGTGACCGAGAATGTATTAAAACACCGAAAATAATGAGATTTCCGGACTTTTCATCCTAGGTCTCGAAATGATAACCAATGTGTAAAATACATCAAAATACAATCAAATGTCTCTAGAAACATATAAAACTAGGTATAAACGGGGTATAATTACATAGTCGATGATAGCCAATTTGACTCTCATCAACTACCCCCTACTTAGCTTTTGCTCGCCCTCGAGCAAAGATGAGCGATTCAAAAATAAAGATGGAGTCAACATTGAAATCATACATTTAGTCTATAAGAATTGAAATGGTAAAACACAAGTAATTGACACAAATGCATATGATTTAAGTTCTACCTTGCATTGAGAAAATAATGTGTGTGTGTGTGTGTGAATAGCTTCTTCAACATTTATCACCAATGACCGGTTTAGATTATAGACGTATAATGTACCGAGGCTACACCATAGGCTTATACTTCGTAAACATCTCCACTAATCGAGGTCAATCGAAGTCTAGTGCGGTCAACCAGGACTTGAAGGGTTATATCGTTAGGCTAGGGTCGGGGCTAACGAAAGGATATTTACGATAAAAATAGAAAGAAGAAAGTGCAAAAGTGCTTTAACCGAGACATATACACAAAACTCGGTTATCACTTCACCTTCAATCTTTCCAAATATTTACATCTCCGGAGTCCAAACCCTAACCTCAACTTCATAATATACAATACTACACAACACTTTAGTCCACTTTTTGGACTTATAACAAACTATAAATATGTACATTTACCACTTCTGTTTCTTTTCTTTTCTTTTCTTTTTTTCTTTTTCTTTTTTTTCTTCTTCTTATATACATCAAAATTCCGAACAAAACCGAAACTGACACATTGTTACACTCCTCTTACCGAATAACTCGTAAATTACTACTCCATACCATTACTTACGTCTCAACAATACCTCGCAACATCGTAAAAATGTGTTGAACAAACAAGCTCAATTGCAAGGTAGTCAAGGATATGTAGACCGAAATAATGTTAGGGACATCGATTTTCACGGGTTAGTAACATGAAAGGCTAGTTCGGGTGGTGGTATAACCACCCTACAAAAGGCTTAGAGGGGTAACAGTGGATTAATCGTTTAGGTTGGCCTTTGGCTCTGATCGGTTCAAAATAAATGCCAAAACCGTCATCCCGTACCTAACAACGACGACCATTCTATTTCGCCTCGAAGTTACTAATATAAGTTCTAGGTAACCGGGTCATTAATAACTACCATAATCGTTCACTAGTCAAGGTGATTCATGAAGTTGAAGCTAACGTGATAGAACTACTTCATTCCTCAAAACAAGATCCCAACTCAAATGAAATGCATTTGTATAATCACTATATGTTCAATCAAAACAATATCAAAAGGCTCAATGTATCAAAACCAATGTCAAAGGCATCAAAATTTCTAAAAATGACTCATTTTACACTAAAGGAATAACAATCACTAAGTATAACTCGTTCCACATGAAAACAAAACATCGAAGCTAAACCGACTACCCCCTACTTTAAAATGAAACACGAATGATAAGGGTAGAAAAGTTAGCTTACAACCGAAAAAATACGCGAGTACGATCATGTGGCATCCATAAAATGAACTCCCAGGGTACCTGTACTTATAAAATATACACAACCAACACCAAAGGTGTACAAGTATGGAGTATAACACAATGAAACTACCCGGATTACCACAACTCATCAAAACCAAAAACACCACACTAACCCCCCAAAACACACTTCCTCGGGTTGTATTACAACAAAACTTACCTGAAGTATCATACTACAAACTAAAGAAATACAGTGAAGAACGAGGGGAAAGGAAAAGCAATAAAAACACATTCTGAGTTTATAGTCCTCGGCTCAACTTTCTACCCGAACTATGTCAAGGATAGTTATACCAAAGGAGAGCAACCCGTTGCTTCTCCCTACAAAAATCGTAGGAATTGAGCATCCCTTGAAAATGAAACAAAAGAAATATGGGGCTCAATCCCCACCACCACGATTTGTTCGATGAGTCCATTGCATAGAACAACGAACTCACTTTCCCCGAACTAAAACATATCCCAACTAATAACGACTCAAGCACCAAGTATGAACATTTAGGCTCAACATCAACAACAAACTCAATAGGGTGCACCCCCGAAGATATAACAATAGGGATAAATGAAGACGGAACAGGTGACTCAATAGATACAAGAGTCATACCATCCTCGTAGTGTTCCTCCGGGGTGATTTCAATCATACTTTCTTGCTCTCTGCTCTCAGCCTCCTTCCACTCGATCAGTTGATCTAGTAGAATTTCTATTCTCCGTAAAGAAGCTAGATTTTCCTCATGGGTCGTTTCCTCCATGTAAGTCTCTGATTCTTGAGGCGGAGGTGGAAGAGTATCGAGTTGTTGTTCAACATAACTTGGGGTATTCCACCACTCGATTTCATATGACGTGCACGTGGAGTACGGATTGAAAGGTTGCATTCCGTAATCCATAACAACGTAATCATAACCCCCATACGAGTAAGGAAATGAGCCGTAATTGTCGTATGGATCCATTATCTGCAAAATAGGGAAACAACACGAACACAATCACGGTATCTAGTCACTACCACTACCGAAGTAAATGATGTGACACCTCAACAAAAACAAATAAAACAAACTATACATAAAAAAACAAATAAAAAAACGACCTAATCCTAAGAACTTAACTAACTTACAAGATATCAACCCGATTCCCCGGAAACGGTGCCAGAAAACTTGATTGGCCTTTTCTAAGTGTCCAATCTCACCGGCAGTGTACCGGGTCAACTATAGCCTAGAATTGGTGAGTCAAGGTCGTATCCCACAGGGAATCTGGTCGAGTACTAAAGTCGGTCTTGTCCCTAGTTCAAGTCAACACAAATATTGAACGTGGTGATTTGTCATATCACCGGTTCTACAAACTAATATGCACAAAATAAAAGAAAGATCTAAAACTATAAATTAAAAAAAAAAGATAGCCGAGCTATGATCCAATCTAATACTCACAAACCCTAGCTAAGTCCCGAGGTATTCTTGATTCACCTAAACGTTCTCGATGTCACAAAGGGTGTCGTTTCCTGACTCTGAGAATAGACATTATTTCAATAATCTACCCTCCTATGTCAGGTTCAACAGTCCGCTCAACGGATTTAACTGACCTCACACGGTCTACGATTCATGAAACGCTTGACAAGTCGATACAAAACCTCACAACGAAACCGAGTCTGAACAACTCAGTCGGTCTTACACAGTGATCCTAGAACCCCGGCTCCCGTATCCTCTCACAAAATACATCTATAAAGACGATACGTGTGATACGATTATCGAGTAGCTAATAAACAAACGTGATAAGAATAAGTTCTAGAACTACGGAAACATCGAGAATCAACAATCAAACATCAAGAACACCACATGAACAAGCTTGGGTTCAATTTCAACGATTATCACATAACTCGACTACCGGGAAATTAGCTACTCATTCTATCAACAAAAACAACAAGAAATCAACAATAAAAATAACACAAACAAGATTAAAAGCAAGAACAAGAAAGGAAAACGAATTACCAAATATATTATAGGCCGTAGAAAATCGATCCACCGAATGAAAACCCGTCAATAACGTGTCAAGCTATCTTCGAGAATCAACAGATTACAATAATCTAAGCCTAATCTAAACTAAACTATGTACATAATTGATCTAAGCTAAGAAAAACGATGAAAAACCGAAGAAAAACGAGTTGGGAAGAAGGTGGTGTGGATTTAGATCCAAAATGGGGGTATTTATAGTGTTTTATGAGTTCTGGACGCTAGGCGTGCACCTAGGAAAGTGCAGGTGCACGCCTAGGATGATAAAAACACGTACTGAAACTTCTGGCCAAAATTGGCTGCTAGGCGTGCGCCTAGCATTTGTTAGGCGCGCGCCTAGCTGACACACCCTCAGAAAAATAGTCATAACTGTGTCTGTAGACCTCCAATTTGAGTGATTCAAGATGCGTTGGAAAGCTCATTAAATTTTCTACAACTTTCTTGAAGATGTCCAGCCCAGAAAATGCCTCGAAGATAGATCAAAATGCAGATCAATGGAAGGTATGGTTGTAGTACACCACCGCGTTTTGATCCATTTGAACGTTTAAGTTTCGGGCACACGTTCCAGTCCTCATATCTCGCATTATGGCCTTATCGAACACCTAATACCTGTACAAGATCACAACAAATACCACACAAAATCCCTACAGGACACTAGGGTGACCGAGAATGTATTAAAACACCGAAAATAATGAGATTTCCGGACTTTTCGTCCTAGGTCTCAAAATGATAACCAATGTGTAAAATACATCAAAATACAATCAAATGTATCTGGAAACATATAAAACTAGGAATAAACAGGGTATAATTACATAGTCAATGATAGCCAATTTGACTCTTATCATATAGCACGTATCGTCTAGGTGAGTTCCCTTTAGAGCTAATTGAAATATCATCTTCGGATTATGATTCTGATGAACCTGAAGAGGATCCCGACATGATGTTTTCATAGCTTAAGGATTACCCAGACTCAGACATTGTGGTGAAGTTAGAAGACCCTGGCACGTTCCGACTCCCGATTTCTGTTAATGGTATATCAGTAGGATTAGGTCTCTGCGGCTCTGGCTCGAGTTGCAACATTCTACATTTTTACCTCTGCCAAAAGATTAAGCTTACGGTCGTTATGAATCAAACCCGAACCATGACTTTCGTCGATAGGCCTAGAGATATGCCTGCCGGTCTGCTTAGGAAGTGCACGATTAAGGCAGGAGAGTTCACTTTTCCAATTGATTTTACGGTTATAGACGTACCAAAAGACCCAAGTGCCCCAGTTTTGTTAGGAAGACCTTTCTTAGCGAGAAGCAGAGCAATCATGGATTTTGATAATAAGGAGATCACTTTGAGGTTGAATAATGATGCAGTATCTTTCAAAATCTTAGATCCCCTAAATATTAGGCCGGAAAGTTGCAAGTTGACGTATGATTTAGGAAAGGTGGAAATTATAGAGATAGAAAAGGAAGGGCATAAGCATAGAGAGGTTGTAGTAGAAACCATAGAGTAGGAATTAATGAGATTAATGCTTAGAGAGAGAGAAGAGAAGGACCACAACAAGACGCTCACGGAAGCTAGTCCTTCCGTATTGCGTAGTGAACGATTTGAGCCTAAAGTAGGAAATATGGAATCCTTGGGCCTAAAGTTTAAATCTCGACGCAGAGGCAGACCTAGTACGCAAGCCAAGAGAGACGAGTGCTAGAAAGAGAGCTCAAAAAGGTTCTGTGAATATACAAACCTCTGGAGCAAAAGTTTGGCGAGTTAAAGCTCCAACACCTGAATGATCAAAAATCTGATGAAAGTCGAGCTGGCGACTATAAACTCGGAACTATTCTCTTAAACTCTTAGGTAGATTAGGAATGAATAAAAGTATCTGGATGAAGGGACGAGCTTTTTTCCTCCTACCGCACCCTTAGGCTTGAAACCGATGGTTGTTGGGAAGGTTTTTTTACTCGTTGTGGATTTTAGCGAAATAGGTTAGGATTGAGTCGGAAATAGCAACAAAAGGAGTAAGAGACTAGTCAATTTGAGGTCAGAACTGAGCAGAGAGGTCGAGTAAAGAGTGCAGAGAAGGAGTACAGAGAACTCTGAGGAAAAGAAGCCCCGGTAAACCGAGGGTTACCTCTGGTTTACCGAGCCAGCATTTTCAATTTTCTGAACGTCAGTTTAAAAAGCTGAATTTTTAATGACACGTGGAGGACAGACGTTGCACCAGAGACCACCAGTCAGTAGAAACCGTCCCATTTTCCCCTCTTTTCAAATTTTCATCCTTTCCCACATTCCACCATAACTCCACCTCAATCCCATCAATCACCCCCTCAAACCCCTCACCCTAATTACTCCTCTACCCACTATCCCACCAAATCCTTCCACCTTCTACTCATTTTCCTATTTAAACCACCTCTTCCACCACCATTATCATCATTTTCATCTAATATCTTCTCCTTAAATAACCAAACATTCTTCCATTTCTCATTCCTCCAAAATCCGACCACCATCACCACCACTATCACCACCACATCTCCACCAAAATCAAACCTTTCTTTCATTTTGTACCAACCAAAACACCAACCATACAATTTTCTCCACCATGTTGTTGATTAGTGCTGATGTGCTAGTGAAGTGCTGTAGTTCTTCATGTTCCATTGCCAAAAGCACAGTCCCAGTAAAAATTCAAAAAAAATCCAGGCCGGTAAATCGAGACCTCTCTCCGGTTTACCAAAGGTCATTTTTCAGAATCATCATCTTTTTCAGGTTCTGTTGTCATCCTGGATGGGTCCAAAGCTTAGCCGATCTATCCTTTGTCCCAGTGGTTATCAGAGTATCTATGGAGATGATAACCCCTTGATAGACGGGGTTGAGCAATTTCATTCATTGGCAATCTACGAATCGTTCCGAGGGCATTGAACGCAAGACATGTCGCTCGAGAACGGGGCATAGAATTGGACGATTGCGGTGAGATCTTGCCACGTGCCTTGCAAGAACAAGACATTCTAGACATGGCCGAGGCACCGACACGTTTTAACGCCACTGTGGTAAGTGAATTTTATGCTTATGTTTCGCATAACCCCGGAGTCACATTTTCTATGGTCCGTGGGGTTAAGATTGATTTTTCTATTGAGCGGTTCAATGCTCATTTTGGGGTTCGCAATCAACCGGTGGGCCCGGACGAGTACACATCCTCGATCAATATTGAAGAGTTGGAAAGGATGAATATGATAGCTGAATTCTTTTGGGTGCAATGGAAGCGCAATCCTGCGGGAGCCCCCACCATCTTCCTGGAAAACGACCTATCCTGGGATAGGAAGGTGGTTAATAGGTTTGTCTGTGCTCGACTTCTGCCGAGCAAGCACACGGTGTCTGTCACACCGAAGAGGACAGAGTTGATGTTCTACCTGGAGCAGGGATCTCCAGTCAACATCGGTTTCCTGATGCATAACCATATTCATGAGCTTGCCGCCGCATCTGAGTGTGAGCAGTTGCCTTATGGTCCGATGATTGACATGTTCGCTTTGGAGGACGATGTCAAAGTTCTGGTTAGTGATGAGTGGAAAGACCATGAGTCAATGATTAGTTCACAATCAGTTTCAAGAGGGCAAAGACGGGTTGGTCAGAGAGCAGAGAGAGCATACTTCAGTCCTCGGAGCACCTCGGACTCAGAGAGCCTTGCTAGAGGAGCACTCGAGAGAGATTGCGAGTCTGCATCGCAAGATGGACAGGATATAGACTTTCTAGGAGTTCCTCCTACTACCCCACCACCTAGGATTACCCCTCGTTATAGAGCATCTTCTTATACCGCTGCTGCCTCCAGTTCTGCACGACCTCCTGGTTTTGAGTCTAGAGATGACTCGGAGGGTTATTCTGATGATGACTAGTTTTTTCTTTCTTTTCTTTCTTGTTCTTTTCCATTTTCTTATTTTTATTTTATTTTTCTTTTTATTTTCTTTCCTATTTAGTTGATGTAGCGGAATATTAATAATATAATGATTTTGACGGCTTAATTTGTTTGGAGTTACTTATTTTCTCTTTTATTGCCGCCATTTTATTGTACAGTTTCTTGTCACCACTATTCTTCTTGGTTTGTTTGAGTTACTTAGCGCAGATTCTTCATGGATTACTTTCATGAGCATAATGATTTATACGACGATCCAATTCTTTTTTGGTTCCACCCTTAACCAAAGCTAAGTTCTTTTTCGTTTTTTGTTTTTCATCTTACACATTGAGGACAATGTTTCGTTTAAGTGGGGGTAAGGAACGTCACTTAGCCTATTAGCACTATATTCCGTGAATTGCATGATTATCTTGATTCTCTTTGATTCATGATTCACCACCTAGACTTTGATTCATTTCGACATAATTTCGAAAAAAGTATGATATCTTTGATCTTTTCGAGTTAATTGACTTCATCTTTGTTTCACTTTGCACAAGTAAAAATAAGTGCCCACTTCTAAAGTAGTGGCGTATTAAGCGCACATTCTGGTATGAACCACCATTTTAAGCATGTATAACTCATTTTCCTTGGTATGTAGTCGATAGCATATTGCTTTGACTAGAGTTGACCCTGGCTTCATCCCGAATTTTGTTTCACCAATGCTTATAAGGCAAAGGAATGTCGTTTTCGGTAGTTTATCAAGAGTGGGGCCGTGAGGATAACTAAATCAATGAGAGTTCACCTGCCAAGTAAGAGAAGTGCATTGAAATATATACATCTATAATCTCTTTAGCAAAAATTTGAGTCGATGGAGCGTGATAGCGTCGAAATTATCTCAGGTTGTCCATGGTAGCGTTATGGTGGATATCCGGCTGTGATAGTGGTGCTGATGGGGGAGCTGTATGCTCCGGTGGTGGTGTCGTGTGGTGCAAGATAAAGAGTGGGAGAATTTGGCTTTGCCTTATCTTTTATTTCTTAGAATTGTGTCTCTCCCTGAATGGGGTTACAGGGCGCCCTATTTATAGGGAAGTTATTACACATTGTCAGATAATTACGATAAAGGACATCGATGATGCGGATACGTAGCGAATGCCCTGTCCGCCGGCGAAGTGGAGCGGCTCCGAACTTGGGGTGAATGCCACATGCTGGCGGATTATCCCGTGGATGGCCGGTCCCTTCTCCTTCTGTGGGCGAGCTGCCGGTCCGACGTGTACTCAGCTGGCATCGCGGTGATCGGAGCGACAGTTCCGAGCCATAGTTAGGAAAATCCCTATCAGAGCGTAAAACGCACGACTTTTGCATAGACCGATAAACGTGAGCCTAAAAGTAATAAATGCTCGGTTCTCGATCCGCATTGCCAGATAATTTAACTAATAAATAACATGTTCGAGACTGGTTAGTTCGACTATGGGTTGACGTAATGTGAGATTGTCCATTACTAAGCGGTTGTGAAAGTTATTGCACACACGCATAGGCTCATGACGTGAATAGTCTTTAATGCGTTACTGAGGGATAAGAGTGGCTTGATCTTGATCTTGACTTTGTGAGGCATAATTGTTTTTAATTAACTTGTGTACTGATCAGAGTATTGTTTCCTTTTCACCTTTTTGCTCGGGACGATCAAAAGCTAAGTGGGGGGTAGTTGATAATGCCCTAAATGGTACCAATAATTATACCTTTATTCACCCCGAATTCTGCTCAAGAGAGGATAGATAGGCTCGTTATTATGTGGAATATGTGTTAAATGCTATGTGTATGTTTCTAGGATCGTAATTCAGCATCTATGTCGTTTTCCAGAAGATTTGGTACTGTTTTGTCTCTTTTTACGTGTTTTATAGGATGTACCAATCTGGAGCATTGGAGAATGATCTGGACCAAAAGGAGTATATTGGGCCAAGTGATTAAAGTCCAAGAAGAAATCAGCTGAAGAAAAAAGAGAAAAAGTTGGCCCGGTTTACCGAGGCTAGGGCCGGTAAACCGAGGACTTGTTGGACACGAAATTGATTCTGCCGCCTCTACAAGGTCGGTTAGGGTTTTAAAGAGTCATAAGTCGGTCATTGTACCTATATAAGGCCGCATTAACATATTATTGTATAAGCTTTTATATCTTAATATTGAATCTTCAATTACATTATACAATTTTGATGAAATAAAGTTATTCCAAGATTTTGTGGAGTTCTTTCTGGTTTTCTCCCTTTCTCCACCATCTCTAGCTTGAGTAGATCGAGCTAGATCTCCATTGTTGAAGTATGAAGCTTTGAACGTTCCTGTTGTCTTAATTATGGTAGATATGTTCGTATTTATGTGTTTTTTTCATGTTTAAAGACCCCATGATTTACTTAGATTAATCGTAATTGAGCAATGTAGATCCAGGGACAGGAAAAACTGACCCCGGTAAATCGGCGGTCTATACCGGTTTACCGAAGCAATAATTAGAAAACCTAAAACTGGGATTCACTACAGCAACGTTGATCGACAAGTTTAATCAAAAGTAGGTTAGATCTGACCAATCTGCTTATTGTAATCGTAAAACTAGCATGAAATACGAATAGTGAAGTGTTAGTTTGGACATCGTCTTGAATGGACCCTAGGAACGTGCTGATCAATTTCGACAGCTGTCTAGGCAGGTTAGCGGTATGAGTTAGCGCTCAATATCGGCAATTCTAGTTCTTTGCGTATGGGCTATTACGGACCAATTAAGGAGGGTAACTTGTGTATAAATTGTCTACTACCATTGTCGGACTAGATAGGATTAGGAGTTGCACCCGTAGCTGATAATGATAATTAAATCAAAAGCTCGCTCGATTAAGTTAAGTAAATTAAATGGGAAAGTAAACGTAATGATTAACTAATCCAAGTTAGTAGATCAGTGAGAAGAGGGGGAGAAATACCAAGTTTGTTTTATGTTCATTGTGGGTCCATGACCGCCTCTATGTTGCTTCTTAATTAGGTTAGAATCGTTTATAGTTAAAGTTGCATTGTCTTTATGGGATCAACCTTGACTCGCATTTACTATACTACGATGTACTTAGTATTCTTGCTAGTAATATCGATGTTAGTGATTTACACGCGATCCCTTAGATCTCACCACGGGTCGCATTTATGTTGTCGTCATGTCATTTTTTATGAAACATCCTTCTCTTATCAACAACCATCCCAACCTCTCACCTACGATGATCTCACGGTTCCCCTACCTCTCCAATTAAACCCACCCGTCCACACCCCCCATCCTCTTCCCGATGCACCACCAAATCCTCCATCTCCAGCTCCTTCATCCCCTCCAAGCTCCTCCCCCTCCCCTCCCATCTTCACGTCGGCTTATGCCTCACCTCCTCCGCCTCGCATGGTCACTCGAACTCAAACCAACACTCTTAATCCTAAGCAACATCCGGACTTCATCCGTTACCCTCTTCCTCGAAGCTATCTTACCTTCTCCACCACTCCTGAACCCACCTCCTACACCGAAGCCTCTAAACACCATGTGTGGTGTGATGCGATGCAGGATGAAATTAATGCTCTAATCCATAATGACACTTGGGATCTTGTTCCATACTCCCCTACTATGAATGTTATTGGAAATAAATGGGTGTTTTGTGTTAAGTCTCATGCATATGGTACTCTTGAGCGTCACAAAGCTCGGTTGGTTGCTAAGGGTTTTCATCAGGTTGAGGGCATTGACTACCATGAGACCTTCAGTCCTGTTGTCAAGCCTATTGCCATTCGGCTTCTTCTCACACTTGCCTTGACTCGCCGATGGGCAATCCGACAGGTAGACATTCAGAACGCATTTTTACATGGCTATCTGACATACACTATTTTCATGCAGAAGCATGTAGGTTTGGTGCATCCCGATTATCCTCATCATGTCTGTCGCTTAAAGCGCAGTCTTTATGGATTACGTCAGGCCCCCAGGGCTTGGTTTTCACAGCTCACTGAGGTCCTCTCATGCTACGGCTTTCATGCGTCCAAAGCAGATGCCTCACTATATATATTCTCACGGTTCCGAACAGGTTTATCTCTTTATTTATGTTGATGACATTGTTGTCACCGGCTCGTCTGAAGCCTTGATCCAACAAGTCCTTGCATATCTCTCATCTCACTTCCCGGTTAAAGACCTCGGTCCGCTATCGTATTTCTTGGCATTGATGTGCTCTATGTCCCTGATGGACTCTATCTCACTCAGCGCAAATACATATTACAGCTTCTTGAGAAGGCTGGCATGACCTCTACCAAGCCCTGTGTTACTCCTATGGCTACTAATTGTCGCCTCACACAGGTCGGTATCCCCAGCTTCTCCGACCCCACTTTTTATCGGACTATTGTTGGGGGTCTCTAATACCTCAACTTCACTCAGCCCTACATTGCCTTTGCGGTTCATCGTGTTAGCAAGTACATGCACTCCCCCACTGAAGACCACTGGATAGTTGTCAAGCGCATCCTGCGCTACCTCAAACACACTATCTCTGATGGCCTCCATCTCACACCGGCCTCATCTCTTCAGTTACATGCCTTTACTGATGCCGATTAGGCAGCTGATTCTGATGACCGCTGTTCCGTGGGTGCCTGTTGTGCCTTCCTTGGTTCTTCCTTGATCAGTTGGCGCTCTAAGCAACAACGGACAGTCTCCAAAAGTAGTACCGAAGCCGAATACAAGTCTCTCTCTCACACTGCTGCTGAGGTTCAATGGATTTGTGCTCTCCTCCGTGGAATGCATGTTTCTCTCACGTCTCCCCCGGTTCTTTGGTGTGATAACATTGGTGCTACGTACCTTGCTGCTAATCCGGTCTTCCATGCTCGCACCAAGCACATTAAGATCGACTTCCATCACGTTCGTGAGTTGGTTGCTTCCAAACGTGTCCAGATTGCCTTCATCTCTTTCAAAGACCAGTTGGTCGACATCCTCACCAAACCACTTGGAAACCCGCGCTTCAGCTCATTGAATTCCAATCTCCACGTCCACTCCGTTCCCGTGGGATTGCGGGGGCGTGTTGATACTACTCTAGATGACTCCGCATAATTCTTGTTAATCATTATTATTTTCGCATTTACTATTTATTATTTATTGACTTGTTGCCCAAGTGTATTAGCAACTATATAATTGTATTCTCATTCAATCAATCAATCTATGAAAACACTTTCACATTATACAGTTATTATGCACCAACCAGGGTTCGATCTGATACAATGTTAAGAACAAGCGTCTACCATTCTAATAAAACCAATTGGTGTTAGTAAATGCACTATTATATTTCTTTATACATTCAAGATTGTGGGAATCTTTCCCAACAATATGCATATTAAACATATGAAAATCCCAAGGAATGCATGAAATGAATCATCAATACGGGGATAAACATGCATAAACAAATTCCAAGCTAATTGAATCACTCTTCAATCTTTTCTATATAAACATCTGATTAAGAAATTTTCAATCCTACTTGATTGGTTACAAAACCATGAAGCAAGGTCTGAACCATATTTCAGCTTGAGGGGGCAAGTTTACAGCAAGTTTACAGCAAGTTTACAGAACCATGAAGCTTGGTTTAAGGATTCTAAGCACCAAAAGATATGAAGACATTCAAAATGTGCACAAGGCAGGAAAGTAGTTTTTATTGAGACATTCATCAAAAACACATTGTGTCAATAAGTGGTGATAAGTTAGTTATGGTTGTTACAACCATTTTACGCATTCAACTGTTGTATTTAATTTTCTTCTAGAGTTGTGAGCATTATGTTAATTAGTTCAACATTGCTTCCTTCGTACCAATATAACTGAGGCATTTCTCAAAAATACGTAGATTAAAAAATCCATCAATTGTTTTGACTTTCATTAGATAAAAACTAAAATACCTTTATGAAAAATGGAGTGAATAATTCTGGTATGTTATGAAATAATATCATTGATGGATTATCTATTATTCTGATTGATTTAAGTAGATTTGTGATTAATTCAGATTATTGTGTTCACATTGTAATCTCTACTATAAATACCCCTTATATCATTGGAATAAGACACAAGCAATTTTCCTTTCTTCTATAATTGTATTTCCTCTTGTTCTTCCTCCATTATCTTCTTAGTTTTATAACACGTTATCAGCACGAGTCTCTAACCACGTCTCAAATCATCAAAATTGTTTTGATGAAGTTTGGCAACCTTCGCAAAAACAAAAAAAAAAAAAGACCTACAAGAATCACCATTCATAGATTGCCAGAAGGACTCAAGTCGATCAATTAATATATTTTATATCTACACATCTCGATACGAGGTAAACATTAAGGTAAAAATTTGATTTATTTAAATTATTTATCGTGATCAATTCTATTATTTTATAGATATATGTAATATTGATGCTAGTGGTATTGACATCATCAAATCATTATGGATCAAGTCAATACCACGTAAGCAAAAGATATGAGTAATACTCATCGGTGATATGAAGCCTTGATGGCTATATTCCTTAGACAAAAGAGTTTGTCTTTTGTGCAAATTGAAAAATGAGGTATGATCACATGAAGTTGATCAATGTTTGAAACGAGCATATAATGGATCAGAAATCCATATGAAAATAGAAAGCTCGTAAAAGTGAATATAAAATTCACATAAATGGGCATGTCAAAAACCGATGAAAGTGAATATTAAATTCACATAGATGAATTTCAGACGTGCCAAAAAAAATAAAATTGGTGAAGGTGAATTTGAAATTCACAGAGAAAAAAGTACAAACATGTCATTCATATAAATAAAAATTAGGACCCGATGTCCATAGAGAAAGACATGTTCCACGAGTGATCGAAATTCGAGAGATAAGAAATCTACTTGAATATATCATGGGATTTCATGATCACGATTGAGAAAATAATTAAATCATTTTCATCATGATGATATGCTACTTGAAGCGACAATATCAATCAAAGTAATTTATGATGTATATGAAATTGATTATGATTTCGTATCATGAATGAAAAATAATAATCCACCGGATGTGGAATTATGAAAATAAATAATGAGTTCCGACCAAATTATAAGAGTTCATACTTTATAAAGAACGTGACTCAATTTATAAATATTTGAAATATTTGGTTATGGTCGTGGAGGAGGACATTATTGATACGGTCTAACAAAATTGTTTTATATGATTAAAACAATAATCATGACAAGAAACAAAGTAATCTTTTAGAAGATTACGCCACATGTCGGAGTTAGTGGCGATTTACGAAATTGTTTATACGATGCATTTAAACTTAAGCATCGTTTATTAATAAATAAATTGTTTCTTGTCTTGGGTTTATTTTGATACGGCTAAAGTATTTTGTGATATATATAGTAGCTTTGGAATTTTTTTTATCGATTGTGTATAATTGATACGTGTGACTAGTTTTCTTCAAAAAGAAAAAGGAAAATAATTGTATCATCATGTATTTTTGGTAAGTAAATCTTGTTATTTGACCACAATAATAATATATGATTCTCAATCGCCGGATTAATCAACATGTATATTACTTTTGCAATCATATTCATATTAATTAAAGTCATTTTAAATAGTTAAAATTAAATAGATTATATTTTACATGATTGTGTACGTAGTTGTGTTAATCACTTACATGGTGCGCGTATATGATCTTTATATTGATACGACGTGAGAATGTTTTATACGTTTGCTTTATAATTTATCAATATATTTTTCACTATAAAGTTGATATGATATGAACACATGATATTTCCATATCATTTAGTTAATTAGATTGATATTAAACATAACTTTACAATATTTGCATGATCATTGCGGTAATTAATGCATTCGTTGTATTTTTGGCAACTACATTTGCAATAATTTCAATAAACAAAATCATATTTGTTAATTTAATGAAAAGATTTTATTGACAATAAAAATAGTGATCATCATTAATGTGATTATCTATACACATGTTTATTACAACGAGAAAAATATTCAACTTTGCGGTTTTTTTTTAAAAATGAATACCATGTATATGGTCTTTGATTGTAAGGCGCATTCGCTCTATATTGTTATTATATTCAAAATTTGTTGTCTAGTTGTGATAAGAATGAATATGACAACATATTATAGTGCTTTATTGGTGAGTGAAATTATTCATAATGATTGATTCATGAATTGTAATACTTTGATAATTGTCACTCGGATCCACTAGCATTTACAATATCAATTTAATTTGCTTGAATTGATACATAATGTAATTTTCTATTTAAAATAATTAATCATTGTAATTCATTTATATTATGTGACAATTGTTATATTTTGAAAAATTAATTGCTCATTTCGTTCTAAGGAAGAAATGGAGTCGGAGCATGAGAGCAATTAAATTGCCTCATCGATAGTGCGACACGCACATTATATTGAGAAACAAGTTCTCAAAAGTATTAATGAGAGATGCATATGGTAATGCAACATGCAAGTGCTATATTGAAACAAAATTGTTTGAAATAAAGCACTATGCTCTCTCAAGTCTCGATTTTTTTGAGTAATATGGGTGTTATATCGAGATCGAAATATTTGCTTTATATACTATTTCCCGATGAAATGTGTATAAATAATGTGTTTGAAAATAATGAGATATGTCCATTCCACGAAGAGAATGTGAGCGATACTACATGCATCATTTAAAACAATGATATATGTATCATATTACATGTGATGCATCACAATCATTCGTGAAATGAATGCGACAAAATTAAGTATTTAAGATGCATATAGTGATTCGAATATTGTGGTTATAAACATTCTTTATGTGAGAATCCACTAGAATTGGGATGGTGATTCAAGAAAATTGGTATAACTCGATACATTGTATTCATAATTGTGAGAACGGATATAATATCTCTATATGAGACAAAATTTCTCCACAAATCGAAAAAGATAAAAGAAGTTTGTTGATACCCGCATAAGAGGATCTCACATTAAAATGTTGAATCCGTCACGGGTTATTTCAAATTTTTGACATATCAATTATGAGAAAATGTTGTCCGAGAATGAGGGAGGAAAACCCAATATGAATTATATCTCGTGACAAACTTCGACATAAATGAACTATGAGTTCACATATCATTCATTGATATCAAACCCATGAAGGGTAGATTTTATGCACATTTTGCATATATCAAATATTTTCCGAGAAAGAGGAGAAACGAACCAAAAGTTCGTTGTCTCATTCTAGTGATTTCTCTAAATATAACGTGAATTTTTTCGAACGATTCTTGAAGAATCTAAAATCACATAGTGATATAGTAAATCGCATGAAGCGAATAAAAGAGCATCAATGTATAGCTCGGTGCTACATGTTCGATGAAGATCGATTCTCGGCATTAGGGGAGAAAAAGAAAATCTCATGTTAGAATAAAAGAATGCCGAGAAATTTTAACAAGATAAACGATCTTCCACGCATCGGTTTAATCAATCGAAAATAATCTTACTTGTAGTATTTAACAAGTAATATGCCGGATGCCTATATTGAAATTAAATGAGTGATTATTTATAAATGCACCAACAGTATGATTAAAGATATTTCTCTACGTCAGAAGCGTAGAAGACCGATCGGTGTTAAAGATAAAAATCCGCGGAAGAATGATCAATTTATTATTGATATTCGGTCACTCATGAAATCTCTTAAAGAGATTCGTCTTGTAGACGAAAACCCCAAAACAAAAAATTGCACGTGCGACGATGATTAAATATTGGGGTTGCGGAACAACCAATCCATACATTGATAAGGAATTGGTTTATGCTAATATCAAATTAGCAATGAATTTTATGGGAGAAATTTATAATAAAATATAATAGTCGTCGACGACATATTTGCCTCTTTAATTGTTATTATTATATCTGGATCCAGTACCTAAGTCATCAGCAGAGTGTCATAAACACTCAGACTAGGTAAAAATGAAATAAGCAATTGAGGTTGAGTTTGAATTGAAAATATTTGTTTGTTAATGATCAAATATATTCTCCCATTATAGATAATATAATGTTCCGCTAACTAATATATCTCGCGTAACTTTATGTCATGACGGTATATTTATGGGTCGTTGGACATTAATATTGATATGAAAATCCTTGGTGGATTTCAAAAATAAATTAATATGACAATCGCAACATGCAAATGGTTAAGGTCATTAACATTCATGTTGATGTAGTATGACCAGTTGAGAAGATTCCTATTGAGAAAGGAATATATGTAAGTAATGCATTGTTAATGTCATAAATTTAAAGGAATTACGATGCATGATAGTGAAAATATATGCATGCAAATTTCGATTATATTACTTCCCCCATTATTTAGCCGATTACGGTGTTAATTGTGTTGCATGTGTTGCACAAGTGAGTAGTGGGAATGACACTTATTAGCCCCTACATTTGACTATCCAATAAACTCTAAAAGAGAGTGATATGCAAAAGTACGCTCTAGTGACAATCTCATAGATTTGTTCACTAAGATTATTCCTACATCGGTTTTGGATAATAAGTGTTTATAATAATGGAATGCGTACATTTGAAAGATAGTTGTCGTCAGGAAGAGCGACAACTTCAAAACTTTTGTGTGGATTTGGTCTTAAAACCAATGATTGTACTCTTTTCCCTTTAACCAAGTTTTTCCCAAAGGGTTTTCTTAGTTAAAGGTTTTTAATGAGGCGATCAAGTGCAACACATAGAAACGCATATGTCATGAACTATTTACCTTGTCTAGTTTTTTTCCCACTTTGGGTTTTTCTAACAAAGTTAATAGTACATGACATATACGTTATGCAACTACGATCGAGACAATCAATTCTACCATTTATTCATTGAGACATTGTCTAGATGAGAATGAAAATCATTTAACCGCACTATATGAAGACAATGCATCTTGCATATCTCAATTGAATTGGGCTATATTAATGGGGATAGAACAAAACATATTTCACCCAAGTTCTTCTTTACTCATGATTTGCAAAAGAATGAGGAGATTGATGTGCAACGATCCGGTCAACCGATAATTATTTATCAAGACATTGTCGATACAACATTTGAAAGACCGGTGAAGAGCATTGGGAAGCGACAATTGAAATATCTAAATTGACGCTTGGTTTAGGGGAGTAAATCAAACGGATAAATATGTACTCTTTTACCTTAACTAAGATTTTTTTTTCCCACTTTGGGTTTTCTCTTAGTAAGGTTTTAATGAGGCATATCATATCATGTTGTATGTTTAAATAATAGATATCCAAGGGGGAGTGTTATGAAATAATATCATTGATGGATTATCTATTATTCGATTGATTTAAGTAGATTTGTGATTAATTCAGATTATTGTGTTCACATTGTAATCTCTACTATAAATACCCCTTATATCATTGGAATAAGACACAAGCAATTTTCCTTTCTTCTATAATTGTATTTCCTCTTGTTCTTCCTCCATTATCTTCTTAGTTTTATAACATGGTACAGTTAAGACATTGTACGGAAAAAAATAAAAAAAAAGGGTAAAAATGAAAAAATGCATTAAATTTTACATCAGAAGATGTTATGCCTCAGTTATTTTGGAACAATTTTTTTTTTAAAACCACCTGTCAGTTATTTTGGAAAGGTTGGAGGAATTAACGGCTTCTATTTTTAGCTTTATGAATCAATTGTAATCATCATTAAGAACTCAATTAATGTACTCAACTCATTTTACTCTAGTTCAATGAAAGTTCTTTCGTGGCTTTCTTTCCTTTCACTTGAATTTCAATGTAAGTGGTTCTCATTGGATCCTCTCTTTGCAACTAATGTGAGGCCACACTACAATACAACACTAACACCATTTGATATATGTGAAATTTTAGGGTTCTCCAGGTGCAAGTTTTGGACCACCAAGTCAGCACTTTTAAAGGGATACATTGGTGGAAAGTTTTTACAGGTAGGGAATCATTTTAGAATGTTGGATTCATATTGGTTTTGATGCACCAACTAGGATTTGCACCAGGTCCAACATAAAATTTGTGTTGATATATACGTACAATGTGTGCTATATATGGCAACTCATTGTATAGTGATGAATATGAATGTTGTAAGGTAATTAGTAATTACAATTTGCGATTAGTGAATTGGTAATTGAGATCCATTTATTAATTAATATTGGTTACGGCATGACAATGCTGGAAATCGTTGATGATAAATCCGGGGTTGTTCTCCTAATGACAACCTGTAAAAAGCTTTAAGAACACGATGAAAACGATGAAAAAGGGGGGGTGTTTGGTTGTGGTTTAAACTGCACTTAAGAAACTGTATCTCAAGCTGCCTACGTATCCAATGTGTGTCTTGGAATCAAATCTCTCTAGTTCCTTATGGATCGTTTGTACAGAGAGGCGTTATGCCCTAAGCCATCGTGAACCTTGTCCTTGTTTGGCTTGGATTTCGTTTTCTCTAAGGAATAGATAATTATTATTTGATCTCCTTGAGTTTAGGAGATAATTGCGAGTATATTTGAATGTCAGGATTAGAGTATTAAATGCGAGGGATTCTTCCCATATTTATCATATTCAGAACGTGTGCAAAGGGTTTGGTCCGAGAGGGACCTAGGCCGACCTTACAGATTGGATGTGAGTAAGTTCGATCGCAAGTATTGGCCGATCTAGAGAGTTTGGGGAGAGTAACCGAGCTACCCCAGCTCGGCTGCTCGGAGTTCCGACCCCTTAGACAGTTTTTTCTTGTCTATACTTAATGTTGATCTATTAAAAAGATGACACGTGGGTAAATTCAATTCTAGGTGTCGTCACAACACTTTTCTTTTTTTTTTTTTTTTTTTGTTTTTTTTTTTTTTTTGGTTTCAACATCACTTTCTTTTAACCCTTATGTTTTACCATTTGATAATTTGTTAAATATATACAATAAATATGGATAGAATATATCAAATTGCATGTTCCTTACTTCCTTATCGTTTTAGAAGGAAACGGCATCCTAAATTTCTTTCTCGCAAACAGATCTATTGATAAAATCCCTGTCTGTATCGTGAAAGCAAACTTTAGGAGACCTGCTAGTGCCAGACCCTCTCATTAAGAAGGAAGCACGGAAATATCCTGACATCGTGAAACTTAATATTGTTATCAAAAAAAAATTCAAAACTTTATGAAAACCCCTCTATTCTTGCAGAATTTCTAGCCGAACAATTAAAATTTTGGGTTTCATTTCGAAAAGCAAGTGATGACTCAACCTCGAAGATGGGGGACGAATGAGACGTCTTTAGTTGCGTCCGAAAGCGGGTAAGGTCAAGTTGTATCCGATCTCCTGATCGTAGACCAGTAGCGTAGTTGATTCTTTAGCACCGGTTGATAAAAAAAAACATGATGATCCAGTTTGTCGTTGGATGAACACTAAAATAATCAAGACCGTTGAATTAATTTAATAAATCATTAGCTATTATGTACTAACAAAATATGTGAAACCTGTTCAAGTGATTACCAGTAATCTTCCTTTTGCCCCTCAAAGAAAAAGTAATCTTCCTTTTTTTTTTAATTTTAATACACTCATCGCCAAAACTTCTTGGTCAAAATAGGAGTAATTAAATCGAAAATGTACCGTCTGGATCCCATTGTCTTCCCTTCTGTACTTCTCCCCTCTCTCGCGTCCTATTCTTCCTTTTTTTTAATTTTAATACACTCATCGCCAAAACCTCTTGGTCAAAATAGGAGTAATTAAATCGAAAATGTATCGTCTGGATCCCGTTGCACCATAAAGTCTCTCATTCTTCTTATACTCTCAAGAAAAAAAAATTATATTCTTCTCGACAATGAGTTAGAACATAATTTCATCCTTATTTGTTCTTGTTGTAAATATCACTCCATTATCTCTTCTGTAAAAACAAACATAGGTTTGCAAAAAACTACACTTTCTGTTTAGGTAGCAGACTTTAATTTTACGGTAGTTGATGATCTAATGTATTTACGGTGTTTGAAAATGGAGAAGGAAGGAAGGAAAGAAAAAAAAAAAAAAAAAAAAAAAAAAAAAAAAAAAAAAATAAAGGCCAGCAGGTACGCATTAGCACAGGCGTATATATATATACATTTTTACTTTTTAATATACACAGTGCGATCTACGTTTTTTCAAGTAAATACGTGTATTCCATTATAGATCGGAGAAAAAAAACAACGCGAAAAAATTATAAATGTGTGGATTTATATTACAAATATACAATTTTACACATATATAAACAATAAAAAATTATTATGAATTTAAGTTAATAGTCAAAGAATCATAAATAAAATTTCAATTCAAGTTCTTGAAATACGTGTATTCCAACTTCGAAAAACTCCGTTCACTGTATTGTAATAGTCAATAAACAACTTGTGTGTTTTCAAACAATTTGGAAGATTTTTTTTTTTTTTTTTTTTTTTTTGATATTTGGGATAGGATTTTTGGCTATTTAATTTTTATTTTTTTGTATTATGAAATTTTTTATTTTTTTGTATTATGAAATTTTAATTGTTAAAAAAATAATTTGGCCTTTTTATTGGGTTTTTTTTCGAAACATTGATGCTTTATAACATTGGTCATACATTTTTACTTTATTAATATAGAAGAAAAAACGTGCGTCACATAATGAAATAAGATGCGGTGTAATTTTCTTAACCGCATCTACCAGGTCATCCAACACGATTCAATATTTAAATTCTACATCAATAGTGAGAGCTCCATCTTAATCCATTTTCATCAAACAAATCTTTTTTTTTAAACATACATACATAAAAACAGAGTTTGAATAGTTTTGCATCATGTAATAAGCAAAATGAGTTCCGTCCCTTGGAGACATCTAAAACATGGAGCATTTATTTTTGCCAAACGAATCGACCTTCAATCACTCAAATATGATGATCCACTTTAGAAAAGTCAGTTTATAACTTCAAAACCAACTGTTAAAGGTTAATTCAGTACGGTGTACATGTAATAAAGTGTACCGGTAGAATCGTTGAGATGAAAATAAAGATGTCCAAAATAAAAGTGAGTTCCATCATGTGAGCCATAAATTCCCAAGCACGTCTACATTGATATTATATATTAGTATCGTCGCTCGGATCACAGTGCCTTTAAGGAGTTAACTGTGGCAGCTGTAGGCAAGTAACTAATGCAATATGGCGTCATCTTGTAGTAGTGTTTGTAGTCGGGGCTTGAAAAATCTATCAACATAACAATACATCATCAAAATAACACTCAATACAACTGACCCATCATCAATAGTCATTCAAACATGATCGCACCCCACAAAAAAAATTAACATAAAAGGCACCTTTAAAAATGAAATAAACAAATGTAACAATAGTGTTTATCGTTTTGAAGTTTCTTCATGATAATATAAATGTCTAAGATAAATCCAGTAAAACATGTGATAACATATAGACAATTAGAAGATTCACAGTTTCAAATAGCACATATAAGAAGATAACAAATTTTCTGCAACACTTTCATCAAAGCATTAAAAAAATAACTAAACTAAACTAACTGACAACTAATAAAAAAAATTAAATGAAACATACATGATCTATAAGAAAATATCAAGCTTCATACCCAAAACACAGAAAGCATATAAAATAAAATAAAAAACACGCATACACACAAAGCATTTTTTTTTTAAACAGCAAAAGTTTGTTTATATTAGAAAATTGTTCTAGCAAGATGCTAGAATAAAGAAGTACAATAAAACTAGATTACAACAAAAGCAAACAAACACCAAGATCCGTTGGAACTGATCTGCATTTCGGACACAATCTCGCATATCCTAAAGCATATATATTCCTTGGGACTGAATGAAAGAAAGAGTGAAGAAAGAAAAAAATAGACCAGCCGACACAAAAGAGACAAAAAAAATCGATAGAGTAGAACAACATCACCTTCTTAATCCCAGGTTCTTTACCAATCCACTTCTATGTACTCGTCGGCTTCCAATAACCTCCCCGTTGTCACAAATTAGGCTTGCAGATAAATAAAAATATTAAAACGTAACGTAAATTGAAACTCATAAAATATCTCAAATAGGATATAGCGATCACCCGGCTTGTATTACTTCACAATTGGCGGCAAATGATCACTTAGCTGAGATGTACATTTTACAAAATAATCTGTATCCATTAGATCAGTGTGTGCGTAGAAAGTTATTAGGTCTAATGAAAATTGTGATTTGGCTTAGCCATCATTTTCTCACTTCCAGTCCAAATTTGACGTCGTTCAAACCAAGAAATCCGGCATAGATAAATGTCCTCCCCAATCTGAATACGAAATATTCATTTATTCAAAGAGCATAGGAATGCATAATCAAGAAATAAAAAATAAAATAAAAAATCAGAAAATAAAGAGCAAACACCATGAATATGCTACCTAAACACGACGATGAATCTTTTCCACCTCCAATATAAAAATCCAATATTACATATTTGACAATTGAAACACAAAAGCAACATCATATCCTTTTACTCTCTCACTCTATGTTCAGGTGGCTGGAGCAATTCGGGCGAAGATGAACTTGCAATCTGCAAGCATTTTGAAAAATAAAGAAGATATCTTAGCTGTAATTTTCGGGTAATCGGGTTAAATTGTGGGTGCAATGTAAGTAATCAAGGTCGCAAATTCAGATTAGCACTTGTAATGAACTAAAGCAAATCCTTAAAATCGCAAAATTTTAGAAAAATAAACAAAATTAGCACTTGTAAATTGTAATAAACCAAAGCAGAACATTAAACCTAAAGCACATGGTACGTTACCATGACTTGAGTTTAAGTGTGGTTAATACATTCTCTCATTGAACTGTAGTTTATGTAACTGAGTTATGATTGACTATTGCCTTCCTCTTCAACCATCGGATTCACTTGGGCTGAATTAAAGGATATTCCTTTGACATTAACGTTTCTTCTTTTGACATCTTGTTTGCAATTGCATTACACTATAAAATTTCTCATCCACCCAACCATGACAAACAACATGTAACACATGAGTGCCAATTCCAAATAATAAAATCAAACATATACTCACAATCTCTATAGATATGAATTTGTCTGTCATGGTCCTCCTTAATTAGCAACGGTCCTCATTAACAATCTTTTCATAAGAACAAAAATCCATCCACATTGTTCTTCGATAGCTTTATGAAGGGTTTCGAAATAAGAATGGTCGATTAGAATCAACTACAACCTAGGTATATTCAAAATAAAATAACCACTCATTGATTTGAGCTAAAAAAAAAAAAATAAAATAAAACCTGCTGTTGCGAAGATAAGAAGAAGAATTAAAAAAACTAACCTTAACCCTATAGGCATCTCTCGATCATCTTTGCGTCTATGGAAACCCTACACAAATACAGATAAAATGAAAAAAAAAATATTAATGTTGAATATCAAGAATCGAAAATAGAACAATAAAATATTGAATCCACGGTGGTAAATCCAGAACTGAAATTAAAAACAACATAATGTTCATTTCCAACAATTTTTGGAATTGAATAAAAAAAACATTATGCCAAACAATTATATGCATCTACGAATTATAAAAGCAACGATGGCAGAGAAAAGAAGATTACATAAGGATAACTAATTAAAGATATAATTTCGAAAAGAATGGCCGCAATATCAGTTATCAAGGTCGCAAAATCAAGAAAGTTTTTTTAAAAACCTCTTACAGATGGTAAATCAATTTTTTTTATATATAATTTCGTAAAGAAGGGAAAAAAATCAGGAAGGAAAATATTTTTCTTTTCAATAATCAAGGTCGCAAAATTAGGAATGTATTCTTTTTTAAACTCTTTTGCTGGTAAATAATTTTTTTATTTTCAAATATCGCAAAGAAAGGGCATAGAAACAGGAAGCAAACTATTTTTCTTTTTAAACTCTTACAGCTGGTAAATCAATTTGTTTTATATAATTTTGAGAAGAAAAGGAGCAAATATGAAAAGTAGTTTTTTTAACTCTTAAAAAAATCAATATAAAATATTTGTTGAGAGGTTTTGTAGAATAGTTGTTATTTTTGTAGATTATGCAGGATACACATTATTTTTTGTTTTTTTTTTTTTTTTTTTTGGTGATGCCTTATTTTTTTCCCGGAAATGGTGCGGGTCAATCGGGTAATCGGATTAAATTGTGCTTTCAAATATATATAGATATAGATATAGATAGATTTTTTAATTTTCCTTTGTCCTTTTTAGACTTTAAAAAAAAATCTAAAAGTTGTCATTTTCCTTATAAAAATATATTTTTTAATTTTGCTTTGTCCTTTAGACATAAAAAAAAATCTAGAAATTATGTGTCTGTCGTGTCACTTAATAATATTTCAAGTTGTGTCATTAACCCTAATTTTCTATAATTTTTTTTCTTTCCTGGGTGTCGCTGTTATATAGTAGTCGGCTACATCAAACTAAATTAAAACAATAATGTCCGAAACATGGTTGTAATTTGTCATCTGCACCCACTAGCAGACCAACCACAAAGCAACGCTTTCAATTAATAAATAAATAATATAAATCATTATAAAGAAAAGGATATTCACCAATACCACCAAAAGAAACCTACCGCCTAATTTGTTGAACGTCACGTTTTGGATTAGGTATATATTTTGGACGAGGTGTGTATATATATATATATCATCTCCTTGACTTTATTTTTGTTGCAATCAGAGTGAAAATTAGCGTGGATTAAAACGTTTGATCATTTAATAATGTTTTGAAAATAATACAAAGAAAATCACAATACGAGCATAAATGTAACAACAATGGAGTAATGTTTTATTCAATTGATGAAAACAATAAAATAATTCTCATTATATAGGAAAGAAATACTAATTTAAGATAAATATAAAAGTAAACAAATTATTTAAATAAGATGATTAAAGATAAATAATAAATATTTATCTACACATAACAAGATAACATTTCTTTTGAACTCCAATTGTTATCTCTAGTGATTTTATCTTCTATTATGCTCTCTCAAACGAGGCCGAGTTGAAGGCCGATTTTGTTTTTACATATTTTGGAGGGCATCTCACTCCGAAGGCTTTTCCGAAGTCCTTTAGTGTGGAATTTTACTATTTTTGGAGGGCAACTCCATTCCGGTACATTTCGTTTCTGTGTTCAGGAGTCCACTAGTATCTCGGCGCTTGTATTTTCTAGCTCTTCTGGGAGTGTTGTTGTGTTATAAGATTTTGAGGTTGTTGCCTTTAATCGTGACTGCAACAGTGGATCTGCATTCTTTGATCGAAGATAAAAATAGAGGGTACATCGGTTATTAAGACTGTTTGACTAAAAATGCTGCTCAAATAGTTTTTGGGAAAACAAACATTGCTTAGATGGTCTTCCCCATACTTTTTCCCCTTAATTACCCAAAATACCCCCGGAAACGAGTTTGAACTCACTACACGAAAACAAACTCGTTACACGATTTTGAACCCAAATCATCCATCTTCTTCAACCCCAAAATCCCTCGCCGGAGCCCATCCGGAACACGAATTCGACCTCGTTTGAACTCGTTACACGAAATCGAACACGTTATAAAGAAAGATGAAAAGAAGGAGTTTGAAATGGAGGATGTTGAACACGAAATCGAACACGTTATCGAACACGAAATCGAACTCGTTATGTGTAGAAAACGAGTTTGAAACGGAGGATGTTGAAGAAGATGAAGAATTAGAGGATGAAGAACAAGATGGATAATTAGAAGAAGAAGAAGAAGAGGGGGATTTGAATTTGATATTAAAAATTCGAATTTGGGGATGGGATGGAAGATTTGGTGATGATTCAAGAGAGGGTATTTTGGAGATACGTTATTTTTCGGTTTTTCCTTTTTGTAATAGCCTTTTAGTCAAAGATTAAATAGACAAAAGAAAGTTCAAAAAATACTACGTAGGCGGTTCCTCCTAAAAATAGATACATAATACATATAAAAAAAAATATCTCCTATATCTAAGTTATATATATTTATTTATTTGTAAAAAAATGAAAAAGAGAAATTCTGGACTCCAATAATATACAAGTAGTATTGACTTTTCCGAGCAAAGACTTTTATTGGACGCTGAACATTAAAAAAAAAAAAAAGAGTAGAATGTTTTTTTTAATATAATAAATGATCAATTTAAAAAAAAAAAGAGTAGAATGTTTTTTTTAATATAATAAATGATCAATTTATTTACTTCGCCGCAAACGGCCACCCACAATGTCTTTACAAACCTGACAACTGGCGCCCTAAACGGGCTACAGAAAATTAAAATCGAATTCAAAAAGGAAGAAAAATAGAGTTTGAGGTCAAGTTAATTAGTATCAGGAGCAGCATCAGTTGCTAAGACATCCTATAGAATGACACCGGCTAATTAATTGAAAGAGTTTAAAGCACAACTTAAGGATATGCTCGAAAGGAACATAATTCAGCCCAGTACCTCACATTGGGGAGCCCCTGTTTTGTTCGTTAAGAAGAAAGATGGTAGCATGAGGATGTGCATCGACTATAGGGCTTTGAATAATCTCACCATGAAGAATAAGTACCCACTACCGAGGATTGATGATATGTTTAATCAGCTGCAAGGTAAGATAGTGTTCTCTAAGATTGATCTTAGGTCGGGTTATCATCAGTTGAAGATCAAGGTAGCAGATATACCGAAGACGGCTTTTAGTACTAGATATGGACATTATGAGTTCTTGGTTATGCCATTTGGACTCACTAATACTCCATCTGCATTTATGGATTTAATGCAGCGTGTTTTCTTGCCATACTTGGACAAATTTGTGATAGTATTCATAGATGACATCCTTGTATACCTAAAGGATGAGAAAGAACATGAAGAACACATAAGGGTAGTGTTGAACACACTAAAGGATAAACATTTGTATGCTAAGTTTTCGAAGTGCGACTTTTGGTTGAATCAAGTCAGTTTGTCATTTTGGAGATGGCATTCAAGTTGATCCAGCGAAGATTGAAGCAATTGAGAAATGGTCTAGACCAACTACAGTTTCAGAAATGAGAAGTTTTCTTCGTTTGGCTGGCTACTATAGGAAGTTTGTACATGACTTCTCAAAAATAGCTACACCACTTACCCGGCTCACACAAAAGAATGTGAAGTTTTAGTGGGCTAGTGAGTGTGAAGAGGCTTTCCAGATGTTGAAAAAGAAGTTGACTACAGCCCCATTGTTGGCAGTTCCGGAGATCTTTGATAACTACGACGTCTATACTCATGCTTTGGGACAAGGTTTTGGATGTGTGTTGATGCAAGGAGGAAAAGTGATTGCCTATGCATATAGACATTTAAAGGTGTATGAAAAGAATTATCCAACACATGACTTAGAGTTGGCAGCGGTAGTGTTTGCCTTGAAGACTTTGCGGCTTTACTTGTATGGAGTTAAGGCTAGGATCTTTACCGACCACAAGAGCTTAAAGTATATCTTCACTCAAAAGAATATGAATATGAGATAAAGGAGATGGTTAGAATTCGTAAAGGATTATGACTTGGATATTCAATACCATCCGGGTAAAGCCAATGTGGTTGCCGATGCCTTGAGTAGAAAACCAGTGTGTTTTATAACAGGATAGGGAATCCAGGTGCAAGATAGATAAATTAACAGATGCAATCTAACATAAAGAATCACATAGAAAATAGAAACAAAAAGAACACAAGGATTTAACGTAGTTTCCGACGTTGTGCCGACTACTCCAGGGACAGAAAAAAGATATTTTACTATGCACTGAATTTCAGACGGATTACACACACTTTACAATGACCAATACAGTTGGTATTTATAGGCACAGATCCCTAAACCTAACCGCCAAGAATCTTTGTCGGATTGTCATTAATGCCCCAGATGTTGTGTCACTCTGCTGACACAACTCAGATGATCATTGCCCCGATGTAGAAATCGGCTGTACCCAAAACCTCAGCAGACCTTCAACAGACTGCTGACACTAGTAGAAACTCAGCAGACTTCCTAGCTGACTTTCACAGACTTGGATACACTTCTCAGCAGACCATCACTCTGCTAACTTATCAGATTAGTTCTACCAGATGTAGAGTTTAAGTCACTTTGCTGATAGATCTCCACCTTGACTTGAACTCTCATTCACAGTCAACCAGATTGCATAAATTGATGTACTTGTACCAGATGAATTCGTCAATGCCAGATGTACGGTGCACTGCATTACTCCATCGAATCCACTCACCGACCCGCCCTCACCGAGCTTCCGGAGCATTTCCAGATTATAAGCTTTGAATATTCAGCAAGTCCAGACACAACTGAAATTTTCTCTGCTGAACCGGTTTAGTGAACATATCAGCAGGGTTCTCCTTGGTGCTGATCTTCTTTACTACAACCCTCTTCTCATTCCTTAGAAAATGATATCTCAAATCAATATGCTTGGTTCTCTCATGATGAACCTGATCCTTAGCTAGACTAATTGCACTCAAACTGTCACAGTAAATCTCTGCTTGATCCTGATGTAGCCTCAATCACTGACTAGTCCCTTCAACAAGATACCCTCCTTGGCTTCTTCAGTAAGAGCCATATTCTGCCTTAGTAGTTGATAAAGCCACTGTTTCCTGAAGAGTAGCTTTTCAGCTGACAACTGAATTCCCCAATGTAAAAACATAACCAATCATTGATTTTCTACTGTCCACATCACCTGCATAATCAGCATCACGGTAGCCTGTGATCAGACCTTGAGTATCACCTCCATAAATGAGACCAACATCAGTTGTACCCCGAAGGTACTTGAACATTCTTTTCACAGCTTTCCAGTGTTCCTTTCCAGGTTGAGCCATAAACCTGCTGACAACACTGACTCCCAAAGCCAAATAAGGCCTAATGCACACCATGTCATACCTCAAACTACCAACTGCACTAGCATAGAGAACTTTTGACATATACTCCTTCTCATTTGCTGATTGTGAAGCATAAACAGACAAATGAACATTACATGTTATAGGAGTATCTATTGGTTTTGCAGCAGACATACCAAATCTGGCCAATATCTTCTGTATATAACCCTGATGAGATAAGAACAGCTTCTTCTGAGTCCTATCTCTCCAGATCTCCATCCTCAAAATCTTTTTGGCAGCACCCAAATCTTTCATTTCAAACTCGGCACTGAGAAGGTTTTTAAGATTTTGAATATCAGACTTCTTCTTTGCAGTTATCAACATATCATCCACATACATGACAAGATAGATATTTGATCCATCTTTCAGCTGACTGTGATATACACAACAGTCATATGGACACCTGTTATAACCCAAGGATCATTAACTGTCAAATCTTTTATACCACTGTCTAGGAGCCTGCTTCAGTCCATATAAGGACCTCTTCCACTTGCACACAAAATATTTGTTTCCAAGAACTTGAAATCCCTCTGGCTGAGTCATGTATATCTCCTTATCTAACTCACCATGTAGACAGGTTGTCTTCACATCTAACTGCTCAAGTTTAAGATCCTGCTGTGCCACCATTGCTAGTAACACTCTGATTGAAGTGTGTCTAACCACTGGTGAGAATATCTCATCAAAGTCTACCCCTTCTTTCTGACTGAACCCTCTTGCAACCAAACGTGTCTTATACATGTCCCCTTCTGCCTTAGTCATTCATTCCTTCTTTTTGAAAATCCATTTGCAAGTAACAACTCTCCTATTAGCTGGATGTTTAACTAGATCCCAAATATAATTCTTTAATAATGAATCCATTTCATCTCCTATGGCAGCAAGCCATTGAGATGCTTCAGAACATGTCACTGCTTCCCTATAAGTAGAAGGTTCAAAACCATTCAATTCTTCTGCAACTTGAAGTGCATATCCAACCATATCATCAAAAACATACCTCTTGGGAGGTATCCCAACATTGTTGACAGATATACTCTGCTGACCAATGTTCCCTGTTTGATGCTCTCCTGAACCTTGTTCGGCAGACTGGCTTGGATCAGACTCTGATTCAACAACCAGATCAGATGAGTGCTGACTTGGATCAGCTGACTGTTGCATGTAGCTGACTCCACTTGAAGCTCCACCTGTTTCTCACCCCTCTCAGATTCATCTCCGGTTTCAGATTCAGCAGACCTCCCCACTGACGAGTTAATCATAGAATTTTCATCAAAGACCACATCTCTACTAAGTATGACCCTGGACTCTGCTGATGACCAAATTATATAACCCTTAACTCCATCACCATATCCCACAAACACTCCATTCTTGGCCCTTGGTTCCAGCTTCCCTTCATTCACATGATAGTAAACTGTTCCAAAAACCCTTAGAACTGAGTAGTCAGTAGGCTTTCCTGACCACATCTCAAATGGTGTCTTGAGATTGATCCTTGTGTGAGGACTCATATTGATTAAGTAGCATGTTGTGGTTACAACCTCTACCTAAAATCTCCTTGATAAACCAGCATTAGAGAGCATACATCTTGCCCTCTCCATAAGAGTTTGATTCATCCTTTCAGCTACACCATTCTGCTGAGGTGTATTCCTGACTGTATGATGTCTGGAAATACCCTCATCCTTGAATAATGTATCAAACTCCGACCAGTAGAATTCCAGACCATTATATGTTTTGAGCCTTTTGATTTTCTTGCCTGTCTGATTTTCCACTAGAGCCTTCCACTGCTTGAAACTGTTGAATCCCTCACTTTTGTGTTTCATCATTACCACCCAAGTCATTCTTGAATAGTCATCTATGAAAGACACAAAATATTTGTGACCACCCAATGATTCCACATTTGATGGACCCATGAAATCATAATGGATATAATCAAGTGAGGCCTTTGTACTGTGTATGCCTGCTGAGAACTTGCTTCTATTTAGCTTCCCAAACACACAGTGCTCACAAAAGTCCAGATTATTGACCTTATATCCCCCAAGAAAACCTGCTGAAGAATGGACTTGCATTCCTCTTTCACCCATGTGACCAAGTCTCATGTGCCACAACTGAGTCTACTGTGACTGGTGAACTACTAAGTATGCCACAACAACAGAGCCAGATACAGTAGAGAGCCTTGTAATATATACAAGGTTCCCTTCTTGATACCTTTGAGGACAACAGCTGAATCTTTGTAGACATTCAGCTCTCCACCTTCTCCCTAGAAATTGAACCCTTTGTTGTCCAGTAGACTAAGAGATATCAAATTCTTGGTTATCTGTGGAACATGTCTAACATCTTTCAGTGTGCAGAATCTACCATCCTCTGTCCTCAACTTGACTAAGCCAATTCCCACTATCTTGTAGACCTTGTTGTTTGCCATAGAAATATGACCACCATCTATCTGCTCATAAGTAGAAAACCACTCCATGTGTGGACAAATATGACAGGATGCCCCAGAATCTAGGATCCAGACATCATCATGGTGTGCTGAATCCCCAGCAACTAGAACCAGATCCTCATCAGAATGTTCAGCAGCCACAGCTGCTGTACCAGAATTGCTCTCATGCTGCCTTTTCTTCTTTGGAAAATTGGACTTCCAATGCCCCTACTCTTTACAGTAATTATAGACATATATGGCTTTAGGACCTTTGGACTTCTTGGATTTCTTCTTTCCAGTCTGCTGTCCATATCCTTTCCCACTGCTGTTGAGTACTAGTCCAACATCCTGATTGTCTGTCCCTGCTGCCTTGTGTCTCAGCTCTTTGGCATGTAAGGCTGCCCTCACATCCTCTAAAGCCATTGTATCCTTCCCAACTATGAAGGACTGCACAAAGTTATCATATGAACTTGGTAATGAAACCAACAGGATTAGAGCTGCATCTTCATCTTCAATTTTAACATCAATATTCCTGAGATCAAGTAATATTGTGTTCAGCTGATCAAGATGTTCCATCAGCAGACCTCCTTCATGCATCCTTAGACTAAAAAATCTATGCTTCAGCATCAACTTGTTGGTTAATGACTTAGTCATATACATGCTTTCAAGCTTTGCCCACAACTTGGCAGTTGTGTCTTCCTCAGCAACTTCAGTGATAACATCATCAGATAAGCACAACATGATGGTTGAATGTGCTTTGTCTTCCGGATTGGCAGAATCTTCTGAACTGGCATCTCCTTTACCGGATAAAAGAGTCCATAATCCTTGTTGTTTCAACAAGGCCCGCATCTTGATTTGCCACAGACTAAAATTGTTTCTTCCTGTAAATTTGTCGATTTTTACGTTAACTGCAGACATCTTTCTTGCCAAAGACCACAACTTTTAACATAGAGTCCTATCACCGGTGAGGGTCTTGGTGAAGATAAAGGTTGTCCTTACAGATGATTCCCAGAACCTCGCTCTGATACCAATTTGTTATAACATGATAGGGAATTCAGATGCAAGATAGATAAATTAACAGATGCAATCTAACATAATGAATCACACAGAAAACAGAAACAAGAAGAACACAAGGATTTAACGTGGTTTCCGGCGCTGTGCCGACTACTCCACGGACAGAAAAGAGATATTTTATTATGCACTGAATTTTAGACGGATTACACAATTTACAATGACCAATACAGTTGGTATTTATAGGCACAGGCCCCTAAACCCTAACCGCCAAGAATCTTTGTCGGATTGCCATAAATGCCCCAGATGTGTTGTGTCACTCTGCTAACACAACTCAGCTGATCATTACCCCGATGTAGAACTCAGCTGTACCCAAAACCTCAGCAGACATTCAGCAGACTGCTAACACCAGAAGAAACTCAACAGACTTTCCAGCTGACTTTCCCAGACTTGGATACACTTCTCAGCAGACCATCACTCTACTGACTTATCAGATTAGTTCTACCAGATGTAGAGATTAAGTCACTTTGATGACACAGTGTTTGCAGTTTCAAGCGTTGAAGATGTGGTAGAACGGTTAGATGGGCTGAAAATCCAGGGTTTTAATCAGATTGAAGATCAACAATTTGTGGCACCGTTGTTAGCAAGATCAGTGTTGATGGATGATATTCAAGATAAGCAAGATGAAGATCCAGTGTTGGTTGATTTGAAGCCAGTTGCAAGGGAAAAGCCTATAGTGGGCTATGTTTTAGATAATAATGGGAACCTTTGGTATCAAGATCGGTTATATGTGCCTTTGGCAATCTAAGGCAAATAGTTATGGAAGAAGCCCAAAGGATTTCCTTTGCAGTTCATCCAAGAGCAACCAAAATGTACAGAGATTTGAAGGAAAAGTTTTGGTGGCCCTCTATTAAAGTGGAAATAGCTAAGTATGTAGTAGAATGTTGTACATGCCAGAAATTTAAAGCGGAGCATAGAAGACCAGGTGGAATTCTTAAGCCATTGGATATCCCTGAGTGGAAATAGGATAAGATCACGATGGATTTCATCACCGGTTTACCAAAGACAAAAAGTGGACATGATGCGATTTGGGTTATTGTGGATAGATTGACCAAACCAGCCAATTTCTTGCCAACTAAAGTTGATATGTCCTTGAAGAAGATGACAACACTATACTTGGACAATATAGTGAAGTTACACGGATTACCTATCTCGATAGTTTCATATCGCGACAGTCGGTTTGTCATTCATTTTTTGAAGATCTCAAACGGTCCAACATACCTTGGACTTAGCTTTCCCTTTTGTCCAAAATGTTTAACTCCTTTCATTGGTGAAACTTGTAGATAAACTCTTTCACCAACATCAAACTCAAGAGGTCTTTTTCTAACATCTACCCAAATTTTCTGTCTATCTTGTGCTGCCTTCAAGTTTTTCTTGAACCAACTAAACCATTTCTTTAGCTTGTTCAACCAATTCCGGCCCGGTGACTTGTCTTTCCCCAACTTTATCCCAAAACAACGGCGTTTGACATCTTCTCCCATACAAAGTTTCAAACGGTGGCATGCCTATGCTTGCGTGATAACTATTGTTATAGGCAAACTCTGCTATGGGTAGGTAGTCATCCCAAGATCCGCCTACTTCTAGAACACATGCCCTTAACATATCTTCTAGTGTTTGGGCAAGCCTTCTATAAGTCCGATTGAGTTCGGCATCATATTTGGAACTCGCCTTCGGGCAAGCCTTCTATAAGTCTGATTGGGTCCGGCATCATTATTTGGAACTCGCCTTCGGGCGAGCCTTCTATAAGTCCGATTGGGTTCGGCTGTTAGGAAATCTACGCGGGAACGCAGCGGAATTTAAAATTTTATTTCCTTTTAACCAGGATCGACTTCGTTTAAGCAATAAACAAACGAGTTAGTAGACGGTGGTTACCTTGGTTGATCTAAAAGATCGACGCTTTGACCGTCTAAGGAGAGTAGTTCCGCATAGAGCCGCCCAAGTGTTCGGCCTCTACCGCTATTCCACACGAACAGCCCGCCGGAATCCCATCATGGATTGTTATTGGAAAACTCCGGTTGCTAGACCGGCCCTTTTCCCCTCTCTCCAACTCTCTATAGGATGCTCTCTATTTTACACAAGAACTATTAGTTCTTGGAATTGTGATATACAAAAAAGCTTTACACCCACTTCCTTTATATAGAGGAAGTGGCGCCCCTATGTAGTGTGGAGGAGAAGAAAACCTTCTCCCAATAAAATAAGGAAAATATAATTGATTGATTTATCTCATTTATTATAATATCTCATATTAAATAAATCTAGGATATTGTCAATATCTTATATTGAATATTTCCAAGATATTATCAATATCTTATATTGACAATATTTATCTTATTACCATAAATCAATTTACACATGTGTATATATATATATATCACATATACATTATTACACATATAAATCCATTTATATATATAAACATATGCACCACTTAAATATGCATCCCTTAGACACGTGATGTACACGTATCACATACATATATAATTCACGCCAATATGTATATATATTTATATATTAATATCTAATATTAATATATGGTAATACCATACACTAATAAGTTGCGCCCCATATGCCAATAAATTGGCATCCGGAATATTTTTTAATTAATATAATATTATTAATATCTTGTATTTAATTTATTCATAATAAATAAAAACCACCATATTAATTTACCACTATAACCTTTATAGTACGAGATAAATTCTTTCCTTATTTGGTTATCATCTATAACCACATTTTAATCCGGCTAGATATTCTTATGTGTGTGACCCGATAGGCTTCCGAATATGTTGGCCGTAGACACAAAGTGCAAATTACGAAAATGCCCTGCATGCCTAACAATCACGGGATAGCGTCTAGCAACACACCGTGACCTCCAATCATCGGAAGAGTCAAATGCAATGACTACTACCTTTCATGTGAAACAGTTACCGTGTAACTTACAATCCTATCGCTATAATAATATCCATACGGTCGTTAGTCGAGTGTCAAAACATCAACGACCGTATCTTATAATCTGGATATCATGCTCTCTCGAAGTAACTGATTGCGGTCTGATCAGGTTATAAATTTATTTTACTTGACCACCAACTTCTAGCAATAGCACTAGGTATATCATAGCATAGCGATGGTGAATCAAGGTCGATCCCTCATGGAATCAAAATGTGGACCCTAGGTTTAAATAATTAACTCACCTAATTCGTTATTAAACAACGGTCTAAGACCAACATAAAAGACAAAATAAAATAAACAAACTCAAGCCTAAAAGACACACACGTAATTAACCCTCCAATTACCAACGTTATCGTTTGGACCAAGACAACCTATATAAGATAACCTAACTCATTAACTGTCAATCTGTCTGTATTCATATTTAATTGGCTACGGGAGTCATCCCCTTAACTTGACTTAGCACCGGTTAGGTTACTAGATCACTGTGGTATTGTTACGTGACTTCACCTTTTTGGGTATCCATCTCATATAACTCACACGCTCATTATTCTAAGGATGCCGATATTAACCGTACACCTCGCTTAGGCAACATTCCTATGGTTAGGCGTACTTCCTAAACGATCGCTCAAGCCCTCGTCCTATTAACAATTACTTGGTAAGTCTTTCGTTAATCTACGATTCACGTATGACTAGGTGTCGACAATTCCCTAATACAAAACTAATCTAGATCTTGCTGAAAGTCCCGAAAGATCGTTCGTGAGCCGAACTAGACGTCTTATATTGGTATTTCCTAATAATACGCTAATGAAAAACTGACGAGCGACGTAGCCGTAGCCATACCTACTGAGAAAGTAAATTCAACTAGGTCAAACCCACCATAAAGACGTGGCAGACTTAACTGACGGAACTAGGGCTCGGTCGACCGAGTGAAGGGGCTCGGTCGACCGAACGACTCGTTCGGTCACCCGGACGAACTCAACCCTAATTACATCCTAGAAATAACCCTCGCGTTTCCTTATACGTAACGTATTAAACAAAGAATTCGTACATCACTAATATAAACTATCATAGATACACATTAATTAAATCACATAGAGTCATGAATAAATCTAGATTATGACGTAGGTCATGGGATCCTCATTGACAAGGTGTCACCACCACCTAACGTCATAGCCGAGAATCACATCATCTAGCTATGTTTAATCAATTCAAACGATAAGAACATAATTGGAAGAATTAATTACTCGAAAGTAAAACATGAAGATTAAGGGCTTACATTGTTGCAGCATTAACTTGCTGAAAAACTCTCAATTGGTAGTGCTCTTTTATCAATGATTAAATCAATGTATGAATGAATACATAATACTAATGACAATGTGTTTATATAGAGCTCAAAACCGACTTAGAAACCGACTAAGGATTGGATTCCCTAAACCCTAACCGACTTAAGCAATACGCTGGACTGTGATGGGCTTTAAGTCCACTCGGTCGACCGAATAGCTGGGCTCGGTCGACCGAGCCTTCACTGTTTCTGGGCTCTATCTTCTGCTGGGCTCGCATTGTCCCGGATCTTTAATTCCTTCTCCGTAGTCCGTCCATAATGCTCACTGTATTTATCATACAAAAACATAGTTTGTAATACCAAATAATGCAATAAATCATCGAAATGCAGAATAACGAATCGTAACTCGGGGTATATATAAATTAAGCATATTACGACTTATTATCCCTACATTAAAGCTCTTTTAAACTAGAATCGGGGATAAAGATCATAGAATAACGGGTACAATTTGACCGTCATCAGTAACACATTTACTCCCACTTTGCAAAGATTCACGAGAGTAAGACATTCCTTATAAGAAGGCCATTTCGGATATTCGATCCCAATCATAGGATACGCGATTCCCGGACAACCAATCATGTATACTCTGCATGCTTCAGTATCATACCCAATCACTACCGCATGATCGCCCCGTGGCTAAGGGAAACCTCAATAGTGTCAAAGCATGACAATCCACACCGTGATGCCATGAAGACTCCGGTCAAAAGGATAATTACACAACCACCACATAGTGTGACACTTATCCGTGTAAGTGGGTCAGTCTAACGTACGCATTCTCTAATACACGTCCACGTACAGTCCAAGTGTCTCTACACTTCGATAGACGAGATCTATCCCTGCCCTTAAAAACGAAGACATCTAATACGTGCTAGTCTCGTTTATACTATCAATGCCTTGTTTAATAGTACATCGGCCTAGAGACATTTAAGTATCAAACTTATTAAAGTGATTAGAGATCTCATCAACCATAATCGCCTATCATGGTTTCTCTATCACGCTTTAATACTAAGGACGTTATCATATAACAATTCATAATTGGTTCTTTAAAAGAACATATATATGACAACATAAAAGCCATTTAATATATGTATAAACATAAAGAAATAGTAGAAATGATCCGACCCGGTAGGATCCGGTCCAACCCGATTGGGTTTAGGACACTATTCCAACATCGGCATCATATTTGGAACTCGCCTTCGGGCGAGCCTTCGGTAAGTCCGATTTCGTTCGGCATCATATTTGGAACTCGCCTTCGGACGAGCCTTCTATAAGTCCATTTAGTTCGGTATCATATTTGGAACTCGTCGGCGAGCGAGCCTTTTATAAGACCGACTTCAGTTCGGCACTGACAGATTACACCAATAAGCAAACAGTACGTTAACTTACTATTATTTTTCTCTCTATTATGCATAGCCTTTAATGAATTTACAGGACAAACACACGCTCGACAAAGTCCAGCAAGTTCGGCGCCGCTCGCCCCTAAAATGAGAAGTCAGCACAGCCTGGCCCTGCTCGTCCAATACTTTCACGCGAGACGTCAGCACTAGCCTGGCCCCGCTCGCCGTGTTTTTAAACGAGAAGTCAGCACTAGCCTGGCCCTGCTCGTCCAATAATTTCATGCGAGAAGTCAATCCGAACTGGCCGAGCTCGCCCAACAACTCCACATCGGTACAGTCAACACCTCTGATGCCCCATCAGGTTCTCCTTAACTCTATTTAAGGTCATATTGACTCGTTCTATTGTGCATTTTATTATTAAATTCTATGGAATAGACGCGCACATATGAAGTTTGCAGAACTTCAAACTCACTAAAGTAGTCAGAAATACTTCTGACTCCCTTAAAGTATGATACATGAGCTCCGCCAAGTCGGGCTCAGCAAAAAACACGCGAGGTCTGACAAATCCGACCCAGCTCGCAAATATTTAACATGCGAGGACAGTTAAACTTCTAACTCAGTTCGCCAAAACTTACATCCTCTCCCCTTGCACGGATCAAACGAACTTTCACGCTAAACTGTCTGCAGGCCAGACAAGTCGAACTCCGCAGGGCGGAATTCACTCAAAACGCTAAGGCTGACACTTGAGCTCCGCAGGTCGGACTCAACATGATCAGCAAAGACCAAACTAATTAAGTCTACAGGCTAGACTCGAAATCGAGCAATTTTCACATGCTCGCTCTTACAACTTCACATTATCAACTAAGTTTGTATTAAAGGCGATCAGACTTAGTCCCGCTCGCCTTAGCGATAAAGCTAATCTGAGTAGAGTTTCCAACAAAAATATTCCCGAGCCCACAAATAGAGCTCGGTCCTACATACAACAATAAGTGTGCAAACTTCAAAGTTGCATACTGAATAACTAACAAGCCTGAGCGAGCCGAACGCACGCGATAATCCCGGAAACACAGAATCAGAACAAGTATGCCATTCAAAAGCTAAAACTAATGAATAACATACTGGGGGGCATACCATATGATAGAAAAATACTTAACCGCTAACCTTAACCGACACAGTATCGGGTCAACGGTAGTATAGTGGTTTCAAGGTCAAATCCATAGGGAATAATAGTGAAGTACCAAAGTCGACGTCTAAACTTGGTTCAGGTCAATATTAAGTGAAAAGTATTATAGCTAATGCAGAAAATAAATATTATTCTAACGGATTTATCTAGGTGATTAAAAGGCATAGCCGAACTACGATCCAACAGGTTACTTTTACCCCACAAGAAAGACTTGACAAGGAGTGTGTCTTAACCGACCTACCTATCCAATTCGGTTTATATGACATCCACGGGTGTCAACTCCTTATTCTTGCGTTAAGGTCTGAACAACTCTCGCTTAACCCCCTATACTAGGCTTATTAACCCTCCCTTTAGAAAGCTAACTCGCCTAACATGGTTGACAAGAATAATGAGCCGCTCGGGAACCTGATAAGAACCCCACATAGGCATAGTCCTAACGTCTAGCTAGGTTGTCAATCTAACAATCAAGGCTATGTCTAGTGATTCTAATACCCATATCCCACACCTCGCCGCAAAATACATATATAAGCTCGATGTGTGTGTAACAGTGAACAAGGTTGTCAATCTCATTCAAAGCTATTAAAACAATCAAAACAAGTTTTAGAACATGAATTCATCATACAAACGTTTAATTAAGCGCAACACAACTCCCATCTCATCACTCTTTGGGATTTTCACCCGTTTTCACATAATTCAGCTACACAACTACTTTAGCTACTCATAATCATACTAACAACGAAGTAATTAAAGGAAATTATACTAAGAACAATAATAAACGAAAGCATAATCATCATAAAAATCAAACTTTGAATATTGAGTAAAGGTATTGCGCTAAAAGTCGAATCTTTGGTGTTGAAACAGAAATTTAATCTAATAAAAAGTATGTAGAATCAATGGAATTAATCTATGGAATATGGGGATCAAATGGTGTTTAAACTACTCAAAAACCGCCCTAAAATCGCCCCTAAGAAACCCTAAAATGTCTAAGTACTTAATAGATATAATATGAGACTGAAAAAAGGGGTTTTTATAGGTTTTTGCCGCATCCCGACCGCGAACGGGCGTTTGTTGCAAGGCAAACGCCCGTTTTCCAGAAAAGCCAACTCGCTGTATGTAAATTTGCTCCGTAAACGCTCGTTTGGATCCTGTCTTCAGTAAATCAGCAATAACTTCTTGTGTAGAGCTCCGATTTGAACGATTCAAGATGCGTTGGAAAGCTCGTTCAATTACATACAACTTTCATGAAGACAAATCTTCCTGAAAGTGTCTCCAGGTGTGACCAAAATTCCCCTGAAGTGACTGGTTCAGATTTCATCAATGATTCTTCACTCTTTTCTCCTCCTTGGCCCCAAATCTCGTTCTTTCTCGAGACTCTCTTCCTTATTCTCGACCTTATACATCAATATAAGCCTGAAAACAAAGACACGTACACCAAGGCATAATATACATTGACAGAAACGTAACGAAATCCACATAAAATACGAGTTTTTAGGACGAAAACGCCTTTAGTCTCGAAACATGCATATAAGTGAATATCGTTCATATACTACCCATAATAGCCCAAAATAACCATGAATAACTCGTAAAAGAAGGTAATCTCATATAATAAATACACTACAATTTGACTCCCATCAACTACCCCCCACTTAGCTTTTGCTCGCCCTCGAGCAAACAAAGCGACTCTAAAATGTAACATAGAGTCAACATTGTAGTCATACACGGGATCATCATATGCAAAGGGCAAGTGAAAACAACCAGGCAAGTTCAATTGAGTCCAATCCTACCTTATTACAAAAATGGAATGTGAGTGTGTGCATAGCTTCCCATTCATTCATCACATTTAACCGGTTCAAATTATAGATGCATGACTATTGTTGTTACACCATAGGCTTATACTTCATAAACATCTCCACTAATCGAGGTCAAATCCAGGCTAACTAAGGTCAGGTAAGACTTGCAAGGTTGTAACGTTAGGCTAGGGACGGGGTTAAACGAAAGGATAAAAGGAATATCAAAAGAGAAAAACGAGTGAGCTTAATCAAAACTTCTTGAAATTGCCTCATAACTCACCTCCTTAGCTTGATTCGAGCAATCTTTCTCCTTCTTTACTCTAAAATCCAAACATAATTCAATGAAAACTCGTCCACCAACGCCACTTTGGAAGAATTAATACATAGCCATCATCAAACATTCTTTGACTCAACTTTTTCCAAACACTTCGTTCCATTTTTTTTGACTGATTTTGATTTTTGATTTTTTTTTTTTTTTTTTCATAAACCAAACACCAACACTTTTTCTATCCCTTCTCATTCGTAGTACAAAAGATTTACCAACACCATACTTTGATACACATCTTCACCACCCCACACTTATGCTAGCAAGTGTGCCCAAAATAAGATTAAAACTCACTCGTAGGGTGCCAAAGAAATGTAGACCACAAATAAAGGCTAAGGGTCGGTAATTATAGGCTCAATCACGAATGGCTAAAGTTCGGGTGGGGGTCTAACCACCCTACAAAGGCTCAGAGGGGTTTCTGTGGAAATTATGTACAGGGTTGGCTATTTAGCTCTAGTTGGGTCAAAGAAATGCCAGGACCGTCATCCCTTAAACTACCAAGATTGACCTTTCTATTTCGCCTCGAAGTTAATGGTATAAGTTCTAGGTAACAGAATAGACTATGACAACTATAAGCATCACTAATTACCATAACTCATGATATTGAAGCTATTAAGTGCGTGTGTAGTCCATTTTTATAACAAGATCATGACTTAAATCGTATGCATTTACTCAATTGTAAACCACTTAACCTAAGGATATCATGATTCAACATATAACACAACATCAATCCATGAAAAATTTTAAAATATGGCCCAAATTCACACGATATAGCAAAAACTAAGACTACAAATCATTCAAGTACATGAAAACATGGCATTAAAATTTATCAACAAAAACAGTGAAGCTAAGTCTCCTATCCCCCACTTAAACGAAGCACTGTCCTCAGTGTGTGAGTGAGAAAGGGAAAGAAAAAAAAAACTTAGATGAACTGTTGGCAAAGCTCATCCAATACAATTCAACAACCGCAAATGTATCTCCCATGGTGCCTGTGCTACAAAGTAAACACAAAGAATTCTCTACAACGAAAGGCCGAAACCTTAAGTGTAGGTAACACAAACATGGAGATGTATATATAAAGAAAATATCGGCTATAGCATGCATGTGAAAAACACGAATCGGGTGTAATATCCTCTCAGGGTCCTGATGAGCTAAATTTACCCCACAAAAATACAATTTATAAAGACTCGCAACTGTGGGTAAACTAACTCTCTAACTGGCAGAGTACCAGGTCAGATTGTTAGGATAGCTACAGGAGTACGAGGTCGATCCCAAGAGAAATGTGGTTGTGAGTACCAAAGCGAACGTGTGTCTTAGTCTACGCGATCAAATTTGTTGGTTGTTTATTATAGCTAATGCAGAAAATAAAGATTATTCTAACGAGATTAAAAAGCATAGCCAAACTATGATCCAAAAGGTTATCACCCCGTAGGAAAAACTTGACAAGGAGTATGTTTTATCGAATTCAGTTTATATGACATTCACGGGTGTCAACTCTTTATTATTGCGTTAAGATCTGAACAACTCTCACTTAACCCCCATACTAAGTTTATTAACTTTCCCTTTAGAAAGCTAACTTGCCTAATAAGGTTGACCAGAATAAAAAGCTGATGAAAACCTCACATAAGCATAGTCCTGACTTGTCACTTAGGTTGTCAGTCTAACAATCAGAGCTATGTTTTAGTGATTCCAATCAGAACATGAGTTTGTCATACGAACATTTAATTAAGCACTACACAACTCCCATCTCATCTTTCTTAGGGTGTTTCACCCGTTTTCACATAATTCGGCTATAAAAAGATTTAGCTACTCATAATAACGGAGATAACAACGAAATATAAATATATATATATATATATATATATATATATATATATATATATATACATATATATATATATAAGTATATAAGTATATAGATCTATAGATATATATATAGATACATAAATATAGATACTAATATAGATATATAGATATACGTATAGATATATATATAGAAATATGTATATATAGATATAGATATATATATGACAAGAATGAAAGAAACAAAACGAGAAAGAACAAAAGTAAATATACTATATATATATATATATATATATATATATATATATATATATATATATATATATATGATGAAAACGGAAAGAAACGAAAGAAAGAACGAAGAACGGAAACGATATTATAACGATAACTATTCGAAGAATTACAACTACAAATATATATATCTATATAGATATATATATAGGCCCCAAAACATGAAAAATAGAAGGGAGAAGATGAAGAGGGAAGGGAGAAGAAAGGGGCCTGGATTGTGATGGAAATGGATGGGTATATATATGTATATATATATATATATATATAAGAGTATATGCGATAGATATGCTAGAAAGTTTGTTAGAAGATGGTGGGTGTAATGATGAGTTTGTTAGGAAATCACCATTACATGCCACATGCACCATTTTGGCCAAAATATCTGATTTTGAGCAAAAAATCTGATTTCTTCCTACACCGGTTCGAACCGGGATTTCAGTTGTTCGGTAAAACGACCATAACTTGAGTTGTAGACCTCCGATTGACATGATTCAAAATGAGTTGGAAAGCTCATTTGAAGATATAAAACGTTCATGAAGAAGTCTTCCCCAGAAAATGCATCTAAGTTGGGTCAAATGTCCGTCGAAAACAGGTTACGGTATAAGCATGTAGGAAAAATGATCTGTTTGAACTCGTTAGCTTGTGGCACCTTCTTCTATCCCTCAAAACACCTCTTTTAGGGCTCAAAACATGTCGTTACTTGGAATCTTGGTCAACCTATAATTCTGCAATAAATCACCAAAATACCAAACGTAAATCCGACACGACACTCCGGTTACTAAACCGGTACAAAAACTAGTAAAAACACGATATTTTATATAATACTTACTACTAACATACTTAAATAAATCTAAGGAATTTATGACTCGAAATGATATAATAACGCTCAAAATGGTATCAGAAGTGGGGTAAATTGTTATAATAATAATATTGAATTTTTCCCTCATCACAACCCCTCACTTAGCTTTTGGTCGTCCTCGAGCAAAACAAGCGATAAAATAAAATGAATGAGGGATAAATTCACGAAAATGTAAGATATAAGGAACAACCAGATGATGCAACCAATTAAATCATAACCACACGTTAACCTCAATTTAATTGTATAACAGAGTGCGTGTGTGAATAATCTCTCAAAATTATTATCAAGCAATTAATTATGAAATCATGTATACAACACTTGTAGTTGCAAACCATAGGCTTAAGAATGATACCAATCTCCACTAATCGAGATATTTGGAGTCAAGAAGTTAGATCAGGTAGGACTTGCAAGGTTATAACGTTAGGCCAGGATAATTACGGTTAATCAAAAAGGATATTTTGGAAACTGGAGAAAAAGAAGTACGAGTAAACCTAATCAACTCATGTACCACCTCATTGCTACCATACAAACCATCCAAGCTCCTTTTTAATTATTTTCAACACTTTGGAAACCATAGGATACTAACGCACCCGAACTCATTGCCAAAATCGACTATGTTTCAAGCGTCATGAGGTGAGAACGAATACATTAGCACTTATCTCACTATCCCAACTCTAACATCATAAGAATAACTTTGAACTCATCTCTTTGATTCCAACCCTTTTATTTCTATATACATCCAAGTTTGTTTTTCTTTTTGTTTTTTTTTTTTTTTTGGCCCAAAACCGAGCATCTGGCCCAACCGAGCTCCTCCTCTCCTTATAGCTCAAAACCAAGAAACCAACCGACTAAAAACATCATTTCCCCGCACCTTACACTTGTTTTAGAAAATGTGGTCCTACAAAAGACTAAGTCCACTCGTAGGGTTAAAATGAAGGGAATGTGACCATAATAAAGCTCAAGTGTAGGTTTCTGACGAAGTAACAAAACGGCTAAAGCGAATGGTGGTCAGACCATTCTATCAAGGCTGAGTAAGGGCTACGAAGGTCAAATGTTTAGGTTAAGGCTTATTTGTCTATGGTAGGGTCAAAGAGAATGCCATGACCGTCATCCCTAACTTCGATTCCAAACATCTTTCTATTTCGCCTCGAAAGGATATCAAACCTAAGTTCTAGTTGCTATAAAAGTATGCTTACATGATATCATACAAAAGTTGCATGGTAACAAAAGATTGAGACTATACGTTCATAAGGAATTCATGTTATACAAATACACTTGGGGTTAAAATGTAATTACGGTTCACATTGGTTATAAACATCCAAATTGATCATTACTTCTTCAAATCCATGAAATATATATCTCGTACAAGTTATTTTAATCAACTAAATAATGCTCGAAAAGGAATCAAAAACTAAGGGTTTAAACACTTACTGCCATTGCTAAACCAACCACGTCTCTACCCCCCACTTACGATTTTGCATTATCCCCAGAGATAGAGAGAAAGACTTAACTTATAGACCTAGCAGAAAAGTGCTATCGAATCCCGTAACAGCCATGAGAAAGCACGTCCCGAATCCCTATACCAAAACAACCAAAACAAAGCCAACACGGGACATGGTCCTCGTGCCAAAGTATGCAATAGGGATATGGGAATAAGAAAATAGCCCTGTCACGTCGGAAAAATTCGATAGGCAATATATAGCACATCGCATAACACTTTAGATGGAAAAATAACCCACACGGGTAAAGCACAGAACATCTAAGCATATACGTATTATAGAGAGTATCACATGAGCATATATCATAGTCAAGTCAGCTATTCTTAGATTCATTTTTATTACACACGGTTTATTAAGGCGGGAATACTCACCACTATACTACAACGACCGAAAATTTGAAACAGACTAGATCATTAAAATGAAATGTGTGCAAAGTAGTGAATGTGAGTCTTTTATACCCAGATCCTCAAGGGTTCTGTAAAAATAGTCCAACAACCTAAGTCCAAGAAATGATGTATTTGAATGTTTTCTTTGTACTCCCTTGGGATTTTCGGATAACCACCTAATCGTTCCCTTTTAATGACATTCAAACATTCATCCTGGGACTTGGTTATGCTTTGTATTCAGATTCTACATTCCATTAAGACTAGTCTTATCGAAATTATTATTTAACGGGCTGCCTCCCGGTAGCGCTTTTGTTTAACGTCGTTTGCTCGACCAAAGTAGTATTTACAAGTCATCAACCAAAATCCGAACTCAAGAAGATCAATAGCTTAAGAAAAGTGATCAATGCGAGAACCATCGAAATTAAATTATCTAGATACGTGCCTCTTTTGGTTCTCGATGCCATCTCCTCCCAGCCGGAGAATCTTCTTTTATCAGCCTATCGAGCCATCTTCTTCGCTATTCCATATAGTTCATCCACCGGGAGTACACAAACTGGACCATAGAAAATTTATCCTCACAGAGTGGACGAATGTAGTAATCTGGAACCTTCATATCAAATATTACCAACTCTCCCAGTGGCTCTACCAAAGATGGCTGATCAATCTCATCAGGTTTCCCCGTACACTCCTCATGGAAATCACCAATTGGGAGTGATAGAGAAATGGGCGATCCCATATGCTCCTCTAACTCTTCCATCTCCAAATCTTGCATTTTTTCTTCGCAAACTGAATTATCAACCTCAATCTCACCCTGAACTTCTTCAATGATAACATTTTCATCCCTAACCACCTCTATTGCATATTTTTCCTGCTCAAACCCCAATATTTCCATCAATTGCACCACCCTCTCTTGAAGATTTCTTAGGGCGGAGTCAGTACTTATCTTGAACTCTTGCATGTCCAGCAGTCGCTCTTGCAAAATCTGGTCCAATCGACTGTCGGTAAAACTTTCTTGTAGCGCGGGAACAAACTGATCATACTGACTTTGATTCATCAGAGGTGGGTAGCAGGCTTCTTGCCATTCCAGACTTTGATCAAGAGGCTGAATCTGGTTGAAGCTATCAACATGCTGAGTATGAACACCGTAATCCTGATAAGCACTAGGGTTCGGGGAACCCTCAAAATGTTGTGGCTCATAACTCGAATAACCATTATTATGGTCCTGGTTACTCTCAGTTGATATTGAGGCTGAGGCACATACTGTTGTTGATAATATTGCTCAGGTGCCTGAGGTAGGTAGGAATATTGTTGTTCATGTGAGTAATATTGATTGAAAAATCCATCCATTTAAGCTCAATCTGCAAGATCTTCAGAAAACAATAAAAAAAAATTTTTTTTTTTACACACACACACACACGAAATCTAAATAAAACGAAGAAAATAAAAACCTAGGCCCAAGCCTTCGGTTCACTTACAAGATATCACAACAATATCACACATTTCCCGGCAACGGCGCCAATTTTTGATGAGCTAAATTTACCCCACAAAAATACAATTTATAAAGACTCGCAACTGTGGGTAAACTAACTCTCTAACTGGCAGAGTACCAGGTCAGATTGTTAGGATAGCTACAGGAGTACGAGGTCGATCCCAAGAGAAATGTGGTTGTGAGTACCAAAGCGAACGTGTGTCTTAGTCTACGCGATCAAAGTTGTTGGTTGTTTATTATAGCTAATGCAGAAAATAAAGATTATTCTAACGAGATTAAAAAGCATAGCCAAACTATGATCCAACAGGTTATCACCCCGTAGGAAAAACTTGACAAGGAGTATGTTTTATCGAATTCAGTTTATATGACATTCACGGGTGTCAACTCTTTATTATTGCGTTAAGATTTGAACAACTCTCACTTAACCCCCATACTAAGTTTATTAACTTTCCCTTTAGAAAGCTAACTTGCCTAATAAGGTTGACCAGAATAAAAAGCTGATGAAAACCTCACATAAGCATAGTCCTGACTTGTCACTTAGGTTGTCAGTCTAACAATCAGAGCTATGTTTTAGTGATTCCAATCAGAACATGAGTTTGTCATACGAACTTTTAATTAAGCACTACACAACTCACATCTCATCTTTCTTAGGGTGTTTCACCCGTTTTCACATAATTCGGCTATAAAAAGATTTATCCACTCATAATAACGGAGATAACAACGAAATATAAATATATATATAGATACATATATATATAAGTATATAAGTATATATATATAAGTATATAAGTATATAGATCTATGGATATATATATATAGATACATAAATATAGATACTAATATAGATATATATACGATATACGTATAGATATATATATATATATATATATATATATATATATATATATATATATGACAAGAATGAAAGAAACAAAACGAGAAAGAACAAAAGTAAATATACTATATATATATACATATATATATATATATATATATATATATATATATATATATATATAACCGATATATATGATGAAAACCGAAAGAAACGAAAGAAAGAACGAAGAACGGAAACGATATTATAACGATAACTATTCGAAGAATTACAACTACAAATATATATATCTACATAGATATATATAGGCCCCAAAACATGAAAAATAGAAGGTAGAAGATGAAGAGGGAAGGGAGAAGAAAGGGGCCTGGATTGTGATGGAAATGGATGGGTGTATATATATTTATTTATTTATAAGAGTATATGCGATGGATATGCTAGCAAGTTTGTTAGAAGATGGTGGGTGTAATGATGAGTTTGTTAGGAAATCATCATTACATGCCACATGCACCATTTTGGCCAAAATATCTGATTTTGAGCAAAAAATCTGATTTCTTCCTACACCGGTTCGAACCGGGATTTCAGCTGTTCGGTAAAACGACCATAACTTGAGTTGTAGACCTCCGATTGACATGATTCAAAATGAGTTGGAAAGCTCATTTGAAGATCTAAAACGTTCATGAAGAAGTCTTCTCCAGAAAATGCCTCTAAGTTGGGTCAAATGTCCGTCGAAAACAGGTTATGGTATAAGCATGTAGGAAAAATGATCTGTTTGAACTCGTTAGCTTGTGGCACCTTCTTCTATCCCTCAAAACACCTCTTTTAGGGCTCAAAACATGTCTTTACTTGGAATCTTGGTCAACCTATAATTCTGTAATAAATCACCAAAATACCAAACGTAAATCCGACACGACACTCCGGTTACTAAACCGGTACAAAAACTAGTAAAAACACGATATTTTATATAATACTTACTACTAACATACTTAGATAAATCTAAGGAATTTATGACTCGAAATGATATAATAACGCTCAAAATTGTATTAGAAGTGGGGTAAATTGTTATAATAATAACAGTGAAGTTTTCCCTCATCAGGTCCCAATAAGATCTAAACAAATAAAGCAAAAAGGTGGGTTGCCTCCCCCAAGCGCCTGTGTTTTACGTCGTTGGCTCGACCGGATGACGCTTTAACAGACTCCAATCATGAAAGACTCAAACGACTCCAACCAACTTATTTCAAACAAGTAAGCATCAAAACTCATCAACCAAAATCTAAACTCAAGAAGACCAACAGCTTAAGAAAAGTGAACAATGCGAGAACCATAGAAATTGAATTTACTAAAATCTTACCACTTTTGGTCCTTGATCTCACACTTCTTTGAGCCGCATTCACCGGAGGGAGTGAAAACTTGATCTCATAATACTCATCATCACAAGGTGGATGAGTGAAGTAATCCGGGACCATCTTATCAGGAATCACCAATCCATCCGGTGGCTTCAATTTTAGTGGCTCATCAACTTGATCTCGATCCACAAGTGAGCTTGACGGTAGAATGAGCGATCCCAACATCTTCTTAGTCTCGATCTCCGTATAATCGACGACCACGATCGAACCTACCATACCCTCTGTCAAGTCATCATTTTGTATATCTTGGGAAGGCGGTGTAGTAGACAACAGTTGCACCGCTTCCATCTCAATGTGTTGCAGTTCTTCTTCATCCCAGAGCGTTTCATTACCAAAGATTTCTTGCTCACTTAAAACAATAGTTAGGCCCCACTGTACACTCCATCAAGGTATCATCAGATATTTCAATAGAATGTGATGGTGCTATGGGCGATCCCAACTCAGTCACTTGCTCCGTCCTAAAAATCGCGAGATCCTTCTGAACAGCAGCTAACTCCTTTTGCATTGCTTTCAACTCAGTTTCCATCCTCTCTCGCTCTGTTGCTTTCTTTGGTTGGGCAACTCCCAACTCTCTACCACTAACCGATTCATCAACCTCACTCTCCACTTGAACTTCTTCACTGTCAGCTTCATCTGCAACCTTATTCACCTCATGTGCACAAGCCTCTTTTTCATGTTCTAGCTCCCAGGCTTCCTTAAGTGAGAGGAGATCCTTGGATATGTCTAGCAACATGTTCTTCCTACGTGCCCATTCTGATCTAGTCGTGGAGGTTCTATACTCACCGTGCACACTCCTTCGGTGGAGTGCCCAAATCCGATCCATAGATTCCGTGATCTTCCTCTGCAACTCGTCCATCCGCTTCTCCAGTCAGAACTATGGTGTATCCGCACACTCTCGACTTTCGCCACAAACCCTCTCTGCCAGCTCCTCTATTATCTCAACTTCCCGTTCTTCTTCAGCATGTCCGGGATCAATCTCGTATTTCTCTTGCGGTTAAGATACAGAATGGTCATACTGACTCTGCTGCTGCTGTATAAGTTGTTGCAGGAGTTGTTGGTAAAACATGGTCTTGATACCCCTCATCCCTTAGCATTTGCAGCACTCGGTTGACATTCGCTTGGTTGAACTCCGGTTTAAAGTTCTGGCAATTCTGCTGAACCGGTTGATATTGTTGGACTGGTTGAAAATCACCAATCCCATTCCCTTGATTCCAATCATGCCCGTTCCCACCAAACTGTCCATTACTGTTTCCATTCGAATAACCGTAGTATTGATTCTGGTTTGCACTAGGGCACTGATAATCCCAAGAACTCTGGTTACTCTGCTGCTGATATATAGGTTGAGGCGCATACCATTGTTGTGCATATTGGTTCATTGTCATCCCTTGTTGTTCAAGTTGGTAGTGTGGAGGTGATACTCTATCCATTGTAGCTTACACTGCAAGATCTCAGAAAACAACACCACACAATCAAAGTATCTCGTCACCACCACCACAGCAATAGGTGGTGTGTCGCTTCAACATACGAACTCCATCAAGAAAAGAAAAGAAAAAAAATTAAAAAAAATAATAAAAATAAAACGACCTAAGCCCAACCTTTCAGTCAACTTGCAAGATATTCACCATGTACTCCCCGGCAACGGCGCCAAAATTCTTGATAGCAAAATACTAACCGCTAACCTTAACCGACAGAGTATCGGGTCAACGGTAGTATAGTGGTTTCATGGTCGAATCCACAGGGAATAATAGTGAAGTACCAAAGTCGACATCTAAACTTGGTTCAGGTCAATATTAAGTGAAAAGTATTATAGCTAATGCAGAAAATAAATATTATTCTAATGGATTTATCTAGGTGGTTAAAAGTCATAGCCGAACTACGATCCAACAGGTTACTTTTACCCCACAGAAAGACTTGACAAGGAGTGTGTCTTAACCGACCTACCTATCCAATTCAGTTTATATGACATCCACAGGTGTCAACTCCTTATTCTTGCGTTAAGGTCTGAACAACTCTCGCTTAACCCCCTATACTAGGCTTATTAACCCTCTCTTTAGAAAGCTAACTCGCCTAACATGGTTGACAAGAATAATGAGCCGCTCGGGAACCTGAAAAGAACCTCACATAGGCATAGTCCTAACGTCTAGCTAGGTTGTCAATCTAACAATCAAGGCTATGTCTAGTGATTCTAATACCCGTATCCCACACCTCGCCGCAAAATACATATATAAGCTCGATGTGTGTGTAACAAATGAACAAGGTTGTCAATCTCATTCAAAGCTATTAAAACAATCAAAACAAGTTTTAGAACATGAATTCATCATACAAACGTTTAATTAAGCGCTACACAACTCCCATCTCATCCCCCTTTGGGATTTTCACCCGTTTTCACATAATTCAGCTACACAACTACTTTAGCTACTCATAATCATACTTACAACGAAGTAATTAAAGGAAATTATACTAAGAACAATAATAAACGAAAGCATAATCATCATAAAAATCAAACCTTGAATATTGAGTAAAGGTACTGCGCTAAAAGTCGAATCTTTGGTGTTGAAACATAAATTTAATCTAATAAAAAGTATGTAGAATCAATGGAATTAATCTATGGAATATGGGGATCAAATGGTGTTTAAAGTACTCAAAAACCGCCCTAAAATCGCCTCTAAGAAACCCTAAAATGTCTAAGTACTGAATAGATATAATATGGGACCGAAAAAAGGGGTTTTAATAGGTTTTGCCGCATCCCGACCGCGAACGGGCGTTTGTGTCAAGGCAAACGCCCGTTTGCCAGAAAAGCCAACTCGCTGTATGTAAATTTGCTCCGTAAACGCTCGTTTGGATCCTGTCTTCAGTAAATCAGCAATAACTTCTTGTGTAGAGCTCCGATTTGAACGATTCAAGATGCGTTGGAAAGCTTGTTCAATTACCTACAACTTTCATGAAGATTACTCTTCCTGAAAGTGTCTCCAGGTGTGACCAAAATGCCCCTGAAGTGACTGGTTCAGATTTCGTCAATGATTCTTCACTCTTTTCTCCTCCTTGGCCCCAAATCTCGTTCTTTCTCGAGACTCTCTTCCTTATTCTCGACCTTATACATCAATCTAAGCCTGAAAACAAAGACACGAACACCAAGGCATAATATACATTGACAAAAACGTAACGAAATCCACATAAAATACGAGTTTTTAGGACGAAAACGCCTTTAGTCTCGAAACATGCATATAAGTGAATATCGTTCATATACTACCCATAATAGCCCAAAATAACCATGAATAACTCGTAAAAGGAGGTAATCTCATATAATAAATACACTACAATTTGACTCCCATCACCATACATCCCCAACAATACAACAAAACCCATCAACATAATAATCAACAATAACAGACAACTCAAAACAAGTAGAACAACTTCTCTACGCCAATCAAAAACAAAATAGCAAAGCCCTTAAGCTAAACCTTGAGGGTCGGATTCTATGGCTCTGAAGAAGGAGCCGAAGAAGAAACAACAGACACAATGTCCATTCTTGCCTTAGTCTCTCACCCGTTTGCCGTAGACTCGGCTCGTCGGGATAGAGATACCTCACCAGCTCAGACAACTTTGTTTGGAGCTCGGACACGGCCTGCCCCATGCCTTTTGACTCCGCATCGAACTGGAATCATGGCTTCCAGGTCGTCCACCCTTTCTTGGAGGTAGGCAACCTCCTTCTCATTCACCTTCTTCTCCTCAGCAAGCTCACTTGCCAAGGACTTCAAAGCCTTCATCTCCTTATCTTCGAGCTTGAAGGCGCCTCCGAGCTCCCCTCGGGTTTGCCTCAACTCGACAATCTTCTTCTTGTTGACATTAGACTACTTGTAGGCCAGACTCGAACTGAGCTTCGTAGGACAAACTCAGCAAAGTTTGTCGGACAAGCTCATTAGATCCCGAAGTTGGACTCGAACCAAAGTCCACGGTCGGACTCAATTGAGCTCCATGGATCGGACTCAATGAGTTTGTAGACCAATCTCCTTAAGTCTGCAAGTCGGACTTAACTGTATTCGTTGTCTGTAGGACACACTCGAGCAAAAACATGACAAAACCTTTAGTATGCCATCCAAAAGTACAAGTTAATGTATGGCATACTGGGGGGGCAGGATACATCTACCATTATCAAGTACCTAAAGAAGTTCTCGGAGTAGAGTTAAGGCTGAGAACTTAACGAAATACTCCTTCTATTATCAAATTGTATGAATTACAATTTCATTTGAAATAGAATTTCAAAACAAAAAAGCCCACAAGCCGTCTGACCTAAGAACCAAGGACGTGACTCTACGGTGGCTCGGAAGAAATAAGAGCCAAGGTAAGAGCAGCCGCAGCACGGTAGGAGTACTCGCATGCAATGTCCACTCCCTCCGAGAAGTCCTTCAAACGGTTGTCATAGACCACACCCTTACCCGGACTCACAAAGAGCCTTGCTAGGAAAGTTGTCCACAACAAAGTCGGCGACCTAACCCTTGACATCATCCATGCCTAAAATATATCCGTTGCCCAGGACCGGCGTAAGCAGCAGTTTCAAAGCCTGAGTAAACTCCTCTAAAGCCTCACATTTTTGGATGGCCTCAGCAACCCGAGCTGGAATAGCAGCTTCCAGCTTGACCTTCCCAGTAAACTTCCCTTCTACTTAAGCTTAACCTCCAGAGCCCAGAATTTCTTCTGGAGAGCCTTGATCTCCTTATCACTAGATTCAACAGAGCCTGGTCTGCCGCATGTAAGGCAACCCTCTTCTTCAAATCTCCAGTAAACTTTCCCAACCCTAGAATAAGAAACTCTATCAAAGTACAACACTCGAGTAAGAAAAGCAAGCTTGCGTATTCTATGGCCTCGAAGCCATCATCATCTAGCTCCACGTCAGTCATCATAGAGATCGGCTCCTGATGTATTATTTTTATATGATTAAAAATATGTTATATTATCGGCTCAATATATGAAATTATGGTATAAATAGTATGAAATGGTAGTTAGTAGTAAAAATAATAAAAAGTTGTAATTTTGTACCGATTTTAGTAAATCGGAGTGTCGTGTCAGATTTACGTGGGTATTTGTGATGTTTTATTGCGGTTTATAACCCGAGACCCCGAGAATCGACATATTGAAGTATAATCATATCTCCGGAATGATTTAGAGAGTGCCACGAGCTTAAATGATCAATGGAATAGCTTAAGTGGTCAAGTGGCCAACCAATTTGGTTGAATAATAATCGAGAAATGTCTCCGACAAACGAATGGCTCATCAAAATGACATTATCGAAAAAGTGTTCTTCACGAAAGTTGTAGATTTTTCCGAAAGCTTTCCAATGCAATTTAAATTATGAAGATTGGAGGTCTACAACTTAAACAGTGATCAAGTGGCTAATCGATTTGGGTTAAGAAAAATCCCGTAAAAGCTTCGGATGAACACGAGGTTATCAAGAAGGCGTTATCTGGAAAAGAGTCCTTCATGAAAGTTGTAGAGTTTCTCGAGATCTTAATTTTGGCATTTCGTTTGCAATTTTTGGAGGGCCAGAACTCGAGATATGAATTTTAGAAGTTTAATAATTATATATAAAAAATAATATCTCCACCGCACATGCTGGAGTGATCAAGTTAGTGGGGGTAATCATTATACCGGACCGATCCGGCTTAATCTCGGACCGGTCCGGCCCCTTCACCTTTGCCTATATAAAGAGTTGATCAGAGAACAGCTCGAAAGGTACCAAAATATATATACATCCTACATATATATATATTCTCCTCTTCTTTTCTTTTCTTTTTATTTTTTAGTAGTAGTTGTAAATAAGGCCTTACGCCGTAATAATGTAGTTTAAGTATCGTTGTAATGCTCGGGAAAATCTCGGAAGTCGGTTTTGCTAAAGAAGTTGTAATTCCCGAAAAATACGATTTCTGAATCAACTGCCGTATTCGGGTAACTTTTCTTAAGTATTTATGTTTGTTTTTATATTTTTCGTTGTTATAATGTTTTTAGGCTAAATATAATACTTTGGCCAAAACTATGTAATCGGTTTTATTTCGATCTTTTCGTTAAAGAAATGTTGTTAAGTTAAAATTATTAAAATTGAGTTAATTGAATCTTTTTCTATTTTAATCGTATTCGTATTGACATATTTAATCGATCTGAGGAATTCATAATCTAATTATGAATTGACGCCTCGTAGTCAGGATTCGAGATAAAAGATAGAAAAACCGGAGGGTAAAATTGGTCGTGTGAATAACGTGATAACGGAATCCGATTTCCTACCCGGGGGTAGATTTGTTTTGGGAGAAATGAATTTTATTATAATTTGTACTCGAGATCGTAATAATGTTAAATCATCAGTTTAATTGAAACTTAAACCGGAAAGTTGAATCGTCCGGCCTTGACAACCGGAGCCTTTAAAATAAAATTGACCGTTTGACGAACGGAATGACTCCTTTTTATCTAAGGGTAGATTTGTACTCGGGACTGTTCGGAAAAACCGTAACGATTGTGGACCTTGGACCGATGCAATGGACATATGACAATTTCATACGCTCATGTGAGGAGGAATTGTTTACCTCGAGTGCACCGTTTCATTTACTCAATTGGACCTAAAATAAAAGGAGAGATCGAACACATTTCATTTAATCGAAAAGATCGTATAAACCAATTATATAAGTTTTGGCCAGTTCTCTAAAATTATCTGTTTAATATATTGGTACCTATATATTTATATATATATATATATATATATATATACTTTGCAATTTATGTACATCTATATATATTTATATATCTATATATATTATATTAGAATAACAATTAAATTACGTATTTATTTTATGTTGACTAGAATAGTAGTGATCTGTGTTATAAAATTGCGGTTTAGATCGAGTTAATAACAGCTCTTTGGTGTTTAAGCACACGTAAAAGAAATTACCAAGTTCCCTGAGGATTCGACACTCTGACTCACCATACTAGCACCACAATTTGACTCGGTACACTGCCGGTTAGAATCGTTTAACCCGGGAATTGTCTGTCAGATTTCTGGCACCATTCTCAGGGATAGGTTAGGCGTTGTCAGCTTTTTGGCGCCGTTGCCGGGGAACGTCGCTAATTTCTTTTTTTGTGTCTATGGTTACTACTTGTATTAGCTCAAAATTCTCGAGAATAAGTCAACACTTTTCTTATCCCATTTCTATTTTATTTTTCGTTGGTTGTTACCTTGTAGGTAAATTACCAATTTTTACTACTATCAATTTCTAGTTATTTTCTATTTTTCGTTAGTTGATGACCAGAAGTGGTAAGGCCCCGCTCACTCCTTATAAGCCTGACATAAACACTTACGAAAGGCGATTAAGAGTAGAGAGTAAACGCGGTCATACTAGTCAGGGAAATCCTGATCAAGAATCATCTTCTAATAAAAATACGAGAATGGCTGAAATCAGTGATGAAACACCTGAACAAGGGCTGGAACATGCTCTAGGGCATGGACAAAACCCTGTTAACCCTAATAATAATAATAATAATAATAGAAATAATCAAAATCGGAACCAGAATAATCGTAACAATCCGCCAAACCCAAGACCTATCTGTGATCAAACCGTGAGAAGAAACCAGACTAATAATCTCATACTTTTACCCAATGAAGGAGCGAATAATTTCGAAATTAAGTCTCATCTTTTTGGTTTAATTGACGCAAGAGCCCAATTTCTAGGAGAGGATGATGAAGATCCACATCATCATCTCTATCTTTTTGAAGAACTGTGCAATACAGCCAAAAGTCAAGGTGCTCATAAGGAATTAACGAGGATGACTATGTTTCCTTTTTCTTTAAAAGGACGAGCCCGAGATTGGTTTATGTCTCTTCCACATCACTCACTTACAAGTTGGGAAGAGATTCAAACTGAATTTCTGAAACAATATTTCACTCCAGGACGAAATTTGGAATTAAAAGTCGAGGTTGCTAACTTTAGACAAGGATCTGAGGAAACTCTAGGGAATGCGTGGGAAAGGTTTAAAAAACTGTTAAGAGCTTGTCCCGATCATGGTTATTCCTTAGATATGCAAATTCAACTCTTCTGTCGTAAATTGAGAAAAGATTCACGTGCTGATGTAGATCATGCATGTGGTGGTTCGTTAATGATGAGTGAAGCTCAAACAGTTTACGATGCTATAGAAAAGATTTCCAAAAACAACAGAATGTGGGAAACCGGTTCTAGCACCAGAAAAGTAGCTTTTGCAGGAGAATGTACGTCTAATACGGAAGTTCTAGCACATTTAGAAAATTTGAGTAGGAAATTTGATGGCCTACAAAATAAGAACCAAAGTTCGTAAAATAGTACACCAACCGAATACTCAAATCGGGATAATATGCCATTAGGGAGTGAAGAACCAACGGGATATTCAAGAGAGGAGGTGAGTTTTCTTCGACGGCATAGGAATTTGAATAATGCATACTCAAACTCGTTTAATGCTATTAGAAGAGATCACCCTACTTATCGATGGTCTGAAAACCCTAGTAAGCAAGGACAACCGCCATATCCAGTCCCATATAGGAATAATAACCAAGTTTATCAAGGAGATACATCTAATCAGAATTTACAATCATTACCTAGATCCTATCCTCAACATACCACTCAAAGTATACCAGTAACTCAGAGTTCAACTCAACCTGCAGAAGGAGTTGAAAAATGGGAAAAATTAATGGAAAATATGATGGGTGTAGTATCTACTCAATCTAAGAATATGGAGACAATGATGACTTCTATTGGTACAGTCACTAAAGATATGAGTACAATGAAAACATCTATGAGTGGACATGATACCAGAATGAGAACGATAGAAGCTTCATTAAGGAATATGGAAGATCATTTGAGTAGGGAAGGTGAACGTAATAACAGTAGACCACCAGGAGGATTACCTAGCAACACTGAAAGAAACCCAAGAGAGGTAAATGTTGTAGTTACGAGAAGTAGAAAGCTCGTGGTAGTAATGGAGTTGAAAACTTTGGGAATAATGAAGTAGAAAATGATTTAGATGGAAAGAATGATGAAACTAAAGATGAAATTGAATTCACTGATGAGGAAGAAGAAATTATAGAGAATTTCTTGAAAAGGAATAGAAGTTTGGAATCTAAGAATGAAGGTGAAAAATGGGTAAAAATCCCTAGGATTTTGAAAGACCCTATGGATAAAGATTTAAGGAATTTATTCAAGGAACATGTTAGAATAGATGAAACTGGTAATAAGTATGAGAAACAGGAAGAACCGAAAGAATCTGAAGTAGAGATTGATTCAGGGAACAATTTAAAAGAAAAAATTCAAGAACCTGAAACATGGCGACTAAGTAATACTCAAAGGTTTAAGGAAAAAGGAAAAGAGAAATTGACTAGGGAGCCAAAGGTTATAGATTTAGAATCTTTACCTTACCCTCCTAAAGATCAAATCAAAAAGGCAAAAATTGATAAGAAGTATGCTCGTTTCCTTGACACTTTTCGTCATATTCATGTTAATATCCCTGTTATTGAAGCTCTGATTAATATACCTGCCTATGGAAAGTTTCTGAAAGATATACTATCAAATAAGAAAAAATTAGAGGAATATGAGAAGATATGCCTAAATGAAGAATGTTCTGCAATTCTGCAGCATAAGTTACCACCTAAACTGAAAGATCCTGGAAGTTTTACGATTCCATGTGAGATTGGAGGATTTCTGTTTAAGAAGGTCTTATGTGATCTTGGAGCTAGTATAAATCTCATGTCTTATGAGGATTATAAAAAGCTAGGCATAGGAAAGCTTACTAAGATCGAAATGACTCGCAAATGGCGGATAGATCGATTAAGTACCCTAAAGGAATTATTAAGGACGTATTGGTTAAAGTAGACAAATTCTATTTTCCGGTAGACTTTGTAGTTATGGAAATGGAAGAAGGATATTCGAGCGCCACTTATTCTAGGTCGACCATTTCTAGCTACGGGAAGAACTTTAATCGATGTTCGAAAGGAGAATTAATTTTGAGAGTCAATGAAGATGAAGTTGCTTTCAATATTTTCAAAGCTATGAATTATACATCATCGAAATCATGTTCTTTTATAGAAGATATTCATTCTGTCTATGATAATCGATTACCAACTTTTGAAGACGAGATTAGAAGAATGCTTAACTCTCGTCTATCTATAAAGAAGATGAGGAAGACCTTGAAATGAAAGAGATAATTCTTTCTCTAGATAAAGGAAGCGTTACTTTTAAGCCACCATGGCATAAGTATTTGGAGTTAGAACTAGAAGGACCGAGTTCTTAAATCGTCAAAAGAAGATCCGCCGAAGAATGCGGAATTGAAACCGTTACCTTTGAATCGAAATATGCTTTTCTTGAAACCGATAATCTATTACCGATTATTATTTCATCAACTTTAAGCGAGCAACAAGAAGATCAATTACTAAGAATGTTAAGAAAGCATAAGAAAGCTTTTGGATGGACGGTTGCCGATATTCGAGGTATTAGCCACGAGATTTGTGTTCATAAGATAATTCGAAAGAAGATGCTAAACCTTGTATTCAACCGCAACGCCGCCTCAACCCGAATTTACAGGTTAATAGTTAAGAAAGAGGTGATTAAGCTATTAGAAATGGGAATAATCTTTCCTATATCAGATAGTGAATGGGTAAGTCCAACTCAAGTTGTACCAAAGAAAGGAGGTTTCACAGTGAAAGAGAATGATAAGAATGAATGGATTCCAACAAGGGAAATTACAGGTTATCGAATGTGCATTGATTTTAGAAAGCTAAATGATCATACTAAGAAAGATCATCATCCACTTCCATTCATAGTTCAGATGTTGGAACGTTTAAGTGGACATAAGTATTACTGTTTCTTAGATGGTTATTCAGGATATTTACAGATTTTCATTGCAGCAGGAGATAGGGAAAAGACTACTTTCACTTGTCCTTATGGAACTTTTGCGTATAAAAGAATGCCGTTTGGTTTATGTAATGCTCCTGCTACGTTTCAAAGATGTATGATGTCTATATTTTCTGATATGGTTGAGAAATTCTTAGAAATTTTTATGGACGACTTTAGTGTTTACGGAGATTCTTTTGGTAAATGTTTGTCACACTTAGAAAGGGTGTTACAACGCTGTGAGGATACCAATCTAGTACTAAACTGGGAAAAATGTCACTTAATGGTATCAGAAGGAATTGTTCTAGGTCATAGAATCTACGAAATAGGAATTGAAGTTGATAAAGCTAAAGTCGAGGTGATTAAAAAATTACCACCACCAAGTGAATCTAAGGACTCTAAGAGGATTTCTTGGACATACGGGATTTTATAGGAGATTTATTGCGGATTTTTCGAAGATAGCAAAACCTCTAAGTCATTTGCTTGAAAAAGAAGTACCTTTTAACTTTGATAGTCAATGTATGGAATCATTTAAGACCCTGAAAGCGAAGTTGATTACTGCGCCAGTATTGGTAGCACCAGACTGGAGTTTGCCGTTTGAGATTATGTGTGATGCTAGCGATTTAGCTGTAGGAGCTGTTTTAGGTCAAAGGTATAACAAAATTCTCAAAGCTATCTACTATGCTTCTCACACATTAAACGCAGCTCAACTTAATTATGCAACTACAGAAAAAGAACTGTTGGCTGTAATTTTTGCCTTAGATAAGTTCAGATCGTATATTGTTGGTTCTAAGGTAATAATTTATACAGACCATTCAGCTTTGAAGTATTTACTGAGTAAGAAGGATGCGAAACCACGTCTTCTTAGATGGATTCTCCTACTTCAAGAATTTGATATTGAAATTAAAGATAAAAAAGGAAGTGAGAATGTAGTAGCGGATCATCTAAGTAGAATGGAGACTGAGGAAGAGATAGGGAATGAAATTAAAGATTCATTTCCTGATGAACAACTATTTAGAATGGATACTCCTTCAACCATGCAGTTATTAAAAAATAGAATTCCTTCTAAGGAAAGTTCACCTTGGTTTGGAGATATCATTAATTACTTAACCTGTGATTATATTCCGTCTCATTGGACTTGGCAACAGAAAAAGAAATTCTTTTATGACTTAAAATTTTATTACTGGGAGGAACCGGACCTTTTCCGTAAATGTTCGGATGGGATAATCGAGAAAATGTGTGCACGATAATGAAATTTTAAGTATTTTATCATTTTGTCATGATCGTGAGGCAGGAGGTCATCATGGAGGTTGGAAAACTGCTTTTAAAGTTTTACAATGTGGTTTTTATTGGCCTACACTATATAGAGATGCTTATAAGTATGTTAAATCTTGTGAATCTTGTCAAAAATGGGGAAATGTATCGAAAAAACATGAAATGCCTATGCAACCTATTTTAGAATGTGAGTTATTTGATGTTTGGGGTATAGATTTCATGGGGCCTTTTCCTATATCTTTTGGAAAAAGATTTATTCTTGTAATGGTAGATTATGTTTCAAAATGGGTAGAAGCTGAAGCTCTTCCCACTAATGATACCAAGGTTGTCATATGATTCCTTAAAAAGAACATATTCACTAGATATGGCATTCCGAGGGCGATCATTAGTGATAGAGGTTCACACTTTTGTAATAGACCATTTACTAAGATAGTTGAAAAATATGGTGTAACGCATAAACTAGGAACGCCCTATCATCCGCAAACTAGTGGACAGGTAGAGGTATCGAATAGAGAGATTAAAAGAATCGTGGAAAAAACAGTTGATTCAAATCGTAAAAACTGGGCAGTTAAATTAGATGATGCATTATGGGCGTACAGAACAGCTTTTAAAACACCAATTGGTTGTTCTCCCTATAAGCTAGTCTTTGGTAAGTCATGTCATCTCCCAGTTGAGTTAGAACACCGAGCCTTATGGGCTATTAGATTTCTAAATTTCGATCCTAAGGCTGTCGGTGATCATAGATTGCTTCAATTGACGGAACTAGAAGAATTTCGTCTCGATTCTTATGAAAACGCTCGAATGCACAAGGAACGCACGAAATCTTTCCATGATAAGAAAATCTTTAAGCGTGAGTTCCATGTAGGTGATCGAGTGCTTTTGTACAATTCACGTTTAAAGTTGTTTCCGGAGTAAGCTTAAATCAAGATGGACGGGTCCATTTAAAGTAACAAGGGTTTACAAAGCGGAGGTTTGAACTAACGATGGAAATACAACTTTTATAGCCAATGGCCACGGAGTAAAGTTATTTGTGGAGGAGAAGGAATCACACTTTGAAAGAAGAAATAATGTTACTAATTGATCCCCCGACAAATTGAAAAAGCAGAGGAAAAATGAAAAACTGAAAAGCAGAGAAACTGGAATCAGCCGAATACCAGGTTCTATCTATCCTTACTTTTCTGTATTTTTAATTATGTTTAAACTCTTTTCGTCTTTTACCGGATAGACGTAAAAGAACTGGATGTCTTTTTTAGATAGAATAGGAGTTTTTATTTTACTTTTGAAATTAGGCCTTGATAAAGATGTCGCGTTTTCTATAGAAGCCTTAGTTTTTGAACAAAACAAGAAATTGTTAAGAGAGATCAGATTGAGAGAAGTATGTAATGGAACATCAAGAAGTGCGATAAAAAGAAGGGCAAAGTTTCTAATGAGATGCAGAATCTGTGGAAAAAGTGAACATGTTGGACGCTGTGGGAAAAACACAACCAAATCCCAGGATGAGTGTTTGAATATTGTTAGGAAGGGAACGATTAGGTGGTTATCCGAAAATCCCAATGGAATTCCGAGAGATAATTCAAATGCCTCGTTTTTAGGAGTTAGGTTGATCGAGCGTTATATCAGAACTTTGGAAGATTTAGAAATCGAAGAATCAGGAACCCCTTAAGTTTCGAGTCTTTTATTTTATTTTATTTTATAAAATTTTCGCATAACTTCTGAAAATTTTATAAAATTGGATCTTTATGAAAATTTGAGGAGTTTTATAAAAGTTTTATAAAAGTTTTTTTTTAATTTTAATTTAAATGTTTTATAAGAATTGATATAAATTTATTAAATTTTTATAAGCTTTTTAGTAAAGTGTTATAAAGATTTTATTAAATTTTTAGAAATTGTTATAAAATTATAAAATTTCCTTCCAATTTTATTTTTAGTAAGTTTTTTTTTTAAGGTTTTAATTAAGTTTTATTAGAATTTTTATAAGTTTTCATCAAAAATCATAAAAAGTAAAAAAAAATCGAAAAAATGGAAAAAGTTGGGCACGGACCGATCCGGCCATAATACCGGACCGGTCCGGGGTCTAAAAACATAAAAAAAGGACGGGGACCCTTCTTTTCTTCTTCTTCTTCCCTAATTTTTTTTACAGCCGCACCCCACACCCAAACCCCACCTTACGAATTTTTTTACTTTTCTTCCACAAAAATTCATCTCACACTACACCACTACTTGATTTCTTCTCATTATCATCTCCTCTCTTCAACACAAATTGGAAAATTCAAAAAGGGTCAAAAACAAGCTCCATTTCATTCCGGCGACTTTTGAACTTTTCCGGCCTACTTTTCAACGTTTTCTACACATTAAGGTATAATTTAGTTTATTTAGTTATCAATTTCGTATTTTTCATAATTTTTTAGAGTAATTTCAACTGTTTTGATTTTTGAGTGTGTTGTGACATTTTTATTTATTTTTTTTTGTTGTTTTTGTTGTTGTTGATTGTCATTACCAATATCGTAGAATGGCTGAGTCGAGTAGGAGAGGCTCTAAAAAGAGAAAATCACACATTCCTATATCAACTCCTGTCGTAGGCACAGTAATTTTATCATCTGAGGAAGAAGCCGTAAGCTTTGAAAAAACCGCATCACCTGAGGCTAAGAAAGCATATGAGAAGATTTATAGTAAATGTGATGTGTTGGTTGAAAAAGGATTAGACTTGGATGACTTAGGTGATGAAGTTAAGGATATCTTTAGAAAACGTCAGTGGTTAGATTTAGCAGCCAGAAGGGAAGGGGAGATTAACACGACTATAGTAGCTGAGTTTTATTCAGTTTTATCTACATTGTCAGAAGAACAGCTTACTCAGTCGGAAACCGTACCCTTACGAACCAGAAATATTCCTTTTAACCCTGCCGTCATTAATGCAATTCTAGGAGTTGAGGTTTTTCCTGAGGAAGAGGATTACAGGGTAGTTTATAATTTAGATGATCCTGCTAGCTTTGAGCAGACTGCCCTGAGAGCCCAGACTATTTTTGACCCGACCGCTGTGTGGGTTGAAAATCGGTTTAATTACGGGAACTGTTTGAGAGGTTTAAGGGCAATTAAAAGATTCATTAGCCATAATCTCTATCCTTCTCGTAAACATACTGCTTTTGGAAAGGAAGATATTTGTATCGCTTGGGCGATGGTGAACGATGTTAGAGTGGATGTTGGAAAGGTCATGTTTAAAAGAATTTTTGAGAGTATTGTCATCGCCAGACCAGGGAGTCATCTATACTTCCCTTGTTTTATCTCTGATTTATGTCGTAGGTTGGGAGTACCATTCCTGCCTAATGACAAGTTATCTCTGGCTGATGGAAATCTGATTGGACCTAGTTTGACTAGTCTTCCGGATGGTAGTATTAGATCTTTGATTAGAAGACGTCAAACTCAGCCAGCTCCACTGTTTTTACATCATCTTCCTCTTTTCCATCTTTTTCTAGTCAGCCTCAACAAACTCCTTTCTCCAACACTATCACTTATGACATGTTTCAATCTTTAGTGACAGATGTTGCACGTGGTCAAGCCAATGTGGCTTATTATGCTTGAGAGTACTAGGCGGTGGTGTGATGATCTTCGTAGAGGTTTAAGAAGGAACGAGCGCTTGCTTCGTAATCCTACTTTTAATGATCCCGCCTATCCACCTTGTCGTCGATCCTTATACCTTACCGAGTGGGTAACACCTATTCCACCACCTTCGAGCTTTCATCCATCGTCATATCCTTTTGGAAGCCAATCTAGTGGGACGGTGTATTTTCGACAGTGTTCGAGAGACCAAAGCAATGTCGAGTTGGGGAGGATTCACTGAGTTTGCACATGTCACGACTGGCATGAGTTCGATGGGTCTTGATAGTTCAGTCAGGACCACGACTACAGTTCAGCCGCCAGCTTCTCAGTCGTTTCCGAGTTCGAGTTTTCAAGTTGATCCTGAGGAAGACTATGATGAAGAATGAATTTAATAATTTTTGATTAAAACATTTTTATTGCACTTTTTCTTCGACATTTGTCATTTAGATATTGTTTTGTTTTCGTTTTTCGTTTAGTTTGATTTTACAATCGTTTTTATAAAAATTTGGTTTGCATTTTAAATCGGTTTAATTTTTATAAAAACTATAAAATATCACAAAAATAATTTTTGTAGAATTACTACGTCGTTTTATAAAAAATAATGTGTCGTTTTATCCGTTCGTATCAAAGATAACATACTCTTTGTGAAATATCTTTAAAGGCATATGCAATGTTTCACACGTGAAGTAAAAAACCAAAATACAAGTTGTCTTTCACCTCTCCCTCGCTTAAAGTAAGATGAGACCGGACCGATCCGGCATATTTCCGGACCGGGCCGTGAGGAACTCGAGAATCTTTGAGTCATTTTGAAGTCTGTCTAATGCAGCCACGTACGTATAATTTTACCATCTATTTATAGAAGTAAAGGCAGGAGCAACTGTTGGGGAGATTTTGCATCATTAAAACAAAAGAAAATTTATAAAACCTATACTACCATGCAAAACTACCTCCTAACCGGCCGAATACCGGCGCTTGCTAGTAAAGTTGGATAAGTACGGGTATCGATCCTCGGGGAAAAGGGATGTTGAATCTAATCTAATTAATTCTTCTTTATTAACTAAACCTAAACCTAAACTAAAACGGAAAAGTAATCGGACGAGAGGATTGTCGGTCCAAAGCCGGAAAGATAATTGCGAACAAACGAAAAATAAAACTATATCTATGAAAGCAATAAAACTAACTATCATTGAACAAACATGAACAAACCAAGATCAACCAATTTCCAACAACCATCACCCCACCGAAGGAAATAAGATTAACACACATTCATTCACAAGTTATCTTGGATTATTATCTTTTCTAATGAAGCGTTTCCTCTTCCGATTTATCACGCCATTAATTAGTTTACCTTCCGGTCTTAACTAATATCGATACGAATCAAAGATATGGATTGAATCCTAACCTAACAACATTATCCCTCAACTTCCGTTTGTTGGAATAATTATTGTCAATCTCCCTCACGATAATCTAATGAATCTATTAACTTCCGTTATCTAAATTCGATTAACATGCGGCATAAAAACATGAAAGAGAACAAGAACAACATAATGAATTAAACACATGAAAAATCCTGTCTTTCCGGTAACGGTGATATCCCTCAATTCCAATCTAAGATAATCTTGCATCGAATTAATCAAATTGTGATCCTCTCGTAAATCTAGATATTTAACCTACGAACTTCCGTTATGTATAGATTAAAGATCTACTCTTTCCTATGGTGATCTAAACTACACCGACTTTCGTCATACGGTAGCATCAAATCATGCAATCATCTTCCGATTTATATTGCAAGATACAAATAAACATAGAAAAGAAACAATTCGAATTAAAACTTACAAAACATCCATCGAAAAAGAATTAAAGTTGCAGCTGGAAAGAGGGAGTTTCAAGGCTCATCCATGGCTGCTCAACTTCATCATCACTCGAACAAGAAGAAAGAAAAACGAACTAACTACCTAATCTAACTAACCTCCGGCCGACCAAGCATGGAGCTTGGCCGGCCGGGCTGCTCTCTCGCTCGAAATTTAGGGTTCAAGAGAAGCTGGGGCGTATTTGATAATGATTAGGGTCGAAGAGAGCTGCTGTATTTATAGAAAATCAGAGGCGGTTGCTACAGTAACGGTGCCGGACGCCCGTTTGAAGATCCGGACGCCCGTCCACTATTTTCAGCAACAGCATCCAAACTTGTAACGCTCATATATCGGGCCTCGTAAGTCGGAATGGAGTGATTCAAAATCCTGTAGAATCCTCTCTTCAAGACCTACAACTCTTATCTTGAGGTCCAGAGTAAAATCGGTTGTTATCATATCAAGAACTGCGTTGCAAGGTCGTCACTACTCGAAATCCTGATTTTCCGACATTTATCTTGCTTGATTTCTTTCCTTATATCTTTCAATCTTCCATAACTTTGATTGATCCTTTCCAAGCACGAATTTGGCTCTCTCAAATCCTCTCTTTCATCATCAATGAGTATCTACAACAATAGGAAAACATACCAAAGCGTAACGTATTTCCAAAATAACATAAAATCATCAATTACGCACATAAATCGTTACGTTTTGAGATTTAACTATTAAAAACATCATTTACTCAATATTTCAATATAAAGCCCTATTTCTATGAAAATAATACATATACGGGGGAAATTGATATAAAATATATCGTTAAAAACACTATAAATTCACCCTAAACAACACCCCCACACTTAAACTTTTGCTCGTCCCGAGCAAAACAAAACAACAACAAACCATCAAGAATCCACATAACCTGACACGAGATATAGTAAAAATCATGACAAGCTAGTATTCAGCAAATCGACCTCACTCGGTGATGTGTGTGCAGAACCTACTAAACTTCCACCGATCCTCTCTTGATATAATACATCAAGCACTAACAGTTATCCGGTCAACTAAACGAAAACTTCATTCTATCTACAGCACTTACCTAACAAAAACTAATTACCAAGAACATAGTAACTAACTCACAACTAAATTCCTTTACTTAGTACCAAGAAAATACCTTTTGGGTCTCTACTGGGTTTAGATCAACTTGACTTAGAATTCCAAAAAAACGTACATTTATATTTTATTATTCCTATCGTCGCGTCTCAAAAGTATAACACTCTCCCCTACATTAGAGGCAGTCACCCTGAGATCACTCGAACCCATACTGTCCAAGGTAAACCACACTCCCCAATTGGGGCAGTATCCAAATGGACTCGAGGTGATAGTTACAAACAAAATTCCCGCAAAGAAATTCTATTCATTTATTATTTATAGATATATATATATTTTTATATTTTTCAAACTCTTTGGAAACTCTCGGTCAAATATATTTCTAACACATTCAAGACTCTTAAAGTTCTCAAGAACACTAAGGTACTGAGATTCTAATTGTGAGTATAGCACTAGTTCTTAACTTTCATTAATGCTAAATAAGTGTTATCTGTATCAAGAATTAACTTTCCTTTAACTAACCGGAAACTATTCTATATTTGGCTCTTCATCTAATAGGTTCGTGAAATGAAGTTCAAGTGAGTATCGACTTACTAAACCTATTCTTAGAACATGATATGACTACTGATAACAACTAACGGGTGCCAGATTATAAAACTAGCATGCAATTGAAATGTTACTCGGGACGAAACAAAAATTTTGAAAAATTTAGCACTTTTCATAGCAAATTATAACTACTTAGAGCAAATGAATGTAGATACACATAAACCATCCCCTCACCCACACTTAAATTACGGCATGTCCTCGCGGTGTGCAAAAATAAAAAGAAACGAAAAACTTAGGCCGATTCGTTGTTCGAAAGGGAGCTATTCGGTAGTGGGTCGACCTCACCCGAAATGCTCAACGAATCCGATGGATCGTGGACCATCCACCGGAAAACCGATATCGTCTAAAAACTCACAATAGCTAATGCAAATACCACCGCACACTTGACAAACATGAAATACCTCGGGGATAGGGGAAGATAACATATAAAGCACGGAAAGGAAGTCTAGAGAATTTTTAGATTAAGCTCATATAAAGATGGACATATACATGGAATATTGCAAAATAGTAGGCTAGGTGCAACTACATGAAAATATACTACAATGCAGACTACATGATATGCAATCCTAAAAATAAAATAAAAATGAATAAAAATAAATTCTGACAGGCTCAGGCTGAGCAGGTTTCGAGGACAACCCTACAGTGACTACGGCCCGTGCGAAACAAAATAAAAACGAGGTAGTATTACGGAAACCGACCAGTTAACTACGCTCAAGAAAAATAAAAGAAAAATAGAAAAACAATGCAACTAGATGACATGCAACTAAATGATATGCATCTATATGATATGCAAAAATAAAAGAAAATAAAAGAAAGAAAACTAGCCCACTCATTTGCAACATGACATGTATAATAAACGTCTACCAAATAATGACAGGTTACGATAAACGACAGTACTGTCACTAGTGCCGACGCGCCTTAAGACTTATCGAAAGTGATAGACTTATGGAAACCAACGATCTATCTATAAACAGGTATAACTCATATGGAGAAAGGACGTAGCATTACGGAAAACCGACGAAGTAGCTACCCATATGAGTTACAAAAAATAACAAGGAAGCACCTAAGTCTCAAAGCTTAAAAGATTCATCACAGCGGTATGTAGCATACGGAAACCGACATTAGCTACTAATTAACGATAAGAACGCTTATAGCATACGAGAACCGACAAATCACTAGAACATGCCTAGATGAATCAAGTATATTATCAATTAGATTCAATTATTTAACATGGATCCGTAGATGGAAAGATGTAAGCATGCAAGTTCAGAACATCTACGTGAAAATAATTAGCCACAGAAGCTCTAATGAAAAATCCACATCAAATAAAAGCATTAAAATTTAAATCAAGAAAAATTCGAACACTGGATGGCGTCCTTACGATCGAGACGGGCGTTCACCTCAAAATGCAAAGACGCGGACGAGCGTTCGAAAGTATAGACGCTCGTCGGTCCTTCAAACCGAACGAGTTGAAACTTTCTGGACGAACGAACGTCCATCCAACCAGACGCTCGGTTACCCGCATGTTAGGGTGCGGACGGGCGTTCACTTACGTGAACGCTCGTTCGGTCATCGAATTTGCACGAAAAAACGGGAAAAACACAGAAACCCTAATTATCCTAAACAAAATCATCACAGCAGCCTTATCACATTAAAGCACAGAGGGTCAGATTAGATAACACAAACAGTTAATTCACGTGTCATAAATCGAGTAAAAAAAACTTTTGCACATTCTTAACCCAACGGTTATCGAAACACGGCAAAATAAAAAAACCTCAATTTATTCAACGCTACTTTTATTGAAAAACAAAAACAAAAAACACGTAACAAAATAGAAAAATTAATTCAATTAGATTCAACAAAACACCGAGTCCCCGGCAACGGCGCCACTTTTGTTGGGGAGATTTTGCATCATTAAAACAAAAGAAAATTTATAAAACCTATACTACCATGCAAAACTACCTCCTAACCGGCCGAATACCGGGCAGTTGCTAGTAAAGTTGGATAAGTACGGGTATCGATCCTCGGGGAAAAGGGATGTTGAATCTAATCTAATTAATTCTTCTTTATTAACTAAACCTAAACCTAAACTAAAACGAAAAGTAATCTGACGAGAGGATTGTCGGTCCAAAGCCAGGAAAGATAATTGCGAACAAACGAAAAATAAAACTATATCTATGAAAGCAATAAAACTAACTATCATTGAACAAACATGAACAAACCAAGATCAACCAATTTCCAACAACCATCACCCCACCGAAGGAAATAAGATTAACACACATTCATTCACAAGTTATCTTGGATTATTATCTTTTCTAATGAAGCGTTTCCTCTTCCGATTTATCACGCCATTAATTAGTTTACCTTCCGGTCTTAACTAATATCGATACGAATCAAAGATATGGATTGAATCCTAACCTAACAACATTATCCCTCAACTTCCGTTTGTTGGAATAATTATTGTCAATCTCCTCACGATAATCTAATGAATCTATTAACTTCCGTTATCTAAATTCGATTAACATGCGGCATAAAAACATGAAAGAGAACAAGAACAACATAATGAATTAAACACATGAAAAATCCCGTCTTTCCGGTAACGGTGATATCCCTCAATTCCAATCTAAGATAATCTTGCATCGAATTAATCAAATTGTGATCCTCTCGTAAATCTAGATATTTAACCTACGAACTTCCGTTATGTATAGATTAAAGATCTACTCTTTCCTATGGTGATCTAAACTACACCGACTTCCGTCATACGGTAGCATCAAATCATGCAATCATCTTCCGATTTATATTGCAAGATACAAATAAACATAGAAAAGAAACAATTCGAATTAAAACTTACAAAACATCCATCGAAAAAGAATTAAAGTTGCAGCTGGAAAGAGGGAGTTTCAAGGCTCATCCATGGCTGCTCAACTTCATCATCACTCGAACAAGAAGAAAGAAAAACGAACTAACTACCTAATCTAACTAACCTCCGGCCGACCAAGCATGGAGCTTGGCCGGCCGGGCTGCTCTCTCGCTCGAAATTTAGGGTTCAAGAGAAGCCGGGGCGTATTTGATAATGATTAGGGTCGAAGAGAGCTGCTGTATTTATAGAAAATCAGAGGCGGTTGCTACAATAACGGTGCCGGACGCCCGTTTGAAGATCCGGACGCCCGTCCACTATTTTCAGCAACAGCATCCAAACTTGTAACGCTCATATCTCGGGCCTCGTAAGTCGGAATGGAGTGATTCAAAATCCTGTAGAATCCTCTCTTCAAGACCTACAACTATTATCTTGAGGTCCAGAGTAAAATCGGTTGTTATCATATCAAGAACTGCGTTGCAAGGTCGTCACTACTCGAAATCCTGATTTTCCGACATTTATCTTGCTTGATTTCTTTCCTTATATCTTTCAATCTTCCATAACTTTGATTGATCCTTTCCAAGCACGAATTTGGCTCTCTCAAATCCTCTCTTTCATCATCAATGAGTATCTACAACAATAGGAAAACATACCAAAGCGTAACGTATTTCCAAAATAACATAAAATCATCAATTACGCACATAAATCGTTACGTTTTGAGATTTAACTATTAAAAACATCATTTACTCAATATTTCAATATAAAGCCCTATTTCTATGAAAATAATACATATACGGGGGAAATTGATATAAAATATATCGTTAAAAACACTATAAATTCACCCTAAACAGCAACCAATGCTCATTCTTTCACTGTCTATCTTAAACTGTATTTCTTTTACTTTTTATCAAGTTTTAAAAATGTCGAACCACTCCTCACCGTCGGTTAATTCTTACGAGCCTAATACACCGGATCATCCGGAATTTCAAGCTTCCAATGAGAGTATCATTTTACACAATCGATTTGCGAATTCTCCAATTCTATTGGAGAAAGGTTTAAATTTAGATAAGATTGATCAATGGGGAAAAACTATCATTCGAAGTTTTGGTTGGAAAAAATTTGTCAGTACACCGAGAGGTAGGATAAATGTCTCAATAGTGCGAGAATTTTATTCTGCACTTATGACGACATCTATGATCGATATCACTCGTTGTTCTAGTAAGAGGAGTGGTTGTTCCCTTCTCTTCATCTGTTATCAACCAAATCTTTGAAATTCCACCAGTTACGATGCCACATTTTGAAATGCAATGGGGACTCCAAAATCCCTCTAATCATTTGAATAAAGTACACGAGTCGTTCCAATGTCTGTTCCCGCTTTTTGATACAAATCACGACATGTCAACACGAGCTCTACTTCCACACCTAAAGGCGTGGAAGCATTTTATAAATTCTCGAGTTTATCCCACCTGGGATTTTGGAAGTTTGGCTGAGAATGAAATGCTTCTACTTTATGCTTTGACATTCGGTGTATTTGTCGATTGGGGTATATTGATTCAAAGGACAGTATTGGAGTTTGCGATCACGAGAGGTAGTAGGGGGAAACCTATGCCTAATTCATGGATGATATCACGTTTGTGTATTCTTCTGAATGGAGAAGAAGAGCTGGAGACGGATGAAATTTTTCCGTCTAGAGATAGTCGGTTTGGATTACTACCGGTTGATACACCGGGATGTTCGTCTACCATCTAGAGAATTGTTAGTGGTTTGTTAGTAATATTTAAGTTTTAATAAGTCAAATTAAGTTAAGTTTGAAGTTCTTTAGTTAAGTTTGTATTAATCTATCTTGTTTAATATATATGTCTTAGTTTTTTTAAGTTGTTTATTTTTATGATATAATTAGTATACGCTAAAATAAAATCAGAAAAATAACGTTAATAGATAATTTTAATTTTATTTTCGAACCTACTTCTTTACTACTCATTGAACATCGGGACGATGCCACTTCGTAAGTGGGGAGTAGAGTTAGGTTAGAAAATTCATTAAAATTTTCGAAAAATAGTCACAAAAAAAAAATATTATATTATATGTCTAATTTAGATTTTAATAAGATTTTAAGTTTATATAATTGATTAATATTAGATATTGTTTTCATGAAATTATATAAGTATGTTGATATTTATAAGTAAAATTTTTAGAATCATTTTCTTTTCAATATGAATTATGAGTTTGGAATTGGACTAAGTTTGTTGATTTTTGGCACCACAAAAATATAACTATAGCCAAATAACCTACCTCGGATTTCTTGATTAGAGTGATCAAGACCTCACTCGAAATTGTCAATTGTGATTAAATAACCAAGCTATAGCTTATTTTGGTCTACATTTCCTTAAAATTCCGCAAGTTTTGTACGTACTTATGAAAAGAGATGGAGACATAAAAGCTAAGTTTTGGTATATCTTTGAGATTGGAAAGATTAGATAAGTAGTAGTATATTCGATCTTACCTCATGCTGACACTTGCAAGATAGTCGATTTTGGTAATAAGCTCGGATATATTAATATTCTATAAAAGAATTAAGAACGAAGCACCATACTTACACGAATTAATCAAATATCGGTATCTTCCTTATCTCGTGATTAACAACTTAAAAATAAAAAGAAATGATCGGTTGTAGCTACCAATGATTGGAGTGAGTAGGGTATTATCACGAAATGTCCTATATCACTATGAGGTAATTAAGCTCCCGATTGCACGATGATAGTAGTCCGGCTAGGGTATTATCTCGAAATGTCCTATTCTTTGGGAATGAAGGCACAAGATAAAAATGAAAAAGAAAAAGTTGAATCATAAGATCTCAGGAATTATTACAAGTTTAAGGAAACCGGACTTGTAATTTTCGATCGAAAGAGTAGTACTCCGATCAATCTTGATGAAGCAATGCCTGTAAGTTTGATTTTCTACACACACTCACGCTTTTAGTTCTTAGTCTTAAAAAAAATAAAAAATAAAAAATAAAAAAGAAGAGATGTTAGTAATCGATGATTATTTTTGATCAAGAATATGAAGATGTAGGTACGTACGACTTGCCTCTTTCTCTTTTTGATTTCCTTTTTTTCCGATTAAACCAACATCTTGAACTTAAACTCTATAAGCCATTTTTGTCGGCTACCTGACCGAAGTTTCCGATTCCAAAATTTCATAATAGTTGCGATTAAAAATAATTCTGATATTTTATTTATACTTATTAAGTGTTACATGTACAATTTCATCTAAATAATATTTAATGCTTAAGTTATATACTCTTTCTGTCTTCTTATAACTTTAAATTAGTATAATTAATATATTTGACAATATAAATTACATTAGAAATTATAATATTATCTTTTATTACCGCTTATTTTTGCTCGAGGACGATCAAAAGCTAAGTGGGGAGTAATTTGATGTATTATTTTTATATGATTAAAAATATGTTATATTATCAACGAATTCTATGTAAAATATATGAAATTATGGTATAAATAGTATGAAATGGTAGTTAGTAGTAAAAATAATAAAAAGTTGTAATTTTGTACCGATTTTAGTAAATCGGAGTGTCGTGTCGTCATTTACGTGGGTATTTGTGATGTTTTATTGCGGTTTATAACCCGAGACCCCGAGAATCGACATATTGAAGTATAATCATATCTCGGAATGATTTAGAGAGTGCCACGAGCTTAAATGATCAATGGAATAGCTTAAGTGGTCAAGTGGCCAACCAATTTGGTTGAATAATAATCGAGAAATGTCTCCGACAAACGAATGGCTCATCAAAATGACATTATCTCGAAAAAGTGTTCTTCACGAAAGTTGTAGATTTTTCCGAAAGCTTTCCAATGCAATTTAAATTATGAAGATTGGAGGTCTACAACTTAAACAAAGGATCAAGTGGCTAATCGATTTGGGTTAAGAAAAATCCCGTAAAAGCTTCGGATGAACACGAGGTTATCAAGAAGGCGTTATCTGGAAAAGAGTCCTTCATGAAAGTTGTAGAGTTTCTCGAGATCTTAATTTTGGCATTTCGTTTGCAATTTTTGGAGGGCCAGAACTCGAGATATGAATTTTAGAAGTTTAATAATTATATATAAAAAATAATATCTCCACCGCACATGCTTTGGAGTGATCAAGTTAGTGGGGGTAATCATTATACCGGACCGATCCGGCTTAATCTCGGACCGGTCCGGCCCCTTCACCTTTGCCTATATAAAGAGTTGATCGAACAGCTCGAAAGGTACCAAAATATATATACATCCTACATATATATATATTCTCCTCTTCTTTTCTTTTTTATTTTTTTATTTTTTAGTAGTAGTTGTAAATAAGGCCTTACGCCGTAATAATGTAGTTTAAGTATCGTTGTAATGCTCGGGAAAATCTCGGAAGTCGGTTTTGCTAAAGAAGTTGTAATTTCCGAAAAATACGATTTCTGAATCAACTGCCGTATTCGGGTAACTTTTCTTAAGTATTTATGTTTGTTTTTATATTTTTCGTTGTTATAATGTTTTTAGGCTAAATATAATACTGGCCAAAACTATGTAATCGGTTTTATTTCGATCTTTTCGTTAAAGAAATGTTGTTAAGTTAAAATTATTAAAATTGAGTTAATTGAATCTTTTTCTATTTTAATCGTATTCGTATTGACATATTTAATCGATCTGAGGAATTCATAATCTAATTATGAATTGACGCCTCGTAGTCAGGATTCGAGATAAAAGATAGAAAAACCGGAGGGTAAAATTGGTCGTGTGAATAACGTGATAACGGAATCCGATTTCCTTGTTTTGGGAGAAATGAATTTTATTATAATTTGTACTCGAGATCGTAATAATGTTAAATCATCAGTTTAATTGAAACTTAAACCGGAAAGTTGAATCGTCCGGCCTTGACAACCGGAGCCTTTAAAATAAAATTGACCGTTTGACGAACGGAATGACTCCTTTTTATCTAAGGGTAGATTTGTACTCGGGACCTGTTCAGAAAAACCGTAACAGTTGTGGACCTTGGACTGATGCAATGGACATATGACAATTTCATACGCTCATGTGAGGAGGAATTGTTTACCTCAGGAGTGCACCGTTTCATTTACTCAATTGGACCTAAAATAAAAGGAGAGATCGAACACATTTCATTTAATCGAAAAGATCGTATAAACCAATTATATAAGTTTTGGCCAGTTCTCTAAAATTATCTGTTTAATATATTGGTACCTATATATTTATATATATATATATATATATACTTTGCAATTTATGTACATCTATATATCTATATATATTATATTAGAATAACAATTAAATTACGTATTTATTTTATGTTGACTAGAATAGTAGTGATCCGTGTTATAAAATTGCGGTTTAGATCGAGTTAATAACGGCTCCCGCTTCCATTCGACACTGCTCAAACTCAAATTGTTGTCCGTTGTCGGCTCCCGCTCCATAGTTCAAACTCAAATTGTCTGTAGGATAGGCAGTCTGGGCTTTGTATGCCCAACTCCACCTCGGCACCGTATTTAAAGCTCTCCCCCGAGCGAATCTTCTCAAAATTGTGTCCTTACGCTCTCAAGCCGGATGCGCTTAAAACCGGTTGCTACCTAAGCACAACACTGGTGTGCTACGCTATATGAGCCTTACGTTATCTCAGTAGATCACTCTAGAACAAGTCACTTCGACCAATGGTGTATCAAGTCGTTACAACTTTGCACCATGTCTTTCATTGGATCCGAACCTAGCCTATACGTAAGCCCAGAAGCAGATAGGCCCTTCGGCCCAGTCAGTCCGCACCTTAATAGGCCGGACCAAGCCAAGCACGATCAAGCCCACCGCGGACCATCACGATTCATGTAGTGATCCAAGGCAATTGGAGTGATGTAACAAGCAGCTAGCTTGGTACAACGCACTGGGGGCTCGACCCGATCGCCCCACCCGTCCGCCATCCTTCAATGCGAACAAAACCAACACAATTAGGAAATAAAGTTCATAAACGATGCTCTCAACCCTCAAAGCTCTCAGCTCGCCAAAGGCTCTCGTTTCGCCAGCTCTTCAGCTCGGCACTCCAAGACCGATCGCAGTTCGGCAGCTTTCTAGTCTGCCCACTCTTCCAACAGCCAACTCGTGGCCCTATAAATACCCGCACACCCTTGACGAAAGGGGCTCTCATTTTCGAAGAACTACGCAAATTGGGCTTGATCCTTTACAAGTTAAGGCTACGTAGGCAGCCTTTCACGGCTCAACTCATAATCACAAACACAACAATTTCTTCATCCTTGTTCTTGAGCGCCACCGCACAGCCACCATAGTGGGCAGCGACGCCTCGATTCCCGATACGGCTGTGATGACGTCACAGCTGGTTTTTCCACCTGGAAACCCTAAATCAACTTCAAAATCCACAAGTTAAACATCCGTGTCGAGCCACCACTTCGATAGATCCGAACCGACCAAGGGTCGGTTGGATCTAGGGGGCTTATGATGCTACCAGAAAATAGACCTACCTCCGTGGCACCTTTTCAGTGGCTCAACACTAAGTAGGGAGAGAGAAACGACGCCGAGTGACCCAGTTTGGCTAGTCACTCTATCTCTCCCGGATCGACCGTACCTAGCACCGACCTCCAATCCTCGAGACCAGGTCCGGATTCAGCCCCGACCTGTGCGGGTCGGCCAACACTTGTAATCTAACCTACCTTTGACCAACCTTATCGGTTGGGCTAAGTCCCTCTCGGACCTATTATTCTACACACAAGACCCCGAGCTCATGACAGCTCGGCTATTCTCCCCGACCTCTGTAGGTCGGTTCAACCAGTCCGGCTCGGGCCACCTAAGTCGGCCAGAGTCAGTCCCTAATCGTATTCCTCACGTTTATGATAAACAGATAACTACGAAAGAATCTTGAGCCATAAAGGCTCCAATCTCTATCACTTAATACAAATATTCGAATACCGTAATTATCTCCTACAATCAAGAAGATCAAATAATCCTTATCTTTTCCTTAGGGAACACGGAAATCCAAGCCCAACAAGGACAAGGCCCACGCCGCCTTAGGGCATAACTCTCCTCTATATAAACCATCCCTAAGGAACTACGAAGACTTGATTTCAATTCAACAGTTGGATACGTAGGCAGCTTGAGAAACGACATCTTAAGTGCAGTCTAAAACATCCCAAATCTCCCCCCTCTCTTTCATCGTTTTCTGTGTTTTATGAAGCATCCTTAGGTTATCACTAAGGGAAAGAACCTTAAAGTTTACCTTGACGGTTTTTTGCATCATCAGCCTACAATCTCAGTTTTCCTGATGTGGTAAATCATATCTACTACTTTTCCACTAAGAATAACATGAACAAGTTGAAGTCCATAGTTGTTCATTTTTATGGCATTCAGTTAATAGTATATTGGGATTGAAATCTAGGCCTCTTCCTCGTTGTTATCCTTCAAAAGAAAAATCGAAGTTAAGAGACAACATCAAGGTTTATGATAATAACAAAAAGATATTACCTCTGGTCCAAAATATAAGTCATCGTACACTTTTCTACTTATCTCACAATATAAGTCATTTCCATATTACCAATGCAATATTTATTGTTTTTTCTCTATCTTATCCCTAATTTATTATGAATCTAACAACTTTTCATTACTTAACAATTATTACACTAATGATAGTCAATGGGTATTTTAGACATTAACATTTAAATTAATGACATTCAACCAATTTTTTAATTTGTGTGAAAACTCATAGGATGACTTATATTTTGGACTGGATGTAGTGTAAATTAAGGTTCGTTAAAGAAACATGTTGACCCTACATTATATTAAATAAATTGCTAAAGTTGCTTTGCTGACATAAATTATATCGGTGTCTGGGAAATTCTAAGACAGAGATTCTGATATAAGGAGTCTCCGATGTCTCTCACCACACAGTTTCATTGCATTCACATAAATATCTCTATATAGGAGAGTCACCGTCTTAAAATTTTCTGCCGTTACTAGGTCCGAGCTCGGATCCTCTGCTGTGGTTAAGACACAACAGGGACTGCTGTGATGTAAAATGACGCCGTTTTGAATTACAACAACGCCGTTTTAATGCCAAGCTTAAAAAAAAAATAAAATAAAAAAAAAAAAAAACTCAAAACGACGTCGTTTTGAGCATAAGCGACGCCGTTTTATCCTGCTGCAATTTACATCATGCAATCTCCAACGTCTTCCTTGATCTACCTTTTGCTGCCCCCACACTTTTTACCCACGTCTCAATTCTCAAACAAACTAAACTCTGCCACTATCTATCCGCCATTCAAACTTCTTCTTCTTCATAGTTCATAATATGCTACTACTTCACTTTGGCCAAAGTAAAATTATCATTACTTTATTTAACACCAGTTGTTTTCACTTCTCTTCCCCTCTTTGTGATTTGCATGCAAGTGTAACAGAAATGGTGTTGCTGGAAGATTCGTATTCCAATTCCACTCCTAGCTTCCCTTCGGCCTCAACTCACCGTTTCTTCTACGCCCCTCCTTCTTCCTCCTCCAAAGTCCGCCGCTTTCCGCTCGACCATGTCCTCTCACACAGCTCCCCATCCTTCTCTTTTAACTTGTCCGACTCCGCCGTCATCGACCTCCGTCTCGCCGAGCTCGCTTCTAAACCCCTTTCCTACACCTCTTCCCGTTCCAATATATTCTCTTCCCAAAGCCACGACCTTTATCATTCTCTAGACCTATCTCAATCCTTTGCTAGCGACTTTTCTAACATTTCCGGTGAGCTCCGTCGTCTTTCAATCATCCCTGATCTCCGACCAAACCCTAGCTCCAACCCCGAGCACGAACCCGAACCCTGGCCCGGGTTTCTCCTACGCGACTCCTTTTCCACGGGAATTATTAATAGCATTTCACCGGAGGATCTTCTTCCTACGGTCAAGCTCTGTATCGACGGGTTGAATTCTAAGTCAATTGCTATAAGGAGGTCTGCCGCAGCTAAATTGAGGTTGTTAGCAAAGAACCGACCCGATAATCGAGCTTTAATTGGTGATGCCGGAGCTATACCAGCTCTAATTCGGCTTCTACGTTACTCCGACCCATTTACACAAGAGCATGCGGTAACGGCTCTGTTTAATCTTTCACTCTATGAAACAAACACAATTCTCTTGTCCAATGCTGGAGCTGTGAAACCCTTGATTTACGTTTTGAAAACTGGGACTGAAATTTCAAAGCAGAATGCAGCTTGTGTATTGTTGAATTTAGCGTTGGTGGATGATAAAAATAAGCTGTCGATTGGGGCATGTGGTGCCATTCCACCCTTAGTCGCTTTGTTGGAAAGTTGTTCAGAGAGAGGAAAGAAGGATGCTTTAACAACTCTTTATAAGCTTTGTTCGGTTAAGTCGAATAAGGAGAGGGCGGTGAATGCAGGGGCGGTAAGGCCGTTGGTGGGATTGGTGGTAGATCAAGGCACAGGATTGGCGGAGAAGGCAATGGTGGTGTTGAATAGTTTGGCTGTGATTGAGTCTGGGAGTGAGGCTATTGTGGAGGAAGGAGGGATTGCAGCGCTTGTTGAAGCGATTGAGGATGGTTCTTCAGATAAAGGAAAGGAATTTGCTGTGCTGACATTGTTGCAGTTGTGTGGGGATAACTTTAGGAACCGTGATTTGTTGGTTAGGGAGGGTGGGATTCCTCCTCTTGTTGCTCTTTCACAGACTGGGACTGCTAAGGCTAAACACAAGGCGAGCCTTTGAGCTTCTTTTAGTTAAGAAGATAATTCTTTTTTGAACAATGTAGATGCACTGAATTTTTCCATGAGTTCATAATTTGGTGATCAATCGCAGCATGCTTTTGGAATATAACAGTGAATTCATTGTCTTGTTCAGTTGTTGATTGCAAATTGTTTTGCTGTTCTGTCTAGTTAGGTACTTGGAGTTTGTTCTTTGGGTGTTTCTTTTAGATAGCTAGGTAGCCTTGCAATTTGAAATGATAACATGATCATACCAAACAAAAAAATATCCAATAACATTTATTATGGTTGATAACCTGGTGGTTTTCCTTCTACATCTGTGTTGCTCCCCAAGGTCATTTGTCCTATATTAGAGTACTTAGTGGAGCTTTATAAGTTTTAGATGTTATACCTTGAACTAAGTTGTTCCAAAATCTTATTCACACCAACAACCGTTCATCATATTAAATTCCAAAGTTTTGGTGCTGATGATTTGTCCAGTTGAAAAAGGTGGAAATGGACGAGGGTGGGAGTTGTTAGTTTGTGTGATTTTTAGCTTCTATATGGCGTAGTGTTCATACTTATTCATTTATGTGTTACTTATTTTGTTGAAGTTGATGGCTTGGAGGGTGCTTAGTGTGTGTTATATGTTGAAGTTGATGGCTTGGAGGGTGCTTAGTGTGTGTTATATCTTATGGTGATAAGGTTTTTTTTTTTTTTTTTTTTTTTTTTTTTTTTTTTTTGTCTCTTTGGCAGGCTAAAAGGCTTCTGGAGTACCTGAGAGAACCAAGAGAAGAAGCTTCTACTTCAACAACTCATTAATTAGGGATGTAATATAGGCATACCTTATGATTGAATACTTCATGTTATGTCACAGTGCGTTAGGGTATGGATATATTTATGTGTTACTGTCAAGTAAATGGTTTGTATTGAGAGATAAATAGATATGGGGCTTCTGTTGAAGTATCATTTGAAGTTTCTGCGAAGCAGCTAATATTTATGCGTCTCCTTTATGGTTGTTGGGTTCTGGATTGTGTAAATTTGCTTTGGTTTTGGTTCTGGGATGGTCTAGACTTCGGATTGCCATACTATGATTACTAATTATTGTTTGATTATTGTAAGCCGCAAAGCGAAAACTTTTGGTTGGAATGAGAATGTATGTTTTTCTTTTTATATATAATCGTGGGTTGAGCCACAACTTCTACTTTCCAACCTACCACAAAATCTAGGCGTAATATGAGGCCCAAGTTCCTTAAAGAGGTGGAGAAACAGACTAAAAAACATTATTCAGTTGTCATCATAATATTAATGGTCATTTAATACGACGATTGTTAAGATTGCAGAAAGTATTCATTGGTCCGGTGTGCATTCGTTACACATCTAACAATGACGGTGCAATGAAGAATCCCTGCAACTACAATACGTTGTCAGACTTGCGAGGTTCCTCTGCAATCAATTCCTTCACTTGCTCTGCATCATCTTTTTTTACTTGCTCTTTCTCTTCATCATCTTTTATTTGCTCTTTCTCTGCATCTTCTTTGCGGCTAAAACAGGAAACCGGGGAGTGACCCTTGTCGAGCAATCTCTCAACCTCCTCAAATTGCAGACCTTTAGTTTCAGGTACAAGGAAAAAAATGGCTACAAGACCCATGAAAGAAAACCCAGCAAACAAAAGGAAAGTGCTAGCTGAACCAAGGGCCTTGGTTAGAGTCAAGAATGTTTCACTCACTATCAGGTTTGAAATCCAGTTAGAAACTGCTGCAATTCCACCACCTATGCCTCTATATCTCAATGGATATATTTCTGAGTTCACTATCCATGGAACGTACCCATACCTGGAGCGTATGATATGATGTACAATCCCAGGATTATGATTGCTAAATATCCAAATTTGCTCGGACAACCCTGTGTATACCACACTCGCCCTCCAGCGCGACATGCTTCTTTTACGACTTTTTCCTTTGCTAAGCATGCTCCTGGATCATACTAACAAATAAACAAGTGCAATCATCGGCATTAATTATTGCCCTCCTTTCAAGAATGAAGTTTTTAAATGATTGTTGATTGTTGACAAGCAAAGGTAAGATGTATGTACATATATTCTTCAAAGAAGTAGCTTTCCATTTGTTTCTGCTAGCTAGCTTAGGTGTGTAAGTAACAAAGTGTAATAATAATAAATGGTTCAAGTTGAATCTAGTAATAATACTCTAAATGAGTCAAGAATGTTAAAAATTTCTTGAGTTTGAGCACAGGTATATTTCAAGGAAATGACTTACTTTATTCATTCCATTTGTGCAGAATGCGCATCCAGAAGAAGCTTTCAGGCATTTCATGCAGTTCCAAGATGATGATGCATTAGCAGAAGTATTACTAGTGATGAAGGTGGAACATGTAGTAGAGTAGTCACCAAAGCTGTTAGAGTCAGAGAAGCTGACATGTGGGGAATGAGCTGAAGCTTCAAAAAACAGGACTGATAAAACACAAAGACACACTATGATTCCAGTCATGGAGATCAACATCAACCTCCTCCTTCCATATCTGTCCACAAAAACCATGCTTACGATTGAACCAAGGGCGTTCAGACCAGACGTCACAAGAGACAGCGCCAAAGCTGTCCTGTTTGAAGCAAATCCAGCTAGTTGAACAATAGTAGGACTGTAATACATGACTGTGTTTATACCACAGAATTGTTGAGCAACTTGAACTGTTATACCGGCATAAAGTCCTCTACAAACCACCATGTTACTTAATGCCCCTTTCAGATTGGAAAAGAATCCACCAGTACTATTAACTTTCTCGGCTTTCTCAGCTTCAAGTGAAATCTCCAAAGCTTTTATTTGTTCATCCACTTCTTCTGCCGGATATATCTTTTCTAGTATTGCCTTTGCTTCTTCAACTTTATTCTGATCATTAATTATTTCAGTACGTGTTAGGCCAGCACAGCACAGCAGGGAACAAACTCTGAGTCCTAACCACTATCTATACATATATATCTGAACTAATTATTATAGCTAGCTCTTGATTAACCTACCTTCCTATAAAGCCATCTAGGAGACTCAGGAAGAAAGATCATCAAGATGAACTGAAAAAGGGCTGGAACTCCAGCTACCCCAAGCATCCATCTCCAGGTACCTGGTGCCTGTATTATTAAGTAAAGACACATATATATTAATTAATTAATTAATTATCTCATGTATAATTATTAACAAGCTAGGTAGGTAGGTAGGTAGATAGATCCATATATACGTACGTACCTTGGTAAATGCTAGGTTGATAAGGTAAGACAAAAACTGTCCACCAGTGATTAGCAAGCCATTAGTACTTACTAATGCACCTCTAATACTGGCTGGAGAAGCTTCAGATATATATAATGGAGCTGTCATAGAAGCCATTCCAACCCCAAGACCTACAAATAATCTACCAACAAGTATAACTGCTGGACTTGGTGAAGCTGCCATAACTACAGCCCCTATGAAAAACAAGAAATCAGCTAAAAGGATCGACTTCTTTCGCCCAAAACGATCATTCACCAAACCGCCTATTGCTGCACCAACTATAGCTCCTGCTACTGCCGTGCTCACAATAGTTTCCTTTTATGTATCGTTTCCCATTAAGAAGAAGAAAAAAAAAAAAGAAAAATTGAATATCGTTATTAATTAAACATGCTATATATATAATCTCAAACTAGCTAGTCTAGCTAATTAATTAATTAATTACCTGTAACCAGGTGTGCCTATCAACTGATTTGAAGTCGTCCCGAATGTAAAGCAAAGCACCAGATATAACACCAGTGTCATAGCCAAATAAAAGGCCACCAAGTCCAGCTGATGCTGCAAGACGCATTATGTATGGCCTTTCCCATATTGTCCTCCAGAATACCGTGAATTCCTCTTTATTGGCCTTTTGAACTCCACCTTCCATGCTATATCCTCTCTCTATAGTCTATATATATAATTTCATGAATAGTGCATGTGAATATTATTCTTCAATTCCTTCTTTTCTCACTTTAATTTCCAGTATGAATGATTCCTCTTTCAAAGTTTAAGCTTTATAGTATGTATGAGATTGCATTCAGACAGCTGATCGAGAGTTGAGATACATATATTAATGACGAAATGGACGTGGACTTAAAATATAGTATCAATTGTACGTATACAAGATGTATATATGTTCCCTATCTCTAGCGAAGAGCAACTTGAACAAACTTATTTTATTATCCTTATATAATATATTAGCAAAATGCATTAGCATTCGCACGTGTTTTGATTAAATTTGATAAATTAACAATATAATGTTATATTACATATATTATTAGGTATACGAATACTTCTAAATTTGCTTTCACGTTTTTTTTCACTTGTATTGATAAAGATAGTTGTCTCAATGTTTTGGTAAATATATAGATCATTGAGACAACCTCTTTATGCCCTTTGTTACTCAGAGAAAAAGAAGAATATGTTTAACTGAAGGATCTCCCTACTTTTTTGTTTGTCATTTAAAATAAATTTGAACATGTACTTTTTACGACCAGACAATTCACATTATTTTTTGTACTTCAATTATTTTCACTTAATCTAACATTTCAAATAATTTGGATACATGTTGTCAGTGTCTTAATAAGGGTAACATAATATGAGGTTTTCTTTCAAATTCTCATGAGTTCGATGTTTAGTGGCACATATGCTTAGAATCCATAGTTTTGAACACAAGAAGTTTTCTGAAAGAATTAATGGCGTGTTTAGTAGCATTGTTCAATTCCCAAGATGATGCAGATTGGGTGCTAGTGGAATGTGCTTGGTACTTTGGCTCTTACATAATAGAAATCAAAAATTGGAGGAAGGTATAAAAATTGATGATGAGTCTCTCAACACAGTGCCAATCTGGTCTAAGTATGTAATATTCCTTTGAATGTGTTAGGAACATTTTATTATGTTTTGATGATGGTCATACTAGCTGTTATAGCAAGTCTGAAATAAGTTAGAAAACTTTGTATAAGTCTTTACTTAGAGTCTGACATGTTGTATAAGTTGAGTCAGACAAGTATTGTACTAGTTGGTAGGATGACTAAGTAAAACAGAAATCCGGCAGAGTGAAGACAGCCAAGTACCAGCAGAGAAGCATGAAGGCATTATGAAGTGACTTATAACCAAAGAAGTCTGTGATGACCTTGGATAAGTCTAAGTTATATTACAAGTGATGAAATTCATTGTTTAAATATGGTGTACACTGATCTCACACAAATCAAGATCAGTGAAGTACAAGAAGTACCTGAAAGATGAAAGAAATCAAGCAAGCAGTGAACCGGCAAAGTAAACTGCTTACCGGCTGAGTGATAGAAAAGCAATGAAAGAAGATTCAAACGGCTAAGTAAGGGAAAACCCTTCACCGGTCAAGTAAAGGATAAGCTGATTAAGTTTTATCATCCATACTTATTCAGAACGTGTGAATAATCAGAAGATCAAGCATTAAATGCACAATCAATGGAGGATCAATCAATGACGGATTTTGAGATGAACGTTTGGAGAAAATCCGGATCACTGAAATCAAGGAGAATATAATTAAGGAGTAATCAAGATTAAATCAAGGATTATTTCCCACATTAAATAGCCAACGGACTGAAATTCAAATTAAGGATTATCAAGGCTATAAATAGAAGGCATTGACAGACAAGAAAAATAACGATTGAATAACATAAGAACAAGCAGAAACTCTGTCAATTTGAAAATCCTTCTAGCTGAACTTAAAGAATACAACTAGAGATCCACTCAGCAATCAAAGCTCAACTTCCATATCAAGCACCGAGATTGATCAACAAATCTATGAATCCAATTCACACCAGTCAAGCAACTGAATCAGAGCCATCTGAAAAGGAGTCGTGTTTGTGATTGGAGCAGTGTGAAAGAATGAGTCACTGAAGCTTTTGAAGCAAATGAGTGATAGTCTTGTAAATTGTGAAGCTTGTGTAGCCAAGGACAATCTTAATATTGTATCAGTGAAAGACAATAGTGAATTCTTCCAATCATCATAGGAGAAGAGTGGATTAAGGGATTACACCACCCTGAACCACTATAAGCCTTTGTGTCTATTTACTTTCAGCAATTTACGTTACAGGATTTTATTTTATTGCATTCTATATATGTGTTTGCATAATCTACTTTGAACCAGTAATTAGGAAGAGACTTATCCGGTGCCCAAAAGCTTTTATTTCAAGAAAAGTTTTTGAAACTCCACTATAGTCATTCACCCCCCCCTCTGACTATAGTTATACCCTTCTCTGGGACCAACAATTGGTATCGGAGCAGTGTTCCTAGTATCAGAACCTGTTCAGATCTGATTTCTGGTAACAAGGAGATCACATATTTTCAAAATAGTTTTCAAATTTGTGCTTTCTAAATGTATCTTTTATCTGTGATTATGGATTCCTCAAATTTCATGTCTAAAGTGCCCATATTCAATGTTAATAATTTTGATGAATAAAAAAAGAATGCTATCTCATCTTGCAGCAACTCATGATGAGATGCTGGATGTTATCAATGATGGCCCAATCAAGATCATGACTGTGATAGCCACATGAGCAGATCAAGGAAAGGAAATAGAGAAACCTAAGAAATATTGGACCAAGGATGATAGAAGAAGAGCAAACCTCGATTTTGTTGCAAAAGATATGATCTTGAAGACTCTGGACAGTAACATGTTCATGAGAATCAAAGACTGCACAACAACAAAGGAAATGTGGAATAAATTAGCACTTATCAATGAAAGATCTGAGTCAGTCAAAGAAACAAACTGTCTGTTGCAAAACAGAAATTTGAAAACTTCAAAATGAAGACTGGTGAATCCATTGATCAAATGGATAACGGATTCTCAAGCATCATCAGTGAACTACAGCAACTTGGACATACATACCCACTGAAAGAAGTTTGCCTGAAAATCTTGAAAGGTCTACCTAAAAGATGGAAGATCATCACATCAGTACTCAGAGGAACAATAAATCTTGCAAACACCGATACTTCGACTCGGATGTCTCAATTAAAGGCTCATGAATTTGAGTTAAACAGTCAAGACAATGCACCAGTGATAAGTAGAGATTTTGCAATCCGGCTCGATCAAATACAATTTATAAAACTCGAAACCTTAAGCAAAACTCACTTTCTAACCGGCAGTGAACCGGGTCGATCGTAGGTAGTGCGTTCAGAGTCCGAGGTCGATCCCACGAGGAGATTGAGTCGCATATAAAATTTGCATTAAAATCATAGGACAGAGAGTATATGAACAAGACAAAAGATCGAAGCTTTTATTATTTCACGACATACACAATCTGAATCAAGACTTTTATCCAGAGTAAATTTCATCAAACTAATGATCTACACAATCAAAACCATATTGAGAGAAAACAAATCGAAATCAGGAATACTCACAATAATGAAGATCAAAATATTGCAGATCAAAACTTTTGAATCCCAAATCAGTAAAAGATATCAACATTTAATTCATATAATGATCCCATGCACGAACTCCACCAAGCTATCGATCAAATATCATATTCTACTCTATATATATAAATCTAAACTAAGAAATTGAAATACGGAGTCCAGTCCAGAGCTCTAATCCGACTATTTAGATGTCAACCTGTCATAACAACCGCCGAAGCGGCTGGGTTGAGCACCTAAGCCGGATTCGAACTCAGTCTAGGCCAATAAAAATCAGAATATCTGTTTTCTTAGGGTTAGACGCTCTTAAATAGACAAAAATCGTGACTTTGACCTAGTTGGGCCGACCAACTCGGCCCATTTGACCTGTCTTCAGTAAATTAGCGATAACTTCCTGTGTAGAGCTCCGATTTGAACGATTCAAGATGCTTCGGAAAGGTCATTCAATTACCTACAACTTTCATGAAGACGACGTGACCAGAAAATACCTCCAAGATGGGTCAAAATAAAGATTAATGGACAGTTACGGCGAAAATCTGCTTCTGTCGGCGCCAAACTAGAGTTTGCATTGGCCAAACGCTAGTTTGCCTTATACGAGCTCTCGTGATTTGGACCAAACCCATCCAAACGTATGTTTGAGGTGATTTGGACGCTAGTTTGCCTGAAAATCCAACTTTCAGTATCAATTCTACTTCTGTGAACGCCACTTTGAGCTGGCCAAACGCTAGTTTAGGGTAGGCTTCAGTATTTTCATCATAACTTCACTTCTAGGGCTTCAAATGAGATGATTCAAGATGTGTTGGAAATTTGATTCAATCCTCTACAACTTTTATCAAGACAACTCTTCCTAAAAGTGTCTCCAAGTGTGACCAAAATGCCCTTGAAGTGACTGGTTCAGATTTCGTCAATGATTCTTCACTCTTTTCTCCTCATTGGCCCCAAATCTCGTTCTTTCTCGAGACTCACTTCCTTATTCTCGACCTTATACATCAATCTAACCCTGAAAACAAAGACACGAACACTAAGGCATAATATACATTGACAGAAACGTAACAAAATCCACATAAAACACGAGTTTTTAGGACGAAAACGTCATTAGTCTCGAAACATGCATATAAATGAATATCGTTCATATACTACCCATAATAGCCCAAAATAACCATGAATAACTCATATAAGGAGGTAATCTCATATAAGAAATACACTACAATTTGAATTCCATCAACTAGCAGAGGCACACAAGGCCAGTGCACTGGTTGTACCCCAGTAAAGCAAAACGGCTGATACAAGCAGCACAAAGACACGGGAGCTAAAAGAAAAAAATTGCTTTACTGAATAAATGCATTGACATGTTTAGCAAGAGGAAACAATTCAAGGGAAGTTCATCATCAAACAAGAAGTCAAGCTCAAGCAAAGATATGCTGAAAAAAGATTATGAATACAGATGTTTCAATTGCAAGAAGAAATGACACTTCAAGGCAGATTGTACGGAAGAGAAAGACAATAATGAGGAGAAGAAGAAGTACAAAACAACAGATAAGAGAAAGAGCAAGAAGGCACTTAAAGCTGAAACCAGTAATGAAAATGATGAAGAATCATCTGACAATGGTTCAGATGATGATGAATCCAACAACTCGGACAATGACAAGGCATACCTATGCCTTATGGCTAAAGAAAGTGATGAAACAGAGGTAACATCAAGTTCATACTCATCAAATACATCCACATATGACACTGCACAATCTTCTATTCTCCCATTAGATTCTCCATTCCTAATACAAAACCTCATGAGTAAATTTGAAGAAATTCAGTTAAATCATGAAATATTGGAACAAGAATGTGAGAATCTGAGAGAGGAAAATAAAAGATAAAGAAAGAACTAGATGAACTAAAAGCTGAATCAACTAGTAAGGAAGTAAACTCAACTGATCAACAAACAATAGATGATCACACATCTGGTGTTGACAGGCCAGCTGAGAAAACCTCCCTATCAGTTAAAAGCACCACTGCACCACTTAATGCACCTGCTTACAAACCCCCAAAGAGGTTTGGATCTAGATCAGGTCTTGACTACAACAGTCAAGATGAGAAAGGAAATAATGGACAACACAATTCTGAATCAAGGACCAAAACTGGACCTAAATTCAGAAAAGGACAGACCATAGTTTCAACTACTCATCCTGTACCAGTGAAGTCAAAATCCAGTGTAGTAAGACAACACAGTAAATCATCAAACCAACTGATTAAAGGTAAAGGTTCACTAAAAGGTAAGGGGAGACTTTACCCATTAGAGGATGATTGGAATGTTGCACCCCCAAAATATAAGAAGAAACCATTTCATACCAAGCAACATATGTGTAGGAAAAGCCAACCTAGGCATATTCCTGGACACAAGATGCATTATGAAAATATATTTCCTCCTACATTTTGGAGAGTGAAAAATGATGCAAATGCACCAAAAAGTGGAGAATTGTATCAGAATAATATCAATAAATCTACAAGATATTATTCTGCCATGCCTTACATATATGAAGTTGATGATTTCAACTATCCAAGAAAGTGATCCTTTGGATATACACTTGGAATGAGAGGCATGACTGCTAACAGGTATGGACCCACACAGTGTTGGGTACCTAAACTCTCTTGTAGGATGTCTGGTACATAGACAGTGGATGTTCCAGACATATGACAGGAAACAAAGGATGGTTGACTGACTTTAAAGCGTTTGATGGACCCAAAGTCACATTTGGAGGCAAAGAAAACCCTGGCAAAATTAAGGGGGAAGGCATAATGTTCAAGAACAATTTGAAGATTCAGAATGTGGCTTATGCTAAAGAACTAAGCTTCAATCTTCTAAGCATCACTCAATTCCGTGACAAAGGCTACAATGTACATTTCAACAAATAATAATGCAAGGTGATTCACAGTCAAACCAGCACAATTGTACTTATAGGAAAATGAGAAGACAACATGTATGTGGTGGATTGGAAGACAACAAAAGCAGAAACATGTCTGCTTGTCAAAAATAAGCAATCAACCAGTTGGATTTGGCATAGAAGACTGAACCACCTAAATTTCAAGACCATCAACAATTTGTCAAAGAACAAGATAGTTGAAGGCCTTCCAAAGATCACATTCAAGAAGGATAGTCTTTGTGATGCATGTCAGAAAGAGAAGCAAATTAAAAGCTCTTTCAAGTCAAAACCTTATCAATCTACAACAAGAATCATACAACTTTTGCATATGGATACGTTTGGACCAGTCACACTAGTGAGTGTAAGTGGAAAGAAGTACACTATAGTAGTAGTGGATGACTTTTCCAAATTTACTCGGGCCATATTCATGAACAAGAAAAAAGAAACACTCAAGAAACTACCAGATTTGCTTAGATGAATAAAAAAAATGAAAAAGAATTGAAGATCATCAAAATAAGATCAGATAGAGGCACAGAGTTCCTAAATGAAGTAATCAGAACCTACTGTGAAGAGAATGGAGTACCACATCAACTATCAACAGCAGGGACTCCACAACAAAATGGTGTAGCAGAATGAATAAACAGGACACTCAAAGATGTTGTGAGAACCATGATTTCAGAAGCATGTCTACCAACAAGATTTTGGGCTGAAGCTGCAAATATAACATGCTATACTCAAAACAGATCTATCATCAACAAACATCATGAAAAAACACCCTATGAAATTTGGAATGGAAGAAAACCTAACATTTCACATTTACATATGTTTGAATCTAAATGTTTTGTCTTGAACATGAATCAACTACACTATTTTGATGAAAAAGCTGATGAAGCAATCTTCATGGGATACTCAGACACCAGTAAAGCTTTCGGAGTACTTAACAAGAGAACTTTGGTGATTGAAGAGTCAGTTCATGTAGTCTTTGATGAACCAAATACAAATGGTGAAAGCTTACACAATCTTGAAGAAGAAGCTACACAAGGACAAGTCTATATGAATACAACAGTACTAGCCACAATCTTGGATCACACATTTGGTAATCAAGATGATGTACCAGCCCATACAACACAAGAGGCACCAACACAAGATCATGAAGTTGATGCACAAGCAGGGGCTAGGGAAGAACCAAATCAAGAGCAACTTCAACCTGACTTGAACTGGCTGAGAGATCACCCTGAAGAACAAGTCATCAGAGACATTCATATAGGAGTTAGAACCAGAAGACAACTGGAAAGCATGCTAACTTGTTTTCTATCACAGGTGGAACCAAAGACAATAGATGATACAATTCAAGATGCTGATTGGATTACTGCCATGCAAGAAGAAATCAATGAATTTGAGAGAAAAAAAGTCTAGGATCTTGTTGACAGACCAGATATGGAAAACATTATTGGAACAAAATGCGTATTCTGAAACAAGATGGATGAGCAATGAACAGTTGTCAGAAACAAAGCAAGGCTAGTTGCAAAAGGCTACTCTCATGTAGAAGGAATAGACTATGATGAAACTTTTGCACCAGCAGCAAGATTGGAAGCAATCAGACTCTTCCTAGCTTTTGCAGCACATAAAGATTTCAAAGTATATCAAATGGATGTCAAGAGTACATTTTTGAATGGACTTCTAGAAGAAGAAGTATATGTGGATCAACCACCTGGATTCCAACTCAAAAGGAAGGAAGATAAAGTTTACAAACTGAAAAAGGCAGTTTATGGACTCAAACGGGCACCTAGAGCCTGGTATGAGACACTGTCACAATTCTTAATCAACAATGGATTCAACAAAGGGACCATTGACAAGGCTCTTTTCAAGCTAGAAGAAGGTACAAGCACCTTGTTAGTTCAGATCTATGTTGATGACATTATCTTTGGATCAAAAGATGTGAAGCTATGTGAGAAATTTGCAAATTTGATGAAAAGTAAATTTCAAATGAGTATGATGGGAGAACTCAACTACTTTCTTGGATTACAAGTGAAACAAATGAATGATGGGATCTTCATCAATCAAGCCAAGTACACAAAGGACTTGATACATAAATATGGAATGGATACAAGTAGCACATCAAACACACCAATGTGTGCAAGAGTCATTCTTGGGAATGAAAATGGAAAAGATGTTGATCAGAAGTTATATAGAGGGATTATTGGATCCTTACTCTACTTAACTGCAAGCAGACCTGATATTACATTTGCAGTAGAAGTTTGTGCAAGATTCCAAGCTCAACCAAAGGAATCTCACTTACTAGCTGCTAAAAGGATCATCAAATATCTGAAGAACATCATCAATGTTGGAATTTGGTATCCAAAAGATGGATTATTCAAACTAATATCATATTCAGACTCAGACTATGCTGGATTCAAGATTTATAGAAAAAACACTTCTGTAACTTGTCAAATTCTAGGCAGCAGACTAGTATCATGGTTTAGCAAAAAGCAAAACTCTATATCCATATCAACAGCTGAAGCAGGATATATAGCAACAGGTAGCTGCTGTGCACAAGTGTTATGGATCAGACAACAGCTAAGGGACTATGGAATAGAGGAAAATACAATTCCAATTATGTGTGACAACACCAGTGCAATATCTATTACTGAGAATCCAGTATTACATTCAAGAACAAATCATATTGATGTGAGACATCACTTTATCAGAGATCATGCAGAAAAATGAGATGTAATCTTGAGATATATATCAAATGAAGATCAATTGGCTGATATTTTCACTAAACCACTCAGTCATGAAAGATTTTGTAAATTGAGAACTGAGTTGGGAATGATTGAAATCGATTAAGTCATAAAGAGCAGCTGACTGGAGTAATCAGCTAAGTGACTTCACCAGCTGACTGAACCTTTGCCATTTCGGGTGCGCTCACTTGGCAGGTAAGGCACTGGTACTCAGTGAAGTTAACTTCACTAATTGTTAGGAACAGTTTTATACAGCAGCTCGGTAAAGGATCACTACACCGGCCTAGTGACCAGCCAAGTTACTTCACCGGTAAATCTCTTGGAGAAAACAACAAAGTGAAGTGTGAACAAAATCAGTTGATTTATGGAGAATAATATAATGGAAGATTACACACGTGGATTTTATATTGAAATTGTGGAAGTTATTTTTGTATTAAGGTATGATGACAACGCCTGGATTCCCAGGATTTATCATTACATACCTCAATCCACTCCCCCCTACATTCAAAAACTGTGATTTTTATACACAAAATCACGCCATTACCTCACCAAATCCTTCAATATTCAACCGCATTCACACAACCCAAAATTCTCATATATAAACCCCACTTAGAGGTTTTTCAGAATTCATTACGCTATCTTTGAAATCTCTAAACCTTATTTTCTCTGAATAATCGAAGCTTTTCTCAATCTCAAACTTCAAAAACAATGGCATCATCATCCTCAATCTCTCCAATAGAAAAATACTATGAAAAGTCGATCATCCCTTGAGCGTTTTTCCGACCTGAGCATTAGCTACCTTTCTGTGACCATGACTCTGATGACGGTCAAATTATACCCGTAAAAGTCATCAACGTTGACCTTAAATCGAGATTAATAATGTATATTTCATATTAAATCACTCGTTTATATTTATTATTTAATGTTAAGTGATTATTAATATGATATTTGGTATTTAGATGTTTTTATTATTAAAGACCGATTTATTGTGCGATAATTGCTTATTTTGCATATCACAACAAATCGGGAGGATTAATGTTAATTAATCAATGATCTCAAGATGATAAAGGAAGAAAATCGGAGCATTAAACGAAAGAAGTAATCGATCAAGACGAAGCGTGGAGTGGGGAGCAAGGCGTACGAAGAAAACGTGGAGAACTTGGAAAATCCAGGTTCGGTCGACCGAGCCTCATGCTTCGGTCGACCGAGTGCATCCCTTCGGTTGACCGAGCCTCCGGTCGTGGGCGGTTTCGACTTTAATCGTGTTTATCCTCTAGATCCTTCCTAAGTCGGCCGAAACTCCTATATAAGCAACAAATGCTATGAGCAATTGTAAAACACACCTCTCATACTTTAGAATATAATTCTACTTTGATATTTTAATACAATGTAGCATAAGTAGATTGAAGGTTTCCGCATTTAAAGGCTGCGAGTTATGTAAGCCTTTATTTTCTGTTTCTTTTCTTTTAAGTAATTAATCCCTCCCAATTATGCTTTATTGTTTGAGTTAGTTAATTCATAGCTAGATGATGTAGATCTAGGCTATGACGTTAGGGATGTGGCGATACCTTGTCTATGGGGGTCCCATAACCTACGTCATAGACTTAGTATTTATTCATGAATCTGTATTGTTTAATTAATGTGTATCTAAGTTAGTTTATATGAATGCTTTACGAGTTACTGTTTAATCTGTTATGTATGATGAAACGCTGAGAGATACGTTCAGGGATGTAATCTAGGGACGAAATTGATTCGGGTGACCGAATGAGTTCACTCGGTCGACCGAGCCCACCTATTCGGTCGACCGAGCCCTGTTTTCATCCGTTAAATAGCCACGTCTTTATGGTTAGGTTAACTTAATAGAATTTATTATCTCAGTAGGTATGGCTATGGCTACGTTACTCGCTTAGTTTAATTAAAACGTGTAAAAAGGAAATACCAATATAAAACTCTTAGGTAGGCTCATGAATTGATCTTCGGACGTTCGCGTTATCTAGGTAGGTTTATATTTGGGAATTGCATGCACTCGCTTATACGTACGTCGTAGATTAGCATGAGACTATAACTTGGTAAGTGCTAGTTGGACGAGAGCTTGAGTAATCGTTTAGGAAGTATAAGTACGCCTAACCATAGGAATGTTGCCTAGACGAGGTGTACGGTCAATATCGGCATCCTTAGAGTCGTAAGCGTGTGAGTTATATGAGATGGAGGCACCAAAAGGCGAAGTCACGTAACAATACCACGTGAGTGAAGTGTGAACAAAATCGCCGATTTATGGAGAATAATATAATGGAAGATTACACACGTGGATTTTATATTGAAATTGTGGAAGTTATTTTTGTATTAAGGTATGACGACAACGCCGGATTCCCAGGATTTATCATTACATACCTCAATCCACTCCCCCTACATTCAAAAACTTTTCTGATTTTTATACACAAAATCACGCCATTACCTCACCAAATCCTTCAATATTCATTCACACAACCCAAAATTCTCATATATAAACCCCACTTAGAGGTTTTTCGGTTCATTACGCTATCTTTGAAATCTCTAAACCTTATTTTCTCTGAATAATCGAAGCTTTTCTCAATCTCAAACTTCAAAAACAATGGCATCATCATCCTCAATCTCTCTAATAGAAAAATACTATGAAAAGTCGATCATCCCTTGATCGTTTTTCCGACCTGAGCATTAGCTACCTTTCTGTGACCATGACTCACAAGCTCAAAGGTTAGTTGATGGCTGTATAAATCTGGGATTGATGACATTGCTGAATCCACCAGTCACAGGTATATGCTATGAAACCTTAATTGAAATCTCGAAAAATGCAAAATTTGTGCCCAACAATAAGAAAAGTGACCAAGATTGCATTGTGAGTACAATGTTTGGAAAAGAAGTTGATCAACAAATCTGTGAATCCAATTCACACCAGTCAAGCAACTGACTCAGAGCCATCTGAGAATGAGTTGTGTTTGTGATAGCTGCTGAAGGATTTGTTTCCAAGGAGCAGAGTGAAAGACTGAGTAACTGAAGCTTTTGAAGCAAATGAGTGATAGTCTTGTAGATTGTGAAGCTTGTGTAGCTAAGGACAATCTTACTATTGTATCAATGAAAGACAATAGTGAATTCCTCCAATTATCAAAGGAGAATAGTTGATTAAGGGATTACACCACCCTGAACCACTATAAGCCTTTGTGTCCATTCACTTTCATCAATTTACTTTGCAGTACTTTATTTTATTGCATTCTATATCTGTGTTTGCATAATACTTTGAACCAGTAATTAGGAAGGGACTTATCCGCTGCCCAAAAGCTTTTATTTCGAGAAAAGTTTTTGAAACTCCACTATAGTCATTCATCCCCCCTCGGATTATAGTTATACCCTTCTCTGGACCAACATAATGGGCAGCGAGGGATGCAGAAAAGTACATTTGTGGACATATTGGGCATGCATGCAAAGAATATGTGATTTTAGGAGGAAGTAAGCATGGTAAGTTTCTTCGATGTCTCGTAGACCTTAATGGCTCCAAACCTCTAATTCAGGGTATGACAGTTGCCCAAGACAATGTAGAAAGATGGGCTACTTTTAAGTATAAATGTTTCTTATTTTTTTCTTATTGGGTAAAAATTAGACACGCATCTAGAGGTTGTTACTCTAAAGTGCTAGACCAAAGAAATAGAAATCATAAAGACGATTTATCTGCGCCTGATTTATGTGCTCGGCCTATTAAATCCTTGTGTGATAATCCTCATATCCTTGTGTGATAATCCTCATACATCTAGCTCTTCGAGTCGGCCTAGTAATATAAGTGTGTAACTCTTGACTAATATATCTAAAGGGGTTAATGGGACTGCTTTTAGCTAGCAAGAAAGTTGAAAATATAATATGTTAGGTTTTGATAATGTTAACGACGAACTAAAAAGTGATTATAATAAAATGGTTCCTAAGGAAGCTTCCAGTTTCTTCTGGTATTCTCCTCTTGGAATGGTACCCAGAATAAGGAAAAAAGAAAGAAGATGTTGCAGAATCTTCAAGGAGTCAGCTTCTACAGGAATCAAATCTGATTGCTGCTAAAATTTAACAAGATGTTGTTGCTCTCAAACCAAGAAGGAAGATGAATTTGTTGCTAAAAAGGCTAATGAGAGTAAGGTTCCTCTGGATTCTGATACTTCGGCGAGTCGTTTTATAGACAAGAGGAAAAATCTTGAATAAAAATATCTTCAACCACCTAGTCTTTTTGAACCAGAATTTGAACATGTGAAGGAAGCCAAGTAGACAACCCTATGTGGCTTCTACAAGAATAATGAGGATTATGGCATGGAATTATCAAGGTGTGGGGAGCTCTTTGATGATATCCCATCTTGAGGAGGTAAATAGACTCCAACCCAAGTATTGTCTTTTTAGGTGAAGTTAAAAAGAAGGAAAGTAGTTTGGTAAGTATTAGCAAAAGGCAGAAGTTTGATCATATATGCACAGTTAATCCCTCCGGTATGATAGATGGGCTTTCTCTTTTGTGGAAAGAATATGCCAATACTATATATGTTGTCTCAACCAACTTTACTATAGAAGTTTGCATCAATGATGATTCCACTGGTCAGTATTGGTAGTTTGTTGGGGTTTACATGAGCCTATCGCATTCCCATAGACTGGAGCAGTGGTCATTTCTGCAATACATAATGGCTTTTGGGGGTACTCGTTTCATTTGGGGTGGTGATTTTAACGACATTCTTAACCATAAATAAAAAGAAGAAGGTGCATCCAGGCCTGACAATTCCTATTCTGCTTTCAAGAGTTTTGTTGCAAATAATGATTTGGACAAAAACAAGAATAAAAGAAGTCTCAAAAGCTTAAATCAGGCAAGCTATTTTTCAATAGAAATCAAATTCAGCCCCAGGACCAGATGGTATGTCCTCAACATTTTTTTAAGAAATGGCTCTCACATTATTAACAATGACGTTGTCAATGCTTTTGGAGATTTCATTAATTCTAGGAAGCTCCTTAAAAATATAATCATTCATGTATTGCCTTGGTTCTCAAAGTTTCTTCTTCAATTGAAGTCCCCCATTATAGACCAATTAGTCTATGCAATGTTATTTATAAAAAATTCTCCAAAGTCCTTGCAACAAGCTGAAAAAGTTATATATTTTTGTGTTAGTGAGAATCAAAACGCTTTTGCTCTTGGCAAACAATTTTTGGATATTTACATTATTGCTCATTAATCTTTGCAAAATATGATTAACAAGAGTAGGCCTGTAAACGAGCCGAACCCTACCGAACCCTGGCAGGGTTCGGCTCGGCTCGGTGTGTTCGAACCTTAGGCTCGGCTCGGCTCGAAATGGCCGAGCCTTATATTTTCATTATTCGGCTCGGGTTCGGTCTAGTATTTGGGGAAAAAAGCTCGGCTCGGTTCGGCTCGAACATGTCGAACCGTTCGAACATGTTCGGCTCGAACTGGGTTTTAAAAAAAAAATCGAACATGTTCGGCTCGGTTTTAAAAAACATGTTCGGCTCGAACTGTATATGAATTTATGATATCCGAGCCGAACATGTTTGAACATGTTCGGCTCGACCACCGAATATCTAATTTGTAAGGTTCGGCTTGAAGTTCGAACTCACGAAACGAGCCTGAATCAAGCTTTTTCGAGCCGAATACTCCGGATCGAATCGAATACTTAGGTTCATTTACAGCCCTAAACAAGAGGAAAGGTAAGAAAGCTTATATGGCCTTAAAGTTGGATATCTCTGTAGGTTTTTACATATTTGAATGGTCGTTCTTAACTTTTATCAATGAAAAATTGGGTTTCTCTTAAATAGATTGGCCTGATTTTGAAATGCGTTTCTTATGTATCCTACTCTTTCATCATTGATGGTGACAAAATTGGTTTTGTTTATAAGCCTTCAAGAGGTGTCATGCAAGGAGATAATTTATTTATCAATAGCTAAAGGCTTCTGATTTAGATGGAAACATCATAGGCATTAAAAGTTGATTTGTTACCTATTTATCATTTGCTAAAGATTTCTGATTTAGAAGGAAGCATCCTAGGTATTAAAATCTCTCTTAGGAGTCCAGCTATTAATCATCTTTTCTTTATAGATGATCTTCTCACATTTTGACAAATGCTCCTAAAGAGTCTGCAGTCTTTATGTTGGAATCTCTTTCTAACTATGAATTTGTCTCTAGTTATGCTATTAACATCTCTAAGTCTACATTATTCTTTAGCAAAAATGTCATTATTACAGAAAATGAGTTTATTCTCGTGTTATTCACAAAATGTAGGAATAATGGAAAAATAAATTTCTTAATTAGGGTGGAAAAGTTGCTATGCTTTCCTATGTTAGTACTATCTAGCCTAACTTCATGATCTCCCGTCAAAACTGTTTGTATGTTGTCATTAGATAAAAAAGATATACTAATTACAATTGTATAAGGATTAAAGGATATTTTTACGTACTATTTTTTTGAATATTCAAGAAGGTTTGTTATTTACGGAAGTGATGGGTAGAGATCAACGTGTATTGTTGATTGAGATCACCGTCATTGTTAGATGTGTTACGTACTAATTTTTTTTTGAATATTTAAGAAGGTTTGTTATTTATGGAAGTGATATGTGTAGATCAACTAATTGATAAATGAAGGAGAAATACATGAGAAATAACTAAAAATATAATCCTATTAAAAAAAATTCACCTCATATCAGAACTAAAATACTAAGGGCGTTGTTAATGGAACCACGGAGAAAATACCATGACACCACACTTCGGGTTGAATTAAGTTTAAAATGAACATTCGGCCTTTGCAAAATCAAATACTACAAGAAAAATAGCCTTTTGTGACGACCAATGTTCGTCGCATATATAGTGAATTTCGTCACATTAGGTTATTTGCGACGAAATTCATGCGTCACTAGGATCGTCACCTATCGTAAGTCACAAAAAGTATTTTGTGACGAATTTTTGATTCATCACTTTTTGTTTCTTATGTGACGAACACTTGGTCACATATTACATTTTACACCTTGTCATTTTATATAATTTAGTGACGCCAAAGTCGTCACTTATTGCTTAAATAAATGACATCAAAACTTGCTCACGTATTGTACATTTAAGTGATGACTAAATTATCACCCAAAGTAGGAGTTTTGTGACCCTCAATTCATCACATAATTATATGATATATGATGAAACCTTCATCACTCAAAGTGGTTATATGTGATGGAGTGCATGTCACCCAATGGTATTAATTTAACCACAATTTCGTCACATATTGTGATGTGATAATTTTTTTTAAACCAATACGGGCTTTATGCAATGAGGGCTACGTCACTTAATACTGTTATGAAATGCCCAAATCATCACATATTCATATTGTATTAGTTTAAATTATCCAGTTAAAGTTTCAACAAAAGCAAAATCGCATAACAATGATGGAACAACCAAAGTAAAAATATAAATTGATCAACAAATATATATATATTTTTTTTAACAAAACAACAGCCTTTTATTAATACCAGAAAGATTACAAGTAGAAACGGGTATTTCACCCAATAAAGAAAAACTGGAAAATAGATCAACAGTTCATTTATGAAAGAAAATTGTAATAGTCTACGAACAAATGCACCTAGATGGGGAGCACATATAGCATGCCGCACAACTCATCAAGCACCGACAGCAACTTGGCTAGCTTGTCTCTATTACGACACCTCAATAACAGACAGTTTGATACCCTTTCCATTAGGAAGAGAAACCCAAAGTTAATTACCTTTGCCAATTTTGAAGACATTTCCCAAGCGAGTAGAAAACTCGTGACCAATAGCATCCTGAACATGAATTGTACCCTTGTGCTTTTCCATATTTTTGTTGGTTTTGATAAGTCTTCCTTGCACCAGTAACCATCACAACATAACCCACGTCAAAATTAATGAAGTCCACAATCCTAGCCTGCTAGACTTCAAATCAAGCTTCATGTATCATTAGCTTTAATCGGGGGATTTAGATAGCAGATGGTTCTTCCATTATAACTGTTCGAGTAAGGGATGTCTTTCTCACTGAATTGTAAAGATCGTACCTTGGAGAGCTTAGCTGTAAATGTTAGTCAACTTATTTTAAAATTTTAGCATTTTAATTTATTGTGCAGACAAAACATTCCTAAAACATGTATAACAAGTGAAATGGACACACAATAAACGAATTGGTTGATATGAACACTAACAGATTCTTAAAAATATGAACATGGATAACTTTGGCCTCTTCATCCTTGATAGAATGAATATGAAAATTCCCACATGTATCATAAAGGAGACGAAAGTTCTCATTGGAATTGATACATCTGAAAATGTAGACGAAACTACAGCACAGGAGGCTCAGCAGCTTCAGCTCACGAGACTAAAAATAAAATGTTTTATTTTTGCAAAACCGAACTCTGAACCTTCGAATCGAGCTGCATTCGTGTACGCATGCATGCACAAGCCCAAGGGGTAAATCCGGATTGGATTTGCACCCCCTGCGCGCGCGAGATCGTGTATAATATTGGTTTCTTATTCCAACTACACTAAAACAATATCATATAAATATTGCTTCTTTTCCCTTTTTCCAACCAATGTGGGAGAAAGGTTTCTTCCCATTTTTCATTTTCATAACACTTTCCATTCACACAATTAAGCCCAATAGGCCCAATATGACATATCATTTAAAATATTTCATTTTAACCATCAATTTTCCAACAAGAACGTACCTTTTAATCTGCCTCTTTCATCTCATTTTATCAATCATTTTCAGGTAAAGAACGTACCTTTTAATCTGCCTCTTTCTTCTTTCGAGTTATCTCAACCCTTCGAATTACCAAAAAAAGAGATGTAGAACTTTAACAGGTAGGAATATCTTACCCCATCAATGAAAAACAAATGATCGAAGAGGGAAATACAAAAAAATAGATACGACTCAATCAGGGGTACGGGGGTACCAAATATATTTTTTAATTTGAACCCTCCCCAACTTAGGAAAATCCCAATCTTGTTTGATTCCACATTCATTAACCAAAACCTAGACGAAACCAAAAGACTTAAATTCATCATTGACATTAAAATAAGATAAGAAAAAACAAATTGATTCAATGTGAATAGAAATATTAGGTTTCTTATGCTCTATGGATCACTTCAGAAACAGAAAATTTCCAATTCTATCAAATCATATCATAGATTGATTTGTAAATCAATCAAATCCAAATCACATATTTGTGATCATCGGTCACAAATTACTACGAAAAAAAACGAAACAAAAGTACAGGAGGATGAAGATATACAAGGAAAATTTTACCTGCAATGAATCTTCCAAGTTACGCATCTGTGACAATGAATAGCGCATGAGAAGGAGGTCTGAATCTGGTGGAGATTGGGCAGAAGTGGTGCGGAGACGATATAGTTGGGTTTTTTTTCCGGCAATTTTGAGAGAGATGCAAGAATACCTACGTGATTCGTTTAAGGAAAATAAAATACCTACGTGATAATTTTCATCAGATCGTGGAATGGATTTATTAATTTGAATTCTTTCAAAATTGTTACAAGTTTAAAAACAATAAAGATAAAGGTTATCGGGCTGTAAAAAAATGTAGAAGGTGGTTATCGGGAATCAGGAAGAAAAAAAAAATCGTAATATTCAACAAGAGAGTGAATAACATTCAATTTAAACAATATATACAAGTGACGAATGAATTTATTCCTCACCAATGAAAAATAATTCAGGAGCAAAAAATTTCCCGCTTTTATTGTGACGAAGATGAAATGAAATGTGAGGAACAGGTGTCTAAATTTTTTGCAAATTAATGAATTGCACATTTTGTGACGACTTTGAAAAATTCTTCACAAAATCAATGGATGTGTGACACATTTTTAGGCGTCATATTTTATTTCGTCACAAAAACGCAATTTTCTTGTAGTAAGCTTGCATTCAACTTTTCATATGTCGAACATCATTGGTGTCCCAAATTAGATTCATTGTGGTGGCATTAACATTCTCAAATTTTTTTTTCAGGAACATTCACAAATATTAATGGGCCACGAATAAGACATTAGCATTGCTAATAAATACTAATACTAATTTAATTCTGTGTATTATAAAACTAATAATAAAAGTACTTGTTATCTTAGTGTTAATTTTTAATTTTTTTAGCAATAAAATATTTATCAGATAAAAAAAATACAATATTTATTAACTTTATGCGTTTCAAAAAAAAAACTTTATGAATTAATTTTAACGTAAAGAAAGATAGGTTTATAGATTGAATTACACAAAGCTATCGATTATGACTGAGTTCAGACTGATAGCTTTGTGTAATTCAATCTATAAACTTTTCTCTCGGGTGCTAATTAATCGTCTGAAAAAGGTGATCGAGGATGTGATCTCGGAGAACCAAAGCGCGTTTGTGTCAGGCCGACTGATCACAGATAATGCAATTATCGCTTTTGAAGTTTTTCACTCCTTACAGGCGGGGAGCAGCAGTGTGATAATCATGCGGCTCTGAAGCTGGATATGGCGAAGGCTTTTGATAGAGTGGAGTGGCAATATCTCTGGAGGGTCATGGAGCGCATGCGGTTTCCTCTATCTTTTATTGATGTAGTGCGCCGATGTGTGACTACAGTCTCTTATCGGGTGTTGATCAACGGAAAGCCCAGCAGCAGAGTAGTGCCGACTAGAGGGATTCGTCAGGGAGATTGCAGAGGGCTTCACGACTTTGCTTAATGATTATGTGCACCGAGGGGCGCTGCGGGGCATCCGCTTTGGCAGGGAGACCGAGGTTACTATCTCTCATTTACTTTTTCCTGATGATTGCATGGTCTTCTTTGAGCTTTTAGATGGGGCGGCAGAGACGTTGGTGGAGCTGTTTGCCAGGTATGGGTCACTTTCGGGCCAAGCAATTAATTTTCATAAATCTAGCCTTTATTTCTCGGATGACATTTTCGAGGAGGATCGGGAAATGCTATCGGATCTTTTACAGATTCCCTTGGGGGATGGTTCGGGTAAGTATTTGGGGTTGCCTTATATGATTGGAAGGAATAAGCGCCAGGTGTTTTCATTCTTGAGAGACAAAATTCGCAAGAAGGTGGCTGGTTGGAAAGATAAATTGCTCTCACCCGCTGGGAAGGAAGTGTTTAACAAATCAGCTCTGCAGGCCATACCCACGTACATCATGCAGTGCTTTAAGGTGCCCACCACACTAATCCGAGAAATTGAGCAAGCGATTAGGGGCTTCTTTTGGGGCGATACAGAGAATATGCGCAAGATACATTGGAAGAATTGGGAGACTTGTTGTCTGCCGAAGAACTTGGGGGGTCTGGGATTCTGTGACTTGGAATGTTTTAATCTGGAATTGTGGGCAAAGCAGTCTTGGAGAATTTTGACTAGTCCGGGCTCTTTGGCGGCACGGGTATTGCATGCGAAGTACTCGAGGATAGTACAATTCTTACGGCTGGGTTAGGGGCTAGACCGTCTTATTTATGGTGCAGTATTTTGGAGAGGCGGAATCTTTTACTCAACGGGATGAGATGGAGAGTGGGGGATGAAGAGTCCGTGTATGTCTTCCAGGACGCTTGGACTAATAGACATCCTTCATTTCGTATACCTTTTGCAGGGCATGAGATCCCTGCGGATTCGACAGTTTCAGATCTTTTTATTCCGGGTTCTAGAGTATGGGACATGCAGTGAGTGCAGCAGTTATTTCGGTGTCACGGATTTTATCTAACAAAGCAAACAAGTAATAAAATTTATAAATCCGGTATTCCCCAAGTGTAGGGATCGTAGTATAGCGATTAATACCGGAGTCGATCACAGGGAATCGGGGTATCTAGTTCATTAATTTTCCTAAGATTGTTACTACTAAAACGAAACTAAAAACGATAAAATAAATGGACCAGAGGATTGTTAATCCAAAGCCAGGAAGGATAAAAGCGATAAAAACTAAATCTAAACTACTAACTATAAAAGGAAATAAACAAGAAGATGAACATGGAGATTAACAATGAACAAACAAAATCATCCAATCCTTCAAACCCTCTATCTCTATCTAAGGTTATCTTGTGATGATTAACTAAAGATGTGGTTCACCTAATCAAATATATATATTTAATAATTAATATCTTATATTAATATATGGTAATCTTATTAATTAAATTGCACAATCCAAGTGTATCATATACACACACAAATTGCGCCACCTTAGCCAATAAATTGGCATCCGGAATATTCTTTAATTAATGTAATACTATTAATATCTTGTATTTAATTTATTCATAATAAATAAATACCACCATATTAATATACCACTATAACCTTTATAGTACGAGATAAATTCTTTCCTTATTTGGTTATCATCTATAACCACATTTTAATCCGGCTAGATGTTCTTATGTGTGTGACCCGATAGGCTTCCGAATATATTGGCCGTAGACACAAAGTGCAAATTACGAAAATGCCCTTCATACCTAACGATCACGGGATAGCGTCTAGCAACACACCGTGACCCCCAATCATCGGAAGAGTCAAATGCAATGACTACTACCTTTCATGTGAAACAGTTACCATGTAACTTACAATCCTATCGCTGTAATAATATCCATACGGTCGTACGTCGAGTGTCAAACATTAACGACCGTATCTTATAATCTAAATATCATGCTCTCTCGAAGTAACTCGTTTACTTCCACTTTGCAAAGATTCACGAGAGTAAGACATTCCTTATAAGAAGGCCATTTCGGATATTCGATCCCAATCATAGGATACACGATTCCCGGACGACCAATCATGTATACTCCGCGTGCTTCGCATCATACCCAATCACTACCGCATGATCGCCCCGTGGCTGGGGAAACCTCAATAGTGTCAAAGCATGACAATCCACACCGTGATGCCATGAAGACTCCGGTCCAAAGGATAATTACACAACCGCCACATAGTGTGACACTTATCCGTGTAAGTGGGTCGATCTAACGTACGCATTCTCTAATACACGTCCACGTAAAGTCCAAGTGTCTCTACACTTCGATAGACGAGATCTACCCCTCGCCCTTAAAGACGAAAGACATCTAATACGTGCTAGTCCGTTTATACTATCAATGCCATGTTTAATAGTACATCGGCTAGAGACATTTAAGTATCAAACTTATTAAAGTGATTAGAGATCTCATCAACCATAATCGCCTATCATGGTTTCTCTATCACAGTCTAATACCAAGGACGTTATCATATAACAATTCACAATTGGTTCTTTAAAAGAACATATATATGACAACAGAAAAGCCATTTAATATATGTATAAACATAAAGAAATAGTAGAGATGATCCGACCCGGTCGGATCCGGTCCAACCCGATTGGGTTTAGGACACTATTTCAATATATGAGGCCGAGCTCAACTCGCGAGCTCGGATGTCTGTGAGTTATGCACTGAATTATCGCAAGTTAGGTTAATTTAGTTTTATGTTAGCTTATGGCGGACAGGACTAAGTCAGACTGACCATAGGACCAACTGAGTTAGGTTAGACAGATTTCCCTCAAATGCACGGCGTGAAATTTAAAGATGAGCAAGGCCAGGCTAGTGCTGACTTCTCGCTTAAAAGCACGGCGAGTAGGGCCAGGTCGGACTGACTTCTCGCATGAAGTTTAAAGACGAGCAGGGTCAGGCTAGTGCTGACTTCTCGCTTAAAAGCACGAAGAGCAGGGCCAGGTGGGACTGACTTCTCGCGTGAAGTTTAAAGACGAGCAGGGCCAGGCTAGTGTTGACTTCTCGCTTAAAAGCACGGCGATCGGGCCAGGTCAGACTGACTTCTCGCATGAAGTTTAAAGACGAGAAAGGCCAGGCTAGTGCTGACTTCTCGTTTAAAATTTATATGTGGAGCATTCTAATTAGTTGGTCCTTATGGACTTATAAAGCAAGGAAAAGAAATAAGTAAATGATGAAAATCAAAATTTATTCAATGAAGCCAAAATATCCAAGACTGATAGTGAAACATAACAAAAGTGCTATTAAGTAGACTGGAGAAAGCAGTAAATGATAAAAGACTTCTTGAACCGATCAAGCCAAAACAACTCCTTTGTCTTTGATAGTGGCCGCATAGCAGTTTCGGGAAACCTCTAGATCTCTTTTGATTTCAACTGAGCCACGGGCGGTCGGAAACTTTAAACTGATGTGAGCTGGGGAGATTACGGCATGAAGATAGATCAAGGCCGGCCTTCCGAGGATGATATTGTTTGCTGATGACGACCCGACCAAGACGCAGTTGACCATGAGAGTCCTCCCCTCTGATTCCTTGCCGAACATGGTCGCAAGCTGAACCATCCCCATGGGATGAACAGGAGGACCAGCAAACCCAAACAAAAGCGCTGAAACAGGAGTCAGCTCGGACTCTTTAAGGTTCATTGCCTGAAAAGTTGCAAAGTATAAGATGTTGAAGGCGCTGCCAGTGTCGATGCAAACCCTCTTCACCAGGTTCTTGTTCACCACAACTTCAATAACCAACCCTTCGTTGTAAGGTACCAACGGGAGTGGATCCCTCGGCCCATAACTTACCTCCTGAATAGGAATCAGACTTCATATGTTCGATTGCACGCCCCCTGATCGGTCGTTTAGGCTGCCGACCTCAAATGCACTGACAGGGCCTCCCATAATAGTGTTGATGGTGTTAATTGGCCGGTTGTCCACCTGCTGATCTCTATCTGGAGACCGATCTCTTCTTCGCTGGGGCTCACCCTACCGATTACGATCCCGATTGAAATTCCTCTGCGGGTAGTCTTGTCGTCCTCGATGCTCGCCGTACTAAGGTCGGTCCACAACCTCGTCTAACTTCCCATCAGCAATTTCTGCATCCACGTCTCTTTGAAAATCTCTGCAACTGCTCAGATCGTGTCCAGTGTCTTGGTGATCACAGACGACTGGTCATTTATCTTTTAGTTGTTAAATGATAATTCATGGAATATTAGATAATAATATGATTAATCCTAATTTGTTTGGGATAATTATTTTATTTATCTTTTATTTGGAATAAAGGATTATTCTAATAATTATCTCTTAATTATTAAATCCTTGGAGGACAATGATTACTCTCCTATATAAAAAGAGTTCTCCCAAGCCTTTTGACACACACATATTCACGCCATTATTGATTGAAAAATAGCTTGGAATTTTCGGCTATTTTCTTTGGGTTTCGAGTTGGAATAATCTTCGGGATTATTCCGGTAGCATATCAAGGAGGTCCGGCGGCGGGAAAAACCATCCACTTGGTGTTGCTGGGAGACACACGTTGGAAGACGGTGGCTGCTCAATCTCGTGTTCTTGGAGATCCTTTTTGTTCTTGGAGTTAAGCACCATAAAAATGTAGCCTCCTAAACCCCCTTGTAGATTTAGATCTTAAATTTGTGTTCTTTGTTTCGTTTAGATCTAGATCTGATGCATTCCGCTGCGTAATCGGGTCAATCTATGATTGATCCGAAGATATTACATCTAACAAGTGGTATCAGAGCCTTTGATCTAACGATCAAAGAATATGAGTTTTAGATCTAGGAGTGGAAAAGCATGTTTTAGGTGTTTTATTTCGTTTTTTTTTGTTAAATTCGAAATTTATTCATGTTGTATGCTTGTGAATGTTGTGGTTGAAGAGATGGATTGGGGTTGGTATTGTTTACCCGTAGATCTATTTTGTAGCTCTTTTGTTTAGTAACAATTGAGCATAGGAATTGTATTTTTTTATGTCAATTTCGAAATTCCATGTAAAAGTAGCATCTTTTATTGTAATTTTGTTGTTCCGGGCTCGAAAAGACGAAGATCTTGAAGAAAAGTTGAAGATCAAGGCGATACCCAAGGTATGAACGAGGAGAAACGGCTAAAAACCTTGTTTTTTAAGGCTGTCCAGAACCTTTAGCAGCGTTAAAAACGTCACAACAGCTTCTATTTTTCTTTAAACAGGCGGCTGCAGCACCTGTAGCGGCGCTTTCTGCCGCTGCAAAAGATTTTTTTTTTTCAAAACCCTAGCTTGCGGCTAGGGTAAAAACATGCGGCTGGTTTTAAATTTTAATTTTTTTTATATAATCTGTATTTCTTTTAATTCAGCCGACAAATAAAAAAAAATTTTAATTATTTTTGGAAATAATTGATATTCAGCCGCATTACTTTAATAAAATAAAAAAAAGGTTTTATTTAATTATAATAAATTGGTTTTATTTGATTAAAAAGCCTTTTCTCCTCTCGGGTGTTCGTGGTTCGTGATCCGGCGGTTCGAGTTCGAGATTCGAAGATCAAGACTCGAAGACATAGTATAAGTTTTACTTTTCCTTAGAAAATAGTTAGTCGGGGGTACCAACGGTCCATCTCGGTGTTTACTTTTCGGTATAATTTTGTGTTTGATCAAAATTACGTGCTTAAAACCGGAAAATTGCCATGACTTGCATCTTCATGATTCCACTCCAATGCATACATGTAGCTAGTTTATTTCGAATAAATTAGGCATGTATAACTCGAATAATTAGTATGAATGCTTATTAATTTAATATGGGGTAGTTAAATAATAAGTAGCTAATTATAAAAACCGAGGACCCGGGTTTTTGTCAATCGTTTATGATTTTAGTGATGGATTCTCGGTGAATCCCACTTGGATAAATCGTTGAGCTTTTCGGTGATGACTTCTCAGTGAACCCACCTTAAACTAAAACGAGATTACGCTTTGGGTGACAATTTAGAAATCGGAGAATCTTAGTACATGGGTTCGGAAATGGTCTAACCATGGTTGGGCGAGTTCAACCGAGCTTTGGCTCAATCGACTCCCCTCCACGTGTGATGTACGTTACAGCAGTTCGACAGGACTTAGCATAGCCGATAAGCCTTCGGGCTAAACGGGGCTTCTCTTGCCGGATTGGCCTGAACTGTCACATATGCTCCAACGAATAAGACGGCGTAGGCTTGCCTACATAACCGACCCTATTCAGAGTACTTTGATTTATTGTTTCTTATTGTCAATGCCAAAACCGTAATTAGTAAACCCACCACTTTTTCAAAATATTGAGTGGGAGCGGGGAAGGCGACAGCCAACCCCACGGCCTCTACTATAAATGCAAGCACGTGAGAGAAGGGTGACACCTCGAGCGGCTTTGATTCCGGCCCCCTGTGGGTGGTGTTCACCCCTATCAAAATTCAAGGCTTGGTTTCCGAAAGGATAGGATTTCGGGTACTCGTTGAGTCACTGACCGACCCTGCGGCGGCACACTCGGGGCGTACTTTGAGATCTGATATAGTAGGTCACACTCTTTATGGACATTTTCGAAATATCAAGGCTAGAAAAAGGAAGGTAATCAGTGATTAAGGTCCGGGATGTCTGATTCCCGTGAGATGTTTGATTCTCGAAAATTAATCACTGAGAGATATTGTCTCAGTTTAATCGTCACCTCTTTGACTGACCCTGCGGCGGCACTGAGGTGTGAGATTAAATCCTTGGAATGGTAGGATAGACTTTATATAGTTTATTATTCCTAAAACAAAAATATAGTAGTGTATATTTGATTAAGTTTCTGTCATTTTATTTACAGCAACATGTCTTCGCAAATTCAAACTTTACTGAATGATAAGCTTAATGGCGACAATTTTACTAAGTGGAAAAGTAACGTAAACGTGGTGCTCGTATTTGAGAATGCACAGTTTGTTTTGACTGAGAGTGCCCCGTTCTACCCCTCAAAATCCGCCTAAACGCATTTGCGATCAACATCAAAAATGGCAAGAGGCGAATAATAAGGCAAGAGGCATCTTCTTAGCCTCAGTGTCGGATGTCATTCAGAGCAAGATTGAGGGTTTTAATACTGCACGAGAAATCTTGCAGCATTTAACCACCATGTTTGGCAAACCGTCTGATCAAGCAAAACACGAGGCTGTGAGGAAGGCTGTCAATGCCAAGATGAGGCGGGGACAGTCGGTTACTGGTCATGTGATGAACATGATTAGTTACTTTACCGATGCAGAAACTCATGGTGCGATTATAGACGATGCTACCCAAGTGTCAGTGATTCTCGAATCTCTGACATCTGATTTCCTGACGTTCAGGACCAGCTACGTCATGTCTAAGGCTCACCTTTCCATGACAGAGTTGATCAACGAACTTCAAGTCTATGAGGGTCTTTCTACGAAAGATAAAACCCTAGACCAGGAAAAGAAGGCTGAGGCCAATGTGGTCGTAGCCAAGGCGTCTAAGTCAAACCAGCAGGGTAAACAAAAGAATAAGAAACAAATTGCACCGGTGCCTAAACCTATGAAGAAGAAGGCTAAGCCAAGTACACCATCCAAGCCCAAGGGCAAGTGTCACTACTGCAATGAGATAGGGCACTGGCGTCGTCACTGCCCCGTATATCTCAAAGATGTAAAGGATGGGAAGGTTAAGGCTAGCAATGGGAAAGATAAGAAAGGTAATCCTGAATTACTTGTCTTGGAATATTTCAATGTAGCTAAAGATGTATCAATTACCGGCGTGTACCGGATCAAATTGTAGTGATAGTATGGTGAGTCGTGTGTCGATCCTCGTGGAAAACTTGGTAATTCACCGTGTGATTAAACACCGAGAAACTATTATTATCTCAATCTAAGTCGCAATTTTATCATCCAACCAAACTCTAAACTAACAAACAATAAATAAAAGCATAAAACTAAAACAGTATATATATATAGTATATAAATATATATATATATATATAGCAATACATATATATATATATATATATATATATATATAAGTATATATAGGTACCAAAACAATATCTAAGGGAGGGAGATAGATATTATAATTGAGACTAGCCAAGAATATGTTATTGAATATTATATCTTTTTAGTGGAAATTAGATAAGACATATCTTCCTTTTTCCAAGGTCCAATCAATTATACGAAACGGTATACTCCTAAGCTAGGCAATTTCTCCTCACACGAGCGTATGAAATTGTCATATGTCTTGTCCTCTCGTCCAATGTCATCCTCAAGCACGGGTCACTCCCGTTTTGTCATACGGCCAATTTTAAGAAATGTCAATTAAACAGCGCGAATTTAACGTGATAATCTCTCGAGTATAAATTTCAATAAGAGTTTGTTTCTCCCGAAACAAATCTACCCCCGGTTTAGAAATCGGATTCCGTTGTCACGTTTTCACTCGGCCAATTTTACCCTCCGGTCTTTCTATTAACGAGTTCATAAACTAACTACGAGGCGTCAATTCATAATTAGATTATGAATTCTTTCAAATCAATTAGCTACTTCAATTCAAACATAGAAAGAGATTCATTATAACCGATTTTAATCAATTTTAACATAGTCGTTATCTATTTCCCTAAAAAGATAAAACTAATCCAATTTCATATCTTGGCTAGATATTAAGTTAGCCTAATATCATTATAATTAATATATAGATACTAATAACAACATAAATACATTAGAAAAGTTACTGATTACAATTGAAGCTTCGTAGTTGTACCCTCCGGAAATAGCAACTCTTTTACATCAATGAGCCTTGATACATCTTCTAAGTATTATAACGATACTTTATACTACAAAGCATTATTCCGACAGAGTGCCGTTTACCTTTTATTTAACTAAAAACAACAAAAGAGACTATAGATAGATATAGAAGAGAGATATATGCATTGGTACACTTCAAAATGGTTGCACTTGAGCTCTATTTATAGGCCACATAACTTGACCGGCGCGTGCCGGAGCACCACCGGCGCGTGCCGGCTACACAAGATATATTCCCTTGTCGAGATTTGTGGGCCCAATGTCGAGATTTTCCCGCAAGATCCGGCCTTCTCCGGCGCGTGCCGGCCATCCAACATATCGATGTTCGTAAAAACCTATCTCGAGCCGTAGACCTCGCATTGACATGATTTAATATTCGTTGGAAAGCTCTCTTGAAGATCTACAACTTTCATCAAGGACTTTTTCTCTGAAAATGCCTCTAAGTTAGGTCAAATGTCCGTTGAAGATGAGTTACGGTAGAAACATTAAGGACAGTTGATCTGTTCAAAGTTGTTAGATTTTGGCATAATCTTTTATCCCACAAAAACTCATGATTTATACTTCAAAGTATGTCATATTTTGGGATCTCGGTAAACATCTGATCCTGCAATAAAATCAACGAAACACCAAACGTAAATCTGACAAAAAACCATCATTTTTATCGTTTTTATAACTTATGCATCTAATTATAACTAACTATGATTTTTATAAGTTTTCAATGCATTTATATGAAATTATACTAAAATATCATAAAATAATAATAAAAAGTCTTATAATATAATGATATATTTTTCATACATCACAACTCCCCACTTAGCTTTTGATCGTCCTCGAGCAAAATAAGCGATAATATATAAAAATTATAAAAATATAATTCTTCTAGATTAAATTCCTAACTTAGTAACGTATGCTGTCAACATTATAATTATATTAATTTCATCTATCTAAGATATTTTAAAAAGATAAGAAGTGTATATAACGTAATAAATTAGTTATAAAATATTATTTAAATGAAATTTTACATGAATTACTTTATAAGTATAAATAAAATATTTAGAACAACTTTTTAATCTCCACTGTATGATTTATCGGAATCAAAGACTAAGTCAAGTAGTTGGCAAATTGGCTTGTAACTTCAAAGCTTAGGATAGTTGGCTAATCGAAAAGGATAACAAAGGAAAATCAAAAGAGGTAGAAGCAAGTCGTACGTACTTACACTTTCATCTTCTGATCAAAAATTTCTCAATCAGTAACACTCCTGGCACTGTTTTCCTTGATAATTTTCAAAATATGGTTTTTTTTTTTTTTTTTTTTTTTTTTAAGAACTTAAGAACATAGGCATTGCTTTATCAAGATTGATCGGAGTACTACTCTTTCGATCGAAAATCACGAATCCGGTTTCCTTAAACTCGTGATAATTCTTGATAGTTTTGATTCGACTTTTTCTTTTTCACCAAATTTGTAGCATATATCTTCATTACCAGCAATAGGACATTTCGTGATAATACCCTAGCCGGACTACTATCATCGTGCAAAATATATCCGATATTTTATTTTTGGTTTGTCGATCAAAAACTCGAAAAGATACCTATAATACTCGTTCTTATATATATATATATATATATATATATATATATATATATATATATATATATATATATTATTTTTTAATAACCATATTTGATAACAAACTCGCCTTCCGAATAACATTCATTTCAATCTCAAAGATATATCAAATTTCGATGTCGTCACCGCTATTCATAAATACATACTAAACTTGCGGGATTTTCAAAGAAATGTAGACCATTATTAAGTTAGGGTTAGTAATTTCTAGTTAATAATAATGGCTATTTCGAGTGAGGTCTCGATCACTCTACAAGCGCCGAGGTGGGGACAAAAATTAGAAATCATGTTCGGGTAGGCTTATTTGGCTCGGTTTATCAAAGTTATGCCAAAAATCTCATCATCCCTAATCCGATTCCAATTTCATACTTTGTCTTGAAAAGAAAATTATTCTAAAATTTCATTATAATTATAAGTAACTTTTGTCTAATTTCATAAAAAAAATATTTCATAATATTTATCAAGATATATATACTAAAAATCTTATTAAAAATCTAAAATAGACATAATTAATATAGAAATAATATATCAAGATTACTTTACTTAATTAAAAATTTATTCTATCCAAATATATCATTTTTATCATAATAATTATATATTATTCACTTATTCCCTTAAGAAAAATTAAACTAAGTGTGTAAGTATTTGATGTATTAAATTCAATTTATTTACTAACCAATCCCTACTCCCCACTTACGAATTGGCATCGTCTCGATGGCTAATGAGTAGTAAAAATTTGGATTAGAAAATAAAATGAATTTTATCATGGTTAGATTATTTTAGGTGTCAAATAGACGAGCGTTTATATAATATAAAAGAAAAACATTTAAAAACATAAGTTAAAACATGCAAATATATTACAATACTAAAATACAAATTAAAACTACTAGGAATGTTAAACTAGAAAACCATAAATTAAGTTAAACTAATTTAAACTAATTTATTAAACTAAGTTATTTTAATTTATTGTGACTTATACTAACGTACCGTATTACTTTTATGATTTTTATTCCTTCCTGACTACCAACACAATTATCTAATATAATATTGAAATCACATATTTTTGATATAATATACCTATTTAAAATCACATGAGATGAAAATAGGTTTATTATAAATTTTTCATAAAAATATTTTCTTTTAATTTTTAGAATTAACACAACTTTAAAAACAATTAAAAGACTAAAAGCACACACTATAATTTTTAGGATTTTTTGCTAACTCCCTCAATCTCAGATCCTCAAGATTGTTATCATAACGATCCCTTAACCTTTCTCCTAGAGTGATGCGTTTGAATTATCTCTTTGTATTCCCTCGGGATTTTCGGATAACCACCTAATCGTTCCCTTCTTAATAACATTCAAACACTCATCCCGGGATATGGTTGTATTTCTTCCACATTGTCCATCATGTTCACTTTTTCCACAGATTCTACATCTCATTAGAAACCTTGCTCTTCTTTTTATTGCACTCCTTGAATTTCCATTACAAAGTTCTCTTTCTCTCGACTTCGATTAGCAATTCTTTATTTAATTTAAAACTAAGGCTTCTATCTTAAACGCGACATCCTTATTCGACCTAATCTTAAAAGTAAAATAAAAACTCTTATTCTATCTATGAAAGGCATCCAGCTTCTTTTACGTCTATCCGGTAAAAGACGAAACTACTTTAAAATGCATATTAAAAGGTGAATTAGAAAGATAGTACCCGTAATCGGCCGAGTTTAAAATTCCCGCTTCCTTAATTCGTTGGAGGGTCGATAAGTAATAATACTTCTTCCGGTCGAGGTATCCCTTCGCCTTCCACGAACAATTTCACCCCGTGTCCATTGGCTATAAAAGTTGTTCTTCCATCGCTAGTTCAACAAATTTCCGTACTTATAGATTTTTGTTACGTCATACGGACTCCGTCCATCTAGATTTAAGCTTTCCCGGAAACAACTTCAAACGTGAATTATATAAAAGTACTCGATCACCTACATGGAACTCACGACTATAGATTCTCTTATCATGAAAAGCTTTCGTGCGTTCCTTGTAGATTCGAGCATTTTCATAAGAATCGAGTCGAAATTCTTCTAGTTCGTTAATCGAAGTAATCTATGATCACCGACAAATTTTAGATCAAAGTTTAGAAATTTAATAGCCCATAAAGCTCGGTGTTCTAATTCAACAAGGGAGATGACAAGATTTACCAAATACTAATTTGTAAGGAGAACAAACCAATCGGTGTTTTAAAGGTCGTTCGTATGCCCATAATGCATCATCAAGTCTTTCTGCCCAGTTTTTACGATTCGAGTCCACTGTCTTCTCCACGATTCTTTTAATTTCTCTATTAGACACCTCTACCTGTCCACTTGTTTGTGGATGATAGGGTGTTCCAAGTTTATGAGTTACACCATATTTTTCAATTACCTTAGTAAATGGTCGGTTACAAAAATGTGAACCTCTATCACTAATGATAGCCCTCGGAATGCCATATCGTGTGAATATATTCTTTTTAAGGAACCTTAGCACTACTCGGTATCATTAGTAGGAGAGCTTCAGCTTCTACCCATTTAGAAACATAATCAACCATTACTAGAATAAATCTTTTTCCAAAAGATATAGGGAAAGGTCCCATGAAATCTATGCCCCATACATCAAATAGCTCACATTCTAATATCGGTTGCATAGGCATTTCATGTTTTTTCGATATATTTCCCCATTTTTGACATGATTCACAAGATTTTGCATATTTATATGCATCTCTATATAGTGTAGGCCAATAGAAACCACATTGTAAAACTTTGAAAGCAGCTTTTCCATCCTCCATGATGACCTCCCGCCTCACGATCATGACAAAATGATAATACACTTAAAATTTCATTATCGTGAATACATTTCCTAATTATTCCATCCGAGCATCTTCGGAAAAGATCCGGTTTATCCCAATAATAAAACTTTAAGTCATAAAAGAATTTCTTTTTCTCGTTGCCAAGTCCAATGAGGTGGGATGTACTTACAGTGTAATGTAGTTAACAATATCCCCAAACCATGGCGAATCTTCCTTTGATGGTATTCTATTTTTTAATAATCGCATGGTTGAGGGAGTATCTATCTTAAATGCTTTCTCATCCGGAAACGAATCCCGAATTTCTTTTCCTTCATCATTATCCATCCCGCTTAGATGATCCGCTACTACATTTTCACTTCCTTTTTTATCCTTAATTTCAATATCGAATTCCCGAAGTAACGTAATCCACCTAAGAAGACGCGGTTTTGCATCTTTCTTACTTAAAGTATACTTCGTAGCCGAATGGTCCGTGTAGATTATTACCTTAGAACCAACAATATATGATCGAAACTTATCTAAGGCAAATATTACAACAACAGCTCTTTCTCGCAGTTGCATAATTAAGCCGAGCCGCGTTTAATGTGTGAGAAGCATAGTAGATAGCTTTGAGAATTTTGTTATACCGTTGACCTAAAACAGCTCCTACAAATAAATCACTTGCATCACACATAATTTCAAACGGCAAATCCCAATCTGGTGCTACTAGTACCGGTGCGTAGTTAATTTCGCTTTTAGGGTCTTAAAGGCTTCCATACATTTATCATCAAAGTTAAAAGGTACTTCTTTTTCTAGCAAATGACTCGTGGGCTTTGCTATTTTTGAGAAATCTCGCAATAAACCTTCTATAAAATCCCGCATGTCCAAGAAATCCTCTTAACGTTTTCAAATTAATTGGTGGAGGTAATTTTTCAATTACTTCGACTTTAGCTTTATCAACTTCAATTCCTACTTCGTAGATTCTATGACCTAGTACAATTCCTTCGTATACCATCAAATGACATTTTTCCCGCTTAGTACCAAGTTGGTATCTTCACAAATTGTAAAACGCGTTCTAAGTGTGATAAGCATTTATCAAAAGAATCTCCATAAACACTAAAGTCATCCATAAAGATTTCTAAGAATTTCTCGACCATATCGTAAAATATTGCCATCATACATCGCCGAAATGTAGCAGGTGCATTACATAATCCAAACGGCATTCTTTTATAAGCAAAAGTTCCATAGGGACAAGTGAAAGTAGTTTTTTCTCTATCTCCTGCTGCAATGAATATCTGTAAATAACCTGAATAACCATCTAAGAAGCAGTAATACTTATGTCCACTCAATCTTTCCAACATCTGTACGATGAATGGAAGTGGATGATGATCCTTTTTAGTATGATCATTCAATTTCCGAAAGTCAATACACATTCGATATCCTGTAATTTCCCTTGTCGGAATCCATTCATTTTTATCATTTTCTTTTACCGTGAAACCTCCTTTCTTTGGAACTACTTGAGTTGGACTTACCCATTCACTATCTGATATGGGAAAGATTATTCCCATTTCTAATAGCTTAATGACCTCTTTCTTAACGATTGTTTGCAAATTCGGGTTGAGGCGGCGTTGTGGCCGAATACAAGGTTTAGCTCCTTCATTCAAAATAATCTTGTGAACACAAATCTCGTGGCTAATACCTTTGATATCCGCCATCGTCCATCCAAAAGCTTTCTTATGTTGTCTTAACATTCTTAATAATTGATCCTCTTGTTCATTTGTTAAGGTTGATGAAATAATAATTGGTAACAGATTATCATTTTCAAGAAAAGCATATTTCAAATTCGAAGGAAGTGGTTTCAACTCCGCATTCCTTGGTGGATCTTCTACCGATGGTTTTAAAACTCGGTCCTTCCATTTCCAATTTCAAATTTTGATGCCATGGATGTTTAACAAATCCTCCTTTATCTAAATAAAGGATTACTTCTTTCATTTCAAATCATTTTCATCTTCTTTATAGATAGAAAATGCCAAACATTCTTCTAATTTATTTTCATAACCTTTAAATTTGGCATCCCGTATAGTAGAATATTCATCTATAAAAGAACATGATTCTCGGTTCTTTGTATGGATGGTTTATAGCTTTGAAGATATTGAACGAAACTTTATCCTCATTAACTCTCGCATTAGTTCACCTTTTTGAACATCTATCAAAGTCCTTCCCGTAGCTAGAAATGGTCGACCTAGAATAATTGGCGCCGAATATCCTTCTTCCATTTCCATTATTACAAAGTCTACCGGGAAGTAAAATTTATCAATTTTAACCAACACGTCCTCGATTATTCCCTTAGGATGTTTAATTGATCTATCTCGCTATCCGAAGGGTCATTTCAAATATTCGTAAGCTCTCCTATTCCTAGTTTCTTATAATCCTCATAAGACATGAGATTGATACTTGCTCCTAGATCACACAATACTTTCTTAAACAAATCCTCCAATTTCACATGGAATAGTGAAACTACCAGATCTTTAAGTTTAGAGGTAGTCGATGCCGGAGTATTGCGTAACATTCTTCATTAAGGCATATATTCTCATATTCTTCTAATCGTTTTTTGTTAGATAGGATATCTTTAAGAAACTTTCCATAGGCAGTGCATGTTGACTAAAGCTTCTATAACAGGGATATTGACATGAATATGACGAAAAGTGTCAAGGAAACGAGCATATTTCTTATCGCTTTTATCTTTTTAATTTGATCTTTCGGTGGATAAGGCAAAGATTCTAAATCTATAACCTTTGGTTCTCAAGTCATTTTCTCTTTTCCTTTTCCTTGAATCTTTGAGCATTACTTGATCGCCAAGTTTCATTATCTTGAGATTTTTCCTTTAAAACATCCCCCGTATCAACTTTATCCTTCTCGCTTACTTTTAAATCTTCCCGATTTTCTCTCGACATGTTCCTTAAATAGGGTTCTCGTGTCCTTATCCATAGGATCTTTCGTAATTCTAGTGGACTTTTACCCATTTTTCACCTTCAATTTCGTGTTCAACATTATTATTCTTGTTTTAAGAATTCTTCGATAATTTCTTCCTCTTCATCAAAATTCAAGTTCGTCCTTTTCCTTTACGATATTATCATTTAAATCATTTTCTACCTCATTGTTTCCTGCGTTTTCTCGCTCTAGTATCTTCACAATATTTCCTACTTCTCGTAATCACAAAGATTTACCTCTCTCGGGTTTCTTTCGCATTACTTGGTAATCCTCCCGAGGTCTACCGTTGTTACGTTCTCCTTCTCTACTCAAATGATCTTCCATATTCCTTAATGATGCTTCTATAGTTCTCATTCTCGTATCATGTCCACCCATAGACGTTTTCAACATAGTCATATCCTTAGTAGACCGAACCTATAGAAGTTATCATAGTTTCCATATTCCGAGCTTGAGTAGATACTACACCCATCATATTTTCCATTAATTTATCCCATTTATCAACTCCTTCAAAGTTGGGTTGAACTTTGAGTGACCGGTATAGTTTGAGTAGTATGTTGTGGATAAGATTTAGGTAACGATTGTAGGTTCCGATTTGATGTATTTCCTTGATGAACTTGATTACTATATGGATTCTTATACCGAACCGGATATGGCGGTTGTCCCGGCTTATTAGGGTTTTCTAACCATCTAAAAGTTGGGTGCTCTCTTCTAATAGCATTAAAGGAGTTTGAATACGCGTTGTTCAAATTCCTATGCCGTTGTAAAAAACTCACCTCTTCCCTTGAGTATCCTTCGGTTCTTCTATCCCTAATGACACATTATCATGACTTGAGTAGTCATTTGGTATGATAGTTTCGGTTTTACAAATTCCTACTAGCCTCGTAGGTTGTCAAACTTCCTACTCAAATTCTCCAAGTGTGCTAGAACTTCCGTATTCGATGTGCATTCTCCCGCAAATGCTACTTTCCCGGTGCTAGAACCGGTTTCCCACATTCTCGTTATTTTTGGAAATCTTTTCTATAGCATCGTAAACTATTTGGGCTTCACTCATCATTAATGAACCACCACATGCATGATCTACATCCGCACGTGAATCTTTCCTTAATTTACGACGTAAAAGTTGGATTTGCATATCTAAGGAATAACCATGATCGGGACAAGATCTTAACAACTTTTTAAATCTCTCCCACGCATTCCCAAGCGTTTCTTCGCATCCTTGTCTAAAGTTGGCAATTTCGACCTTTAATTCCAAATTTCTACCCGGAGTAAAATACTCGCTTTAAAAACTCGGTTTGAATTTCCTCCCAACTAGTCAATGAATGATGTGGGAGTGACATAAACCAATCTCGTGCTCTTCCTTTTAAAGAAAAAGGAAACATAGACATCCTTGTTAATTCACGATGAGCACCTTGACTTTTGGTCGTATTGCACAATTCTTCGAAAAGATAGAGATGGTGATGTGGATCCTCATCATCCTCTCCTAGAAATTGGGCTCTTGCGTCAATTAGACCAAAAAGATGAGATTTTATTTCAAAATTATTTGCTCCTTCATTGGGTAAACGAATTGGATTATTAGTCCGGTTTATTCTTAAGGTCCGATCACAAATAGGTCTCGGATTCGGTGGGTTATTATTACGATTGTTCTCGGTTCCGATTTTGATTATTTCTATTCTCGTTATTTGGTATTGGTAGATCCCGATTAAGATTTTGGCCATGCCCTTGAGCATGATCTAGCCCTTGTTCGTGTGTTTCATCACCGATTTCACCCATTTTCGTATTTTGATTTGATGATGATTCTCCGTCGATTTCCCCGACTAGTATGACCTTGTTTTCTTTCTCGCTCTTAACTCGCCTTTCGTAAGTATCTATGTCGTGCTTATAAGGAGTAAGTGGGGCCTTACTCTTTCTCGGTCATCAACTAACGAAAACCGAAAATAGTTGAAATCGATAAAAGTAAAGATTGGTAACTTACTTATAAGGTAAGTACCAACGAAAAAGAAAATAGAAATGGGGTAAGAAGAGTGTTGACTTATCCTCGAGACTTTTGAGTTAATATAAGTAGAAATCATTCGAACACAATGAATTAGCGTCGTTCCCCGGCAACGGCGCCAAAAAGCCGACGGACCTTTTCTATGCTATCAATCCTTACCGGCGTGTACCGGATCAAATTGTAGTGATAGTATGGTGAGTCGTGTGTGTCGATCCTCGTGGAAAACTTGGTAATTCACCGTGTGATTAAACACCGAGAAACTATTATTATCTCAATCTAAGTCGCAATTTTATCATCCAACCAAACTCTAAACTAACAAACAATAAATAAAAGCATAAAACTAAAACAGTATATATATAAGTATATAAATATATATATATATATATATATATATACATATATATATATATATATATATATATATATATATATATATAAGTATATATAGGTACCAAAACAATATCTAAGGGAGGGAGATAGATATTATAATTAGAGACTAGCCAAGAATATGTTATTGAATTATTATATCTTTTTAGTGGAAATTAGATAAGACATCTTCCTTTTTCCAAGGTCCAATCAATTATACGAAACGGTATACTCCTAAGCTAGGCAATTTCTCCTCACACGAGCGTATGAAATTGTCATATGTCTTGTCCTCTCGTCCAATGTCATCCTCAAGCATGGGTCACTCCCGTTTTGTCATACGGCCAATTTTAAGAAATGTCAATTAAACAGCGAATTTAACGTGATAATCTCTCGAGTATAAATTTCAATAAGAGTTTGTTTCTCCCGAAACAAATCTACCCCCGGTTTAGGAAATCGGATTCCGTTGTCACGTTTTCACTCGGCCAATTTTACCCTCCGGTCTTTCTATTAACGAGTTCATAAACTAACTACGAGGCGTCAATTCATAATTAGATTATGAATTCTTTCAAATCAATTAGCTACTTCAATTCAAACATAGAAAGAGATTCATTATAACCGATTTTAATCAATTTTAACATAGTCGTTATCTATTTCCCTAAAAAGATAAAACTAATCCAATTTCATATCTTGGCTAGATATTAAGTTAGCCTAATATCATTATAATTAATATATAGATACTAATAACAACATAAATACATTAGAAAAGTTACTGCATTACAATTGAAGCTTCGTAGTTGTACCCTCCGGAAATAGCAACTCTTTTACATCAATGAGCCTTGATACATCTTCTAAGTATTATAACGATACTTTATACTACAAAGATTATTCCGACAGAGTGCCGTTTACAGCTTTTTATTTAACTAAAAACAACAAAAGAGACTATAGATAGATATAGAAGAGAGATATATGCATTGGTACACTTCAAAATGGTTGCACTTGAGCTCTATTTATAGGCCACATAACTTGACCGGCGCGTGCCGGAGCACCACCGGCGCGTGCCGGCTACACAAGTAGATATTCCCTTGTCGAGATTTGTGGGCCCAATGTCGAGATTTTCCCGCAAGATCCGGCCTTCTCCGGCGCGTGCCGGCCATCCAACATATCGTATGTTCGTAAAAACCTATCTCGAGCCGTAGACCTCGATTGACATGATTTAATATTCGTTGGAAAGCTCTCTTGAAGGTCTACAACTTTCATCAAGGACTTTTTCTCTGAAAATGCCTCTAAGTTAGGTCAAATGTCCGTTGAAGATGAGTTACGGTAGAAACATTAAGGACAGTTGATCTGTTCAAAGTTGTTAGATTTTGGCATAATCTTTTATCCCACAAAAACTCATGATTTATACTTCAAAGTATGTCATATTTTGGGATCTCGGTAAACATCTGATCCTGCAATAAAATCAACGAAACACCAAACGTAAATCTGACAAAAAACCATCATTTTTATCGTTTTTATAACTTATGCATCTAATTATAACTAACTATGATTTTTATAAGTTTTCAATGCATTTATATGAAATTATACTAAAATATCATAAAATAATAATAAAAAGTCTTATAATATAATGATATATTTTTCATACATCATTAATCCAATGCTAGGCAAGATTGAAAGCGATAAAAACTAGAGTGCAATTAAAAGTAAACTAATCTAGCAATTCAAGTTTAAAGCATTAAAATCAAATTATAACGAACGAACAAGCAATTGATCCACCTATCCTATCAACATTCAATTCTAAATCGGATTAATTCGTGATCTCCACTCAAGTCGTGATTCACCTAATCGAAGGCATAAGCTCCTACTCTCGTAGACAAGTTCGTTTCCTAATCTTTTATCTTTCGATGTTAAAGATTACGTCTTTCTAACCTAGGCGTGAAATCTTTCAATTTCCAATCTAGAAGTCAATCTAATAACTCTCGTTTTAATTAGATCGAAGATCTATTCTTTTATCACGGTGATCTATCGTTAACATGATTTTCATCAAATAAACAATCATCAAAGCAAGCATCTTTCGATTAAACATGCAAAAACATACGAAACATGATAAAAGAAACGAACTTGAAATAGATACTCACGGATTAATCACGAATCAAAACCGAATTGTTGAAGGAAGGCTTCACAACGCTTGTTCAAGAGGGTTTTAGCCTCTTAGCATCCTTGTTGCAACTCGAATTGATGAAATAAAAGACATGAATCTATCTAATCTAATCTAGGAATTAAATTGCATAAAAGTAGATAAAAACGCAGCCAAGCTGCCCCTAGGTTTTTAGGGTTGAATTGTATGTCTTAGGGTTGATTATGCACTGCTATATATAGATAAAATCAAGTCGGTTGCTACAGTACCGCTCCGGACGCTCGTTCATTATCATGGACGCCCGTCCATGAATATTATTTCAACTCGTAATTAATCCGGACGCCCGTCCAGGACCCAGCTCCAGTATTTTGCTCATAACTTCACTTCTAGGGCTCCGAATGAGGTGATTCAACATGCGTTGGAAAGCTATTTCAATCCTCTACAACTTTCATCAAGACAACTTTCCCTGAAAGTGCCTACAAGTGTGGACAAAATTCCCATGAAGTGCCTGGTTCCGGTTTCTTCAATGATTCTTCACTTAAACATCTTTCAACTCTTCCATCTTCATGTGATCATCGTTTAAGCTCCTTACTCATCATGCAAACGTACCTAACAACATGATAGAAACATGCAAAATGTAACATCATACGGATAAACATAAAACACCGATAAAATCACGTAAATATCTCGATTTTGCATTTAAACACATTTAAAACTCGTTTACTCAATAATTCGATAAAACCAACACTTTTCTATAAAAAGTACTAAAATACCAAGGATATTGTTACGGGAATAACGTCATATAAATCATAAATTTCACCCTTAAACATTTATCTGCTGCATCGAAAATCCGAGACTTTTGGTAAGTTTAAGGAATTTCAAGCAGAAGCCGAAAGGCAGTTGGGCAAGTCTTTGAAATGCCTTCGCTCTGATCGCGGAGGAGAGTACTTAGATACTGAGTTCACTGACTACCTACTTGAACATGGGATCCGTTCCCAACGTTCGCGCCTAGGACACCTCAGCAAAATGGAGTTGCTGAAAGGAGAAATAGAACATTGATTGACATGGTCAGATCAATGATGAGCTACGCCTCGCTACCGATATCCTTTTGGGGATATGCTCTAGAAGCAGCGGTACACATATTGAAAGTAGTTCCGTCTAAGTCTGTCAGTAAGACACCCTTCGAACTTTAGAAGGGACGTGGCGAAAGCATACGTCACTTTCGAATTTGGGGTTGTCCTGCACATTTACTAGTGGACAAGACTACGAAACTACAAAAGCGTACGAAAGTATGTCTGTTTGTGGGTTACCCCAAGGGAACACGTGGAGGTCTGTTTTATGATCCGGAAGATAACAAGGTGATAGTTTCAACTAATGTCACGTTTTTGGAGGATCAATATATGACAGATTTCAAGCCTCGAAGTAAAGTCGTACTTGAGGAGTTACTTTCTGACGAGGTCAGACCACAAGTGCCACCTAGTGTCACTGTAGGCAACACTACGAATGCAACAGTCCCCTAATCCTAATCCACCCAAACGTACTGAGAGAGTGGTTCGGCCAAAATCGGTATGGAAAATCAGAGGCGAACGTAGCCGTCTCTGATGGTGTGGAAGATGATCCAGTGTCCTTTCGCAAGGCCATGGATGATCGTGACAAGGATCTATGGGTTGACACGATGAATCAAGAGATAGAGTCCATGTACTCTAACTCAGTCTGGAAACTTGTAGATTGCCCCGAAGGGGTAAAACCCATAGGGAGCAAGTGGCTCTACAAAAGAAAGCGAGGAGTTGATGGTAAGGTGCAAACCTTTAAAGCACGGCTTGTAGCTAAGGGCTACACACAGAGAGAGGGTATAGACTACGAAGAGACCTTCTCCCCTGTGGCCATGCTTAAATCCATCCGGATCCTCCTTTCTATTGCTGCATGCCTAGATTATGAAATCTGGAAAATGGATGTCAAGACAACGTTTCTTAACGGCTTTCTCGACGAGGAAATCTATATGCAGCAACCAGAAGGATACATCGAGGAAGGCCAAGAGCACAAAGTGTGCAAGTTACTGAGATCCATTTATGGGTTGAAACAAGCATCTCGGTCTTGGAATCATAGATTTGATGACACCATTAAGTCATATGATTTCGAACAAAATCCTGATGAACCTTGTGTATACAAGAAAGTCATTAAGGATAAGGTTGTGTTTCTAGTGTTGTACGTAGATGACATTCTCCTGATTGGAAATGATAAGGAGATGTTGTCGGACGTTAAAATTTGGTTGGCCAGCCAATTCCAAATGAAAGATTTGGGAGAGGCGAATTATGTTCTCGGGATCCAATTAATACGGGATCGTAAGAACAAGATGTTAGCTCTTTCACAAGCCACATACATTGATAAGGTGATGGCTAGCTATAGTATGACGGACGCAAAGAAGGGTTACCTACCAACTCGTCACGGCGTCCATCTCTCTAAGACTCAGAGTCCTCAGACTCCTGAGGAAATAGAGGCTATGGAAAGAGTGCCTTATGCTTCGGCTGTAGGTAGTCTAATGTACGCTATGATGTGCACTAGACGTGACATCTGTTATGGCGTTGGACTCGTCAGTCGTTATCAGTCTAATCCAGGCAATGAGCATTGGATTGCAGTAAAGAACCTCTTAAAGTATTTGAAGAGGACTAGGAATTATATGCTGGTATATTCGGGTGCAAACTTGGATTTACAGGGGTACACTGACTCTGACTTCCAGTCAGATAGAGATGCTTTCAAATCTACATCAGGCTCAGTGTTTACCATTGGTAGTGGTGCAGTCATTTGAGAAGCGTCAAGCAATCCAGCACGGTTGATTCTACTATGGAAGCTGAATACATAGCGGCCTCTGAGATAGCTAAGGAAGCGGTTTGGCTCAGAAAGTTCCTGAGTGGTTTAGGGGTCTCTCCAAATCACAACGATCCGATCACTCTCTATTGTGACAACAATGGGGCTGTATCAAATTCGAAGGAACCCCGTAGTCACCGCAAGTCGAAGCATATCGAGCGAAAGTACCATTTAATCAGAGAGATTGTCCAAAGAGGTGACATTTCCGTCAAGAAAATTGCCTCTACTGACAACCCTGCTGATCCATTCACCAAGACATTGCCGCTAGAAGTCTTCAACCGGCACTTGGAAACTATTGGTATTAGGGACATGACTTATTTCCTTTAGAGCAAGTGGGAGTTGTATTGCTGTAATATAGATATAGGGTGTGCTCTAAAACAATTAATCCACTTGCCTTTCGTGCAAGTGGGAGATTGTTAGGTTTTATGCCCGAAAGACAATTTGTAATTGTTTTATTTAAATAAATGACAAAATTTATTTCATCTTATTTATTCGCATTTATTGTCAATATGTTTAAATATTTGTATTAAGTGATAAAGATTGGAGCCTTTATGACTCGGGATTCCTTCCATAATTATCTGTTTATTACACACGTGGGGAATGTGATTAGGGATTGACTCTGGCCAACTTAGATGGCCAGTGCTGGACCGGTTGAATCCTTCTGCATCTCGACCGACCTGCGGAGGTCTGGGTGGATAACCGAGCTGGTATCAGCTCGGACTCGCGTGTGTAAAAGGGTAGGTCCGAGAGGGACTTAGGCCGACTGGGAAGGTCGGGCATGGGTAGGTTTGAATGTAAGTGCTGGCCGACCTTCAGAGGCCGGGATTGAACTCAGACCTGTCCATACTTATCGGAGGTTGGTCCTAAGAATTGGTCGACCCAAAAAGGGTGGGATGAGTAGTCGAGCTACTCTAGTCCGGCTGTAAGGACATCTGACACCCTTTCTCTCTCTACACTTAATGTTATGCCACTAAAGAGGTGTCACGTAAGTAAGTTCAATTCTTGGCATCGTCAGTTACAATATATTATTTGGTTTAGATAAACTTCTACCTATCGTTAATTATGCTATAAATATTGTAATGTTCTATCAATTTTATCAATCAATGCAATTATATTTCTCTATTACGACCTGTCCGGTTGAATCATTTTGAGAGAACGCAACTAGTAGTAAATAACCTCCAATTTCTCCTATAAATTAAATGCTAGCACACAAGTGAAAATTAGGCTGTAATTTTTCATAAGAAATTCATTCCTTTAAAAGGCCGGCTTCTTATGTTTTTCATGGCATCCAAAAATAAACCTTGTATAGATTTTCGAGTCAATAAGAGATTTGCAGAACATGATCGGTTCGCCGTCTTTTTCTCATTGAAGTACAACAATCCGAAGAAGATATGATTGTTGTATCTTTGGGAGACGATTGCCATTACCGTATGCACATAATCGGGGGCAAAAACGTCTTAAGGACAGAGTGCTGCACTCGCCTCAGTCAATAAGTTTTTTGTCCTATTTTCTGCTTTTCGTTTTTGCTTGAATTTCGGGTTAAACAACATGCTAGATGATAATTTTAACCAACATGTAATTCAACATCACCAGCTAAAAAAAAACATGAATCACTACTATATTTCTTGTATCATAGCAGCACACAGCAAGGATACGGTAGAGGATCCTAGTTCAGTCGAAACATGGTCATGATGAAAATATAGGTCTAAATGTCTAATTAACTAATATAAAAAAGGGCTTGAACCCTAATCCAAAGGGTCCCTTTAACATATTCACCGTCCCTAGAATTACTCTAGGATTGCTGAAGGATATAAATCGAGGGATGTGCCTCAATGGTTGATGGTTCGTAATCAAGGGCGGAGCCAGGATTTTCACTTGGAGTGGGCTAATGGACTATATCAAATTCGTCGGGTGGGCTGGATTAAGAATATTTTATGGATCGAATGGAACTACATACACTTATTAGTGTAATATTTTTTTTTTCGGGTGGGCTTAGCCCCGCTATATCTTAACATAGGTCCGCCCTTGCGTGCAACCCTTATGTGGTTGCAACATTTCACAGAACCGATGCAACTCTTTGTCACATATTCATTCGGATTTTCCCTCCATTATTAATTTTTATTCAAAATTCTCCAACATTACCTTTTTACCTCCCTCCCCCTTATCAGAGCAATGCTGTGTTGCCTCAGTACAGCAGAGAATCTGCACTCGTTTCCAACTAGTGTGAGGATGCCTACGCTTTGTCCATGCATTTCATTCGAGACATGTAGCATGAGAAGGCCTTTTAAAATGTTGCTTGTCTCGTATTGACGACTTAATGTTGTTGTTTGTTTGTTTTTTTGTTTTTTTTTGTTTTGTTTTGTTTTTTTTGTTGTTGTTGAGGGGTTAATGTTGTTTGTTGGATGTAAATATTTCTTCATCATATCTTTTATATATATATATATATATATATATATATATATATATATATATATATATATATATATATATTCTCCTACTAATATACTAAAAGAGACACGCACCTGGCAAAAATGGTCAACAATAGGATACCAACTAATTAATCATAATCCAATAATTGTGCAACAAAGGCAGGCTTTGTCGTATCTGGTACTAAACGTAGTAAACAACACTTGGAATCATGGAAAAGTGTCCCACGTCATTTTCAGCAATTGTATCGTTTTGTAGTTTATAGTTATTTCTTTAATTTCCCTCATTCTACCGTATACTTTCAGACGTTGATTTTTTTTTATTTTTTTTTTTCTATACAAATTAAGTTCACTTGAGTTCTTCCTTGAAAAGAGGAAATAATGGTTTCAAGGACGATACACTGTTACTATAAAATATAATGAGATCATTGATAATATTAATAACCCCGAAACGAAATATTTCATTAAACAAACAAACAAATTAAACCGAATCTAACGCCGGGAAATAGCCGGACCGCCAGCCTAAAACCGGGCCACCAAAAGCAAAGAAAAGATAAAAAAAACATGGGAGAATCCATGCCGACCAAATTCTATCTCATCACGGAGAAGGACTTTATTTGGTAAGATAATACGATTGTTAAACTTGTTCTTAACACACATAAACAAACTAAAAAACTAAAAAATCCGGAAAAACCGACTATTACCGACTTGATACAGAAAGACACAAACAGACCGAAACTAAACAAAAATAAATAAGAACAACTACAAACACCGCCGAGCCAACACTTCAGGCCAGCAGCAACCGCAAGCATTCGTAGTGACCGACGAGCACCGAAACCATCCGACAACAAAAGAGAAACCACAGACACCACTAAAGCCACCGCCTTTGGCCTTGGATCCACCCCCCACCGGCTCCACATACTATATATAAAATATAATGAGATCATAGATAATATTAATAAGGCGGAGCCAGGATTTTGACATGGGGTGGGCTAATGAACTATATCAAATTGGTCGGGTGGGCTGGATTAAGAATATTTTATGGACCGAACTGGACTACACAGATTTTTTTTAGTGTGATATTTTTTTTTTTTTTCAGGTGGGCTTAGCCCACCTATGTCTACACATGCATCCGCCCTTGTAATAATAACCATCTGCACACATCGGTTATTATGCGGGCTTAAAATGAAGTAGAGAAATGCACGTTTTTAATAATGAAAATCGTTATTCTTTTATTAAAAAAAATCGTTATTAATAATGAAAATCATCGTTATTCCTTTACAAAAAAAAAAAATCGTTATTGCATGCAGCAAATACTACGGGGCATAGTATCCTAGCTAATTGGCTGAATGAAAAAAGAAAATGAAAATCATCGTTATTCCTTTAAAAAAAATCGTTTTTCCTTTCCCCAAAAAAAAAAAGTTTAAAGGTTCTTAAGGACATGTTTTAATCTAAAATGGTTGAGAAGGACAAACATGTAGTAACACATATACAAAAATGTAGTAACACATATAGTGACTGTCCTTCTCAACCATTTAAGTTTAAAATTTGTCCTTATGGACTCTGACCAAAAAAAAAAAAAAATTTTGTTATTGCATGCAGCAAATACCAGGGGGCATACTTAGTATCCTAGCTAATTGGCTGATGGAAAAAGAAAATGAAAATCATCGTTATTCCATTAAAAAAATCGTTATTAATAATAAGAATCGTTATTAGGGGTGTACAACGAAATTGGAAAACTTGACTACCGACTGAACCGGATTAAACCGGACCGGAAAATGATGAACCGCGGTTTTCCAATCGGTTTTTTCATTGAAGAAAAACTGAACCGGAAATCCAATTCAGTTTTCGGTTTTATCCATAAAAACCGGTATGACCCGAACCGAACCGGTTATACTTCATTTATATATATATATATATATATATATATATATATATATATATATATATATATATATATATATTAATTTAATTTGATCACTAGCTCCTACTATAAAAACCCCCAACACACAACCCTAAATTTCTAAACCTTATACTTCTGCCGTTTCTACCTAAACCTAAAATGCTTCCCAGCCGCCGATAACCGCCATTTCAGCTCACCGGCCGTTCTTGATTCATCTAATATTCTTCATCCTTTGATCGTGAAAGGCTGAAAGCAACCTTTGAAGTTGTCGTTACAACGACCACCCGCTAGCTTATGGTGCCAATAATGGTGTTTGTCTCATTTTTAGAAGAAAAAAATCAAAATTTTATGGTAATAAAATACGATCGAAAAGCGAAATCGAACCGAACCGGATCGTATTTGTTCGGTCAATTCGAAAAATTGACCAATTCAGTTTAGTTCAGAAAATATCAAAACCGTAACAACAGTTCAGTTCAGAAAATCGTAAAAAACCGACCGGACTGAACTATGTATACCCCTAATCGTTATTCCTTTCCAAAAAAAAAAAATCATTATTGCATGCAGCAAATACTACGGGGCATACTTAGCATCCTAGCTAAAAAAGAAAATGAAAATCATCGTTATTGTTTTAAAAAAAATCGTTATTCCCTACCCCCAAAAAAAAAAAAAATGGTTATTGCATGCTGCAAATGGGCATATACTTAACATCCTAGCTAATTGGCTGAATGGAAAAAGCTAATTGGCTGATGGAAAAAGAAAATGAAAATCATCGTTATTCCATTAAAAAAATCGTTATTAATAATAAGAATCGTTATTCCTTTCCAAAAAAAAATCATTATTGCATGCAGCAAATACTTCGGGGCATACTTAGCATCCTAGCTAAAAAAGAAAATGAAAATCATCGTTATTGTTTTAAAAAAAAAAAATCGTTATTCCCTACCCAAAAAAAAAAAAAAAAAAAATTGGTTATTGCATGCTGCAAATGGGCATATACTTAGCATCCTAGCTAATTGACTGTATTGGTTCAGTCCAATTCAGTTTAGTTCAGAAAATATCAAAACCGTAACAACAGTTCAGTTCAGAAAATCGTAAAAAACCGACCGGACTGAACTATGTATACCCCTAATCGTTATTCCTTTCCAAAAAAAAAAAAATCATTATTGCATGCAGCAAATACTACGGGGCATACTTAGCATCCTAGCTAAAAAAGAAAATGAAAATCATCGTTATTGTTTTAAAAAAAATCGTTATTCCCTACCCAAAAAAAAAAAAAAATGGTTATTGCATGCTGCAAATGGGCATATACTTAGCATCCTAGCTAATTGGCTGAATGGAAAAAGCTAATTGGCTGATGGAAAAAGAAAATGAAAATCATCGTTATTCCATTAAAAAAATCGTTATTAATAATAAGAATCGTTATTCCTTTCCAAAAAAAAATCATTATTGCATGCAGCAAATACTTCGGGGCATACTTAGCATCCTAGCTAAAAAAGAAAATGAAAATCATCGTTATTGTTTTTAAAAAAAAAATCGTTATTCCCTACCCAAAAAAAAAAAAAAAAAAATGGTTATTGCATGCTGCAAATGGGCATATACTTAGCATCCTAGCTAATTGGCTGAATGGAAAAAGAAAATGTCAAGAATGGGATTCGAACCCATGCCCTTTCGGACCAGTACCTGAAACTGGCGCCTTAGACCAACTCGGCCATCTTGACTTAATGAAAATAATTATTTATTTCAATTGTAGTTCAAAAGGTACTTCCTCCAAAAAAAAAATTACCAAAACACATAAAGAAGAATCAGACAAATTAAGAAAGTTATGTGTCTAAAATAGATGGTAAGATAACAAAATTATCCTTCAATCCTGGTGTATGGAAAATCGTACCAAAATTTGGGTTATTAAAATGAAAAGTAATGTTTTCAAAAAAAAAAATGAAGAGTAAAGGTGGAAAATTAATAAATGCTCCATTGCTATTGTAAAATGACTGATAAATAAAAACAAAGCAAATTCTGAAAAATAACAATTAAAAAAAACAATAAGAGTATTGCATTACACTCTTACCCATATGCGGAATGCACACATGTGATTCAGATCATTCCTCATACCACTTCGGTGCATGTAGATATATTAGGCAAAAATCTTCCCATTCTTCTGTATAAGTACAATCATTGTAGTCGGATATGAATCATCTTGAAAAACATAAATTAATAAAACATGTTTATTCATTTTGAATAAAATAATTTTTCTCTATTTAATTTTTTTTCCACACAAGCATCTTATATCTACTATTCTGACATAAAACTTAAATCAAAGAACGTGTCAATCATATGTTATTCGAATCAAACTTGAATTAACATGTCCAAAAAGGGTAGATATATGACACTTATAGCTGAATTGATAAATGATGTACACCCCAACATGAAGAGTAAATAAAAATAATATATTAAATATAAAAAAAAAATGTGTTTTAAGCACCTCATGCCTTAATTGCCACAGCAAGAAGTTTTCGAGCAATGGGCCGTTTGTTAAATCTGAAGTCTGAAGTCTGAATATTCTTAAGTAACTGAATTGTTTAAGTGATGAAATTAACTAAACTGTTTGATAATAGTAGTCGTCTGAAAATCTGAAAATAGTAAGTCTACAATTTTATGTACGCATTTTTCATTTCAAATATGCATATGATAATGAAGAGCAATTTATTTTCCCTCAAAATATATTCAAGAGGTTTTTATGTGCTTTTTATTTTATATATGTATCAAATGTAACACAATATTTTATAGCATAAAAAATAATTACAAAATAAGAACATTGAAATACTCTTTGAGAAAACAACTACGTTACATATTTATTTGAAGTTATTTATGTTGGATCTAACTGTACGTGAAAAATCACTCTAATCCAGAATCGATTATGCTAAACTATCAAGAATCTGAATTAAATATGAAAACGGAAGCGTACCTGAATCCATAGTGCTGCAGATCTCCCGTAGGATCCGGTCTTCTAGATCTACACACTTTCCAGAACATTTCAGAGAACCCTTTAGATTTTCTCTGTATTTGTATCTGATGATGGGAGACAGAATAGAATGGAATGAATGTGTGACCTAGGGACCATGACCCATTTATATAGAGAATTATATTTTAGGTATTTTCGATTCTACCCATCAACGAAACAGAAATTACCCCTTAGTCTCTACACATAGAAGGCCCACACCCTAATGATACATCATAGCCCAATAACCGTAAACCGAATTAGATCACTTTTACATCGGGCTAATATTTATCGACAGTCCGTAATAAATAATTATTTCACATATAAACTCAACGTTGGATTAATGATCCAACAATCTCCCACTTGGGCTATATGTGTAACCTTATAATTATTTATCACCAGATAACCGAATGAGCGCTCAACTTCGCTGTCGTCATAAAAAATGTATCAATAACAATCCTGTCCATCAATCCCATCAACATAGGACCAAAGCGGCTTTCGTCACATCTATCGTAACCGGATCCATCATTGATCACATATGTTAATAAAACTAAATGACATGGATCATGATGTGGATGTGTAGCATGGAAAATAACATGACATGTGATCTTAACATGTATATTTCCAACTGGTCCACCTTAAACTTTAACGAGATCAAACCATATATCGAGATCGAAGTGTAAAAAAAAAACTTTAATTTCTACAGAAATTACAGTAACTTTAACTTCAACCTTAATTTTAAACTGAATAACCAAAAATTGTGTCTATATCGAAACAAACATTATCAACTACAAACCCTCACTAAACCAAAGCATCCTTAACTGACATAACACCCATATGAGCAATATGCTCAAGAACATATTGGGTGGTTGTCCCTTGGTGAGTGGATCCATAATAATGGAGTTTGTCATGATAATTTCAATACACACCCTTCTACTTTGAACTCTATCTTTAACAACTAGGAACTTTATATCAATGTTCTTAGACATTGATGAACTCATGTTGTTGTTGGGATAAAACACTGTGAAATTATTATCATAAGAACCCTTAATGGTCCTTATATGATCAAAAAAACTCACAGCCTAAAATAAAATTCCGCATCAATATACCATCAGTAGTGGCTTCAAAAGCCCTGAATTTTTGTCTCCAAATTCGAAGAAGCCATAAGTTTCTGCTTAGCACTTTTAGAAAAACTTCTTTCGACAAAATGAAGACATAACCTCATGTGGATTTAAATGTATCCTTACATCCACCAAAACCTGAGTCAGTATACCGAATGATCTCTAACTATTATGACTTTTGATATGTGAGCATCCTATATTTTGTTTTCTATAAGTACTTTATAACCTTATAGGCTGCAACCAAATGACCCTTTCCAAGATCTATTAAGAATCTGCTCAACATGACTGAAATGTACGTAATAACCGGATGCATAAAAATTAAACACACATTAGACTCCCAACAACCGAATCAAAAGGAATCTTATGCATTTCCTCCTACTTTAAGTCATTAGAAAAGGCACAGTTTGAGACTGAAGTTGTCTCCCTAAGACACATAGGTACTTTGTGGTTTACAATCTAGCATGTCGAATCTCTTAAGAAAACTTTATCGATATAGTCTGTGTGTAATGATCCAATAATACCTCAGGAATAATCCCGATATACATGGATCCTGAAACTGAATTAGCGTCACCCAAATCTTTCAACTCAAAACCGAACGAGTGAAAGGATTTAGTTTCACGCCCAAATCTATATCGTTACTGGTTATCATCGACATGTCACACCAAGATTAATAACAAGCTACTCCCACTAAACTTATGGTTGATACATTCATCAACTGAATTTGACTCAAAACCAAACGAGACAATAATTTGATGAAATCCAACATACCATTGACAGAAAAACTTTTTGAGTCCGTAGATAGATTTCTTTAGCTTTCACACCATATTCTTTGCATCACCAAATGCAAAGTTTTCTAGTTGCACCAAATCAATGTTTCATCAATGTCACCACTGAGAAACATTGTCTTTACATCCATCTAATGTATCTCATAATCCATATGAGCAAGTAGAGCCATAATTATCCTGAAAGGGCCTTTCAAAGAAAACCAGAGAGAAAGCCTTTTTATAACATATGCTCCTTTTGAGTAAAACCCTTAATGACAAGACAAACCTTATATCTTTTGACCTTACCATCTGAATCCCTATTGGTCCTAAATGTCCATTTAAAACCAATGGGTTTCGATACTTCTGGCAATGGTAGACGATTATAAATGCCATCGTCCTTCATGGACTTCATCTCATATTGCATAACCTTAATTCATTTATCAGAGTTGGAGCTTTCCATGGCTTGGGGAACGGTAACCGGATCGTACTATATAATGCCAGGATCCTTATGCTCAAGGAGGTAAACAATATAATCATCCTGAATTGTTGACCTCATCTCTCTAGTAGAGTGCTTGAGTTGTGGTGCCACTGATTTCTCATATAGTACCTCATATGCTCATGTTGCTCCTATATAGGTTCTTAAGGATGTTGAGGTTGCCTAATTGGAAGTTCAAGAATACTGTCATAAACCGTATCTAGCGATAGTATACATCCCATTTGGGATACCAAATTGTTACCAACTGCCATTGTAGAGAGAGTCATGGTAGGCTCTTCTTTAAAGACAATATTCCATACCTTATCTTCCCCCCAAACTCAATGTCCTCAAGAAACCTTGCAGATCATAATAATAAAAAATTGAAGTATAACTATAGAATTTAAAACCCCTGGATCTCTAAGAAAAAACCACATTACATAACAATTGACCATTCATAAGTACAATTTTCTTTCATTTGGTTTGTAAGCCCTAACCTTAGTTGGACAACCTCCAATATGATTACACCTAATACTGGGTTTTCCCAATCCATATTTCATATGGGGTTTTGGTTACTGCTATAATGGTTATTTATTTAGTATGAAAGCTGCTAACTTTTATTTACGTAGTGACTACCATTATATATAGGTAATTAAAAGCGAAAAATCGTCTATGAAGGTGATACTTTATTGCTGACCACTCCAACATATTGTAGGGAATAAGACAGCAAGTGACCATCTGTATCAATTGTAAGCCGTACTTAGAGCAATCAAATACCTAATCTCTTTATGTTGGTTTGTTACCCGTTAATACAACCTACTCAGACAAAAGCCATCTAACATATCAAGGGGAGCAAATGTTCCATCTGACACAAGCCTTTATATTCTCTTTTGAGAAATTTGCCTTAAATTGCTAATGGCAAACTGTATAGGAACCATCATTAGTTGACTTTGACTTGTGCCATGGAAACTAAATGCAGAGTTTTATTAAGGATACAATAGTATCCACCAAATATGGATTATCACTAGAATCCAAATGATTAGAACATATTTGATCTGAATAGTGGAAAAGACTAAATGTATCATCCTTAATTGAACAAGAATGTCCTGATTTGTCTAATCAAGAAATGAAAAAGCCGAATTCCGCCATAAAGACGACATGATAAGTCTCTTCCAAGTCTAGAAAATGTTCAATCTTCGGTAATAATCCAGTGTCCGAATAGCTTTAAACATTACTGCATTATCATCACCCACAAATATGTATCTTTCAACATCAACTGATGATCGATAATGCTAGTTACTCCGCATATACACGCTCAAGTGAATAGTTGCATCAGAATCAATCCACCAAGTGTGTTCAGGCATATAAATCAACTCAACCCCTTAACAAACCCAAAAGGAAACTTAACTTTATTTGCTCACTTAGCATGATACTGCAAGCAATATTTCATTGTGTTCCTACCTATTGGCATAAAAAACAACCAATATCCTTATGTTGTCACTTTTGCTCGTATTGTTAAAACCAACAGCTTCCTTAACCTTAGTTTTTTTATTATGCCCTTACCTTTAATGGTGACCATATTTAGCACTTTCTGGCTGACAAAATTTCAATCATTCGACTTCTTGCACTTAGTGGAAAATCATTTTCTTCAACTCCACCCTTCCTTATGTCATATTAACTGACATTTAATTTACCATATTGTGCATAAAGAGAAAGAATGATAAATTGCACCAGAAGGCCATCATAGATATCCAAATCAGGGGCCTGAGGTTTGGAAATCAGACGAGCCATTTCCAAAGTATGCCCTTTATGTTGCATTAGCCCTCATACCTTATAGAGACTATCATAGACATGACAATGTATGCCTTGCCTTTCTCTTCTTGGGCATTGTGCAACTCTATTGAATACAAAAAAAATCTTAATAGTCACCATAATCCTTATGACACTTCTAAGAGTATTTGGATTGGCTTCCATAATGATCAAAGACTCATTCTGTTTGGTCACTCACATTTCTTAAAACAACTTATGATTGCTTGTACTATACTGATTAAGAGGTTTAAGAGGATCATTCCTAAATGTCAAGTCTAGATCCACAATGCCAATGACAAGAACAAACTTGTTCTTTCTAACTCTTGAAGTTGTAGGTAATTAATGGAGGAATGTAATGCTTAAATGAGCATATATATTTTAAAGCAGAATTTATAATTGAATACAGAAAACAACTTAATGACCTTAGGCTCACAAATTTAAGATCCGAAGAATATCCAAATTCAAACAATTGTATGATATATTTTCCCATCACAAGATACCGGCATGACATTAATATCTCATCTTTGGACAATAATATTAACTCGTAATTGACATCTTGGCGTAGTGATCAAACACTGACAATGAACCCTGTTAAATAATAGACCAATCTTTGGATCGTATCTATTACCCACATGGAAACCGAATAATTGTCACGTATTTATCACCTCATGTGTATTTACAATTCTGCCAAATAATATTTTTTTTTCTTTGGGCCGAGTACTATCCGCATGAACTTATAAAAAACACAAACTATTTTACATCCCACCGTAAATCTATTTCCACGTGAGGTCGCTTTGACGACATATCGTGTCTACGTATCTATATGCTGTTTAATAAACCAAAGTTTCATTATTGCTTAATTATTGAATCAACTACTTATAAACTCTTACGTCTGTAAATTTATTTTTATTTTAAAAACTGTGAACTAATTTGTTTCATTGACTACAATTTTCTTCAAACTGTCATATCCTATGACTTCTACATACATGCACTTAGAGGTGGCCAAACCGAAACCGGAACCGGCGGTTCGAACCGGAACCGGCGGTTCGAAAACCGCCGGTTTGCCGCCGGTTACCGGAACCGGAACCGGAACCGCCGGTTCAAACCGGATGGCCGGAACCGGGTAAAACCGGCCGGAACCGGACCGGAACCGGAACCACCGGTTTAACCGGCCCAACAGTTTTTTTTTTTTTTTTTTTTTTTCTTGGTGCATATAAAATTATAACTTATACCTTTTTTTCTGAGTGCATATAACATTATAACTTATACCTTTTCCCTTTCTTTTTCCAACGTCTATTTCCAAATTCCAACGGCTATTTCCTTTTTTTTTTTTTTTTCTCCCAATCTCACCCCAAAAAATTTCCTATAAATACTACCTCATTCCTACACCAAACCAATCTCATTCTCTCTCAATCTTCTACTCATTTCTTACATGTTATATTAATTTCTTTGATTATCAAGTTTGTTTAGTTGTTAAAAACAACAATTAAATTTACTTTACGATACCGATTTTTGAAGTTGTTCGGATTTAATCGTTACTTCAATACGGTTTTAGTTATAAGTAAATTTGGTTTTGTATTTTATTCAACTAGTTTTTTTACAAGTGTAAAAAAAATTAATTTTTATAATCAAATTTACTTACTAGACCGAAATTTGAAGTTGTTCTGATTTAATCGTTACTTCAATTCGGTTTTAGTTATAAGTAAAATTGGTTTGTTAAATTAAATTTTTTTATAACAGTTTTATTTAATTTAGATTTTTTAAAATGTCAAGAAGAGGTGAATCATCAAGAGGAAATCGAAATTTTACTTTCCGTGATGATACGTTTGTGCCGGAATCGGATGATCTTGTTGGTGGCTATAGACCCCAATATTACACGTAGACCTCTATCACCGGTAGTCACATTTCGATTCCTCGACTCGTTCGAAACACCTCCAGGTTACAATGAAGATGAGTTTGATAGTCATTACAGCGATATAATGTCTCAAGGTGGAATTTTTAACATCAACCTTAACGAAGTTGAAGATAATGATGAAGTCGACGTTGATGATGATGTTGATGTATTTCCTAATGCTTCCCGTCATAGAGGACCTAGACAAGGACGTGGTAGGAGTCAGCATCGTCATAGTTGTTCTAGTGCCGATCCACTTGCGATATCTGGGAAAAATCTCTTTTCCGCACTCTCCACTTGGCCGACTCCTACTCCCGAGTCATTCGATTTACATGCTAGTGAAAGTGCCGGAGCCACTTATCATCGAGAATTTTTACGGAATTTTTCACAAAGGTTCATCGGACTGATGAAATAGGTTTAGCTAACCCCGGAAAATTGTTCTACGGGGTGTGCAATTTCTGTGGGAAAAATATCAATTTAAACATTCCGGTGGTTATGGAACGTTGCGGACTCACATTATAACTAAACACCCGGAAAAATTGGAAGACGGCTCTTCTCAATCCCGTGTATATAAACATGCCGAGCTCCGGCGGAGGTAACACTAATCCACTCTTTATTTACACTCTTAATAACCGTAGATCTAACTACGGATCTTATTGCGGGTATGGGTCTTCCTTTTAGCTTTCCCGAAAATCCTATTTTTGAAAGTTACGTACAAGGGCTTTGCGGCCGGCTTTTACTCGTATCCCTCGTGCAACGGTGACTAGGGATTTCAAAAATAAATTTATTAAACGACAAAATATTATTATAGAAACTTTGAAGAACAATAAATACCGAATATGTGTATGTGCCGATATTTGGGAGGATAGGAGGACGAACAATTTTTATTTGGGCGTGTCGGGTCACTGGATTGACAATACTTGGATTGTCCAAAAAAGGTTACTTGCTTTTCGTTTATTTAACGAGACCCATAGTGCTTCTAACATTGCATCTGTATTAGTTGATATTTTTGAGGAATACGATTTAAAAGGTAAAGTTTTTTCTATTGCGTTTGATAATGCTGCAAACAACACAGCTTCTATTCCCGACTTATCCCGATATTGTGAACCTCTATGAAACGGTCAATTTTTTCATGTTAGATGTTTATGCCATATTTTTAATTTTTGTGTAAAGGATGGTCTAAAAGTTTATGACCATAATATTACTTCGATAAAAAATGCGATTTCCTATATTTTAGGTAGAAATGTTCTTGTTCATAAGTGGTATAAATTTCTTAAAGAGAAAGGTCATCGCCAAGTCAAACTGCCGCAAGATGTACCGCATAGGTGGAACACGACTTATGATCTTTGGAAAAAAACAAACAAAATTAAAAATACCTTTTGTGAATTTGTAAATGAACTTGTCCGAGCGAATATCGTTTGTATCCCTCTATTTGGACTGGATGCAAGACACTGATGGATGTTTTTTCAATATTCAAAAAATTTACTGAATTGTTTTCAAAATGTTATGCACCCACATCACATTTAGTCTTGCCTGCATGTATAGAAATAACTGCCGAGTTTGAAAGCATGGAACACGACACTACATTATTTCGATGTTTAGTGCTGATGAAGGATAAATGGAATAAATACATGTTGCATATTCCTGACACTTATCTCATTTATTCTATACTCGACCCTCGTATAAGACTAGTAGGTGTGTCTAACATATTAGGTGCTTACTATGATGCTTTGTCTGATACTGATAATGTGCCCCCGGTAGATTTTACGGTTGAAGTAGATAGAGACTAGAAAATTTATTAAACGATTTGTATGTTGTATATGAGCGTATGTATGGATTGAGAATCGACGCGGTTCCCAATCCATCCACAAGTGCTTCTACTAACCGTGCAGGTGTCCTGAAGGGACTTAAAAAAGTTATGGAGAAAATGAGTTCGAAACGGCAGAAGGGAGCGACATCATCATCCGATCAACGTACAGAGATATCAAAATATCTAAACACTACATTTGAAGGCTGTGATGGCGATAACTATGATTTCGGATTCGACTTATTGAAGTGGTGGAAGAGACACGTTAAGGAATTTCCAGTTCTAGCAATTATGGCGATGGAGTTTTTAAGTTGCCATGTTTCAACTGACACTGTGGAACTCACTTTCAGCATGGCAGGGTATGTGCTAAACAACAAAAGATGTTCGCTTCATCCCACCACTTTAGAGAAGCAGATGCTTAGTCAAGATTGGGTACGAGCTGAGCAGAGGATGCAAGACATTTAGTCAGAAGATGAGGAGTCACAGTTCGAAGGCGGTGACACTAAAACTTCGGCAGGAACAAGCTCTCGAAATACCGACGTCGATTAAAGGTACGCAATTTATATCTTAAAAATAATTATAAGAAACCTACTACTAATAACTAAAAAAAATTATAGAAAACAATTAAAAAAACCATAAAAAAAAAACCGATAGAAACTATAAAAACATATTAAAAAAATAACTAAAAAATAATTATTCAAAATACCATAAAACAACATTTATAATCAACGTATACTTAAACCGACTCAAAAAACTTATTAAAAAACCATTAAAGACTTAATAATCAACGTATTATTAAACCGACTCAAAAAACTTATTCAAAAAACCATAAAACAACATTTATAATCAACGTATACTTAAACCGACTCAAAAAACTTATTCAAAATACCATAAAACAACATTTATAATCAACGGATACTTAAACCGACTCAAAAAACTTATTAAAAAACCATAAAAGACTTAAAAAAAACAATAACAAACATAACCATAAAAGACTAAAAAAATAAAGAATAAGAACTACGTTCGCTTTGATTTTTTTATATGTGTTGTGCCTCCGACACGATTACATATAAAAAATACGTAGGCAACCGAATTATCGGTACAAGCGTTGAAAAGATAACACAATTTACATATATATAAGAAAAACAACACAATATACGGTAATATATATTATATACCAAACAACATAATATTAATATTATTTTTAAAACCGAATAGAAATCTATTTAAAATAATATATATATTATTACATTCGCTTTAATAATTATAATTAAAATAATAATAATTTGTTATTGTAGTGAAAATAATAAGTGTTATATAAAAATGAAAAGAAAAAAAAAATGAAATTTTAAAACCGTGGCCGGAACCGGAAGCAAACCGGAGAAAACCGGAACCGGCCCAAACCGGCAACCGGCGGTTTGGAACAGTAAACCGACGGTTACACCATTTGGCCACCTCTACATGCACTACTTTGAAGGAAAAATGTTCAATACAAACATCATCTATAATCACCACAATTGATACTCGTGTAAAAGTTGTCTCTCAAGTTTTGTGCATGCATCATTAGCGGGTTTTACTCTTGGTTATCATTTGGATTATACAGTGTATTTTATACACTTCTAACACACGAAAAATACAACTGCCAACTTACCCTCTCTTTTTTTTAATTTTATTTTTGATGATAAAGAAAAGAAGAAATTGCATATGGGGATGGACTAGTATCTCATAGCAAAGCAATCACCTGTGCATGTTTCTTAATCTCACAAGTTTACAAGCAACCATATTTTTCTTACAATCTGTCTGCCATGAAAACAGCAACTTATCCAAATATCAAGTCTACAGCCCCCACCCCCCAAAAAAAAAGGAAAAATAACCTATGAATAATCAATGATCTGTTTTTTTCTCTGACCATGTCCCTCGATATGCATGATACAACAGTTTTTTCTCTTTCTTTTTCCTGTATGCCCCGCAATCTCTTTCTACAGCTCAGCCGAAACAACTATAAATTAATCCTCTTGTACATTCCACTCCTAAGCAGCAATTCCTGAAACATACACACATACATACATACATTTGAACCTAAATTAATAATTCATGTTAAACAAATAATACAATCGCCTTGCTGCACTACATAGTAAAACGTTAACTTTATTTACATCGGTGGTGGAAAGTGAAAGACAAAGCAAATTTGGTAATAAGATCAATGCCATCTAAATCTGTCAGCAAGATATTGTACATGAGGAGCAGGCAAGGCAATGTTATTCAAATTCAGCACCTCTTGTTCTTTACTTCCTTACAATCCATACATTTTTCTTAATGCATTGACATGTGTTTCTCGAGCAGACACTAAATTTTGAGCCTTAATGCGGAAAATACATAAATGGACTCATATTCTACACACGCGAACTATTTTTGTAGTAGCTGTTATTACCATGTACAATCACATGACTTGTGAGACAAATATTTGCTTGTTGACATCCCATGCTGTCTATCTATTTTCGTATATATATAAGATTTCAAGAGATACCCTTATGCCACAAGAAAAAGGCAAACTGTCACAGGACTTAGGTGGCTAAGTGACAAAAGCACAGTGGATTTCTCATGCTAAAGAATGTAAAACCTACTGTGTCCTGGAAACCATGAATTTCCCGTAAAATACAGCAATGAACAACAATGCAACCGTATCTTTCACATTTAAGAGCACAAGAGCTTACCACAAGGAAAACACATTCTAAACCTCAACACAATTACATAGATGTTCAGTTATTAATATTAAAACCAATTTGACATATACACACTTATTAACAGAATCGCCAAATCGATCATATCCTCCTTCCACACAGCCTTGAGCCAATCAAATTCCATATGAAGAAACCGGATACAATCAACTCTGATTTGTTTCTCTTGTCTAAACTACCAATCTCTTGCCTTAAATTTTCTTTTTATTGAAGGAGTTTTGGAAAGATAATACAAAATGCACATGAGGAACTGAACATACTACCATACAAAAAGAGGAGGTCTTTAATTCCATTCATCATGGTATCTATCTAGACCGATTAATCCACGAGATTTTAGAAATCGGAGCCTATTATATTACCGAAGCACCAGGGAAAAGAACCAAAAAAACAGAGAAAAAGATATGCTAACCTCTATTAGTTCTGCTAGTAACATTATAACCATCCGCATAATCGGCTGAGCTGTTAGGAGCACCAATTGAAGTGATATTCCCAAGTCTGTAACTAAAATCTCCAGAGTTCACCAGGTCAGGAGAAGACGACTGCCATGTGGGGCCATCATAAACTGAGGCACTAGCAAACAATTTCCCGAAAGGCCTATCGCTCGCAACAGCATTGGACAAGGACCTCCCAATATTGCTCCCATTCATTCTTCCATAAGATTCTCCAGCCATGAAATTGTCTTCTCCAAGGTCAAAGCGCATGTTGTTGCGGCAGTAAGCACCAGTTCCTCCACCACGACCTACGCCAGAAGAAGAGTCCCATATTGTTCCAATACTTCCAAAACCACTAAGGGGTTCAGTAATTCTATTTTCAGAACAGAAAAAATCATTTGGAGTCGAAGGCTTAGGACCGTAACTCAAATTCCCATTGTCCCACATATTTCGACCAGTAGAGTTAAGTATGGAGTCATTTCCATCCATGCCCCCACCATATCCCATTGGACCAATGTATCTATTTGAGTAGGCACCCGAAAGGGGATTCATTACACGTCCATGGCCTATATTAGGAGAGAAACTTCCATTTCCTGTATATTCAGGACTCAAAATTGAATCGATACTAGGTCCCAGAGGATAATTAGGATTGTATTGTACATATCCATTTCGACCAACGGTAACAGGGCTAAATCTTCCCTCCAATCTCACTCCAAACTCTCCTACTGAGCTTGTGTTATAACCTTGAGGGTAGACTCTATTCAAGCCAAGATTGTGTCCACCTAAAGGAGTTCTGGTTATGCCCGGAGATAATTCCTTGGGAACAGCCCTCTTGACCTCAACCATTTTGCCATTGAGTTCATGAAATGGTTTGAGCAGAACCCGATCTACTGCATCTTCTGAGTCATAAGTAATAAATCCGAAACCTCTAGGCCTTTTTGTATTGTGATCATACATCACTATCACATCTGTAATAGTACCAAACTGATCAAAGTAATTCTTGAAGTCACTGTCAGTGACTGTGGATGCTAAGCCTCCTACAAAAATCTTCTTTGTTCGTGCTGGGCTTGGAGAGCCTTGATTACTACCATTGCTGCGGTTAAGTTGCTCTTCCCTCGGCACAGCTTTCTTTGCCTCCACCTAAAAAAGCAAAACAAAAATGTGTAAGATCATAAACAACCTAAGTTATGAAACGCTGCGATTATTCCAGAAAATGGAGAGGCAAGGATAGCACTTTTGATTTTATGCCATATTACAAAGAAGTTATATATGTTTCCAATCCCTTGAACAGATTTGATGCTGCAGGTTCTATATCTAATTTCACAAGCACGATTCAGGTAAGAAAAATACATATTTCATAATCATGGAAACAGTGATTGAAAATGGATACAAGAAAACCAAACACAAACAGTGACAAATATTCCGTTTCTTCTGTGTTTTCTCGGGCTAGTCTTTAAAGTAGTTTCCATTAAAATCCAATGGGAAAAAGCATCGCATACTAACTTAACTACAAAAGGCATGTAATGTATGGGGTACCTTTAAACAGTCTCCCAAGAAAATTCCTTTTCATTTAAACTTGTGGAACTACTACAACAGCCTTGTTAAACATGTAAAACTATCACCTTTATCCAACTCACATCCAAGTACATTTTGTATTAGGCCTAAGGGATGCGGTCTACTCTGAGGTTGGATTATGAAACATAGTCATCATGTATCATCCAATCAAAAGAACAAGTGGCTCAAAACAAATGACTATGGTAACTAAGGCCTTTCATGTTATAAGCCATAATGCTTACAAACAGAAACATCAGTAGCAAAAAAACAACAAAATTACAGGTCTCCCAGATTATATAAGGGCTCATACAACCAGTAAATAATGAATTCATAAAGGTAAACGAACCCAACTCCAAACAGAAATCTGCCAAATATTACTTTAAAAAGAGCTGTGACTCACAGTTCTACCATCAATCACATGCCTTTCTTTGACAACTCCTTCAGCCACATAAGGGTCTGCAAAAACAACAAAACCAAACCCACGAGCACGCCCTGTATTCCTATCCTTGATGATGACAGCTTCCAGAACCTCACCAAAATTCTGGAAATACTCACGTAGGTGATCCTCATTTGTGTCCCAAGAAATCCCACCAATAAACAATTTCCCAGACTCCATTTCCATTCTGCAAATACACCCACTCAATTCTAAACAATCAGTTTAGTTTTGCTTCATTCACACAAAAGAACAAAACCGAAAGTCCAAATGAAAACCATAATCTACTTCAAGGGACTAAATTTTAAAAATCTACAAGAAAATAAAGAGTACACAGACTTGTTATACAACCGATAGTATACTATAGCATCATCACACCACTTCACGAAGGAAATTTAGTAAAATATACTGGCTGAAAAGGCAGTTCATCGAGATAGTGCAAAGTTAGTATCTTTATGAGCCAACTAGATAACATTCTGTAATGGAATATCATCCGGGCATCGGTGAAATGAGCTGATCATCAAAACAGACGAAAAGACGGATACTTTACCAGTCAACCACAAAATGTTTACTATCAAATTTTATCAGCAGATCACTTTCTAATTGAACAGATCAAAAACCGATCCTACCGTGCACATAGTTTTCAAACTATAGATAAAGATTCAAACTTGTTGTAAGAAAGGAGCGCGAAAAGAAAAAAGAAATAGAAGAATACGAAGAAGAAGACGACCTTGAAGAAGATTCAAAAACAGATCAGTTGGTGAAAGATTACAAGCTTGAAGTTCAAAAATGGAAAGAGGTTTGAATAGAACTGAAGATCCCAGGTGCTGAAGCAAATAAAAGAAGCAGAGATAAGCGGAAAAGGACCTCGTAAGTTCCTCTTTCTTTTGTTAGGCTTTCTTTTAATTTATTTTTTCTCAGATTTTAGCGTGTATGCTTCATTTGCCAGAAGATATGTTTTGTGCGTGAATGTTAACTTATATGCATTTTTTTATGCTATTATTATAAGACAAGGGCATGGTAGGAAGATAAAGCTGCTCTCAATGCCATATATTCTCTCAAATTTTTAGTTTCTTATTTTTTTCCAAGCGAAACGCCGAATGGTTATAATAATATTTTTTTTTTAAAGTTTATCATAAAAATGAAACACATTAATATCAAACAAGATAGCGGGTAAACCGCAACAGATTTTATAGTGCAACGGTTGTAAAAAGATTATATCATGTGGCATATATTAGTGTCTCTTATTTTTACTCTCGTTCACATTTTATCGTGTGTGAGAGGTTATAAATAAATTATTGTAATGTATGTCATTTGGTATAACATTCATACAATAGTTGTTGAAATATCCCCATTTTTCGAAAAATAACAGACGTGTCTTTTTACGAAAAACAGAATATTATGTTTAATGATTTAAAAATTATTATTATTATTATATATTATATATATATATATATATATATATATATATATATATATGTATATATATATATATATATATATATATATATTTCGGATAAATAAATATATATATTAAAGGGAAATAAAGGAATTAATTGTAATTAAGGGGACTTAAGGAGTAATTAAGGAAAATAATAGGTTATTTTCTTAGGAATGGTTATTTAAGGAAAAATAAGCCTATAACCTATCAGAAAAGCAAAATTGGTTTTGTCGTTCTCTGAAAAACACGTTGAGAGTAAAAGGGGAGGACAATGAGACTTCTTCCAATTGCTTACAAATACGTCATTGGTTTTCAGAAAAGATAGATTCGGAACAAGCGAGAAAGAAGGATCGTTCTTGATAGCAAAAGTTTACAGTTTTGCAAGGGTATGAGTTTGAGCCCTAACTATGGATCTATCATGGTTTGATCAAGTTTGATGTGATAAAAAGTTTAAATCGTGGTCCTCCTTGGTTTAGAAGCTTGTGACCATCAATTAATCTAAGTGCAATTATGATCAATTGGGTTTTAAGTGAAACCTTGGAAGTGTTGTAGTTTTTCTGAAGGTTTTGGGTTGGAATTGATTGCTATAAGGTAAGTGACTCTTCCTAATGTTTAATTAAGGTTTTATGATGTGGTTGAGTATTTGTGTAGATTTCATGGTCAGAAGTCATGTTTTATGTTGAAGTTAAGTGTTAGACATTATGGTGTGTAAAAGTTGTGCTTTACTGCTGTTGTTCTGTGATAATTGATGTTGATCATGTTGGGAAAGGGTTGGGAATCATTTAAGTGCAGAAAAGCATGTTTTAGGGTGTTTATGGGTGAATGTGTGCGCATTCTTGAGCAATGTGTGTGCATTGGATGAGTTGAAGCAACCTGAATATGTCAAATCGTCGAATGTGTGCGCATCAGAGGGCAATGCGCAGAATCATCTTGAATGCTCAATGTGTGCGCATTCAGCTGAATGTATGCGCATTGTGCCCTGTTTTGGGGAAATATTGTGTTTTAAGCCCCAAGTCCAATATTAATTGTTATATCTTGATCTAATAACATTAAATGAACATGAACAAGCTTTGATTAAGCTTATGATGCGTTTAGTTCCGGCAACGAATGAATGCTTCATAAGAGTTGAAGTTCGGGACCATCGGACGAGTATAATGGGCTTGTGCTTTGATGGATTAGTATCCATCAATGTCTGTGTAATTGCTAGGCCTTGTCCGTGTCTAGTGGTCTAAGTAAGAGAGTAGGAGTTATGAGGGAGCTCACTTGAAAATACTTAAGTGGCTAGCTAATTATTAATAAAAACGTAACTGGGCAGTTAAAAGACTAAACATCATGTCATCATTGGTAAGGCACAAGTCTATATCGCGATGTGTGGGCGTTCTGAAAGTGAATAACTCCGTAAGTCTATGAGACCCTACGTACGGAGGAACTTAACCCCGTAAGTCTGAGACCCTACGTACGGAGGGACTTCACCGGACGTGTACACTAATTGAGTCTACCAGAATAGACTTCCGTGGTTATGTTAGGAAATCTACGCGGGAACGCATCGGAATTCAAAAATTTGATTTCCTTTTACCCAAGATCGACTTCGTTTAAGCAATAAACAAATAAGCTAAAGACGGTGGTTACCTTGGTTGATCTAAAAGATCGACGCTTTGACCGTCTAAGGAGAGTAGTTCTGCATAGAGCCGCCCAAGTGTTCGGCCTCTACCGCTAGCTGACGTGGCCTTTTCTAGTGCTATTCCAGTCCTTAACCGACAGTGTATCGGGTCAAACTCGTGCTAGTGTGGTGAGTCGAGTGTCGAATCCTCGGGAAACGTGGTAATTCTTTTAAGTGTGGTTAAACACCAAAGAGTACATTATTAACTCGATCTAAACCGCAATTTTATAACACAAATTACTACTATTCTACTTAACGAAAAGTAAATGCGTAATTTAAAAGTTATTCTAATATAATATATATAGATATATATGGATTGTATATATATATATATATATATATATATATATATATATATATATATATATATATATATATATACCAATATATAGTTTATAATAATAATTTTATAGAACTAGCCAAAGTTTATATAATTGATTTATACGATCTTTTTCAGTAAACGGAATGTGCTCGATCTTTCCTTTTATATTAAGTCCAATTGAGTAAATGAAACGGTGCACTCCTGAGGTTAACAATTCCTCCTCACACGAGCGTATGAAATTGTCATATGTCAAATTATCATCAGTTTAATCTCCACAACTGCCCATGCTAATCTCAGTTAGTCTGAACAGGTACCGAGTACAAATCTACCCCGGATAAAAGAGGTTATTCCGTTTGTCAGACGGCCTATGTTATTCAAAAGGCTCCGGTTGTCAGGCGGATCGATTTAACTTTCCGGTGTTAGTTTCAATTAAATCCGTTGATTTTAACATTATTACGATCTTGAGCACAAATTTAATAAGATTCATCTTTCCCAAGACAAATCGCCCCCGGGTAGGAAATAGGATTCCGTTGTCACGCTTTCGCACGGCCAATTTTACCCTACGGTTTTTCTATCTTTTATCTCATATCCTAACTTCTCTGGTCAGTTCATCGTTAGGTTATATGTTGCGATTCATTTTGGTTAATTACGTCAATCCGAATATTATCAATACGTTGCAAAATAGAAAAAGATTCAATTAACTCAATTTTAGTAAAATTTTACTTAAACAACATTCCTTTACCAAAAAGATCGAAATAAAACGATTACATAACTTTGGCTAGTTATTAGATTTAGCCTAAAAACATTATAATGACTAAAAAGATAAAAACAAACATAACAAACATAAATACTTTAGAAATTTTACCCGATTACAAATGCTGAATCAGAGGTCGTATTCTTTCGGATATTACAACGACTTCAACAACACCGATCTTCCGATAATTTCCCGAGCATTACAACAATACTACGGTATTATTATTTTTGGCGTAAGGCCTATTTACAACTACTAACTAAAAAGAAAATAAGAAGGAGATATATATATATATATATATATATATATATATATATATATATATATATATATATATATATATATATATATATATATATATATAGATGCTATATGTATATATATATATTGGTACACTCCGTCTGTTGCATCTGAGGCTCCTTATATAGAAAATGGGATTGAGGCCGGACCGGGCCGGGTTTGGGTCGGACTGGGCCGGTATAATCATCACATTCATCCCCCTTAATTATCCAATTTTCGGATATAAGTATATAATTTGGAATAAAACTTCTAAAATTCATATCTCGAGTTCTGGATCTCCAAACAACATGATTCAAGAGGCATTGGAAAGCTCTCGGAAAAATCTACAACTTTCATGAAGGACTCTTCTTCAGAAAATGTCGTTTTGATGAGCCATTCGTTTGTCGAAGATATTTCTCGATTACCACTAAATCAAATTGATTAGCCACTTGACCACTTCGATTGACCACTTGACCACTTAAGCTCGTGACCTTCTCTAAATCCTTTCAGAGATATGATCATATTTCAAAATGTCGATTCTCGGGGTCTCAGCTTATATATCTGCAATAAAATACCACAAATACCCACGTAAATCTGACACGACATTCCGATTTACTAAAATCGGTACAAAATGATAACTTTTCACTATTATTACTAAGTTTTACTACTAACTACTCTAAATTATAAAGATTAACATTTCATAATATTTATATCATAATTTCATATATTTTATATAGAATTCGTTGATAAAACATAATAATATAACGTATATTTAATCATATAAAAGTAGTATATCAACTACTCCCCACTTAGCTTTTGATCGTCCTCGAGCAAAAATAAGCGGTAATAAAAGATAATATAATTGATCAGATTATAATATTTAATGTAATTTATATTGTCAATATTATAAATATATTACTTATTCTAATTTAAAATTATAAGAAGACAAAAAGTGTATATAACTTAAATAGCTTAAACATCAAATATTATTTAGATGAAATTGTACATGTAATACTTAATAAGTATAAAATAAAATATTAGAATTATTTTTAATCGCAACTATTATGAAATCCTGGAATCGTAAACTTGGTCAGGTAGTTGACAAAATGGCTTATAAAGTTTAGGCTCAAGATGTTGGTTAATCGGAAAAAAGAAATCAAAAAGAGAAAGAGGCAAGTCGTACGTACCTACATCTTCATATTCTTGATCAAAAAAACAATCTCGATTAATAGCATCCTATTTTTATTCCAACTATTTTTTAGATTTTTTTTTTAACATTAAGAACTAAAAGCGTGAGTGTGTGTAGAAAATCAAACTTACAAGCATTGCTTCATCAAGATTGATCGGAGTACTACTCTTTCGATCGAAAATTACAAGTCCGGTTTCCTTAAACTTGTAATCATTCTTGAGATCTTATGATTCGACTTTTTCTTTTTCATTCTATGCCTTCATTCCCAACAATAGGACATTTCGAGATAATACCCTAGCTGGACTACTATCATCAGGCAATCGGGAGCTTTTAACCTCATAGTGATATAGGACATTTCGAGATAACACCCTACTGCACTCAAATCATTGGTAGCTACAACCGATATGTTCTTTTTATTTTTAGGTTGTCGATCAAAGATAAGGAAGATACCTGGTATTTGATTAATTTTGTGTAGATATGGTGCTTCGTTCTTAATTCTTTTATAGAATATTAACATATCCGAACTCATTGCCAAAATCGACTATCTTGCAAGTGTCATGAGGTAAGATCGAATATACTAATACTTATCTAATTTTTCCAATCTCAGCATTCACCAAAATTTAGCTTTTATGTCTTCATCTCTTTTCATAAGTACGTACAAACTTGCGGAATTTTCAAGGAAATGTAGACCAAAATTAGCTAAAGGTCGGTTACTTCTAGTTAATCAAAATAGCAATTTCGAGTGAGGTCTTGATCACTCTAATCAAGGCTGAAGTAGGAACAAAAATTAGAAATTTAGGTAGGCTATTTGACTATAGTTTATATTTTTGTGGTGCCAAAAATCGTCATCCCTAGTCCAATTCCAAACTCATAATTCATATTGAAAAGAAAATTTTTCAAAAAATTTTACTTATAAATATCAACATACCTATATAATTTCATGAAAACAATATTTAACATTAATTACTCAATTATATAAACTTAAAATCTCGTTAAAATCTAAATTAGACATAATTATAATTATAATATATCTAATTTACTTTACTTAAAAACTTATTCTTCCAAATTATATTATTTTTTATTCATATTTATATATTAACTACTTAATTTATCTAAAAAATTAAAACTAAAAAGTAATAAAAAATTTGATAATTTTAATAATTTATAACTATTTTTTCGAAAATTTTAATGAATTTTCTAACCTAACTCTACTCCCCACTTACGAAGTGGCATCGTCCCGATGTTCAATGAGTATTAAAAAAGTAGGTTTGAAAATACAATTAAAATTATCTATTATCGTTATTATTACGATTTCATTCTTAGCGTATACTAATATATTATTAAATAACAAACAAACTTAAAAAAACTGAAACATATATATTAAATAGGATAATAAAAACCATTACAAATAAAAAAAAAACTTAACTAACTGAAAAAAAAAAATACAAACTTAAACATCTGAATCATAATTCTTAAAACTGGTCAACCATTTTAAATGGTTGACGAACATCCCGGTGTATCCACCGGCAACAATCCAACTCTACTATCTCTTGAAGGATAAATTTCATCCGTCTCCAACTCACCAACTCCATTCATCTGAACACACAATCTTGAAACCATCCACGAAGAAGGCATAGGCTTCCCCCTACTGCCCCTCGTTATGGCAAACTCAAACACCGTCCTCTGAAGTAAAATTCCCCAATCCACATACTCACCAAATGCCAAGGCATACAACAAAAGCATTTCATTATCACAAAGGCTCCCGAAATCCCAAGTAGGATACACCCTAGAGTTAATGAAATGTTTCCATGCCCTTAAATGTGGAAGTAAGGCATTTGTGGACAAATCGTGATTCGAATCAAAGAGTGGAAAAAAAGACACTGGAATGCCTCATGAGTTTTATTTAGATGATTATTGGCATTATTCAATCCCCACTTTATTTCAAAGTGTGGCAGCGTCACAGGCTGAATTTCAAAAAGTTGATTGATAATAGACGAAGAGAAGGGAACAGCCACTCCTCTTATTGTGATAATTTGAGTACTTTCAATCATGGACGTCGTCATTAAGGCAGAATAAAATTCTCGAACAATCGAGATATTTATTCTTCCTCTTGGCGCACTTACAAACTTCTTCCAACCGAATCCTCTAATAACAGTTTTACCCCATCGATCGAGTTTATCAAAATTCAAACTTTTCTCCAACATAATTGGAGAATTAGCAAAATGATGGTGTAAAAGTATATTATCGTTGGAAGCTCGTGATTCTGGAGCCATAGCTTCCGGTGTATTTGGCTCATATGAATTAACAGAGGGCGAGGAATGGTTCGACATTTTTAAAACCAGATGAAAAGTAAAAAAAAAAAAAGAAAGTAAACAGATAGAAAGTGAAAGAAAGTTAAAGGGATGTAAAGCTTTCTCATGGCTTTTCTTCTTTTAATAGTTAGGAAATAAACATACGTGGATGCATCAGACAAACTCAAGAATGAGTCATCTTTTTTCCCGGATCGGTCCGAGAGTAGGCCGGCTCGGTCCGGCCTTAACATCCTTTAATCGAGTACAGAGGTAAAAGTAAATTTTGTTTTTGTTTCTTTACCCCTCTCGTAAGTGTAAAAACGTACATTTAAAATATAAAACGATTAAAATGTTGAAAACGATTTTACTAATGATACAAAGTTCGTAAAAATATATATATATATATATATATATATATATATATATATATATATATATATATATATATATATATATAATGGTAACTTAAAACGATTAGAATAATTAAGATGATACTCTAAGTAAAATAAACAACTACTATAAAACGAAACAATAAAAATAACAAACCAAAATCTAAATGAAAATGTTGAAAATAAAAACGTGCAGTAAAAATGTTTAATCAAATATAGTAATAAAATTCAATCTTCTTCATAATCTTCCTCAGGATCAACATGAAAGCTCGAACTCGGAAACGACTGAGAGGCTGGCGGCTGAAATGTAGTCGTGGTCCTGACTGAACTATCAAGACCCATAGAACTCATGCCAGTAGTGATATGCGCAAACTCAGCGAATCCTCCCCAACTAGACATCACGGGTCTCTGAATACCTGTCGAAAATACACCTGTACCACTCGATTGGCTCCCTAAAGGATATGACATTGGATGAAAGCTCGAGGGTGGTGGAATAGGTGCTACCCACTCTGGTAAGGTATACGGATCGGACTGACAAAGTGGATAGGCAGGATCATCAAAAGTAGGATTACGAAGCAACTGCTCGTTCCTCCTTAAACCTCTACGAATATCGTCACACCACTGCCTATTACTTTCAGCATACAAAGCCATGTTGGCTTGACCACGTGCAACGTCCGAAACTAAAGATTGAAACATGTCATAAGTGATAGTGTTGGAGAAAGGAGTTTGTTGAGGTTGACTAGAAAAAGATGGAAAAGAAGAAGATGTGGAAACTGGTGGAGCTGGTTGAGTTTGACGACTTCTAATCAAAGAGCTTATTCTACCATCTGGAAGCCTAGTCAAACTTGGTCCAATCAGAGGTGCATCTGCCAGAGCTAACTTGTCATTAGGCAGGAATGGTACTCCCGACCTACGACATAAATCTGAAATAAAACAAGGGAAGTACAGATGACTCCCTGGTCTGGCGATGACAATACTTTCGAAAACTCTTTTAAACATTACCGTCCCAACATCCACCTTTACATCATTTACCATCGCCCATGCGATACAAACATCTTCTTTTCCATAAGCCGTATGTTTACTCGAAGGATAGAGATTATGGCTAATAAACCTTTTAATCGCCCTTAAACCTCTAAAACATTTCCCGTAGTTAAACCTATTTTCAACCCACACAACGGTTGAATCAAAAGCATGCTGAGCTCTCAAGGCAGTCTGTTCTAATCTTGCAGTATCATCTAAACTCCAAACTACCCTGTAATCTTCATCATCTGGAAAAACTTCAACTCCCAAAATCGCATTTATAATGGCAGGGTTAAAGGGAACATTTCTAGCTCTTAGGGGTAAAGCTTGCGACTCAGTAAGCTCATCTTGTGACATAGTAGACAAAACCGAATAAAATTCAGCTACTAAAGTCGTATTTATTTCCCCTTCTCTTCTGGCTGCTAATTCTAACCACTGACGTCTCGTAAAAATATCCTTAACTTCATCACCTAAGTCATCAAAATCTAATCCTCTTTCAACCAAAACATCACATTTACTATAAATCCTTTGATACGCATTTTTAGCTTCTTGTGATGCTGTTTCATTGAAGCTTACGGCTTCTTCTTCAGGTGATAAAATTATCGTGCCTACTACCGGAGTTGCTATAGGAATGTTCGATTTCCGCTTCTTAGAGGCTTTTCTACTCGACTTAGCCATTCTACGATATTGGTAAAGCCAATCAACAATACAACAACAAAAATAAACAACAAAAAATAAATATGTCACAACACACTCAAAAATCAAAACAGTTGAAATTAATCTAAAAAATTATGAAAAATACTAAATTGATAACTAAATAAACTAAATAATACCTTATAATGCAGAAAACGTTGAAAATTAGGCCGGAAAAGTTGTAAAGTCGCCGGAATAACAATGGGGCTTGTTTTCGATCCTCTTCAATTTTTTTAACTTTTGTGGAAGAGAGGAGATGAAAGGAGGAAGAAATCAAGTTGTGGTGTAGTGTGAGATGAAATTTTATGGAAGAATTGAAAAAATTTGAGTAATGGGGTTTTGGGGTGTGGATGCGGCGGCAAGAAATTAGGGAAGAAGAAGAAGAAGGAGGAAAGGGGTCCCCGTTTTTTTTTATTCAATTAGACCCCGGATCGGTCCGGGTTAATGGCCGGATCGGTCCGTGCACAATTTTTTACTTTTTCCGATTTTTTTTTTTTTTTTTTTACTTTTTATGATTTTTGATTAAAAACTTATAAAAACTCTAATAAAACTTAATTAAACTTGATTAAAATCTTAAAAATAATTTTATAACAATTTTTTTTAAAAATTTAATAAAATCTTTATAAAACTTAATAAAAAGCTTATAAAAATTTAATAAATTTATATTAATTCTTATAAAATATTAAAACTAAAAAACTTTTATAATTTTTTTATAAAACTCCTTAATTTTATAAAGATCCAATTTTATAAAATTTTCAGAAGTTATGAGAAAATTTTATAAAATATTTTTAAAACATAAGAAAAGACTCGAAACTTAAGGGGTTCCTGATTCTTCGATTTCTAAATCTTCCAGAGTTCTGATATAACGTTCAATCAACCTAACTCCTAAAAACGAAGCATTTGAATTATCTCTTGGAATTCCGTCGGGATTTTCGGATAACCACCTAATCGTTCCCTTCCTAACAATATTCAAACACTCATCCTGGGATTTGGTTGTGTTTTTCCCACAGCGTCCAACATGTTCACTTTTTCCACGATTCGCATCTCATCGAAACTTTGCCCTTCTTTTTATTGCACTCCTTGATGTTCCATTACAAACTTCTTTCAATCTAATCTCTCTCAACAATTTCTTGTTTTGTTCAAAAACTAAAGCTTCTATAGAAACGCGACATCTTTATCAAGGCCTAATTTCAAAAGTAAAACAAAAACTCCTAATCTATCTAAAAAAGACATCCAATTCTTTTACGTCTATCCGGTAAAAGACGAAAAGAGTTTAAACATAAATAAAAACACAAAAAAGTAAGAGTAAAGATAGATAGCACCCGGTATTCGGCCGATTTCGGTTCTCTCGCTTTTCGCTTTTTCGGTTTTTCTGCTTTTTCAATTTGTCGGGGGATCAATTAGTAGCATTACTTCTTCTTTCAGTGTGATTCCTTCTCCCTCCACAAATAACTTTACTCTGTGGCCATTGGCTATAAAAGTCGTATTTCCATCAGTTAGTTCAACAGCTCCAGATTTGTAAACCCGTGTTACTTTAATTGGTCCTGTCCATCTAGATTTAAGCTTACCTGGAAACAACTTTAAACGTGAATTGTACAAGAGCACTCGATCACCTACATGGAACTCACGTTTAAAGATTCTCTTATCATGAAAAGATTTCGTGTGTTCCTTGTAGATTCGAGCATTTTCATAAGAATCGAGACGAAATTCTTCTAGTTCTGTTAATTGAAGCAATCTATGATCACCAACAACCTTAGGATCGAAATTCGAAATCTAATAGCCCAGAAGGCTCGGTGTTCTAACTCAACTGGGAGATGACAAGACTTACCAAAGACTAGCTTATAGGGAGAACAACCAATTGGTGTTTTAAAAGCCGTTTCGTACGCCCATAATGCATCATCTAATTTAACTCGCCCGCTTTTACGATTCGAATCCACTGTTTTCTCCACGATTCTTTTGATTTCTCTATTTGACACCTCTACCTGTCCACTGGTTTGCGGATGATAGGGCGTTCCTAACTTATGCGTTACACCATATTTTTCAACTATCTTAGTAAATGGTCTATTGCAAAAGTGTGACCCTCTATCACTAATGATAGCCCTCGGAATGCCATATCTGGTAAATATATTCTTTTTAAGGAATCGTATGACAACTTTGGTATCATTAGTGGGAAGAGCTTCAAATTCTACCCATTTCGAGACATAATCTACCATTACAAGAATAAATCTTTTTCCAAACGATATAGGGAAAGGTCCCATGAAATCTATACCCCAGACATCAAATAACTCACATTCTAAAATAGGTTGCATAGGCATTTCATGTTTTTTAGATATATTTCCCCATTTTTGACAAGACTCACAAGATTTAACATACTTATAAGCATCTCTATATAGTGTAGGCCAATAAAAACCACATTGTAAAACTTTAAAAGCAGCTTTTCCAACCTCCATGATGACCTCCTCGCCTCACGATCATGACAAAATGATAAAACACTTAAAATTTCATTATCGTGCACACATTTTCTCGATTATCCCATCCGAACATTTACGGAAAAGGTCCGGTTCCTCCCAAGTAATAAAATTTTAAGTCATAAAAGAACTTCTTTTTCTCGTCGCCAAGTCCAATGAGACGGAATATAATCACAAAGTTAAGTAATTAATGATATCTCCAAACCAAGGTGACATTTCCTTAGAAGGAATTCTATTCTTTAATAACTTCATGGTTGAAGGAGTATCTATTCTAAATAGTTGTTCATCAGGAAATGAATTTTAATTTCATTTCCTATTTCTTCATCATTTTCCATTCTACTTAGATGATCTGCTACTACATTCTCACTTCCTTTTTTATCTTTAATTTCAATATCGAATTCTTGAAGTAAGAGAATCCATCTAAGAAGACGAGGTTTAGCATCTTTCTTACTCGGTAAATACTTCGATCTTGAATGGTCCGTATAAATTATTACCTTAGAACCAACAATATACGATCGAAACTTATCTAAGGCAAAAATCACAAACAACGCTTCTTTTTCTCGTAGTTGCATAATTTAGTTGAGCAAAGTTGTTTAATGTGTGAGATGCATAGTAAATAGCTTTGAGAATTTTGTTATATCTTTGACCTAAAACAGCTCCTACAGCTAAATCACTTGCATCACACATAATCTCAAACGGCAAACTCCAGTTTGGTGCTACTAAAACTGGTGCAGTAGTTAATCTCACTTTTAGGGTCTGAAAAGCTTCCATACATTTACTATCAAAGTTAAAAGGTACTTCTTTTTCAAGCAAATGACTTAGAGGCTTTGCTATTTTCGAAAAATCGGCAATGAATCTTCTATAAAATCCTGCATGTCCGAGAAATCCTCTTAGGGTTCTTAAATTAACTGGTGGAGGTAACTTTTCAATTACTTCGACTTTAGCTTTATCAACTTCAATACCTTCTTCGTAGATTCTATGACCTAAAACACTTCCTTCGATACCATTAGATGACATTTTTCCCGCTTTAGTACTAAATTGGTATCTTCACAAATAGTTGTAACACTCGTTCTAAGTGTAACAAACAAACATCAAATGAGTCTCCGTAAACACTAAAGTCATCCATAAAAATTTCTAAGAATTTCTCAACCATATCGCAAATATAGCCATCATACACCTTTGAAACGTAGCCGGTGCATTACATAAACCAAACGGCATTCTTTTATAAGCAAAAGTTCCATAAGGACAAGTGAAAGTAGTTTTTTCTCTATCTCCCGCCGCAATGAATATCTCCGTAAATATCCCGAATAACCATCTAAGAAACAAGAATACTTATGTCCACTTAAACGTTCCAACATCCGAACTATGAATGGAAGTGGATGATGATCTTTCTTAGTATGATCATTTAGTTTTCTAAAATCAATGCACATTCGATAACCCGTAATCTCTCTTGTCGGAATCCATTCATTCTTTTCATTCTCTTTCACCGTGAAACCTCCTTTCTTTGGTACCACTTGAGTTGGACTTACCCATTCACTATCCGATATGGGAAAAATTATCCCCATTTCTAATAGCTTAATGACCTCTTTCTTAACAATTAACCGCAAATTTGGGTTGAGGCGGCGTTGCGGTTGAATACAAGGTTTAGCATCTTCCTTCGAATTATCTTATGAACGCAAATCTCGTGGCTAATACCTCGAATATCGGCAATCGTCCATCCAAAAGCTTTCTTATGCTTTTTCAACATTCTAAGTAATTGATCTTCTTGTTGCTCGCTTAAAGATGATGAAATAATAACCGGTAATAGATTATTAGTTTCAAGAAAAGCATACTTCGATTTAAAGGTAACGGTTTCAATTCCGCATTCTTAGGTGGATCTTCCAAAGTGATGGTTTAAGAACTGGTCCTTCTAGTTCTAATTCCAAATACTTATGCCATGATGGTTTAAAAGTAAAACTTCCTTTATCTAGAGAAAGGATTATCTCTTTCATTTCGGTGTCTTTCTCATCTTCCTTATAGATAGACAGAGTTAAGCATTCTTCTAATCTGTCTTCAAAAGTTGGTAACTGAATATCATAGACAGAATGAATATCTTCTATAAAAGAACATGATTCTGGTGATCTGTATGGATGGTTCATAGCTTTGAAAATATTGAAAGCAACTTCATCTTCATTGACTCTCGAATTAACTCTCCTTTCTTGGACATCTATTAAAGTTCTTCCTGTAGCTAGAAATGGTCGACCTAAGATAAGTGGCGCTGAATATCCTTCTTCCATTTCCATAACTACAAAGTCTACTGGAAAATAGAACTTGTCTACTTTAACCAATACGTCCTCAATAATTCCTTTAGGGTATTTAATCGATCTATCTCGCCATCCGCAGTCATTTCCGTCTTTGTAAGCTTTCCTATGCCTAGCTTTCTATAATCCTCATAAGACATGAGATTTATACTAGCTCCAAGATCACATAAGACCTTCTTAAACAGAAATCCTCCAATTTCACACGGAATGGTAAAACTTCCAGGATCTTTCGCCAGGTGGTAACTTATGCCGCAAAACCTGAGAACATTCTTCATTTAGGCATATATTCTCATATTCCTCTAATTTTTTCTTGTTTGACATAATATCTTTCAGAAACTTTCCATAAGCAGGCATACTAATTAGAGCTTCGATAACATGGATATTAACATGAATATGACGAAAAGTATCAAGGAAACGAGCATACTTCTGATCAGTTTTAATCTTTTTAATTTGATCTTTAGGTGGGTAAGGTAAAGATTCTAAATCTATAACCTTTGATCCCAAAGTCATTTTCTCTTTTCCTTTCTCCTTAAACTTTTGAGTATTACTTGATCGCCAAGTATCATGATCTTGAGTTTTTTCTTTTAAAACATTCCCTGAATCAATCTCTACTTCAGATTCCTTCAGTTCTTCTTGTTTTTCAGTCTTGTTTTCATTATCTTCTATTCTAACATGTTCCTTGAATAAAGTCCTTAAATCTTTATCCATGGGATCTTTCAAAATCCTAGGGATTTTTACCCATTTTTCATCTTCATTCTCAAGTTCCAAACTTCTATTCCTTTTCAAGAAATTCTCTATAATTTCTTCTTCCTCATCAGTGAATTCAAGTTCATCTTTAGTTTCATCATTTTTTCCATCTAAATCATTTTCTACTTCATTATTTCCGAAGTTTTCTACTCCATTACTACCACAGAGTTTTCTACTTCTTGTAACTACAACATTTACCTCTCTTGGGTTTATTTCAGTATTGCTTGGTAATCCTCCAGGAGGTCTACCGTTATTACGTTCACCTTCCCTACTCAAATGATCTTCCATATTCCTTAATGAGGCTTCTATCGTTCTCATTCTGGTATCATGTCCACTCATAGATGTTTTCATTGAACTCAAATCCTTAGAGACTGTACCTATAAAAGTCATCATTGTTTCCATATTCTTAGCTTGAGTAGATACTACACCCATCATATTTTCCATTAGTTTTTCCCATTTTTCAACTCCTTCTGCAGGTTGAGTTGAACTTTGAGTTACTGGTATACTTTGAGTGGTATGTTGAGGATAGGATCTAGGTAATGATTGTAAATTCTGATTAGATGTATTTTCTTGATAAACTTGATTATTATTCATATTCCTATACTGAACTGGATATGGCGGTTGTCCTTGCTTACTAGGGTTTTCAGACCATCGAAAAGTAGGGTGATCTCTTCTAATAGCATTAAATGAGTTTGAATATGCATTGTTCAAATTCCTATGCTGCTGAAGAAAACTCACCTCCTCTCTTGAATATCCTGTTGGTTCTTCGATCCCTAATGGCATATTATCCTGATTTGAGTATTCGGTTGGTGTACTATTTTCTGAACTTTGGTTTTTGTTCGATTGTAGGCCATCAAATTTCCTACTCAAATTTTCTAAATGTGCTAGAACTTCCGTATTAGATGTACATTCTCCTGCAAAAGCTACTTTTCTGGTGCTAGAACCGGTTTCCCACATTCTTGTTATTTTTGGAAATCTTTTCTATAGCATCGTAAACTATTTGAGCTTCACTCATCATTAAAGAACCACCACATGCATGATCTACATCGCACGTGAATCTTTTCTTAATTTACGACGAGAAAAGTTGAATTTGCATATCTAAGGAATTACCATGGTCGGGACAGGCTCTTAACAATTTTTTAAATCTTTCCCGTGCATTCCCAAGCGTTTCTTCGGATCCCCGTCTAAAGTTAGCAACCTCGACTTTTAATTCCAAATTTCGTCCCGGAGTGAAATATTGTTTCGTAAATTCGGTTTGAATATCCTCCCAACTTGTAAGTGAATGATGTGGAAGAGACATAAACCAATCTCGGGCTCGCCCTTTTAAAGAAAAAGGAAACATAGTCATCCTTGTTAGTTCCTTATGAGCACCTTGACTCTTGGCTGTATTGCACAGTTCTTCAAAAAGATAGAGATGATGATGTGGATCTTCATCATCCTCTCCTAGGAATTGGGCTCTTGCGTCAATTAAACCAAAAAGATGAGATTTAATTTCGAAATTATTCGCTCCTTCATTGGGTAAAAGAATGGGATTATTAGTCTGGTTTTTCTTATGGTTTGATCATAGATAGGTCTCGGGTTTGGTGGGTTATTACGATTATTCTGGTTCCGATCTTAATTATTTCTATTATTATGGTTTTGATTATTATTAGGGTTAACAAGGTTTTGTCCATGCCCTGGAGCATGATCTAGCCTCTGTTCATTTGTTTCATCACTAGTTTCAGCCATTTCTGTATTTTGATTAGAAGATGATTCCGTTGGAGATTTTCCAAGGAGTCCTAAGCTGGTTTGACCACGTTTACTCTCTATTCGTAACTGCCTTTCGTAAGCGTTTATGTCAGGCTTATAAGGAGTAAGTGAGGCTTTACCGCTTCTGGTCATCAACTAACGAAAATAGAAAAATGCTCGAGTTTTATAGAAGAAGAAAATTGGTACTAAAAGAAAGTAGATACCAACGAAAAATAAAATAGAAATGAGATAAGAAAAAGTGTTGATTTATTCTCGAGAGTTTTGAGCTAATACAAGTAGTAACCATAGACACAAAGAAAGAAATTAGCGACGTGGTCCCCGGCAACGGCGCCAGAAAGCTGACGTGGCCTTTTCTAGTGCTATTCCAGTCCTTAACCGACAGTGTATCGGGTCAAACTGTAGTGCTAGTGTGGTGAGTCGAGTGTCGAATCCTCGGGAAACGTGGTAATTCTTTTAAGTGTGGTTAAACACCAAAGAGTCATTATTAACTCGATCTAAACCGCAATTTTATAACACGATTACTACTATTCTACTTAACGTAAAGTAAATGCGTAATTTAAAAGTTATTCTAATATAATATATATAGATATATAAATATATATAGATGTACATGGATTGTAAAATATATATATATATATATATATATATATATATATATATATATATATATATATATATATATATACCAATATATAGTTTATAATAATAATTTTATAGAACTAGCCAAAGTTTATATAATTGATTTATACGATCTTTTTCGGAAACGGAATGTGCTCGATCTTTCCTTTTATATTAGGTCCAATTGAGTAAATGAAACGGTGCACTTCGAGGTTAACAATTCCTCCTCACACGAGCGTATGAAATTGTCATATGTCAAATTGTCATCGCTTTAATCTCCACAACCGCCCCATGCTAATCTCGCTTAGTCCGAACAGTACCGAGTACAAATCTACCCCGGATAAAAGAGGTTATTCCGTTTGTCAGACGGCCGATGTTATTCAAAAGGCTCCGGTTGTCAGGCGGATCGATTTAACTTTCCGGTGTTAGTTTCAATTAAATCGTTGATTTTAACATTATTACGATCTTGAGCACAAATTTAATAAGATTCATCTTTCCCAAGACAAATCTGCCCCCGGGTAGGAAATAGGATTCCGTTGTCACGCTTTCGCACGGCCAATTTTACCCAACGGTTTTTCTATCTTTTATCTCATATCCTAACTTCTCTGGTCAATTCATCGTTAGGTTATATGTTGCGATTCATCTTGGTTAATTACGTCAATCCGAATATTATCAATACGTTGTAAAATAGAAAAAGATTCAATTAACTCAATTTTAGTAAAATTTTACTTAAACAACATTCATTTACCAAAAAGATCGAAATAAAACGATTACATAACTTTGGCTAGTTATTAGATTTAGCCTAAAAACATTATAACGACTAAAAAGATAAAAACAAACATAACAAACATAAATACTTTAGAAATTTTACCCGATTACAAATGCTGAATCAGAGGTCGTATTCTTCCGGATATTACAACGACTTCAACAACACCGATCTTCCGATAATTTCCCGAGCATTACAACAATACTACGGTATTATTATTTTTGGCATAAGGCCTATTTACAACTACTAACTAAAAAGAAAATAAGAAGGAGATATATATATATATATATATATATATATATATATATATATATATATATATATATATATATATATATATATATATATATATATATATTGTACACTCCGTCTGTTGCATCCGAGGCTCCTTATATAGAAAATGGGATTGAGGCCGGACCGGGCCGGGTTTGGGTCGGACTGGGCCGGTATAATCATCACATTCATCCCCCTTAATTATCCAATTTTCGGATATAAGTATATAATTTGGAATAAAACTTCTAAAATTCATATCTCGAGTTCTGGATCTCCAAACAACATGATTCAAGAGGCATTGGAAAGCTCTCGGAAAAATCTACAACTTTCATGAAGGACTCTTCTTCAGAAAATGTCGTTTTGATGAGCCATTAGTTTGTCGAACATATTTCTCGATTACCACTAAATCAAATTGATTAGCCACTTGACCACTTCGATTGACCACTTGACCACTTAAGCTCGTGACCTTCTCTAAATCCTTTCAGAGATATGATCATACTTCAAAATGTCGATTCTCGGGGTCTCAGCTTATATATCTGCAATAAAATACCACAAATACCCACGTAAATCTGACACGACATTCCGATTTACTAAAATCGGTACAAAATGATAACTTTTCACTATTATTACTAAGTTTTACTACTAACCACTCTAAATTATAAAGATTAACATTTCATAATATTTATATCATAATTTCATATATTTTATATATAATTCGTTGATAAAACATAATAATATAACGTATATTTAATCATATAAAAGTAGTATATCACTAGTCCACACGAACACCCGCCGGAATCCCATCATGGATTGCTATTGGAAAATTCCGATTGCTAGACCGGCCATTTTCCCCTCTCTCCAACTCTCTATAGGATGCTCTCTATTTTACACAAGAACTATTAGTTCTTGGAATTGTGTTGTACAAAAGAGCTTGACACACACTTCCTATTTATAGGGAAAGTGGCGCCACATACTAGAGTGGAGGAGAAGAAAACCTTTTCCCAATAAAATAAGGAAAATATTATTGATTGATTTATCTCATTTATTATAATATCTTATATCAAATAAATCTAGGATATTGTCAATATCTTATATTGAATATTCCCAAGATATTGTCAATATCTTATATTGACTATCTTTATTATATTACCATAAATCAATTTACACATGTGTATATATCACATATATATTACACAAATAAATCTATATAATATATATATATACTTTGGAAACAAGTGTGCACTTGCACATCATATGTGCAAACCCACGCATTTATGCACATATTTATAAATATTAATATCTAATATTAATATATGGTAATACCATTAATTAAATTGCACAATCCAAGTGTATCTTATACACACACAAATTGCGCCACCTTTAGCCAATAAATTGGCATCCGGAATATTCTATAATTAATACAACATTATTAATGTCACGACCCAAAATCCCACATTGCTAGCTTGTGGGAATTGGGATTAGTATTTAAGAGTGAGGGAATAATGGATTTGATAACTTGGGTTAACCATTTTAGACCAAGTGAGGACGATGGTCTAAGTAGTTACCAGGTCTATTATGCCCCAAGTAGCGCACCCAGGCCCGCAGTTTCTGGGGCGTTACAGTTGGTATCAGAGACGACTACCAGACGGATCTAAGTGCCACACCCTTAGAGTTGGTGGGGGCCACCTCTAGATACCTTTGGTAGGATCCTGGCGAGGACGCCAGTCCTTTAAGGGGGGAAGAATGTCACGACCCAAAATCCCACATTGCTAGCTTGTGGGAATTGGGATTAGTATTTAAGAGTGAGGGAATAATGGATTTGATAACTTGGGTTAACCATTTTAGACCAAGTGAGGACGATGGTCTAAGTAGTTACCAGGTCTATTATGCCCCAAGTAGCGCACCCAGGCCCGCAGTTTCTGGGGCGTTACAATTAATATCTTGTATTTAATTTATTCATAATAAATAAATATCACCATATTAATTTACCACTATAACCTTTATAGTCTCGAGATAAACTTTCCTTATTTGGTTATCATCTATAACCACATTTTAATCCGGCTAGATGTTCATATGTGTGTGACCCGATAGGCTTCCGAATATGTTGGCCGTAGACACAAAGTACAAATTACAAAATTGCCCTTCATACCTAACGATCACGGGATAGCGTCTAGCAACACACCGTGACCCCCAATCATCGGAAGAGTCAAATGCAATGACTACTACCTTTCATGTGAAACGATTCTTCGTGTAACTTACAATCCTATCGCTGTAATAATATCCATACGGTCGTACGTCGAGTGTCAAACATTAACGACCGTATCTTATAATCTGGATATCAAGCTCTCTCGCAGTAACTCATTTACTCCCACTTTGCAAAGACTCACGAGAGCTAGACATTCCTTATAAGAAGGCCATTTCGGATATTCGATCCCAATCATAGGATACGCGATTCCCGGACGACCAATCATGTATACTCCGCATGCTTCAGTATCACACCCAATCACTACCGCATGATCGCCCCGTGGCTAGGGGAAACCTCAATAGTGTCAAAGCATAACAATCCACACCGTGATGCCATGAAGACTCCGGTCCAAAGGATAATTACACAACTGTCACATAGTGTGAAACTTATCCGTGTAAGTGGGTCAGTCTAACGTACGCATTCTCTAATACACGTCCACGTACAGTCCAAGTGTCTCTACACTTCGATAGACGAGATCTATCCCCGCCCTTAAAGACGAAGACATCTAATACGTGCTAGTCTCGTTTGTACTATCAATGCCCCGTTTAATAGTACATCGGCCTAGAACATTTAAGTATCAAACTTATTAAAGTGATTAGAGATCTCATCAACCATAATCGCCTATCATGGTTTCTCTATCACAGTTTAATACTAAGGACGTTATCATATAACAATTCATAATTGGTTCTTTAAAAGAACATATACATGACAACAGAAAAACCATTTTATATATGTATAAACATAAAGAAATAGTAGAAATGATCCGACCCGGTCGGATCCGGTCCAACCTGATTGGGCACTATTTCAACAATCTCCCACTTGGCCTAAAACCAATCACTCACACACACAAGACCAAGTTGAAACACAAGAATCTCATGCAATACTCGCAACTAGCCCTAGCCATAAACGGATCGCTATCCGTGGGGACTCAGACTATCTTTATACCATGCTCCAAATGACCAAGTCAAAGGAACCGCCTCAACACACACATGAATCTCTGACGAGACCCTGGTCCTTGCTTCAAGAAATGAATCCACTTACTATATCAGCTATATTGAAAAGGTGGAAGAACCGTACAAGGTTCAGGAATGAACCTTCTAGATTCATGTATTGCTCCCGCTGCGCCTCCAAAGCACTACTGTGTTTTGGCTTAGTTGTAGAGTTTACAGTGACCCATAGGCTAGAACATTTCTAGCTCACTGTATCACTTAATCAAAGTGATTGCAAACCCAGACTGTAGCTTCCACTCGCCTTCGTACGTAAGACTTAGGATATATGTCTGTATAACTATATTTATCTGATTCCAAGTTTCGATAAACTAGGAAACCATCCTTAACTTGTTTAAGGATAATCTCGACGTTCACCAGATTTACTTTCATACTTGCTCATGACTATTCATTGACTATGAACATCCGGCATTACCTTTATGATGGCTCCTATCGCAGTAGCGACGGAAACATTCCATAAGCATCATCTTTCACCTTATCTTTAGGACCAATGTCCTAACATAGACAGATCTCACGATCTATGCTAAACTTCTTTTAGCATCACATCTATATAGGTAAACTATAATCTAACAACAGTTAAATCTATCACTATAGATTCTTATTTCTAAAAATAAGAACTACTAATCCAAGTGATTTTGTAAAGACCTTGAACTACCAAACATTAATTGACTGTGACATGGGTGATAATTCTCGAGAGAGATATCTAATACCTTGCTCAAAAATCATAACACACTCCCACTATCCATCTTGCACATTGGGCATATCCTTCTTTTGACTAAATCAAACTCCTTTGATTATCAAACAAAGAAATTGTCTAGAGAAACTTGTTTGAGTCCATAAATGGATCTCGTGGGCTCACATATCATGTTATCGTCTATGAACATCGAGCTGTCTGCCCAATGTCTTCAACACTATCATATAGCCATGATACGAAGTTATAACAAGCATAGTCTGAATAGAACTGGGCTCAGCCTTACAGGGACATTCCCTCTAGGTAAGACATACTAGGTTCATAACCTGGTTGTCACTGATGGAATCTAATTCAGATATTATGGCTCCTGGCCATATCTCTCAATCTTGCCTTTCAAACATTCTTTCTTATGTCGTGAGATATTCATTCTTCAAGATGAATATACCGGTAGCCTTTTCAGGCTTGAGGTTATCCACATACTTACAGAACTTTTGTGTGCACTGAGCAGTGTTCTACACCTCATCGCTATGTGGTGTCTGCTCACGTTCCTATGGATGAATATCTCCTTGTGGTTCTCAAACTACCTTTGAGATTTAAATCTACTCCCACTATTTCTTTTGGAAGAAACACTTCCTTTAGAAGACAACATGTTTGGAGACAAACATTTTGCTCCGCAGACAAGTAAATAATATCTAGCATACTTGCTAAGATATTCCACAAAGTTGCATATGTCGTACTAGGCTCCAAGCCTTTCTGACTTTGCCTATGACAACTTCAAATCATCGGTTAAGATAGATTCGACATTATCTTCTTCCATATTTAATATGGAATTTATTCAACCTTTATTCTTTGGAACTCGGTTAAGTATAAGGGCACTATCCCGAAACGGGTAAGGGATACTTCGCATGGCTTGTGTCACACCTTTATCATATAAAGTGTTGTTTCCATTTTGGGAACACAATCTAATTGCGTATCCTAAAGATGGTATCCTTCAAGGGAGAATCTTATTCCTTTTCAGACGACTTCTGAAACACCCTTCTGGTATTAATTACTTCAATCCAATTGAAGATTAATTCCCATGTAGCTCATCAATCTCATATTCGTACTAGCTCGAACTTTTCAGGCTATCCAAATTGTTGTACTCCAATAAGTACATTCCACTATTTCTAAAATAGTCCAAGAGAGAGACAAACAATTGTTTATGGTATAAATTGTCACAAGCCAACAAACATCAATATGTTTAGGCTTTAGTCAATCTTCTAGGTTTCATAACCTTTTCTTAAAAGGGTATTTTAGTCCTCTTTGGATAACCCACACGTATAACCCACATGATTCATAATCATAAGGTTCAGCATCATCAGAATGACGTTTGATTACATGCTTCCCTTCCATAGAGACTGTGCTTAGAGTAACCACAAATCAAGGATAACAGCCATACAAATATTTAGTTGAGATCTCATCACATATATCAACTATATAGTGACATCAATCTAGTATGTTAGATTCAGTGACATTCCAACTTTATCGGAATAACATTTATTCTTTACAATTGAATATGTCTACTAAATCCTAACAAATAACTGAAAGTATGTTCTTCATAAGAACCGGAACATAATAACATTTATTTAGTTCCCTTATCAGTTTACTAGATCCAGAATATGGTAAGTGTTACAACGTTTGCTTCACCTTCCATATCTGTATTTAATCTTTCTAATTTAATCACACTCGCAAGATATCATATATCTAAGAGTTGACTTTGAACTTAGATAGATTTATCTCAACTCACTTGCCTAGAATAGAAACACCAATAAGTTCTCTATTTAAGCACATGCCCTAACTTTCCTTTTAATCCTTCAGGCACTTGTAAATATTTCTTAGTGCATGTAGTCTTCATAATTAAGACTTAAGAAAAATCACAAGAGCTATATCTTTGATTCCTTTCATAAAGAAAATCTAAAGTTTATTTAAATAGTTTATTTAACCTTTTAAATCGTATTTAAAACATTATCTATTTAATTAACCTTTAAGCAATGATAGAATTAAGTCGATACTTAAGTCTTACAATTTTGAAAACAACCTTTCCAAAATTCGATGTGGTCATTCTTATCCAACATTTGAATTAATTGTCATCGTATGACTGAATGATCATATTGGATCGTATCCAATGTCATGAGCTTCCGCTTTCATTAATAATTAAAGCCTTGGAGTACTACATCAAATATGTAGTCTCATTGTCTCTAACCACTATAACGGGATTGCTCGTGTCATTGCTTATTTTAAAATGATTAAAATTACTTAATCATACTTGAGAACATTTCTCAAAAGGTAACAGTCATAATTTGATTTTTACTAATCGAGAAAAAAACATAAATATAAAGTTTGCTAAAACTACAACATAAAAATGAAAATAAAAGAGTGTTGTTGTTTTATACACACAAAATCAAAAATGGTCTTTTGGTTAATGATTTTGCTCCCACTAGTCAACTACTTTTAATTGACTTTCAAGAATTTTCCAAAATTCTTTAGTGGCTAAGATCCAATCTAGTTACCTCGATTCCCGACGGTGGTCGATCAACCAAGATAATTTCGAAAGGTAGGTAACACCTTTACCATTCACACCTCTATGTGATTCTCAGTGGTTGACTAGTCAACTCTTTGGCGATACACATCACTATGTGTTAGTCAACCACTTGTCTCTAAAGTCAGACGGCCCTGACGGTGGCCAATCACCGAAAGACTCTAGTCAAGTCATAACCCAATATTCACGAGATCTCATACGATCATATCTCAATAACGACGATATACCCGAGGTAGGTCAACTCCCGGCGGTGGTCGATCAGTTGGATCCGAACACAGGCTCTTCACCGTCGTTATAATATTGGGAGACAATATTTCGTCTTGATTTTTGTTGTGGAAGTATTTATGTAAATTAATTCACTTAATTAATTTTAATTGCGGTCTCATCAAATACATCTATCTCTATAGACATACATCCTACACATTTATCTAGATCGTGCCTAGTCATGCATCTATCGTATCATATAAAATAAATAAAAGCGCAAAATAAATAAATGCGTAAAGTAACCGATATGATCATGGACTTTTCCTATGTGCGGTTTCGAATACAAACTGACGAAACCACGGGTCACAATCTAAGGGTAGCTGCAACCGCCAATAGGATCTTTAATGCGCCATCTCCAATGAGATCTTTATTTTCGTCTTTCTTTGGTCTCCATCTTCTGCTCCATTCTTGTTACATTTAATTCTATCTTATAAAATAAATACACCCGCCGCAAACGGGGGGGGCCCAACGGGAATGGGATAAATGCGCAAAAAATAAACTAGGTCACGTTCTTCATAACGGCCTAGGACAATTTTTAAACCAACATAAAAATTAAATCATTCACATCTATCCTATCGGTCGAGTCCATGATCAATCGGGGTCCATATAATCATATTATATCTAATATATCTAATCCATACAATAAAATCTTATGAAAAAGATAAAATTAAAATTTAACTACTTGCGTCTTAATTAATCAATTAACATTTAATCTATTAAATAATTTTATCCAATCAATTAACTAATTAACATTTAATTAATTAAATGATTTTAATCGAAGTAAAATTAACGATTAATTTTAAACGATTTTAATTAATTAGAACTATTCCAAAAATAAATCAAAATTAAAATAAGTCTCTTTTGTCTCTTTCCTTTTTGATTCTTAATCAAAAGGGATGTCTTTGGTTTCCTAAACCAAAAGACATCTTCCTAAACCAAATTTGGCTTAGGCCTGGCCACTTTCCAAAATCAAAATTTTGGAAGTGGCCTAGGCCTAGGTTTTTTACAAATCAAATATTTAAAAGAGCCTAGGCCTATTCCAAATCAAATATTTGAAAAGAGCCTATTCCAAATCAAATATTTGGAAAGGCCAAATAATTTTGGTTTAGGCCTGGCCACTTTCCAAAATCAAAATTTTGGAAGTGGCCTATGCCTAGGCCTTTTCCCAAATCAAATATTTGGAAAGGGCCTAGGTCTATTCCAAACAAAGTTTGGAAATGCCATTATTATTTTAATGCCATGTGGCATCCCAATGGCCCAAACTATTTGAACCATTGGTTAGCCACATGACACAACTAAACAAAGAAGATTTTAATCACAACTATGAACAATATTGAAACACAAAATACACAAAACAAAATTTAGGGATCCACCAAAAAGATGCACCAGCCGACGTCGACCGCCCGAAGGGGGAGCCGCCGCCGCCGGCGCAATTTCCGGTGGGGGTGCCGCCGCCGATCGGCCGAGCACCCCAAAAGCCGCCCCTTTTTTTTTTTTTTCTTGTATCGATTTGCGAATCAAAAATCATTCATCTTTTAATTACGTGATTTAAACGATAAAATTAACTATGCAAAATAACATGCTTATTGCTTAAGCTCGAAACTCTCTCCGATACCCCTGTTAGGAAATCTACGCGGGAACGCAGCGGAATTCAAAAATTTGATTTTCTTTTACCCAAGATCGACTTCGTTTAAGCAATAAACAAGTAAGCTAAAGACGGTGGTTACCTTGGTTGATCTAAAAGATCGACGCTGTAACAGTCCATGAGTTCGATGACGAGGATATGTGATGAAGATGATGCTTTGATGATGCGTCCAGTTTGCTTTGTTTCGTGTTGCACTAGACTTTGATACTTTTCCTTCTAGACAAATGTTGTTCTTTTATTTCTAGACTTTTGTAAGAGAGTTTGTACTTCTTTTAAGTCAAGTTTATGTTTTTTTTGGACATCGTACTTGTAAGACGTTCGATGTTTGAGGACACCTTTTCTATCTTTTAGTATGTTGAGTTTCCATTTTAGTAATATTTATGGTTTAATGCTATATGCGATGAATGTTCTCTTACGGATAATTACTCGATATCCGGGAGCGGGGCGTTACAGTTGTATTATAAAATTTTCCGTCGCGGACGCAGTAAGTTAAAAAAAAAAGGTAAAAAGAATATTTTCACACCTCATGGTTTAAGGACGAAGGGAAAAAAAACCACTGTAACAATACCTCTTTTCAACTGAAATTTCAAAAAAAGGAATTGAATTTTTTTTCTCTCGTACTCAATGAAATTGAAGGAGTGACAGTTAAAGATGCAATGACAGATGAAGATGCACTTGAAATGCTAAACATTTAATCATTTGATGCAGTGACAATAATAGCAAGCAAGACTGCCCTTCCTTATTAGAAATAACAGAAACAAGAAAAACACATGATTTAACGTGGTTTCCGGCGTTGTGCCGACTACTCCACGGACAGAAAATAGATATTTTATCATGCACAGAATTTCAGACGGATTACACACACTTTACAATGATCAATACAGTTGGTATTTATAGGCACAGATCCCTAAAACCTGACCATCAAGAATCTTTGTCGGATTGTCATAAATGCCCCAGATGTTAGATCACTCTTCTGACTCAACTCAGCTGATCATTGCCCAGACATAGAACTCAGTGGGTTGGGAAGGATACAGTGGATTTAGAGGATGTGAGGGCAGCCTTGCATGCCAGTCCTTTATGTTGCTCGTCTGGAAATCGCGTATCCTATGATTATGAGTAAATATACGAAAGGTCCTTCTTATAAGGATTGTCTTACTCTCGTGAATCTTTGCAAAGTGGAAGTAAATGAGTTACTTTGAGAGAGCATGATATCCATAGTATAAGATACGGTCGTTGATGGTTGACACTCGACGTACGACCGTATGGACATTGTAACAGTGATAGGATTCTATTTACACGGTAACCGTTTCACATGAAAGGTAGTAGTCATTGCATTTGACTCTTCCGATAATTGGGGGTCATGGACGTGTTGCTAGATGCTATCCATGATCGTTAGGTATGAAGGGCATTTTCGTAATTGCACTTTATGCCTACAGCCAACATATTCGGAAGTCTATCGGGTCACACACATAAGAACATCTAGCCGGATTAAAATGTGGTTATAGTGATAACCAAATAAGGAAAGTTTATCTCGACTATAAAGTGTTATAGTGATAAATTAATATGGTGATATTTATTTATTTATTATGAATAAATTGAATACAAGATATTAATTATATTGATTAATTAAATATACATATAATGTGTATGCATGGCGAAATATATTTGTGTATATTGATACATGTATTTTGCAAATTAAATAATCATAGTATTACATTAATTAAGAATATTCCAGATGTCAATTTATTGGCTAAAGGTGGCGCCAATATTGAGTGTATGATATACACTTGGATTATGTAATTTAATTAATGATATTATCATATATTAATATTGGATATTAATAGATTTATGGAAAATTGATTTATGGTAATATGATAAAGATAATAAATATTAGATGTTGACAATATCTTGGAAATATATAATATGAGATATTAAATTAAATGAGATAAATCAATCAAAAGTATTTTCCTTATTTTACTAGTAAAAGGTTTTCTTTCTCCTCAATCTACTAATAAGTTTCTCCCAATCAGATTGGGAGACATATGAGGCACCACATACTCTAAATAAGAGAGAGATTGGCTAGCTCTTTTGTACATCTTCAAGAGACTAATAGTTCTTGTGAAAAAATAAGAGAGCTTCATAGAGAGAGTTTTGAGAGAGAGAAAAGGTCGGTCTAGCAACCGAGTTTTTCTGGTAGCAATCCATGATGGGAGTCCGGCGGGCTGTTCATGTGGATCAACGGTAAAGGCCAAACACTTGGGCGGCTTTGTGAAGAAACTACAACCGTAGATAAAGCGACGATCTATTTTAGATCATCCAAGGTATTATTCTACGTCTACTTCTTTTATTCTTGTTGCTTAAACGAAGTCGATCTTGGGTTAAAAGGAAATAAATTTTAAATTTCGCTGCGTTCCCTCGTAGATTTCCTAATAGTGGTAGCAGAGCGAGTTTCGAGCTTAAGCAATAAGCATTAGTTAATTTGCGTAGTAATTTTTCTAGATGCATGATATCGATTTACAAAACGAAACACGAAAAAAATGGGGGGCTGCGGCGTTTGTGGAGCTTGGCCGATTGGCGGCGGCTCTACAGCCGAGTTATCGCTGGCGGCGAGGGGGGCTGTCTAGCTATCGGCGTCGGCCGGTGGTACTTGGCAGGTCCCCAAAATTTTGTTTTGTGTTTTTGTGAATTTTTATGGTACATAGATATCACTTTGTTTAGTTGGTGTCATGTAGCTAACTAATGGTTCAAATAGTTTAGACCATTGGATGCCAAATGCATTATTTGGTAATATGATTTGCCTTTAAATAATCTAGGCCTTTCCAAATTTAGTTTGGAATATGCCTAGGCCCTTTTCAAAATATTTGATTTTGGAAAATGTCTAGGTCTAGGCCATTTTCAAAATTTTGATTTTGGAAAGGGCCATGTAGATGCCATTTGGTTTTGGAAACCAAAGGCATCCATTTTGATTATGAATCAAAAATAAAGAAACAAAAGAGACTTAATTTTAAATTTGATTTATTTTGAAATAAATCTAAGGGAGACTTATTCAAAAGGACAAACACATTTCCAAAATTAGTAAAAAGGAAAATATCATATTTAGACAATAATACCCCTCACATCTAATTATTCTTTTAAAAAAAAATGTTGCACGGAAGTTACCACCCACGTCCTTTGAAAAAAAAAATCAAGTCCCACATTCAGTTCCACTAATTTCCACTAATATATATATATATATATATTATCACACTATTTGACACTACCATTTGATATTGTTATACCTATGTAACACTACTATTTGACATATTATCACACTATTTGACACTACCATTTGATATATATATATATATATTTGATATATATTTGATATATATATATATATATATATATATATATATATATATATATATATATATATATATATATATATAGAATGATGGCAGGTAATGGGTGGTTTTTTTGTTTTTTCTTTTTTTATAAGCATTAGTGAATATAGGGGCAAAATTGTCTAAATACATAATATTTTGTACTTTTTAATAAAATGCAAATATTTCTGTCCTTTTTGATAATTTCACAATGTTTTTTTTTTTTGTCATTTTTCATATTTTCCCTAGTTCTAATTGATTAAAATTAAAATAGAAATCAATTTGAAATTAATCGTTAATTTTATTACGATTGAAATCATTAATTTATTAAATGTTAATTAGTTAATTGATTAGATGAAATTATTTAATTGATTAAACGTTAATCGATTAAACGTTAATCGATTAGTTAAGACGCAAGTTGGTAATTTTAATATTTATCTTTTTAATAAGATTTTATTGTATGGATTAGATGTGTTAGATATAATATGATTATATGTACCCCGATTGATAATGGACTCGACCAATAGTATAGATGTGTGTGATTTATTTTTCGTTGGTTTAAAAATTTGTCCTAGGCCGTGATGAAGAACGTGACCTTGTTTATTTTCTGTTTTTATCCCATTCCCGTTAGCTCCCCCCGTGTGCGGTGGGTGTATTTATTTATATTAGATAAAATTATGTAACAAGAATGGAGCAAAAGATGAAGACCAAAGAAAAACGAATAAAGATCACATTGGAGATGGCGCATTAGAGATCATGTTGGCGGTTGCAGCTACCCTTAGATTGTCGGTTTCGTCAGTTTGTATTCGAAACCGCACTTAGCAAAAGTCCATGATAATACCGGTTACTTTACGCATTTATTTATTTTGTACTTGTATTTATTTTATATGATACATAGATGCATGACTAGGCACGATCTAGATAAATGTGTAGGATGTATGTCTATAGAGATAGATGTATTTGATGAGACCGTAATTAATTGAAATTAATTAAGTGAATTAATTTGAAATTACTCACACAACAAAAATTAAGTCGGAATTATGTCTCCCAATATTATAATGACGGTGACGAGCCCTTGTTCGGATCTAACTGATCGGCCCTCGTCGGGAGTTGACCTACCTTGATGATTGTATGAGATCTCGCGAATATCGGGTTTTAACTTGACTAGAATATTGCGGTGATTGGCCCTCGTCAGGACCATCTTATTTTAGTGACAATGGGTTGGCTACCATATAAAGATGTGTAGTGTCAAAGAGTTGACTAGTCAACCACCAAGAGTTACATAGAGATGTGATTGGAAAAGTGTACCTACCTTTCAAATTATTCCAGTTGATCGACCCTCGTCGGGAATCGGGGTAACTAGATGGGATCTTGGCCACTAAGAATATTTGGAAAATTCTTGTAAGTCAATTGGGAGTAGTTGACTAGTGGGAGCAAAATCATAAAACAAAAGACCATTTTTTGATTTTGCATGTATAAACAACAACACTCCGTTTATCTTTATTTTATGTTGTAATTTTTAGCAATCTTTTATTTCTATGTTTTATTCTCGATTGTTAAAACCAAATTATGACTGTTACCATTTGAGAAACTTTCTCAAGTATGGTTAAGTAATTTTAATCCTTTTAAAATAAGCAATGAATAAAGAAACCTCGTTATAGTAGTTTGAGACAAGGAGACTACATATTTGATGGAGTCCTCCAAGACTTTAATTATTAATAAAAAACGAAAGCTCATAATATGATTAAATCACTTGAAATAAGTTTCAACGAATTAATCATACATTGGATACGATCCAATATGATCATTCTGTCATACGATGACAATTAATTCAAACGTTGGATAAGAATGACCACATCGAATTTCGGAAAGGTTTTTTCAAAATTGTAAGATTTAAGATCGACTTATTTCTTTAATCATTGCTTAAAGGTTAATTTAATAGTTCATGTTTTGAATATGATTCAAAAGGCTAAATAAACTATCTAATAAACATTGGATTTTCTTTATGAAAGGAAATTAAATACACAGCTCTTGTGATTTTTTTAAGTCTTATGAAGACTACATTAAGAAATATTTACGAGTGCTTAAATGATTAAAAGGCAAGTTAGGGCATGTGCTTGAATAAGAGAACTTATCGAAGTCTCTATTCTAAGCAAGAAAGTTGAGATAAATCTATCTAATCTAAAGTTAGATATATGATATCTTTGGAGTATGATTAAATTAGAAAGATTTAAATATAGAATATTTTAAGATATGGAAAGTAAAGCAAACGTTGCAGCATTTACTATATAATATTCTAAAGTCTAGCAAACTGATAAAGAAACTAAATAAATGTTATTGTGTTCCGGTTCTTATGAAGAACATGAGTTCTGTTATTTAGGATTTAGTAGGCATATTCATTGTAAGGAATAAATATTGTTCCGAAAAAGTTGAACGGTCACCGAATCTAACATACTAGATTACGGTATATAGTTGATATATGTGATGAAATCTCAACCAAATGTTTGAATGGCTGTTATCCTTGATATTTGTGGTTGTTCTAGACGTAGTCCCTGTGGAAGAGAAACGTGTAATAAATTTTTTTGATGATGTCTGAACCATGTGATTATGTATCATGTGGGTGATACATATCCAAAGGTGACTAAAATACCCTTTTATGAAAAAGGTGATAAATTCTAGAATATTGACTAAAGCCTAAACATATTGATGTTTGTTAGCTTATGACAATAAATGCCATAAATAATTGTTTATTACTCTCTATGACTATTTTTAGAAATAGTCAAGCGTACTCAGTGAAGTGCGAAATTCGGAAAGCCCGAAAAGTTCGAGCTAGTACGAATATAAGATTGATGAGCTACTTAGGAATTAATCTTCAATTGGATTGAAGCAATTAATACCTGAAGGGTGTTTCAGAAGTTGTCTGAGAAGGAATTAGATTCTCCCTTGAAGGATACCATTTTGGGATACGCGATTAGATCGTGTTTCTAAAATGGAAACAACATTTTATACGATAAAGGTGTGCCGTAAGCCATGCGAAATATCCCTTACATGTTTTAGGACAGTGCCCTTATTCAATACATATACTTAACCGACTTCCAAAAAATAAAGGTTGAATGCATTCCATATCGAATATGAAAGATGATGACATCAAATCTATCTTAACCGATGATTTAGGGTTATCATGCTTCTAGCAAGCATGCAGTGTCTGAAAGGCTTGGAGCCTAGTATAACATGTGCAACTTTGTGGGATATCTTAGCAACTAAGCTAGATATCATTTACTTACCCATGGAGCAAAAGTGTTTGTCTCCTGACATGTTGTCTTCTAGAGGAAGTGATTCTTCCAAACGAGACAGTGAGAGTAAATCAAGATCTCAAAAGTAGTTTGAGAACCACAAAGGTATATTCAACCATTGGAACATGAGCAGGCGTCTCATAGCGATGAGGTGTGAGACACTTCTCAGTGCACACAAGTATTCTGTGAGTCTACAGATAACCACATGCCTGAAAGGGCTACTGGTACGTTTATCTTGAAGAATGAAGATCTCACGATTTATGCAGGAATGCTTGAAAGGCAAGATTAAGAGATATGTCTAGGAGCCATAGCATCTGAAGCATATTCCATGTGTGACAACCGGGTTATGAACCTAGTATGTCTTACCTGAAGAGAATGTCCTTAAAAGGTGTATCAGGTCATTATGAAAGACTGACATGGATGGTAATACGATTACTAGTTAATGCTAAGTTGATGGCTAAAGGCTACGGGGTGTAAACCTTGTAATTACCTTTTTGCTACCAGCCATGCTTAAGTCTATTCAGATAGTGCTTGTTATAGCTACACATCATGGCTATATGATAGTGTTGAAGACGTTGGGCCAATGGCTTGGTGTTCATAGATGATAACGTGATGAGTAAGCTTACGAGATCCATTAATGGATTCAAACAAGTTTCTCTGTATAAGTTCTTTACTTTGAGAACCAAAAGAGTTTGATTTGATCAAAAGTAAAGATATGCTTAATGTGAAGAAGGGTTAGTGGGAGTGTTACAGTTTTTGAGCAAGGTGTTGCATATCCTTCTCGAGAGTTGTTACCCCATGTCACAGTCAATTAATGTTTGGTAATTCAAGGACTTTTCGAAAGCTCTTGGAGGGTGCAGTTCTTATTTTAGAAATAAGAATCTATAGTGATAGATTTCGATACTGCTTAATGTTGGTCCCAGAGAAGGGTAAAACTATAGTCGAGGGGGGGGGTGAATGACTATAGTGGAGTTTCAAAAACTTTTCTTGTAATTAAAAGCTTTTGGGCAGCGGATAAGTCCCTTCTTACTAGATTATTTCAAAGTGGTTTAAGCAATCAATAATGTATAATATAATGTAAGCAATTAAATGAATGTAGTAAGGGTAATTGCTGAAAGTAAATTGACACAAGGCTTATAGTGGTTCATGGTGGTGTAATCCCTTAATCCACTCTTCTCGTGTGATGATTGGAGGAATTCACTATTGTTTTCACAGAAACAATAGTACGATTGTCCCTGACTTCCCAAGCTTCACAATCTACAAGACTATCACTCCTTGACTGCAACAGCTTCAGTGACTCAGTCTCTTCCACTGCTCCTTGGGATCAACTCCTTCTCAGATGCCTCTAATTCAGTTGCTTGATTGATGTGAATTGAATTCACCAACTTGTTGATCAATCTCAATGCTTGATGTTTGATTTGTAGCTCTTAGATTTGAGTTGATCACTGGATATTTCCTTTTAGCACAGATAGAAGAATTCACTTTGACAGAGTTTCTGCTCAGATTTATGATCCTTTTTTTTTTCGTTTTTCTGTTAGTGCCTTCTATTTATAGCCTTGATTATTCTTGATTTGAATTTCCGTCCGTTGGCTATATTAATGAGGGGAATAATCCTTGATTTTATTCTTGATTCCCCTTTGATTATATTCTTCTTGATTTTAGTGATCGGATTTTTCTTCAAACGTTTACCAGAAAATCCGTCCTTGATTGATCCTCTATTAATTGTGCATTTAATGCTTGATCTTCTGTTTCTTCTTCATATTTCAATAATCTGATCGAGTAAGGTTTACTCAGCCGTTTTTTTTTTGAATGGTCAAGTGATCCACCTGACTTTGCCGTTTAGATCTTTCTTCATTGTTTTGTCTTCACTCAGCCGAAAGTCAGTTTACTCTGCCGATTCACTGTTTCCTTCATTACTTAAGTTTAAAGGAGAATCTTTGTTCTTCACTGATCCTTGATTGGGGTGAAATCAGTGTACACCACATTTAAACATTTAGTTTCATCACTTGAAACATAGCTTAGACTTATCCAAGGTCATCACAGACTTCCTTGGTTATAAGTTAGACCATATGCCTTCATTGCTTCTCTGTTGATACTTGGATGGCTTCACTCTGCCGAAAATCTGTTTTTACTTTGCCGTCCTACCAACTAGTACAATACTTGTCTGACTTAACTTATGCAACATGTCAGACTCTAAGTAAAGACTTATACAAAGAATTCTAACTTATTTCTGGCTTGCTATAACAGCTAGTATGGCCATCATCAAAACATAATTAAATGTTCCTAACAATTTAATTGTCACAGTTCACCCTGATAGATGGGATGCGAAAAGAGTTTAGCATAGATCATAGCAGGAGATACTGCTAGCCGGTATTCTCGGGATCTATCTATGATAGTACGTCAATCCTAAAGAATAAGGTGAAAGATGATACTTATGGAAGGTTCCCTTTGCTTCTACAATAGGGTCCATCATAAGTATTGTGAATTGAACAAGATGTTCACACTTCATGAAGAGTTATGAGCAGGTATGAAAGTGATTCTGGTATATGTAACGCCCCACTCCCGGATACCGAGTCCTTATCCGGAAACGAAACGCTCAGCACATATAATATCAAATAAATTTAATATTATATGTAAGCCTCTACTACGTCGTATCGAGTTAGCAAACGGAAGCTAAAAAGACTCGGCAAATACCAGAAATGCTACTATGAAAAGAAACTCAACTAGAGATAGAAATGTAACATCTATTAAATCGGAAGAAACCAAACGAAAACCAAACAACGTGCGAAATCCTCTAAAATAAATTACTAAATAAATTACAAGAAATTCCCTAAAAACAAGTCTAGTGAAAATAAAAAAAAAACAGAATAAATAAACTCTTCAACTTCGGCGTCCTTAAACGTCGTCATCAAAGTCCTCCTCGTACTCCGGATTTACCTGTTCATCTTCTCTCCCCCAAACACATTGAAAAACAATGCATTTGAGGTAAGTACAAAGTACTCAATAAGAGGTAGAAGCTACAAATTAACTAAGGTTTATAAACAAGTTTTATGATTAAGTAAATTGTCTTTCTAAGACCGACTCAATCTAAGGTTCACTTCATGTCCATCAACATGTCATGACTATATGTTTCTAGCTTAGGTTATATGTGTTACATCAGCATTCAAGGGCACTACGCATGGTGCTACTCAGCACGAAGTAACTGGGTGCAACATATTGGTGGATCACACCAATAACCACGGAAGTCTATTCTGGTAGACTCCGATAGTGTACACGTTTGGCGAAGTCCCTCCATACGTAGGGCCTCGGACTTACGGGGTGGTGTTCCTCCGTACGTAGGGTCCAAAGACTTACAGAGTCATTTAATTCAGAATGTCCACACATCGCGATATAAACTTGTGCCTTACCAAGAATGGATTGATGTTTAATCTTTTTACTAAACACGTACGTAATTTATTAATTGTTGTTCGCTAGCCACCTAAGTATTTTCAAGTAATCTCCCTCACACCTACTTCTCTCTCTCCTAGACCACTAGACACGGACAAGGGAAATTACACATACATTGATGAACCCTAGTTCATCAAAGCACAAGCTCTTTCATGCTCTTCCGACGGATCCGAACATCAACTCCCTTTAAGAGTACATTCGGTGCCGAAACTAAACGAATCAGAAGCTCAATCGAGGTTTGTTCGTTTTCATTTAATCTTATTTAAGATCATTAGAAATGCTACAATTCAAGTTAGGTATCAACAATAACTTTCGCTACGTAACCATTTTTTGCCAAATCATAGTATTTATATTTCTCTTGGTAAAACTCATTACAACTTTTCGTTAATATTTTTCAGATTTAGAAATAGTATATACTATCACCACCAACAATAAAAAAAGGCTATTGCATAATCTCTACTCTATTTCATATTCGAACCGGTCCTAACTAATAACCACAAACCACCTGGGCAAATATACAGAGTGAGAGTACTTATATTTTCGCACAGAGAATATATACATCTACCTCTTACTTTAACTACTAAAAGAACTCACATTATCTATTCTTTATTTTACCTTCACTTGGATTTATTTTGTTTTCCTACTACTTGTTAATTGTGAGAGCAAAAAGCTCTCACATGAAGCCACGTTGTCATTTTAGAAAGTTGGAGAGCTCTCCATGCTTGCCACCTCATGTAATTGAAGCATTTTGTTTTGTTTTATTATTATATTTTTTATTTACTTTATTACTCCATTATTGAATGACATAGTAAATCCAGCCTATATTCCACTCAATCCTTCACAGCTCCTTCCCCTGTTATTCCGTCGTTTCTTCATCCCCCTCCTCCTCTTCAATCCTTCAATTATCCACACCACATATTCCTTCTCCTCGCCAGTCAAACATTATACTTCTTCATATTATTGTAATCCTTATGTGGATTTTGATTTTTGGTTTCAGTCATGGCGGTGGTTGTGCATCTCTTTTGCATTATTTCAACACAGATCTGAGCTTTAAAGAATTGGTATTTAACATTCTTTCTTTTTTTATATTTTTAATCTCTTGTTCTCTTTTGTATTGACGATTTTATTACATTTCTTGTGTTTTTGTTTATTGAGATCGGACGGATTGCTTCTATCGAAAAGAACCACAAACCGGTTGATGATGATTGCGCAGATAAAGGCCAGAAGGTTTCCATTAAGGTAATTGCTAAAACACCTTATATTGTTTGATATTGAAAACTAGATTCTTTGCAGCTTTAGTTTTTTTGTGTCATCACTCGGTGGTTTTGTTTGTGTTGTGTAGATAGTAGGCAGTAATATTGAGGAGAAGAAACAGATGTTTGGAAGACATTTTAAAAGTGAGGACAAGCTTGCCAATAAGAAGTTACAAAGGTTGCAAAATATAAGTATTGTCGGGTTCTTTCAACAAGCTTGTCCTCACTTTAAAGAAAAAGCCAAAGAGATGATTTCATTTAGTTTTTTTCATTTTATATTTTTCCAGACAACTTTAAAATGCTCATCTCTCACCGAGGAACAAAAAAAATTACTAAACTTCTTGGAAAGTCTCTTGTGCTTGCTGTAGAGAGAAGGCTTTTTCCATTGGGTTTTAGCGAGGAATAGGTGTGCAATTCGAGTATATGTCAAATCCGAAAATATGTGACCCATATCTTATGTTTATATCCACCAGTAATTAGCACGGATGGGTGGAAAAGAAGCTTGTGTGCTCGGGGTGAAAATCTTTGGACCAATTAATCAAAGGCATGCTTCTTTCACCTAAGGTTTGTGGTAATTTTTTGTGGTTTAAAATGCAAATGTGTTATTCTGATGCTGAATGTGGGGCAAACACTGGTAGGGGTTTTACAAGGGCCAACCTCACCGATAAAACTTGAAATGTTGGAGGTGATATTTTGTACTTTTTATCGTGTTAATATTTCATTTGTTGGCTTTTCACTGTCCACTTTTCTACAACATCCGTGATCATGTATGTTTCTGCTAGGAAATAACTGCCAATGATACTCTTGAACTATTTCTTTTTCTATTTTTTTATGATATAAGTTTGGCATTTAGGTTGGGTATTGTTCAGAGCCAAATTTGGCATTTGAAAAAACTGCCTTTACGAGTTGTGATTCTTTCTTTGGTTTGAAATTTAATTGCATCATGAGCTTAATTCATTTTTTGTTTGGGTTAAATTTAATTTTTGTCTCATACTGCACTTGGTCGTTCTTCATTCTTGATCATCCCTCAGCTTATTACCTTTATCTACATTATTTCCTCCCGTTTATGTAGGTCCAACACGTACTTTCAAAGAAATTTGGACGATTTTAATTGTCTGCGTTGAAACTGGGATGCAGGTAAAGTTTTAAGCTGTCGACTCTGATGAGGTTAGCAGAATCTTTAAGACTGACAGTGGTCATGTTTATGTCGGGCCAACGAACTATTTCTTTTAAATCTGTTTTTGTATTTTTGTAATTCATTTAAGTATTAGGATTTTGCATTCATTACGAAATAAACATCTCTTGGGCTTTTTCTTTGCAGCTTGAGTATTTCGACGTGTTTTTGTAGTGCATTTGTTCCTTCACCAACCTTCGGTGGTGGTTGTTTGGGTATGTAGTTGTTGTTGTGTGGTAAGTGCTTGTAGTTCCTTCTTTTCGAACATAAACCGTAATTTGTTTTATTAATTGCTTTTGAAAGCTGATATATACATGTCTTCATATATATATATATATATATATATCAGAGCTCCATGTCAATGGTGATACAGTGTTTCGTTTTACTCAACTGATTTTGGGAGTTGTGCATAAGTGAAATGTTTGATTTAAAGGGGGTTGTGCATAAGTGGAATGTTTGAATTAAAGGTTTTTGCATTTTTATAATGCCATTGTTGTTTGTTTTTTAGATTGAAATTAGATGTCTTGCTTATAAACTTCCTTATGTTCCTTTAGAATAGGCTCTTACATAGGACCTTTTTTTTGGTACCAAATATGTGTTTAATTGTTTCCTACTGATGGTTAGTCTTGCAGAACTGTTAACCCTTGAATGTTTGTAGGATAACATGTTGTTCCTGTAGCCTTTATGCAGCTGTGGGTGTGTTTTGATGGTAAGTCATTTACTCCTTTTATTGCTCGCCTTAGTTGGTGGAAAATTCACCTTTTCACAGATTTTTATATAATTGCTCGTATGTGGATTTGATGTTTGGGTAGTAGAGTTGCCATTATAATCTTTCTCTCAATTGCTTTGTCGACAATCTGTTTATCGATTTTTTCCCTTATGTTCAGCCTATTAATATTACATATTGATCCCCTGGTGTTTTCACAAATTTGTGAATTGAATAAAGTTTGTCCTTTGATTTTTCATGTAAAGTAGATGTTGTTGTAAGAGTGATGTTTTATACTTGATCTATGGAAAATATCGTTTCTCACTGGTTGTACATTTCTCAACCACAAAATGTTGCATTGAACAATGAAGCTGAGAGTAAAATTCACAAGAAAGAAGATGTGTGCTCCCTGACTCCCTGTATTATTTTGATAGTTGATTCCGTGAAAAGACTTCAAGGACCTACCTGATACTAAATTTGTATACTCATGCAGATAAAGAAGCCAATGTAGTTATTCTATCAACAAAAAATGTGATTGAAGAAGTATCATTTACAACTGCTGTGGATAAGGGAACTTGTTGGTCCCTTGGAAAGGCTAACACAAGTTTAGAGGGGGTGGGGGGGGGGAATAAACTTGTCCCTAAAAACTGGATTTAAAACAAATTAAGGTTCAGTTAAAAACTTGTGTGGAGTTAAGCTGACAAAGCTGAGATTAAGTCAAACTGACTTAAGCTGAAACTGAGTCAACCGGCAGCGGATATGATTTTAACCTTTTTCTTGATATTGTTATTCTATTATGAAAACTGAGTGTTGTGAACTGAATTCTGGTGAATGTCAGTTATGACTGTGAGGTGTATAACAATCAAGTATCACAATGCTGTAAGTAAATGCTGAATAAATAAATAAAAGCGTAAAGTAAGTAAGGCGGATATTATAGAGGTTCCAGGTGATGTAATCCTGTACGTCCTCTCTTCCCCTGTGGTGCGGAGGAAAATTCCACTAGAACTTCTTGAGGTGAATCGTTACAAAAAGTCCTAAACAATAGTCCTTGGCTAATCCCTAGCTTCACTATTTAAACGGTTGTTGCAGAACGGTAGAATTGTCGCTCTTCAAATGCTTGAACCACGGGTCCTTAGAGGGTAGGATTGCCTCTTCACCGCCTACCACCACAAACACGGTCTACCCGATCGCTTGTCACAATGTCCTTGGCGAAACCTTCCCGGTTTGCTTCACAGTCTAAAACCTTTGATGTAGAATCAAGGTTGGGCTGAGAATCAATAAGTTGATTCTTGTTTGTGGTTCTTCAAAGTGTTGAATTCTTGATAAATTCTTTGTAGCTTGAACACTTGAAGAAATACTAGATATGATCTTGTTATAGTTCAGAGATGATAGCAATTCGAATAGAATAGACTGATGCACCAAATTGCTTGTTGATTCTTGTATATGCTCTGTTCTATATATCTTGTTGTTGGTGCAAAGTCTTCTATTTATAGTGTGAAGTCCAACATTCATCTGGCTTCAATTTGAATTGTATCAACGTCTATCTTGCAACGGCTATATTTTCTGACCGTTCTGCTGTGTCAGTAACTCATCCAATGAAATCGTTTTCTTTACAACGTTCGACTGTACTTTCAGTTTGTTGGATGGCTGACTTACAAAACTGAGTTTCCTTATCAGTTTTGTACTGAGTTTTTCTTTTGTCAGTTTCCTAACTGACTTGAAGCATTAACTGAGATTTTACTCTTCTTCAAATATCAGTACTCCTGTTTTCATCTGATTATAATTGACTTAATCAGAGTACATCATGATTCATTACCATCTAAGAATTCATTGTCCTTATGATTCTTAGGTCTTCATACAAGATCCATAAAGTCAGTTCAGGTCACCACAATCTTGCATGAAGTCCAACTTTACAATCTCGACTTGTAATCTTCATAACTGAGTTTGAACCCTCAGTTCTTCATTCTTCAATAACTGAGTTTGAACCCTCAGTTCTTCGATCTTTTAGATAAGTCAACTGAGTCTGTAACTCTCGGCGAACTTACCTTCTTCGCTTTCATGTAGTGTATTCGAGTTAGTTTGCTTGTCTCGATGATTTCCGGTTTTCTAAATGATTTCCGCTTTTCGCTTTACGACACACTAACAATTACGGTGCTTGTCCGATGTAACCTATACAAATATCGACTCTAGTAAAACTTAAACATTCAGTTCTAGACATCTTTTAGCTTTCCACTATAACAGCTGGCTTCAGCACTTCATCAATGGGGTTAAGATAATATTTTAACAAATAAGATGAATTATCATCAAAACATAAATTTTATTTCCAACAATTTCCCCCTTTTTGATGATGCCAAAACTCTCCCTAAAAGAAAATCTTAAAGATCAAAACAATGTAAAACTTGAAAACTGGTTTTCATTAGAATGAGCAAAAACTGGATAAGTACATTTTGTTCAAATAACTGTGATTAAAGACTAAGCTTCTTCTTATCTTTTTGCATGACTGAGTCATATCTTTTTGCTTTTTCATACAAGCGAAAATCTTCTTCAAGCTTGGAGTCTTCCTTTGAAAAGGTCTTGTTGTAGTCAACTTGACTACTTTCTTTCCATCTTCTCCATTGAATTAGCTTGGGTAAGCTTGAGTCTTTCAAGTAGTAATTTTCAAATTCTACTAGATCGGCTTTCATTTGTTCAGTCTTGTCTTTAATCTTCAGTTTATCATCAATCATCTGATTCTTCTTATGTTTTGCAATTTTTTGCTTTGAGTAAATATCGACGAAAGTAGTTCAAGGATTCCTCAAATGTTCGTCCTTGTACTTGGCTTTAATAGGATTGTAATCTTTGATAAACTGTGTCCACAGATCCTTTGTAAGAGTAACTCTTCTGTCTCCAGGTTGATTGTATTTTTCAGTAAGTTGATCATCAGTTAACTCTTTCTTCAAAAATTTAGGATCTGATCTGTATCTTTGTAATTCTTCTACAAGTCGCTTCATTTCTCCAAGTAATTTCAGCTTTTCTTCTTCAGCTTCCCCCTTTTTGGCATCATATAACTGATCTACCAGGGCATGGGTTTCTTTTTGATCTTCTGAAATCAGTCGCTGAGAAGCAAGTACTTCCTTAAGATGAGTTTCTAACCCGTAGATATGCTGATTTATATGCCAATGATCCTGAGCATGAGTTTCTCTATCTACTGCGTTTGAATCTTCGAGTTGTTGTTTGAGTAACACAATCTCTAAAGCAGAACTTGAACTTGATTTGTGAATCATCTCTAGTCTTGCATGAACTGAAACATCAGTTCTAGTTCTATAATCAAGATATCCATAGATGTTTGATAAAAGGTCATTCTGTGCATCTCTCTGACTGAGTACAATTTTCAAGTTTTCATGAACTCTGGTCAATTCATCCTTAGATAGAAAATCAGAGGGATCATATGTAGCTTCTATTTGATCTTTATCCTGAGTATTATCAGCAATAACCATCAGTTGTCTGATTTCATCAGCTACTTGATGATTGTCAGTTTTCTGATTTCCAACTGGCAATCCTTCTTGCTGTGGTACAGTTTGCGTTGCTAGAGGTTGAGATTGAGTGACTGTTTGCAAAACTGTAGTATCATCAGCTTCTTTTCTTGACTTATCATGGTCATCATCATCCTTTTTCTTTGAGTTGTCTTTAGATGATGTGCCTGATTCTCTTCTTTTTGCTAGTTCAGTAAATCTTTTGAAACAGTTGTCAAGAAATTCTGAAATAGGAAACAGAGAGTAAAGATCTCTAACTTCCAATTTCTCTAAGAGTAATTTTTCTTCGATCACGTAAATCGACATCTCGAGAATCTTCTGGTTGAAGTTTCATTTTCATCAGCTTAATGATTTTGTCAGCTTCGAAGACTGGTGCTGATTGCTGTTGTATCTGAGAAGTATGGTCAGCAGTGACATTCTCTTGAGTAACTTCAGTTGTCAATTGATGTTGTTGTTCCCCCTCGCCTGGGTGCTTTCTCACTTGTGATTTCGGGGTACAAACATCTTACAACCGATCTTCCTTCGTGGATTCGGCTTTTCGCTTAGTCCCTTTGTGTTCGGCTTCCCGCCGAGACACATTGTCTGACTTGCTTCGGTTGGGAAGTTGTTTCTGCGATTTCTTTCGATGTTGCAGTTTGCCTTGCTTGCTTCCCTTCCTTAATTCTTTCTAAATAAAACTGAATGATTCCACTAAGAGTCTTCTTCAGTCGGAATCTGCCATCAGTTACTTGTCCTTCAGCTTGAGCTATTTTCACACTTTCTAATTCAGCTAAGTGTTGCTTCTTGAACTGATTGACTATATAACCTGCCCAATTAAATTCTATATTATCCCGCATTATGTTCATCAAGAAAATATTTTCTTCCGAAAGTATATTAATTCCTTTGGATTTTCCAATGACGTGTTTGCTTGAGCCATCTGCTGAGATTTCCAAATTCCGGCTTGATTTTGTCTACATGAATACCAGGTTCGATTGGTTCTGTAGACGAAGTAATCATTGCGAGAAAAGCTTCTTTCTTCAATGGTAGAGTGGCTAACTCTGTTGAAGTTGCTGTTGTATTTACGAAGCCAAAGAGTGACCTCATGACTCTTTCATTGAGAACAATGCGATCTCCACGAACTGTAGTTATCAAGGAGTCTCTGACTAATCGCATATTTTGCCAAAATTGCAAAATGCCTTCCACATCTCGTTTTTCTTTGAAACTAACTTCGAGGATGTTGTTCAATCCTGGTTGTTTTTCGATTTTATCTCGTACCCAGCTGGCTAACAAGGTGTTTTGACACATACCTTCATACATTTCAAGTGTTAGTTCATCCAGCTCTGTGATCAATCGTTTGTCTTTCGAATCATCTGAAGTGGCCATATTTGAGTGTGAACAAAACATTTTGATTTTTGAAAGAGAGGGTTGCAAAGAGTCTATTTTGCTTTCTTAAGATAATTTGAATTTTGATAGAGAATAGTGTGAACGGAGGTTGAATAAATAGGTAGGATATTCTGGCGGTTGAGTGGTACAACTTTTCAAATTCCATGATGGTTTTGATAACCGATACGTGTACTGTTCTGACAATCATGGGGTGTACACACAAAATTCTGACAAAAAGAACTGTGGTAATTTAATGCGATATAACCGCTATTGATTCTATCTTATCAACCTTTGACTAAATTTGACTGGAATGAAAACTGATACTGAGGTCAGTTCTAGAGATAATTCAGTTCCATCAAATTATTCAGTTTTGTCAAATTCTTCAGTTTGTCAGTTTGAGATTGTTGATGTCAATGACTAATCTGTTAAGTGAGCGCACCCAACATAACAAAGATTAATCCCCTTGACGAGTCTCTGGCTTAACTGACTTAACTGACTTTGATTATTCCCAACTTAGTTCTTAATTTGGCAAATCTTTCTTTGTCCAATGGCTTTGTAAAGATATCTGCCAACTAATCTTCAGTAGGTACATAAAGAACTGTTATATCCTTCTTCTCTATATGATCTCTTATGAAGTGGTGACGGACATCAATGTGCTTTGTCCTTGAGTGTAAAACTGGATTATCAGTAATTGCAATTGCACTTGTGTTATCACACATTATGGGAATTGTTCCTTCTTCTATCCCATAGTCTCTTAATTGTTTGTCGATCCATAAAACTTGAGCACAACAACTTCCAAATGCTATATATTCACTTCACAATTGAAGTTGAGATTGAGTTTTGCTTCTTGCTAAACCATGACACAAGTCTATTTCCCAATAACTGACATGTGCCTGATGTGCTTTTTTTGTCCACTTTGCATCCAGCATAGTCTGAATCTGAATAAGAAATCAGCTTGAATTCTCCTTCTTTTGAATACCAAATTCCAACTCCATCTGTGTCTTTCAGATATTTCAAAGTTCTTTTCACAACTGTGAGAGGTCTTGACTGAAATCTTGCACATACACCGACAGTAAAAGATATGTCTGGCCTACTTGCTGTAAGATAGAGTAAGCTTCCAATCATCCTTCTGTAGAGTGTTTGATCAACATCTTTACCTTCTTTGTCTTCATCTAATCTGATGTTGGTCCCCATTGGTGTAGAAATTCCAGTAGATTTCTCCATACCAAACTTTTTGATAAGTTCTCTTGTATATTTGGTTTGGTGAATGAAAATTCCATCGCTAATTGTTTAACTTGCAATCCTAGGAAATAATTTAATTCTCCCATCATACTCATCCGAAATTTGCTTTTCATCAAACTTGCAAATTTCTCACATAACTCGTTAATTTTCGATCCAAAAATGATATCATCAACATAAATTTGAACAAGTAGAGTATCTTCTCCATTCTTCATCCTGAATAAGGTTATGTCGATTGTTCCTTTGATAAATCCATTATCCACTAGAAACTGAGATAGAGTTTCGTACCAAGCTCTTGGTGCTTGTTTAATTCCATAAAGAGCTTTCCTTAATTTGAAAACTTTATCTGCTTGATCTTTGATTTCAAATCCGGGTGGTTGTTGAACATATACTTCTTCTTCAAGAATTCCATTTAGAAACGCACTTTTAACATCCATCTGATAAACTTTGAATTTCTTGTGAGCTGCATAAGCAAGAAATAGTTTGATTGCTTCTAGTCTTGCAACTGGTGCATAAGTTTCATCAAAGTCTATGCCTTCTGCTTGAGAGTATCCTTTGGCTACAAGTCTGGCTTTGTTTCTGATGATGTTCCCATCTTCATCAAGTTTATTTCTGAAAACCCATTTGGTTCCAATGATATTGACATGAACTGGTTTATCTACCAATTCCCATACTTGATTTCTTTCGAATTCATTGAGTTCTTCTTGCATAGCTAATATCCAATCTGGATCTTTCAAAGCTTCTTCAATTTCTTTAGGTTCTGATTGAGATAGAAAGCATGCAATCATTGCATCTAGTTGATGTCTTGTTCGAACTCCAGCTTGAGTATCACCAATAACTTGTTCTTCAAGGTGATCTCTCATCCATTGATGTGTGTGAGTTTGTATCAACTGATTTGCATTTTGTTCAACTGATTCTTCAAAAATTGGTTCTTGAACTTGTTCAACTGAATCTTCAAAAACTGGTTCTTGAACTTGTTCAAGTGATTCTGAATGAAGTTGTTCAAGTTGTTGAGCAATTGGAAACTGAGGCTGATCTTGATCTGAACATTCTAAAATTTGTAGTCTTCCAACGTCAACTGAAACTGGTTCTGGTGTGACTGGTAACTGAGACTGAGAAACTGGTTCTGGTCGGTCTTCAGTTGTTTCGCCAGGGAAGTTTGGTTCATCAAATACTACATGTATTGATTCTTCATGCTTGAGTGTCCATTTATTTAGTACTCTAAAAGCTTTGCTGACACTTGAATATCCTAGGAAAATTCCTTCATCAGCTTTGGGTTGAAAAACGTGAAGTTGATCTTTTCCATTATTGTGTATGAAACATTTTCTTCCAAAAGCATGAAAGTATGAAACATTTGGTTTTCTTCCATTCCAAATTTCATAAGGAGTTTTCTCATGTCTCTTGTTCATGAGAGCTCTGTTCTGAGTGTAACAAGCTGTGTTTACTGCTTCTGCCCAATATCTTTCAGGTAGTTTAGCTTCACAGATCATAGTCCTCCCAGCTTCTTTGAGTGTTCTGTTTCTTCTTTCAGGTACACCATTTTGTTGTGGTGTTCCTATGGCAGCAAGTTGGTGTAAGACACCATTTTCTTCACACTGTTGAGGAATTCAGTTCCTTTATCAGATCTTATCTTCACAACTGAAACTCCTTTCTGATTCTGAAGTCTCTTGAGAAGTTCTGTGAGCTTTTGCTTTGTTTCACTTTTCTTGGTTAGAAAGATTACCCAAGTATATCTTGAAAAATCATCTACTACCACCAATGTATATTTCTTTCCACTGATACTGATTGGTGTAATAGGTCCAAATAAATCCATGTGTAGCAATTCTAGATGTCTAGTTGTTGAATGCTGAGACTTGGTCTTGAAACTTGCTTTTGTTTGTTTTCCTTGTTGACATGCATCACATAAGCTGTCCTTCTTATATGATATCTCTAGTAGTCCAATGACTAGCTGCTTCTTAACAAGTGTGTTGATGTCATTAAAATTGAGATGACTCAGTTTCTTGTGCCATAGTCAACTGATTTTTGATTTGGTATGCACGAGCAAACAAGTTTCAAAGAACGGCGGTTGTCCAATCTACCACATACATGTTTTCCTTTCTTCTTCCGGCTAGGACAACTTGATAAGCTGATTCGCTGATGACAACGCGAAATTCTTTATCAAAAGTAACTTTGTATCCCATATCACAAAATTGACTTGTGCTGAGTAGATTGTAGTGTAGTCCTTCTACATAAGATACATTCTTGATTGTAAGTCCATTTCTGATTAAGGTGCCAAAACCTCTGGTGTAACCAGGTTTATCTTTACTTCCAAATTTGACTTTTGGTCCATCCTTTGCAATAAAATTACTGAGACAGTCTTTGCTCTTTGTCATGTGTCTAGAGAAACCACTGTCAAAGTACCATATATCCTGCAATGAAAATTAGAAGTTTTTAGGTACCCAACTCAGTTTGGGTCCATATGGGTCAGTTGTCAGTACAACTCTGGGAATATATCCTTTTGGGATTTTTCGGATATTGTTGCACTTGTTTTCATATATGTAAGCCACACTCCCATAGTATCTATGTTCGGACTGTGTCTTATTTATATGATTTCTCAGATCTTCTGACTGAAATTTGTTTCCATGTTGATTTCTGTTATTAAAGCTAGAGTGATAACCATCATTCCTTCAGTACTGAGGTCTGGTTTGACCTTTGTACTGTGACTTATGCTGAGAACTGAGATTAGTCCTCTGCTGAGTTTTGGATTGAAACTTGTGATAAGTTTTCGGTCCGGAATGATTGTCATTATCGCTTTATTAACAAATTCGAAAATTCCAATCATCATCGGTGGGATATAGTCTTCATTTCCCCCTAAATGTGTGAATCTTTGAATGATTGACATTCTTGGATTTACTTTGATTGTAATTTTTCTGGTTCCTGACTTCATTGGTTTTTATGGATCCGCGCTTGATTTGCCGTTTCGGTTTCCATTGGATACAAATTGATCTACCATTTGATTTACCTTTGTTGGTAGATGCAAATTTGTCTTCTTAGAAAACTCGATTTATCCCGTGTGATACGGCTTTACTTGGTTCAAGAATTTTCTCGCCTTGTGGAAGTTGCTCGGCCTACAAACTTAATATCGCTTTTGGTACTAGGCCCAACAGCTTTGCTAGTTCCATTCTTTGAAGATTGCTTGTGTATCAAATCCTAAACCAGCTTTGTCTCCATATGGTTTTCCCGATTTGAATCCAAGAATTGAACTTGATTGAGCAAACGATTCGATTCTTCTTGCCGCGATGCGATAGGGTCGATGATGAATCTTTTCTTTATCGCTTTTAGTTAGTTTCAACATTTTTAGTTCGACTTCAATCTTTCAACTTCAAGAATTAGACTTTCTTTCTCGCCTTTGATTGATTCATAACCACTTGTATGGTTACTAGCCGATTCATCAACTCGTCAAGCGTTTCTTCTAATTCTAGATTTTTTGGATTGGAGTCGCGGTCGAAGAACATGCATTTATCATGGAAATCGAGTCCGAAGAGTATTTAGAGTTTGATTCACATACCTCATTTGGATCTTCTATGTGTGCCATTAAAGCTGTGTCATCTGATAATCTTTCAGTACCAGCTTCATAATCTGATTCATCTCCAGAAAGGTGTGCTCTTCTACCAACCCTTCTTGGTGGAGTCTTCTTGATCAGTTCTGGACATTCAGCTTTATAATGTCATGGTTTCTTGCAGTTGAAACAGAGGTATTCATCGTCTTTTCTTTTCTCATGAGTCCTTTTGATGAACTTTTGAGTGACTGGGTGTCCACTTTTCATTCTTCGAATTTTGTTCATCATTAGAGCCATTTGTTCTTCCATTTCATCCAATTCATGAAGATTGTTAGATGAGTTTTCTTGAATCTCATTTGATGCTGCTGCAAGTGTTGTGGTCTTTGGTTCTTCCAGAGCTTTGATTATTGCAGCTGTGGTTGTGAAATCTTCACTAAATTCATAAGCTTTCAGATCTGAAAAGATCTTGAATGAATCTTCTACATCAAGTCTCCTGGATTCTTCCATAGCAGTGACCTTCATCTTCCAGCACATTGGTAATGCCTTCAAGATTCTTGTGTTGATGACTTTCTTTGAGTATTCAATCTTGAGTAGATCTAGTTCATCCATGATAGCACGAGAATCTTGTCTCCATTTGGTCAATGGTTTCTCCGCATTTCATCTTGAAATTCTCAAACTTTTGTTTTGCAACGGAAATTTTATTTTCCTTGATTGAATCTGTTCCTTCACAAACTAACTGAAGTTTGTCCCACATTTCTTTGGCAGTTGTGCATTCTTTCACCTTCAAGTACATGTTGTTGTCAAGAGTTCTGAGGATAAAGTCCATGGCAACATTGTTGAGATTGTTTCGCTTGCGATCATCACTAGTCCATTCGGATTTGGGTTTTGCAACTCGAACCTTCTCTCCACCAACAGTTTGCATATGAGTGATTTGAATTGGTCCATCAGTGAGTACATCCATCATTTCATCATGAGTAGCTGCTAGAAATGCCTACATACGACGTTTATATTCGTCAAATCTGTCCATGTTGCACATAAGCATTTGTCTTGCATATTGATTGTTATCCATTATGAGTGAGTGAAGACTGACAGTAGATTAACTGGAAAACTGAGCTTTCAAATAAGAACAACTAGAGGAGATAAAGAGAAAATGATATCTTGTTAAAGAAACACTGCTCCGATACCAATTGTTGGTCCCTTGGAAAGGCTAACACAAGTTTAGAGGTTGGGTGAATAAACTTGTCCCTAAAAACTGGATTTAAAACAAATTAAGGTTCAGTTAAAAACTTGTGTGGAGTTAAGCTGACAAAGCTGAGATTAAGTCAAACCGACTTAAGCCGAAACCGACAACCGGCGGCGGATATGATTTTAGCCTTTTTCTTGATCTTGTTATTCTATTATGAAAACTGAGTGTTGTGAACTGAATTCTGGTGAATGTCAGTTGTGACTGTGAGGTGTATAACAATCAAGTATCACAATGCTGTAAGTAAATGCTGAATAAATAAATAAATGCGTAAAGTAAGTAAGGCGGATATTATAGAGGTTCCAGGTGATGTAATCATGTACGTCCTCTCTTCCCCTGTGGCGCGGAGGAAGATTCCACTAGAACTTCTTGAGGTGAACTCGTTACAAAAAGTCCTAAACAATAGTCCTTGGCTAATCCCTAGCTTCACTATCTAAACAAGCAGTAGAGAACAGTAGAATTGCTCGCTCTTCAAATGCTTGAACCACTCGGTCCTTAGAGGGTAGGATTGCCTCTTCACCGCCTACCACCACAAACACAAGCCTACCCGACTGCTTGTCACAATTGTCCTTGGCGAAACCTTCCCGGTTTGCTTCACAGTCTAAAACCTTTGATGTAGAATCAAGGTTGGATGAGAATCAATAAGTTGATTCTTGTTTGTGGTTCTTCAAAGTGTTGAATTCTTGATAAATTCTTTGTAGCTTGAACACTTGAAGACAAACTAGATATGATCTTGTTATAGTTCAGAGATGATAGCAATTCGATAGAATAGACTGATGCACAAAATTGTTTGTTGATTCTTGTATATGCTCTGTTCTATATATCTTGTTGTTGGTGCAAAGTCTTCTATTTATAGTGTGAAGTCCAACGTTCATCTGGCTTCAATTTGAATTGTATCAACGTCTATCTTGCAACGGCTATATTTTCTGACCGTTCGTCGTGTCGTAACTCATCCAATGAAATCGTTTTCTTTACAACGTTCGACCGTACTTTCGGTTGTTGGATGGTGACTTACAAAACCGAGTTTCCTTATCGTTTTGTACTTGAGTTTTTCTTTTGTCGGTTTCTAACCGACTTGAAGCATTAACTCGAGATTTTACTCTTCTTCAAATATCGGTACTCTTTGTTTTCATCGATTATAATTGACTTAATCGAGTACATCATGATTCATTATCATCTAAGAATTCATTGTCCTTATGATTCTTAGGTCTTCATACAAGATCCATAAACTCAGTTCAGGTCACCACAATCTTGCCTGAAGTCCAACTTTACAGTCTCGAATTGTAATCTTCATAACTGAGTTTGAACCCTCAGTTCTTCATTCTTCAATAACTGAGTTTGAACCCTCATTCCTTCATTCTTCAATAACTGAGTTTGAACCCTCAGTTCTTCGATCTTTTAGATAAGTCAACTGAGTGTGTAACTCTCAGCGAACTTACCTTCTTCAGTTTCATGTAGGTGTATTCTGAGTCAGTTTGCTTGTCTCAATGATTTCCAGTTTTCTAAATGATTTCCATTTTTCAATTTTACGACACACTAACAATTACAGTGCTTGTCTGATGTAACCTATACAAATATCAGACTCTAGTAAAACTTATACATTCAGTTCTAGACATCTTTTAGCTTTCCACTATAACAGCTGGCTTCAGCACTTCATCAATGGGGTTAAGATAATATTTTAACAAATAAGATGAATTATCATCAAAACATAAATTTTATTTCCAACAGAACTATACTACCATTTATATCTACAAAAAGAGGAATCCTATTTGCTGATAATTCTGGTGAAAAAGAAGATGTGCTCGTTTCTGAGAAGATTCCATCTCCTACACATGAATTTGTCGTACCAAATGCTGGTGTTCAAAGTCCGGTGAAAAACCTTAAGAAAAAGACAATGACAAGCAGCTAAAACAGTGGTTGTTGTTCCTTGTTTTGAAGCCATGCTAAGTAGCCCATATCTTATGTGCGTAACTTTTAGCCGTTTTAATTACCGAAGATATTTACATATTATGGTCATTAGTTGTGCATCTATCGAGAATTAATAGTTTTGGGTAATATGTAAAATTGCTTGTTGGTGAAGTGGAAAATTTCGGTATGTATTTTGCTTAAGTTTTTTTCATCGAACATTATTACTGATGATGTAATACTTAATTGGCTTTATAACCTATCGTGGACACTATCACCTTTGTAATATATGCATGCCTTTTTATTGTATTATTTATCTTCAAACATATGTAGGACCTATTATAGTATGATATCTACTTTAATCTAATAATGTCAAAGAAAAGTAATGCTTGTAGTGTTTAAATATCGGAAATCTCATGTTACTTAGAGATGCACTTAAATACGATATATAATACAAATTACTTGGAAAGGGCATGTCGTGCTTTGCACGGCATAATCTACCACTAGTATTTATATTTATTCATTGTGGCTACAGTCAAACACAACTACAAATGCCCAACTTGGAAAAGGCTATAAAAAGTCAATCTGCCAAACAATATAGTACTAGCGATCCCATCTAACTGAGAATTGCCATACGAAAACAAACTTGCTTTCACCTGCAACTACAATTATAGCCCTTTTTATATATACTAAAAAGGTAAACCAATTCTGCAGAAACAATTTCATACGGAAGCAATAAAAACAACACACAATACACTATAAACATTATAAAGCATGACTATTCAAATCTAACACCGTTACTTCACCCTAACATCATAAAACACCAATTTTTCAATATGAAAACCCTCTTTCAAAATGAATCAAAATCACGATCTAACCTCCTTAAATCATAATAAATTTGTAGGAATAGTCTCTTACCTTTTAGCAAGCTAATCCAAGTCCAATTCTGAGAAAAACTACAACAAAACGATCATTCCTTCACAGAAAACCTTAACAAAATCTCAACTTTCTTGTGTTGAAACGACGCCCTCTTCACAACGATTCCGCTGCTCTTCTCTGATTTGAAAACCGTTAAGATCCGCTTTAGAAACCGAAAGAAAAGCTCTTAGCCTTTTCTAGGTTTCTCACGCCGTCTCTCTCAGGGAACGTAAGAAACTTCTGATTCAAAAGGTTAGGGAAACTAATGGGGTTTATTTTTCCTTAAATAGGAAAATTCCCAATAATTAACCAAATCCCTTATTTTCCTTAAATACACTTATTATTAAATAATCAGTTTTCTTTCCAAATATACATACATATTCGACTTTACATATATATATATATATATTTATCCACAATATATATATATATAATACTTTAATCCGTAAATCATAATATTCCATTTTTCGCAAAAAGACACGTCTGTCCTTTTTCAAAAAGTCAGGATATTACAGTATATGTTGAGAATATCTTTAAAAGTGTTAAGGATGAGTTCCTGGTTTATTGAAACTTGGAATCGAATAAATGTAGATATATAGATGTGTGCCCTAGGTCATATGAAGATAGCGGGAGCTACAGTCTGGGTTTGCAGTCACTTTAATCAAGTGATACAGTGAGCTGAAAATGTTCTTAGCTAGAGATCATTGTGGATTCTACAACTGCGCCAAAACACAGTATATGCCTTGGAGGCGCAGCGGGAGCATTACATGGATCTAAGAGGTTCATTCATGAACCTTGTACGGTTCTTCCACCTTTGCTATATAGCTGATATAGTAGTGGATTCATTGCTTGAAGCAGGGACTAGGGTCTCGTCAGAGATTCATGTGTGTGTTGAGGCGGTTCATTTTGACTTGATCATTTGGAGTAAGATATGAAGATAGTCTGAGTCCCCATGGATAGTGATCCGTTTACGCTTAGGGTTAGTCGTGAGTATTGCATGAGATTCTTATGTTTCAACTTGGTCTTGTGTGTACGAGAGATTGGCTTTAGGCCAAGTGGGAGATTGTTGAAATAGTGTCCTAAACCCAATCGGGTTGGACCGGATCCGACCGGGTCGGATCATTTCTACTATTTCTTTATTTTTATACATATAATAAATGGCTTTTCTGTTATTATATATTTGTTCGTTTAACGGACCATTTATGATGTTTGTTGGACTTATTTTAAGTTTTAATGATGAGTGCTAAACTAGCTGTTATAGAGCAAAGGCAAAAATATGTCTAGATCAAATGTATAGGTTTATTAGAGTTTGATCTTCGTATAGGTTTGATCAAACAAGCATTGTAATTAGGTCAGCTGACTTTATCAGTAGACCTGTCTAGGTCAGCAAGGTAACTAGGTCAGTAGACTAGTTAGGAACCTGCTGAAGACTGAAGGCTGATGGGTCAAACTCAGTTAGTGAAGGCTAAGGGATCAAACTTAGTATTTAAAGTCAAGGATATGGAATCAGAATTTAGGGAAGTCTGTGATGACCTAAACTGATTACATATACCTTGTGTTCAAGGTCTAAGTTCCATATGTTAAGTGGTGTTTGGAACATAGTTATAATCAAAATGGTGTACTCTAACTTCAAAATAAAAAGTTAGATGAAAAGCAGTCAACTGAAGTGTTTCATAAACACTCAGACTTTAGCCAGCTGATAGATATGTACATCAGCATACTAAAATAAGTCAGATATTTGCTGAGTATAAATCTCGATTTAATCAAAGGTTACATTGGAAGATTACAAGGATAAGGATGGATTACAAGCCTTGATATTGTCAACAAATCAATGGCCTAGATTAAAAGAATGTTGGAAAGATTCAGAGGATTAACCAATGGACACAAGTCAAAGGGTGGACAGACTGGAAACTGACAGAAAGCAAACTGACAGTGTCAGTACTATGAATAGAGACAGAAGGCAAGTCAAGATGGGGATAAATCTGAAACGGCTATGTTTGAATTTCAAACATAAGTCACAGGATTCTCACATATAAATAGAAGACTCCTGATTCAGATACAAGTGATGAAAAGCAATAATCTATTCTAAGCTATCAAGTTTCTTATCAAGAAAATCACCCTGCTGACATACATATAACTTAACTGACTGATCAAGAAAACTCTTTAAGTGTAATCTGCTATCAAGTTACATCAAGTTCACACACTTGAAGACTTCAAGCTGCTGATCATTTCATCTTGATCAAGCTGCTGACTGTTGAATCATTCACTTGATTCAAACTTTCTTTTACAAGAAACCTGCTGAAGATAGTGAAGCACTTTGGTGTCAAGAACTGTTGTTTGTGGTGAAGCTGGTGAAGAGGAAATCCTACCCTTCAAGGACCATTCGAATACTTTGGAGCAACAATCCTACCTGTTTCAAATATTCAGTTTGTGAAGCCATAGTTATTGGTGAAGGACAGACAGCTTAGGGATTTTTGTAACTGCAACATCAAAGATCTCTAGTGAATTTCCTCCAACATCACAGGAGAAGAGTGGACTGACAGGATTACACCACCTGGAACCACTATAAAATTTGCCTACTTACTTTCTGTATTTACTTTCTGCATTTAGTACACTGATCACATCAACTTACTGAAACTAGCAACTGAATCACACACTTACACTTCTGAGTATCTAATACTTAGTATCATCTTTTAACAACAAGTAACAAGGCTTAAACTAAATATATTCCATTGCAATAGATTTAGTAATATCAATAATCAACAGACTCCTGAGTGGTCAGCAGACTACTGAGTAGTCAGCAGGCTACTGACCTTGCTGAGTTTGTTAACTCCAAAAAAATTTGTGTTAAGTTTATTCACCCCCCCTCTAAACTTAACCAAAGCCTTTTCAAGGGACCAACAATTGGTATCAGAGCAGTGCTTCTGTTCTGAAGTAATCCTACTTGTTGTGCTTGTGAAAATACTTTGAAAACTTTTTCAAGTTTCTGATTTTCAAAGCTTTGCATCATGAATAACAATCAGTATGCTAGAACTATGTTGATGTGTTCCTTAGATCGTTTTGATGAGTATAAACATCGTATGCAGGTTTATCTAGCTGCAACACATGATGAGATGATGGATGTGCTAACTGATGGACCACTGGAGATCACTAAGTCAGTAACTGTGGGAAGTGAAACTCAGTATGTTCCAAAGCCAAAAAGAGAATGGAATGCTGAAGATTGAAAAAGGGCAAACCTCAACAATATTGCTATTGATATCATATACAGAACTTTGGATAGCAATATGTACATGAAAGTGAAGGATTGCAAGACTGCAAAGGAACTTTGGGAAAAATTGCAACTTATCTGTGAAGGCACTGATGCTATACAGAAAAACAAAGTCGGTGTAGCCAAAAGAAAGTTCCAAGATTTCAAGATAAAATCAAATGAAACCATTGAGAAAATGGAGTTAAGATTCAATGCTATCATGGATGAACTCATCCTGCTGAATGTGATCTCTACAAAAGAAGAGATTAATACAAGAATCTTAGAAGCCCTACATGCGAAAGAGGTTTGGGAGATGAAGGTTACTGCCATAGAAGAATCCAGGAGTCAACATGAAGAAGACACCTTCAAACTGTTTTCAGATCTCAAAGCATATGAATTCAGTAAGAAACTTGTTCCTGAGACTGAAAAAGAAGAACCAAAGACTACTGCATTGGCTGCTGCATATAAAGAAGAACCATCAGGTGATCAAGATGATCTACTGGATGAGATGCAAGAGAAAATTGCCCTATTGAGCAAGAAAATCATAATGATGAAAATAGGAAGGGGTTCTCCAAGGAATTTCACAAAGAAATCAAGTGAAAAGAAGAAGGAAGAATCCAAGAAAGATAATGATTACTTGTGTTTTCATTGCAAGAAACCAGGACACTTCAAACCTGACTGTCCTGATCTAAAACAGAAAAAGGAACCTGATTATCTATGCTTCAACTGCAAGAAACCTGGTCATTTCAGACCTGATTGTCCAGACCTACTGAAGAACAAGAATCAGCAAAGAAGACCTGGCAAGAAAGCAATGGTTGCAGATGATGAATCAGGCTATGAAGTTGAATCAGAAAAGGGAAATGAATCTGATGATACTGCACTTGTTGCTAATATGGATGATTATGCTTTAATGGCAAATATAGAAGAGACAGAGGAGGTATATAATTCTGTATCCATAAATACTCCTGCTGAAAGTGATTGTGAATCAACTTGTGGTTCAAATCCTAAAAATTCTGACAATGAAGAAACTTTGGATGCCATCCTTAATCAACTGAGGAAAATACAACCTGGTTATGAGATTGTGAAGGCTGAAAAAGAAGCTCTTCAAACAGAAGTTGAAAGGTTAAAAGTTGAATTAAGAACTCTCAAAGGAAAGGAAAAAGATGTTGAAAAGAATCAACATAAGTCTGCTGTATATTCAGTAGCTGCTGAATCTGCTGAACAATCTAGTTCCACTACTGCATTCAAATCTGGAAAACCTTATGGTGATAGAACATGCCTTGGATTTGGAACTCAGCAATCTACTAAGAGTGGATCCAGTAAGGTTATTGAACCTAGTACCACAATTGGTCCTAAGTTTGTACCTACACAAGATCCAACTCCCAAAAAGGTTACTGAGGCAGTAAAGCCTACTGAGAAGTCTTCAATAAAGCAAAATCAGATGTCAAAAAGGTCAACAGTACCTAACAAAAAGGGTAAATCCAAAAGTAGGACTGGCTTGGACCTTCTAGACCTACTGATAGCAGACCTGCTGCTAAGACTGCTTGGACCACAAAAGGGCAATAATCAGAAATATTCCAAGGATAAGAATCATAAACCTAAAAATGTTAATCATTATAGGGATACTTATCTCAGGGGGAAAGGCAGATTGTTCCCTACTGATGATGATTGGAATATTCCTAACCCTACTGCTAGAAACAACAGTCATAACCATAATGCAAGAGTAAAACCTCAGCAATGGACTCAGCAGAGGACTTATTCAAGACCTCAGCAGAGACCTCAAAAGACTCCATATTATAGGGTTGCTCATATCAGACAACAAACCTATGGTTATGCTAGTGCTTCTAACAATAGAAATCACTTCAAACAACATTATGTACCAAAAGGCCAGAAGGCATATATGAATCCTACACAGCCAAATGTTAGATCTTATGGAAGTGTGGAATACATATATGAACAAAAGTATAATACTTTTCAAAGAAGACCTTTTGGAAATATGCCAAGGGTCATGCTTACCACTGACCACTATGGACCCAAACAGTTTTGGGTACCTAAAACATATTAACTTTGTTTTGTAGGGTGTCTGGTACTTTGATAGTGGATGTTCCAGACATATGACAAAAAATAAGCACTGTTTGACAAACTATGTGGCAAAAGATGGTCCAAAAGTCAATTTTGGCAACAAGAATACACTATCATACACAAGAGGTTTGGTAGACTGGTAAGGAATGGATTCACTATCAGGAATGTTGCATTTGTGGCAGGACTGGACTACAACCTACTGAGTACTGGACAGTTTTGTGACATGGGTTACAATGTCACTTTTGACAAGAGCAACTGTATTGTCATTAGTGAAAGAGGTGAACAAGTTGTGTTTTGGCTGGAAGAAGACAACAAAACATGTATATTGTGGATTGGTCTACTGCTGTTCCAGAAACATGCCTGATTGTGCAAACTAAGTCAGAGTTGAATTGGTTGTGGCATAAGAAGTTGAATCATCTTAACTTTGATGATATCAATCAGTTGTTGAAAAAGAAATTGGTGATTGGTTTACCAGAGATCACATTCAAAAAGGATGCTATATGTGATGCTTGTCAGCAAGGTAAACAAACCAAGTCAAGCTTCAAGTCAAAGACCAAGCAATCAACTAAAAGAGTCTTGGAGCTAATGCACAAGGATTTATTTGGACTAGTAACACCAACAAGTGTAACAGGGAAGAAGTATACTCTGGTAGTTGCGGATGATTATTCAAGATACACTTGGGTAGTATTCATGAACAAGAAAAGTGAAACACTTCAAAAGATGCCTGAACTTTTAAAGAGATTGCAAAATGAGAAAAGTTTGACAGTAGTGAAGATCAGATCAGACAAGGGTACTGAGTTTCTCAATAAAGTCATAAGAGAATATTGTGAGCAAAATGGTGTGCTGCATCAATTAGCCGCTACTAGTACACCTCAACAAAATGGGGTTGCTGAGAGAAGAAACAGAACCTTGAAAGAAGCAGGAAGAACTATGATTTGTGAAGCTTTATTACCTGAATGATATTGGGCTGAAGCAATCAATACATCATGCTATACACAAAATAGGACCTCAGTGAACAAGAAGCTACTGAAGACGCCTTATGAGATATGGAATGGAAGAAAACCAAATATACCTTACTTCCATCCATTTGGAAGCAAGTGTTTTATTTTGAATCATAAGGAACAATTGAAGACATTCCAACCAAAATCAGATGAAGGAATCTTTTTGGGATATTCTTCTGTCAGCAAGGCTTTTAGGGTATTGAATAAAAGGACATTGAAACATGAAGAATCAATACATGTTGTATTTGATGAACCTAAGTTTACTGGAATGGAAGATGAAGTTTCAGAACATGCTGAAAATCTCCAAGTCACTGATCTAGAATGTGTTGATGTTTTGGAAAGGATAAATGACTTAAAAATTTCTGACTCTGCCCCTGCTGAAGAACTTGCTGGTAACACTACTGATGCAACAACTGAAGCAGTTCAAGGATCTGCTGAACCCCCTACTAAAGCAACAGCAGACCCTACTGAAGATGAAGCTCCTGTAAATCAAACTAATCATGATTTACAATGGTTGAAAGACCACCCTGCTGAACAAGTATTTGGTACATACAGCAAGGTGTAAGGACTAGAAGACAATTGGAAGCAATGTTTACTTGTTTTCTATCTCAAATGGAGCCTAAAGTTGTTGAAGAAGCTATATCTGATCCAGATTGGATAATTGCTATGCAAGAAGAATTGAATGAGTTTGAAAGAAACCAAGTTTGGACACTAGTGGAAAGGCCTAGTCATGCAAATATAATTGGAACTAAATGGGTATACAGAAACAAATTGGATGAATCTGATACCATTGTAATGAATAAGGCCAGACTAGTGGCAAAAGGCTATTCTCAAGCTGAAGGAATAGATTTGTATGAGACCTATGTTCCAGTTGCAAGATTGGAGGCCATAAGATTATTCTTGGCACATGCTGCTTATAAAAACTTCAAAGTATACCAGATGGATATTGTAAGTGCATTCTTAAATGGCATTCTGGAAGAAGAGGTTTATGTTCAGCAACCTCTTAGTTTTAAAGTTAAAGATCAAGAAGATAAAGTGTACAGACTTAACAAGGCACTGTATGGTCTGAAACAAGCACCAAGAGCATGGTACGAAACCCTATCTCAATTATTGGTGGACAATGGTTTTACCAAAGGTACCATTGACAAGAGTCTTTTCAGAATCAATGAAGGGGACAACACCCTGATAGTACAGATTTTTGTTGATGACATAATCTTTGGTTCTGAAAATGAATTGCTATGTGAAAAGTTTGCTAATCTCATGAAAAGAAAGTTCCAAATGAGTATGATGGGAGAGATGAAGTACTTCTTAGGATTACAAGTCAAACAAATGAAAGATGGAATCTTCATTCATCAAACTAAATATAACAAGGAGTTATAGAAGAAGTTTGGCATGGAAAATAGCACCAAAGTATCAACTCCTATGAGTACCAACAACATATTGGATGAAGATAAAGAAGGCAAAGATGTTGATCTGACTTTATACAGAAGGATGATAGGCAGTCTGTTGTACCTCACTGCCAGCAGACCTGATATATCCTTTGCTGTAAGTGTTTGTGCAAGATTTCAATCAAAGCCGAAAGAAAGTCATTTAGCTGCAGTCAAAAGGATTCTCAAGTATCTAAAAGAGACTTTGGAAGTAGGGATATGGTATGCAAAAGATGGAAGCTACAAAGTTATATCCTACTCAGATTCTGATTATGCAGGATGCAAGATTGATAGAAAAAGCACAACAGAACTCCGTCGCTTAATGGGAAATAGACTGGTTTCCTGGTTCGGTAAGAAAACATAATTCAATATCAACTTTCACTGCTGAACCTGAATATATTGCTGCTGGAAGTTGCTATGCACAAATACTATGGTTAAGACAACAATTAAGGGATTATGGAATTGAAGAAAAAGAAATTCCTATAATGTGTGACAACACAAGTGCAATTGCAATCACTGAAAATCCGATTTTGCATTCAAGAACCAAGCACATTGATATGAGACATCATTTTATAAGAGATCATGTTGAAAAGAAAGATGTGGTGGTTCTTTACATCCCTATTGAAGATCAAATTGCCGATATATTCACAAAACCATTGGATAGTGAAAGATTTTCTAAGTTCAGGACTGAACTTGGCATCATAAAAGTTGGCTGAGATACTGATAATCAGCAGTGTACTGGAATTCACCAAGGGGATTAGTCTTTGCTATGTTGGGTGAGCTCACTTAGCAGATTAGTCATTGGTATCAATAATTCCATGTACGTAAAGCAGTTTGGACAATTGAGCAAATGAAGTTGCCAATGGGATTGGTCTTTGTCAATTTGGGTGAGCTCACTTGACAGATCAGTCATTGGTATTAAACTTCAACTTGTATTATCTGTTGGACAAAACAAGTGTGTATGAAGATCGAGCGAGCGGTTTATCGCGAGGTTGAGCCATTCTTGTCGACGGTACCGCCGACCCAAGTCTACTGAAGATCAAGTCTGCTGAGTTACAAGTTACAAGACAGTCAAACTTAAACGAAAGTCAACATTAATTGGATATAATCCTTATCTTTATAACTGCGGTTACAAATATCCAACGGTTACAACTCTTATGGAATAAGTTAGAGGGACACGTGGCAACGTCACATTTACTCCAACTTTAATCGTGGTTAAATGCTACAGTACGTGTACAGTACTTTCCTGACAGTTACAACCCACTTTCTTCTTTTATATATACAGACATATACACACGAAGCTGCTTACAGTTTTCAGATCGATTTTCTCTGAATAAACACCGTGTGTACACAGATTTACCAAGCTTTCCTTTATCTTTCTCAAATCTCTAATGGCGGATAAAGGTGATATTCACATTGGAACGAACCAAAGTGTCAAATGGTTCGTAGTTGATGCTGACAAGACTGAATTAGCTATCAATATTGGAAGAAGAATCAAAAGATATGAAGGATTAGATGACGTTCTGAATCTAAGATTGGAGACCATCTCTTATACAAAAGTTACGAATTTTTGGAGGAATATAGTGACTAGAGATGATAGAGAGGCATTTACTACCACTGTAAATGGTCAGGAGATTCAGATTACTTCAAACCTGCTGATACCAATCCTGAATCAATAGAGCTATCTATTTGGGAGTTTGTTGATGCAATAAAGACCAACAGATCCCTAAAATCATCACTGAGCATCAATGTGAAGCATATCAAAATGGAGTACAATCTGTTGAGTAAGATGATTGCTAAGAACGTTCTTGGTTTCAATGGAAGCCTTAACACACTGTCTGGACCCAAGATTGACATGTTGATAATCATATGCAAGAGTATGAAGTTTGATTAGGCCGGATTCTTTGTCCAATACATGAAGAAGGTGATAACAGAGGACAGAGAGGGGACCAGGAAGTCCAAGTCACTGCCTTTAGGTTTGATGGTGCAGGCCATACTGAACAATTTGAAGATTGTCAACAAGTCTCGATATAAGCCTAAAATCAGTTATCTCATCCCTGGTTTGGATGATGATGAGGATTTGGATACTGAATGGACAGGGAGTGACAGTGGTGGAGATGACAATGATAATGGTGGGCAGGCTAAACAAGTTGCACAACCTGCTGCACCAAAGAAAGCTGCACGGAAAAGAAAAGCTGCTGACACAAGAAAGATTACTGAGATCTTAAAGCCTAAGAAGACAAGGCAACAATCAGTAGACCCTGTTGAATCTACTGAAGTTCCAGTTGAAGCTGAGGCTGCTGAGCCTTCTGGAACTACAAAGAAAACTGCTGCTAAAATTTTGAGAGAACAACTAAAGAAAGATTCAAGAAAGAGGAAAGCTGATAGGGATCTTGAAGCTGAACGACATGCAAAGAGAATGAAGGAGATTGTGAAAAAGAAAAAGCATGGAAATGGAAAAGAGTTAAGGGTTTTGGAGGCCCAAAAGAAAGCTGAAGGTGTTGGTGTGGAAGCACCTATACAAGTTGATGAGCCTACTGAGGCTAGAGAGGTTTTTGTTGAACAACTGACTGTAGAATCACAGCAGATTGCTGAATCTGACCCTGCTATGGATGCTACAACTCAGGGGGAAGAACACACTACTACAGACCCTGTTGATGTGCATATGAGTCAGGAGGAACCTAGTGTGGAACAACTGGAGGTAGTAGGGACAAATGTACCACAAGAAGAAGCTACTGACCTGTTTGTATCTGCTATAGATACATTGACTCACCTTGTTGAAGCCTTTGGGGGACAACAAGCTCCGCAATCTGCACCAACAAGGCCAACAATGCCTTTTGAGAGGAAAGAAAAGACATCAAAGAAAGAGAAGGTAGATCCCAACTTCAAGAGAGTGCAAAAATATTTTCAATGGAAGTTTGGTTTCTTCAAAAGACAAAAGCCAACTGCAGACCCAATGAGTGGATTTGAGGAATGGGCCTTTGATCAGTTGGGTATGGAAAGCCTACTAGAGTTGATTGATACAAGTGTGCTGCAGACAAGGCTAATGGATCTAATGGAAGAAGGGAAGAAAAGTGCTAAAATCATGTTCAAAGACCCCAAGTACACACCTGACAGTGATGATTCTTCATCATCTGATTCTGATGATGATCATCCTACATTTTTAGGGGAGTCTAGTGGAGTGGTTAAAGACAGAGCAACTGGAGAAGTGATAGGAGTCAACTTTACTGTACTTTGGTGTGCAGTTTAACCCCCGTTTATCGCTTTATTGGCATGTTTTGGGCAGATATAGACCGTTTCGAGAGTAATATTGAGAGTTATGCGCACGGGGAGTTAAACTGTCACATCGATTAAAAACTCCACCTTTTTAGTGATATTTGACTCTTTTCTGAGCACTTTTGTCATGCGGAATTACGCGTGGTGTTTGTTCGTTCATGTTATTGTAGGACTTAGGTGACTCGAGAACCCGGAAGGTGATGTTTTGGAATGAGAAACGTGTTCGTGGCACGAAAGAAGCGTGAAAGTAAGGAAAAGTCAAGTTTGGAGTGAAATCAAGGCAAACTGGCGTTTGCCCTACCTCAAACTGGCGTTTGGCCAATGCAAACTAGCGTTCACATAGTTGGCATCAGATACTGAAAGTTAGAGTTTTGGACAACCGATCGTCCAAATTACCCCCAAACTAGTGTTTGGATGAGTTCAGCCCGACTCAAGGAGGCTCATACAAGACAAACGAGCATCCAAGTACCTTAAACTGACGTTTGCCCACAAGACATGAGTCATCAAACGAGCGTTCAAGGCAAGGCAAACGCTGGTTCACTGAAGACAAAACCCTAATATCATCAAGATTTCCAGGCAGACGAGCGTTCACTATGACGCAAACGCTCGTCCAAGACCGACAGAAGCAGTTTTTCGACCTACACTATAAATATGCAGCTCATTCAGCCCCTAGATATTCTTGGCCGACTTTAGGCTCTTCTTAGGCGATTTTGGTGCGATTTTGATCACCCTTCAGATAACATCCTTTGATTCTACACACTTGTTATAGCTTAGATTTACCTTTTAAGATCAAAAGATTCAACTTTTTTGTGCAATTATTTCTTCATATTTTCTGGATCAGATTTTCTACAAGTTATATGGTAATGAATTCTCTTTCATTTATTGTCTTGAGTTTGATTCCAATTCTTATTTCGTTTAATAGCATAATCATGAGTAGCTAATTGCATGTGTAGTCGAATTATGTGCAAGCGAGCAGAATCCCTAAGGGGGGATGAGATTGGGAGTTGTGTAGTGCGTAATATTAATGTTTAAACGATTAATCAACGTCCTAAAACTTATTTTAACATCTTTGAATTAGATTGATCACCTAGTTCACTGTCACACACATCGAACTTATAGATGTATTTTGCGGTGAGATGTGGGATAAGGGGTTTAAGGATCGTTCCATAGATTCGGCCTAATTGTTAGGTCTGTTTCCAATATAGAGGTTTGACATCGTTGTTCGAGCAGCTCTAAGGCTTAATCATGTTAGGATAATCGGTTTTCTAAAGGGAGGCTCGGTTAGCTTCGCATAGGGTGGTTCGATCGAGTTGTCCAGTCTAATCACTAAAATTAGGAGTTGGCACCCGTGGATGTCCTTAAACTACATAGGATAGGTAGGTCGGTTAAGACAATCTCCCTGTTAAGTCCTTCCTAAGGGGTAAAAGTAGCTCGTGGGGTCATAGTTCGGCTATACCTTTTAATATATAGAAGTACAACCATTAGTATAATCTTTATTTCTGCATTAGTATTATATCTTTCCACCATATTTTGGCCTGAACTAAGTTCGACGTCAGCTTTGGTACTTAGACATTAGTCCCTGTGGATTCGAACTTGTGACCACTATACTCCCGTTGACCCGATACTCTGTCGGTAAAAGTTAGCGGTTAAGTATTTTGCTTTCAGGAATTTTGGCGCCGTTGCCGGGAAGTAACGTTTAATATCTTTTAAGTTGATCGAAAGCTTGGGCTTAGGTTGTTTTTATTTTTTTCTTGTTGTTTCATGTTTTATAGTGGATGACCCGAAGCTCCAAAGAACCTCTTATCAAACCAATTGAAGAGATTGAAGCTTACGCACGTCACAGAAGCAGTCAGCGCCGAGGAGAGATCCTGATTGCTAGCCCGAACCCTTTGTTTAAAGAAGAAGGGGTAGTAGAAAGCTCACTCTCAGATTTTTCTGAAGAAATGGACGATATAACGACTCGTAGAGAGGGCAAAGATCCCATCGATGAACATGATGCACCAGGGCAAACCTCGAGCACTCCTGGTGGTAATGCGACACTGCAGTTGCAAACTCCACCGAGGAACCCTCGTGACGAACAGTTAAGGAGAGACGATACAGAGTTATACCAGCTGTTTACCCCACGATTTAATCAGAGAACAGGGATTGGACAGAACTCCCAGAACTTCGGACCATAACTCGACCTAGACACTACGAACCGCTTACTACAGATGCTAAGGGATCAAGGAAATCAACAGGGGTTCCAAAACCCATATAATCAGCAACCACCTATGCAGCGGTTTAATCAACAACAGAATTATCAGCCACAGAGGGCTCAGCAGGTATAAGGACCGAGAGTCTATCGGGATTATGTGACTACTCCACAGGAAGTCACTTCGAGTGCCGCCTATCGATGCCAACAACATGGACATAAAGCAGAATATCTTGAACATGTTGGGGGAACATGCTCTGTTCCATGGGAAGTCAACTGAAAACCCAAACATCTTTCTGGGATCATTTTCTCCAAATTTTTGGGATGTTGAAAAGGCGATAAAGCTGATAGTTTTCCCGTTTGCACTTAGAGGAACTGCTAAGGATTGGTATGATTCGCTACTTAATGATTCGTTGCATACATGGGCGGATGTAGTGAGAGTGTTTTTTAGGAAGTACTTTCTTCCGGCGAAGATTTCAGATTTGAAAGAAGAAATCTCTTCATTTGATGGTCTCGAGGGAGAGACACTAAAGAAGACATATGAGATATTTTGGGGTCTACTGAAGAGATGCGCTCCACACGGGTTTTCCACTGTTAAGCAAGTTATTATACTATTCAAGGCCTTAGAGCCAGTGGACCAGAACAAGCTAAATGCCGCCAGTGGCGGAGATATTATGAATCTGCCGCCAGAACAAGCTATGAGACAGATTGAGAATATGGCAGATGGGGAAGGACAATGGAGGTCTAGTAGGAAAAATAAGAAAGCCCATATGGAAAGTGTAAAGTCTATGAAAGAAAACTTGATAGAGAGACTACCATGCATGACAAAATGCAAGAAATGGTACAGAAAATGGACCAAATGGAGTTGGATAAAAATAAGGCAGAGCAATGCCAACTTTGTGGGGGTGGACACTCAGCATTGGAGTGTACATCATCGAAAAAGTTCATGTACCCACAATAGTTGATACCTACTCCAGCACAGCAGCAGTTTGGGAATCAGAATGATCAGCAGAAGAAGAATGTGTATGCGATGGGGCAGATGAATATGCATCGGCAAGAGTTTGGTCAACAACAGCAGTATCAGAATTTTGAGAATCAACAAGGGCCGCCAATGGATTATGGTATGGGTGATGATTCACAGCAATACGATGTGAGCTATGTTGGACAAGGGAATCAGGGACAGTGGAATCAGAGTCAACCAGGTCAGGGTTGGAATGTGGGGCCGAATCAAAACTGGAATCGTAGCAATAATCAAGGCCAAGGTTTTAGGCAAAACCAAAGCTCATACAACCGACCCTGGAACCAGAATCCTCTGAATCAGATTTCATACCAGAATCAGAACCAAGGCAACTATCAGAATAATCAGAATCAGCAATCTCAGTCATAAGGCCAACAGCAATAGCAAGGGCAGAATTGGGGTCAGAATCAAGGATGGAATCAAAATCAAGGCTAGCAAAACAATCAGAATTCCAATCAGAATCAGCAAGCAAGCCAGCCGCCCAGAAATAACAATTCTGGCACCTATCAACACCCGAATGCTCATCTCCACCAGAACAATCAGCAATCGAATAATTCTGGTGTTCAGAAGACGCCCGCTGAGATACTCCTAGAAAGACTGGATAGAACTGTATCTGAGTTGAACAAAAATGTTGTAGAGCAAAAAGTGGCCACCCATTTTGCCATTTGAAACCTGGAGACCCAAGTAGGGCAAATAACTGACACTCTAAAAACAAATCTGAGTGGTGGGCTCCCGAGTAATACTGAGAGAAACCCAAGGGGTGTGAACGATGTGTTCACACAAAGTGACAAAGAGGTTGGGCTGAGTGATAAGAAGAAAGAGCTACGGACAGAGAAAGCAGAAACTGAGAAAGCCGAAAAAGAGAAGATAGTTGACCGTGAAGGGACCATGTAAGGTGAAGTAGAGATTGACGATTTGGAAATTGGCCGTGTCGAGAAAGGAATGGCTGCTATGAGAAAAGAGTTAGAGCCCACAAAGAAAGCCTTGGCGGAGGCAAACAAGAAAGCATTGGAAGGGGCAACACCAAAGAAAGACTATGTAGTCTTGGATATCAAAGAAGAAGAGCCCTCATCTCCGAAGACAAAAGGTAAGAAAAACAGAATTCCTTCTCCCCCTGATTTTGATGTCAGCACTTTACCCTACCCTCCTAAGGGACCCAAAAAGGACATACTGACCCAAGGTCAGGCGAAATTTCTGAATCTCTTAAGGAAGGAAGAGGTGAATATTCCCTTGTTAGAGGATAATTCGAGCATTCCCCCATATTTTAAATTTTTGAAAGGGATGTTTTCGAGTAAGGAGAAGATGCAGCAGATGGTACATTTGTTTTCCCAGTTGATTTCGTAGTTTTAGACATGGATATGGATGCAAAGACTCCTCTTTTGTTAGGTCGGCCTTTCTTGAACACATGAGAGACCTTGATAGACGTTAAGAGGGGGGAAATTATACTACGAGTTGGGAAAGAGAGTGTATCCATAAATGTTTATAATGCAATGAAACACCCTGAGGATGAAAAGAGTGATTTTTTTCTATTGATGCTATATATCCGTGTATTTTGGAGCACACTAACCTTTAGGGATACCAAGAACCGATGGAAGAATGCTTGATGAAGTCAAGCATAACGAAAGATGATGATCCGAGAATGAGGATCCAGGTATACCATTTGGAGGCAACTTCTTATGTCCATGCGGAATGGAACAAGAAGCTAGAGCTCGGTTTGACTGGCAAGCTACCAAAACCGTCAATCGAGAACCACCGACTGATCTTGAGCTGAAGCCACTTCATGATCATTTAAAGTACGTATTCTTAGAACCTGATAAACTACTTCCCCTTATTATTTCGTCTGCACTAACCGTTTTGTAGGAAACTAAGTTGATTCATGTTCTGAAGAAACATAAAAAAGCCTTCGAATGGAATATGGTCGACATAAAGGGGATTAGTGCTGACATCTGCAAGCACAAAATCATCCTTGAAGAGGGTGCAAAGCCGGTCAGGCAATTTCAGAGACGGATGAACACACATTTGCAAGAAGTGGTGAGGAAAGACGTGGTGAAGATGCTGGAGCTAGGGATAATCTATGCGATATCCGATTGTGAGTGGATGAGTCCCACGCAAGTTGTGCCCAAGAAAGGAGGCATCATTGTTGAGCTGAATGAAAAAGGTGAGCCCATTCCTACTCGCTTAGTTACTGGTCATAGGGTGTGCATTGATTTTCGCATGCTAAAAGATAAAACTAGAAAAGATCATTTTCCCCTCCCGTTTATTGATCAAATGCTAGAGCGTCTAAGTGGTCATGTGTTTTATTGCTTTTTAGATGGTTTTAGTGGATACTATCAGATCCACATTGATATACATGACCAAGATAAGACTACTTTCACGTGTCCTTATAGCACCTTCGCATTCAAAAGAATGCCGCTAGGGTTGTGTAATGCACCCGCGACATTCCAACGATGCATGGTTGCCATTTTTGCTGACATGATAGAATGTTTTATGGAAGTCTTTATGGATGACTTTAGTGTTTTTGGTGACACTTTTGATGATTGTTTGTCTAATATTGATAAGGTGCTTGAGCGTTGTGAAGAGACAAACCTAGTTCTAAATTGGGAGAAGTATCATTTCATGGTAACTGAGGGAATTGTGTTAGGACGTAAAGTGTCGGGGAAGGGAATAGAGGTCGATAGAGCTAAAATAGAGGCAATAGCTAAGTTGCATATGCCTTAAATCTGAAGACCCTGAGATTATTCTTGGGTCATGCAGGTTTTTATCGTAGGTTCATTCCAGGGTTTTGCCAAATTTCTAGACCTCTCACCCTTTAGTTGATGAAGGGATCCCCCGGTGTTTTTGATGCGGCATGTTTAGATGCTTTTAGAACTCTTAAGAAACTTCTTACTTCGGCTCCTATCTTAGTGGCACTTGATTGGTCCAAGGAGTTTGAAGTCATGTGTGATGCGATTGATTATGCTGTAGGAGCTGTCTTAGGTCAGAAGGTCGATAAGCTGTTTCGACCTATCTACTATGCGAGTCATACCCTGAACCCGGCTCAACAAAAATACGCCACTACTGAGAAGGAACTTCTAGATGTCGTCTTTGCTTTCGATAAGTTCCGGTCATACTTAGTCGGGTCGAAAGTCATAGTTCACACAGACCATGTTGTGTTGCAATATCTGTTTGCTAAGAAGGACGCAAAACCACGCTTGTTGAGGTGGATCTTGCTCCTTCAAGAATTCGATGTAGAGATTAAGAATGGGAAGGGGTGTGAGAACGTGGTAGCTGACCACCTGAGTAGGATGGAACCGGGTGAGGAAAGATGCTTTACAAAGGTTGAGATAGATGACCATTTCCGGGATGAGCAGTTGTTCATAATGGATAAGATGCTACCGATTAAGCGAGGAAATTTTATGCAGAGAGGGAAGAAAGGGAACCCGTGGTATGCACCATTCGTCAATTATCATGAGTGTGGGTTCGTAGATCCCGAGTTTGATGAGAACCAAAAGAAGAAATTTTATAGTGAGGTGAACCATTATGTGTGGGGGGATCCCTTACTTTTTATGTTATGTGCAGATGGAATTCTGAGGAGGTGTGTTGATGACCGTGAGATAGTGAGTATTCTCTCGTTCTGCCATGATAAAGAAGCCGGTGGTCACTTCTCAGGCGAGAGAACAGCGTTGAAGGTGTTACAAAGTGGGTTCTATTGGCCCACTATCTTCAAAGATGCACACGCGTATGTAAAGACGTGTGATGCCTGTCAACGCTCAGGACGGATCTCAAAGAGAAATGAGATGCCCCAGAAGCCGATAATAGTTTGTGAAGTTTTTGATATATAGGGGTTAGACTTCATGGGTCCATATCCGTCTTCTTTCGGGAATAAGTACATTCTTGTTTCCTGTGATTATGTTTCAAAGTGGGTTGAGGCAATCGCTTCGCTACTAATGACAAGCATGTAGTCTTTAGGTTTCTTAAGAAACACATTATGTCCCGCTTTGGTGTACCTCGAGTGATAATCAGTGACAATGGAAGTCACTTTGTGAACAGAGAGTTTGATAAGCTGCTGATGAAGTATGGGGTAACTCATAAGTTAGGCACCGCCTATCATCCCCAGACTAGTGGCCAAGTAGAGGTAACCAATAGAGGGATTAAGAGAATCCTGGAGAAGACTGTCAATTCAAATCTCAAGGATTGGTCAAAGAAGTTAGATGATGCGCTTTGGGCACACCGAACTGCATTCAAGACACCCATAGGTATGTCACCCTACATACTTGTCTTTGGCAAGGCTTGCCATCTTCCGGTGGAGGTAGAACATAAGGCCTATTGGGCAATTAAAAATCTGAATATGGATGACACTTTAATCGGTGAAAGAAGGATGGCCCAGTTGAACGAGTTAGATGAGTTTCTCCTGCAAGCTTATGATTGTTCGGCGAAGTATAAGGAGAAGACCAAGATGCTTCACGACAAGTTGATTAAACCTCGTGTTTTCAACATAGGTGATGAGGTTATTCTCTATAACACTCGCCTTCATTTATTTCAGGGCAAACTTAAGTCGAGGTGGTCGGGACCATATAAGGTGTTGAGAGTTTTCGACTCGGGAGCAATCAAGGTAACTCATCCAAAGCACGGGACGTTCATCACGAACGGCCTTCGTCTGAAGAAATATGAGAAGTTACCCTTCGATGAGGCTCTCGAAGTTGTGCATTTAACTGATCCCGAACCTTGATCGATCTTTTCTGAGTCTTGTCATGGACTTAAAATCTTGGCAATTCTGATTTTATCAATCCACCATCACATCTATCTATCCTCGTTTCCTTATGCGTGCCGGTAGTATAATTTTGAAAAAACCGGTACAGTATAAGTCATTTATCGAGCCAAAAACGTAAAACAAAGGCGCTTGGTGGGAGGCAACCCACTATTTTCTGAGTTTCTGATTACTTTTGCTAATAAAAGTGTGAGAACGGAGGTTGGATTCGAATAGGGATCAAAATCCTGAGTTTTGCAAAAATCTGGTGTTAAACGGGCTTTTGCTCTCTGCGAACGCACGTTTTGCACAAGTCAGACCCGAAACGGGGTTTAACCCACTCAAACGCCCGTTCGTCTAAAATCGCTACTCTCTGTACGTGATTCTGAATAAGCCAAATGAGCGTTTGGCATGTCTCAAACGCTCGTCCAATTCATCGTATTCCAGGTAAACGCCCGTTCACCAGGGGCAAACGCTCGTTTGCCTCTCCTTCTATAAATACCCCAAGCCTGCTATTCATTATTCAAATCGGATTTTAAATCGAAAAACCGACTCTTCACGCCCTCTACACCCATTTTCTTCGTTTTTTATCCGATCGGAGCTATTTCAAGTTCCCCAAACACTATCGATCTCTTCTTTTCATTTCACCAACCCAAATCCTTCAACAAACCTCTTTTGGCCGGATTCGAGACCCTTTCTAGGGCGGTTTTCAAGTTTTCAAAAATCCGATCTTTGGCCGATTCGTGCATCGTCCGGACGACTAATCAACTCCATCATCATCCTAGCATCCATATTGGTAAGAATCACTAAGCTTTTTGTGTTTTAATTCACGTTTTTTTTGTTCGATTTTCGACTCGAACCTTAAACGAACTGTCACTGATTAGGCTTATTTTTCTTTGGTTTGCTTTGTTTTTGCTTTGGTGATGGTTTTTGGTTGGTGTTGTATGGTTGTGGACGTCTGCATTACGGTTTTGGGTTGGTTTGGTTGGTGTTTGTTGGGAAATCCTGTTTGGATGATAATCGGGTTGTTGTTTGCTTCGTTGATGCTTGGGGTTGGTTGTGGTTGTCAGTGTGAGGTATCATGGTGCGTACTTGGTGGTACGTCGAAGTAAATGCGTTCTATGGCGTAACACCCAAAGATTTAATCAACCATCCGGCCAGAATCAATTCCAACCAAGGGTTCAATCAAGTTTCCAATTTCAATCCGAATTCGAGTTTTAATTCAAATTCAAGTTTCATATCAAGGATGTTGTATCTTCCAAGAAGAAGTTAGCGAGGTGAATGGACCAAGCGGTTGGTAAGGAATGTTCTCTGGTCAATAATGAAAGCTTACCAATCAAGAGAAGCGACCTGTGGGAAATTTGTGCTCGCATTGCGGATGGGAGGCCTAGTCTTCCCAAATTCCTTATGTGACACTCGGCGCGCATCTATCGCCTTGATGCCATTGTCCGTGTGCAAGCAACCGGGTTTACAAAGTCTTCTAGAACCCACGACCATGAACTTGCGCTTCGATCGATCTTCTAAGAAAGCCTCAGGGATCTTAAAGGACGTATTAGTTCAAATAGATAGGTTTACCTTTCCAGTTGACTGGTACGTCTTAGATATTGAGAAAAGTGAAAATGTCCCGTTAATTCTTGGAAGGCCTTTTCTATCTACGGAGCCCTCATCGATTGTGATGGCGGGCATGTGACCATTCGGGTTGGTGACCGGAGGTGAGCTATAGTGTATCAAAATCTATCAATGTACCTTCTCGAGCTCCAACCGGCTTTTCCGTTGAGGAGACTTCGATGATTTCGACGACTTCATGGATAAGCAAGTCATGGTACGTAGGGAATCGAATATGAGCGACTAATTGATAAGCTGAATAGTCATGGTGTGGTCAATCTAGACCAATTAGCAGCTGATTTCGAGGATGAGCTAAGAGAAGAAGCTTTGGCAGTAGGGCCACTGAGTAAGCTCAGCAATGTTGAGTTGAAGAGTGGCGATCTTAAATCAAGTCTAGAGGATCCTCCCATAGATTTGGTACTGAAGCCGTTACCTAAACATCTTAAGTATGTGTTTTTAAGAGAGGGTGACAAGCTTCCCTTGATCATCTCTCGCCAAGCTATCTCGTATAGAAGAGCTAAAAGCACCGTTAAACGTCTTGCGCAAAAATGAAAAAGCCTTTGGATGGCGTGTGGGAGATATCCGTGGGATATCTCCCGACATCCGTATGCATAAGATCAAGACGAGGAGGGCGCAAAACGAGTTAGACGGGGCCTCGAGAAGACTCAACCCTCACATGCAAGAGGTAGTCAAGAAGGAAATTATCAAGCTTAGATATGGGTATCATATACGCATTCACAGACGGTGAGTGGGTATCCCCAACTCAAGTGGTTCCCAAAAAGGTGGAATTACGATTGGCATTGCGGCTCGTTACAGTTATCGGGTCAATGTATTGACTATAGAAAACTCAATGAGGTCACACTTCGAAAGATCATTTTCCCCTTCCCGTTTCATTGACCCTCGGATGCTTGAGCGTCCGGCGGGGCACGCATTCTACTGCGCTTCCCGGATGGATATTCGTGGATATTTCCGATACCCATCGATCCCGTTGACCAAGAGAAAACCACTTTCACTTGCCCCATGGTACATTCGCCTACGGGCGGATGCCATTTGGTCTCTGTAATGCCCCGACCACCTTTCAAAGGTGTATGATGGCCATCTTTGACGGGCTAGTTGAAAAGTGCATGGAGATTTTTATGGATGATTTCTCGGTCTTTGGTCAATCCTTCGATGATTGCCTCGATAATCTTGATCATGTGTTGTCTAGATGTGTGGAAAAGGACTTAGTGCTTAATTGGGAAAAATGCCATTTCATGGTAGATGAAGGCATAGTCCTCGGCCACAAAGTGTCGCCAAAGGTATAGTAAGTAGAGAGCCAAGGTTGAAGCTATTGAGAAGATGAGCTATCCCAAGAATGTTCGGGAGATCCGAGGTTTCCTCGGGCATGTCGGCTTCTATAGAGGTTCATCCGGAGGACTTTTCAAAGATTGCCAAACCCCTGTCTACTTTACTCAAAGAAGACGTTACCTTTGATTTTGATGAGAATTGCAAGCGCGTTTGGGCGCAAAAGTAGGGCGATCTCTGCTCGATTCTTATATCGCCGGAACTTGCCACTGAGCTTATGTGCGTACGCCAACTATCTTTGTTGGTGCGATGCTAGGACGACGCATCGAAGGAAAGTTCCGGCGTCTCATGACCACACGTTGAATCACGTATGAGTTAGCATACGACTACCGAAAAGAATTATTGGCCGTAGTGTTTGCTATGGACAAGTTCGAGATTACTTGTTAGGTGCTCAGTGATCGTGTGGACGATCACGGCACTTGCTAACGTTATCTCGTGACAAAAGTCGCTTGGCCGCTTCTTGCGTTGGATCTGACACTTAGCAAAAGAATTTGACGTTCAAATCAAAGATAAGAAGGGTGAGAACGTGCGCCGGATCATGTCTCTAGAGTAGAAGTTCATGGCAAAGCTGATCTGAAGATATAGTCTTTACTTTCCTCTGGAAAACATCATGATGATCGATGGCCGCTCTCCCCGATGTTCCATGGTATTCGTCCATTGTGAATTACCTTCATGTACCCGCTACCTTGACCCCGAGATGTCGTATCGGAGAAGAAGAAGTTCTTCTCTCGATATGAAATATTTCGTTTGGGATGAACCTTATTTGTTCAAGATGCGCAAAGATGGTTTGCTTAGGAGATGCGGTTTTTAAGGACACGAAGCCTTCTCGTAAAGCTTGCGATAGGTGTCAAAGAACCGGAACTCGACAAGGCGTTTTGACATGCCGTTGAAACCCGTCCTTGAATGCGAAGTCTTTGATGTATGGGGTATCGATTTTATGGGACCTTTCCCATCATCCCGCGGTAACAAATACATCTTAGTCTGCGTCGACTATGTTTCGAAATGGGTGGAGGCGGTAGCCACTCCTCACAATGATCATAAAACGGTCATGAAGTTCCTAAAAAAGAATATCTTTGTGAGATTTGGATGTCCTCGAGCCTTGATCAGTGATGAGGGAACGCATTTTTGCAATCGACCTCTAGAAAAAGTTCTCGAAAAGTATGGTGTACGCCATAAGACCGGCACCCCATACCATCCGATGACTAGCGGTCGAGTTGAGCGAAGCAACCAAAGCATTAAAAAGATCCCGGAGAAAAACTGTGAACGATCATCGCAAGGGATCGGAGTCTCGAAGTTGGATGATGTCTTATGGGCTTATAGGACCGCCTATAAAACTCCTACAGGGTACATCTCCATATCAAATGGTCTACGGGAAACCATGTCATCTGCTGTCGAGTTAGAGCATTTTAGAGCGTATTGGGCTACAAAGTTTCGAACTTTGATTCCCAAGCTTGTGGGAAACATCGACTACGGCGATTACGAGCCGGACGAGTCGTACCCGTGCCTATGAAAGTGCCGAGGATCGGCAAAGATAAGATGAAACTACTCCATGATGCGAAAATTAGGAAGCGAGAATTCGTAGTCGGCGAACAAGTTCTCCTCTGGATACATTTGTTTCTGGAAAGTTGAGGACTCGTTGGTCCGGCCCTTTCGAGATTCTCCAAATCATTCCCGGAGGCGTTCTAGAACTTCGTGGTTATAGTGGTGACCCGTTTCGAGTCAACGGTCAAAGGTGCAAACACTATATCGGTGAACCTAAAGAGACATCTTTGATTGTTAAATTTCTCGATATTCTCGGATGTGGTGTTACTCGAGTCGAAGAATTTAACGAGTTATCACCCGACTTGTTCTCCGAGGATGACGGTAGTGATCCGTCCGAAGAAGTTCTAGGCGGTAGTCTTGATATGGAAGAGTTTGAAAGGGAGCGACCGAAGCGTCATCGTAGGACTCGGTATGAAGAGGGTCACCCATAAAGGAGGTTCAAGCGTATGTGGAGGGCTATTAAAAATTTTCCCCCATGTGTGCGATGTTATTTCTGCAGCCACACTGCTGATCAAAGCATACACGAGGTAATGGCTGGCAGAAAAGTCAAATGGCCTGATCCAGGCTGAGCTTAGACTGTGTCGAGCTAACGACATTAACCAAAAGCGCTACTAGGAGGCATCCTAGATATCCCTTATTAGCTAGGTTCTGTTCACGCTATTAGTGTTTTATTCCTTTAAGTTTTAGTTTGATTAAGTTTTAGCTAACTAAGTTGTTCGTTTTTATCCGTCGGTTAAGTGTGCTTTTGTGGTATGGATTACGGAGTTCTTCCCTGAGGAGTTCCCTCATTAGTCGGATCCCGCTCGATCACGGTAGATGATGGACCGGGAGGCACTATAGTCCTTCATGTAGATTTTGACATTGGCACTCGGGTTAAGACCATCACGTACGTTATCATAGTTCCACCTTGTTCGGGAGGCGCGATTTCACGGCCGAGGAGTTGCGAGGGAGGCCATGGGACGTCCCTACACGATCCTTAATGATCCTATGCCGACGGATTTGGCACTAGTGCGCGGTTTCGCAGGTGTTGAGGTAGCCGGTGAGGATTGGTGTTTGCAAGATGAGTACGACTTTCCTCCAAATTGTCGACATGCTTCGACGTCTCATTCGCGTAGTGGATTGGGACGAAATCTCACCATGCAGTACTAGTGAGTTCTTAGTTAGTTTGGTTTTCGTCGAGCCCCGACGTAAAACGAGAAGCGCTTGGTGGGAGGCAACCCATTGTTTTAGTTATGTTTTTAGTTACTTCTAAGCTATTTTAGGTCTTTAATATTTCATCATTGTACTTTTGAATTCTATTTGACGTTAATAAGAATTGCACTTCAATTTTAATTAGCTTATGTGTGAATAAGTTTGATTTTTACCACTCTCTTCCGGTGGACGCCCGTTCATAAAAATGGACGCCCGTCCGTATTGCTTGTTTTTATGGACGTTCGTCCAACATGGTGGACGCCCGTACGCCAAAAATCCCTCCTATCCCGTGTATGTAAAAATGCCCCATGGACGAGCGTCTGAATTTATGGACGCCCGTCCAGTTCATGCAGTTACTAGTGAACGCCCGTCCGTCAGGATGGACGAGCGTCCACTATGGGCCTATATATACCTGTTCTAGGCGTGAACCCTCATTTTCTCGTGATTTTCAAAAGGAGAACCCGACTTTTCCCCTCCTCCAAACCTCAAATCTTCGTTTCGAACCAAATTCAACGATTCTTGTTGCAAAAGAACGAAGTCCTTGCACCTTCTTTACATTTTTCTAGTCCATTTCCTCCAACAATCAACGGAATTTGGAGAATCAGAGATTTTTCAGTGCGGCCATTTGGACAAAATTTCCGATTTTGGGTGCCGATCTTGGTGTTTCTGGGCTTCAAATCCATTCGATCATCATCCTTACATAGCATTTGGTAAGTCTATAGCAACTTGTCTTGATTCCTTTCACGTTTTTGTGGGTTCGATCTTCGGGTCGGCTCATTTTCTTGAAATTTCTCTCATTTTGTTGCTGTTTTCTTCTTGTTTTGGTGTTGTGATGGTGTGGTGATGTTGGTTGTGGTGGATGGGTTGGTATTGTTGAATTGAAATCCCGATTTGGACGATAAACGGGTAACCATTTGTGTGAATGGTTTAGTTTAGTTTAGTGGACAATGGTGCGTAAGAAGGAAATTGTGAAGCGTTATGGTAAAGGTTTGGCCGGGGAGAGAGGTAAACGGCAACGTCCTGAGTTTGATCCATCGAATTGGACCCTAACAGAGGAATGGTCTTTCGAGATCAACCGCCTAGAACATCTCAACAAACAAGAACCAATTTAAGAGATGATTCCCCTTCCGATTACGGCCGAGGAAGATGATGAGGTCCCTCTCGTTAGGATGTCTCGAGGCACTCGGGGTGGTGAATCTTCGCTGAGCTGAGGTTGGTCGCGAGGATGTCGTTGGGGGAGCGAGAAGCCGAAACCGAAGCTACACATGCACCCCCTAAGAAGAAAGCTAAGAATGTTGCCCCTCTTGCTATGCCCCGTCGATTCGTCAATCCACGAGCTCACAGTTGCCTACACTAAGGATTATGTGACTCGGAGTATGATTTTTGACAGAGAGGTCAAGACACAACAGGTGGATCCCGCCTTCGTGAAGATGCTAAAGGCTCGGAAATGGGATGAGTTACTGAAAATTCCTCCTAACCCGGTCAATGATTCTATAGTGAGAGAGTTCTGCGAATTGTTCTAGACAGATTTGGATGGCGGTTTTGTGATGGTTCGAGGTGTTAAAGTGCCTTTTTCCGCCAAGGTGATCAACCAGAAATATAAGTTGCCGGCGTTTCGCGGCTTGGATTACAAGGAGGAGATCGCTAGACGGCAAAATGAGGAGGGTAAGGATCCGATGGAGGAGCTGCGATTGAAAGTTTGTCCGGATGTGGCATGGGTGTTGAGACCGAATGGTGATAGGAAGGAGTTAATCACCACGACTTGGACTGAGGATTGGCGAGTCTACTGTCGGTTTATCCAGAGTCGGTTGATTCCTAAGAATAATCTCACACATTTCTATATCGTTGATCTTGGGATGTTGTATGCGTTGGTTTTCAAAGAGGGGGCCTCGGGGCAGAAACGTTATGGCAAGGAGATAGCTAGGGATGCTGGTAAAAAGAAGAAGGTGGTGGAACCTAGGTCGGTCAATCCCAACCGATGGATAGAGATTAGAGAGAGACACAACCCTCCTAGGGCAACCCAGAGTCAAGCTAGGGTGTCGTTAAGAGTTGAATCGGACTCTGACATGGATGACGTACCTTTGGTGAGAAAGAGGCCAATTGATCCGAGGTCTAGGGTTGAGCAAGCAGTGGGAGAACCCAGGGTTGCACCTAAGATCAGACCTGAGGAGGGTGAACCGGTAGAGGAGCCAGTTAGGGCCCCGAGGAGACAGACTGTAGGACCCCCGCTCCCATTGGATAGGCATTTGGTAAACCCTAAGGCATTAGATATGTACAACAAGCATTTCTCACACCGCACGATGCTCATAGAGAGGGCTTTCCTAGACTATAATGTTGACAAGAATTTTGTTAAAAATTTGATTGATCGGAAGTGGGGGGCATTGATGACTACCCCGGAGTTGAAAGTGAATGCCATCATGGTGCGTGAATTTTACGCAAACTTTTCTGAGGTGAGCTTGGAGATGGGGATGGTAAAGGTTCGGGCGGTGAAGGTCCCGTTTAGTGCTAAGGCGATCAATGAGAAGTACGGTTTGGATCCTTTTGAGGGTTTGGATTATAAGGAGGAGATTAAAACGAGGAAAGATGCGGGTGGGGACTCGTTGGAAGATCTCCGGATGTTGGTGTGCCCGGATCTTCCGTGGACACTTGGGGATGGTGGTGCAAGGAAGAAGTTGGTCACCTCGTCTTGGGGTGAGGATTGGAAGGTACAATGCCGGTTCATCCAAAACCGGCTTCTGCCTAAGAACAACTTGACTCATTTCCACATTGCCGATCTTGGGATGTTGTATGCCCTCAACTTTAAGCTCAATGTGGACGTAGGCCAAGCACTTTATGATGAGTTCACCATCAATCAGAAAGTTTACACCCGCAGTTTGATATGCCCCCATCTTATCTCCAGTTTATGTCAGGATGCCAAGGTTCAGGAGTACACAGAGGATCACCGGCCCAAGAACCCCCGCGTGCTGCAAAGGGAAAAGGGTAAGACTCTTGCTCAGTTAGCTCGTATGGCGTCAGGCCAACCTAGTTCATCTGCTGGCCCTAGTCAGGTACCACCAGTTCTTTCTTTTTCTCCATCCGTTAGGATGAGGTTGAGTATGGCAAACAGTTTCCGGAACTGGATGGAGGATCAGAAGCAGACACAGGACAATATTCTGACTCTCCTTCTACTGATGAGTGAGGGTCGACCGCCGAAGGATCCTAAAGTGTTCACCCCGAGTACCATGGATTACCGTTTTTCAGAGGATATTGAGCAGGCCATTTAACAGATTATGGCGGAGGATGCGTCTTCATCGGATGAGGAGACTGCGGAGACTGAGGAGCCAGAGACCGGAGCTACCACTAATGCTCCTACTGCTGCTGATGATGATGCACCCGGATAGATATGATTTTATTTGTTATATATGCTGTTCCTTTTGTAGTTTGTGCCCGGTGTTCGGGTTGGTTAGGAGCTGTCCAGTCTATTTGATACATTTGTCCTACTTTTGATGCTACTGTTAGTTTTTATATGCTACCATTTCATTTTGATGGGTTTTGTAAGCCTTAAGGCATGCTACTACTTTCATTCGTGTCTTGGCTTTTATTTGTATGCACTATGGATGTTGTTTTTCTATTATGTGCCTCTATGGCCTTTCTAGCATGCTTAGATGTTCTGTACTTTACCCGTAGGGGTTATTTTCCATCTATAGCAATCCATTTTGTGCGTTATACATTGCATATCGAGTTTTCTGACGTGACAGGGCCTTACAGCTGTTCTATCCTCATATCCCTTTTCGATATTTTGGCACGCGGACCATGTCCCGTGCATGCTTTTCTTTGGTTGTATCTACTTTGGTATAGGGATTTGAGTCGTGCTTACACGAGGCTGTTATGGGATTCGATAGCGCCTTTCTGCCGGGTTTACAAGCTAAATCTTATTTTCTATCTCATTCATGCACTGAGGATATTGCTTCATTCGAATTGAGGGGTAGATACGACTTAGCTTTATATTTTTTCGATTGATACATGTGCCAGTAACTGTGATATGCTTAGTTAATGTCCGTTGTCGAGTCAGTTCCTGGCTTAAAATTTTAAAAATTTTCACGGTTTGACACCGCGTTATATGCATGTTTCTCACGATGGAGTTGGTAAATGTCTTAGTAGTCGAGTGATGTGTGCAGGGCGATTCTATTTTATTACGATACGAACTTTTTTAATGCACGTAGACCTTGGTTATGCTTATCTTGGTTGATATACACACTTACACCACTAGCTTCGAGGCGAAATAGAAAGGTTTACCTAGGCCGGATACGGGATGATAGTCATGGCACTTCTTTGACCTAACCAAAGCCAAATAAGCCAAAATCCCAACATTTTACCCTCGTAACCCCTCTAAGCCTTGATAGGACGGTCTGACCACCGTCCAAAATTAGCCGTTTTGGTTACTTAGCCTGTATTACCTTAACCCTGAGCTATATTATTGGTTACATTCCTTTTGATCACCCTACGAGTGGACTTAGTTGTTGCTTTAGACACACTCGCTGAATCAAGTGTGGGGTGGGAGATGGTGCGTGTTTCGAGAGGAGTTGGTTAGTACGAGCTAGTATAACGAAAGGGAGGAGCTCGAGGAATCTATTGTAAGGCTTGTTGGTTCAGAAAAAAAATTGAAATGAGAAAGTTGAAAGAATGAAAAAGAAAAAAATTGAAAAGAAAATTTTAAAAAAGAGAAAGTTTGAATAAAGTTGAGAAAAAGAAGTCAAAGAAGGATGTTTGAGTGAATAAAAGTTTGATGTTAAGGTGGGAGTTGTTTACTAATGCATATAGAAAAATTGAAGGAGTTTGGTGTGGTTTGGTATGTTTTTAAATAGAAAGTAAATGAGATGATTAGGTTCACTCGTATTTTCTTTTCTCCAGGCCCAATTTTTCCTTTCGATTAACCCCATCCCGAGCTTAACATTATAACCCTTCAAGTCCTACTTGACCGTATTTAGCCTCGGTTGCCTCGATTAGTGGAGATTCTAGCCCGGTGTGCGTTGTGAAGATTTAATGCTCTTTAGAGGGTTCGCCGTGGTTCATTGTTGTGCTTACACTGTAGTCATTTGGCCGGTATTCAAAGCCGGTAGTCATTTTGAGTGTAGCCCTCGGTTTATATCACACACACACACTTCATTTTCGTGGTAAGATAGAGTCAAGTGGTTTACATTCAATGTCTACTTTACATTCACCTTGATGTCGTGAGTCCTATGCATGTTTCGTAAAGTTGATCCCTTGGTCTATTTTAAAGCGCCTAATTTACTCGAGGACGAGCAAAGGCTAAGTGTGGGGTGGTTTATGGGAGTCAACTTTACTGTACTTTGGTGTGCAGTTTAACCCCCGTTTATCACTTTATTGGCATGTTTTGTGTAGATATAGACCGTTTCGAGAGTAATATCAAGAGTTATACGCACAGGGAGTTAAACTGTCACATTGATAGTAAACTCCGCCTTTTTAGTGATATTTGACTCTTTTCTGAGCACTTTTGTCTTGCGGAATTACGCGTGGTATTTGTTCATACATGTTATTGTAGGACTTAGGTGACTCGAGAACCCGGAAGGCGATGTTTTGGAATGAGAAACGTGTTCGTGGCACGAAAGTAGCGTGAAAGTTAGGAAAAGTCAAGTTTGGAGTGAAATCAAGGCAAACTGGCGTTTGCCCTACCTCAAACTGGCGTTTGACTCAAGCCTACCTCAAACTGGCGTTTGGCTAATGCAAACTGGCGTTCACAGAGTTGGCATCAGATACTAAAAGTTAGAGTTTTGGACAACCGAGCGTCCAAATTACCCTCAAACTAGCGTTTGAATGGGTTCAGCCCGACTCAAGGAAGCTCATACAAGACAAACGAGCATCCAAGTACCTCAAACTGACGTTTTCCCACAAGACATGAGTCATCAAATGAGCATTCAAGGCAAGGCAAACACTGATTCACTGAAGACGAAACCCTAATATCATCAAGATTTCCAGGCAGACGAGCGTTCACTCTGACGCAAACGCTCGTCCAAGACCGACAGAAGCAGTTTTTCAACCTACACTATAAATATGCAGCTCATTCAGCCCCTTGATATTCTTGGCTGACTTTAGACTCTTCTTAGGCGATTTTGGTGCGATTTTAGTATAATTTGATCACCCTTCAATCCTTTGATCCCGTAGATAACATCCTTTGATTCTACACACTTGTTATAGCTTAGATTTACCTTCCAATATCAAAAGATTCAACTTTTTGGTGCAATTATTTCTTCATATTTTTTGGATCAGATTTTCTACAAGTTATATGGTAATGACTTCTCTTTTATTTATTGTCTTGAGTTTGATTCCAATTCTTATTTTGTTTAATAGAATAATCATGAGTAGCTAATTGCATGTGTAATCGACTTATGTGAATGCGAGCAGAAACCCTAAGGGGGGATGAGATTGGGAGTTGTGTAGTGCGTAATATTAATGTTTAAACGATTAATCCACGTCCTAAAACTTATTTAACATCTTTGAATTAGATTGATCACCTAGTTCACTGTCACACACATCGAACTTATAGATGTATTTTGCTGTGAGATGTGGGATAATGGGTTTTAGGATCGTTGCGTAGATTCGGCCTAGTTGTTAGGTCCGTTTCCAATATAAAGGTTTGTCATCATTGTTCGAGCATCTCTAAGGCTTAATCATGTTAGGATAATCGGTTTTATAAAGGGAGGCTCGGTTATCTTTGCATAGGGTGGTTAGATCGAGTTGTTCAGTCTAATCACTAGAATTAGGAGTTGGCACCCGTCGATGTCGTTAAACTACATAGGATAGGTAGGTCGGTTAAGACACGCTCCCTATTAAGTCCTTACTAAGGGGTAAAAGTAGCTCGTGGGACCATAGTTCGGCTATACCTTTTAATATCTAGAAGTACAAAGTATAATCTTTATTTCTGCATTAGTATAATATCTTTCCACCTTATTTTGGCCTGAACTAAGTTCGACGTCAGCTTTGGTACTTAGACATTACTCCCTGTGGATTCGACCTTGTGACCACTATACTCCCGTTGACCCGATACTCTGTCGGTAAAAGTTAGCGGTTAAGTATTTTGCTATCAAGAAGCTGCACCAGAGTCCACTGAACATGTAGCAGATTAGCCTGATGAAGGCGACAAGTCTACTGAGGATCAGCAGACTGATATGTTGAATGAAGAGCTTGGACTTATGTTTATTGATGATTTAGAGGAACCGCTTGCTATAGCAACATCCCTAGAAGAGACCAGAATATCTACTATCTCTGATGATGTTATGTATTTCTATGAAGGGAATGTTGTTGATTTTGAAGAAGCTGATGCAAGCTCAGAAGACTTAGCATAGTATCGGAGTGGTTTGACACTCTAGAAACCTTGTCCTAAGTTGCAAATCAATTGTAAAAGGTTGCTGATGCTAGAGGAGTTTTAGTGGAAAACTTGGCTATATTTCCTCTTACTCCTGTTGAAAAGGTGGTTCAGGTTGCTGAGTTACAAACAGCACCTGAATACATGTTGGAACATGAGGTTCAAGGTTGAGGATCAGATAGCACCTGGACAAAGGTTGAAACTTTTGATAGGATTGGAGGAATCCCCTACAAATATTGTAGAAGAGACTGTTGTAGTACAGTCTCCTGAAGCTAAGGTTACTGAAGGTAAAGATAGTCAGCAGACTGTTGTTGATGATGATGAACAACTGTTGGACTATGACTTCAGTGATGAGGAATTCCAAGTGCCTGAGGAAGAACAAGATGCTGGTGAACCTCAACAGGCACATGTACCACTTTTTGAAAAAGAACATATCTTGGAACCTCAACCTGCCCAAGACCCTATTTTGGAAGACATCTTTGGAGATGTAATTGAAGAAGGTCCTGACCCTGCTGGATGGGATAGGACAGGAGCCTTGGTTGTCAGCACACAAAGAGCAAACTACAATGTTGAAGAACCTGTTGATGATGTTGCTGGACATATGGGTGGAGGTATGGCTGGTGTTGTACCAGCATATGTTTTGGATGAGTTGAAAGCAGTCAGAGATGATATTACACAATTAAGGACTCAACTCAATAGACAGGAGCAAAGATTTGAAGATTTGATGAATCTTGTGGAAAATAGAGGAAGAACTACTGAAACAATTGTTTCCAACATTACATCTGCTCAATATGCACTTGCTGACCTAACCCTTGATGTGAGAAATATAAAGCTGAGCACAGCCAGGAGAGATAAACATTTGGATGAACAGTTTGCCTCTTTACACAAAAAGCTTAACAAGCTTGCTGAGGCACCAAAGTCTGATGTGGCTCACACTGCTGGAACACCTCAACCTGCTGCATTGGATCCTAAAATTACTGAGAGGATAAATCTGCTGGAGCAAACTATGGAAGGAAGGATCACTGCAGTTGACACAAGGATAGAGATTATGGAAGGTCAACTTGCAAACTTAGTGGTCACACAAGAGAGTGTTCATGCCTTACTGTCCCGGTTTGTTGATGATGTCAATAAGGGGGAAGAGGGCCAAAAAAAATTTCTACCACATTTTAGCGAAATCTCGACCCCTACTAAATTAAAATCTTGGGCCTGTAACTAGCATATATGGCATCATATCGTTTTATTTGGTTATGACCTATGAACATTGACTTAAGATGATCGAAAAATGTTTGTACCACAACAAATATACACAACAAATACCACAACACACCAGGGGCGGAACCAGCCTTGTAAGGGTGGGGTACATGGACCCCACTCAAATTTCCGGACAAAATTATTAATATATCTAATAATATTAAAACTGTGTATGTATATTATTTCAGACAATCTTTAGTGTAATTATCAATTTAGTTCAAATGGTTAGCAGCTTTATTCTTATCCTAAGGTCACGGGTTTGAAATTTGGCTGTTGAGACTTTTTTCACCTTTTTTTCACGGGTTTGAAACTTGGCTGTTGAGACTTTTTTTTACCTTTTTTTTAATTCGGCCCTCACTGGAAAAATTTCCTGGGTCCGCCACACACTTTTAAGCCATTCATTTTTGTGGGAAGAGTAATGTTTGTGTCACAACAAAATATGCACAACATTTGACACAACACACTTTTATACTATTGAAATTTGAGTAGTCATAGTGTCACAATAAAATGGTCACAACATTGTGCACTACACTTTGGGATTATTAATTATAAAGTGTGGTCTATTGAATCATACGGGTCCCATAAAATCAATGGCTTAAAAGTGTGTTGTGGTATTTATTGTGCATATTTCGTTGTGCCACAAATATTTCTCTTAATTTTTATGTGACCCATATATATACATTAATAGGCCCCACATCATAATCAATAACCAAAAAATGCGTTGTGTCATATGTTGTGGTAATTTTATTGTGACTATCACTGCACTTTATGGGAACAATATAATTCAATAGGTTCCACATTATAATAAGGGGGATTCTATCGGCACACCATTTTTTACTACTGGTATCCTATTACTCCCGGCACCACAAAAAATTACTCCGGCACCACGATGATTTTTTATGAACGGAACGTCAGTGGCAGTGACGTTGCTATTGAAAACCAACGTCAGTGACACTGACACTGACGTTGGTGTTCAAAAACGAAAGTCAGTGGCACCGACGTTTACGTTATAAAAGTGTTATAACTTAGAAACGCCAGTCCACCGACTTTCCGCTGACTTTTGTTTCTGAAAAGTTGTCACTAACGTTGGTGTTTCAATATCAACGTCAGTGTCACTGACGTTTTTTTCATCAAAAAAAATAATCAAGAAATGGTGCCAATAGTGAAAACGAGTGTGCCGATAGAACCAACCTATAACAAATGATATCAAAGTGGGTTGTCCGCAATATTATGATTATTTTGTTGTAACACTATCACTGTTCTTGACCAAAATTACAAAGTAGATATCAGTGCAAGAATGTATAAATATTTCAGAGTAATTGAAGAAATATTATACGTATCCAAATTTTTATTTTGCATATAATCTAGTTAATTAGTTGCATAAATTTTACTATGGTCCTAGATAAAATCATAGTTGGTGTTTCAAACCATTATGATTTAAGAGATTTGGAGTGTTTCCCTATGTTTAAAAATCAACCACCAATCATGATATTTCAAATTAATGACATGGTGGTCTATTGGTCCAATTTTGCTTGGTCCAGGACCACGATAAAATATTCGAGTCAGTTGTCAGACAAGAATATGTTAAAATTTGTAGCAAAATTGAAAGTGCAAAGCCATGTGCATATTCAGCTATTTGTAAACAATTTCTCATAAGCAGTAAAGTAAACAGCAAGAGATTTAATTAGATGGTATATCATGAGTGTTGACGGACGCATGCATTGCCAGCAGCAGCTCTTCCTTGCAACCATGACTTGCTAGCTACTCCTACCTTAGTGTTCTGCACGGATGGTCTCCCTTTAGCATTATTGAAGCTTTTGGCACGCTTCTATTTGTGGAACAGCTAAGTGATCGAGCAAGATTTTTTATATGAATTAACCGTATACCTCTTCTCAAATAACCTGCAAATTACCCAAAAATATATTATTGAAAAAGCTGAATTGTATATATATATTAAGACTAGCTAGTGTATTATATATAGTAAATGGGGTAAATGGGCTAGCTACTGTTTCTTTGAAATTCGATAATTATGTTACCTTGATCATGAGGGGATGCCATTTCCTTGTTGAAATATCTGCTGCTGGAATCTGCTCCATGATCAGTTGGCCCAGCTGGGTCAGCACAAGGGTTTTGTAGTAGAAATTGAGAATTGATCAAACGTGCTAGACGTCTGATTTGAGTTAGCCGTAGCACTCTGGGATATCTGTATGATCTACGAAATCCATATATGCTCTCACCTGCTGCTGCGCTAACAACCAAACTGCACTATTATTAGATATTTTATATACATAGGAACCGGCCGGATGACACAGAATTTTAAAATCTTCTTAAACAATTAACACTGTCTAGCTAGAACCAAGAAACATGTCTAATCAAGTTTTTCCTTTCTTTTTTGCATGTGATTGTGATTCCGTACCACCCCAGGTTACAACACTTTTGGTTGATTGTATCTATGACGACTCATGCAGTTAATCAAAATATCAACTGGATCCGAGAACACATCCAAACAGAAACAATGCACTTGGAAATTTATACTTTTAATTATGCGAAAGTGACACTATAATATTATTGTAGTTGATTGTGGTTTTTAGACATCTGTAAGCTTGCCTGTGCATTTATTAATTTTTCTTTTTCTAATTTACTAATTGTTTCCTCCGGGGAAACACATGCAGTGGATTGTTTAATTAGTAGTCTCTGGCAGATAGATGAATTAAAGTTAACACTGATGACATCTATTTTATCGAGTACCAACAAGGCAACAAGAAGACTGTTGTGGAAGGTCCTTGGAGGTCCTTTCGTGACTCAGGCGGTCAATGGATGCGTGGGTTCGCCGGATTTTGGGGTAGGAACACAACGTTAGGTACTTGGAACAATATATTCTAAAAAAAACACAAAATAATTAAAATTAATGTGAAATGAAAGACTGAAATCGAGGCGAGTGCAAACACTATTCCTTAAGACAATTTATTCTACTCTAATGTGTATGGTACCAGCAATTGTCTTTTAGAATACAACGGATTACATGTTCGATGTAGTAACGCTTCAAATTTTGAACAAATTAAACGGAGAAATCTGCTAGTGTCATGTTCTTCTCTTCAACAAAATGCAAACTAACTCTCTATATGAGATTTATTCCGTAGTACTTATATACTAGTCAAATACCTTTTTGATTTCGGGATGTATATAAAAAATATCACTACTATAAAAAAGCATAAAGATCACATTTTTTAAGTGTGATATATTCACATTAGTCACGGGGTGTGACATAAAGTACTTTAATCCAATCACAGTTAAAAACTGTGATATATTATAATAGTTATTACACTTAAAAACCGTGATCAATTATATATAAATGTTATCACACTTAATAACCGTAATCTATTATAATTTCATCACATTTAATAATTGTGATCTATTATAGTTGTTATCATACTAAAAAACCGTGATTTTTTTATAGTTGTTATCATACTTAAAAACCGAAATCTATTACAATTTCAACACATTTAAAAACTGTGATCTATTTTATTTTTTATCACACTTAAAAACCGTGATCTATTATAACTTAAATCACACATATAAAAGTGTTTTTTTCGAAAACAATATATATGCACACATATTTTTCGTTCCCAGTGGGACTCGAACCCGGATACTCCGGATTAACGAGCTACACTAATTACCACTAGGCCAATGCCTTCTTTTTTTCTAATTTTTCGACCACACTAAACTAAGATCTATTTATAATATATCATATTATTTTAATCACAGTTAAAAACTGTGATTGATTGATGTTTTTGTCTCAGTTTTCCTACACACCGTGATCATAAAAATTGTGATCTGTTGTTATCACACTTAAAAACCGAGATCTACTATAATTTCAACACATTTAAAATCTGTTATCTATTTTAGTTGTTATCACATATAAATACCGTGATCTATTATAGTTGTTATCACATTTAAAAACCGAGATCTATTATAATTTCAACACATTTAAAATTGTGATCTATTTTAATAGTTGTTATCACACTTAAAAACCGAGATCTATTATATTTTCAATCACACCTAAAAAGTGCGACCATTTTTTTTATTTAAATGAAATATACGCACACACATTTTTTGTTTCTAGTGGGACTCAAACCCAGATACTTCGGATTAAAGAACCACACTAATTACCATTGGGCCGATGCCTACTTTCTTATCATTTTTTACCACACTAAAATGAAATCTCATTATAAAATATCATATTATTTTAATCACAGTTAAAAATTGTGATTGATTGATGTTCTTGTCTCAGTTTTCCTAAAATTCGTGATAATAAAAACTGTGATCTATTTTAGTTTTTATCACACTTAAAAAGCGAGATCTATTATAATTCAACACATTTAAAAACTGCGATCTATTTTAGTTGTTATCACACTTAAAAACCGAGATCTATCATAATTCAACACATTTAAAAACTGTGATCTATTTTAGTTGTTATCACGCTTAAAAATCGTGATCTATTATAGTTGTTATCACACTTAAAAACCGAGATCTATTATAATTTCAACACATTTAAAAACTGTGATCTATTTTAGTAGTTGTTCACACTTAAAAACAGAGATCTATTATAATTTCAATCACACCTAAAAAAGTGTGATCATTCTTTTTTTTACACACCTAATAGCTGTGATAAAAATTTTAAGTGTGATATATACATTTTCCTTGTCTCAGTTCATTTAAAAGTGTGATCCTTAATTTTCTATATGTGTGATCTATGTCTATTTTTGTATTAGTGGATATAATTTGTCTCACTTTTTCTATAATTGTGACAAAAATATCATATGAATTCAGTCATTGTTTAAAAATGAGATTAATTGATATAATTTATCTTGCTTTTTCAATAACCGTGACAAAAATATCATACCAATTCAGTCACAATTTAAAAGTGTGATTGATTGGTATAATTTATCTCGCTTTTCAATAACTGTGACAAAAATATCATATCAATTCAGTCACTGTTTTAGATGTGAGATTGAATATATAATTTATCTTTCTTTTTTAATAACTGTGACAGAAATATCATATCAATTCAGTCACATTTTAAAAATGAGATTGATTGATATAATTTATCTCGGTTTTCAATAACCATGACAGAAAAATCATATCAGTTAAGTCCTTTAAGAATGAGATTGATTAATATAACTTATCTCAGTTTTTTTAATAAGTGTGATAGAAAGTTGTGAGTGTGATATAAATATTTTCTTTGTCTCAGTTTTATTGAAACTGTGATTGTTATCATATCTTAAGTGTGACCTATATAATATTTTGTAGTAGTGTATAACTCCCACCAAGTAGTAATTATGTCACATAGCCTTACTTAAAACCACTACTCAAACTTTTATGGCTATTAAGAAAGACATATGGCTATTAATGACCCATTTTCTCCAACAATCCCCACAAAATGGATATTAACTCTCTATAAAATGCAAACTAACTCTCTATATGAGTTTTATTTCGTAGTACTTATATACTTGTCAAATTCCATTTTGATTTCGGGATTTATATAAGTGAAAAAATGTCACATAGCCTTACTTAAAACCACTACTCAAACTTTTATGGCCAGTAAGAAAGACATCTGGCCATTAATGACCCATTTTCTCCAGCAATCCCCAAATGCAAACCCTAAAAGAGAAATCTTACGGAAAATATTGCATTAGCTATGAGAGGTAGCTTCTGACTTTGAATAAACTTTAGTGAAGTACTATTGAATTTACTCGATTAATCGGTGAACAATGTCTTGAATTGTTCGGTCTTTATTGTAAATCAAGACAACAACACTGACACAATATTTCCCTTAACACTTGTTTTGATTTTCGTGGTTGAGTTCATATTGACCCTGAACAACCTTGATTTCAGAAAGTGTTTTAAAGAATTTAGCCTCAAGTAACACATAAATATGGATCTATAAAATATTACCAAGCTTAATTAGTAAACCTGTCACATCAATACGAGATTCTTATGATGATTAGACTTTTAGTGGAAGAAAGATTATGGTAGCAGTTCTATCTTATTTAAGAGACATACTTGATAATGCATGCCTATATGGGTAATTCTATTTCAGGTTCTTTCTACACATGTACCTCTTCCATGTTCTTCCTATAAGAACGGATCGTCGGATAACTTACACGTATACAACAGACAAAACTTTCATATTAGAATGGACCATCGGATGACTTATACGTGTATAAAAAGACGAAAATATAGATGAAAGGATGACTTACACATGTACGAACAAAAAACATTTTCGTCTTTTTATACTGTGTTTTTATACACGTTACCGTCAGATGAGTTGCACGTGTATAAAAAGACGAAATGATGACTTACACGTGTATACTTGTACGAATAGACAAAATAGTTTCATATTTTTATACACGTGTCTGCATCAGAATTTTCTCATTCCTATATATAGAGGCGTGGGAACGGATTGTAGAATGCAAGCAATATGATGTAGGTAGGTATGTAAATTCTCATGCAACAATATGAGGGAGGTGTGTAGGTATGTAAATCCTTATCTCATGCACCATCTTTAAGTAATTGTGTTCGTTCCTATATATACATCTGTTTGTAAAGTGTGTAAATTTTATTTTGATAGCTTATTTTGACCTACAACTTATATGTGACACAATTAAAATATAAAAAATAACTCTTACCAGACGTCATGAGTGTGTGGCTGGCGGATGATGCATTCAGATCCGCAGCAACATGTAGTATATGTTGCAGACTTGGTCCTGGAATTGTGGTAACGAGTGGAAGATGATGATGATGATCTTTTGATGAGGTATTTAGTTGACCTTGATCATGAACAATGTTGTCATTCTTAATAGCAAGTAGATGGGGAGACATGCCAGTGGCAGCCCTTTGCCTCCGGAGTTGATAATTTTTGCGTCGTCTAGCAAGATGTCTCTCTCGCTCCTCTATGCTCATCGACTGCCTTCTCTGCCTGTCTCGCATCCGCCGACGCTCTCTTTCTCTCTCTTTCTGTGTCACATGCCACACTTCATCTTCTTCCATGACTTCCTTCTATATTTATCTCCTTCTATATATACTGTATGTGTGTGCGCTACAACTACAAGCATTATTTCTCATTTTCAGTTATCACCCAAGCACCCAAGTTTTATATTATATCGTTTAAACAAATATAATAATATGTATGTTCAATGTACAACTCTAGCTTTTATCAAACACTAATGATTAAGGCACCGAGAATTGTACCACTACATCCCTCGAAATACCATGACTTTTTCATTTTATAGGTACATCATTAGCATCTTTTGTCGTTGGTCATATTTTGGAGGCTTACATTGCAGCTTCAACAATCAGATCTTTGTTGGATGGTTTCAGGCATCGTTAATATACAAGCTAAATAAGTGTTTGTAAAGACTCAAACAAGCTATCTGACAATGGAATTCCAAACTGACTCAATATATTCTTAATGTTGGCTACACATAATCAAAATATTATCATAACTTACTCACTAAAGGATAGGATGCCTCATTCATTGCTTTTCTAGTTTATGTGGATGACAAAGTTGTTGAAAGTCTCAGTATGTCAGCAATTGAAGAACTAAAGGACCTTATGCACAAAGCATTTGCCTTTCGGAGAACTCGGATATTACTTGGGCTTTAAGATATCAAGATCCAAAATGATATTTAATGAATCAAAAAAAGAAAAAAATTCTAGATCTTCTAGTTGATTTCGGCAACTAAAGACCAAAACCTACTATGATTCATATGAATACTAATCTAAAGCTCACTCTATCAGACTCTACTCCTTTAAGCCACAACACATACGATAAGAGTCTTATAGAAAACCTTCTTCATCTAAGACCATGTTTGGATTTGAAGGGAAAAGAAATGAGGCGATTTGGAAGGATTGTGTTTGGCATGTTTTAGTTTGAAAGAAATGAAAGAAAAGCAAGGGAAAATGAGGGATAAGGTTATTTACAAATTGTGTGGTCTCGTTTCCTTCCAAAACATTCGAGAAATAGAAGGAAACAATTCATTTTTAGTAAAATTAGACTAAAGAATCCATATCTCTCTTTTCAATTCTGTCTTGTTCTATCCAAAAACTCAAAATAAACTTCACAATCTCTCTTTCATTTCTCATTTCTTTTCTATCACTATACATCATTTTTCTTTCTATTTGATTCTTTCAATCCGGACAGGGCCTAAGTAACACGAGGCCATACATTGTTTTTCTTGTTTATTAACTAAGCCAATTTTTGGACAACCCAACTGAGAATCATCTAGTAGCAGCTCACAAATTCTTTAATTAGTATCTTAAAGCTGCACATGGACAAGGTTTTTACCTTCCTGCAACCAACTCTTTGACCTATAACCTATTTTTAGTAACACGAGGGCAATTATGTGTGGGTTATTTTGTCTTTTTCCGAAATAGCCCAGGTAATACCAAATACAATACTGCGCCATTTTCATTAGTATTTAGTTGATCTTGAAGGTTTCTAGTTGTGAGATTCTTCACGGTTCGTTAATATTGGAGTGGTTGACTCGTATATGCAAAATGATTAAACACAACCATGCATTTATAAAGAGGATTTTCCTTCCGATTCAAACATACTCATTACACCCAATTGCAATAAAGAAACATATATATGTATTTATAGATTATATAACATAGCCGAAACATCTATCATCTTTTCTCCCTTGCTGACCGGTTTGATAACAAAGAGAGGAATGAAGAATAAAACATAGTAAATCAAAATAATAATTAAAAGTGAAGCCACAGCCTTTACCTTATGTTTTTCTCACTTTGCAAATGAAAAGGCTTGCAAAGGCTCTAAAAAAATTGTGATGATGAACAGGATTTACTCCATGTAGCAATACGTAGAAGAGAAATATGTATAAATGAGTGTGGAATAGAAGAATGAGGTTGAACGTGAAATGAAAGATTGTTCCAATCAAATTAAAAAAAAGAACAATTTTTTTTTTTTTAAAAAGAAAATGAAATATTGTTGGTTTTTGATTATGGGTTTGAAGGAGTTTATGTGCTTATACGTACATTAGTTAAACAACTCCTATAATTACTCAACTGCCTGTCGTTTATTACTCAAAAAGTTTTATTTATTTATAATTTTCTCGACCGTATCATTCTTGAATGTTTGACTGGGTCTAAACCACATTTTTTTTCCCGAGTATTTTTTTTCCGTCCTTTGAGTCAAAAAGAATAACAACATTAATACTGTTATATTCTTCAAAAAAAAAAAATTAATACTGCTATAAATATATATATCATATAAGTATAACCAAATAAAAGCACTACAGCTTTCTAACTTTATTTAAAATTAAAGCACTGCTATTCTAGAAAAGGAAAGGTTCATTGCTTATTACAGAATATTTGATTTATTAGTCAGCACTTCCAGAAGTTTTCACCTTGTAAAGCACCTTAAAATACCTAGAACTATAATACTTTAAAAAAAACATAGATTGATAACACTCCCCTCAAGAAGCATGGCATGGATGTTGACCATGCCAAGCTTTCCAATGAAGCCATGAAAGTCTTGTCGAGTCGGTCTTTGTCATGTCATCGGTAATGTGTTTCTTTCATGGTAGATAGTACGTGTACACAAATTAGGGGAAAATGATATGTGCACTACACTTGTGTGTAGTGCACAAACCATTACATGTGTGGTAACCCTTGATTAAAGTGATCAATTATTTTTTGTGGTGGGTCCCAACAGAATATGTGGTGTTGATTATGTCGTGTAAGATGTTGTGGTTGAAAGAGTAGTGGATGTATCACCATGGGCGGACTTATAGAGGGGCAAGGGGGGGATGATGCCCCCCCTTAAATTTTCCGAGAAATTACTAATATACCCTTCATATTTGTTAATATCTGACAGTTAGTCTTTTATATACAACATGTACTTGTATTTTAAAATGCAATGACCTGCTCTAGTGGTGTAGCGCTGAATTAACTTCCTGATGGGCTGGGTTCGATTCTCCCATCCCTCAAATTCTTGGAATTATATTTTTATCACTTAAGACACTTTGCCTCTTGCATTTATTACTCAAAATACTATATACATTTAGAATTTTTCCAATTATATTTCTTTTTTATCAAATACTACATACATCAAAATACTATCACTCCCCCTCAATAAAAATAAAATACTATCACTCAAGATACTTTGCCTCTTGCATTTATATCACTCAAAATACTACATACATTTAGAATTTTTCCTATTATATTTTTTTTATCAAATACTACATACATCAAAATACTTTGCCTCTTGTATTTTTATCACTCAAAAAAGCGTCCTTGTCATATTAATTTATCTGATCAAACTATTAAAATACTCATCAAATATTATTATTAAAAACAATATAAGTAACATTTAAAAAAAACAATAGAAGTGACGTTTCATTAGATTGCAAGTGCACAACAACTTTCTAATTTTTATTAGTTAACAATATTTACACGGCATTTCAGTTAGAATTTTGCCCCCCTACGCCGAAATCCTGGCTCCGCCCCTGTGTATCACTACTCCAAATTAGGCCAGCTTGCAGCTATTCCTTGATGAAATGCTATCAATCTTTAAAATGTTTGGTCCTATCACGATGGATTGACTCATTTGCTCTATCAATGGCTGCATGCCTTATCATCACAAAAAGGTTTCGTTAGCAAGGTGAATGATATTCTTTAATATTCCTGCACCTGTTTAACCACAATGTTTCACAGATTCCTTGAGCAACAGAAAAGGAAGCAATAGATCTTACAATGAATCAAGCTAATATATTAAATCTGCTTGATTATGGAATTTATTGAAGATTTTCTTCATTTTAGTATTTATTTTCCAGTTTTTTCATTTTCAGACTTCGATTCACTGAAGTGTAAAACAAAACTTTATAATAAACAATCAGAGCTGAGAAGTGCCTTCACAGATCTTAAGAACAATGCATTAAATGTTAAACCTAGATCCTAGAAAGTATCCTTAAGGCAATGTCTCCACATCTGCTCTTTCATTCTACATTTACAATTTTGTCGATTGCGTGGATGCTGAAATGCCGTCTTCATGTCAGGATCTGAATTGGTCGAGTCGGATCTTGTTAGAACATCTACCTCCGTCCCAAAATATAAGTCCTTTTAGACTTTTTCACAATTATTAAGAAAGTTAGTTAAATTTGTTATGTGTAATTAATTTAGATTAAAAAGACTAAAATGACCTTTCATTGGCATTAATGCAAAGTAGTAAAAAGTAGTTGAGTATATAATAAATGAGAGGCAGAATGAGAAAAATGTAATAAATGATTTAGGGTTCAGGGTTGAGGGGTTCAGGGTTCGAGGGGTTCAGGGTATAGGGTTTAGGGGTTTAGGGTTCAGGGTTTAGGGTTTAGGGTTCAGGGTTCGGGGTTCGGGGTTTAGGGTTCGGGTTTAGGGTTCGGTTCGGGGTTCGGGGTTCGGGGGTTCGGGGTTCGGGTTCGGGGGTTTAGTGGTTTAGGGTTTAGGGTTTAGGGTTTAGGGTTTAGGGTTTAGGGTTTAGGGTTTAGGGTTTAGGGTTTAGGGTTTGGGGTTTAGGGTTTAGGGTTTAGGGGTTTAGGGTTTAGGGTTTAGGGGTTTAGGGTTTAGGGTTTAGGGGTTTAGGGTTTAGGGTTTAGGGTTTAGGGTTTAGGGTTTAGGGTTTAGGGTTTAGGGTTAAGGTTTTAGGGTTTTGGGTTTATTTGGGTTTTTAGGGTTTAGGGTTTAGGGTTTAGGGTTTAGGGTTTAGGGTTTAGGGTTTAGGGTTTAGGGTTTAGGGTTTAGGGTTTAGGGTTTAGGGTTTAGGGTTTAGGGTTTAGGGTTT